>OX243839.2:1574979-2928312 GCA_945859575.2 Herminia tarsipennalis
ATCCATTTTGCTGGCGGGCCCCCCCCCCCGCCAGCAAAATGGATGATTTTGAGTGGGGGGCACTTGACTCTAACAAAAATTTGCACTTTAAATCTTAATATTTCACAAACGGATCCCTAAATCTAAAAATGATCTTCCCAACCCCTAAACGTTTTAAATGCCCTATCTAACGATACCCTACCCGATGGAGTAAGTGAGAAAAAAAAAAATCACATCCCTACTTTACATACCTATAAGGTAGAGGTAAGGTTTTTTAAAGTTTTTATTCTTTCACTTTGTCGGCGTAAGTAATATGTGTATCCATGCAAAATTACAGCCTCCTAGCACTAACAGTCTCTAAGCAAAGCTGCGGACGGACGGACGGACAGACGGATATGGCGAAACTGTAAGGGTTCCTTTTTGCCATTTTGGCTACGGAACCCTAGAAATGAATTGTAGCAATTACCTTTGTATGATGAACACGATGGTTTATTCTGTGTCCGGGTGTAATTTTAGCAATAGTCTGTACATATGTATTTAGAAATATATAAGTATGTTTAACAGTTGTCTGGTGTCCATAATACAAGCTCTGCTCAGTATGGGATCAGATAACATTGTGTGAGTTGTCCCGAAAGACAGCTTGTTTGTTTAATATATGTTCGTAAACTTTCGCGATTTGTACACATTATGGAATTTTATAAGGGGTCTTAATCGCGTAAATATTTTATTAGTCAGTGATAAAAACATCAGGCGACGGTATTTTCCGAAACCCGCGCTTCATGAAGGCGACGCTGAGCTTAACCAGTCTACCCGACGTTTCGACCATATTGCAACGGGCCGTCGAAATGTCTGGCAATAAAACAAAGGCATTTAGCCTTAAACTAAAATATTTACGCGATTAAAGCCGTAGCCTATAAAATTCTATAATTGTTTTTTTAAATATTTGTTTGTACTTATTTAATGTGTTAAACAGTAATAGCGTAAAACAGAGAACTGCCAAAACTATTTCTAAACCCAAAGTAATTCGATGATTGGAAAACGGACCCTAAAGCTATCTCGGAACAAATTCCACAAAGGAAATCATTTGTTGTTCTATAGTTACAAAAAAACTTTAAATGTTTGAACAAATACATTATTATGTTGACAAATAAACAAAGTTACCTAAATTACTATAGGTATTCCTATAGTAATTTAAGCAAGTTTACTTGTTTGTAGACCGTGGGCTCGTGGTATTAAAAAATAAATTAAATTATTTATTTTGGTGATTTCTATATAAGTTTTGTTGCCTAGGATAATACGTAATACTTATAAATGATACTGGATGTCGCCCTCACCAGGGTCGGATCTAGAAATATTTCAAGGGGGGCAAAACTTGATAATGGCTCCCTTCACCTTCAGAGAATGTACTTAAGAAGGGGCAGCAGGTGAATTTCGTTCCCCCAATACCGCCATTGTAAGTACCTCGCAGACAGGAAAGGGGGGGGGGGAGGCTTTCAAACGCGAACGCAAGTATATTTAATAACTTTATTTAAATTTAACGTCAAATTAAAATAATTATTAAAGTCGCCTGTTGGTCTAGTGGTTAGTGACCCTGACTGTTATGCCGGAGGTCGTGGGTTCGATCCCCTTCCAGGATAAAACTTTGTGTGTAGGTTATGTAAGTTATGTATTCAGAATTATTTAAGTATGTTTATCAGTTGTCTGGTTATCATAGTACAAGCTCAGATTATTTTGTTACCAGATGACGCTGTGTGAGTTGTCCCAAGATATTAATAATATGATGTTTAAAAAAAATAGTAAACATAAGTTCGGTGGCAGTTCCAAGTGTAAAGATTACGAGAAGAAGCTGCCAAACACTGAAACTGAACTGAACTTTTAAAATCATCAAGCTTTTGTTTACAGAATGCTTGATCTGATTGAAACCACATGCCATTTGGCGCCCCGGTATCTCTCCCCCCCCCCCCCCTCCCTAGATCCGGTCCTGCCGCTCTAATTCGTACCTACCACCCAAACATTGGCAATTTGGCAATTCCTATACTAAATGACTCATTCCGACTTTTCGTTTTTTCTGCTGATTGTTTAGATTTTTCTTATTATTTTTAAACTACAAGGTTGACCAATAATACAAAACAACTCGCGCAACTTTTAATGCATAACTTTTCTCGTTTTTCCAACATTTTTATTCAAGCTCCGCTCCTATTGGTAGTATGTTGACTGTTATATAGCCTATAGCCTGCCTCGATAAATGGGCTATCCAAAACTATTTTTTTTTTTCAATTTGAACTAGTAGTTCCTGACATACATATCAAACAAACTCTTTAGCTCTTTAATATTAGTACATACGTATGTACCTAGGTTTCAAAAATAAATTTATTTGATTTGATTTCAATATGGCCGGCCCATTGCCACTTTAGCGTGCTTAACCTGCGTGCTTGGTCGGTTTTGTCGGAGACTCATAAAGTATGAATAGCATTTTTCTAAAAGAATTCTTAGAAATCATAATGTCTGTAGACATTATAAAACTTCCTCTATTGTGGAAGAGGATGTGGATTTGGTTACCGCACGGAACTGAGTATAACCTAACCCTCAAGTTGTTATTTTTGAGTTTAAGTATACGCCGTGACTGTGATTTGTATGTCTATAAAGTCTCTACGGCATATAAATTAAGCTCGACTGCCAGAGTTGTTCTTTCAGGTAAAATAAATTAAATTAAAAAATTTGAAGGCAACGCCCAAACCTACACCGTAATAAAAAAAGTAAACCTTAATTTTAAGAAAAATATACGTTGAGAAGTTAATCTTTATGCCTAATCTCAGGAGACGTCTTGTTTTTTGTAGAAATCTTAAAAATGGCCTAATTGCCTTTAAAGCTGCCGGCGAAATAATCCACGAAGACCCGCGGACAATTGTTCCTCTGTAAGTAACTAATAAGAGCTGAAATTGAACGAAAATAACAGTTTTCTAATAAGATATAATATTGCAGATTGTTATACTACTTTAATAGCATCTCGTCTGGAATCACACACGTGAAAAGGCGTTAAAAAAATTACAAACTGTAAAACAAGGTATTACATTTTATTGAGAAATAATATCTTGGGACAACTCACACAACGTCATCTAATCCCAAACTAAGCAGAGCTTGTACTATGGAAACCAGACAACTGATAAACATACTTATATATTTCTAAATACATACATATTATAGATAAATTACACCCAGACACAGAACAAACCATCGTGCTCATCACACAAAGTTGGGAGGGAATCGAACCCACGACCTCTTGCGTAGCAGTCGGATATATGCCAAATATACAATCAAAACTCGGCAGATTTATTAATATTTTTATTAACAATAATATGTAATGCCCTGTTTCACAGTCTGCAAACAAACAAAACTGCAATACGACAATTGTATATGAAATGCCTGCCGAACACAACTTAAAAATATCGCAGAAATTGTTGGAGCCGTTCTTTATCCTCTGTCAGCACTGTCTCAAATAATGGATGATATTTTAAAATCGTTTAAAAATAGCATACCATAATAGGCTTGCCCAACCAACCTGAATTCAATTACCAACCTTTAACATTTATTAATTTTATCGCAATTTTAAAATAGGAACTATTTTAATTTTGTTCACATTTTTATTATTATATCTAAAATACATCAATGGGGTATGAGACGATCTTGTGTCGTGAGGACTTTACGAAAATTACAATTAGAGTCACCATATACCAGAGACTTTAATATGCTGTTCGATGGTTAGGTCCAGTTCATTATAATCAGTATGAAAATGTATCGAAATGCGCTTACTACATCTTCTTACTAATATGATCAAACTATCGGCCGATAGAATGTCTGTGGTATACAGGGACTCTAATTTTAATGTTCGTAAAATAGTAATTGTATTTGTATCAATTCCTTAATTTATTGAAATGTTCCGGACATGTGTACCTGGGTACTATGAGTCCATTATTTTTATATAAAAAAACTCAGATAAAAAATAATTTATCATACAACAAATTAATTTCATTAATTAAAATAAACACGGAGATAATTTATTTTAATGAATTGTGATATTTTAGTGTAGGTATAGTTTAAAAAAAGTATATATTGGTATGATATGGAAAAATATGTTTCAAAGAAAAAACCGTTCTCAGAAAAACAGAATTTCATGATTAAAGTAAACGTACTTGCTCGCCGCAAATTTAAAAGTAATTTCGCCGAAGTTCAATTATCCAATAGCCTTTCTCCGTTTCCTGCTGTTTCATTGAAATTTATTTTAAAAAACAAAATAATTGAATTTAAAATAAGGTCCAAAAGTAGTATTTATATATTACCTTCTGAGCACACCAAAAAAATATTTTAAATAATTTTCTAATTTACGTATTTTAATTTCCAATAAAATTATTAAGAGATAAAAAAATAGTTCAAGTGAATCATGGCATTTTCTCATTAAATACTGTTTTTTTTATTCATTAAAATAAACGTAAACTCTTATGTATGGAAATTGAAATTGACGAAAATTATGTTAATTTAATCGAGGCGTGTGATTTTTTTTAAAACTTAAACTTTATTAATAACAGCGTACAAATAACTCGTACCGAATATTAAATTGCTGAATAATTAAATTATATTGAACTTCAACACTTCAAAAGATTAATTGAAAAAAGTTTAAACGTAACAAATCTTTGGGCTTCATTCAATGAAAGTAGGTATTTAATTTCTAAAATGGAATTTATAAAATTCCATTTGAAACTCGAACCTCGGAAATAAGTACAAACAAAAGTCGTATAAAATTATACTGTGTGAGCAATAAATTATTCTGAAACTTTCCAATAGAATCTACATACGTCAACACATGTGATGAAAAGACGAACAAAGATAAAAGTGATATAGAACCACAATAAACTGGCTTAATTACTTACATTACATTCTGTTTCCTCACACTAACGAGTCTCGATTCATCAACGTGCACTCAAAAAAAAACGACTTCTAAATTAGAACAGCACAAGCACTTAAAAAAAGAACACTATTTAAAAAAAAACAAATTTAAAATATCACTACGAAAAATGAGTTCGTAATTTTTAAACTTCGAAAGAAAATGAGTTCGTCGAAATTCGAATTTCACGTACGTGAACTCTCGGCGTAGCGTCAGCTTCAAGCGTCCACTCACATCGAGATCGGAACATCGACTGGCATCGCGAGATTTCAAGAGGAAAATCAGTCACTCTGTATAGTCCGGCGACAAATATTTACTGAAATATATTGCTAATGAAATATTGTTTGAACGATAGGAAATCGGGGAAGAATTATACCTGAGGGGGGATCTCCCTGTCGTCCCACCTCTCTCGTGAAATCGGTGGAATATAGCGCACATGTTGGCGTGTGACAAATCCCTTGATATAGGCGTGATGTAGTTTATCTGATCATAAACCCTTGATATGATATATAGACGATAGGTAACACTAGAGTAGGGTCGAAAAATTGGTGATTTATGTTTGTTGATACACTAGTTTCAATTTAAGCCTGAAACAATGTATTTTACTTTTACACGTGCGTATTTAAGTCTAAAAAAAGTTCTTTATTTTTACATTGTATTTGAAATTAAAAACTAATGTAATTAATACATTGACCGTCTTCGTCGCTATACTCTTGGCAGAGTGGCTGTAGTCGTCTTGTCAGGGATGGTGACACGCATAACAAGTTGTCGCCATTCCTTTCGCACTTAGGTATGTACCATTTATGGCCCATTTAGTGCCACTTTCATTTGGTCGGTCCAACGCATAGGTGTTCTGCCACGTTTCCTTATGCCTTCGAATTTGGCTTGCACCACCAATCATGAGTTGCTTGAGTGGCGGTGAAGGATAAGGCATCGGTCTCGCCATCATGAGGTCGCGGGTTAGAATCCTACCAATTATACTACCGACGTGAACCCACTCCTTTCCACACAAGCCATTGACCTTAACTGGAGGGGTTAACAAGATTACTAGTAACGTAGGATCACAATTCCACATTGCAAGTTATCTTTCTAATAAAAAAAAAAAAACAATAATGACCTTATTAGTTTTTTTTTTGTTTTTTTGGGACAGTATTACCCTGTAATCATTTTATTCTTAAATCGTCCAAACGTGTGTGACCGCATAATTTTCTATGAAGAAATCTTTACTTTTTTAGTATTTAATTTTGATTAATAAAATTCATCAACTTATTAATAAATGGATAAACCTATTTTTACTTGACTACGGCGAAGAAAAAAGGTGGGTGTATATGATTTTTTTCTGGTATGTATTTTGTCCATTTGTTCCCTTCTAATTGCTAAAGTACTGTTATAGTATGCCATTAATTTATAGGGCAAGGTGACTTATGACATACGACCGCGGCTACCTTCAGAACGTTGTAGATAGGGATGCCAGACTAAAATATTCTTGTTTCATACTTTTCGGAACGCTATGTTTTCGTTGTCGGGTTTTAAGTTATTTATCGTCATTGGTCATAATGGTCAAGTACCTACTCAATTATAATTTTGAAGTAGGTAATGATTTAGTTTGAACTTTTTGTAGATACTTATATTTACGCTGTAATGTCATTTATCTTTAAATTATGTTCAAAATTTAGTCATGTTTAGATAACATCGCTAATGACAATTAACGTGTTAATGTCACGAAGTCTTATTCATTTCCTGAAGGTAGTACGAATAGGTAATTTAGTGTAAAGTATATTAAAATTTAAATCGTATGAAATAAAAAAAAACTTGTTTAAGTAAGTACTTACTCTAGACAACCCTACATAAAAAATAAAAAAGAAAACTTATAATGTTTGTTTAGTGCACACCGTCAGATATAAACCGTTTCTAATATCGTACGGTAATAGTTTAGATAAGGGTTTTTAGATAAAATCTATCAATAATGATATAAAAGGTTATCTAGTAACAGTACATATTATGATGTAACATTTATTTCCTTAAAACATTGAATCACAACTACTATTTAAATATTAGAAAGAATGGATAGGGCAGTAATGATTTAAAAGTTTAGTGTATTGTACTATAATATTATATATATATATATATATATATATATATATATATATAAATATAAAAATCTGACATATATAATATAATATACAAAATCTTTATTCATTTAGGAAGCAAAATACTACACCTGTGAAAAGTCGCTTCTACATTTACATGTAATGCCTGTTCGCAAACAATAGGTAAAGTCGGAGAAAAGAACAGGCAATAAAAACTCGCGGACACTCTTTTCAAATTGGCAATGTTTACAATGTTTATTTGTTTATAAACTGTATATGGTGCTGCCACCATTGTATTATAGTGTATAATATAATGGTGGCAGCACATTAAAGGACTGATACAAAAGAGGTCAAAAATATTAAAAGAACAGTACACGAGATTGGATATGTCAGACGATGTAGTGTACATCACAACATACAATATGTTGGGATGTACACTACATCGTCTGATCCCAAACTAGGCAAAGTCTATATTATGTCAAACAATCAACTAAAAACATACTTAAAATTTCTAAATACGATAAATTACACCAAGACGCAGAATAAACCATCGGTCTCATCACACAAAATTTTATTCTGAGTGGAGATCGAACCCACGACCTCCAGCTTAGCAGTCAGGTGCACTAACCACTAGACTAACAGGCCAGTTATATATTTCTTTTTAAAATAGACAGTATATTCTTACTTTTCTAAATATAAACTTGTCTCAGCGCATTAGGTGGGCAGTAGAAGTTGTGGATACAATTTCTACACGAGACACCACTTTGTGCGATTTATAAACAGTTTTGAGACTGTACGTGCTGTGCCCTTTGTATGTTTTTAAACTCCTTCGCAATCAAAACTGCGGGAGTCATCTTTATATAAATAGAATAAGATAAGGAAATATGTTTTTAAGCTATAATTATAAGCACTTTTATTCTTGGGAGGGAGCAACACAGTAATTTACTACTACCTACTAATATAATCGTTTCCATATTAATGTACTGTGTATAAACTGTTGTTCTTCATAAACTTATTATTATTATTATTAAAAAAAGCAAACTATGCGTGAACATTGAAAACCACCTATAAGTGTGATACAAACGGGAAAAATGATTTTTATGAAACAAAGATAAGAGTCATCCGGTATAAACTAGTTTTCTTATCAAAAACCCGCATCATAATCGTCCAAGTTATATTGGCACAGACAAAGACACGATCGATAGAATATCTAGCTATCGTTGGTTATTAAAACGCACAAATGTCAGCTTCGCTACTAGAGTTAGCTGTTTTAAAAGACAGATAATGGTAGATAAGTTATTCAGACTGGCCGTAAGAGGTAAGATGTAACAAACTGTAGACGCAGTTACAGCTTTAGGGTTAGAACCAAAATCTATTATTATAAAACCAATCCACATGACAGTCGAAATATGAGGTTAGACGGGAGATATGAAAATGGGGAAAACTGACCTTTTATTTTTTCACAACGCCGCGTTTAACGTATAAGATATAACCTACATAAAATACTTGATATTAGGCAGACTTCTTAGTATGCAATGTAATATATATTATATCTCGAGATATATATATAACATCCCCTTGGTGTTCATATTGTGAGATTTGCCTTTTTTAGAACGAGAACCCACGACCAAAATTTATACCTGATCAAAATCGCATCAAATTGATAGATTCGATTATCCTTAACTCGAAAATACTAATGAGATATTTTTTTAGCGCAGCGCTGGACCTGGCCAAATTTTCTAAAATGTCAAAAAACATTACCGAACTTTATCATACCAATCTGTCCGATTTTCAGACTGTAATTGAATGATAACTGTAAGATAAAAACAAAAGACCAAAAAAAATATCATAAAAAAATTTGGGAAAAAAAATTTTTTTCAAAAGAAAATTGGGACGCAATAAATTTGGAGACCATTTTGAAAACGTTAAAAAGTTTTGCTGATCGGTAACATACTTGTAATAATCTGTCTGAAAATTGTTGGACGTGTTGAAGTAAGTTGTCTAGGTGTAGAAAAAAATATGTCAGGGAAATTCAGTGTGATTTAGCACTATCGAAAAGTTTTCTGATAAACAAGGTGTTTGTATATCAGAAAACTTTTTGATACGTCGAATCATTAAATGATTACTAGATACTAAGATAGACTTCAGTATGCCTGAGTACGATTTTTAAATTTTAAAAATCGTACTTAGGCATATTGAAGTCTATGTTACAAGCCAATGACTAAGTTACGATCTTCAAATTATTAGATGATGAATAACAAAGTTTACCTGAAGCAGTAAAATTGAAGTAAAAGAACTTAAATAAATGGCGCAAAAGGAAACTGAGAAAAAGTTGAAAACAACCTTACCGAAAACCGCAACAGTTCCGACAGTTTACAATTTTCTGTTTTTCGAAACTGAGAGCTACACTGCAAAGCATAATCATCAACATAGAATAAACACATACCTATATGTGTTTATTCTATGTTGATGATTATGCTTTGCATTGTAAATTTTGTTTGCAAGAGCTGGGTGACGATTGATTTTGGCTTTATTTTGTTTTTCTGGTGTACGAGTATCTTCCTAAAACGATTGTCCTTCCTTATACCGACTGGCTTTTTTTTAACACTGCAGAAATGGCCTCTTACGCAAGTTGCTAAACTTTTGCCCGTTATTACCCACCTAGTCGTGTTCAGAATCATTTAGTTTGACGATTTTATACAATTTCGACAGTGTTGCTGAGACATAGTTTCGTTGGCTCTGGTACTATTTACCCACAAGGCAGACAGGGCCTTTCTTACATCAGCTTTATTTAATTTTTTTTTTTCAATTTGTTTATTTTAATTCTTTACTTATGTCCATGATGTTACAATATAATTATATTATTTACTTCATGTAAGTGCATCATAATTTACTTATTCTATTTATTATTTTCTATTCCTATTTTTGTTAATTTTTAACAATACTCTAAAAATGTATCTCTAAGGCTAAAACCTCGATGTTGTCCATTCGGCCGGATGGGGGGCCTCGATGACTGGTGTCATCCGTTCGATCTCTCTGTCCTCGAGCACCGGGTGGGACACGTCCTTCTTGGCCTCGTACAATGAGGCTACCTCACGCACGCGAAGGTCAAGGGGAAGAATCCTAGCCTGTGACCATCGCGCAGGTTTTATGTGGCGCAAATTTTAAGCGGTTATCGATGCCCCACGTCCGAATATGTTTGAGGGTGGCATTGGCCTGCGTCTCTATGTCTAGGGCTGTCTCCTCGTCAAACACCATCACCACATTGTCCGCAAAGGCTATTATTGCCAAGCCTTTGCGCAATTGCGCTTCTAAAATTGCTTAAGAAGCGGGTCCAATAAAAAAATCCGCAGGATTGGTCCCCCTATGGAGCCTTGGACACATCCCATGCCAGTCTGTCGCACGCATTCCTCCCCAGATTATGTAACTTTAACAGTTCTGTCGCTAAGGTAACTGCCAATTACTCGCCTAAAATTCACTTGGCAATTTTCCTCGGCTAACTGGACCATTAAAGCAGGCCACCATGCGCTGTTGAAAGCTCCCTCTATATCTAGTGAGACCAAAGTAACAATTTTCTTTAGACTAAGTTTAGCTCGGATATACTGTATCTATATAGTATCTGTATGTATATAGTCCTCGGTGCCTTTTTGTGGCATTAAGCCGTATTAACGAGTGCTATTTTTGGGTAACCATGGTAAGTACATCTATTTTCTTTTTGTTTTGTATGGTCAATCTGCATGTATCCATTTTTTATGTATTTCTATTTTTGATTCCAGTTGTTCTTGGTTTGTTATGCTTCGTAAATTTTGTGACGTTAGTTCTCTTTCTTGCATAATTTGAGCCAGTTTCTTACAAAACTGACTCCGATTAGCTTTCTTTGTGTTCTTGTATATTTGTGCCTGTGGCCTTTGATAGTCTTATTCTGAAAATGATGCCATTGTGGTCCGAACTCGTGAGTCCCTCTGCGACATGTCATCCCTCTATCAGATTTATGATATCTGTTGAGCAGGCCGTCACGTCCACGTATCTACATTTAAAAATCTGCAGCCCTGTTCTTCCAATGTACCACACGTCTTATATCCATGAGATACAAATTTATAACTTAGTTCAGAAGGCAGGGTTTCTTATTTAAAAAGTGTAACCAAAGAGCGAATAAAGATTTAATATTATTATTATCTGCTCACTTCTGATATCTTCTACGGGACTACCCCACCACTACTCCCCCAAGTACTCTTCGCATCGGCATTTCCTTCAATGATAATCTTTTCAAACCCCATTATATGCTTGAGTTGCTTTAGTTGTTTCAGATCCTGTTCCAGGTCCTGGTCTGGCTGAAAGTGGTAAGACACCAACGTGATCCCCATGCTTTTGTCCGGATTCCCACTTCAGCAATGTTATTTGTAGTGAGTTCTGGGTAGTGTATGACATCCACTTCGCTGCTGAATACCGCAATTGTAGCCTTAAAAGTCCCCGCCCCGGTGTTTTGAGCCTGGAAAACTCTAACTCCACTATGGTTCCTCACTCTCCTCCCCTCCTCCCTCTCTTGCACCAACATAGGGTTCCTGGAGCAATGCAGCCGTGATCCTGCGTTTTCCAGTCTCAAGAAGGAGTTCGTTTGTGGCTAGCTGGCTTTTTTGAGGTTCGCCTGGATGATGTTGTCCTTTGGGGCAATCTTAACAATATGCTACGGACGCTCGCGTCAGTGAGTTCCTCTTTTTTCTAACCGGGCATTCGCTGCTGAAGGCGTTATGTCTAGAGTTCGGAAGCTTCGCTCTGGTGCAATTTTAGCAGGCTGGAGCCTCCACGGTCACCACATTAGGGCATTCCGCCTTCATGTGGTAACCCCCACAATGGCTGCACAGATCCAATGTTTCCTTGCAGAAACGCCTGCCATGGCCATACCCAAGGCATCTGGTGCATTGCACGAAGGGCATCTGGTCTTCCACTGCTACGCTTTAGAGGTCAATTCGGAGCCTCTTAATTTTAACTACCTCCTCCAGATGGCAGGCGAGACGCTTAGGTATATGTGACCATTGTGGGGTTTCACGTTCTTCTGTGGTACTTAATCATTATACGATTTTCTTCGTCGTCAAAGCCATGAAAAATTTCCCGGTTCTGATTCCTATTCCTAAGAGCTTTCAGAATCTCTTCGTTTGTGTGCATACACAGCTCGTCTCTCAGATCAGATCAGATCAAAAGCGGGTCTTTGTTTTCATTTCCTCGACGACGAGGTTCTCTTCATCTTTTTAAAGGCGCTCCACTATTTTTCTCCTATTGTCTTCTATACTGCATCACATAATATTTTTTCTATCCTTTGCTTTGCGTACTCTATCCACTTTTATCCATCCCTCTTTGGCATCCACTGTTTATGTATATTTACTCTTTTCAGTTTATCCTCTCCAGTCCCCTCTTCCACCGTCGGGGACACAACTCCGAGTGCAGCGCGCTACGCTCTGCATCAGCTCCATTTGTTTTGCTGGTAGCCACTATACTCGCGTAGGTGTTTTCTTGGTGTTTTTTAAACATAACATTTAATATTGCTGTTTCTTCTTTGCGTTCCCTTAGTAGCCTAATATTTTCTATAAGCATGTCCCTAAAGTTGTTTTTTCCCTTTCCCATTCTTTCTATGTTTGTTCCTTTCTATGTTTATTCTCTTTTCCTTTTTCAGTTTTCAAGTCTGACTTTTTATTTGTCTGTAGGTGGATAAGGTCATAACTTGAAAATACGTGGTAGGTAATTAAGGGCTAATTTATTAAAAAAACCCAAAACTGATATTACAAAGTTATTAAGTGTTATGTAAAGAAGCCTTAAGCGAGAGGTTATTAGTATATTAAATATCACACTGTATATAAAAGCTTAGTGTAAACTATTCCATTCAAAAGTATGGTAAGCGATATAAATTTATATACCGAAATACCTATAACATAGATATATTTTATCCCATAATGGAAAGTCACCTTACGAGCAAGTCTTTAAGCAGTTATGGGATACAAAATCTATCTATATGGATACAATACATACTTGACGTAAGTAGAAATTAGCCGATTAAACGGCTAGATTGCCATTTTTTTTTAAAGATAAGTAGCAATGTGGGATTGAGTCCCACATTACTAGCAATCTTGTTAATCCCTCCAGCTAAGCTCAAAGGCTTGTGTTAGGAGTGGGTTCACGTCAGTAGTATAATGGGTAGGATTCGAACCCGCGACCTCACGATTGTTAGACCGATGCCTTAGCCATTAAACTACCGCCGCTTTAAAATTACTTTATTAGCCATTAATTTAAAGAAGACAATACACCATAGAATTAGGATATAGTATATCCTTAGTCTATGCAATACACCTCCAACCACGGACCTCGATAGTACTAGTACACTAGGCTGGCTAACTCGTACATAGGTGACAGCAATTTCAAATGCTGAATCGAATGACCGTTCTGTGTCCTGTGATCTCTTTAGTCCTGTATTTTTTTTGACATTAATGACAATGGTTATGACAAATGGACAACGAAGTCTTGATGTTGTCGGCGGTATCCTGTCTACGGTACTAATACTAGGGAGGACAGTGCCTCCAACATGTATTAGTGCTGTCATATGTGCGGCACGTAGCTCGAGAAGCAGCTAGGTAAGCAGCCCAGCATGGGCCAGCGGTGATTCAAAGAAGCTGTTCCCAAACAGCCAAGCAGCAGGTTCACTCCATTGTGCTCGTATTCATGCCTGTTGAATATTAAACTCGAGCGTGCGAAAGCAGCATTGTAATATGTGCTGGTACTCTGCACCAATTCTCGTCGGATGCATTTATTAACACTACAACAATCCCGCTTACGTTTTGCCTATACATATTAATGTACTGAAAATGAATTCGAAAAATTGAAATACGCCGAATGTGGAACTTTTCTAAGGCATCTGTTTCAAACTAATAGGACTCCTTTATTGCTGTCCAAAAACGTGTCCAATCGTCGAAACTGTATCAATCACGTAGGATTTCTACAAAAGACTAACTTCAATTTAACTTTTCAGCCTGAAATCCTCGACTAAAGCCTTTTTGCATTTTAATCGAAAATTCCTGAACGTTCAAAACATTTCGGAGTACATTTGGCCACACATACTATAAGACTGGTGTAAAAACCTTGACGTACTTACCTACAATTCATATTTTTACCCGACTGCGTAAAAAAGAGGGTGGTGATGATTTTTGAGTGGTAGTAGGTATGTATATTTCTTTGGCACGCTCTAGAGCCTAAATGTTTTAATGAATTTTAGCTTGTGAGGTATCGTTAGATTCGTCTTAGTTGTAAGAGTGACACTGGGTACATCAAAAATAGAAAAATAAGGCGGATTATAAATTGTATCTGTTAATAATTTTAAGCAATTGGGTTTTAGTTAAATTATCTTGTTATTTTTGATTGATGTAGCCGATTTCGATGCCAATTTCTGCCTAGTATTAACATTTTAACTCACAAAAACTCTGTTCTACAAATTACACTCGTTGTATATTTCATGCACGTATTTCATGTTCATATTTTCACACGTTAAATACGGGCTGTAACTATTACTGTGCTAACTTACGTTTACATTGTAATAAGATACTTTCTGAGTATATATGTCAAAAATATGAATAACTGTTGACTCAAACGTAGTAAAAAAAACAAATATTTAATGAAAAATAAAACAATAAAAAAAATCTCTTACTCCAAGATCCACCCGTGACGGTATCCATAAAACCTGTTAGGGAAACACTCGCACCAAAATAAACACTGTTTTCCCTTTCTTTATCTTTTTATCTTTCAACAAAGGAACAACGAGTCAAGGGTCTGTTTTAATACCTCTTTTCTTTTCCACCTTTATTTGCATACTACCCGCTTATTTGTTTTTTAAATCTTTCATTGCCAGTCGGAAATATATATTACTTTCTTTGTCTGTGGATTTGGGAAGGTAATAAAAAAGTTTTGCAAAGCAAAGGAAACAGCATCCGTCAGCCTCTTACTGCTTGTGATTCGCGTTATGGTTAGGTATATCACAACACCATTCTCACACGATTATGATGCGATTAATATAATAAACAGAGCGGGCATTGACTTAGTGCTGTTTTCAATACTCTGTCTATTGATCGATTCGGCTAGAGATATGTATTTGACATATGCTCTATTCAAAGTAGGTCAAAATTATATATCTAGTAGCCAAATCCATCCGCAGTTAGTCAATCCACAAATCTAGTATGTAAACAAAAATGTTCTACCAGTGTCATCTAAAAATGTTTGATTTCCCTCCCATATACTTAAAAGTAAAATATCTGTTTATTGAATACTGGCTTTCGCCCGCGGCTGCGCCCACGTATGGGTCGGTTATAGCGTTAAAACTATCCTATGCATTATATATTAATATATCTAATATGTGTCGAATGTTGTGTCGCTAATAGCTCATAGCGCCAGGATTACTATTCGAATTAAAATTATTATGGTAAATGGTAGACGTGTTGTCACTACGTCTCGATTATGACTGCCGAATTAGACTCACCACCCTACTACCGGCACTTCAAATGTAAACTATAAAGGTCAAACTAAAATCACGCCATCTTGCGGCAGCCATGTTTAAAAGAGTCAATAGACTTGCTTTTTATTTAAAATAGATGTTAAGTAAACGGATATCAATTAGCAATCTAATAATTATCCGACCTTCACCTGTCCTCGGGTGTATGCGTCTGTAACACAAAAGGTTTAACATAGATACAACTAAAATGTATGAACAATTACTGTCGTGCAGAAGATTTTCATAAAAAAACAACGGATAAAAACAATGTTCAGAGAGACGCTATCAAAATCCACACAAGTTAAAATGTTCACTTTACTATTAAAGTTTGATTGGTTTTATACCAGTCATAACGACAGTATAAATACTACTACAAAAAAATAACGGAAGTTCCGCCCCTATCTGCCACGCCATATTGCAACTAACACCAGCCAAGAGCACAGTTTTTTGAAATAAAAATAATAATTTTATACTTTCTTCCATACATTTGCAATTATCAAGCATCGGTGCAAGAATTTTCGATTTTTTTGCATTAAAGTTCTTTTTTTCTAAATTTGCTTTTATCTCAAAAATGTGGCGTGGTATAAAAAAAAATATAAAGATTTGGACCACTTTAAGAAATTCGTCTATTGGCACTTTTGTTTTTATAAAGTAACTATTTACCTACCTTACTGTATTATTTCGTACAACTACAAGATTTTGTTTAGCGCAAATGTCACATCGCACATGTTTTACATAGCATTTGTTACAAAGCACACTAGCATCATTGTTTATGATTCGTTCTTTGTTACAAGCGATAGCAAGTGACGTAAGAACATAATGATGGAAAAATTATTGTCCATGATACATCGCATGTAATATCACGGTGATAAAAATAACTTACTTCATCGAATGATAATGACTCCGGAAATAAATTCACAGTATAAATACTTTGCATAAATGCTCATCATTAAATTCAAATAAAAATATCTTCTCACCAGCCACGTGTTACACAAGAAGCCATACACCATTTTATCCATTATTTTAACGGTTTCACGAACATCGCCCAAACTACAACGTCTACTCGCCTCAATCGCGAAACGAAACACCCTGTCTCACGCCCCACAACTATTCAAGATAATGTGGACCACTCGCGAAACAAAATTTCTAACGATGCATTACTCACAACACTATGGTGTTGTGAGTAAACCGTATGCGGTTAAGATTTGAAAACCTTCGCCGTACTTACCAGCGACACTCATTCACTCGCTCACTGCTCAGCCCAGTGGCTACTTTTCTTTTATAACAAAACAAGAATGACTCACCTGTGTCCATGAACAATCCTGTAGAACTACCCATATACCAGATCCGCGTCGAAACCGGCCACCCGATCCGTCGGTAAAAAAACGGACGTAGAATAACGTCTAGCATATCCGCACACACAACACATAAATATCTCACGCGATAAGCACTAATTCCCTTCACTCGAATAACAATCTACGAACATGCGCCTCTGTTTGGTTTACTCTACGTTTTCTCGAAAAGATCCAGTATCCCGCTTCTGATTTCGAAGCACCAGGGTGGCCGTATAAGCTATTAATGACTTCATATTCGAATTAGCATCACGGTAAGTGGTAATCAATCATATGAACGCTGATACCTCGAGCAAGGTAAAGTCTGCCAACTGTTCTAATAATTTCGATTACACAAATGCCACTGCATCACTGACCCTATAACCATACTAACATTTTACACGCACAACTATAAAAATAGCGATAACTATCGGTAGACGTCTTGTCGATTAAGACTGCCGAATTAGACTCACAACCCCACTACCGGCACTTCAATTAATGTAAACGTTAAACTAAAATCATGCCATCTTGCGGCGGCCATGTTTAAATTAGTCAATTACCAATCTTATTATTACTTAATTACCAATATATATATATATATATATTAGTATACCGGGACTTAAACTATTTTCATACCAAATTTCATCTACAATCAACATCAATAGTTTAAGCGTGAAAAAGTAGAAGACCGACTTAGTTTAAATAAAGTACGTTGATTTAGTCTCCAAGTACAGGACATGTTTGGTGTTTAATTTCAAGCCTGACTAGTTTTCACACCAGGTCATAATTACGGTAGACTGGGCGTCCGTTAATTGTGTCTATAACTCTGTTCATTTTAACATGTAGGTATTATACACGTGTATTATGTGTAGGTATTGATAGTGGAAAAAGAATAGTACGATACTTTTTTATACAACTATAAAGAGACGAACAGGTCGTGTACCTGATGGTAAGCATCACTAAATCTTTGTTTGGCAAAGATTTAATTGTCACTGCACAGAGCTTCTCATTTGAGACATTAGTGTGTGAGTACCTAGTCACACTTGCTACAAAGTTCTTCAACCGAAATACAGTGATGTAACAGATGTGATAATATCATAAAGAATAACTAATACTATTATGGTACACATCAACTCATATAATTTTATTTATTGCTAGCCGACCCGCTCAACTTCGTCTCCGTCAATTTACTCCATCTTTGCAACATATAACAATGCTGCTCCGCTTATTTTGGTTATAAGGTGATGTTATATAGCCTATCGCCTTCTTCGATAAATGGGCTATCCAAAAGTAAAAGAATTCGTAACAATAGATAATGAGATTATTTTGTTCAAATAAACAAACAAACTCTTAAAACTTTATTAGTATATATGACGTGATTTGTTATGATGATGTCACTCAAAGAAAATGATAATAATGGAGAAAATTGGTGAATAGGTTACATAGAAAACTATTTACTAGGAAATATAATAATAACCTTGAGCCTCTAGCTCACAGTAACGATCTGAAGTAATGTATCACATTTCTGTTGTTTGTTTGTTGAATAGAAATAATATAAAAAGATGACAACATGTGTGTGTCAACTAAACTTTGTTCTTTTTTTCTTTTAAACCAGTTTGTGTTTTAGCCCCAGGACAAAAGCTTTTGTTATGAGACTTTAGCTAAGCGTGAAACCAACGATTCGCAGAAGTTTCAAGATTCGACTCATTGAAGAAAACCTCTCCGAGGCACGCGTTACACCTCGTTCCCACTTGTTAATAAAAATTTAGTGCTCTATTGGCTCAACATTTTACAAGGAGGAGCTGTAATATGATAAACGTCGTTGCCGGATTAGTGACAAAAGTGATTCAGCAACCGACAAGTGAGAACAAGGTGTAAGATGGTATGACCATTGTTATGAGGGGACCAGAAAAACATATAACCTGGTACTAGATATAAACATCGATTGGAGAAATAAAGGAGGCCTCAAAGTTAGATATCTGTCATAAATCATAAAGACCTTACGATATAGAGGAGGGGGGGGGGGCGGAATGATTGGAAATAATGGCGTAAGACCTAATTTACATTGTGGAGTACTTTTAAGATTGACTTAGTTCACCTGGGGTTAGGTTGGTTTATTTGAGAACAGCATTTGGTAGACTAATTTCACTCAGGTGAATTAGCGGCCTTAATTAGTCATCTAGATGTTTCCATCGGTCAAATGCAAATAATATTAACAAATACATTTATATAATTTGTAAACATACAAAGTCTTGTCTGGGGCTTTGCTCAAGAATAAAAAGTAGCTTAGTTATAGGTATTTCAGGAATATTCAAGCTACCTCCATTTAACTAGCTGACCCGCACAATTTTATTCGCGTCAACTTTCCCAGTTTTTGCAACTTTTTTATTGCTGCTCTGCTCCTACTGGTTGTAGCGTGATGTAATATAGAAATCCTTAAAAAATGGGCTATCCAATATTAAAAGAATTTTACAATTCGAACTAGTAGTTCCTGAGATTATCGCGTTCCAAACAAACGAACAAACTCTTCAGCTTTATAATATCTTCAGAGATTACCGCAATAAAGCAAACAAACTTTTCAGGTTTACTTGTCTTTTTAGTACAGACCTACAAAATAACTAAGGCTTTTTTCTTACCATATATTTTACAAAAATCGAATAACCAATGTAATCCGCTTGTAAACCCTTGATAGTCTATCTTTAGAGTTAGACATATACTCTTGTGGATTTTTTTTGTGGGAAATAATGAGTACTATAAATATGTAGAACATTGTTTTGATGTATCATCGATAGCTTTCGCAGCGCACGCCAAATAAGCAAAATGTTTTATACTTTCAGTTACATTAATGTAACTTTCGAAGGGATATCTAATTTTTTGACAAAAAATCAAGGCTATGTTACTCCCCGATAATGTAGCATTCTAATGGTGAAAGAATTTTTAAAACCCGTCCAGTAGTTTCGGAGCAATTAAATACAAACAAACAATAACATTTTATAATATTATTATCACACTATATCACACTAATATTATAAAAGCGAAAGTTTGTGAGTATGTGAGTGTGTATGTTTGTTACTTATTCAAATCTAAACGGCTGGAACGATTTTAATTAAATTTGGTATGGAGTTAGCTGACACCCTGGATTAACACATAGGCTAATAATCCGCGGGTAACACCGCGGGGCACAGCTATTATTATATATAAGTATAGATTAATATAGTATATATAAGTAAAACATTTCTTCTGCTAACCTGTGTCGTATCAAACAATAACATGACCTTTACGATAACAAGAAATAGACTGTATTATAATAACAGTCTAATAATAAAGTCTAGACTGAGTAATCATGCAGAATTCAGCTTTTTATACTGTCAATAATATTTATTTAGTACAATTACGTCATTAGTGCTTCAATACAAAATACGTGAAGCAAAAATTTGATACCCCTTTTTAACAAAATTACGTCGACGAAGTAGTATGACATTTGGCACAGTTATAGTTTATAAGTACAGAGAAGGAAGGAAACTAATATTTTAAAATAATATATACGCATTAGAACTATTAAAAAAAAAAAACATAACTCAGTGGCAATCGAGCAGATAGAGATATTTGCGAGGTTACCTTGATTCATAATATAAAGAATATAATGTCTGATGTTCAAAACTTGAACATATACATACATCAGACATGTTCTTTATCCCATAGAAAATTATTAATGTATATTTGTAAAGTTTTTAGCAAATTCCTTTTTTTTTAAACCTTCTCTGAATGGAGCCGAACAAAACAAAAAATAATTATTCAATTCGGTAAAGTCGTTCTTACTTATGCCGTGACCAAAGGAAATAGGGATTCATCTTTATCTTCACTTTATTACTTATAAATAAAAATGGATCCTTATTTCCCCTGGTCACGTGATAACTTACTTAAAACTGACGGAGTTTCATACTATCTTGCAACGGAGTTTCGCAGAAACTCGCAACCATTAGCTTTCCTCCATTAGGGTTGATTGTCCAAAAACGCTGAAACACTTGTTTCTTTATTTATTGGCATAAAGCCTAAAATGAAATTACACTGATCTTTATTTTAAACGATAAACATAAATACAAAAATTTTAATGTGAACAAAACCATTGAGGGGTTAAATGAACACTAAGACTAAAAACATCAACGTTTTGTTGACCTCATTGTTACAATCTCTTATTGCTGAATTCAGTTCCAGTTTTTATACCACAACAGTTTTTCGATGGTAGGAGAAGGCTACAGTATCAACTCGGAGACGGTGATGAAAGATCTCCAAATTAGTATCGACTGGCCTGTTGGTCTAATGGTTAGTGACCCCGTCTGCTAAGCCAGAGGTCATGGGTTCGATTCCCACACGGGTCACCAATTTGTATGATCCATTAATTGTTGTTCCGAGTCTGGGTGTACTTTGAGTCCGTGATTTATATATTTGAAAAATCCCCCGCGCCTTGAAAAGTCATATTTTCCCAGTCCGACCACTAAAGTGCAAAGGAACAGATTGTGTCCTATTTCTATTAAAATTCTTCATTAAAATACTCGGACTTTATAATATTTCTCTACCCAAATAATAAATAATTAATTCACTGTCAGTTTTGTTTCTAATTATATTTCAATTCAAGTTCAATGATCTCTTTCGAGTATTATTTCAGATTGTCATACTGCGCGTAGGTAGATTCGTTCTATCTCTTTGATAACAATTGTTTGTGCAAGGTTTCATACTTAAACATTTCCTCTATAATTGGATTATAGTTCATAAACGCACATATGAATATGATATCACTTTACCTACTAAAGGACAATGAACTAAAGTGAGCAACAAAAATATGAAGCAAGATGGAAATGGGGAAGAAAAACATTGTACGCGTCCATAACGACTTTTTTGACTGCCTCTGTGGTGCGGTGGGGGTGTATCCGACATCAGGGTCCTTATTCTCATTCTTTTTTTTCGTTTTCGCGGCAAGCCCGCGTGACCTGTCAAAATCTTGCCATAATGGTAAATAGAAAGCTGCGCTTAGAAATGCATCACTCCGCATGTGAAGCGGACATCTTCGAGCGCTCCGCGCATGCGCTTGCCACGAAAACGGAAAAAAAGAACGTGCATAAGGACCCTGTCTGCATCAGTTCCCGTTTATCATCTTGTATAGTCATCTTATACTGTATTTCAAGGGCACTGAGAGATACGCAGTTAGGTGAAAAGTATACTACTTTTACCACACAGTTATGATACACGTTGTATACATCCACAGCTTTGGAGAATAGAGTATCTCTAGTGGAACACTAAACACCTTATTCACATTTCATCAATTACCAATTTTCGAATAGCACGATACTTTAAGAACCAGTGCCTAATCTAAGGCGGCTGGGGAGGCAATCTGAGGCGCATTCAAGGAGGGCCAAATTCATTTTGCATTCAGAGCGGACACTTCCCCCGTAAGGATATTCACTTAACAAAACAACACTAAAGATGAAGGGTGCCATAATCAAGTTTTTATTTCTCCTCCCCCTACCCCTTGAAATAATCGTAAATCCGTCACTGTGAAGCGCATCATAAAAGTAAAACTTGGTCTAGTCGAAGACCCCAATCTATACTTAATAGTGTGATATAAACCGCTAATAACATACCAAAATGGCGCGAGGAATACCTACAACGTGTAACAAAAAGGTGTGGTCAAATTTCATCAGCGGACCTATGATTACCGGATTAATATGAGCGAGTTTTTTTAGACGAATTCCATATCCGAACAGCAGTTGGCATAAAGTTATGGCTCCCCCGGTGCATAATTCAATTGCATTATTATGGCCTAGAATTTCATTTATTTTAAGTAATAGCTTTTGAATTGATAAATAAACAAATTAAAAATAATTAGTAGAGTAGATACTCGGATTTCGATAAAATTAGGTATATGCACTCAGTATCATGGCACATACTAACCCTTGAATATGAGCACAACTTTCTGTTACACGTTGTATAAATAGTAGGATTTTGGTAAACAAAAACTTTTCAAATAAAACGAGTATTACCGCGCGGTTGGAATACAAACACGATTATTACTAACTTATACAGTTCGCGGGAACCATCTTAATCTACTGTTTGGTGTGTAATCTAAATAATTTATCGTCTGTTCGTGGGATTGTTAAGTAGGTAATGTTTCGGTTTCGTTTATAAGATAACACGAATAATGCCTATAGGTAAATATCTAATTAAATTCAGTGTCAGAAATATTAAGTTTTTTTTTTTTCTTTAGCGAACCTTTAGCATAGGGAAAGGAATATACTTTGTCTTGAAAGGCAACAAGTCTAGTGACTTGCGCCCTTTATTTGTAGTTAGTCCCTACAGGTCTCTAGGAGACTTTCTTTTTAGTCTTTTAAATGTCTGATCATTATTCATCAAGTGAGTAGCCAATTTGTTTGGATGTTTGGCTAATCAATTTCTGTAAGTTTTTGATCAAATTCAGTGTTTGATCTCCTCTTGGACTGTTCTAATTTCAAGGTCGTGGTATAGTTGTTTGTATGTTAAAAACTATGGAGCGCCTGTGATCAACCTCAGTATTTTGGACTACCTTTGGAGTATATCCAGGTTTGAGTTGGAGGCTGTACCCGAGAGTTGTATTCCGTAAGTCCAGATTGGCCTCAAGATACACCTATACAACAGCAGTTTGTGTTCTAGCGACAACTGTGATTTTTTCCCGAGCATCCAGTACATTTTTCTCAATTGGATCCCCAGTGGTTTACGTTTTGTGATGATATGTTTTCTCCAGGTAAGACGACGATCTATATAAAGCCCAAGATATATACCTTCATTTATTTATTTATTTATTTAAAACTTTATGCACAAAGTTGTACAAAGGTGGACTTAATGCTAAAAGCATTCTCTGCCAGTCTACCTTAGGGTATCTGTACTCTGTCGAAGACACGTATCTTGTCGGGTCGGGAATGTCACCTATACTGACTTAGTCTCGTTTGCTTTTATTCGCCAGGAAGCTAACCATTCCGTGATGTCATCTAAAGAGCGCTGAACGCATGTAACTTGCTTGTGTCGATTCATTATGGGCAGTTAAGGCTGCTGTGTCATCAGCAAAGGTACCAATCACAACACCATCTGTGGTGGGCAAGTTAAAAGTAAAAACCAGATTTAGAATTGGACCAAGACCAAGAAATATTAAGTGGTATGTGAAATGTACAGGAGGTGTCTTATCTACTATACCTATAGTAAAACAGATAACATATACCTCTCGTGGGTGTCGTCAAGGTAGAATAAGGGACGTCACATCGGACAGTAGTGTCTTCTGTGTACTTTTTAAGCCCTACTGCCATCGCCAACCCACTTGCCAAGCGTGACGATTATGGAGATTGCCCCCAGGGTCTTTAAAAACTAGGTACTACTGGAGAGACCCGAGCTCAGCAGTGGGTTAATGAGACTGAAATAATTGTATTTTTTTTCATTTTATGTGATTGTCGTAATTGTCCAAAATTAGTGAGGGAAACCTCTGTGAGGAAACCGACCTCCGATCAAAAATGTATAGTACACCAATCCACACTGTACTTACGGTATAAATTACGGCCTGCACCCTATCTCAGAGAGGAAGCTTATTTCTCAGTAAAAGGAACATCATAATGCTGATTATAATATGCATTGTTACCCATTTACAGTCACTACTTCAGTCCACAAAAAGCGTTCGGTTTGTATGCACAATTACAGCTTAAAAGCCTGTGATCGGCCCTTATTCATCTCCCTCATATCCATTTCTCCACAATATCCTGTACGCAAAAACTGACAAGCACCCTCATCTATGGAGGGCAGCGACGCCCTACTGACATGAATATCTACGGGAATGCAATACTCAAGTCAATTCAGGTCTATTCATTCCATTAGCTAACTATAAGTTGATGAGAAAGTTGCAGATGGACAATTTTAGTGGGACAGTTGAGCAACAGTTTGGCGATTTTCTTATGATAAGTCACTATCTATATATTAATATTATAAAGCTGAGTTTGTTTGTTTGTTTGAACGCGATAATTTTAGGAACTATTGCCCTGAATTGAAAAATTCTTGTACTGTTCGATAGCCCATTTATCAAGGAATGCTATAGGCTAAATAACAACGACAATAGGAGCGGAGCACCAATGAAAAATGTAGTAAAAACGGGGAAAAAATTCGCAGACGAAGTTGCGTGGGTCAATTGTAATATAATTAACAGAGTGTCATTATTTTTGATGTTCAACATTCACCATTTAAAAATAATAATTGTAATGGAATAGGTAAATCTGAATACACAACCCACGATAGTGTGTCCTGTTGCCTACGGATGAGGAAGGCCGATTCCAAATAAAGGAATGAGGTAAGGAAGAAGCGAGACAGGAAATGAATTTTTTTGCAGTATTAGAATGTACAATAAAATGCGTGATACTGATAGAAATTTAGTGAAAAACCGCAAATTAGCTCAAAACGAACCACAAAAAAGACTTGAAACGTCGCGTTGAAAAGGAGAAGGTGATAGACTAGAGAATTAACTAATTACATAACGTCACGACGGCGGGTGACGGGAGTTTAAGCAAAAGAGAAAGAAACGTTACAGTTAAAGGTTCACTGGCCTTACTGCAGTTACTTGTAATTACGTCGAACGCACAGTCGAGCATTTGCAAAAACATTAATATTAGGTATCTGGAAATACTTGAATAAACTGAACATGTGCATATATTGTACTATTCGTAACAACGTTACATTACATTGTAATGCTCTAGCAAACGCTCAAGTCTATACTCACCTTTAGACGTTATTGATTAATGAGGCGTGCTCCGTCTTCCTATGAGCTTTTCTACCATACACTTGTTGTATCAAAATCTATTTCGTACTTCGTAATTCCGTAAAAAACTTACTTATTATTATAATATTATATGTTTGCAACATACGCAGTTGCTCGTCTGTACGTCCTGCCACATATCGTTAATCACAATTTACACATACAAACGCGCACACATAAATCGCACACTGTGGACTACAAATTTAACTCCTTTGATTTATTTCGGGTACAGCTTAATTTGAGATTTAATTTAAATCTAACCATAGACCATTTTTTTCAAATCAGCGTACTTTTATTTTTGTGATTTCTATTGGGTATTGGAGACAGAAAAGTCCGTAAATACCTAAAGGTGGAAACCTAAGTTTTTGGGTTCCCTTTTTATTGCTCTATGTCTGTGTGGTGCCTATAACTTGTACTGGTACGGTTAGCATCATAAAAACATAATTATAAAAATATTAGGTATAAAAAAAAGTATTTTTTTTTTAAAGTTTTATGATGACTACATGCTTTAATCTAAATTTTTGCGGTTGTATGTTAAAAACCAGAAATGTTAGTAAATGTTAAGCGCTTTATTTTGTTGCCAGTACCTTATCTCGCATATCCATAATATGGTAAGCGGTAAGCGTAAAATTTTACAAGAAAAATATATTCTGTGAGTGCCTAGGACGTAAAACTATCGTAAAAAGTAAGAGAAATATATATTTGTTTGTTTTATATCTTTTGACATGAAAAGGTATGACTATTATATGAAAACGGACCCCATCCCTTCTTAAAAAAAAATGTTGCATAGTTAGTTTTAAAAAGCCACATATTGGCGACTATTATGCCTTCCCTACCTCATTTACCCTCCTACTTCATTTACCGCACGCTGTGGTATTTTTACCAGATTGCAGGAAAGGGTTCTGTTTTTCGCGCGTATGTATGTAATATTCTTTATTACCTTATATCTTTCAGGCCACAAAACGGATTTAAAAATTAAGGACGTCATTAGATTTATCTTGACAGCCTAGCTTTGTATTGTTTACGTTTAGCTAAGATTTGTATTGTTTACGGAGACGCGGGGTGTTGCACGTCGCGTGTGACGTGGCGTACCGTGTCGCGTTGGACGTTGTGTCTGTTCACGAAGAGGCAGTACGTGAAGCGGCGCTTGTCATCGCACGCGTAAACATAAACATATGGCAATATACGATGTTGTTTATAGAGATGCGTGGCAGGGAGTGTGGCGGTAACATAAAATATTATCAAATTATTAAAATGGTATTAAACATTTAACTTTTAAACATAGGATTTTCTTTAAAAAAAAAGTCGAGTCTAGGTTATGCGATTTGGAAATAAGACTGACAGAAGGTTTCGACGCAGGCATCACTTCATCGAGAATTGCCGCTGCGTATGTCACTGTCAAGAGAAATCTAATGACGTTTGAGAAAGAATGAGTGAGCTACCTGACGTTTGAAAAAAACAAACATGGCGGCTGTAAGATGTCAAAAACAAGAGGTGTAAAAAAAGTTTTTTCGTAAATGGGTATCGAATTAAAGGACTCATCATAAGCATTTTAAAAAGGTATAACATGATTCTGACTGTAATACTTAAAAACTAAAATTACCAACTATTATTTGTTCAATTTTCAATACTTGGCAGCTGTGATAAAGTTAGTTGTTACATCAAAGTTATATCATAAATAAGTTATCATCATAAAAAGTATTAAATAAAAAATAAAAAAAGAATAACTAAAAAAAACCCGCCTGCTCTAAACAGATGCAATCATGCAGTCGAAGAACTTTGTATTGTGCTCCCGACAGCATGATAATAAATAACTATTTATTATACGAGAAATAACGCGCATTATTTACCTTAAAATTACTTGACGTTTCGACCAGATTGCACCAGCCGTGGTCACAAGCGAACTGTCCCAGCGATGTTAAGACTCCGTAAGGTCGATAAATCTTCACCTACCCTCATGTTTTTGTTTCTCGAATTGTTAGGGTCACTGCACACTATACTGATTGTGTCCATATTAACCGACTGCGAACTAATACGAGGTTGTGTTTTACGAGTTCATTCATCCGCCTTACTTACGAAGTCTTAACATCGCTGCGACAGTTCACTTGTGATAACGTGTAATCGCACTTAGTGTATGCATACACATTTCCAAGGAAATTGAAAGTTCAGTTGTTACGAAAAATACACATTTAACAAAAAAACTCGCCTTTAATACATCACAGCGTTTTTCCCGTATTTATTTTTGTTACTTATAGTTTGCTTTGCCATTTCGTGGGAATATATCCCTTGCCCGCATCGGTGCTGTTGAGCCGTGAAATGGGACGAATTCAAACATTCGAAACATTCTGTAAACATATTTGTATAAAGACAAACTGGTGACACTTGGTCTGCATGAGTATGTCTACAATAAATATTTAAACTGCATCTTTAGAAAAAAAACACAACGTGTTGCACTCAGGGAGTGCCGGGAGAAGTGAAAACTTGAACATAATATTACATACTGATGAAATTTTAATAATATTTTCTGATCTTACTGACATAACAATAAAAAAATATAAAATAAATAACTTAAATTTGTGATTTATTTTATAAATCACAAATTTAAGTTATTTATTTTTTTATGATTAAACAAGAGCTGAGCTATAATAACATTGTAGGTGGCGAAATTACCATCGTATTCTAAAGATATTGTAGCAATTTGCCATTGCTCCCCGTCCTGACGCGAGTTTAATATTTTTTACCCATCCCAAAAAGTGCACATCGCGACTAAAGAAGTTTTCACTTCAAATATATTTTAAATAATAAACAACGTGTAACAGAACATAAAAGTGTGGTCAAATTATTATAGCGTTCTTGTAGTTCTTTTGGTCATTCATTAACAGTGGACAATGAGTTAGCACTGCACCTCCCGCGGTGGCAAATCCGATTACATTATTACGGCGTATATGCCTGTTATTGACTGTATACTCCCACAGCTTATGTATTTACCGATCCTTAAATTTGACCACACCTTTGTATTACACGTTGTAAGTGTTAATATATTAAAAACCTTTGTATGAATTAGGAATTTTCTTTTTCATTCTCTCTTACTTACCAAAATATACAACAAGTTACTGAAAATACACCAATAACGCCCACATTTATGAAGCTGACCGTTGATAAACGTTAAGCCAAGTGCCCGTAGAATGTAATGAGAGGACAGGGGCTACGGATTTCGTGCCCCAAAGTAATAAGGAATAATGCCTAGCTATCATTCCTAAACACGTCTAATATAATACATTTTTACTTTAAGACATTTTTTTTTATATACAACGTTAATCTTGGTATAGTGCAAACCTGAAAGTAGTTTGCTCAGAATTAGTAACACAATCGTATGGGGCAGTTTTTAAAATTATTTAATTAACCATTAATTAATTCATTAATCATTCTAACAGTCCAATTTCTGTTCACAATGTGATGTAAAATGTAATAATTTCCTACTTATTTTTTAACAATACTCATGGATTACGTACTACGGGACGCAATGAGCACGACAGTGCGAAGAACTTCTGACAACTTGAATGGTTTATAACTCTGCAAGTTTTTAATATTTTCATTTTCTTTTTTTTTAAATGATTTTTTGAATTAAAATCTTGTTGGGGTGTCTGAGCTTTGCACTATACCATGAATAACATTGCATACAAGGTGTAACAGAAAGGTGTGGTCATATTCAAGGGTTGGTATGTGCCCATGATACTGAGTGCACATACCTAATTTTATCAAAATCGGAGCCCTAAAAAATATTTGTTATTTTTTCATTCATTAATGAACAATAAAAATATTATTTAAAAATTATGACTTATAAAGTTCTATGCCATAATAATTCAATCGAATTTTTTCACCATGGAATATAGATAACATACCCTACCAGCTGCTGAAATTTGACCACACTTTTTTGTTACACGCAGTATTAAGATAACTAGCAATGTGGTCCCACATTACTAGAAGTATCGTTATCCTCAATCTAACCTCAATGGCTGGTGTTAAGAGTGAGTTCACCTCACGATTGCGAATCCGATGCCTTTGCCCATTAGGCTATTGACATAAGGTTACTTTAAACAATGTTCATAAAGATAGTTTATGAGAAACTTTATCTTAAACTGATTTTGATGGAACTCATAGCAACTATTTCAGTCAGAAATATAGTGATTTACGCAGTAAAGTTATCAAAGCTTACTTTCAGTTAAATACTCTATCTTAATTATTTGATCTAGGTTAGTTTTCTTTTATTTTTTTTAAGCACAGACACAGATATTAGAGAAGAATTTAGCAATAAAATTATAATAAAGTTATCAAAATATATTTACAGAGTTCTGCATCAACCCCGAACATTCAAACAAACATTATTTTGATTTTTTAATACACATGAAAAATCAAAAGAAACTTAAAGTAAGTAAGTCAAAGTTTTTTTTATATTTTTATTATATTCTAATAGTATACATGTTGCAAATACGATGCATCGTGACTAATATCACATAGTAATAAACATCTCATATCATACCACGACGTCTTAAGAGGTCGCAATGTCTGCAACGACGGCATCACATTCATATTTCAATATGTTTTCAAACGTTTAAGAGATTCCACGTGGGATGTGAGCCAAGAAAGATTCCTTATTGCTTTGCGTACAGACGAGCGTATTAACGCCTGATACTGTTTTATTCCCTTCAAGATATTATGTATATATGATTTATAAATAGCTGTTTTAAAGATAATAAACGTATTTAGTTTCTAATTGGCATTTTATATAATCAACTATTAAACACTCTATACAATAGCTGAAAGCTTGCCAATAAAATAAAATAAATAAAATAAAATGTGTCTAGTTTTTATTGTGAATATAATTAAATTATGAGAATTTAATATTCTACTTTCCGAACTGTTTTTAGCTGTTTTGAAGATAATACATATTTTTATTTTGTGTATGTGTGTAGGTTTTTAATGTACAAATATTATATTATCAGAATTCAATATTTTACTTTCTGAACTTTCTTTAACTGTTTTGAAGATAATAAATATTTTTATTTTGTGTATCTAGGTTTTTAATGTACAAATATTATATAATCAGAATTAAATATTTTACTTTCTGAACTTTCTTTAGCTGTTTTGAATAAAATAAACGTTTTTATTTTATGTATGTAGGTTTTTAATGTGCAAAATATTATATTATCAGATTTTTTTATTTTACTCTCTAACTAATTAAAATTTAGTTAAATAGTTTATAGAACAAAAATAACTTATTACTGTAGGGTATTACATGTAATATATAAAATACCAAAGTCTATAAACATGAATTAGGTTATTTATTTGTACTAAATCAAACCAAAAGATAAACAAAGAACATTTCTAATTTTTGGCACATTATTAAATTTTATATGAAAAATTATACTCAACTATTAAATATTTGAAAAAAATGTCATAAAAATGTTTTAAATAAATATGTTGAGATCAGCATAGACATAAAATTAATATAAAATAAAACTTTTATAAAAATAACACATACATTAAGTCACTTTTCGTGATCTAAGTGGCACTATCTCAAGTCAGTATATACTCGCACTATTTTAGTATGCGTTAACAAATATTAACATTGCAAAAGTGCCTTTGAATTTTCTGTCTGCTGAACTTCATCATCAACCTCTTTTAACCATTTTAGAATTTGTTGATCCTCTCTACGGTCTAAAACAAAAAGAAACAGTTTCAATTAAAAATAATAAACAAAATTCCTAATGTTACATAATTATTGTAACTTTTAAACTTACTCGTTACATTATATATGCACAAAATGGCACAGGAACGGTCAATACTTTACCAAGTTTAAGCCCGTATATTCCCGTGTCAAATTGTTTATAATATAAGGTCGGGGCAAAAGTATTTTTGTATAGTTCATACAAAGAAAAAAAAATTGTAAGTATTTTTTTTTATTTTTATTTACGTATGTGCCGTTTTGATCGATGACTTGTTGCCATTCAGTGACCATGATCTTATTGCTGTAAAAAAATTGAGATTTTTGATTTAAAAAATCTGACAGGTACCTAGTTTTCACAGTGTTCTTGTGAGGTTAACTTTATGCTTCCTAAAGAGTTCTGAAGTCACCGAAACAGTAGAATCAGATGGAGCAAGATCAGGGCTATACGGAGGTTGCATCAACACATCCCAGATGAGTGCGGTCTGGCGTTGTCATGATGAAACTCCACGCCCTTCCTGTTCACCAGCTCTGGCCGCTTTTTCTCAATGGCTTCTTTCAACCTCGTCAGTTGCTGTAGAGGTAGAGGTCAGAATCGATAGTTTTACCCGGCGGCAAAACCTCATAATGGACGATTCCTTTCCACCCCACCTTACACACAGCATCACTTTGTTCCGAGTCAGGCCGGGCTTTGCCACGGTCTGTGGAGCTTGTCCATGCTTTGACCACGATCTTTTTCGGACATTCTTATCGTAAGTGACGCATTTTTTATCACCCGTAATCGACCGTTTAATAAATAGGTCGGAATTGTTACGTTTCAAAAAAGAATCGCAAATGGAAACACGTTCCATTAAGTTTCTCTCAGTGAAATCAAGTGGTACCAAAATATCAAGGTTTTTCCTGTACCCAGACTTTTTTAAATGACGTAAAACTGTTCTTTGATCATGATCAGTTTTTTAGCAATATCTTGATTACTAATATGTGTCGATCTTGCTCCGCTTTTTCAAAAATGGAACTGATTTTATCCGTGACAGGGCGTCCAGAGCGAGCCCCATCCTGCATTTTGCTAGCTTGAAAAACAATTGAAAAATGGCGGGAACTAGTTTTGTTTTATTTATTGCATCCTCAGAATGTCAACATTTAATGGTATTAAAACCAGCTAGTTACATTCAGTACAACCAAAGAGGTACCAACAATACATTCAAAATACGATAATACTTTTGCCCCTGACTATTATTATTGTAAATAATGTATAAATAAACAATATCAATGCAAATAGGGTAAAAATAAACAATCTTTAGTGAAAGTAATAAATCAAATCAAATCAAATCAAATCAAATAATTTATTTGCCAGAACATGGTACATTAGATTTTACATAATTAATATTTTCGCATATATTAAAAAATAAATATTTAAAAAAAAACGTCAATATCTAATGGCACAAACCTACTTACGCGTAAACTAATCTTTGGCAGTACGAACGTTTACTATGACATTATTTAGAAAGGTACCATCAGTATTGGATCAATAGAAGCAATGTAATAATAAAAAATCTGTTCTTTTTTAAAAAAAAAACGGGCTTCTAAAGACACCCCGCGATGGGTCGAGGGTTTAGCAAAAAGGTCGGATACGTAGAAGGGCAGTTCCTTCATAATCAACATGTATCGGACCACTGCTGGACATAAACCTCTTCTAATATACGCCACAACACCGAGTCAATCCGACACCAATTCCTCCAAATTACCTTTTAAAAGTCGTCGGTCTACGCCGTTTTAAGTATACAAAGCAATACTTCTATGCACCCATATTGACAGGCAAAAATACAATCAAGCTTCAAATAATACCTGAAACAGATAATATTCTAAAATTTGATTTCTCATGCACCCGCTCGTCTAAAAGCTTCTAACACGAATTGCCGAAATTTTAATAAACAACAAATTTATAACGCGCCATTGCCCCGACACTGATGGTAAATTGTTTCCCATAACGACTACACTATGGCACTATGGCGATAAAATGAAATAAGACAAATTAGGGTACAGCCGGACAATAAACAAGCGCAAAGAAAGATTTACTGTCTCTCACTCTGCGACTGCTTTATTGATATGAGTTTTTACTTCTATTTAACCAAAGGCACTAAAAGAGCAGTTTGACGTTTGTATGATTTCGTAGTAAATTGTGAAATAAGGTTAAGCGATGTTACGATTGTCAGATAAATGGATGGGTTACCTTTAGAGCGTCCCTTACGTGGCAAAAAGTAATTATTAAAACGCAAAGATGATGACTCTCTAATTAATAATGATAAACTTTTGTGATTTGTACACATTATAAAATCCATCCTAAAATTATAAATGTGAAAGAAACTCTGTCTGTCTGTTACGCTTTCGCGCTCAAACAGCTAATCCGATTTAGATGAAATTTGGTATGAAGATAGTTTGAGTCCCGGGGAAGGACATAGGATAGTTTTTATCGCAATAACCGGATATATACTACGGGTCTTAATCGCGTCAATATTTTAAGGTAACCTTTTTATTGCCCGACATTTCGACCGTATTGCAACGGCCGATGCAATACGATAATATTGTAATAGTCTCCAATTCTTTTTAATGTATCTTACGAAGCCAACTTTTTTTTTTAACTAGGTAGATTATTTTTTAAATGAACACACGTGATGATTGTCGCAAAGCTAGCATTACTAGTTTTCGATCTGAATCAAGGTAGCGCTTGATTGAATTATCTTTCAGCGCTCTTGGTTAGTGTATACAACGCCTTGCCTCTTCAAAAGCGTCATCCCAATTTTATTTTCATCTAAATTGTGTTTCGCATTTGATTTTTTTGCGTCTCTTGCCACCTGGCGCCTAGAGCGACCTCTCCTCTCACTCTACATTATGTCCGTCCCCTTCTACGCATCCACAGATACAAGTGACCCGCCATATTTTATTTTATATTCAGCTTATGTATGTAAGTACATAAATATAGAAGCTCTCGCTCGTAAATATTGTTCAGATAGTGATTTACGACTGTGTTAGTTTGGAAGGTTTTCATTATGAAAAGGGCACGTAAGGTGTTGTGTCATTTATGGCTTTTGTTTTTTGTTTGTATCGCAATATTACGTTGTTAACACGCTTTATATTAGCTTCATACGTATGTTTGTATGTTAGTATGTAACGGAATCTTTGAACGCGTTTTTCACCCACTTCCGAACGTCGGATTTAATTGAAACTTCGCACACTTATCAAGGACCAATGACAATACAATAATAAAACACATATTTTTTTGTAAAAAAGTTTTTTATTTCTCACTTTTTAGTGGGTTGTAATTCACTTAAGTTAAAATAGGCTTATGTCAACTGCTGAAATCCTTTTACAAAATATTGCTTAACCCGATGCAGGGCCGTCAAATGTTAAGGAATTCACTATCAGCTCTATTACATTGTGGAGTAGTAGTGTAACGAGAATAAAGTGCTACTCAATACCATATTAAAGTAACTGAATCGCAAACTGAAATATTGAATAGGTCTGCTCGTCATTTGTGGTCTTCATCATCAGTTCCACTTCACGAATTTGTGTTTTTAAAGAGTAGAGTAGAGCACGAATCACTGTGAAATATATCTAAATCACTGTAGGTGTGCCTTTAATATTTTAGGAATTCCCTCGATTTCTCCAGGATCCCATCATCACATCGTGATCTGATGACAATGAGACCAATTTGGAAGTATATCCTTTCAAACACAAAATCAATTTTTTAAATCGGTCCAGCCGTCTTTGGGTAATCGGTGAACATACATACCAAAAAAAAAAAAACATACAGACGAATTGAGAACCTCCCCCTTTTTGAAGTCGGTGGATAAAAAGAGATTTTTGAAATTCTAGCCCCTAAGGGAGAAAATAGTGGTTAGAAGTTTATATGAAACTCCGCCAGTTTTGAAGGTAAATGTTTATTTAAAATTTCGTATTTGACCTATAGATTTAAAATAAAGAAAACACGTTTCGGCGTTTTTAAAATATCAACCCCCAAGGGGGTGAAACAAGGGTTGTAAGTTTTTATTAAACTCCGTTAGTTTTTAAGTTATATCTGTAATATATTTTATTTGGCTTGCTGATTTTTACAACTAAAAAAAAAATAGTTTAAAAAACCAAAAAAAAACAGTTTATCGTTAAAAAAGCATGGGGTGTAATATCGTCACAAGCACCCCGCGCTGTTTTAAACTATTATTTATTTTTGTTTGTATCACAATATCACATTGTTTTATATGTAGGGTCTTCTTTTCCGTCACGGCGGTCGACTTCTGTTCACTTTTAGGTCGATACTTTTAGACATAACCTTAAGTCCTCTGTGTTTTAGACTGTAGGCTGGGTTCGCTTTTAGCAATGGCAATAGAATTGGAATGCACGCAATGCATTCCAAATGTGTAAAAGTTTAAGTCCTTTTGGTAAAACAGCGGGCATTTTGCGATTTAAGAGAATTAAATATTTTGAAGTTGGTGCCATGAAATAGTAGTCTTTATGTTTTATTCGGCACCAAATTCAAAATGTTTAATTTGTTTTTGAAAATCTATGTATTTTATTTTTTGCTTTTTAGTTGCCTTGTAGGTATTTATTTTTGAAGTCGGTAATATTTTTTTGGAAAAACGTTTTTATTTCTCATTTTTTAGTGGGTTGCTTTGTAATTCACTTAAGTTACAATCGGCTTATGTCAACTGCACAAATCCTTTTACAAAATATTGCTTGCCCCGACACAGGGCCGTTAAATTGTTGAGGAGTTCACTGTCAGCTCTATTACATTGTGTAATAGTAGTATGACGAGAATAAAGTGCTACTAATACCAAACTGTGAAATATTGCATAGTTCCACTCGTCATTTGTGGTCTTCATCATCAGTTCCACTTCATCAATTGGTGCTTTTTAAGAGGAAATGCACGAATCACTATGAAATATACCTAAATCACTATACGTTTGCCTTGAATATTTTAAGAGTTCCCTCAATTTCTCCAGGATCCCATCATCAGATCGTGATCTGATGACAGTGGGACCAACTTGAAAGTATACCCTTCCAAACATAAAAACAATTTTTCAAATCGGTCCAGCCGTCTCTGCGTAATCGGTGAACAAACATACAAAAAAAAAACGTACAGTTGAATACAAGTCCTCCTCCTTTTTGAAGTCGGTTGAAAAATGGACCTAGTGTTCGGTGCGAATCAGTGATGAATAAGTTAAAAATATTAGAAATACCGCAAATTACCTGAAAATACACATTACACACTACCGCGTATATGACATATTCGAATTAACTTGATAAATTGACTGATTCAGTTTACCACATAGAGTTTAACATTTAGTTTAAGAGGTAGAACCCTTAAACCACAAGTTTGCCACAGATTATTCAAGTATAGAAATCGCTAACACCAACATTACAACTCTTATAACAGACCAATTTCCTTTTGAAATAAAAAAAACGAAGAGTATCAGTAGGTTGTAATTTATAAAAAAAAACGCGCACGATATTAAGCTCAATTACATTCATGAATGCTTTCAACTGTATGATATTAAATATGAAGGGTACCTATCTTGTTTCTGACTTTATGCAGGCGGGTTTTTCATTAATGTTTTTTTTTATTTGGTACTTTTTAGTTGTTGTAACCTAATTACAAGGTGATTTGAGAATGACTATTTGTTTTATTATTAATGTTGTTTTTTCTTGTGATTTGATAATTTTTCTGCCTCTATAGTGCGGTGGGAGTGTGTCCAACTACTACGCGAGAGGTCATGGGTTCGACTCCCACCCAGGATAAAACTTTGTGTTATGAGCAAGATGGTTTATTCTGTGTCTGGATGTAATTAATTCTCTATAATATGTATGTATTTAGAAATATATAAGTATATTTATCAGTTGTCTGGTTACCATAGTACAAGCTCTTCTTAGTTTGTAATCAGATGACGTTGTGTGAGTTGTCCCAAGATATTATTATTACTATTTATTAAAAGCGGTTGAGCGAGAGAAGTCGAAGCGGTTGAGTGAGTGGGTATAGGAATATAAGAATGACACATACATACATGCGTACACATATACGCGTCAAACACATAACTCTCCTCCACAGTCGGGTAAAAATGATAAACTATGATTTAACTTGGCCACTAGGCGACCCATAATAGAGATAATAAGAAGCTTCATAAACAACAACAACTATAAACAAAGAATGGATTACGGTTGCACGTGGAGCCTCCTCTAATGGGAAACTCTATGATTGCCACCGCTAATAAAATTATTGTAATACGGTTCATATATTTATTTATATTAGTTTATCGTCTTCAAAATCTATACTTCACTACATAGTATAAAACAAAGTCGCTTTCTCTGTCCCTATATCCCTATGTATGCTTAAATCTTTAAAACTACGCAACAGATTTTGATGCAGTTTTTTTTAATAGATAGAGTGTTTCAAGAGGAAGGATTATATGCACAATAACCTCCATATATTTTATTCCCGTGCAAAGCCGGAGCGGGCCGCTAATATATTACAAAGCTGAAGAGTTTGTTTGTTTGAACGCAGTAATCTCAGGAACTACTGGTCCGAATTAAAAAAATCTTTTTCTGTTGATAGCCCATTTATCTAGGAAGGCTATAGGCTATATAACATCACGCTACGACCAATAGGAGCGGAGCAGCAATGAAAAATGTTGCAAAATCGGGGACAAATTACGCATACGAAGTTGCGCGGGACAGCTAGTACTAGAATAAACAGAGTTACCTCTGTTTGTAACATTTCTCGTCGCTGCTCCGCTCCTATTAATTGTAGCGCGATGTTAAATAACCTATAGCCTTTCTCGATAAATGGGCTATCCAACAAAAAAAGAATTTTTCAAATCGGACCAGTAGTTCCTGAGCTTAGCGCGTTTAAACAAACAAACAAACTCTTCCGCTTTATAATATTAGTATAGATTTAGAAGACGATAAACTGAACAGGGTGAAGTAAATCTCAACACTGTAAGGTTACTTTAAAACGAACTGTTTGTTATTCGAGTAAATGAAGAGATAAGCAGGTCGTGAACCTGATAACCCATAATCTTATAACGGTGCTACCCAAGTATTTGTTTAGCAAAAAACTGATTGTTACCGCACTACACTTCTCATCAGTTAAGGCTAATAAGTGCTTAGCCATTGGTGGCTAAGGTATCGGCATTGAATTCGCAATCGTGAGGTCGCGGGTTCGAATCCTGCTCATTATACTTCTGATATGAACCCGCTGCTAACACAACCAATTCAGCTAAAAGCTTTGCAAGTAATGTGGGACTCAATCCAAGATTGCTAGTTATCTTTTTTAGGGTTTCGTAGGGAAAATGGCATAACGGATCCCTTATAGTTTCGCCATGTTCGTCCGTCCGCAGCTTTGCTCAGAGGCTGTTAGAGCTAGATGGCTGTAATTTTGCGTGTGTTAGAAGCTTGTAGGGAACGTAGAGGTTGTGGAAGGTGTAAGCTGATAATTATAAGAAAAGCTTTGATAGAATTGCTACGAGTATATCGTAGCAATTGTATGTATGTAAAGCTTGTATAGATATATAACTACAATATACTATCTCACGTCTATTGACTACTTGTGTGTCATTTGAGAATGTAACCTAATGAGTCATAACCAGTACTTACTGAGGGATAATGGTTCTACAGAACAGTATCTTAATTAGAAGACTATTTTCTGTTTAAGAAATGTCAGGATGTAATGTGTGTGTCTGTATATTGTTTAAGGTTCCTATCACAGTTCAGTATTGTCGGGGTTTCTATTCAGGGTAGTATAGAATAATACAAAGTAACAAATGGCAATCAGCATTATATTGTCAAAATACTATTCACTCTGGTTATATCAAGGAATTGGAGTAGGGAGGTATGCTAGTGTCACTTCCAAGAGGACCTATTGCCTAGGAAAAGAAGTGATAAGAAAACTAGGCCGTCTCCTAATAAAACATTTGCCATATACATTTGCTAATATGATATTTACATAAGCAATCTGCAATGTATCTAATTGACTGAGACTTAGATATACCATTGCAATGTCTTACTATATTACTACAAGGCAGATGATTCACAACTTACAGGACAATAGATAATTAGACACATTGCAATATCTTTTCATCAGTCAATCAGCTAGTATACACAAACATTATACATAGTATAGAAAAACACTATTTATACAATACAATAGAAACAATATAAAGTAACTTTGAATAAGGATCGTACCTTCGCCGTCGAATGACACCAGAGAAAAGAGAGCAGGTCAGAATGTTACACTGCTTATAAAGGCTTCTCTCGTATTTTTATCATGTGGGTAGAATCCCACAGTTATAACTATTTAGGTACATTATTGATATTAGCAGTGTTTTCTAACATAATTCAACATTTAGATCGTTATACAACAATTTATATAAAACAGATAGACACTAGATTACATTATCCAATGAATACAAATATTAACTGTATTAACAATATTGTTTCATCAAATACCTACATAATAATATGTGGGTAGGATCCCACATTAGAGTTTGTTTAATAAGTACATCTGTGGTAAAAGAGTAGTCTAATTCGTTATTGATATTATCAGTTGCAATTACATTTAGTATATTCATTCCAACATCTGCAATGCATTCTCATATCTAATATCATAAGCATCATAAACAACTGACACAGTATTAATCACAATACAAACATCATCCTAAAATATCTGTGGGTACATCTATAATATAAATAATTGGTTTATTAGATCTTTGAATTGTTCTGTGCCACAAGTAGGTATTTCATACAGTATAATATAACTACCAAACATAGTTTTGCAGACACGGATGATCTTATAATCATCGCTATGATAACCAGTCAATACATTGTGATGGTTACACCGTCATCAGACTCCAGACCACCTCTCAAACTTATAAAACAGTTCCATCAAACCTTCGTTCGGTTTTATACAACATCACATAAACTGGAACCATCAATATTCCAAAACACATCTACATAGTAGATATCAAAATCCAACACATGGATTGATTATATATATGGCTATTTACATAGCCATATAACACCATATCTAACACGTGAATACACAGATTATAACTTACGCTGACAAAGTGAAAGAATAAAATCTTGTAAAATATTTCTTTTAGGGTGCCTTCCTTATGTGTAAAGTGGGGATGTGATTTTTTTTCTCACCTACCCCATCGTGTGGGGTATCGTTAGATGAGTCTTTTAAAAGCGTTTAAGGGTTGAGAATCGTTTTTAGATTTAGAAATCCGTTTGTAAAATATTAAGATTTAAAGTGTAAATTTTTGTTAGAGTTATAACGTTGTAAGTATGAAACAAAAACAACAGAAAACCCAGTTCATAAGCTGCATTATTCGGATGGGAGAGGGGGAGGATGACTACGGAACCCTACATTGTGCATGGCTTCTCTCGTATGTCCTGGAATTTTGCAATTAATATTTCACACACTTTCACTGTAACAATCAATCTGAAATTTGGCACACACGTTTGGTTCTCGTGACTATGCAAGCTGTTTTTTTTTAAATAAAAAGCTTTTATTTGAGACATTACTTCGTACTTAGGTAGACAGAGTTGCTACGGAATCCTCTACATCTACCTTTTACAGTTTAGAGGGGGAGGAGTTCATATTTCACCCCCCGCCCCCCTCCTTTCTGGGTACGCCCATGTTGAGTAATAATAATATTAATCTAATATACTATCTGTTGAAAAGTAATTATAAGCTCAAAGTATATAGTTCAACAACGTTTATTGTACGGTAAGAGAAAATACAATGACAAAACTGTTTATCAAAGACAAGCAGGCACACAAACAAAGGTCACGATACTTTAATAAGTATTTAATGTTTACTATTCCAACATATTATGATGTTCCACTGCTGGGCAAGGGTCGCCCAAGTAGAATCTACTTATTATTGATTCTGGGGGTATTTGCTATAATCGCCACGCTTGGCGAGCGGGTTGGCGATTGCAGTAAGGCTGTAAAGTACGCAGAGGACGCTGTTTCCCATCCTCCGATATGAAATCCCTTAGTCGTCTTAACGAACACGGGAAGAGATGGGAATGATGTGTTGATCAACCTACACCAGAAGTTATTTAATCAATCATGACTGAATCGACCGAATTTATCACGAAGATAAACCGTAATCGGGACTAACAGGTACGCGGAAACTATAAGCCGCAGTAGCGGGAAAAGCCTCGTCAATCATAATGAGAGCCCAGCATAAACAAAAAAAACAATCGATAGATAAAACTATCTAACGCCGGCCTGTTGGTTTAGTGGTTAGAAATCCTGACTTTAATATGTAGGTACGTGTATTTACTGCTATTGTTCATGCTCTGTCTAGTTTGGGATCAGATAGCCATATGGGTGTTATCTGTAGATATTTTAGATTATTGAGTTGTATCTGAGAGATTTATACTTTATAAAAATTACGAATTTGTTTGGTTGTTGGTTTTACGGGCAGAACTTTGTAAAGACTATGCCGATTTTAATGCAATTTGGTTTGATAGCAGGTACCTTGAATCTTCAAAAGGAATACATTTTTAGTGATTGACGCGATTAAGGGTAGATTAAGCGAAACAGGGTTCGGCTCTCTCAAAAATTTATGTAGAAAACCTAAATATTAGGACGCGAAAAAAATTTTTTTACTAGTCAAAGAGTTTTTCTAGTAGATGAAATAAAGAAATTTAAGGACAGTTTTAATATGATACCGCAAATAAATCTTGAACTTGCGGAAAAATGCAAAAACGAGCACTTTCGTATCGTCATGGTCATGGCGTTCGTAATCTAACATAATATTCTACTTTATTTTGACCAGCGCTCCTGCGCACTGTAAAGTAATGGTTGTGTGCGGAAGAGCGAGGCCAGCTATCGTGTCGCTGTGTACGTAGCGCTAAATAAATAATTCTCTCAGTGTAATGCCCCCTTAAGCAACAACCATGGGAGTGAAGCCACTGAAAAGAGATGCGTAAAAAATACGAAGGCAATTTTGTCTATTTGTTTGACTTTAATGGCTAAACCACAAATGTCTTTTGTGTGTGTCTCAATGCAATTTGCTATGGTGGCGAAGTTTTAAGCCAGAAGGACTTAACTAACTTCTTACACGATTATGAAAACAGTAAGAATGGAGCCTTAGCAAAAACGAGGTAATGATACCCTGTAAAAGATATTTTATCGTTTACGCGTAGCAAGTAAATATAATTATGTACGGATATATTTTATTTTCGTCTGGCGAACTTTCAGAGCATTAAATCCGTGACAACAAAAGCATCAACAACTTAGCCTCATTCCTGCCGCTTGCCGCCATAACAATGTTATCTACAAGCCAACACTTGAACATACTTGCGCGAATAAAAGGAAAACTTATAGAGAAAATACGAACAATCGATGACAGATCCTGAAGCAGAATTACGTAACCACTTGGCAGATTGCCTTCCCCCATCGCCAGTTTCGTCAGTACCCCATTGGTGGTTATATAGACACCATGTCACGCTCACTGTCAATGCTCTTCGGCTATTTCGGGGTAAGCATTAAATAAAATACTACCCCAAAAATTTGAAACAAAAATAAACAATTAATCGAATTTCAAAATAGAACTCGATAATAAAAATAAATTAATAATTCTAAATTTGAATTCATATTTTTTTCGCGCATGCGTAGTTTTTGTTTTGATGAGTGACGTCAGTGTTTATCCGTCTAAGTAAAATAGGTCAGTTGCTATTTGATGTGGTGTGTCGATTGGCTGTTCCGTATTTTGTCGGGTTTAAGCTTCGCGTGATGAAAAGTAAACAGTTCGTTGAGTGTTATTCTTGCTCGGTTTGTTTGGTTGTCGGAAAAAAGAGGCTTTATTTCAATACTGATAAGAGAATTATGGAAAAACGAGTTGTTCGATAATAATCAGTTATTTGTAGTCCTTTGTGCTGTCAATGTCAAGTGAATTGGTACAACAGTGAAATTTGTGGAGTTAACTTATAATTGGGTGCGAGAAATATAATATTTTCATACGTTTAATTTGTGCCTTTTGAGGTGATAAGCGATGAATTGTGAATTCTTCGAGTAATTTATGAAGGGAAAATGATTGAACTAGCTTTTGGTTACAGCTTAGCAATGTCTATTATGTAAAGTAGGGATGTGATTTTTTATTCTCACCTCTCCCATCGTGCGAGGTATCATTAGATAGGTATTGGTATTTTAAAAACATTAAGGGGTTGTGAAGAAAATTTTTCAATTTAGGGATCAGTTTATGAAATATTATACTTTAAAGTCCAAATTTTTGTTAGAGTCAAGGGTGTGTGCGTCCCTGCCAACTAATTGGTAAATTAAAAAATCACAGTAGTAGTATATATAGGGAAATTTAAAGAAAAACTATCACAGCTAAGTAGGGTTTACAACTTAACGAGTAACAGCAGACCAAGTGTGAAATACCACTTATGTAACGTTGTTAGTAGTATGAAAGAAAAACATCAGAAAACCCACTTCTTAAGCCGCATTATTCGGATGGGGGACTACTAAACCCTACAGTGTGCGTGGCCCGACATGCACTTGCCCGGTTTTGGACGATTTATAGGAATACTGGCGAATTGGAACCAATAACCTACCTTATAAATTTATATATACTACGCGTGAATATTTTAAAATTTTTATGGCCGTATTGAAACGGCCACTGCCAACGTAGTCACGTCTTGACTGATGTTACTCAACGTGATGAACAATGAAGCGTGGGTTTCGGCTACTACCCTCATTTGATTTATCTCACACTCACAAAAAAGGTATTTACTATAAAATATTCACACGTTGAAGACCAGTATAATATCATTTTAGAATGTGTACGAATTGCGACGGTTTATCAACAATAACAATCCACCTTTTTGTTCCAGATATATCTCCTCTTTATGCTGTGTTGTTTCATCCTTCTATGCCTGATCTGTGCCATATGCCTTCTATGCTACTTTCGGCGGTGCAACCAGCAACAACCAGTCTCAACCACCGAGCCTCGGGAGGACACTCCCATCAAGCAATCGTGCCTTGACGATTTTTAAACTAGTGCCTATACACATAAAGTCCATTTTTGTACAACTCATAAATATAGAGTTTTATACTGAAAATTTAAAAACACATTGAAACTAACATCAACTGTCTGGTGCTCGCCCGTTCTTAAACTGATGGTATTCTAATAATATAAATGGTTGAAGCTCATTGATTTTGACGGATTGATTAAGTATCGTGGCTATTTTTTTTTAATTTATGAGAAATTATTCTAAAATTCGAGCATTTATTTTAATAAGTAAATACGTATTTTACTTTATGTATTTGTTGTGTACAAATTGTTTTTTTTTTTAATTTTGTTAGACGTTAATATGTTTTGGGGTTCCGTAGTCAAACTGGCAAAAACGGAAACTCTAGAGTCTTCATGTCCTGTCTGTCTGTCTCTCTGTCCGTCCGTATGTCACAGGCATTTTATTCAAAGACTACTCAATGAATATTTATGAAATTTGGTAAAAAGGTGTCTTGTAGTAGCCGCTACTTTGTTTGATAGCATTGATAGCACACAATAATAAAAATATATATTTTTATGGGGGCACACGTATAACTGCTGTTTTTTTTTCAGCAATCATCAACGTGTGGCACATCGTTCGAATTTTTAAGGTTTTTAATAAACTTTTTTGGTTGATTGAATATTTTTGGAAATAAGCGCTCCGAAAGTTGCATAAATTGTCCCCCCCCCCCTTAACTTTTGCACCGTGTGACCAAACTTAAAAAAATCACAAAGGTAGTGCTTAACAAGTACTTTAAACTAAATTTATTTTGGACATGATCTGATATATGTACCTTCATAGAGTTATTGCTGAAAAACTGCATTTCTCAACAAAAGGGCGTAAGTGCCATGAATGATGCAATTATTCAAGGCTGCGGAACCCTACACTGAGCATAGTCCGATATGATCTTTCCCGGTTTTTAATCCTAACTGCTCTTTCTAACCGGCTTCAGAAAGGAAGAGGTTCTTAATTCAAATTGTATTTATTTTTTAAGTATGTTCGGGCAGAACTGCGTCATACATATTTGGATTTTTAATTTTTTTTTTTTTTTAAAGAATTTTACTTCGAAATGGTCCCGAAGAGGTTTAAATTTCATATAGAGTTTCGGAGACAGACACAAAGATTTTTTTTATAAAAACGTTTTGTTATTAAGAAACGTCAGAAACTATTTGTATGATGCTAGCTTAAGATGTCATACTTTCTGTGGTCACATCATTTACTTAACAGTTTTTTAATGATTATAAATGGGGATGTTGACTGTCAAGTCATATCAGTCTCTTTTTATGAAACTTTAAAACGACAAGCTCTATAGAAATCTGTATGGAATAACAACCTGTGACGTCATAAGTTCCTATCGTCAAATCATTACTTTTAGTATTCGTTTCATACTTTTAATTTCAAAATTGTGAATTGTGAAAAGTTCACTTATTTTCGAAGCATTTTAAATCCTATTATTGCCTAATTTGTATAAAATAATATTTTTTTCTTGTAGCCTAAATAACTAACTACCCAATTCATAAAAACTTTAAACTGTGATATGTAATTATTTTTTAAGCAAAGTTAGTATAAAACTATTTATTGCCATAGTATTGAAATGACTAATTTATTACTACAATTTCCACGCATTCCGTTGAATACTTAGAAAATTAGGAGCAAAACTCATTTAAAAATAATTAAACATACCTACGAGTTTCTAACCACAAAGCGACCGTTGCGTTGCGTTGTGAACTGTTTTAAGACTTGGTGACTAACATAGAATTATATAAAAATACCCTTAATGGTGATTAAAACATGTGACCTTAATAACTTAAGAATAACCAAATTTATATTTTAAGTCTTAATGCAACGTAATTATGTTTATTTTACTTTGACTGACTTGGTGCCAAATAAATTGTACTAATGTTGTTTTGTATTTTTAATTTTCTCAATCATATTATATTATACTCAGCGTATCATGTTACTGTAGGATTTGTGGATGATCTACCTGAGGTTAAGGTAACGGAATCACTAGCGATACAAATTCCACCCTTCATACTATCGACGTGAACCCTCTCTTAACACAAGGAATTTAGCAGGAGAGGTTTGCTAGTAATCTTTTTTTATAAACCTCATTTTGAAAAAAAAATTGGTTTTGTTTGACATTAAGTTGGTAGATGTGAAAGAAAATTTTGTGACTAATAATAATACTCTTTATTTGTTATAAATAAATGTTATCATAGCTGTATGTTTCCTTGGATCCTGTGCTAGTTAAAACTGTGTTACAGCAAGTAAAATTATTGTCAAGGCAGCATTATAATAATAATAATAATATAATATATTGGGACAACTCACACAAAGCTATCTGATCCCAAACTAAGCAGAGCTTGTACTATGGAAACCAGACAACTGATAGATAAATAACACCCAGACACAGAATAAACCATCGTGCTCATCACACAAAGTTTTATCCTGGGTGGGGATTGAACCCACGACCTCTTGCGTAGCAGTCGGATACACTCCCACCGCGCCACAGAGGCAGTCAGTCATTATCATTTATAGATAACTAACTTTCGCCGGTGGCTCCAACTAAATCGCAATATCGCAAAAAAAAACATTCTTATGTTCTTCCTCGAAACCCATATTATCACCATACCAAACTTCACATAAATCGGTTCAGCGGATTAAGCGTGAAAGCGTAACAAACAAACAAAATCACTTTTGCATTTATAATATTAGTTAGGATGACATATATGTCTAGACCCCTAGGTATAATAGCTGGTGTTATGATGGATTTCCGACATTTAAATATCTTAATCTATTGACTGCCTCTGTGGCGCGGTGGGAGTATATCCGACTGCTGCACAAGAGGTCGTGTGTTCGATCCCTACCCCGGATAAAACTTTGTGTGATGAGTACGATAGTTTATTATGTGTCTGGGTGTTATTTATCTATAATATGTATGTATTTAGAAAGTATGTTTGTCTGGTCTCCATAGTATAAGCTCTGCTTAGTTTGGGATCAGATAGCTTTGTGTGAGTTGTCAAATTATTAATGTGACACAAATCAACAGACTAAACAAACACCCATCAAACATAACACCACCATTCTTCAAAAATAAAAAGCCATTAAACAAGACTTAACATCAAACCTTTAACTTCAAGTCAACGACGATACCTATAAAATCGTCACCGAACGTCGGTGTATCGCTGTATCATTATTTTTTATCGCCTCGCTGTCTTTTTAACGACAACTTTAACTGTAAAACTAACTGTAAAGAGAACTGTTAACTTTAAAGCTTCTAATAACGTTTTATGAGCTGGTTAGACGCCATTTGTGAAGATATACTGCTTTTTATTTCACATGATGCTAGATACTAGTAGAATTAATTGTCTATATCTATATCTATACTTAAAATTATAAAGAGAAAAGATTAGTATTTTTGTATGTAACGAATAAACTTAAAAACTACTGGCCGATTTCGAAAATTATTTTATCATTAGAAAGTTACAATAACGGGGAATAAGTAATATACGCTATATTTTATTGAAAAAAAAAAAAAATCCCAACAAAAATTACAATAATGAAACTCAAGGTATAAACATTATACACCCGTTGAAAGTCGGGGCAGGCAGCTAGTGGTTATTAATACATAAAAATATTTTGTAAAACTCTGACAAACCCATCTGATCCCAAACATTTTTTTTTTATAGTAAACATAAATAGCAATGTGGGATTGAGTCCCACATTACTAGCAATCTTGTTAACCCCTCCAGCTAAGCTCAAAATTTGTGTAAGGAGTGGGTTTACGTCGGTATTATAATGATTCGAACCCGCGACCTTATGATTGCAAGACCGATGCCTTAGTCATTAGGCTACCGCCGCTTATTAAACTAGACACAGCAACCAGAAAACTGATAAACATACTTATACAGCGTAAATTTGTTGTCGTTTTAGGGCCGAAAACTTTGAACTCCATATCCAATAACCTAGTCTATAAAAAATATGAGATAAATTAACTTAGTTCTATACCTATATTATAAAGCTGAAGACTCAAGCTCTGCGAGGCAAGCCGCGCGGCATGCTCCCTATGGAACGGTTGTGTTCAGCAAACTATTTTTATAGTATCTATTCTTCAAATAAATAATTTGTTTTTTATTTAATTTAAATATATATATGTTTCTTTCAAATATTAAGTAGGTACACCGGACCTTAATAAATGCCTACATTTTATTTATAAAAGGCCACAGTATCGTAGCCATCCAGTGTTCCTCTATTATTTCGACCAAGTTGCACCGGCCGTGGTCACGAGCAATGTTAAGGTAAACAATGGGCGTTAATTCCCGTATAATAAATAGTTATAATCATGAAACGCGAAAGTTTAAATGTTAGTATAGACTTGGGCACTTTATTGAACAGTTTAATGCACATTACATAGCAATTCTTGTGAAATAGGGATGTCTTACCGGCAGGCATTATTAACCTATAGGGATCTCTTTTACCTATAATCGAATTATCACAAGCACAGATAAATTCAGTTTGAAAATTTCTTGACAAGAATACATATTTCCCTTATTTAAAGGCCTACAAGTTTTAATATGTTGTTGCTTTTAAACAAAGATCTACATGATTACAGTGGTCCTACATAACACAAGGTTATGTAGGACCACTGTAATCATGTAAATCCGAATTGTCGAAAAATGTCGAATTTTCCAAAACTAATATTCCATGTCATAATACAGATTCTATGTTACCGTAGTAAGCAATTAATGCAGCAGGTTTTCCTGCTACTTATAAACTAGGTACATTACTAGAAACTTTCAATAAATTTCGTTCTTATTTTTTTTATACTCTTAAGGTGGCAAACAAGCTTACAACCCGCCTGATCGTAAGCAGTTGGCGTAACCTATTGACGTTTGCAACACCATAGGAGTCACTCGAGCGTAGCCGACCTAGTAAAAATCTTTTAAGTCAGTTTTTTATGGTACCGTAGGCAAAATGGCAAAAATTCCGTTTTTGCCATTTTGCCTACGGTACCTTTACTTTACCCTTAGAGTTTTGTGATGTCCGTCTGTCTGTCTGTCCGTATGTAACAGGCATTTTACTCAAAGACTAATCAATGAATATTGATGAAATTTAATGGAAACGGTGTCTTGTAGTAGCAGCTACTTAGTTTAATAGCTAAATAATAAAAATATTTTTTTAGGGGGGGCACTCCATACATGTTTTTTTTTTCAGTAAAAGACAACGTGTGGCACATTATTCGATAAACGAAAAAATATTTTAAGGTTTCTAATAAACTTTTTTAATTGAGTAAATATTGTTTTGGAAATAATTCCTCCGAAACTTGGATAAATTGTGCCCATCCCCTTAACTTTTGAACCGTGTGACCAAAAAATATGAAAAAAATCACCATGGTAGTAGCTTAATAAATACTATAAACTAAAAATAATTTTAGACATGATCCGAAATACCGTCATTAAGTTATCGCCGAAAAACAACGTTTCTCCACTAAAAAACCCGCCGTGTATCGCTCGCCACCTTCGCGAACGGGCCGCCAGAATGTGTTATACCGTCGGCGGCCCGCCCAGTGGCAATGCCCGGACGTGATGTTGTTGCGTTCCGGGCATTTCACACCTACACGGCCCCTGGATACACACAGGGCGCCGCGCCTCCACAGAAGGCCGCGGGCGGGGCAGATTAACCCGTACGCCCGCCCGCAGCCCCACCTAAGGCGGCATAAGGCGCAGATGTGCGCACCGACGCCGCCCGGTTCGTCGGCGACTGAGCGGATCCGCCAGGGAGCTCTCTTCCCTAACGCGCTCCGCCGTCTCCTTCTGCGAGATGATGTCTTCACAGAAGGATGCGACCGCATTCTACGACCCTTCGCTCCGGACCATGGACAGAACCACGGCAGGCAACGAGAGGTCACTTCCGACCACTGTGGTGAGAACTCGACGTTGCCCCACGCCATTGCCCAAGCTGGACAATGCTGGAGGGTGTGCTGCGCCAAGTCCTTACCGCAGTCGCAGTGGTGTCAGGCGGGACTTGGTGCCCTCCTAGCAACCGTGTGCAGGTACTTCCCGAAGCACCCGTGCCCGAAAAGGACCTGCACCAGCCGGAAGGAAAGGGTCCCGTGCTGCCGCCCCGCACACTCCTCCAAGACCGGCTAGAGCGCCTCCACGGTTCGAACACACGGAGCCTCCAGTCGCCCTGCCACCGGGCCATGATTGCCCGATGGGCCTCACCCCGCCAAGCGCGTAGCTCTTCACGCAGGGGCACCGAACCCCCTGCACGAACAGCACCGCCCGCCGATACACTTTGGCGAGCACTTGCGCATCCAAATCCCACGGGGGTGTGCCGGCCAATGCGCATGCCGCCTCTGCAGACACCGTGCAGTATCCGCGTATGGCCCTGACCGCTATGTTCCGCTGGGGTCTCCTTAAACGGACCCTATTCTTCTGGGCGGATCACACGCTGTTCGTCTCAAACGCTATTTGCCATGTACGCGATTCGTCCTTCCCTATCAGATTTACGCGGTACGTCTCATTCGCATTTGGTCATATACGCGGTTGGACATAATCGCAATTCGTCTAATACGCGGTTAGTCATAATCTCAATATAGATTATCTTTAGATGGACTGTTTACAAGATCGTTGGTACATGTTACGCCATCTAGTAAGTAAGGGATAAAACTAAGAGATGGACTGTTTACAAGATCGTTGGTACATGTTACGCCATCTAGTAAGTAAGGGATAAAACTAAGTTGTAAGTTTTTATTTTATAAAAATGTGGGTATTTTACAAAAAAGTTGCAATTATTGTCAACAATCACTCAGTTACTCATTCTGTCTGTCTTCGTTTACGTTTAAACATGAATACGGAAGTGTTTGAGTTTATAACCAGCAAAAGAGGAAAGAAAATTATATTATATGGCGGTTATCAGTATAACATAAACAGGACAAACAAGGGTGGATCTACTAATTGGCGTTGCATTAATCGATCAGTGTGCTGTGCGTCTCTCACTTTAAACGCTGTGAAAGAACTTGTAACTTACAAAAGTAGTCATACATGTGTATTAGAGAAGAGTAAAAATGAAGTTTTGGTGGCAATAGAAAAATGTAAACAAGATGTATGTGAAGATTTTTCGCCTTTAAGAAACATATACGAAAAAAAATTTAATGATTTGAAAACTAAACGTGACGCTATAGATTGTGTTCCATCATTAAAAAACATCCAAGACACACTTTATAGAAGCAGAAAAAAGTATCTCAAGACCAATAAATTAAATTTCACGAGTTTAGCGGATGTGGTCGTGCCAAATACATTCTCAGAAAATTTTCTTATATCTAACGATGGAGAGAGAGAGAAAATTTTGATATTTTCATCACGAATAGCTAGAAGAATTGTACGAAGCACTTCATCAGGTGATTATTTCGGTGACGGTACCTTTAAGGTAACGCCACCGCCATTTTACCAACTTTACACCCTCCATTTGGATTTGGGGTCTGACTATAACACTACTAACGTCGCTCCTGTCATTTACGGTCTTCTGCCGAATAAAACGGAAGAAACTTATCGACGATTTTTCCAGTTGATACAAAGACATTTTGATATTCAAATGACTAGCTTCAGGTGTGACTATGAAACAGCAGTCATAAATGCGATTCAGGAAGTATTTCCAGATGTGAAAGTGTCTGGTTGCTATTTTCATTTTAAGAAAGCGGCAAAAAAGAAGGCGAAAGAATTAAAAGCAAATGAAACTTCTGGTGGGCGGCGATTATTAAGAATGGCAACAACTTTACCACTTTTACCTGCGCACATGATCCGTAGCACATGGAATCAGATATTGGAAACGATTCCCGAAAATGAGCAGTTAAGACAGTTCGTAAAATATTTTCAAAAGCAGTGGATAAACAAATTTCCGCCTGAGATAATAAGTTGTTCGGGAGCCAAACACAGAACAACAAATGTTTTAGAGGGCTGGCATCACCGGCTCTCTACTTCAATTCCAAAAAAACCAACATTTTACCTTTTTTTGCACAAAATTAGAAAAGAATCCACACATTTTGACTTCATTCTAAAAAACAGTATGTTTTTTTCTGGAAAAAAGAACAGAAGAAATCGCGTTATTGGTTTAGACCGAAAGATTAACAAATATTTAGGAAAATTACAAGCAGGCGAGATCACACCACTGCTATTTATACATAAAATGTTTTACTGCAATCTTTTGTATTAATTATTTATGATTAGATAACTATGTGATTTTGATAAATAAATATTAAAGTTTACAATGATTGTAAAAAAAATATAATACTTAATGACATACATATATAATATCTTTATTATTCTATATTATGGTGTTAAAACTATCCTGACATTACTTCTAAATTTTAAGAAAACTAGGTATGTAATTTTGATAAATACATATCAGAGTTTACAATGATTGTTAAAAAATTATAATACTTAATGACATACATATATAATATCTTTATTATTCTATATTATGGTGTTAGAACTATCCTGACATTACTCCCAAATTTTTAGAAAACTAGGTATGTAATTTTGATAAATACATATTAGAATTTACAATGATTGTTAAAAGATTATAATACTTAATGACATATAATATCTTTCTTGTTCTATATCATGGTGTTAAAGACTATCCTGACTACCAAACTTTATAATAAATGATAACGTACATAGTTTTATGTTTTTTTCTGTGATCCAATGCTGTTTCTCGAACTACGTGTGACGAACTGCGTTTATGACGAATTGCGTTTGCGACGAACTACGTTTCAGACGAATTGCTTTTATGACGGATCGCGTTTGTGACGAACTGCGTGCATGACTAATTGCGTATTGTGACATAACGCGTTAGTGACGAATAGCGTTTGAGACGAACAGCGTGTGATTCCAACAAACTCTTCAGTTTTATAATATTAGTATAGACTAGCTGACCCGCGCAATTTCGTATGCGTAAATTTTTCCCGTTTTTGCAACATTTTTCATTGCTGCTCCGCTCCTATTAGTCGTAGTGTGATGTTGTATAGCCTATAGCCTTCCTCGATAAATGGGCTATGCAACAGTGAAAGAAATTTTCAATTTGGACCAGTAGTTCCTGAGATTACCGCGTTCAAACAAACAAACTCTTTTGCTATAAAATACTTACTAGCATTCCCGCGCAACTTCGTATGCGTATTTTTTTCCCGTTTTTGAAACATTTCTCGTCGCTTCTCCGCTTCTACTAGTCGTAGCGCGATGATATATAGCCTATAGCCTTCCTCGATAAATGGGCTATCCAACAAAAAAAGATTTTTTCAAATTGGACCAGTAGATCCTGAGATAAGCGCGTTAAACAAACAAACAAACAAACTCTTCCGCTATATAATATTAGTATAGATAGGACTATGAACAATCCAGCACAACTTAGTAATGATATTCTACAGAATTAGCATTAGTATTTGCCAACTCAGTAAATGAGACGCAAAACCGCTACCTCGGCAGATTACCAGTTGCCAGGTAACCCACTAAGCTATCCAGTATTGCCTACCTAAAGGGGCGTCTAAACGGGCCATTTTTCACGGCAATTTGTGGCGGCAACATTGCTAGCAATACTGGCAAGACCGTAATATTGACGTAATGTTCCGACCATATGGCAATACATGTTTTGTATGGACACCAATATTGGTCAATATTGATGTGATAGGTTGCCCGGCGATCGTTGAGCTATAGATTTTTCGCATTATGGCATGGTTTATCCTTGTCTACGCGACATGAAGTTTGCTGTGGGTGACGCAGTGACTTATTGCTAAATTCTGTGTAGTCAAGTGTCATGTTGTTTTAGGTTATTTTAAAAAAGGTTTGTCGTCTTTGATAGGTACTGAAAAATGAAGTCAACTAAGAACACTGACCTCTATAGTCTTAATATTTAAAGTGAACTGCCAATGGTCTCCAATGAGCAGTACCTATGAACTGAATCGACCACCGACTGACACCAGTACCTACACGAAATTGCGGAGCGGCGATGGGAATAGTTACAACATCAAATTATTTGTACTACTGCCACTTACAGTGATGTAACATCGTGCGAACATTTGAACGAAAATGAATAGATACTGTGCACCTTGACCTTACCCATATACTTACAGCATAAAGCAACGACATCGATATGTGAAGCGCAAATTCTAAACAACTAAATCACATCAAGCACTGCCTGGAAATTGTAAAAACCCAACAAGAGGCGTTGAATGTGAGAGCAGAATCCCACAAAAGCCATCATTAGGTACACCATGTATGCAATTTTATTACTTGGTGGCTTATTCATAGGACTGTGTGGCACCCTCAAGGTCAAGCAATGTCTCCACAACCACACACAACAGAGGAGCGCGGCGAGTCCACATCAGATCCGCACTCAAACAATTGAATTGTTGTCGTGTACTGCTGGACACCAAGTCGACAAAGTGAGTTAACCCATCGTCAATCATTGCCATCAATAATAACATTTACAATTCACGAACCTTTGTAATGAGAAAATAAAATAAATATTATATTACTTAATTTAAATATATTTTCCTTTACATATTCCACAGTTTGTGTTTATCTTAAGTTATAACTTTATGCTGCATAGGTTAACCTAGCGCCTGTGCACTCTGTATATGTTTTTACTTTTTATACAATAACTTTTCCAGTACTTATTGTACTGGAAAAGTTATTGTATAACAACATATTTTTTCTCATATACATTACAATTTTCTGAACATGGTTCTTACCACATTTACCAAATTCTGGAAACAGCTTGAAAATAAATAAAAAGGCAAATAATTTAGGATCAAATGTTTTATTAGTTAAAGTACACAGTTTGGTTTTTACATAATAGTATTTATCGAATATGTCATCCAAAAACTTAGCTGGGGTAGATATATCTCATCATATCTATGTACTCCCGCCCAAATACCATGTCAGTGTCAACATGGGCACAGCAACCTACAGTTATATTTCCAACAACTGCAGCAATAACCTGAGATAGCATCTATAGTATTGACAACATTTTAATAATAAATTAGTAAAATAAGTTCTGCTACCAATATGTCTGGACTTTACTCTCTTTCTAAATAAATACCTATAATTAGAGGGATAACATCTTTAAGGGCATCCTAGTCAATGATTCTACCATACAAACATGCATAAGTGAGTACTCCTCTGTATGAGGTCGCAAGTCAAAGCTTAAAATTATCATATCATTTTGTTTTATCATAAACTAGGCTTGTAAAAAACGATAATTGAAATATTTTTAGTTAATGCTTTCTACAAGCCTAGTTTATGATAAAACGAATTGATATTAATTTTAAGCTCTCACTTACACTAGGGTGCTCTTAATTTCATTATTTACTTCTAATGTGTAGGTGCCATTTATTCATACATGCTCACCACATCTTTGCTTACCACATCGTATGACCGGGCTGTTGATATGTCCCAATTGCCAACTCAATCTAGAATATGACCATCATAACATACCGTAAATGGCTTTACTAAATTCTGATATTTATGTAAACTATGTCTATAATAAAAGAATAGTTGCTACTAGTTTGCAGATAAACATATTATGTTGCAGCACAAATGATAATAGCAGGCTCGATTTCATTGAGCAGATCAGGATTTCCAAATAAGCTCTCAGGTATTATTCTGCTCCTCAAATCAACTTCTGCCACCATCACCAAGTGCCATCTGCAGGCTCATGCACTCTCTTGCCTTAGACATATACCGTTCCAATGGCTTTCGGCTTATGACACAGACTACTTCTATGCAATTTCTCCAAGTAAATACTTAATGCAACACTTGCAGAAGGTACTTCATCGCCTAATCTTCCCATTAATGTCCCTAGTGCTGGAGGTGGTACTGGTAAGAGATACATTCTGAAAACAAGACAATATGATATTATTCCAAATTCAAATTGTTAACATGTCTGTTTACAAATTGCTGAATTATACCTATGCACATTTCTCGTAGCAGTCATCCAACATGTTGCGCAAACGTGTTTATGATCTGTAATAAAAACATTTGTTACTTTTAATATGTATATATAGAAACATTAGGAAGTTTGAGAATTGAAAGCTTGATAAAACGATACACAGTGAATGGTGCTTGCTTCAAGTTTTATGAAATATGTACTACCTAATGCATTATCAAGTCCAAGAGATGAATTGAAAGTTTCAAAATCATGAATTGTGTGTGTAGGCAGCACAGCAGATTTAGATAACTAATGTTAGATACACACAACTAGATTCACTCGAACTGGTAAAACACTTAGTATGCAGGCGAATTAAAACACTGTTCTTTATCAAGTTTACTTTATTACATTAAAGTACTCGCGATCACATCAGTCTTGCACAACCGATTCGTACCGTAGCTCAATAAAGACTGACTTTATTTCTTTGCACACGCAAAAGGTAAACGACCGTTGACAAGCCATTTTTAAACGTCACTAAACAACTCTCCAAGCGGAAGTCAAAATTGAGCCACAACGAATATTATTCAATAAAATAAATTTAAAACTAAACATAATATTCTAAAAATATTATCATAAATCTAGACTTTTTATGGTACATCGAATAACTAATAATAATTTACTTTAAACAAACTTAAACTAAAACGTCAGTTATCATTGTTTATTTTTTAATATAATTGCTACTTACTTAATGATTATTGTAAAATATTTAATATAGCGTAATATTTGTTTAAAATCAAAACATTATTTTTTGGAAAGCTAACAATCGTCCATCCTGATAACGCTCGCGACCTCGCGAGTATAAAATTATTGCATTATTAAAAAAATTTATTACACAACTGCATTTCATTATATAAGTTACATAATTTTCAGTATTTTTTTTTTGTTTTAGGTATATATAATGCACATTGCACTACAAACAAAAAAAATTCACTCACACGTGTTTATTTTGCATGTACACGTTGTACCATAATAATGTATGCTCATAGCGACTCAACGTTGTGCACTTTGCACTTCAATAATCCGGCCCATATTATGCTGTGAACCTTGCACCACACTAATAGGATACGCTCATAGCGATTTATATTATACTGTGCACCTTGCACTACAGTTATAAAATATACGCTCATAGCGCTTTATATCATATTGTGCACCTTGCACTTCCATAGTCAATCCATATTATGCTGTGCACATTGCACTACAATAATAGGATACGCTCATAGCGCTTTTCATTATATTGTGCACCTTGCACTGCAAAAATAGTATACGCTCATAGCGCTTTATATTATATTGTGCACCTTGCACTTCAATAATCCAACCCATATTATGCTGTGCACCTTGCACTACAATAATCCGACCCATATTATGCTGTGCACCTTGCACTACAATAATAGGGTACGCTCATAGCGATTTCTATTATATTGTGCACCTTGCACTTCAATAATCCGACCCATATTATGCTGTGCACCTTGCACTACAATAATAGGGTACGCTCATAGCGATTTCTATTATATTGTGCACCTTGCACTTTAATAATAATGTACGCTCATAGTGTGTGCACATTGCACTTCAAGTATTTTTCTACTCTCTCGGTCATAACCGTAAATGTTTTAAACAAATTCTGATATAAAACAAAAATACAAATCAAAATGTTCCATATACAACTTTCATCACAATTTGATTTACTTATACAAAATGTATCGCAATTACAGATGGGGCATTTATTAATTCTTAACAGAATTCATTTATTTAACCTGTATTTCTTTATTTTCATCAATATCCAAATCATTCATTCAGTCATTATAATTACAATCAGGCACAATGACATATTACAAGATTATTAAATTTCATTGTATTACGTTAATCATCGGAACTATCACTAGTGGACGAATCGGTACCCTTATTAAAGCAAAGCCACGGATGTATTTTGTCGATAGAGAATACCCCCTTGTACTTTGAAGCCCCCTTTTTTGTAATGGGAGTATCTGCTACCTCATGCCTGTCGTGATCTAAGACCTTAGTTATTCTGTACGGCCCCGAACATTTCGGTAACAATTTTTTACTTTTACCTACAGTATGAGTTACTCTTCCAACCCTCACTAAATCCCCAACTTTAAACTCTACTGGCTTTTTTCTTTTTTTATTATACCTATCCTTTTGTTTTTCTTGGGACCTTTTTGTACGTTCATCTACTTCATCTCTAATCTTACGTATTTTATTATAGTCGGTGGCTACTTCATTTTCATCAGAGATATTTTCTATTTTATCATTATCTATTTCTGCTACTAAATTACCTTCGCTAATCCCAGTAAGTCTTAAACCAAACAAAACCTCAGAAGAGGTTTTGCCTGTACCTTTATTAATGGTATTGTTCAAACCCCACTGTACTTGTAATAACTTATCATCCCAAAGTCTTTCATCTTTACCATGATTTTGAGAGGCTAAAGAATCCAAAATTGTTCGATTATAGCGCTCTACCTGGCCATTTGCCCGAGGCGAAGCAACGGCGTTTTTTATATGGTGAACGCCTACTTCATTAAGAAAACTTTTGAATTTAGAACTTGTAAAAAACTTGTAAATTGCTAATTAGTCTTTTTGGTAAACCAAACATCCCAAAGTAGTCTCTAAGCACTGTGATGGTGGAAGAGGTTTTTGTATTCTTAACAGCCTTCAAAACAATAAATTTTGTAAACGACTCTACAATTACTAAAATATAACAGTTCTTTCTTTTTGACTTTACAAAAGGACCCAAATGGTCCACATGAATGGTGTCAAAAGGGGTAGTTTGTTTAGGTATTGGGTGTAAGAAACCTGTTTTTTTGCCCGCTGGCAATTTATTATGAGCGCATTCTAAGCAAGAACTTGCATACTTTTTGATAAACTTTCGCATACGAGGAAACCAATAATGTTGTTTTATTTTATCCAAGGTCTTATCAAACGCAAAATGACCTATATCATCATGGTTTTTCTGAAGTATCTGCCATCTACAACTTTTGGGCACCACCCATTTTAACCCATCTTCAGTAAATCTATAGACCCTCTCGCGCTTAAGTACAAAATTTTTGCGTATCTCTACCACGTCATCGGTTTCTTTATCGGAAAGGATTTTCTTAATCCGTTGTATCTCAGAATCCTGTAACTGCACCGTCGTTAACCAGTCGTCTGTTATTGTCATAATCACGCAAGTATCAATAGCATTAATTATTCCCGCATTTTCATTAGTTGGGTTTCTACTTAACGCGTCAACGTGAATCATACCTTTGCCGGATTTATATATTATGTTACAATCATACTCCTGGATCAAGCTCCACCACCGCGCAACTCTCGGTATCATGTCTCGTTTCAAAAAAAGTTGCTCTAAGCGAGTTACAATCTGTTACAATAGTGAAGCTTAACCCAAGTACGTAGGTTCTGAATTTAACTAGTGCAGCAATAACCGCGAGAGTTTCTAGCTCATACGACGAGAAATGAGATTCCTCAGGAGAAGTTTGTCTACTGTAATAGGCTACAGGCTTAAAAATTCCATCGACTTGTTTTTGCAGTAGAATGCTCCCTATACCGTGTTTGCTAGCGTCCGTATGTATTTGAGTTTCGAGTTTAGGGTTATATAATGCGAGTACCGGCCTCGAAATAAGGGAGGTTTTTAATTTTTCAAACGCTTCTTCTTGAGCTTTTGACCAAGCCCAAGGAGAATTTTTCTTTAATAATTTTGTAAGAGGACGAGCTATTTCTCCAAAACCTTTAATGAAACGTCGAAAAAAACTAGCCAGACCGACAAACTGTCGGACATTATGTACGTCTTTGGGAAGTTTTTGACAGATTCGATTTTTTTAAATCCCGGTCTTACACCTTCGCTAGAAACTTCAAAGCCTAGATAATCAACCTGATTTTGAAAAAAATAACATTTTTGTAGTTTTAGCGTTAATCCAGCCTCTCTAAACTTTTGAAGTACGATTTTTAATCTCTCAATACCTTCTTCAAAGGATTTACTCGGTATCAAAATATCACCCATATATGCCAAAGCGATATCATAGCGCAAATTACCAAGGACCAAATTGATCGTTCGCTGAAAAACAGCTGGGGCGTTAGCCAGACCAAAGGGCATCCTATTGAATTCAAACTGCCCATCAGGGGTTACAAATGAGGTCTTGCCCTTACTTTCTTCGGTCAACGGGATCTGATAATAGCCGGAAGCCAAATCTAAAGCACAGAAATAAACATTTCCAGCCAAACGATCAATCTGATCCTCAATGCGAGGCAATGGATAATGGTGCTTAATAGTTTTTCTATTCAGGGCGCGGTAGTCTACACAAAGTCGTTTATCTCCAGTTTTCTTTTTGACCAGTAACATAGGACTAGCATAGGGAGATTGGGATTCTCTTATTATATCATACTTCAAAAGTTCTTCGACCATAACTCTAACTTCTTCCCGTTCAAAATGACTCAACTTGTACGGCCTATAAACAACTGTCTCCATATCACTTAGCAGAATATTCATTTCAGTAAGTGTTGTGCGACCTAGCTCAGATAAATCTTTGGCAAAACAATCGCGATACTGGTTTAAAGTATTGAACAATAGAAGTTTCTAATCATTGCCTAAACTTTCATCAACATTGAGGTCCTCCCACATAAGTGGAAGTAGTTTACTGTTATAGTTTTTGATACCTTCTATTTTACTAATATTCAATTCATTACTATTACTTTGAACAGTGTAGGCACGGGCCAAGACTTGGCCTTCTTTAAATTGAATTATTCTGTTATGATAATTAAGAATAGTTAAATAACCGTAACCGTTTTTTATATTGTAAGCACCGATTTTAACAGCATAGTTCAAACGACGACCATTTTCAATGAAAATTATTCCACTAAAATTTGTGTCACCCTAATAGAAATACTACCTTCCGCATTAACAGTTTTCTCACATTTCAACACTAGTGGTGCATAGTCCTTCATTCGCTTATCGGTAATCCGCAGATCCCTGTCAGATTTAAATACCCATATATGAGATTGCTCCGTGGCTGTCTGTCCAATAAGAAGGTCATAGTTTAGGTAATGATCAGGAACAACAACGGCCTCAACGTAAATTTTAGCATCGTCAATTTTCAATGAAATGTTTGTTTTACCTAAAGCACTAACATACGTATTACCGAAACCTTTCAGAGATGGTAAGCTATCCAACTGCCATTTTATGCGTGGTATAATCCCGTTTATAACGGTCTCTTTAATCAAGGTACACTGACTGCCAAAATCTACGTAACCTATCAATTGTACATCATTAACGATCACGCTTTTAATAAATTTATCATCTACTCCTAGGTCCTCTCCGGAGTCATAATGTTTTAACTTCTGCCTTATCTGCTAACGGGTACCTATTGCAATCGGTATCATTATGACCTATTCGTTTACACTTTTGGCACTTAACAATAGGTTTTGTACATCCTGATACTACGTGACCCGTTTCGCGACAATTAAAACATTTTAAAACCCTATTGAAATCACTTTTTGTAGTTTTACGCGAATTTTCAGTGACAGAACGTAATGGTTTTTTACTGAATTTATCTAATCGCTCATGTTTAACACCCCTTAGATAGCCGAGTAGTTTATCTGCGTCTTCAAAACCTACTGCCTCTGCTCCATATCGAATGGATCTATCATCTATCCCATAAACTATACAATCAATAGCTTTCCTACCTACTATACCGCACCGATTTAAAGCTATTAACTTTTCATAATAATATTCTTCTAAATCATCCCCAAACTTTGCCCTTTTAGCTAACATCTCCGTAAGTAAATGACCATAATTTTCATATGATGGAAAAGCAGATTTAAGTTTTTCAACCCATTCATCCCACGTGAGTAATACCGATGGTTGTCCCTCATACCACTTTTTAGCAGTGCCAACTAGCTTAGGGAGTGCATAGTGTGCGGTCTGTTTGCCATCCCAACCATAAATCTCAGAGCATTCCTTTACCTTATTTAACCAAGTAACAATAGTTTGGTTTTTTGATTTAGGATCAAATTCAGGAACCACATTGTTGTTAATAAAGCTTTCTTTGCTCTGTGGATTTACAGCTGCGATAGATTGCAATGATTCTTTAATACACTTGAGTATTTCATTATTAGTAGCATCATTAGATTGGGGTTGTACCGTTGCCAGTATAGATTGTTCATTACTGCAACGGTGAATTGGGCTACGAGATCTATCCGGATTGGAGTATTCTCTACGAGGTGTCTGCAATCTGCGAGGACTGAGCTCACCACGAATACTCCTCAATTCATTCCCTTTTGGTGGCAGCACACGTGACGTGCAGCGCTGTAGTGGAGTTGTTACGGCTGACCTGTTTTGAGCTCTTGCCTGGGACTCATCCCTTGGAGTTGCACGTCGCTGTCTACGGTGCTCGGAGTCACGTCTACCAGACCGGGCAGCCGGCGACGAGTGACGACTCCGCTTTGAACTTCGTTGCCGAGTCCGAGACCGACTGCGCCTCGAAGATCCGTCCAACACAATGCTGGAAGGTCTCCGTGTGGACGGTCGCTCTCTCTCGGAACGACCACTCGGCATCTTCAATTTATAATGATCTGAAACAATTTGAACAACAAGTATCCGTTTGCATATAAACGTGAGCTATGTATTAACGTGTTTTATTATCACTAGATAAGAAGCTTCTTATGCTTTACTAAATTAACCTATGTACCTACATCAAGCATGGTTATAAATATCTACGATGTAGAAAACCCTAACCATTTTCAAAATCTTATAACCAATATCTTACATAAGTGAGAGTCACTTAATTACTTGCAAGGCAAGAATAACTATGACTGGTACCTAGTAGGTAGGTAAATCGGATCATCAAGGTTTTATAAATAGATAACCTAACATACTCTACAGTAAAATCGTTACGTAAGTTTGTTCTCAATTTACACATAAGTTATCTTTAGTATGCTTCACGATTATTATACTTATTTTATTTCAGGTACCTACTCAATGACTACTGATTACTACTCAATAACTTTTAAACAGTCTTACGAAAAAAATTGTCACGTATCAAATTTAAATGATTTTTACCTTTCATTTGTGGGTATACCTATTACCGTCATAATTAATCACAATTTACAAAACAAATATTAAAAATCAATCTATCCGTTGATATTCTACTTTGAATCATAAAAATCACATTTACATACCTTATTGTGGACGTATGATCACACCAAGGTGCTAGTGGTACACCAGAATTCCTTGGTGCTATCCCTGCTTCTGATTTGTTAGATACACACAACTAGATTCACTCGAACTGGTAAAACACTTAGTATGCAGGCGAATTAAAACACTGTTCTTTATCAAGTTTACTTTATTACATTAAAGTACTCGCGATCACATCAGTCTTGCACAACCGATTCGTACCGTAGCTCAATAAAGACTGACTTTATTTCTTTGCACACGCAAAAGGTAAACGACCGTTGACAAGCCATTTTTAAACGTCACTAAACAACTCTCCAAGCGGAAGTCAAAATTGAGCCACAACGAATATTATTCAATAAAATAAATTTAAAACTAAACATAATATTCTAAAAATATTATCATAAATCTAGACTTTTTATGGTACATCGAATAACTAATAATAATTTACTTTAAACAAACTTAAACTAAAACGTCAGTTATCATTGTTTATTTTTTAATATAATTGCTACTTACTTAATGATTATTGTAAAATATTTAATATAGCGTAATATTTGTTTAAAATCAAAACATTATTTTTTGGAAAGCTAACACTAAGTAGATACTAACCGTCGTAATCGTTGGTGACATCCAGCCACTAAGAACATTCACCATGGCTTCAGTTGCATCTAAAAACAAGCGCCGGCGCTGGTGCGTAAGTCATAACGAACCATTCTCGGTAGAGAGTACTTTTAATTTATACATAACATACATAACATATCAACCCATAAGATGGCCCACTGCTGGGCACGGGTCTCCCCAGTAGAACCTACTAGTATGTAGATCCTGGGGGGTAATTGCCATAATCGCCACGCTTGGCGAGCGGGTTGGCGATCGCAGTAAGGCTTTAAGTACGCAGAGGACGCTGCTGCCCGTCCTCCGGGGTGAAATCCCTTAGTCGCCTTGACGACACCCACGGGTAGAGATGGGGTGGTACTATTCTTAAGCCGGCACCACACGGCATTTTTATTTTATATATATATTTTTTTATATATTTTATATATTTTTTTATTTTTAATTTATGATTTTAAGTAAAAATCATAATAAATAATTTTGACAGTTATTTGTTGTTTTATTGTAAGCTTCGGTGTTGCCAGTCATATCATAACATAATAAAGATTTTGAATTTGTGTATCGATTCTCAACTCCTGATTTTATTTTGTTATTAAATAAAGAATAAATTTACGCTTGTATTTCTTTTTTTCTATTTTATTACAGTTCTATTGGATTATGTCGTAGATTTATGTAAAGAATTGTTCATATTTTTATGAAGACAACAAGAGATTATTAAAATCGTTTTTTTTTGGTAAATAATTTATTATTAAAAATCGATTAATCGTAACATACTGGCATCTATTTAAGCAGCAGGTAGTTAATTGGTAGATATAGGAAGTTACAGGTGCTTTGAACTAGACTAGGGTTTCGTTTTGTACTTTTTTCTGGTGAAGTTATGGTTGCTATTACACGGGGTTATAAGAGAATTAAGTTTACTTTCTAGAAGTATTTGTGTATTTCAACATTGCAGCTGTCCAAGCACTAAGCACTTGTACTGCACATTTACTATATTTTTTTTTATTTTGTTGGGGATGACATGATACACATTCAATTTAGGCAGCGCTCTAGTGTGACCCAATTTGCTGTTTATGTTATAAATAAACTTGATGTCTTTCCATGTGCCAACATCTTTAGCTATCATAAAATATAAGTACTTATGTTCTGTCCTGCTTTTTGAATTACCAAGACCAGTTCGAAAGGTGAGACCTTGGTCACACATAAGATCCAATGGCGACGATCCTGCTTCTCTTCCAATACAATATCTTTTCTTAATTGTACAAGCTCTACTGCTTGTACTTTTAATGAAGTAATAAGCCAAGCTATTACTTCATACTAACTGACTAACTAACTGTCACCAAGGAGAAATATCCCTTTAATCATGAATACCAGAGTATGGTCACGATATTTTTGCGACCTTTCATTTTGAACCAACTCTACAAAGCCATTAATGATGGCCCTTGCTTCGATATGTGTTAAATGTGGGTTTCTAACATTTGGTTGGTATCTCATCAAACACTAAGTACATAATTAAATTAAACACTCAGCTCCTCCGCCTGAAATTAAATTAATAACCCATACTTGCAACTCAGACGTAGTAAGTTGCTGCTGCATGGCAATAAAGCGTACTAATAGTATAAAATACTTGGGAGTTATAATAGACCAAAAACTGACCTTTAGGGAGCATGTCGAAACCATGGCTGCAAGAACCAAAAAGCTTATATATATTATGAAACAATTACGCGATGTGGCCTCGACTTGCTTGCTAATCATGGTTTATAAATCGCTTGGACAGTCGTTACTTGAGTACTGTATCTTAGCCTGGGGTGGTATTGCCGCGACACATCTAATGTTACTGGAGAGAGCACAGCGAGCCGTATTGAAAACTTTATTAGCAAAGCCATTCCGGTACCCAACTATCCAAGTTCACGATGACACACAAGTACTCAGTGTCAGAAGACTATTTATAAAAAAAATTACTCTATTGACTCATAAGGAAGTTTTAAACGCCTCTTCTTTCTGCAATGATAACAGAATGAATAAGCGTATTTTAAGTTTACCGACTATTAGAGTTAGACTACATTCGCTAAAAGATTCTGTAGATACCTTCAACATTATGTGTATAATAAAATTATCAAATCATCTAACTTGCACACCCTGTCGTTTTATCAGGCTAAATGCAAACACAATAAAGAACTCCTAACTTGGACTTACGACCAATCGGAAAACCTACTTAGACAACTAGCTTATGTTTAATACTCTGTTACTAACTTGTTATGTCCTTTATTTTGTTAATTATGTATCATAGGTTCGAAGATTTACCTAACCCTGTTTATTTGATTTTTCTTTTATTTATTTTAATATTTTTCACATTGTTCTAATATTTTACAAAATACTTCCATGTACCTACTCATAGTCAGAAACTGTAAGTTGGGCTCCTTGCGGGACAGGCTTAGCCTAGTGCAAGGAGTCACGTCAAATATCACAAATAAGTACTTGCTGTATAGTATAATAATTTTAAACAATATTATTGTGATGTATTTTGTAATTTTTTCTTGAAATAAACTTATTACTTATTGGTTATATTACTTATTAAATTATAATACTATATAATATACTAGCTGTCCCGCGCAACTTCGTATGGGTAATTTTTCCCCGTTTTTTAAACATTTCACGTCTCTTCTCCGCTCCTATTAGTCGTAGCGCGATGTTATATATGGGCTATCCAACAAAAAAAGAATTTTTCAAATCGGACCAGTAGATCCTGAGATTAGCGCGTTTACACAAACAAACAAACAAATAAACTCTTCCGCTTTATAATATTAGTATAGATATGCAAGATGCATTATAATATTATATTTCTGAATAGTATGTAGTACCTAATATCTAGTTATTAACTTTGTACGTTTTTTATTTTATTTTTTTCCCTAATATCTAGTCATTAATTTAATTAGTTTGTAAGTTTTGCAGCACCCATAAGGGGTCTATGTATGTTTAAGGACTGCCTGTAACAACATTGTGCAATAAATGAATAAATAAATAATTTCTTAATTACTTCCTAGTTTTTTTAAAAACAAACTTGACTTGGATGAAACAAGAGAACAACAGAAACAAAGAGCATCAGAAAGTTTTCAGTCTAGTCATAGTCAATATCAAAAATTTTCAGATGTCATTAGTGACAGTTCAACCAAATTAAATGTCATAGAGTTTGGCCATTGTTGCTGGGTTGTGTTGCCCGCTTATGAGTCTGGGTTATGCGCCATACTATTGCCGACATATTGCCATACATTGCCTAACCATAGATTACTTGTGTGAGAGTGCCGCCACAAATTGCCGTAAAAAATGGCCCGTTTAGACGCCCCTTAAAGTTCAGTATAATTATCGCCATAACAGATTAGAAGGGCCCTTGGTTATACAAATACCCGCAAACGGGAACGTTTAATACAGATTCAATTTGTGTCCCTTTGAGACTCGTATTTAGATATTTAAAATACTTGTGTAAAGGAAACGAGACGTTTTGGCACAAGATGCTGAGATTTCAGAAGGAAATCTTTGAAGAACTAGCCTGTTGATCTAGTGATTAGTGACCGTGACTGCTAAGTCAGAGGTTGTTCGATCCCCACCCAGGATATAACAAATACCATGGTTTACCGACACTAAACTGATTAGATTACAAATAATTTTAATTCATAGATTACGCCCTGGTGGGGTTGGTTAGTTTTTTAATGATAAAAGTAAATTCTCCTAATTGTGAAACGTGCGGAACGGTTGAAGATGTTTAGGTACCATTTACTTATGGAATGTGTCAGAAATAGGAGGGTCACTGATGGTTAAAATTAACTCAAACAAATGTGATATTGCTCCATATTTAAACATTTTGGCACAACCTACTTCAGAAATAGTAGATCTGCTCTTAAATTAATTTAACCATCATTGATTCAAAACCTTTTTAATAGTTGGTAAGTTAGTTTAGATATGATGAGGCTGACATGCCTTTGTGGATAAAGCCTCGATAAAATAAAAGAATATTTAAAAAAAAACAGGATATAACGTTGTGAATGAGCACGATGGTTTATTCTGTGTCTGCGTGTATTATCTCCTGGATACCGATTTAGTTAGTCGAATCCCTGCAGTAGAGGGATTACACTATGATACTTTACTGGAATCAATAAAAAATGCATGGCTTTTCCATAAAAAAAATGATTGTCATAAATTTGGTTTACTAGCTAACTAGTCGGCTAGCTAGAAAGCTACGGAACCCTACACTGTGGCCTTTCATACACTTGCCCGGTTTCATAAGCTTTTAGTTTAATTGTTTGTTGTCAAAAATAAATGAAAAATAAGTCTAGGCAAAACGAAACTCCTCCCAAAAATCCAGTCTTAAATTCATTTTTAAACATGTTGGGATCTTAGCCTATTTAAGATACTTGTTTGTGAATTATGACCATATGTGCGTGGCTCGAGCGAAGTACAGCCGTGGGCATCGCTTCATTGAGAATTGCCGCTGCGTGCGTTTCCGCGATATAAGCCGCGGGCTGCGCCGCAAAAAATGCTCCATTACAAACGAACGCGGGTACAATCGCTTCTCCGTATACGCACTCATACAACGCCATATGTTTTATTTCAGTGCAGGCCGCGCCGCCCAACGCCACGCGCGAAGCCCCAAGTCTCTGTTAATGTATTTTCTTAAATGTTTCTCCATAATCCGATTTTTTTTATTAAATGTTTCTCCGTAGATGTTAACGACACTGCTCTTTGATTTAAGACTCCCTCAGACTTTTTTCACACAAACTTTTGAATCGGCTGATAGCTGATAATCAGTAAGAGCATGTATGGAAGCGTACACATAACACTGATTTGGTATCGGCCGATATTTGGTTTAAAGCCCAACTATCAGCCGATTATAAAGTTTTCATTCCGCGACTATACATAAAAGGTTACGTTCTGTACTCTCGGTATTTTGTAGTTTTAGTCTTAATTGTTTAGCTTTGTATCAGTCTTTATAAAGCGTTTTTGTGAAGGTGTATTAGGATTTGATCGACTTTAAACAAAAACATTCCTGATTCAGTTATAATGTCTCGAAAAGTATAGTCAGCTACATAAGTTCGAACGGTGGTAGGTCTATCTCATAGGCCGTCTTGAGAGGTGCCACAACAGTGTCAGTAAATCTTCGTAAAACACTGATGTTAACACATCACTATGTTTCAGTTAAAGGGCACTGCAGCAATTACTGGACAAATGAGACTTACGAACTTATATCTCAAATGAGGAGCGCAGTGCGAGGACATTCAGATCTCTCCCAAAGAAAGATTTGGATGGCCCTGATACTGTTATGGGCGTTCTGTATGTAGTCTGTGTTCTATACTCTTGGTATTCTGTTGTAAAATCAAGGTCAGCAAGCCAAAACATCGTTATTAGCTAGTGGCATATTTAGCTACTAGTTAACGATGTAAAAACCAACGGTGCATATATAGAAGCTGATAGGTTGCAGCCACCAGGTGGTGATCTAATTATTTTGTGCAACGACATTTTAAGGGTTAAAGTATAGTAGTTTCCACGAAATATTCTGTTCAGGGTTGTTTTATTTCGAGGTTAACACATCGAGTTTACTTTACCAAAGGAAGACTAAAAGATGAAACTGTTGCTTCCTAACAAAAGACTTATTCCTAGTTCGGACTAGGGGCTAGTAATTTAGTTACTAAACGTGTCTAAACACCAAAAATTTTGTGAAGTTTTATTTGTTTGTAATTTAGTCGAGTCGATCTATAAAATTGACTTAGTTTTTGTCAGTGTCGCATCGACGACGTTAATAGATGAAAGCAGCAGATTACATATTTCTTTTTTTCACTCGTTATAATTAAATAATACTTTCCTACAGTTACGATTTTATTTTTATAATAGTGTGATATTGCAATATATAGGTTATCTATGTGTGCATTAGTTTTCCGTTTTTAAATATCGAATTTTGTTTATGTAACCTATCTACACTTTTTTACTTAAAACATGCATAGGATTTAGCATCTAAACAAGTCTAATCTGTTCATATTAGTTAGCGGGAAAATGTTGTTTTGCTGAAGCGAAGAAATCTCAAATTCCTTACTAAATAAACTATTAAAGTATTCTTTGGATCTCCTAATGATAGTTCTTTCAGAAGACAATTTGTTGCACCTAGCTCGTTTTTCTATTAATCTATTTTTGCACCCATCGTTTTTTTTTTACTTCATCACACCAATTTCTCCTTCCAAAACTTCTCAAAGAGCTATTAACATTAGCTTTATTAGCTTATTCATTTTATTGCGCCGCAGTTCGGTCATTTTACAAAACATTCTTCACTTGTTTACTGTACACGTCCGTAGTGCAAAGGGTTTTGGTGTAGTAACGTGTATTTTAGTCGCTATATTACTCGCTACTCTGATAAATTACTAGCCTACTCCGAACTAGGCATTAGACTTTTAGTCTATGCATATTATATGTGCAAAAGTTCGTAAATTTCATATAAAAAATATTGCAGGCGGTCAGTGTATATCCAACGTAATTTCTCATATGATCTAAAAACCAATTTATGAATTTCTTTACAACCGACTTCAAAAAGGAGGAGGTTCTCAATTCGACAATTTTCAGTTTGATCACGATCTTATGATGGGATCCTGGAGAAATCGAGGGAACTCTTCAAATATTAAAGGCACATCTACAGTGATTTAGGTATATTTTATAGTGATTAGTGCATTTACTCTTAAAAAGCACCAATTGGAGGAACTTGTGATGAAGACCACAAATGACGAGCGAACCTATTCAATATTTCACGGTTCGCGATTCAATAACTTTAATATTCTCGTCATACTACTATTACACCATGTAATAGAGCTGATAGTGAACTATCATGTGAACTCCTCAACAATTAACGGCCCTGCATTGGGGCAAGCAATATTTTGTAAAATGATTTAAGCAGTTGACATAAATCTATTGTAACGTAAGTGAATTACAAACCAACCCACTAAAAAGTGAGAAATAAAAAACCTTTGAAAAAACAAATTAAACATTTTGAAGTTGGTGCTAAATAAAACATAAAAACTTTGCCAAACTTCTTGGCAGTATATGATTAGGTATAAATGAGACAAAAGATGTAGTATAGTCTGGTTATAATTATCCAAAGGTGCATCTTATATACTAACGACTTCGTGTTGATAACAGATAGTAGAAACATTTAATAGATACTGAACGTGCGATAAGGAACATAAGATTGTGATGTAGATTGTAGATACTGCACAAAGATATTGTACTGTAACAGTACACCCCCCTTTAAAAAAAATTATGGTAATAGTGTTTACAATATAAATTTGACCTAGACCTTACTAGTTATTTGCTGATGTATATAAATAATAATGCTATTGTACGCGGTGGAATTTGATGACGCCTGTTGTGGTGTGATTTGCTGACGTCTGTAATTTTGACTTAGCTGTTGCACGAGTGTTTATTATTATTTTTTTCGTTAAACTCTTCATTCTTCTGTCCAGTGTTTTCATTATGCCGTAAATTAGGATCACGCCGATTGTTAAAATAATCTGTCCCATTGCAACATTTCTTGTCCACCGTAAGTCCTCCTGGATCAGGTTACGGAGTTGGTCCGCTTCGTTTTGATTGAGGCAATTGTCCGTATTGTATGTTATCTGGTCCTTAGAACTTTGATTTCCCATTTTAGATGTCTTGTTGTTACGAGTAGTTGTGAATTAATGGTATATGTTAAGATCTATGTTAATATATATACGAATAGCTTACTTATAACAGCGATTTTTTATAGACGTACTACTGGCTTTACTTTACGTCCCGATCGTGTAGTGTACGTATGTGAATGCCTGTCGCAATCCTTTGAATCTGGCACGTAGTTTGATTCGTCATTGATCATGAAAGCTGGTTTCAATCTATCAATTGATATCACTGTCTCTTTATCCCTAATTCTAATGCAAAATGTTTTATCTGTTTTACTAATTACTGGGTAGGGTCCTTCATACGGCGGTGTCAGGGCTTTCTTAATTCTATCACACCGAACAAATACGTGTGAGCATTCTTTGAGTTCGGGATGCTCCTAATTTTATGTATTCCCAAAAATTGTGAGAGTGACTCAAATATTCTTGATTCAAACTGTCGGCCTTGATCCGTAGTAATGCGCAATGGACATCCAAAACGAGTAATCCATCCTTCGAAAAGTGTCTTGGCTACTGTTTCTGCAGTTATATCTTCTACCGGAAATATTTCGGGCCATGACGTACAACGATCTATGATTGTGATTAAATATCTCTTCCCTTGTGAAATCGGAAGTGGTCCGACGATGTCAATATGTAAATGTTCAAAACGTTGCGCTGTCATAAATGTACCAGGAGGTGATATCGTATGTCGTTGTATTTTTGATTTTTGGCAGGCTATACATGATCTACACCAATTAATGATATCTTTGTTCATATACGGCCATAAATACCTTTGGGTTATCATTTTTCTCGTAGTTCTTTTTCCTGGATGGCTCATACCATGAATGGTATCGAAAATTTGTTTGCGAAAATGCTTTGGTAAGTAGGGGCGGCTTTTTCCAGTAGATGTGTCGCAGGTGATGTTTATTGTGGAACCCGGAAGCGTAATGTTTTTAAATTTTAATCTTTTATTGTCATGTAAATTACTTAGTTCATTATCTGTTGATTGACATTTTTCCAATTCAGCGTAATCGATAGGTGATGGCACGTATATTTCCTCTATTCGAGATAAGGCATCGGCGGTAATATTGTCACGTCCGCTTATGTGTTGAATGTTGGTACTGTATTGTGAAATGAAATCTAACTGCCGGACCCGTCGCGGTGTATCGTTTGATGATGGTTTTTGGGAGAATGCGTATGTCAAAGGTCGGTGATCCGTAAATATTGTAAATTCTCTTCCCTCGATTAATCTGTGAAAATGTTTGACGGCCATGTATATTCCTAACAGCTCTCTGTCAAACGTAGAATATTTTTGTTGAGTTTCGCTCAATTTTTGTGAAAAAAATCCTAATGGTTCCCATTTGCGTCCGGATTTTTGTTGTAAAACTCCACCAACGCAAGTAGCACTAGCGTCGGTCATGAGCGCTAGTGATGCGTTGCGGGAAGGATGCGCTGTTAACACTGCGTTTTTCATGCTTTCCTTGCATTTTTCGTAAGCTTTGTCTGCTTCCGTTGTCCAAGGAACAGGTGAATTATCGTTCTTTTTTGAACCATATAGATATTCGTTTAAAATTCTTTGATTTTCCGCTGCGCGTGGAATATTACTTCTGTAGAAATTGACCATGCCCAAAAATCTTCTTAATTCTTGAATTGTTTTCGGTTTGGGAAATTCCATGATTGCTTTGTAATTTTCTTCGGTAGGGTGTATTCCTTGGCTCGTTATATGATAACCTAAGAAATCTATTTCCCTTCTGAAAAATTCGCATTTTTCGAGATTAATGGTTATTCCATTCTCGTGTAAACGTTTGAAAACCGTTTCTAAATGCTGATAATGCAAATCTTCGTTGTCCGATGCGATGAGACAGTCGTCTACAAATATAAATACGAAGTTTAAATCTCTAAATAAGGAATCCATGAATCGTTGAAATGTTTGTGCCGCATTGCGTAATCCGAAAGGCATTCTTAAGTACTCAAAAAGTCCAAAAGGTGTGATGATGGCTGTTTTTTCTATATCTTTAACAGGAATACAATGGTATGCTTTACGTATATCTATCTTGCTTAGTATCTTCTTATTTTCTAATATGTATGTAAAGTCAGTTAATCTTGGTAGTGGGTATTTGTCCGGTACTGTCGTACTATTGAGCATTCGATAGTCTCCACACGGTCTCCATTCGCCATTTTTCTTTTTTACCATATGTAATGGGCTTGCCCATGGGCTATCTGACGGTCGGCAAATTCCGAGTTCTATCATATTTTGAAATTCCTTTTTGGCTATGTCGTATTTTTCTGGAGGTAATGGTCTTGCCCGAGCTGCGACGGGTGGTCCTGTAGTGATAATGTGATGTTCAATCTTATGTTTGGGCGCATTGCGGAGAGAGGACCCTTTCGTGATGTCTTCGTATTTGTTTAAAAGTTGCGTAATACGTGGATTCGTTCCCACTGCGATAGTACGAATTGTTTGTTGTGTCGCTTTTTCCGAAGTTACATGCGTTGTCAGCTCTGTAACTTTGTCGATAAGTTTGCGACCTGCTATGTCGACTAATAGTTTATAGTGCTCTAGAAAATCTGCTCCAATTATTGGTTGTGTAACATCGGCGATTACAAAATTCCATTTATAACATCGTTGTAGTCCTAAATTCAAGGTAAGCGTCTTCTCGCCGTAAGTCCTAATTTTAGTCCCATTTGCAGCGTATAGCGTGTATTGTTCATTTTGTAAAATTGAATGTTTCTGTTGCTTGCTAATGACTGAAATATTTGCGCCCGTGTCAATCAAAAACTTCATACCACTTTTTCGGTCGGTAATGGTGAGGCGATTGGATGGGTGGATTGCACAGAGTTTCGCCGTTGTCTGTGCTCTTATTCGTTTCCCTGGTTCCGTACGTAAGTCATTGGTTTCCAACCGCATGGTTTAATGCAGTTCTTTGCATATTTTCCGAATCTTTCGTGGTAGTAACAAAATCGATTTGCTCCTCTATAGTTTGTTCTCGGCCTCATAATCGGGAATTGTTGACGTTTCTTGAAATGATTGTGCGTGTCGGGTCGATAGCCATATTGACCTTGCTGAATTGCGTCAATATCTATCTGTAATTTTGCTAGCTGGGCTAAAATGCATGCTGTATTGTTGTCGTTTGAAGTGTCGTTGCTAACAGCTGATATTTCGGTTACTTTTGAATTCATTATTATTTTGTCTGCAATTTGGCTCAGTTTGTCAATTTCCATGTCTTCCGTAACTGCTAGAACCGTAGTAACTGATGTTGGTAAAAGCCTGAACCATAGTAGTTTAATTGTTTCGTCACTGATTTTTCCTCTCCCGAGGACTCGCATTTGACGTAATAACTGCGAAGGTTTTTGATCACCGAGTTCTGTCTCTGATATTAATTTTTGAAACTGTCGCTGTTCTGTTTCTTCGTAACAATCAATTAAACGTTCCTTGATGTTTTTGTATTTATCTGTAGTCGGTGGTGAAGTTATTAGGTCACTAACTTGTAGTATTTCTTCCTTGGATAACTTTGCTATTACTGTACAGTATTTGTATTCGTCTCCTTGCTTCTGTGGTGCTAATATGGCTTCTAGTTGCGTGAACCATAATCTTGGTTGGTCTTTCCAAAATTCCGGAATGCGGGATAAAACCGAGGTGCCAGCAGCTACTTCAAGTGTTCCTTGCTGATTTATGTTCGCCTTGCACGGTGATTGTGCCATGTTTCTTTCTGCGTATTCGTTCGTCGGGGTCACCAATTTGCCAAACTTCTTGGCAGTATATGATTAGGTATAAATGAGACAAAAGATGTAGTATAGTCTGGTTATAATTATCCAAAGGTGCATCTTATATACTAACGACTTTGTGTTGATAACAGATAGTAGAAACATTTAATAGATACTGAACGTGCGATAAGGAACATAAGATTGTGATGTAGATTGTAGATACAGCACAAAGATATTGTACTGTAACAAAACTGTATGGCACCAACTTCAAAATGTTTAATTTGTTTTAGTTATTCTAGGTCTAGGTATATTATTTTTTGCTTTTTAGTTGTGCTGCATTTATTTTTAAGTCTGTTTTTTTGCAAAAAAGTTTTTATTGACGTTGTTGAGATGATCGACTATTGTGTGGATGATTACGCAAAGGTTTCAGATTTGCGGATATAAATATGTAGGTATAATAATAATAATAATAATAAATTTATTTTCTCTCAAAGGTTACATAAATTGAACAATAACGAATATTATTATGCTAGGTGTACTAAATATAAACCTTATGAGAACTGGAGTCCGTGATAGGTTCAAGACCTGTGTGACAGATCTCCAGGCTCTCTCCTTATTCTTATAGCTTTAAATTTAATGTGTACAATACTGGTAAAAAACAAAAACAAAAAACAAAAAGATTGAGATAATAAATGTATTAAAGATGCATGCATGGGTGTTGAGTATGTAATGCACGTGGAGGTATGTGTGTGTGTGTGTGTGTGTGTGCATGTGTATAAAAAAACTGTCTTTGCATAAGGTTCATTTCCGTGCATCGCGACCGATCGCGAGCCGCTCGCGGCTTAGGTACGACAAGCGGCTGAGGTAATGGTTCATTTCCGTGCATCGCGATCGGCCGCGATGCTCGGAAATGAACCTTTTTAAGTGCGAATGCCGCCCTAAACTTGTAGACTGGTGTATTCATAAAAATGCGAGAGTATTTATACATAAACGGCATTTGAGAAATTGAGAGACTGGCCTGTTGACCCAGTGGTTCGTGACCCTGACTGCTAAGCCAGAGGTCGTGGGTTAGAAAAAAGGATAAAATAATTGTGAGATGAGCACGATTGTTTATTTTTTGTCTGGGTGTATTTTATCTAATAGTATGCATTCAAGTATGTTAATCAGTAGTCTGATTGCTATAGTACAGCTTTTGCCTCGTTTTGGATCAGATGGCCGTGTGTCACTTACGTGTGTGTGTGTGTGTGACTTACGGTAGAACTAAATGAATATCTTTTAACAACTCCCAAGATATTCATTTTTTTTTATAGACAACTCCCGCAGTAGAGTACAAGCCCTGTGTTACGGGGGACTTTACAAACATACAAGTCACGGACACAAATTACACTCAGACCCGGAACAACAATTTGTGGATCACACAAAGTGGTGTCCCGTGTGGGAATCGAACCCACGACCTCTTGCGTAGCAGTCGGACACACTCCCACCGCGCCACAGAGGCATTTAGTTCTCCCGTAAGGAGCAGACAGTGGTCTGTACACTGACCAATAGAGGAATACTCACATACAAATCAGTGACAATGACTGTCCCAATAAATTTTGATCTAACCATCATTTCTCAACAGGAAAGTCCTTTATATCTCAATTGCTTAGTTGAACATTGTACTATCTATTTTTAACCAATGTTCAATAAAGAGGTCATTCATTTCAATTTATTTATTTCAAGATACATTATCAGATGGTAAAAAAACATTTAAAGACATAAACAACATTTTATTTAAATGCTCTAAAATGAAGAAAATATTTTTTTAAATTACAACAAACCCATCAGCAACACAAACTAACATACAAACTTACCGGGCAACTGAAATAAAAGCTTGTAAAAAATATATATATGATGATGTTAGAAATGAAATAATCATGATTTTTTTTATTGTAAAATGGGAAATTAGTGATATTAAAAAAAAATGATATTGCACAAATTACTATTTAGTGTACTTATTAATTAATTATTTAGTGTACTTATTTCGAATTGTTTCTCGCGAATCTCTATTTCTTCATCAATGTTAGTTTTATGGTTTATTGTAGTAAATGCGAGAATTTCAAATCTCTAAAGAAATATATCTGGTGCCCTTCTTGGACGGCCAGTTCAAATCTTCAAAACAGGAGATCAGTCGGCCCGAAAATGGGTGTCTCAAAATCTCCATCGTCTCCTAAGCTATGTCAGGGGTTGCACCGTGGTATGGATTAAATAATTATATCTTAAAAACAGAACATATTTATTAAAATTCTTAACTAAATAATAACCAATTAAATTCTCAATTATTAAAATTATACATATAAAACACGGTTAATTCCCATGTTTTATATGTATAATTTGCAATTGCGAAGAGATTAGAGCGAAGCGCATTTATCCGCTTGTGAAATTTTAAAATAGAAAAAGAAAACTAAGATCACTTGGCAAGCTATGATAGGCGTGTTAAAAATCAATAAAATTTAATAAAAAATATGTCTCATCTGGTTATCAGTTGGGTAAACGTTAATATTCAGCGTCTCTCCTACTATCAGTGTAATATGTAATCCAACCAAACTAAAAAGTAGTAACTAATTTGCGACTACTTTGCTAAAACAAACAAAGCGTTCTCGCTCGCATCGTTATGTAAAAATTTTAACAAACTCTAAGCTAGCGTTCACCTCGCTTTTACTCACGAATTTTAACAACCTCGCAGCATTTTAAAGTCAATTTGTAAAAGGTAGAATGGGCTGAAAAGAGCCTCCACTAGACCGTTGTCTGCCAAAACGAATAAAATGAATAATTAAAAATACTGAAACCTGAATTAATGCTGTCAGTTGAGTGTTCAGTGTTACAGAATTTAAAGTATTTTGGTAGACCTAGTTAATGTAAGTGCCTGTAGAGTGGTGTCGTACCATATTCAGTGTTTTTAGGGTTCCATACCTCAAAAGGAGAAAACGGCACCCTTATAGGATCACTCGTGTTTCTGTCTGTCTGTCCGTCTGTCACAGCCAATTTGCGCCGAATCTACTGGAACGATTAAGTTCAAATTTGATATACTCGTACATATATATTTCTGTGAGCAAAACACGTACGCATAACGTAAATAGATGAACTTGAAAGCCATTTTTGGGGGGGCTAACAAAGAAATTAAAATTTTTTAATTATAGCGTGTAACACCAAATTAAAGGGCTTGTTGTAAGGATATAATTTTTTTATTATAATTTTAATATCGTTATTTATTTTAGGAAAACGGTATAGTGGACAAATGAAAGCCTTGGTGTAACAATCTCAAATATGTATTTTTAGGTAGCCAAAATGGCCAAAACCCTTACAGTTTCGTCATGTCCGTCTGTCTGTCTGTCTATCCGTCTGTATATCACAGGCATTTTACTCAAAGACTACTCAATGAGTATTGGTAAAAAGGTGTCTTGTAGTAGCCGCTACTTAGTTTGATAGCTAAATAATAAAAAATAAAAATTTTTTGGGGGGCACTCCATACTTGTAACAGAAGCTGAAATTTTTTTTAGCAAACATCAACGTGTGGTGCATCATTCGACAGGTATTTCAAAAACTTTTTAAGATTTTTAATAAAACTTTTTTGATTAAATGAATGCTTTCGGAAATAATCGCTCCGAAAGTTGCATAAATGTGACCCTTATCTTTTGAACCATGTGACCAAAAAATATAAAAAAAAGAGATAGAACAATTGCACGCTTTTTAGGGTTCCGTAGCCAAAATGGCAAAAAACGGAACCTTTATACATAGTTTCGTCATGTCCTTCTGTCTGTTTGTCCGTATGTCACAGGCATTTTACTCAGAGACTTCTCAATGAATATTAATGAAATTTAGTGAAAAGGTGTCTTACAGAGGCCGCTACTTAGTTTGATAGCTAAATAATAAAAATAAATATTTTTATGGGCTAACATCATCGTGTTGTTACATCATTCGACAGGTCTTTTAAAAACATTTTATGGTTTCTAATAAACTTTTTTGATTGAGTAAATATTTTTGGAAATAATCGCCCCGAAAATTGCATAAATTGTGCCCCCCCCCCCCTTAACTTTTGAACCGTGTGATCAAAAATATGAAAAAAATCACACAGGTTGCGCTTCACATGAACATACGCTCTTCTGCTGATGCAATTATTTAAGGCTGCGAAGACATGCTTTTGCCCGGTTTTTTAAGTTATTTATGAAAGATCATAAAAATCGACCCATTTCTCTTTGAAATCACTGAGCCTACAATTTTGAAAGAAAATAACGAGGTTAGTGACTCTGACTGTTAAGCTAGAGGTTGTGGGTTCGATTTCCATCTGGGATATATATATATATATATATCTATTTGACCCATTGGGGTTAATATATTTAATCTCAAGTCTACTTTTTTTAAATATAATTTTATATCTTGCCTTTGCACCATTCCTCTAATATGGACACCTTACCTATATCATACAGAGTGGCGACAATATGGCGACATTTACTGAAACCCCGGGTATATCATCACGCTTCTCGGTCATATACCAAAAATTAATCAAATCCGTCCAGTAGTTCAGTAATAGGATTGATTTTTAACTTTTTGAACTTCTACACATGATGTAAATACACAGCGGTGACTTTGTTAAGTCAAAGATCTCAGTACCTACACATCATATGCGAGGTTGCTATTCCGCCATCATTCATTCAGAAATTTATGAAATTATATTTAGACGACGTAAAAATTCAACCAATGAATTGTATTGGTGGCGTAGTCAAAGAGAGTCAAAGAGTGTGAATTTAACACTTTGTTTATACAAAGCCACATGATCCAGCGCGAGATGTACCTATCTTCTAATTTCTATATATCGATAAAATGAATTGTGTACTGTAATGAAAGCAATTATTTTTTATCAGATATCTATCTAAGGGTAAATTAATTAATTAATCAAAGTAAATATTGATTAACTGGAATTAATAGTGCTGACTTAACTATTTGATATCCTACAGCATAGTTTAATGGGTTTTTCAGAATAACCATAACAAATTAGATACTTCGTGATTAATGAATCAGTTAGCTTAATAGAGTATTTTTTTTTAAACATTTTTAAAATACCTATTTAATGATATCCCACATGATGACACTAGATATATCTCTCTGTCACAAGATGACTTTAGATATAGGAGAGGTAGCCTAAAAAAAAGTTTTTCAAAATTTTATTCTTTCACTTTATCAGCGTAAGTAATATGTGTATCCATGGAAAATTGTAGCCACCTAGCACTAACAGTCTCTGAGCAAAGCTACGGGCGACGGATGGACAAACATGGCGAAACTACGTTTAAGTTGCTAGTAACTATGGAGTTTCATTGGCCATTCATCCTCACACCATCCGATGGAGGAGACCTCTAACACACCTCCCCGATCTGTATCGAGCAACTCAAACTAAGTAAGTTAGCAAAGTGTTGATCCGCTGAGATCGTACAACTTAATTAAGATAAGTAATTCATAACTGCTTAATCTACTGACATACCTACTGCCTGGTTAGTTTGTATCCTTTTGGTTGGTATTTAATAGTAATATTGAAGCGACTGTTGCACAGAAGATAAAACATCAAATGTAATCGAGATATAGCCGGTTTAAATAGTACCACACGACATTGAAGGATTGACAAGTTTTTAGTAACTTTATTAAAACAACATGTCAAAATATGTCTACCAATGTAAATTAATAACTGACGAAAATGAACGTAGAACAATGTGTTGTTACAATATTTTTTCCATTAATTTATAATAATTATAAGAAGGCGCAATCTCCGTGCGCAGCACTCAGAAATACAAACTGCAATGCACGGTCTACTGTGAATTTCCAGCTAATCTCTCATTCTGAGGTTGACCCCTTTTTAGGGTTCCGTAGTCAAAATGGCAAAACGGAACCCTTATAGTTTCCCTATGTCTGTCCGCGGTTTAGCTAAGAGACTGTTAGTGCTAGAAGGCTGTAATTTTGCATGGCTACACATATTATTTACGCCAAAAAAATAAAATCTTGAAAAACTTTTTTATAAGGTACTGTGACAGGTGTGTCGAAGATAATCCACCTCTCTCACGTTAGACCTCATTGTAGTAGATGAAACGCAATAACAGAATAAAAAGAAGGATGTCATTCTAAGAATTGCAAGTTTCATGGCCGACAGATTCGGGTCGTTTGAATGTTATTACAATTATATAAAATATTAATAATATGTGGATTAAGAAATGTGTTTGATAATAATATGTGAATTGATGTTGATAGTGTAATAAATGATGAATTAACCAATAAATTGTATTAGCTTTGGGGAAATCCAGCAGTTTAATTTAAAAGCCCGATAAAAGTTCTGAGGAACACCCCCGGTACCTGCTCAAGAGCTGGCCTGATTGTTACAGTACCTCCCCTATATGTGTGTAAAGTGGAGATGTGATTTTCTTTCTCACTTAAGGTTTTGGTTATTTCTGTACTAATATTATAAAACTAAAGAGTTTTTTTAGTTGTTTGTTTGAACGCGATAATCTCAGGAACTACTGGTTCGATATTTTTTTTGTGTTGGATAACCTATCGAGCAAGGCTATAGGCTATATAATATTACGCTACGACCAATAGGAGCAGAACACCAATATTTTTTTTGCAAAAACAGGGAAAATTGACGCAGACGAAGTTGCGCGGTTCAACTAGTCGGAATCACACTGTTATTATAAAAGCGAAAGTTTGTGAGTGTGTATGTTTGTTACTTCTTCATGTCTAAACGGCTGGAGCGATTTTATTAAAATTTGGTATGGAGTTAGCTGAGACCCTACATTAACACATAGGCTATTAGCCTATGTGTTAATGTAGGGTCTCAGCTAACTAAGCTAAAACCGTGTACAGCTAGTATAAGAATACATTTAATTGATGTGTGATTTAAATCAACATTAATAAATACTTATAACATAAACCGGGTTTTTTAAATGTCTGCAAGTAACTCCTATATATTTAGACTAAATACAAAATATTAAATAAATATCCTTTTAGGGTATTAATCTGATCAAACAAAGTAATGGCCCGTTAGAGCTGCCGACCCCTGTAATTAAATATGGCCGCATGTTTTTGGACGAATTTTAACCAAATTAACGACTTTCCAATATCTCGGTTTAAATCATGGAATAATTTGGTTAGACTAATAGTTTGCCTTTTAAATTGAAATTATATGAAGGTTCTAATGTCTTTACACTTACTTACATCCCTAGCTATAAACTGGTATTTCGTAGCTTTACAGTCCACCAAAAACCACAAGATAATATTTAAAAAAAAATGCGACTGCCCTTGTAATTATCATAAAGCTAATATGCATATTTAAAAGTCTCATAATCAAAAATATCAATGCGCTTTTGCTGTCTCGTGTTGGCTACCAAACTTTTCTAGAAACATACCTTTATTTCGAAACCCTAATTTATCAGATAAGAAGAAAAAAAATATTTGTGTTACTATAATGAAGTCTGCTTGCCATACTGCTTTGAGGGTTCAGTAGCCAAAACGGCAAAACGGAACCTTTATAGTTTCGCTATGTCCGTCCGTCTGCACCTTTGCTCAGAGACTGTTAGTGCTAGGAGGCTGTAATTTTTCATGAATATACAATTCGACATGCAATTGCCCGGATTTTTTATTTTTAGATAAACTTATTCTATAGTTACAGTCAGTTAACAATTTTAACAGTTTCCCATTCATCTCAATCTGTACATGTACTTTTTTTTTTTAATAGATAACTAGCAATGTGGGATTGTGGCCCCACATTCAGCAATCCTGTTAACCCCTCCAGCTAAGCTCTATGGCTTGTGTTAGGAGTGGGTTCACGTCGGTAGTATACTGGTCAGGATTCGAACCCACGACCTCACGATTGCAAGATCGATGCCTTAGCCATTAGGCTACCGCCGCTTTAGAAGTTATGGTGGGATCAATCAACTCAGAAACATACCTACTCATACCCACATTAACACCAAAATCATTACAGTACACTCATATTAAAAGTATGGACCAAAACAATCGTCTCAGGTGGGACTGTAACCGACTTTTGGGTACCGGCCCTAAGCCGTACGAGTTCCTCGGAGCATCCGGTAAATAATAATAATAATATTTTGGGACAACTCACACAACGCTATCTGATCCCAATCTAAGCAGAGCTTGTATTATGGCAGCCAGACAACTGATACACATACATACATATTATAAAAATAACACCCAGACACAGAATAAACCATCGTGCTCATCACACAAGTCTTAGTTTTATCCGCTTCGATTCGAGGTTCGATCCCCACTTAGTTTTATCCTAGGTGGGGATCGAACCTACGACCTCAAGCTCCGCAGTCAGGATCACTAACCGACTAGCGCGACGTTTGTCGAAAATGGTACCTTATGGTTGAATTCCCGCCTGACACCGATTTTTGCTCCATTTAGGTATGTATAAAAATTGGTTCAAACATTACAAAAAGTAATTACAGTAAGTTCCTACACTCTTTTTTCGAGATAAGTAGTTTCACTTTAACTGCCTACCCCTCAAATATTATTTCTATTATATTACTGTTAACACATTAACCAATATCATTAACCATTCTTAACAATAATAGCAGCATTTATTTTATCTAGCAAATGTTTTGTTTTTCATTCTAAATGAAATCATGCGACGAATTTGCACAAAACACATTTTCATATTTAATTAATCTTTCCTACAACCACAGTGCTATAAACAATTTAAGTAGGGTTGACTATTTAACATATAGATATTAAAAACTTCACGTTACACTTAGAACCTGAATATAATTTTTATGTCGTGGCCAGATTTTTTTATTCACTTCATGATGTGGCCAACCATATAATGAAATGATGGTATTCCATGACATGGTCAACTAAAACTTAATAGTTTTAAATGTCAACTACTATTAATATCGTATTATGGACAACAGGACAGGGAGCTCTCGCACAAGATTATAAATACTGTGTCGCGGGGTTCTTTACAATCATAGATATAATTTAAGAGATCTTAGACCAATATTTATGGATCTCAAAACATACTCTTGCTGCGCTACTGAGATGGGCTATTTCATACCTACTTACTTGTTCAGTATAGTAGTTTTAGCGTAATGTTGAACAAATATTATGATGTCCTCACAAAGTTTGGCGTTTATAAATAGGTACCTAGTAAGGATTCTTGTTGTTTACTCCGAATAGATTGGTATAATCCGAGGAGAAAAATAGTGACAGCCCTAGTCATACGTCCTCGTAAAGTACCAAAAGGTCACAAAATGAGGTTCACGATTTAATTAACTTCAAAGCTTAGTCTCTGAGATACTGTTTTGTTCCAAGATTGATTTAATAACGACCGCCTACGCCTATGTTTTTTACATTTATAACTGTTAATAAAACAAATGAATTCATAAGAAATTCATTACGAGCTATTACTTAAATGTATAAAATATAAATTGTTTACGTATTCCGTATTAAAAAAATATAAGAAAAGAACAGAAAAAAATATAAGAAAGCGAAAGGTCACTCGTTCATTCACCAACAAAGCACTTAATTATTTTTGAACTAAATTGCTGTAATTTAATGGCAGATTATAATTATAGCACACAGCACCGACAACAGGTACTTGCAGAAGTTATTTTAGTAGTGTTCAGAGGAACATTTCAGAGTGATATTGGATATTTCATTTTTACTGACCATGTTAGTATATGTGCAGTATTATGGTAAGAATAAATATAGTGGTAAAGGTGACCTAGATGCATTATTTATATTACTTATGAAAACTTACCTGTTGTCGGTTCGGATATGTGTAACATTAAATTATATTTCGGTAATTTATACATTACTTTTTATGTAGTTTGTTTTTTTTCCAGTATATTTATGTTTAAGTCACTCGCAATTATTATTCTATCTTATGAATATTTTGTTAAATATTTGTGCAACACCAGATCTAGCTTATCAAAAAAATAGTCTTTAGATATGTATTTTATTTTTAGAGGAAATTCTAAATAAACAAACAACTATTGTATATATTTATATTAAAATCTTAATTGCACACTAATCAAAATGAAAATCATTGTAGATTCAGATTTATTCATTTGCTTTAAATATCGTGCAATATCGATGGAATATTATTATTAAGACTCAGACATTAATTAGTCATCAGAGACATGCAAATTAAACAATTCAACATTTGAAATTAAAAAACAATTCATAACAAAATAATAATAATTATGATTTCAAATTTTTAGAATATATCAACGAAATCATTTTCCAAAATAGTGTATCGAGAAATTATTTAATGATATAAAGGCTAAGGAGTCTACGGACTTGCAATCGTAAGGTCACGGATTCGAATCCTACCTATTATACTATCGACGTAAACCAACTTCTAACACAAGCCATTGAGCTAAGCTAGAGGGGTTAACAGGATTGCTAGTAATGTGTCCACAATCCTACATTGCTAGTTGTCTTTTTCAAAAATAAAAAAAACAATCTGTGGATTATTGCAGTAGTTTGGATGGTGCTACCTTGTGTCATGGACCGGAATTTTTAGGGTAAAGTACCCAATTATTAACTATATAAGAAATTTTAGGCAATCTTAAGTAAAAAAATAGTAGTAATATCCATCCGATCGTAAATTAACTACTGATTGATAGAAAGATAGCGTTTATTTGCCAAAATATGGTACATTAGTTGTTACAATTATTTCGTTTACGTATTCTGCCACGGCTATGGCGTACAAATCTACGTGTATACTGCGAGCAGCAGTAATTTCAAAATTAATAACATTGTAAAATTTGTAGAGATAACCTTAAAAAACACGTACAAAATTTTAACATTATACAATTAAAATTTAACATTAAGTATACAGTTACAATTTTACAATGATTTGTGAATGACTTTGTGTCCGTGACTTGTATGTTTGTAAAGTTCATTAATTTACATTAAATTACAATTATATTTACTTTACAATTGATATTCATGTCAGATTTCATTCATAAATGTCTTTTCTTCTAAATAATCCTTTATATTCTTATTTAATAACAACATATAGAGTTATTTTGAATAATGTTGATGGTGCACAAGGTTATTTGGTAGTCGATTGAATAATTTAATTGACATACAGTAAGAATTTATCTTAACAGTAACTGTTTCAAGCTTAATTTGTGGTAAGTGGAACCTGTCTTTATGTCGGGTTCGGCTATTTTCTCTGTCACTCATTCTGTCAAAGAGTTCTGGGGTTTTTTTTCTATAAATCTTATTATTACTATTTTCCTTAATTATTGTCTGCCACAGCCCTGTTTGTATTTTTAGCGTTGCTAACGCATTGTACATTTTTTCAATAACTATGAATAATTTATTGTACACTGATTTGTTGTGTTTTATTGTCTTTACTCAGATGATATTTTAGGTGAAGGATTTGTTTTACTATACCTTAAAAGGAAAAAAACGAAACTCTTATAGGATCACTCGTGTTTCTGTCTGTCCATCCCTCCCAGCCAATTTGCACCGAATCTATTAGACCGATTAAGTTTAAATATGGTACACATATTTGTTTTTGTGACCCAAACACAGACATATAACGTAAATAGGACAGTTTGGAACTTGGGACCCATTTTTGGGGTGCAAAGTAGGAAATTTAAAAAAAGGTTTCACGAACCAATTAAAAAAAATTAAAAAAAAGTTTCACGAAAAAAACCAAATCAATTACAAGGATGTCTAATATATTTTTATTATAATTTTAAAATAATAGGTTTAAAAGTTATTTATGAAAAACCATGAAAATAGTCCATCTCTTATCTCCGAAGCTACTGATTCTAATATTTTGAAAAAAAAATACAAAATCATAATCTGTAGATTACAGGAAAACATATTAGAAGTCTGACTTTTAAACACGAGGGTCATTTTACAGTCAAAACAATAAATTTAAAAACCATTACGAAAACGGTATAGGGTAACATGAAAACAAATGTAAGGGTCTCAAATATGTGTTTTGTTAAGTTATTAAAGAAAAATCATGACCATCGACCCCCTCTCTTCTCGGAATTACCCATGTAGTATGTACATGTAGAATTGTGGCTTTTCAGAAGTGTATTTTCTTCCTAAATGAATGAGAAATATATTGATTGATTTGATATATGTATTTAGAATTAAACGAGTATCAGATTTGCTCTAGTAGAGGCTCGCCTCAGTTTAAGATCAGATGGTCTTGCGTGAGTTGTCTGATATAAGCTAAATCTTTTAATATAATTTGGTTACAGAACAATGTGAAAATATGCCAAGGTTTCGCTAATAACAGAAGTAAAATCTAACTGGAAAACAAATTCAAAAAATCATACATAGGTCTCAGGTAATTTGCATCCATAGAGCAATTTGGCAACAATTTTTTTAATTACTAGCAATGTGCGTCGCATATTAGCATGGCCCGAAATGCTTACTGTAACCACGGTCGGTAACTTGGTTGATACAGTGTCGTTTGTCTAGATAGATTTCCGGTTTGCATGTGACAAATCGTCGAAGCCGCCAGCAGATCTATTTTCAAAGGAGCCAACGGCTGCTAGCACCTCCCTGGAAGTGATACTTAGGCACTCCGCATAGCATCTGGCGCTGGATGCTTGCTCTGCAGACCCACTAGCGTGTCTGGTGAGCAAGGCGCTACTTCGTCTCTATTGAAGAGTAACTTGGAGGCACCCCTGATATCACCTTCACACACACGGCTAATGTTCTGGCAGGGTAGAAGGTAGCCCCATCCCTGTGCTGCCCGGAGGACGGGCTTGACGTGTACTTACACTGCCGTCGAGTGGGCGGGGAGATCTACTTTCGGGCACCGTCGGAATCTTGTAATCCCTAGTAGGAGTGTCGTAGACATGTCTTACGGCTCTGAACGGGAACGAGGGTCTTGGCTTGGTCGCCCGGGCCGCGAGGATGGCAACCTCTATAAAAAATCCCCGAATCCTGCGTTTTGGAACGTGACCAGAGGGATGTTCAGTACCAAGTGCTCCCCCAGCTAGGGCACCTGCAGACCCCCCAGTTGGGATACAAATTTACGATTACCCGAGTACAGGGGGCACTGCTCGGGTGGACTTTTATTTCCCCCTTACTTATGGGACTACTATGGATGAAACAGACGCAGATGAGACAGAACTCACTCCTTGTAGGTCTAAATGCACTAGCAGCTTTGACTGCAGCGGACTTTGTTTCCGCTGCGGTCAACTGGGCATTCGGCAGCAGCATGTTCCGCTGCTCCCTACTGTCCCGTGTGCGCGGCGCCAACCATATGATGGATAGGGCGGGCTGCAAGCCTTCCAAGGCCGCCAAGCCGCCCGCGAGGACGGACCGAGCTCCTCGTGCCCAGGCTCAGGTGCAGATGGAGGAGGGTGAAGACGAGGCCCCTTCTCAGGCCTCTCCACCCGCTCCTTAACTCTGTCGTCAGTGATAGGGGTATCGAATGTGTTGCGCAGTAGAGGGTCCAGGACGCGATCGCATCCTCCTGCGGGCTTCATCTCTTGGAAGGAGGTGGCGGAGCTAGTCTGCCGCGTCGCCAGCGAATTGAGCAAACGTCGAGGCGCAGTCTCGCATGACGTCGTTTGGTGGGACTGTGGGCGTGATGGACGGGGAAGTTTCCCACGCTTGCGGCTTTCCGCAATGACGGCGGCTTGTGTGTGCCTAGGATGCTACAGGAGTAGGAATGCCCGATGGGGCTTTGCCGCTGGATGGGTCGCCGAAGATATAGCAAGTTCGGGCAGCCTATCCGTGAAGGCGGCGAGTTGGTACACGGCTCATTTGACTCTACCTCCAGTGTCTGCCCAGGTGCTGGGAAAAAAAAAGGAAGTATATTTGGGGATTTATGTACTCTACCCAAAAGTACTTTCCAGCTTCAGTTTCCTTTGAAAAGACGAGCCTGTTGTTAATATTATTTTAGAATACGCAGTTATAATGAAAAGAATATTTGAACACGCTTGCGTTTTTAGGGTTCCGTAGCCAAAATGAAAAAACAGAACCCTTATAGTTTCGCCATGTCCGTCCGTCCGTCCGCAGCTTAGCTCAGACACTGTTACTGTTTCTTAGGCCGCATTATTCGGATGGGGGACTACGGAACCCTACATTGTGCGTGGCTTGACAAGCACTTGCCCGGGTTTTATTTTGTAGAATCATTAGAATACAATATCGATTGTTTTTTTTTTAATTCAATATTATTTTAAATTATAAAAGACATTTCTTCTTTTTTTATAAATTGATACATCTGATCATAAAGAAGTACATAGACGTAACTTTAAAATAGAGTAATAAATTTATGTCCTTTTTGAATCTGTTATTTCAAAAAGGATATAAATTTATTACTTTCAGTGTAAATTTATTACTCTGCCCATCACCGCCTACTGCACTGGACGAGACCTACGATGACGTCACAGTCCGCTGACGCGAGGTTTCGCAGTGACCCCAGGTGTTACAAACCTTTCGTTGCTCACCGTCTACGTGAGATCAACGAACTTACTGTCTTACCTCAGAGCGGCGATACGTGCCAACTAAATTAAATGTAGCTGCCGTAGCTACCTAAGAGGAATCACCACCACTCAATTATAAAAGTGGCTGGTTTCAAGGACCAGGATTTGTATGATCTTAAGTCCACCAAGACTTGTCAAGATGCAGCGTGTGAATAGAGGAGCGTCAATGTTGTGATGACGTTACACGTCAGCGATCACTCCTTACCAAACAAAAACAACTTTTCATCTAGGGCAAGACTCGTACGCACAACTGTACAGGTTTTGTTACTTATAGAACGATGTCGTCGTTCAGAAGTTCAATTTGATGTTGAACTGCTAAATGACGCATGCGCTCAAGAGTTTCAGCAGTTTAAGTAGGATAAGCCGCTGTTATCAACCAGCCGCTTATTGACGTTGACACCTTATTTTGACTCTTATCACTTGACTTTTAAACTTAGTCTAATAAAAGAAGAACAGAGAAAAGAAATTATGAGACCTATTTTATCACACACACGTCTCTGCTGAAACTAGCGGAATGTTAGTGCTGATCTGATTTTCTTATTTTTAAGTTTTATATTTACATTGTTCATCAGCTCAGCACTATGGGGGCGGTAATGTAGGCGACGCCTGTTAAAATGGTGTTAGCTAGTTCATATGTTGCACGCTCCGGCGCAGTGCTAATTTATTATTCGTAAAATCCAAAAAATATCGACACAAACGCGACGTTGAACTACGCACCCTCAAGTTTTGTGTCCAAAATTCTGTTTTTTGTTTCTATCCGTTATAGAAATGTTTATTTTTGTTTTATTTCTAATTGTGACATTATTTTTTGAGGTGTCTTCACATAGTACTTTTATATAAGGAAAGGTGTCTTCTGGTAGAATACTGAATCGGGTTTTTGCCGTCATGTTTTATATAAGCGGATCTGTTTTATCGACATATACAAGCTATCATACTTCGTTTGCAGAGAACTAGATGTCATTGCTCTCAGATTAAGTGTGACTTGCAATATCTGAGTTTGCAATAATATGCACTTTTTCAAATTCAATACTTTTTTTATGATAGGTTTTGGATATAAGGTTTAATGTTATAATAACGTCACGTCGTTTCTCACACTATATCCTTACCAATTTCTATCAAAATCGTTACAGCGGTTTCGCCGTAAAAATGTAAGAAAGACAGCCACAGTTATCGTCGCAATTATAAGCAAGGTTACAGCGATTAATCTACCTCCTTAATAAAATCAGCTCTGTAATTTTGTACATGAAGTCGTATGTTTGATGAGAAATGTAATTTCGCTCTAAATTGTTATGATAGAGAGATAATACTGATAGAATATATATATTACGGGTCTTAATCGCGTGAATAATTTAAGGTAAAATACCTTGTTTATTGCCCGACGGGAAGACGGCCGTGGTCTTCCCGTGACCACGGCCGTTGCAATACGGTCGAAACGTCGGGCAATAAACAAGGTATTTTACCTTAAATTATTCACGCGATTAAGACCCGTAATATAAATATTTTAATAATGTGTACAAATCGCGAAAGTTTATCAACATTTATACTGATAGAAGTTAATAAACTGATAAAGTAGAAGTTAAGGGGCTCTTCATAAATATAATGGGCCTTGCTTTACAGAGTAAATAAGGTCTCAATTTACCACTTTTTTATAACCCCCTATATCCAAAGAGATAAACAATATTAAAAAAAAAATCTTATACCAAAACATTCCGTGCGTTTGCGAGTACAAACCTGTGGATACAAAACGCCTATACCTACATACCTAAACACATTCAAATGCCGGTGTATAACGAGATCTTCCCTTTCCGTGAACTTGGAGCCGAGACGGTCTAATATGGCCGCCGGATGCTGGCTCTCCTGGACCCTTCATTTCCGGTCCGTCCCCGGGACAATTCTGTATCTACCTCGTTGAATTTGTTACATACAAACCTTATAACGGTGTATGACATTGTTTGTGGTTGTAGGATATTAATGTACTTCATATTTTTTAACTCCCTTAAAAAAAGGTGGTTCTCTGTTTGACCCGTATGTATGTATGTTTATATGTACAAATGTATGTGTGTATATATATGATGTATGCATGTATATATCTATGTTCGCGATTTTCTTGAGAGACCTGATTTAGATGGAGTTTTTGCTATTTGGCTGCATATTTTTCTGGGAAGGTTTAGTATACGATGTCCTAGCTTATAAAACACCAGAGTTTTAGACATTTAATACAGAGTGAGTCATCAAAATTTGCATGTGTTTGATATATCTTTTCCTTGATATACATTTGAAAGTGGTTCATTTTTCTTAAAAAAGATATTTTGTTATAGTCTCAGGTTCGTTTCCTGTGTCTGAACTTAAAATTTTTCTATCTTTCAAAAATGCAATTATTGTATTTGTAATGTTATATAAGTTTATAAAATACTAGCTGTCCGGCGCAATTTCGTCTGCGTAAATTTTCCCCGTTTTTGCAACATTTCTCATTGCTGCTCCGCTCCTATTGGTTGTAGCGTGATGTAATAAAGCCTTCCTCGATAAATGGGCTATGCAACAGTGAAATATTTTTTCAATTCGGATCAGTAGTTCCCAAGATTACTGCGTTCAAACAAACAAAGTCTTCAGCTTTATAATATTAAGTATAGATTTAGAATAAGTGGCATATTCATTTGTAAATGTGAGGAATTATCTATTCCGAGCAACAATGTTTTATAGTATACCTATTAGCTATACCCGGAGCTTTACTCTTAATGAAACAAACTCGCGGAATGTATGACTGTGTTCGTCAGGTTTCAAATACACTCATTTAACGTTTTGCAAGCACAAATAACCTTTTCAAACTATGTACCACACAGGACAGTTCTATACCCATATGCTGTAAATTATGCTTAACTATTTGACAACAGAGTTTAAATTTACTCAGACCTACTATTCCTTGACTATGATTAGTTGAACTAAAACCTCTCGGATTAATTATTTATAAGAATAGATGGAACGTATAGACAATGTAACGTGTATATCTGACTCATTATCCCAAAGAGTAAACTAATACTAAAACATTATCCCCTATCAGACTCTGCCACTGATTGCAATACGTGAAAATAATATGTTAAAATAAGACAGGTACAGGTAGCAGAGTTGGTTCCGTCAAAATATCGTTCTTGCCTCCCATGTTTTCTTTTGTTCATCATGTTCTCTTTACGCGAATAGATAAATATTCGTGTAATGTTATTTATTCCCATTGTGGGTGAAACATTTCAAAATAGTCGTGCTATCAATGAATCTGTCAGTTAATTTTCTCAATAATTCTTGTCTATCACCTTAAATTAAAAACTTTTTTGCATGTGGCTTATGTCTACTTTTTAACGAAAAAGTATTTTATTTCAGGGTTTCATCTATTTAGTTTTAAATCTGAGTAAAATTTTATAATTATTTTGACAAAATTGTCATGTTGGTGTTATTGTTTCTTGATTTGGTTCAAGCAAAATTGGATTTTAAGGTGATGAACATTTTCATTCCGCGACTGTACATTTACAACTGCCAATATGTGATTAAGAGTTCATAATTTATTATTACTTTTCGTGATTTACCTTTAGGTTCTAGTGGCTACTCTGACTGCCAAGTCAGAGGTCGCGGGTTGGATTTTTTGTGTTTGTGTAATGCACGATTGTTTATTATGTATCTGGCTAAAATTTATCTATTCAGAGGTCGTGTATAAGTTGTCTCAAGATATTTATTTATTTCTAAATTACATAATAATTAAAAGAAAAAAGAGTAACCAAATAGAAAAAGAGAAAACGCTAAAGCACAGTTCGTTATTTCGTACTATTACAATGGCGCCCACGGTTTGACTATAAAGTGTGAAAAGCGTCAATATTGTTATGGGTGAGGCAGCAGCTTCGCAATTAACATAATTATGACCAGAGCCGAGAGCTATTAGGACGTGGAAGACGTGGCCCTCTTTGAAGAAATTTCTAGATGAGATTGGTGGCAAGGGAATGAGAAAAGCAGTAAACTATATTTTTCAGAGACGAAGATCAAAAGTTTTTTGAGGTAGCTCAAAAACAAACACATGCTTTAAATGTTAATAAACTTTCGCTATTTGTACACATTATAAAATTATATATACTACGAGTCTTACTCGCGTGAATAATATAAAGTAAGTACCTTGTTTATTGCCCGACGTTTCGACCGTATTGCAACGGCCGTGGTCACGGTTAGACTACCAGTACCAGAGACCACGGCCGTTGCAATACGGTCGAAACGTTGGGCAAAAAAGAAGGTATTTTACCTTAAATTATTCACGCGATTAAGACCGGTAGAATATATAATTTTATAAAACACATGCTTACTGACACAATTCTTTGTACGTATCTATAATAATGATTATTTACAATTCAAAAGAGAAGTCAAAACTAATGGAACTTTAAGGGCCCTCCGCCATTAATAGTTTCTTAGTAATTTTTATTATACGTAGGTACTTTAATTTCATCAGACCTCTAATGATCTGGTGATTGAGGGGTCCCTGACTCTGTGGTGACTGATCGAATCGAGATATCTGCGGGGTTAAGCAACGGTAGCACTGTAGGCCGTGTGGTACCGGCTTAAGAATAGTACCACCCCATCTCTTCCCGTGGGTGTCGTCAAGGCGACTAAGGGATTTACCACCGGAGGGCGGGCAGCAGCGTCCTCTGTGTATTTTAAAGCCTTACTGCGATCGCCAACCCGCTCGCCAAGCGTGGCGATTATGGCAATTACCCCCAGGGTACTGGGGAGACCCGTGCCCAGCAGTGGGACATCATATGGGTTGATATGTATGTATGTATGTAGCACTGTCGGTCCATAGATAGGTGACCGTTTTCGAACATTGTGAACCCCTCCGTGCCTCGAAGAGCACGTTAAGCCGTCGGTCCTGCGCCTAATCTCGTTCCAGTCGTGTCGGAATTTCCGTTCCATTTGACTATGAGATTGAAGGAATAGAGAGTGTACCTATATATTGCAATATCACATTATTATAAAAAGTCGTAAAAGTAGGCAAGCATGACATCACGAGCTAAAAAGAGAAAAGTGTAATCCGTTGCTTTTATCTCTAGACGCCGGCGATGCAACACTGACATATAAAAACTTGGTAAACTGTCTAAATTTTAAGGTGCCGCTTGCTAAGCGCTTGGAACCTATATACACGTTTTTACTTAAAACATCATTGGTATATTATATATAGGCAGCACCTTACCTAACAGTTTTATAAAAAAAAACAATTGTATGGCCACAAGTTTTTATTGCCTTCTTATTTTCTTTGGCTTTCCGTGTTAACCTGGCATTACATGTACATATAGAATCATGACATATCACGAGTGTTGAAGTTAGCATAATAAGGGTATAAAGAATTTTGTTTTTGCCCTCAAGAATATCGTTTTATATCGCTCGCTTCGCCTGAAACCGTTCGATAATATGAAGTTTAATAATTACTTCATATTTTCCGCGACATGTAGGCATTTACCGTGATCTTATTTGGGTAGTTGACTGCTAATTCAAATCATTCTCTTTTTACCCAACGTGACAATGATACTGTAGTGTATGCAGTTCACTGTCTCTATAATATAAAAAATGAGAGTTTCCATACTAATCCAATTGAAACTCTCATTGTTTTAGAAAATATAATTCTACATACGGAACCCTAAGAAGTGAGTCTTTATCCATGTACTCAGTTGAGATTTGTATAGGTACTTCATAATAATAACCACCTCACACACTATCTTGAAGTAATATTAATGAAAATATTAATGTGTTTAATAACGCCCTAACACCTAGAAATCAATTTCATAATTTCTCAAAAATTTACTTATTTATCACCTATAATGTATGGACCAATACATATAAAAATATATAATAAATATACATACAAACATAAGTTGTGAAACTGAGGTGTAACAATTTTTACAGCTCCACATTTAACGTATGAAAATACATAATAAACATATAAAAATATTCATTTAGAGTACTTACCTATATATTAAACATCAATAGACACCAAAAAATATTGGCAAAACAACTCAAGAATAATCGTAATACTTATGATAAACTAATAATATACATAATAAACAAATTCGTTCTTCACGATTTACTCCCTTTGTTCAAAATATCGACTGGCTTTAATTAGCGACTCGTATATTCATACAGACTCAATTCCCTTTGGCCCGATTTCAGGTTAACACAGTCTGAAAACTGTTTAAATGTCACATGAAACTGCTTCAGAGTGATTAAGAGATCTCTTACAAGAAGAAACGATAGTCTAGATTAGTTTAGAACCAGGAAATGTTTGAGAGAAAAGAGTAGGCTATGTATATGATACAACAGTGTACATTTGAATTCTTGATGAGCGTAAATGCAAAAAAAAAACAATCGAATTGAGAACCTCCTCCTTTTTGAAGTCGGTTGAAAATGTTTTTGTTTTATTTCTTCTTTAGCTCCTGGAACAGAATGATATATGATTGGTCGGATTTTAATCAAACTTAACTGAGAGCCACCTTCGTAAAGTCACGGATTCGAATTCTATACATTATACAATCGACGAGAACTCACTACTGTCCCAAAACGCAGTATACATACAACCAGTACTCGCCAGCAGTATCTTTCATACTGCCAACGAGTACTCATTCTATCAACTCATAATATTTGCATCTCTTTTGTTTACAAGGGATTTACATAAGTATGTACGTTTCTTAAGCGATAAAATCGCTACCCGCTTTCAAGCAATTCAGCTAAGCTGGAAGGCACATTTTTTAAGGCCACATTCACAAAAACATTGTTACTAAATGTATGTGAAATATTTAACTAAAAGTCTTTTGGTTTTAAACGGAATTCGTCCAAACAAATCGGCCAAACTAGAAGGTTTTACTAGTACCTAGTCAGTTATTGTATAGATCCCCTAGTTATGTATATCCCATGACATTGTTTTTTTTTTATCTACCCGCAATAGGGTACAAGCCCCATGTCGCGGGGGACTTTGAAAACATACAAGTCACGGACACAGTACACCCAGACTCTGAACAAAAATTTGTGGATCACACAAAGTGGTGTCCCGTGCGGAACGATCCCGATCCAACCCACGTTCTTTTGCGTAGCAGTCGAACACTTTCACCGCGCCACTGAGGCAGTCAAGTTAAAATATGGTATGGTCCATGTAACATAATGAAAACTATAGTAATGGTTTCCTAACCGATGTCGGATACATCGGCCAATCTCATTAGTGACTACCGAACTACGCAGGAGTTGATGCACAAGTGCATGTGCAGACAAAAGTGCACTCTCTTTTCCCTCACTCTCATAGCCCCATGGAACGGGAATCCGACACAACTGGAAAGAGATTAGGCACAGGACTGACGGACGTTTTTACGTGCAGTCCAAGGCACGGAGGTGTGTGACAATTTTTTCGAAAACGGTCACCCATATATGGACCAACAGTGGAACCTTTGCTTAGCCCCGCAGATGTCTCGATCTGCTTGGTCACCACCGAGTCAAAGACCTGAAACTATAATAAACTATTATTTATACTTGCTTGGACAGGGAGAGGAATTCAAACCTCTAGCTTAGCAGTCAGCGTTACTAACCACTATACCAAGAAGCTAATCGATAAGATCCCATATATTCATCAGGGTTCTAATTCACGTTCTATTTACCCGTGTCCGCGGGAAGCCCGTGCGATCTGTCAAAATCTTGCTGCTAGCTGCGCTTAGAAATTCATTAACGGGCATGCGCGGCAAAACATCTTTGACCGCACCGAGCATGCGCGAGTTCGCACGGGCTTATCACGAACACGAAATAAAGATCGTGAAAAAGGATCCAGTGGTCAAAAAGTGGACATTTAAGTATATTTTCTTTCCCCAATCATCGCACATCACGATTGACGCAAAACGAATCAAACACGTAGTCGTTAGTGGAGGGACGCACGTAAAGCAAATATTGTCTGATGTGTGACGTCATCCGTTGGATTAAACTCCTATTTGTAATGTCAATAGATGGCGCTAATTAAGTCCGACAGACCCGACCTTGCAGGTGTCTTTGTTTACATAATACACTTTTATAAAGAAACCGATGAAGCAAAAAAGGGGTGTTATGGGTTTGAAGCTTCTGTGGGTTGTGTGTGTCTCTGTCGTCCCCCGATCACTATAAGTTACAAATAATATAAAAATACTTTGCGTCCCCAGGATCATATTTCAGTGGTCAATCTTGGGACAACTCACACAACGCTATCTGATCCCAAACTAAGCCGAGCTTGTACTATGGAAATCAGACAACTGATAACCATACTTATATATTTCTAAATACATACATTTTATAGATAATTTTTTTTTTTTTTTTGAAGCATCGGTAGCCGAATGGCACAGGCATCGGACTCGCAATCGTGAGGTCGTGGGTTCGAATCCTGGCCATTATACTACCGACGTGAACCCACTCCTAACACAAGCCATAGAGCTTAGCTGGAGGGGTTAACAGGATTGCTAGTAATGTGGGACCACAATCCCGCATTGCTAGTTATCTTTAAAAAAAAAAAAAAAACACCCGGACACAGAACAAATCATCGTGCTCATCACACAAAGTTTTATCCTAGGTGGGGATCGATCACGATCTCTTGCGTAGCAGTCGGATACACTCCCACCGCGCCACAGAGCCAGTCAATTTAGATAGTAAAATTGACTAAACATCGACCAAATTAGTGCTGTGGATCTTTTTGCAATCTCGAGGAAGGGGAGAGGGGGTTTAATGCCCAAAACCTTCCCCTGAGAACGCTTATGCTTTGAGTCGTACAGAAAAGTGTTTCTGTTAATACCATTCACATAACTTAAGTATCAAGTGTCAGTGTTAACATTTGCCTCGATGGCGAGGTGGTAGTGTGTCCAACTACTGTTTAAAGGCTTGTGGGTTCGATTTCTTCATGGGACACTAATCTGTGTGATGCACAATTTGTTGTTCCGACTATGGGTTAAAAATTCAACGTTCCAAATTCCTTATTTCACATTTCCTTATTCACTTAGAATACAAAACAACATTTGTGATACGTCGGGATATTACATGTAATACCAACTTCGCGAACAATAGGTAAACCCGGAGAAAAGAACCTGGCAATAAAAACAAGTAATGCGACGTGAGAAGTAGGTTTTCTATTGTTTTTGTTTCATACTCCTAACAACGATAAATAAGTATTTATCAATGGAATCTGTACGAAAATTTTGTTACTTGTCACTTGGTCTGCTGTTACTCGTTTAGTTGAAAAATGCTACTTAGCTGTGATTGTTTTCCTTTAAATTTAACTATTTAAGCTACTACAGTGTTTTTTTTCATAAACCCAACATCAACCATTTAGCTGGCAGGGGGGACACTTGACTCTAACAAAAATTTGCACTTTAAAGCTTATTATTTCACAAGCGGATCCTGAAATCTTTCCTTAGGTCTTTACAACCCCTAAATGTTTTTTAAAAGACCTATCTAATGATACCACATAGGATGGGGTAAGTGAGAAAAAAAAATCACATCCCTACTTTACACTTCTCACTTCTTTTCTTCCTGTTGATATCAGAATTATTATTTTATATTTAATCATTCGTTACAAGTACTTTGGCCAATATTTACACACATATCGTTTTTACTTAGTTTTTACCTTTGTTGTAAGTAGATGCTCCTACTATATTGTACCCGCTAAGGCTGATATTGCTTTATCTCATGTTTCAACTTTTTGATAATACAATTTGCATCAGTCCTTTAACATGGTGTATAGTATGTTAGTCGCAGCACCTTACCGCCATATCAAGTTTATAAACATTAAAACATTGTAAAGCTGGCGATTTGTAAAGAGTGGCCGCGAGTTTTTATTGCCAGGTTCTTTTCTCCGGCTTTATCTATTGTTTACGAACTTGGCATTACATGTACGAGATGTAGAATCCTGACGTATCACAAGAGTTGTTTTGCATGCTAAGTGAATAAAGAATTTTTAATTTTATAAATAGGGTTACGTTTTGCCATTTTGTCTACGGAACCTTTAAAAGTACAGTTTCAGAATAATCAAAAAATACTAAAATACAGAAGGTAAACTATATTTAATGGGCGTTCGACGAATACACATGTAGACATCACTTGACATAGAATCTCGGAACAATTCGAATCTGGACCAGTGCTAGCGTGAGTGCTACCAACATTTTAGTTATCGACCGCCGGGGCAGCACAAGATGTGTTTGGGATACGGCCCAATCATGTATAATATATATTTTGTTTAATTATTTAATTATCATGTAGCTAAAGTTATACCCTTTTACTTTAGCATTTATTAGTAATTTTTAAGGCTTTTATTACTGGCAACATTGATTTGCCGGAAAGGCATTTGTTGGTGCATACAGCACTATTTGTATTTCACTTACTTCCGTCTCGGCTTATCGAAATTTCACCACGCTATGAGTAGCGTCTAAATTACATTATCAAAAATAATCACATATTACTAGAATATGTCTGCAGCCAATATACCAGTATGACTGCTGCGCATTTGTATGATCCAATATTTTATGTCTGAATGTGCTTTGTATTGATCTTATTACTTGTACCTATGTTTGTAAAGTAATAAGCCAGAGTTGAAACTGACAGAAACTATTTATTGAATTCTTTCATTCGAGTAAAACTATCGAGTAGTATCGTATGTAAATATGCAGCTTTCAACAGCTCAACTGATTTGAATGCAGTTTTGTGATTAGAATCTAATTGTTGAAACATATCTTAGATTTTCAACAAAATCTACTACTTACTCAGAACTGTCTAGATTAAACAAGCCTTCCAATGAAATAACGCAAATAAACTTCTTCATCCTGGATAATCCTTTGTGTGATGAACACGATGCTTTATTCTTTGTCTGTGCGTAATTGTGATAAACATATTTTCAATAATTAAAATTATATTTTAAAATATAAATATACAGTGTACGTTTACAGTTCTAAAGAAGCTGCTCAAGTGGTCGGAAAGGTACAGCGTTGTCATCATCCTGCGTCAGTGATGGTTTGGTGGGGCGTGTCTTATCAAGGCGTCACAAAGCTACATTTTTGTGAAAATGGAGTGAAAACTTTAGCCAAAATGTATCAAGAGATAGTCTTGGATCGTGTCGTGAAACCTCTCAGCAATACACTTTATGAAAATGTACCATGGACTTTCCAGCAAAACTCTGCACCAGGTTACAAGGCACGAACTACCCAAGCTTGGCTTGAAATCAACATTGGACTTTATAAGAGCTGAAGACTGGCCCTCATCTAGTCCAGACCTTTAGCCTACAAATTATGGTCAGTTTTAGAGAACATGGCTTGCTCTAAACGACTCGGTGACATTGTGTCCCTTAAAAAATCTCTGGAGCAAGCAGTTGCGAAATTTCCCATGGAAGCAGTGCGTAAATCCATAGATTTATGGCAGACAGATTAAAGGCCTGTATAAAAGCCAAAGGTGGCCATTTTGAATAGAATATTGTTTTATTTTTTTGTTAAGACTTTAATAAATATCTACATCATCATCAGCCTATCGCAGTCCACTGCTGGACATAGGCCTCTCCAATTGCACGCCACTTTGTTCTATCTTCGGCTTCTCGCATCCAGCTCCTGCCAGCCGTTTTGCGTAAATCATCACTCCACCTAGCCTGAGGGCGTCCTACACTACGTTTGCCAAGCCGCGGTCTCCACTAAAGAACTCGTTTACCCCAACAGTTGTCGGTTCTTCGGCTAATATGGCCAGCCCACTGCCACTTCAACTTGCTAATCCAGTGGGCTATGTCGATAACTTTGGTTCTCTGCCGGATCACCTCATTTCTGATTTTGTCCCTAAGAGAAACTCCGAGCATAGCCCTTTCCATAGCCCGCTGAGCGACTTTGAACTTGTGGAACAGCCGTACCGTCAGTGTCCACGTTTCGGCTCCGTATGTCATGACGGGTTGGAAGCACTGATTAAAGACTTTAGTCTTTAGACATTGTGGGATCGACCATGAGAAGACTTGACGTAGCTTACCAAATGCTGCCCAACCCAACCGAATTCTCCTGTTCACCTCGTCCTCGAAGTTGTTTCTACCTAACTGTAATGACTGCCCGAGGTACACATATTTTTGAACAACTTCGAGAACGGCGCCGTGCACCGCTGTCGGTTCCGGTAGTACATGTTCATTGAACATGACCTTGGTTTTATCCAAGTTCATCCGTAGGCCGATGCGTTTAGAGGAGTCAGCCAGGTAATTCAGCATCCGTTGCAGGTCCTGCAGTATTTCCGCCATGATGACAATGTCATCTGCAAATCGCAAGTGAGAGATGTATTCACCATTGACGTTGATGCCCCGCCCTTTTCAGTGCAGCGTCTTGAACATATCCTCCATTGCATTTGTGAACAGTTTCGGGGAAATAACGTCCCCTTGCCTCACTCCTCGATGCAATGGTATAGGTTTTGTTTGCTGATTCTGTACTTGGACGGACATGGTCACGGCTTCATAGAGACATCTCATCACTTGGATATATCGCCAATCTACTTGGCATCGCTGCAGAGACTCCAGAACGGACCAGATTTCAATCGAGTCAAAGACCTTAGCGTATAACCGGCCATAGAAGCCTTCCACTTCGGAGAGGACTGCCGGCTTCGAAGAAACGACTTCTCCACTTGCTGTGGTCAACTTAGTCAGGTGGCTTCTTCCAAGAGATTGTACGAACACTTTTGAACCCCGGTTCTGCTCGATCGCTCTTTTAATCAAAAGAGTGTTGAAGCACCGAAGATCGTGTCGTATAAGCTTATTGATCTCTTGGTTTAGAGCGCGCTTTTCCGACGAAGTGACGGGTGGGTTTTCACGTCGTTCCTTCATTAGCCCTAAAGTCTTTTCTGAAAGCTTTGAATTCTTGCCCTTACGCTGCATTTCAAAAAATCTCGTACCTTCTTCCCTGAGTATCCGAACCACATTTACGAGCTTCTGGTTTACGTCTGTTGTGGTTTCCATGGCAGCAAATCGGTTATCCAGGTTTGACTGATATCTACATATAAGTTTTAGTAATATTGCATTACTTCATTATAAAAAAATGCATTTTAATTTGTAACCCAAACGCAAGCAAACGGCAATGCGGAACGTGGTATCGTCTAACAAAGTGCCTATATTGGACAATGGAAGAGCCTGAATCCAGATACCTGATTCCCATTCGCCCACAGCCAGCAGTGGAGCTCGCTCTGGAGGATTCGAAGCACTATTCAAAATATGTTGTCTTACTAAACTGCAGAGCGGACCATCCCACTGTCTCTGGGCGGATAGGTTGGTAATCAACGTTTGGGCAAGCCATTTTCTAGGCGTTCAAGGCCGCAGACTTACACAGCTGCACTTCAGAACTAATCAGTGTAAGTTCTAAAATTTTCCTGGTCAAATCATCCGTGCTGTGAAGTGAGGACAAGAACGCCAGTAAACTAACTTAGAAATATATAACTATGTTTTTCAGTTGTCTCTCTTACAGGGTCTACGTAGTTTGGGATCAAATGGCGTTGTGTTAGTTATCCCAAGATAATATTATTACTATCCAGATTAAACTAGCCTTCCTATAAAAAAACAAAATAAATCTGTCTGTTTGGGTGCTAAGATTTCACAGACAGGCACAAGCGTCAATCTTAAAAAATGTTTGTGAAAGAAAGTTCTATCTATTTTGGGGTTATGATGCAAAACACAGTCAGGGTCAATACCCTTCTTTGCCAGAAAACCTTTAACATCACGGCATTGTTTTTAAATCAAAATTTTAAATCAATAACAACAATAGCTATTAACTCAGAAAATTAATTAAAATTGTATAGACTTTGTGCAAATTTTATTATTGTCTCGACATTCAATGAATAAATTAATTTATGAATGAAATTGTTGATGCCCGCTGCTCCCCCCTCGTATATATTGATTGTGCGATGAAAAGTCTGAGCTTATGTCTTTCAAGCTTTTACTACCTACAGAAAACCGAGAGTACAGAAGACAACTTACATAGAAAACGCTCTTAACGCACGCACACATAGATACACGGACACGGAACCAGGGCACGCCTTCCGATCAAAACGCACCGATGTGGTTTTCGATTCATTTCCATGAATCATTTTTATGCGTGAAGTAGTTACGTACGAAAGTTGCTAGTACTCTCGGTATTCTAGGATTTTTGTTGCAATTTGCTGGTTTGTAGGTTTTAATAGTGTACAACAATATTATTTAAGGTATAATTGTCAAACTTTTCACACTTGCAGTCTGTGGGTCAAGCATATATGCAGGTAGCTTAATACTCTGCGAGTGCAGACCAATAATGGGTTTAGTATGCTGGTTGCCCTGTTGTTTTAGCGCATGAGAAATATTTGCAGAGGCCAGAAGAAATGTTTTGATACGTCGAGTGCGAGACAGCGCCGACACCGTTTTAGAACATTATTTGTAAACCGGATTACCTGATAAGCCGACATTGGGATGCCATTCACATGAGTTCCAGAGTAGCATTATTCAAGGGACATGAGACTTACTTACGAACTACAGTCTCAAATGGAAAGCACGGTGCAGTGACAATCACATTTTTTTCAATAAATGAAATCCTCCAAAAATGTTGGGTGGTACTGATACTGTTCATCTCTTCATTTAGTAATATAACAAAGCCCATTGCCCGATAGAGCGATACTGGAACCACATTCCCATGGACTCCAAAAAAATGTTAGAAAACTACATATGTTTCTTATGACATTATTTTGTTTAGTATGATGATAAGTCCATGTCACTTAAATTGCAATTAATTAAATAATTTGTTTTATACCAAATTCCATTAAAATGCTAGGTTGTTTTAATATCCGAAACAATAAACTATCTTCTACATCGGGATCTACGAACTTTATTTATTTATACCATACTAGCTCTCCCGCGCAACTCCGCTTTTATTAGTCGTAGCATGAAGTTATACAGCCTTTAGCTTTCCTCGATAAACGGGCTATATAATTTTTCAATTCAGATCAGTAGTTCCTGAGATAACTGCGTTCAAACAAACAAACTCTTCAGCATTATAATATTAGTATAGATGTTCCTCGCGGCTTTGTTCCTGTGAATGTGGTTTATCAAAATAATAGGGTACGTCCACTCTTAAACTTCAGAACAGGAAAAAATATCGTCATAATACCTACGCAAAGTATAAAACATCTACGAAAAGCTGTAGAAGGTCTACGCATAACCGTAGCCTTTTGCTACCACATTCTTTAATATACTAACTATATTAACATAAATATTATATCGCTTGATATTTCACTATGGTGATGGATAAATTTTACAGACGGGTAATCTATATCTATAGATATAATATAATTATATTTAAGAGATATACAAGATAAAATAATACAATTGGCCTTAATAACAGCAGTAGAAGCCTAAATAATATATTTTTAGGTTTTTGTCCCTGTGACAGACAGAGACAAAACCCTAAAAATATATTATTGTCGGTATGTTTGTGTAATGAAACTGGCTTACCAAATTGAATGCAGTCTGACTTAAAAATCTGGGCATAATTTCATCTCGATGAATACGTACTGAAGAATACAAATTAAATTTCTCATCTCGGAAAATTTATCTGAATTTCACGTTATTCAAAATATTCCGGTATTGAAGTGAACTGACCGTTTCAAAGAAACGAAATGTCGCGACCATCGGAGTGGAAAACAGATAAATTGAAACTCTTGATCGTTCAGAAATATAAAATTTTATTAAAAAATAATATCTCCATTTTACTCGTACTCTCGGAAAATATTGCTCGTTGAATCGCGTTTGTATCTCCAAATAATTAGCCTAAATGTTACTTGGAGTTTTATTGTATGATCAGAATTACGTATAATTTGAATAAGAACAAAAAGCTCAACAATATCTTCATTAAATACCTTGTGCAAAATAAAAAATATAACATTGTTTTTAAAGCCTCTGCTTGCGGCCTCTGTGGCGCAGTGGAAGTGTGTCCGACTGCTACGAAAGAGGTCGTGGGTTCGATTCCCACATGGGACACCACTTTGTGTGATCCACAAATTGTTGTTCCGAGTCAGGGTGTACTTTGTATCCGAGACTTGTATGTTTGTACAGTCCCCTGCGCTAAAGTTCTTGTACCCTATTTCGGAAGTCGAATTTTATATAAAAAATACCTGCAACGAATTTATTTGTGTCATAGTTGATAATTATTACTATTTCATTCGTGTTACCTTTATGAATCGAATATCTGAAGTAACTAGACTAGCTTATGATAGAGAAAGAATTAGTCCAAAACAACTGATTATTTTACAGAATCAGCTTTGGGGAAACGAACTTCTTTCCATTTTATATTCTCTGACTTATTTCAAAGAGCCATTATTACAACATATATTGAAAATACATATATTTGTAACAATAATCCTTAAATTAAGATGATTGTGACTTATAATTAAAATGAAAATTAATGATATCTTTCTAAGAAAATTAATTTTGAAACGATTGACCATTTTAAAAGTGACAATAGCGATGAATACAGTAATTAGATGCAGTTCTCTAAGCGTTCGTGAATTACAACAGCTATACGATAAATGCTCAACAAAGAAATAATGACAATTGAGCAAATCAATAATATCACAAATTAATGAGATCTACACTACTGTCGTAGTTTATCCACTAGTGTCTAATATCATAGCATATTTTATCTCTCATTGTTAGCTTCAGAACTTTCTAAATTCTGACCATCATCACTTAAAATACTATCAAGTATATTATCTTCATCGCTTCTCACTTCATTACTATTTTTACCAAGCACTTCATTTATCACATCGTCATCAGTTGTATTTAGAACACCTACTTCTTCAAATTCTTCATTTTCTTCAATAATTTCAGGTATGTGGTCATCTTTAACCGTTTCTTGTACATGACTTACAACATTAGGCTCATCGACCATATCTACATCCTCTTCTGCTATTTCTTCAGATTCGTAAGTATCAGGTACTTCTATATTACTTTCTTCTATTAATTCTTCGTTATCAATTTCATTCATATCATTAACTACAGTGTCTTTTGTAGCTTCCTCAGATTCTTCATTGCTCGGTATTTCTATATTATTTCCTTCTAACTCTTCGTCAATATCTTCCATAATTGGAGATATACTTGACCCGCCATTCACTGATCGTTCATCTTCACTAACATGAGTGAGTTGTTTGTCATCAGTAACAGTGGCATCACTTTCTACGTCTCCATTCGTAGTCCTCTGCTGTTTTGATTTCCGAGCATTTTCTTTGACTTCTTTTAGAGATGGTATTTCATTTTTAATATTATTTTCTTTGTCTCCATCTTTCTGATACATGAGTATGTCGTCAGTATATCTTAATACAGGTATTGGAGGATATTTATCTCTGTAACAAAACAATAACATAAATAATTTTGTAACTCAAAAGGCGGAAGAAAAATAAAAAAGAAACAATTTGATGTCGTGTTTCTGCAAATGAATAGAGTCAAAATAGCTCATTGGAAGTCATCGCACTGAAAGCTAGGAATCCAGATTTTTATCTAGACACCCAGATATTTTTGTTTATCGGTGTGACATGTTCTTTTCTTCCTAATTGGTTAAGCTAAAATTTGTGAACTACACAAAGTCAGGAATGCACAAGATATTGATATGTGCTGCCTACCTGCGTGTCTCCTCGTATTTGCTATTCACCATAAAGCAATTGGACTCTCTATATATTAATCTTCGTTTACTGACCCACGGCCACTGCAGACTCCAGTAAGAACTCTGAAAAAAGAAACCAGAGTATAAGCAATTGGCGAAAGGCTCTACTGTGCAATAGGTTATAAGACTAATTCAAGAGAGAGCTTTGTGATTTTCAAAAAAGTTGGTTTTGAGTGAATGTAGTTTGAATTTGGTAATTGTATTTTTGCTTGATAAACCACAGGGTTTGAATTGTTGTGCATGAGTTATTTTTTTTTTTTCAAAAGATATTACAAATTATTTCAAGTGACTTTAACCTATAGGGCATTTAAAAAAATATATATATAATTAGTACTGCGAGCGAGCAGCTCCAAGAAATGCTAATACTCAGCATAATGTAGTTTTCATACAGTTTGTCTACGAGTATTACTATGACTGTCAAACAATCGTAGATAAAGAACGCTTAACGAACATAACAAAAATAGACTACACGAGTGGTGCAAAGCTCAAATGTATAAATTTGGAATTGGGACAACATTTTTATAGTTCATAAATTGTTGTACCATGTTCAAATAATGGTAGCTGTGTTTGCTTCGCTATCTTGGTACTTCATTTAAAGTACTTGTAAGCATTACTACACCTTTCTGAAAAAGATTTATTGAATAGCTAGCCCACATCCTGCCAATCAAAACGTGAATCATAACAAACTCATGACATACACATAAATAACGCTTGCTATTCATACTTATTAATAGTGTTGTAATCAAAAATAGGTTGTTTGTCACCACCTTTGTTAAGCTGATGCCAAACATAATGGTCACTCACCCACGCGGGGTTTATAAGTCTATTAATGATACATTTAGAACCAGGGGTGTCAACTTATATATTGTGATTGTGATTACTGAGAGTTGTGGGTCCGATTTCCACACCGGACGCCACTTAATGCGATCTATTAATTGTTGTTCTGAGTCTGAATAAACTTTTTTTTGTATCGTATGTTTTTAAAGTCTCCTCTGGCATAGGACATGCACTATTCTCTACTAGGTATCACCGAAAAGATTAAAAAAAAAAATACCAATTAAGGTGTTTTTCAAATTTAATTTATAATTTTCTAATGTTTATTAGTAGTAGGTAACCCTACTCAGAACGCTAAGCTCTTCAATATATGTTGACAGTAAACAACAAGCCTGGATAAAATAAACAATGTTGGTACTACAAATAACAGATAGATAAACATTTGTTAGCATTTTTATTTATACTGGACCTTGTTTGTATACTTAGTTAATTAATTAAAATGTAACTGATGAACAACCCTTCTTTCGAGACACTTTTTATTTAAAGACGTCTTTATCGATTGGGTCCAGTTGGATGGAATGGGTCCCTGGTCTCAGTTTCGAACCCGGGCGAATAAACAACAACAACTTAAAATAGAGAACCATTAAAGCTGAAAGATTTCCGAAACTTGTCATAGCCTTATGACCTTTTTAAAAATGGTCCAATATCTAAATGTGACATTGACCACGTAAATGATTGTTACTTACCACTTTAGCATGTACTTGTCGCTTCCTCGCCCTCTCTTCTTCCAGCCGTCTTTCCTCTTCACTGTCATATCCATCCACCTAAACAAATAGAGAACAGATTATACATTAGACTTACACCAAAAGATCAATGCAGAGAATTAGTCAATTGGATACTGCTAACGAAAGTGAGATCATTATCATCATCTACATTAGTCTGGAAACATCCACTGGAGCGATTTTGAGTGGTCTACATTCAACGCCTCCTTGCTACCTTAATCAGGTTGTCAGTTCTTCTTGTTAGGGGCTGTCTTGCACTGCGTCTTCCATCTTGTGCTGCCGCTCGAGAGTGAGATAATTTATTGTTTTTTTTTTACTTTTTTAGGTACGTCTAAACTGCTCAATAGATCTAAATGAAATTTGACAAGGACATCTGACGAAAGGGCATAAGACATTTATTATCGCGATAACCGACAGGTGATACGGCAGTGCAATGCGAAAATGTACATACTGTAAAAATCAGCCAGCCATTTACTATGGTTGGTAAAATAAAATCTTGAAAGAAAATCTTTTTAGAGTACCTCCCGTGCACGTAAAGTGACGATGTGATTGTTTTCTCACACCTACCTCATCGTATGGGGTCACATTAAATTGGTCCTTTTAAAAGATTTCATGGTTGCGAAGATCTTTTTTTCGATTTAGGAATAGGTTTTTGAAGAACAAAATAGTTGTTTTTGGAAATGTGAAAAACATTTGAGTAGTAGTACCTATATAAAGCGATATTAAAAGAGAAACTTTCACAGCTCAGTAGACTTGACGGAACCCTACATTGTGCGTGGGCACAGTTTTGAAATTTAATTTACATACCTCTACTATTATAAAATTGTAAAATAACTGTGTCTGTAGATTGGCGATATTAAAAAAAAACTAACCTAGATTGACTAATTAAGGGTTTCTGAGTTCAATAGGCATCATTTTTTTCGTGTCTGTTAGTTTGTTTGTTCGGAGTTGACGCGCAAAATTTTGCAAATAACACGACTACTTTTGGATGGATCTTTGTAAAAACTTGCAATTTGGTAATATATATGAAGGGCCATTACTTGACTAAGAATCATCGCGCTATTATCAATGGGGATCCAGCAGTGGTGCATTTTTTGTCGAACCATGCTGTATCATCACAAAAATTCTTGAATTACATTATAATTGCAATTATATTCATTGGAATGCACATCTTCACGTTATGATCAAAAGGAACTAAACACAACTTTTGAAAATTTTAATTAGGACGGGTATTTCAACAAATAGTCAGTTTCTTTCGTGATCCTGAAGTTGACCCTGTTAGCCGACCGATATCTGTTCGAGGTCGAGGTCGAGGGTTCGAGCTAGGTGAGGTTACCTATTCTTTATATGTAACCTTTTCCTATTTTTCGCTATTATTATAGTAATAATATCTACTTAAATTTCCTATTATTAGTTAATATCTTTATTTTGTTGTTATTATCTCCCCGCTATGTTTATTTAGTCTCTCAATTACTGATAAACTATTTTTTTATGAAAGACTGGATCAGTTTTTTCCTTCCCTACTTTTCTCAATTATAATATCAAAACTTTAAGATCATAGATGATCGAACATAAAATGGTTGCATCATTTTAGACAAGTTATTTGAACGTTCATTCATCAAAACTTTAAAAAAAAAACACGTGTTACGAACACGTGTTTTTTTTTTAAAAGAAAAAACTCTTTTACAGATCTAACTTCAAAAATGACAGAGTTACATACAAATTCGCAACTCTTATTTTACCCACTTTGAGGATAAATTTCCATACAATATTTCTTAGAGAATGCGTACAACATAAAAGGCGTCACTGCCAGGCTCAGCGTTGACGAATCACTCAGTCAGTCAGGACAAGTTATTATATATGTATAAATGTGTCACAAGGATTTAAAAATATTACAAGACAACATAAATATAACAAAATATTACAAGAAATAATGCGAGTTTAATAGCGAGTGTCTCGGGCAGACTTAGGACGAAGCTTCCGCTTACTCATGAGAGTGTGACTTATACCACCTACTTATTCGTTACTATCACATTTTTTTTGTCATTCAAAAAGCCTGCAGATGCAGCGAACCTTTCTCAGGACGTTCCCGTCAAAGAGAGAAATGAACCTTGCGGTGCCTGTATCTACCTTAAAACGAACGACGAATGGTTGTGACCTGCGAAATACATTAGAAAGCTCAAGTGCTTAGTTATTACCAAGCACTTGAGAATCCACGCGGGCGAAGCCGCGTGGATTCTCAAGTGTATAAATGTGTATAAATAGAGCAAAAACAGACATTTTGTAAAGGCATCAGAATAAGATAAATTAGGCGAAGACCAGTTTTATGTCTACATTTATGTAATAATTACTGTATTACTGCGCTCAATAATAGTCCTGTCATTTGCCAACATGTTTAAGCCACTCTGCAAATGAAAAGGGAATAATTATTTCAACAAATCCTTAATTACACAATGGCACTTCTATTAAAACAGAATAATTCCAATTCAAAACTACGCTCGGGTCCCTTTGAGAAACTGAGATGGAATGATGTGCAGTAACTCTGTCCTTGTTGCGTGTGTAGAAATATTAGCCTACTGAGCCTTAACGCTTTAGTGCCCAAATCATAATATATTAATGTTGTTAGATACAAAGCAGGCAATTCAGAAGGTTGATAGAAGTTGATAGTTTATGGCTCGAAGGAGTCAATGACTGAAAGACCATTGACAAATATATTTTAGCCAGTGTAACAGAAAGGTGTGATCAAATTCTAGAAGCATAATTCATATATCGTAATTCAATGAGATTTGAGAGCAAGACAGGTGTTTGGTCTCAAATCTCTTTTTTTTTAAAGAGGACTCCTCGCAGTACTTTACAAGCCCTGTATCGCGGGTGACTTTACAAACATACAAGTCACGGACACAAAGTACACCCTGACTCGGAACAACAATTTATGGATCACACAAAGTGGTGTCTTGTATGGGAATCGAACCCACGACCTCTTGCGTAACAGTAGGACACACTCCCACTGTGCCACAGAGGCAGTCATTCTCCCAAACTCATTGGATTACTATAGCATACTTATAGTGTTTTCTTTTTGTGAAATTGTAGTAGTGAATGGTGTATGGCATTAGTATTGTACTTCTGTTGGTGCAAAATCTGAATTACTGAATCTGAATCTTTAATTCATAATTTTTGTCTACATCTTGTTGTTATACCTTGTATAAAATTTTAATGACACTGAAAACCGTATTAATAATAATAATAAACTAACCTTACTGTGTACCGTGAACGGATGCTGCCTCTGTTTCAGGTGCTTGAGCCGACTGTCAACGTTTCGGCACAACGATTATCGGACCAAGTGCGGGCCATTCAGCGCTGTCATCTGCTAGATGAGGCCGCACTTGAGAGACTACGCTCGGAGTACGCCCAGACTAGCCGCGAGATCCCTGCCCCGGTACAGGTTCCTACACATGTAGTTGACTGTGAAGCTACGGGGCCGGATACCGCGGCTATTGTGGTAAGTACTCAGTGCAATGAGGAGATTAAGGCCGCTTTGGAATTTGCGCTTCGCGAATATCGGTCCACACCCCACAATATTAGGCCACGCCTGCCTCGGTTACCTATGCATAGACGGAACATTACGCTGGTGTGTGCTCTTGATTCGTTATTGCCTACTTACCTAGATAATAGCGAAGACCTCGGCGATACCCACTCAATCCTGTATTGTGCAGCTGTTGCGGCATGTCGTATAGGAGGTGTTAAGCTTTTAGCAGAAACCCCTACTATACGACCAAGGTGCGCCGTACCCGCGTGGCAATGCAGGATTGAGCGCCGTATTGCCGGGGCAAGGGTACTCATCGGCAAGTTGTCCTGCTTCAGGACCGGGAACACTCGCCCGAGAGTGATGCGCTTTGTGAAACGGGCATTCTTGGGGACTGACATCAGACCTCAGGATTATATGTCGCGTGTCACAGAGCGCATCGACTTCCTGAAGCAAAAAATCTATGCATGGGCAAACCGAATACGCAGGTACAAAAAACGCGTGGACAGGTATAACGTGAACTGCATGTTCCAAAGGGACCAAAGGTGGGTGTATAGAGACTGGCAGCGAACGGATCAAGGTGTGGATGGCGGGCATCTACCAAATGATGAAGCGACAAGCTCGTTTTGGCGCAACATTTGGGCGGTGCCTGTCACCCACACAGAGGGGGAATGGATGCGTGACGTTGAACGAGCGTGCGAACTTATATCGGAAATGGAAGATATCAACAATGACAGCACAGACGTAGCCAGTGCAGTCCGTCCTTTTTCTAATTGGAAATCTCCAGGCCCAGACGGACTGCACAACTTTTGGCTGAAATGGCTACGCAGTTCGCACGCTTGTTTGGCATCGCAATTCCAGTCCGCCCTAGAATCTGCGTCGCTACCAGCCTTTATGACTAAAGGAGTGACCCACCTGCTCTATAAGACCGGTAGTACCTCGGACCCTAGTAATTATAGACCGATAACTTGTTTGCCATCGATCTATAAACTTCTTACATCCATTCTGAGAGCTAAAATAAACAAACATATACACACAAACTCCATCATGTGTACCTCTCAGAATGGATGTAGAAGTGGGGCCCGGGGTACTAAAGAGCTTCTCTTCATTGATATGACTATTAGCCAGCAGGTTCGCCGCAACCGAAAGGATCTATCGGCATGTTGGATAGATTATAAGAAGGCGTATGACTCCGTGCCACATACATGGCTTCTGAGGGTGCTGGAGTTGTATAAAGTTAATACAACTTTATGCACCTTCTTGAAGTCGTGTATGGGATAATGGAATACGGTTCTTACCTATCCAGGGTGCCGAGGGATCCAAGGAAGTGGCGGCGTACCTATAAGGATTGAGCGGGGTATATTCCAGGGTGACACTCTGAGTCCCCTTTGGTTCTGCCTAGCACTGAACCCACTTAGTACCTTACTAGAGAGTTCAGGGCTAGGTTGCAGGTTGCGACGTGGTGGTCAGGTCATATCCCACTTGCTGTATATGGATGACTTGAAGCTCTTTGCCCCCACCAGCTCACAGCTAATAGCGTTACTGAAGGTAACTGAAACCTTTAGTAATTCTATTAGAATGGAGTTTGGTGTGGACAAATGTGCAGTCGTTCATATAAAGCGAGGGCGGATAGTGGAATCCAAAGGGACTCAATTCTCGGATTCCATTCACTTAAGATCACTTCTCGCAACCGAGACCTATAAGTATTTGGGTATATCGCAGGCACTGTGCATTAATGAGGTTGACATGAAACAGCTGCTGCAGGAACGTTTCTTCGGTCGCCTGAAAAAAGTGCTCAATAGCCTTTTGTCAGGTGGCAATAAGATCCGGGCTTGCAACAGTTGGGTCATGCCACTTCTAATGTACTCCTTCGGTATACTCAAGTGGACTCAGACAGAATTAGACACCCTGGATCGAAAAGTCCGTACACTCATGACATCATACCGAATGCATCACCCGCGTTCATCTGTGATGAGATTGTATATCCCGCGGAAGTGTGGGGGCCGGGGTTTGTTGAACCTCAAGTCCCTTCATAACCGCGAGATATACAATCTCAGAGAATATTTTCTCCTTATGGATGTGGGTGTGCATCGAGATGTTGTCGCGGTGGACACCGGGCTTACCCCGCTCTCCTTGGCTAAAGAGAACTGGCGCAGGCCTGTAGTACTTGGAGTCAACGAACGCAGGGAGGTATGGCAGAGCAAGGAGCTTCACGGTAGGTTCTTTCGGGCTCTTCATGGGCCCGATGTGGACCTACTAGCATCTGTGGCCTGGCTACGGTTCGGTGACCTCTTCGGGGAAACCGAGGGTTTTGTCTGTGCAATTGCTGACGAAGTTATCATGACGAATAACTACCGGAAATATATACTGAGGGATGGCACTGTTGACATCTGTCGTGCATGTCACCGACCTGGTGACTCCCTCAGACATATCGTTTCCGGCTGTTCCCGTCTTGCTAACGGCGAGTACTTGCACAGACACAATCAAGTAGCCAGGATAATCCACCAGCAACTTGCTCTGAAATACCACCTTGTGGACGTTGAAGTCCCGTACTACAGGTACGTTGCTGAGCCAGTTCTCGAGAATAGTCGTATCACGTTGTACTGGGATCGCTCTATCATCACAGACAGGACTGTTGTCGCTAACAAGCCTGATATTGTACTGATAGACCGATCTGAGCGTCGTGCCATGATTGTCGACATCACCATCTCCCATGACGAAAATCTCGTGAAAGCCGAAAAGGATAAACAAATAAAATATCTGGATCTGGCGCACGAGATTGTCGACATGTGGGATGTTGATTCGGCAATCATTGTACCGATAGTCGTCTCCGTTAATGGTTTGATTGCCAAGAGCCTCGACCAACACCTTGAGAGGCTCGCGTTAGACGGTTGGATCAAGCGCTTGATGCAGAAGGCAGTACTTCTGGACACGGTTCGCATTGTGAGGAGGTTCCTTTCTCTGGGGCCGTAACCACCGGTAGCTTGGTCCCTGTACCCGATGCCGGTGGGACACTATTTTTTATATTTTTAAATGTATTTTTTATATATATATTTAAAAATGTAATTTATAAGAAAAAAACTAAATAAAGAGAATAATAATAATATCTTGGGACAACTCACACAACGCTATCTGATCCCAAACCTAGCAGAGCTTGTACTATAGAAACCAGACAACTGATAAACATACTTATATATTTCTAAATACATACATATTAAATCCTTTGCGTGTTTAAGAAGAGTCAGAGAAAGAAACATAGAAAAGAGACAGACTTTTGAAAATATGGACATTGCCATTTACCACTAACACAGTGGATCTACTGATTTGATTTCCTCATACGTTAATAATGCAATGCGAGTTAGCGGTGGTGTGTGTCTAACTTTAATTAATACAATATGAATACTAAGTCTTTGAACCAATTCAAAACCTCGTCGAAGTTCAACAATTGTTGTAATATAAACCATTACAACAATTGTTTAACTTTGACGAGGTTCCGGATTTAATATTGAGTATTAATTTGGTAGATGACTATAGTTTAAATAAATTATGTTATATTAATCAGGCACATCTTATTGTTTTATTCATCAATTACCAAAATATTGCTGTCCTTTTCCGGTACTTCATTCAACCGTCCGTCAAATAATAATAGTAATTTCTTGGGACAACTCACACAACGCTATCTGATCCCAAACTAAGCAGAGCTTGTACTATGGAAACGAGACAACTAATAATCATTCTTATTTATTTCTAAATACATATATTATAAATAAATAACATCCAGACACAGAATAAACCATCGTGCTAATCACACAAAGTTTTATCCTGGGTGGGGATCGAACCCACGACCTCTTGCGTAGCAGTCGGATACATTACCACCGCGCCACAGAGGCAGTCAATAAAATTATTTAGTTTGACTAAGTCGGTTTGACTGACGCCGAAAATAATAATTTGGTATCAAGGCTCTAATGATGAAGTCAGGAGGTGAAGAGTTCGGCAGATTTTTTTTTTATAATGGTAATGAAAACTATCATGTATCCAAATTGGCTCGCTAGTTTAGATGAACTGAGCACACAAACTTCAAACTTTGACTTAATCTGTTTACTGATATTACGGGTACTTACTACGGGATCTTGATAGCAATAGTAGGCATCTTCTTCATCATCAGGTCTGAAACCAAAATTAATATCTATCCACAAAAGACAAAAAAATACATAAAAAGACATTACACTTACTCTAACTAGTCAAATGTTGTTTATAATTTCATATACTTGATCAGATTAGGTTTCAAAAACAATCCAACAAAAATACAAAGCGGTAATGGTTGATTATATATCAAAATCTTTATCATGTTTTGCAAGTCATCGTTATAATAAATCAAGTTAAATAAAAGTCAGTTTTGAAGTAACAACAACATAAAAGTAACTTCGTAAAAAAAATTCTAACATTATTCTAAATTAGGTTTTGTTCAAGACTTTGATAGGTTGTCGATTACTGTAAAAATGATCATTCTTTAAAGACTCATCAAAATAAATTCACTAGTTTTTTCGGGGAAAAGCAACAAATATGCTAATGTACTCTCTCAGTAACTATCGCGGTTTATTGTTCTGAATTTTATCTAAAAATTTAGACAGTAGTTCTTAGTGCAGTTTGGAGCTCACGTGTAAATGAGCTGCCAGAAAACTCATGGGCTACTCACATTATATAATTTAATCCACATAATTAATAATCAATGTATGTATACATTTTTTAAATGTATGGAGGAAAAATTCGTCTCAGGTGGGACTTGAACTGACCTTTGGGGTACCGGCCCTAAGACGTTACCAACTTCAGCACCGAGGCATAACAGGCATTAGGCAACTCGCCTAAGTCGAATTAAGCCTCCATTTGAAACGATTTTATGGCAATCGTGACGACATCCACCGCGTTCCCAAGGAACTTACATTGCAGGAACCATTTAAACACCGATTTTTGATGACGCTGGGCCTGAACATTACTTTCTTGTAATTTTAAAATATATTTATGCTATTTTTACTTATATATTTTAAAATATATGGAAGAATAATTCGTCTCAGGCGAGACTTGAACCCGTAATCTTAGGGGTATCACCTTCGGTAACGAAACATATGCGCCTAAGTTGAATTACATTTGAAACGACTTTATGGCAATCGTGACGTCATTCACCGCAATCCCAAGGAACTTGTACGGCTCTATAAGTTTCACTGTGATTTTCCTCCATACATTTTCAAAATGTGATTTTCCTCCATACATTTTCAAAATGCTTTGGAAATTGCAAAATTCGAATGTTTTGACCTTTATGCGTTCCGAAATCATGAATCAGATTGTAATGAAACTTTGGTATGGTGTTTTGGAGACAAGACACGAGAGATTCTGGGTCAAAAAACCACAGCGAAGCGGTGCCGGGTTCAGCTAGTATAAATAAAAATGAAAGACCTCACTTATTCATTCAATCTTTAAGCTAAAATTATAAGTAAAGGCATGAAAGGATTTCATTTCATTTGTGTTTTAAAAGTTCCCACATACTACAAGGCCACCGGTGGATATCAGTCTGTGATTTAATCGCAACAGACCACAGACTAACAGTTTTCTATTAAAAGTTTTGGACTAACAGTCAATCAAACTCATAGTGTGTGCACTCGCCGCCACCACTCCCGATGCGATCTTCGTCATCAGGTATTGGCAGGACCCCCACTAGCAAGTAGACGGCCGGCAACAGTTCAACTACATACCTAGTACGAAGACGTCGGCGCGTGATCTTGTAGTCTGAAACTGCCGGTGGTTAACTGCTAGTGTGTACCACCACAGCCGGTTTTTAACCATAGCCGATAGGCAATGATCGCTATTGTGTGTGAACTATGCAGACCCAGAATAACTGGCAGCCCGACAGGGTGACAGACTGAAGGCGGTCAGGTAATTAATTACGGGGACAGAGCTAATATCAAACATTCGTACTTACGAAGAAACAGATAGTTTCAAGTGTATCCCAGACTCTATGACGAGATCGTGTGCCTGCTGTATGGTGAGCGTTGAGGTGTCCATGCCGTTGATAGTCAGCAGCTTGTCTCCAGCCCTGATGCCTGCCTTCTCCGCGCGACTGTCCGGTTTCACCTGCATAGATTACAATGATTTGATTTACACTTGTAAAAAGTATGGTTTTGTAAACGACAACGATCTCAATGTTAAAATTGACGTATTTTCTTGTAATTTGAGGTAAAATGCAAGGATACTGTTGTATATGCCATAATAATAAGTAACCGTTATATTACCACACTATAAACTTAGTAACCATACGTCCACACCTGTAACGATGTTTGTAAACAACTTTTTATTTTTCTAGGAGTTTAAGTATGAAATTAATTGTAAACACGCTTTAGCAAAACAAGTATTAAGCGCTTTAAAAAAAATAAAGTACAGTGACAAATCAATCAAATCAGAGCAGTGGGGGAGTACCATTTTAGGTAACGGTCCGTAATTCATTTATCGCTTTCAGCATTACTTTTATTCAATCAAACTTTAAAACTTAGTCGTAGACACGACAGTCTTTACTATGTCTGATATGATAACCTATTCAAATAAATAAAAAATTGAAGTGTCTGTTTGTAATGTAAAAAACATAATTATTCATTTTTTTCTCTTTCTCTCAGTATGACTGTCTGTCTGTTTGACTTTCACACACCAGACAAGGATACTTATAAGGAGTAACTTAGGCTACTTTTATCATCACGCTTACGTTAATAGAGAAGGAACAGCACTGTAACTTTACGCGGACAAAGTCCCGGGCATAGCTAGACATAATTAACCCCCACATCACTTCCAAGAAGCGTTTTTAAAAAAAATACATGCAAGCAACTCGCACTTGGACAATGTTAAAGCAAAACAAAAACAACATGTGGCGGCGATTACTTACATATGTAACTCTCAAAGGAGTCTTGTAGTATGCTCCACCAGCTAAGTCGAACCCCCATATGGAATCTTCGAAGCTAACCCTCTCGTGGATGCCCTCGTTCCTGGACTCCCAGGTGGGCTTGCTAATCTCCCCGGCCAACAGTGCCGCCTCCTCCGCCTTTAGCTTCGTGTGCCTCATAGACACTGCCATGTCTGGTGGCATTACCCTGAGAAAGGATAAGACAGTGATATCAACTTCAAATGCAGATAGTTAGCGAATTTATTTTCGTTTTTTAGCAGTCTGGCATAAGCTGAACTGGACACCAATCTATTGCAACCGCGAGGCAACACTTTTAGTAGTATTTTTTGGATTTTGTTTCTTAATGCTGCTACAAATAAATGTTTTTTTTAACTTCTTTTACATAGTCGTTTTTTTTTTAAGTAGCAATAAATTGGCCAATATTTAAGCTCATAAAGTTATTACATTGTAAGTGGATGCTCCTACTATGTTGTGCCCATTGAGGCTGATATACATATATCCAATTTCGTGTACTCTTCTTTTAATATTATTGACCTCTTGTTTTTGCATCAGTTCTTTAATATCGTGTATAATATAATGGTGACAGCACCTTATCTGCATATACAGTTTATAAACAAAGAAACATTGTAAACATTGGCAATTTTAAAAAAGTGTCTGCGAGCCACAAGTTTTTATTGCCTGTTCTATTCTCGGGCTTTACCTATTGTTTGCGAAAAGGCATTACGAGTAAATGTAGAATCGAGTTTTAACAAGTGTAGTATTTTGCTTCATAAGTGAATAAAGATTATTTTGTTATAACTCCCTCATTTAATAAAAATCCATTTGTCACGGGGTACTTATAAAATATATAAATCACCGATACAAAGTATAGGTACTCAGACTGGGTACAACAATTTATTTGCCACACAAAGTGGTGCCTTGTGTGGTAATCGAACCTACAAACTCTTAAACATCAGTCGTACGAACCCCTACTGTTTTACCGAGGTTAACAAATTAAAAATAGACAAATTAAAGTCAATGGCTATCTATATACTTTATTTATAGTTATTCTCGATGGCCCATAATGACTGCCCTTTCACCTATAAATATCAGTAGGCATTTATTTTAAAAATAAATGGTACGAGTAGGGTAACCAATCATAACGTATAAAATATTGTATCGATATTTCCTTAAATGGACCATAGCCAGCTAAATAGTTTTCAAATGGATTAATAGGGCGTTCAAAGCTACACTAGCGTCACTCCTTTTTATTTAAAAATATTATCTCTTGACTGATACCCGTATTCCAAAGACGTTTCCTCGAAAGTTTCTCGACTCGACTCATTCTCACTCAAATCAAATCTGTATTCTTTGTTGCAAAAAATCTCCTCCCCTTGCTCTTAGTCGAAGTTTTCAAACTCAAACTATGGCGTGTCTTACCTTAAACTTGAGTCAAGTTCAAGGAACGGTGAAAGAAATGTCTTAGAATATGAGTGTGAGAAGGAATTATTGTTGACGAGTTGACTGCCTCTATGGCGCGGTGGGATTGTATACGACTGCAACGTAAGAAGTCGTGGGTTCGATCTCTACCCAGGATAAAACTTTGTGTGATCAACACGATGGTTTATTATGTGTCTGGGTGTTATTATATAAATAATATATGTATTCAGAAATATATAAGTATGTTTATAGGTTGTCTGGTTTCCATAGTACAAGTTTGGCTCAGTTTGGGATCAGATAGCATTGTGTGAGTTGTCCCAAGATATTATTATTTATTATTATAAATAGCGGCCCCAGCGCAATAAGGGTTGGTATTCGGCAAGTGTGCCTCAGTAGAGGCTCCTACCGCATTTATAATCCGTTAAATGAAAGTAATTTCCAACACTCGTGTTTCTTACAAACGACGATGATGAACTTGAATTTATGGGAGAACAAAATGTATTAATAATTATAATTCCAAAACTATAACCTGCAATTAAATTCACAAGTGGGATTTGTACACATTGTTAAAGTACATACTAAAAAATAAAAAAAAAACTGTCCGGATATATCCTGATTAATCAAAATATATGGTAACCCCGAACATTACAAGCTTATATTAATAGGATTTGTTATTATAAGCTTCAAATGGGGTCACTTGTGAAAGGTCACCATGTTTTCTTTTCTTGTTTATCCGTAATGACATTACAGGGCAGTAACAAAACATTTGAACTTTTATAGCCCTTGGTTATATGTCAAATTTTGATTGAAGCTAGGAAAATAGCGTTTTGGACAACGACATTTTACCATCACTAACATACCCCCCGACTCAACCCGCGTATATATTATGTATCTATTTATCTTTTAAACTCGAAACCACAGTTTAATCTTTTTATGGCTAATTTTTTTTAAGATCAAATTAGTAAACATCAACGTGACATAACAGCTATCTAAGTCCCAAATTTCAACACAATCCGTTGATAGATTAGTCAATCACAGTTTCCTTGCAAACCCCACTTTTGTGGCGCTATCTGCTTTTTACCTAAAAATAAATTTAAAATAATAAAAATACATGAAATTCCTACATAATTTTGACTCGGTACGATTAGTATCTACGATTTGGATTTTAGAATTAGATTTTGTTTTTGTTAAAGGAGTATAATTTTTATTTATATTCCTCACAACGAAATCACATAAATGAGAAATAATTATTGATTAACTACATCCCCGCGTAAAGTACCATTTTCTATGATATGATACTTACACTAATGAATAGGCAATTTAATAAAAAACATTATGCTAGAAACATTTTTTTCAAACGACCAATAATTTTATTTTATAAAGATTTTATTCCAAAAACTGGACGCATTCGCTACGGGTGCGGCGAAGAGGGACCGAATGCTCAAGTTATTTAGTCAGGGTACGGCCTTAATAAATATACATGAGATAAGCGTGATAAAAAGTTGACCAATATGGCGGGCGCTGCCCTTGGTCTTTTGTATCACAAGAGGCGTTACAGGTGCATTGCCTTTCAGAAAGCAATATTCTATTTTTCCTCCTTAACGCTACTAGCAATATTTAATTCAAATAGCATTATTTAATTCTTAATGATGGTTGTGTGTGTTTTGAACCCACAATATCTGTTATCGTATCTATACTAATATTATAAAGCTGAAGAGTTTGTTTGTTTGAACGCGGTAATCTCAGGAACTACTGATCCGAATTAAAAAAATATTTTACTGTTGGATAGCCCATTTATCGAGGAAGGCTATAGGTTATATAACATCAAGCTACAACCAATAGGAGCGGAGCAGCAATGAAAAATGTTTCAAAAACGGGGAAAATTGACGCAAACGAAGTTGCGCGGGACAGCTAGTTTAGAAATATGAGAGTGTATCAAAACAAAGAAACAGCTGGTTTGGATATGCCTAAATCATTTGAGTAAGGGCAGTGGCTCTGGTTTTGGTTGCCAGTTGTTCACTGGCACAGTGACCAAAAGCGAGACCTCTACTCTACTTAAAACGATATAGCTATATCCAAACCAACTGTTTCTATAGCCAAACATACAAAGGTCGACAACAGGAGGCAATCCTACATTAATACATTATGTATACTAACCCTAAGCAATGACAAGGACCCTAATTTCTTTTGACATATTTTGTAGGCAAATTACGAGTACAGGACCTTTTACTTACAACTCAAATGGACAAATAAGAATAGAATTTGTAACTTGATGACGATACGGTAATTAGTAGGTACCTATCTCTTTTATTCATGAGTAATGTCCTCCTAACCATTTCTGTGATAAAAATGAAGAGGAGCGAACTGCTGAGTAAGCTATACTATGCTCATTAATCATGTGGTAAATTTTGACAATTTCAAAGCTTGAGGACACGAATTTGAATAGCAATTATTGAATTGGAAGTGCATACAATCGCTTTTTATTTATTTATTTTTAATCTATACTTATAATAAATCTGTAGAGAGGTCAATTCTGTACATGAAATATATTTCCAAAATAACTATCAGGGGGTGATTAGGGATCGATACTGATGCCAAAAATGCAATCAGTAAAATTTTTGTCTGTCTGTCTGTCTGTCTGTCTGTATAACCGTTATAGAAACAAAAACTACTCGACGGATTTTAACGAAACTTGGTACAATTATTTTTCATACTCCTGAGTAGGTTATAGTATACTTTTCATCACGATACAATCAATAGGAGCAGAGCAGTGAAGGAAAACGGGAGAAGTTACTCTATTTTTTAAGCTTTCGTCGCGTGTGCAACCGTAATGGTTAAAGCTACACAGAAATCATGTATGACGGAAATGTTCTCCTTAAAATTATATAAAAAATATCCCACGACAGCATATGTCTATCTTTTATGGTTGACTCACAATATCACGTGTAACTCCCGATAGCTTAGTAGTTCGAAGCTTTCTGATTATATTTGTCTACTCTTACGTTTATAACACTCTCAGTCAACCCTAATTAAAAAAGTTACTATTCCATAAAAAATACTAATAGAAATCGGTATAGAAACACCGAAGTTATACATGAAATACGCTAATAATAAGCCATCGCGCGTGAATACTGAATCATGCTATCTATCTATATCTATACATATAATAAAATTGTAAATTTCACGTGTCTGTACATGGCCGAACATAGTGAAAAAAAATATAATGTTCGAAAAGAGTATTTAAACACATTCCTACATTTTTAGAAATGTCTGTCTGTCTGTTTGTTTGAACACGCATCACGCAATAACTATTGGACAGATTCGGTTGAAATTTTGTATGTGTAGTCTGGATTAACATATAGGCTATAATTTATCACGCTATTTCCCATAGGAGCTAAGCAATGACGGATAATGTCAGTAGCTATTTATCGTTATAAAACAATAACTACTTGACGGATCTTCATGAAAATTTGCAGTTTTATTGTAAATACTATAGGTCATTACTTGCACTATAAATCATTATGCTATCGTCTATGGGAAGTGAGCAGCAACCATTATGGTTTTTCACAATTTTTTCCACAATTAGACATTATTTACAATTGTAACCCATGGAAACAATAACTTCACGCTAAAACTATTAGGAGCTAAACACAACATTTTCAATTTTCTTAACATCAGCTATTTTAACCGTGTTTGCATCAGCTGAGGTGGTCTATTGGCACAAGTAGCGGTATTAAACGAGCGAGGTCGGAGGATCGACTCCCTAATTGCGAGTCTCTTTTTGTGTTGTGTTAAAATTATTTTTATTCTTTTTTTTTAAGTATTTTTCTAAATGTATACTTATTTATACAAGCTTTTATTTTCGACTTTAACATGTTTACTTTGTTTAACAAATGTTCATATTAATAATCACTTCCAATAGGCCTACCTTTATCATTGTTTTGCATGAATAGTAATTATGTTATAAATGTAGAAATGAAAAACAATATTACATTACAAATAAACAGTAATTACTTGATATTTTCTAGAATTTATAAATGTTAATTGCTAATAAATATTGAAATAAGTTAAGAAATAGTATTTTAACACAAAAAAAGATATCTGAGTGTATCTTTTAGAAACGTTTGAATGTTGTTTGTTTGTTTAAACACGCATCACAGTACCGCGGGAATGCAATGTTTTAAAACTATTTTGCCCTCGCAAAATAGTTTTAAAACATTGCATTCCCGCGGTACAAACACGGACACAAAGTAGGTGTACTTTAGACTCGGAAAAGATCGATCGGGCAGGACATAACCTGCGATCATAGGGAATCTGTTAGAGTTTTTTCCATCATACCTTTATTACCTATGTGTAAATTATCTTGAAGGAGCGGCTAGGTACCTCCGATTAAAAGGTCCGATTTAAAAGTGTCGGAGCCGAAGTTGGAGTCGGAGGTTTAAAATCAATCGGAATTTTCGACCTATCGGAGTCAGAATCGAAGCTCCTTAACTCAAAATTTCGCACGAGTAATTGGGCGGTTTCGAGCTTAATTTAACTCGAAACCGCCCCAGTACTTGCGTGGTGGGGGAATTTTTCAATATTAATAGTATTTGATGTGATGCAAATCACTTTTTTGTCGAGGTGTGGTCGTGGGAATTTTAATAATTTGTCTTCTAACCGTCTGGCGCCATAAACTTTGTCGCCCTTCATTTTGCTGCACTGGGCATTTGCTTGGCTTGCCCTGCCATATGTTGGGCCCTGATTAAAGCTAGGCCCAAATATCCATAGATGCCACAGAGCATTGTGGAGCATGTTTACAATATGTTTTACACAGAAGTTGAATTGTAATATAAACTACCTTAATATAAACCCAACTTTCACGCGAACGAAGTCGCGGGCACAGCTAGTCATTAATAAACCGACACATAAGATAAAAGGTTTTAAACGTTTTAACTCTATGATGGCACAGAAATACGCAAAGGTTGAACTTACAGCATTTAAGGGGTTATAACCGTATTTTCTTATTGCCTTGACTTGACTGAGTTTTAATTTTCACAACTTCAAGAAACCATATACTTACCCAAGTATTTGGTAATTTAACTTAAACAAACAGTGGAACAAGAAAGTGATCCCTTAAGGGTTTCTTTTGAAGTCTAAAACATTAGAATTCAAACCGGAGTGAATCAAGTTTAAACATCAACTGTTTTAATGAAATCTATACCAATACTAGCTTTCGCCCGCGGCTCTGCCCGCGTGGATGTCAAAACTACCCTATGTTCTTCCCCGGGACTCAAACTATCGCCATACCTAAATCGGTTCAGCTGTTTGAGCGTGAAAGCGTAACAGACAGACATAGTTACTTTTACATTTATAATTTTAGTATGGATTATAAAGCTGAAGAGTTTGTTTGTTTGTTTGAACGCGATATTCGCGGTCCGAATTGAACATTTTTGTGAATAATCTTTTACTGTTGGATAGCCCATTTATCGAGGAAGTCTATATGCTATATAACATCACGCTCCGACCTAAAGGAGCGGAGAAGCAATGAGAAATGTTGCAAAACCGGGGAAAAATTACGCAGACGAAGTTGAGCGGGTCTGCTAGTCTGTAATATAATTATTTGTATGTATTTATCTATATTTTTAAAAGAAGAAACAGAAAGAGCTATTGCTACGCAGAAGTTAGGAAAAGCACCTGGTCCCGATCAAATTACTAATGAACTTTTTAAAATATCCATGCCGGTAATTGCCCCCAAATTAACCAATTTTTTTAATGAAATAATAACAGCAGAAGTTATCCCAGAAGATTGGACGAAATCAGTGATAGTTTTGATGCACAAAAAAGGAGACAAAGGAGATATTAACAATTATAGGCCAATAAGCTTAATGTCTATATTTATAAGGTTTTTTCTAAAATACTATTATTCAGACTAACTAACATCCTTGATGAAAACCAGCCGAGGGAACAAGCTGGATTTAGAAGCAACTTCTCGACCAGTGACCACATACATGTCCTACGCCAGATACTTCAGAAATACAGAGAATACAACAAAACATATTATTTGGGTTTCGTAGACTTCAACAAGGCGTTTGATTCCTTGGAACACCACTACATATGGGAATCATTAGAACAACAAGGGGTTCATAAAAAGTACATACGTATACTAAAAAATATTTATGGGAAAAGCACAGCACAAATAAAATTAGAAAGGTCAGGTAAAGAGTTCCCGATAGAAAGAGGCGTCCGTCAAGGTGACCCTATTTCGCCGAAGATATTCTCAGCTGTGTTGGAGTAGATCTTTAGGAGACTGGGTTGGGATAACTTCGGACTAAACGTAAACGGAGACAAACTGAGTCATTTGAGATTCGCTGATGATTTAATACTTTTCTCCGAATGCCCGATGACCTTGGAAAAAATGCTACAGCAATTATCACACGAAAGTGCAAATGCAGGGCTTACTATGAACTTAACAAAAACAAAAGTAATGAGCAATTCCTCACAAAAAAATGCTATTACCGTGAATAATCAACAGTTACAATATGTAAGCGAATACGTTTATTTGGGTCAATTAGTATCACCGACAGATAGCATGCAGAAAGAAATAGAAAGAAGAATAGCAAACACTTGGAAGAGATTCTGGTCATTAAGTGAAGTAATGAAAAATAAAGAAATGCCTATGGCAGAGAAACGAAAAGTCTTCAATGCTTGCATACTGTCATGTCTAACATACGGATGCCAAACTTGGGCCTTAACAGAACAACAACAAAATAAATTAAATATATGTCAGAATGGGATTGAGAGAAGCGTATTGGGAGTAAGAAGAAGGGATAAAATACAATTAATAAAGATCAAAGGAAAGACCAAGTTTGGAAAAGTTCAATCAATATGCAGAAAATTAAAATGGCGTTGGACAGGACATATGCTGAGAGAAAAGAAAGAGAAATGGACCAGAATAATAACGGAATGGTACCCTAGAGAAAGCAGAAGAAGTAGAGGAAGACAGCCAAAGCGATGGGAAGACGAGTTGAAGCAAGTAGCCGGGCCGGAATGGTTACTTACTGCAAAGGACAGAAACAAATGGAAATCCTTAGAGGAGGCCTTTGTCGAAAGACAAGCTGTTATGAGGAGAGATAAGCCGAATGCTGAGAATAGGTTATAATAAGTTATTCTATACTTTTATTATTATCATTTTCTTTTTAATGTCTAGTTAAATAAATTGAAATGTAACAGCAATAAAGGCTTATTTTATTTATGTATTTATCATGATAATTAACATCTTCTGAGCGGAGCTACTAAGTACATATAGTAAATAGATTACAAGTTTATAATCTCATTCGCAATGTCTACAGTATACTGGCTATGAACCAAAACATATAGAAGTCAAGGGCGGACTTTGCCACTTTTCTACCGTAAGGTATCTGTTACATCACTATGATAGCGATTCGGGTTTTACTCATACCTATATGTATTGGACATTACAGAAAAAAAACACTTTAAGACAATCGAGTCTCATTTCTTTATTTGACTTGACTGCCTCTGTGGCGCAGTGGGAGTGTGTCCGACTGCTACGCAAGAGGTCGTGGGTTCGATTCCCACACGGGACACCACTTTGTGTGATCCACAAATTGTTGTTCCGAGTCTGGATGTACTTTGTGTCCGTGACTTGTATGTTTGTAAAGTCCCCCGCGACACAGGGCTTGTATCCTAATGCGGGTACCGTCTTTTAAAAAAAAAAAAAAAAAATTGAGGCAAATCAACCTCTTTTTATTGAAAAGTCGAATGGTACCATCAATTTTTGTTAAACGTAAGTGGACCTAATATCTAATTAATACACAAAGACCACACTGTGAATAGATACCTAGTTGAAGTTATATTATTTGACTTTCATCATCTACTCGTATCTCGTGCGACTTCTAGACATACGTCGACACCAAGAAGATACATAAAAGATATGAGATAAATAGATCTCCAAAGACATTTAACGTTTTCAAAATCAATCAAAATTTCAAATATTTATCTGCCGAAAGTATATTTTACTGGAATAATTGGAACTGTTAATAGTTTTATAAAGCACTTATATTTTTTCGGTTTCCAATCTTTAAAAATAAATGCTGTTATAAAAAAGCCTATTGTTACATTTCTCACATTTCTTTTAAAATATTTTAATATAATAAAATCTCGAAGCGACGGTAGCCTAATGGCTAAGGCATCAGTCTCGCAATCATGAGGTCGCAGGATCGAATCTTACCCATTACACTACCAACGTAATCCCACTCCTAACACAAACCTGTGAGCTTAGCTGGAGGGGTAAACAAGATTGCTAGTAATGCAGGACTCAATCCCATATTGGTAGTTATCTTTGAAAAAAAAAAAAAAAAACTCTCGCTCGCGTGGTATTAAATCTCGAAGCCATACACCAATAATCTTTTAATATGGTGTTTAGTATACCTATTGGTGGCAGCAACTTACCTGCTTAAAAAGTATATAAAAAACACTGTGCAAATTGAAAGGTTTATTTTTTTTCTCTAGCTTTACCTATTGCGTTGTGCACGTGCACAAATAACACATTACTTAAAACAAGTGTAGTTTTTGCTTCTGAAGTGAACAAAGTATTTTTATTTAATTTTTTTGATCATGCCATATTTCCTGCAAACTCACAAACTTTCACATTTATAACCTATAGGTAGTAATAATAGGATTGATTAAAGCCACTTTCCTCCACTTAGTTCACTTAAGGCACAAACACAAACATAAACAGTTATTAGAACTGACCTCTGCCAGCGGTGAAACGATCAGATCAATGTTAGATCACACAATACATCGAACAAAACGAATGATCCAATTAATATTGATTTAGATTGACGTGGGCGGGGTACCTGCTTGAGAGAGTGACAGATGTGACGAGTTGCACTATCGAGTGATTAGTTAATTGATTGATCAACGTAATGTTACGTAGGTATAATATATACCTTTTAACGACACGCAAGGGACTTTTGTTTAATCGATTTTACCACTAATTTACTTTTACTTTATTATATGCAAGTTTATATAGACTTCAGACTCAGGTCAGCTAGAGGAAGGAAAACATGCTTAGTTGGGAGTTACTTGTGCGGTATAATACAAACAATCTCAGCAAATCATGTCTTGTGTGCTCAATCACCTGCATAAGGAAGGACTTTCTGGTTCCTCCGATAATGCTGTTGACGTGCCCGCGTTCTTTGCCATATGCGTATAACAAATATTGCCTACAATGTATACTATCGAAACGCCAATGAACTATGTACCACCTAAAATTTAATATTCATAATTCGAAGTGGTAATGCCTAATACCTAATTACCCAGTTCAATTATTTCAGTTTTTGTCTGTTTCTTTTGGTTTTCCTTTTTTTATGCTTTTCCAGTTTTGTCTTTTTTATATTAAATATGGCAAAAAAAAAACAAATACCCATTCGACATCTGTTGCGTGATACTTAAATAAACAGACATGAACTAAACCAAACCAGTATAATAGTATAGATAATAACAATTTCCTCCTGTCCAATTTTGGTTACGTCGGAAATCTCATCAGATACCAGCCAACTACGTATTATACTGCACATACACTATACACTTGTCCGGTATGGGACCGGAATTCGCCAGAGAGACATTAGAATATAAAGGATCTATGGGTAAACGAGGTCTCCGAGGCAGGGCTGGGATAGCTTGACAGTTTAGATATTAGTTAGTTACCTATCTACGGAGTTGACAGTGGTAATGTTGCTAAGGGCGCCTTCAAATTTTTTTTTCTTGTTTTTTATGAACGTGAAATTTGCCAAACATGTCTGATTTTACTCTGGGTCAGGGACCCGCTTAACATGTCAAGGTGGTCAAACTTTAGGCACATAGTTTAAATGAACTATGTACAAGAACAAGTAAACTCTTTATATAACTTTTCTTTATGATATAGATACTAGATACTCTATATATTTATAGAGAGATTGTGTTATATTAATTATAATTATTTGCTGTAACTAATTTACTTTTGTTAAATGTATGTAGATATATTTTTGTAGAGGTAAAATAAACATAGATGTTCATTCTTTACTGTGTCTTATTGTCCGTCATAACATTTTGGATGAGGAATATAATCCAAATTGTGACAAAATTTCACTGTATACCTAACATAAATCATTTTCATAATAGGTCAAATTTCTTTACTGCTGTCTTTATCAGAAGATACCTATTACTTTTCAAATCAAACTATATTGAATTCTCAAGATATTGGTATTTTACACGGTATATACAAGACAAGCATTTACTGTATCATTAAACCTAATAATATTTGACTGCCTCTGTGGCGCGGTGGGAGTGTGTCCGACTGCTGCGTAATTGGTCGTGGGTACGATTCCCACACGGGACACCACTTTGTGTAATCCACAAATTGTTGCTCCGAGTCTGAGTGTACTACTTTGTGTCTTACGGACACAAAGTACACTCAAACTCGTTGTAAAGTGCCCCGCGACACAGGGCCTTACTGTGGGAGTCGTCTTAAAAAACTTATGTTTTAAGTTACAGGAAAGTTGGTGAAATCTAGAAAGTTATAAATGAAACGGGCACTTTAACCGACTTTAAAGTATATTTCTGAAATGCAAAACATACAACTACAGCACAGCATAAATACAAACTGAAAATATTAAATTTATTATCACATTTTAATAAACATTTATAATATATTATACTTAAATATTATTATACTTAAATTTACAGTCTCAGACTGACTTTTCTCTTCAAATCTTTTAAAAGTAAATATCAATTGAGTTTCATAACCACAAAGATTTTACCAAAAAGTCCGTGCTCAAAACAAGCCTACGATGTACGTACCTACTCGATCAGCATATACATCACAGTACCTTCGTTAAATAGAAAGAGACAAATTGATATATATATTTTTTTCTTAAAGATAACTTGCGATGATTTTGGTCCCACGTTAGTAGCAATCCTGTTAATCCCTCTAGCTAAGCTCAATGGCTTGTGTTAGGAATGGGTTCACGTCGGTAGTATAATGGGTAGGATTCGAAACCGCGACCTCACGATTGCGAGACCGATGCCTTAGCCATTAGGCTACCGCCGCTTCGTCAGTATGTAAGTATATATCTAAGTATATTAATATTTTAGGAAAAAAGACACGATTTCTGGCGTAATCTAGGACAACCCTTTATGTTATAGAATTTTATAAGCTACGAGTTTTAATCGCGTAAATATTTTATTATAGGGCTAAATACCTTTGTTTATTGCCCAACGTTTCGACCGTATTGCAACGGCCGTGGTCACGGGTAGAGTCTACACGTAGCTTATAACATATATTGCAAACGCTTTATTTATTAGTGTATACAGGTTTAAGAACTTTCCCAGAAACATAAATCCAGTCGAATAGCGAAAATCCCATCTAAATCAGAACAGTCGTTTTTGAGATCACATACTTAAGGGTCAAACACAGAACCACTTTTTTTTTAAATAAACTATTGATTAAGGCAGGATTAACGACTAATGGTAACAGCCGGCCTGATCACGACATATGAATGAAGACATCGTACTAAACATTATTGGGCGGATAAAAATACTGTGGTTGTAGCAATTGAGACTCAATCTAATTTTGTTAGGGTGAGTGATCCAGTTTATAACTTAGCAAGCTGGTTAAAATACTGTTTTTTTTTCCATTAAAAAGACGACTCTCGCAGTAGGGTACAAGCCGTGTGTCGTGGAGGAATTTACAAACATACAAGTCACGGTCACAAAGTACACCCAGACTCTGAACAACAATTTGTGGATCACACAAAGTGGTGTCCCATTTCGTAATCGAACCCACGACACACTCCCACCGCGCCACAGAGGCAGTCTAAGTTTTACTCGTAAAACGTTTTTATGAAAAGCTGAAATTGCGGGACAGTTTGCTGTTTTGACTGAAAACCTTATAATTTGATATCGTTAATATCTACTTTTTGAGCTCTTATTATCTAAGCACAGAGCCTTACAAACATTAACGTGCCGCAGTGCCAAAACGTCAATTGTATTATGAAGAAACAAAAGTTATTAAAGTTCCCAATACCACTTTCGCGTAGTCACTGAACTTTGCACCTTTTCATGTAAGTAGTAAAGTTCTATTGTTTTCTTAAAACGTGTCACGTTGTGTTTCACCATGAAATCAACCCAGAAAATAATAGCCCAGGTTGAAATATTATATAATTCAGAGTGTAAATACATGCCTAGTCTATCGTTGCTATAATAGTTCCGTCTATTCCGAATGCCTGTATTGTTTTAATTAAATGCACATTACCTAAATACACTGCATTGAAATCATCTCGCTAACAGTGCACACGCTGCAGTGAATTCAAAAATAGTTTAAGTATTTAAAATGTACACACGTTTATAAAGACTAACATGCGATGAAAAAAAAATCTATTTATCAAATTATCAGTAGTTATGTTCAAATAATAAAACATTAATAATAATAATAATATCTTGGGACAACTCACACAATGATATCTGATCCCAAACTAAGCAGAGCTTGTACTATGGAAACCAGACAACTGATAAACATACTTATATATTTCTAAATACATACATATTATAGATAAATAACACCCAGACTAAGAATAAACCATCGTGCTCATCACACAAAGTTTTATCCTGGGTGGGGATCGAACCCACGACCTCTTGCGTAGCAGTCGGATACACTCCCACCGCGCCACAGAGGCAGTGAAACATTATAAACAATAGAAATAATTCTTAATGTTCTAGAAGTATAAGAAAATATTCTTACGCTCTATTTTCTTCCTTATATTCTACTATTTCAATCCTATGAAAAAATAAAACATTTTTTACCAGGAGCGCAACAGGGCCGTCTACCTATCGCTCCTAACACGTGACATAAAATCAATCTAGTTCGCCAACGGCACCGCCACGTACTTTTACTGAGCGATCACGTGTAGAGAAGTAATCTCATGCATTTCCTCCTTGTCACTCCGATGATATGCTAAGCCACGGGGCTTGAATAAATGAATGAGTTGACGGCTTAATTGGCCCGTTCCGCCTTTTACAACTATCTTTATCTATATAGCTATTTATAGTAGGATTAACGTTATGATTTATCTTTGAAAGGGTTTACAGATGTGATACTAATTGTATGTTTATAAGCACATAATACCCGAGGGTACAGAAGGCCATATACACAGAAAATACTCTTGACGCACGCAAACATAGACACGGGATCAGGGCACGCCTTCCCAACAAAGTGCAATGCTGTGGTCTTTTGAGTCATGTCCGTGAACTATATCTATGTGTGCTTTGAGTGAAGTACCGTATGAAGTTTCCTTTTGTCTTCTTGGTATTAAGTGTTGAAAGTAAGGGTATTTAATTAGAAATCAGTGTGCTTAGTACAAGTTCTTCACACTACTCGATCGCGTTAGCGTAAATTATAATTTGTATAAATTTTGATCAGCGCTTACGGTGAGAAATCGCAGATCGAGGGGGTAAGTATTTTTGTAACTTGAACCCGCTTGTTTAAATTTCTCGTTGCGTTTGACGTTAACTCGATTTACGTTATGATGAAATAATAGGAATAATTTAAAAGAACTCGCACTGGACACATGTATATGGGAAATAAATATGCTTATCGATATTGGTTACCTACTTTACGTAGGCATTCAGGCACTTATAAAACAAGTAAATATTATGGCCAAGTACTTATTTGCAACTATGGCCTATACTCAAATAAAAAAGAATACATTTATTTGGAATTAGGTACCTACATATATTTTTTTTAAACCTGCCAAGCAGTAAGGCACTTGGCAAGGTTACCGCTTGTTTTAAAAAAACTTGTTTTGTAAAACTATTTAATATATATACAATAAATGCATTTTTGAAAGATAGAAAAACTTGAAATCCAGACTCAGGAATCGAACCCGAGACTATTTAATATATATATATATTTATGATCTGAACAATATCGGGGCTCTAATCTACATGAGTTAGTAATTTGCTACGCTTTTCTTTTGACACCCCCGTTATATTTGACTTTTCAAATTTCAAACCGGGGTTTCAGCGGTTTGAGCTGCTGTTATTGATATATCAGACAGTTACAGTGTCTTTTCCTAGTTCATTTTCCAACAAATAATGTTTATGTATGAACAAAACGTATGCTTCATAGAATGTGCTCAATAGCAATGCACATATAGTCTGGTTTTCCTCTCACGCTAATCGTCGGCGATGACTAACTGACGCTGTATGTAATTAAATGTAACATTTCTAAGTAACCCTGACCGATCAGGGCCGACATTTGTCGGCTCCTCATGCAAATGTACCGACAATCAGTGAAAAGACATTGTTCACGGACACAATCGAGCACCGCCCGTCGAACAAAGTAGTTTTGAGTCGTCTTTAATTTCGTCTCCGTGAACAATATAATATATCTCTATGTGTGTAACTTAAGCGAGGTATCTATGAAGGCTACCTTTTGGGCTCTTGGTATTTTGTGAAAGGGGCGAGTTGGGTGTTTCATTCATATATTTGTCATGTATGTTTCTGAGTCACGCATTTTTGTCTTACTGAATGATTTATTTCGACATCATTATTGACAGAAGCTGTCATAGTGATGAATTACTAAGTAGGTATAATAGTCTAAGATCCGGCTTAAGAAATAAAAACCCTCTTCTGTTATTTGATTGAGACCAAGATTATATATATGCTAGATATACCGACTACTAGGGAAAGCCTGTGGTATTTCGTAAAACAAAATCAATGGTTGTTTTAAAACATAAAATATATACAAGATTTTTGATGTTTCAAAAAAAAAAAACAAACCGTATTTAGGCTCGCAGTTCCAAGTGAGAAGACTAGTCGGCGATAAATCGGCCTACTTACTTTATTCCTACTTATATCCTAATACGCACAAACAGGTAACGTTCATAATAAGAGTGCCTTCAAATTTGCCGCAACGGGCGCGCCGGGGCTATATTTGTGTCGACTGCAGCGCTACACCCGCGTTGCGGCCGCGCGGATGTGGTGCTGCAGAACCACGTACCTTGCGACAGGAACACTGCTGCAGCGCTGCAGCCTTTGCGTAACTCTTAGCAGCAAATTACAATGGGCACAATATTTAACATTTGATACACCGTTGGATAGGACTTTTTAAGTGGAACATTAGTTACACGGCTTTACTTGATGTTACTGACAATATACTCACTGCACTGGACGAGGGTATGGGTACAATATTGGTTTTGTTAGACTTTTCAAGAGCCTTTGACTTTTTGAACATTCCACTGTTGCTATCAAAGATGTCATATTATGGTTTTGACAATAATACAGTGAAATGGTTTAACTCGTACTTGAGCAATCGTACCCAAGTGGTTGAGATTCACAATACAGATGGATCTATCATGAGATCAATGCTGGCTACCGTGGAGCGCGGAGTTCCACAAGGATCGGTTTTGGGACCGCTTTTATTTATATTATATAGTTCTGACATTGTTAAGGTTATTAAACATTGTAAATTTCATATATATGCTGACGATATTCAAATATATTTATCATTTAAAACAAACGAAACTCAACTCGCGGTGGATAGAATTAATGATGATTTAAGTAACATTAATAATTGGGCTGAGAACAATTCCCTCGTTCTTAATGCTAATAAAACGAAATATATGATAATAGGTACAAGAAATGTAATTAAACACATAGGAGATAAAAATCCACGTATTGAAATAAATAGTGTGGACATAAAACGAGTCAGCGAAGTTAGAAATCTTGGTCTGCTGATGGATGAGGAGTTACGTTTTGAGCGTCACATAGCGACGGTAGTTCAAAATTGCTTTTATAGACTAAAAGTTCTGTACAAAATTCGTAAGCATTTGAGCACTGAACAACGTATTGCCATCACTGACTCGCTAGTTCTATCCAAGTTTAATTATATGGACATAGTATATGGACCTAGGCTTCTAGCTAAAACTGCAAATCTTGTGCAGAGAATACAAAATGCGTGCGCTCGGTTCTGCTTTAATATACCAGCGCGGCATCATATAACTCCCTATCTTAATTATGGCAATATATTGAAAATGAGATGCAGAAGGGAGTTATACCTTGCTACTCTTTTGTTTGGGGTTATTAAAACCGAAAAGCCAACATATTTATTCTCTAAACTAAAGTGGAAGAATGAAAATAGAGACCCCCCATACGGAAAGTATGCTGCGCCTTGCATATTCCTCGACACAAAACCACTGCTTTCCGGGGTGGATTTAAATATAGTGCTACCAAGTGTTGGAATAACCTATCACCTCCATTGCGCAATCTACGTAGTCTTACTGGGTTTAGGCAAAAATTAAAATCTTTATTTCTAAATAAGCAATAGCACTATTATGTTTGTTTTTTCTTTATATAATATTATTTTATTCTGTATTTATTTTAAGTACTTTTTTATGTTATATATATTGTGGTCTTTGCATGTATGGAATGCTGAAAGTATTGTGTAATGTTTCCGAAAAAACTGTACAGACGCCCGTGAAATCACCGATGGCTTCAGCTGAAAAGCAGCGCTGCAGTCCGCTGTAGCATAAGCTGAGCTGCGGCCCTTTAAATTCACTTTATGAATCTTTTGTTTACACAGCTTTGTAAAAATGTGAATTTAATAAATTATTTTTCTTCTTCTTTCTTCTTTACAAATACAATTATGGTCATATGTTAGTATTTTTAAAGATACGACGTTTAAAGTCATTTCAGTCTAAAACAGAATAGTAATAAAAACGCAACAACATAAAATATTTACATTTCGCCGTCCGGTCAAGCAAGAATAATAATATTGAATTAACGCATTTATTTAACTTGGTTTCGATCAATTCATATTTAGCAGTTAGCTTTACCGCTCTTACGTAGCGTGACTGTACCACAGAATAAATAATAGTACTACGTACTGTACTCTAATACCTGCATCAACCACACATTCTTCGCGGGTAATTCGTGTTCTCTGTAGATTTATAGAACATGGCTAGCTTCATGTGGTAGGACTACTTCCTATGTAGTTAATTTTTTTGTCTGTTAATCTATTCGTGTTGTTTTCAAAACTGTAACATGTTCTGATCTTGTGCCTTAAGGTGCAGTAAATAAATATTTGTCTTGTTTTCTTCCAAAGCCTGCTGCGGTCCTGCATTTGCATATGTCACATTGGTCAAAAGGATGCTATCCTTTTGGGAATGGAATCTTATGCAAATGGGACGATCTGCGTCGAAGCACCTATATCGCGGGGACTTTATAATCATTCAATTCGTTGACACAAAGTACACGCTAACTTGAATCAACAATTTGTAGTCTCACAAAAAGCCACCAAGTTAGACAAGAAGTAAACTACGATAATTAGGTAATTGGCAGTATAACTCCTAAAGTACTGACTTTCAACCTTAGTCGTAGTCCCAAGGTATTATATTATTATTATTCTGAATAAAAATACCTATTCATTCATGAATATCTTATTTCTATTGAGAGGTGGGCCCACAATCACTCATCATCCTTTGATGGTGCCTTAATAAATTTTGTTTAGGAATCAAGCCTAATTCTAAGGAAAAGTTTTTCAGTTTTTCTTATTTTTTCCTTTTGTATGCAATTAAGTATACAAACGTTTCGACCTGTTTGCACTTATCGTGGTTTTAAGATGTACCCCTGGGTGGGTACGCCCATGTTACTTACTTATTATCGACATGCTACTTATTTATTGACAGGCTTGTTGTTCTAGTGGGTTACATCTGCACCCAAAATAAAAACTGAGTGATATTCACGATGGTTTATTTTGTATCTGGGTGTAATTAATCTATAACTAGCTGTCCCGCGCAACTTCGTCTGCGTAAATTTTCCCCGTTTTCGCAACATTTCTCAGTGCTGCTCCGCTCCTATTGGTCGTAGCGTGATATTATATAGTCTATAGCCTTCCTCGATAAATGGGCTATCCAAAAGTAAAATATTTTTTCAATTCGGATCAGTAGTTCCTAAGATTACTGCGTTCAAACAAGCAAACAAACTCTTCAGCTTTTTATTATACTAGTTGTCCCGCGCAATTTCATCTGCGTAAATTTTCTCCGTTTTTGCAACATTTCTCATTGCTGGTCTGCTCCCATTGGTCGTGGCGTGATGTTATAGCCTATATCCTTCCTCGATAAATGGGCTATCTAAGAGTGGAAGAATTTTTCAATTCGGACCAGTAGTATCTGAGATTACTGCGTTCAAGCAAACAAACAAACTTCTTCAATTTTCTTAAATATTAATAATACTTTTACATAAATGTATATTTAACTGAGTAAACAAAAATTGGTGCGCCAACAAAACAAAAGTCCCGTCAAAATCTATCGAGTTGATTCGAAGATTAGTCGGAACAAGCAAATAATTTATTTATAAGTCATTAACGTGTTAACATTCCTAAACAATTCGTTTAAAATAGTTTTTTAGATATTACAGATATACATCACAATTATTACATTCTTAAAGTTTATTATTCTACCAATAGTAAGTAGATATATATACACTTATAATTGTACTAGCTTCTGCCCGCGGCTCCACCTGCATGAATGTCTATTTTTGCGATAAAAGTGTTCTTCCATGAATAGAATAGAATAGAATATTTCTTTATTTGTTAAAATATGGTACATTGGTGTTGCAGTAAGATTAAGTTCGGACATATTCTGCCATAAAATGGCGTGCAAATGTATTTAGTGATATAATGATTGTACATTCAGTTATTCATTACTCATTCATGCATATTATATTATATTAATCATGCTCCTTTAACTTCTTTACTAGGACTCAATACGTAATATCATCTAAAGTTCGGCGGCGAATACGTAACAGACAGACAGAGCTACTTTCATATTTATAATATTAGTTTGTATATACCAATACTACATGTATTGTACATACACATTTTATTAATGTCAAATAACAACCTATAACAAACCTAAATTCCCTTACTAAGTAGTCTATAATCTAATTAAAATGCAATAAAAATGTTTTATTACAAATTAGCAATAATAAATCACGAGCTTAGATGCGCGCGCGCGCCTCGGCGACGTTTGACAGCTGAGGTATGGCGCGCCTTCCGCATTTCTACATCACTTTGACGTCGAACGTATACAGAAATACATCTTAGTAATATACTCTATTAATCTAGCGATTGTAATGCTATTACATATTTTATCAAAGACTTGGTCTGCGTCAATCCATGGACTCCGTGGTGTATTTGTGTTTCATCATCATCATCATCATCAGCTTCTATCAGTCTACTGATGGCCAAGGGTCTCTCCAAATTTACGCTACAATACCCGATCCTCCGCCATCCGCATCCAACGACCTTCTTGAGGTCACCAATCAACCTGTTTGGGGGTCGTCCTACTTAATGTTTACTGAGCAGTGGTCTGCCCTCTAAGGCTGACATTTATATAAAGCAGCTTAGCTTATGTTAAACATTACAAAAAACTTGACAAAGCGCGTGCTGACTGTTGTCTCTGTAGATATAAAAGATTATGCTAAGCTTGCGCTATCACTACATAGTATAAAACAAAGTCGCTTTCTTTGTCCCTATATCCCTATGTATGCTTAAATCTTTAAAATTAAGCAAATTTTATACGGAATAACTTTAAACTACGGAAGGTTTATATGTATAATAACATCCATTAAATAGTGAAGAAATAAGGAGCGGAGCAGCAATAAGAAATGTTGCAAAAACGGGGAAAATTTACGCAGACGAAGTTGCGCGGGTCAGCTAGTGGCCAATAATTTCAACGATCAGTAAAGATTTTGTTAAGATTTTCTTCGAGTTTGACTTAAGCTAAACTTGATCTAAGCCGAGTGAGTAGAGCTCTTTTGCTCCTGCTAACGGTCCGTCAAAACTGTGTAACAAAATTTGTATAAATTCGATAGTGGTTTATATGTAGATAGATGGGATTGCAATCTTACTGGATGGATTTTCATCGATGCGGGCTGAAAGTTATTACGATTAATAATGACTGACAAACGCAATCATTTTCGACAGTCAGATGTAAATGTAAAAAGTTACTGGGTAGAAATCTTGTTAACCCCTCTAGCTAAGCAGAAATTGCTTGTTTCAGGAGTGGGTTAATATCGGTACCTACTAACTACAAACCATGAGGAAACGATCCACTCGATTGCGAGTCCGATACTATATTTAAGCATGTACGAAACCATGAGACAGGCTAAATAATAAAAAAAGTAATTGAATCGTAGGCAGGCACCAAATTACCTCGCAAATAAAATGAATTGATTTAAATGAATCTCATTGATTGAAGTCGACAGTAATTTATTTTATAGGTATAGCCAAGTATCTAGGACAATGTAAATTAATTAATCCGAGGTAATATTAACAAATTAACGCTCGTTTTATTTCGGATTGTATTAACTGGGCTTCTGAGATTATTCATCATTAATCATCATATAACTTGTCGAGATACAATTTAAATGGATACCTATTGTGGACAACGTTTTAAGTATTTATTTATCCATTGGTGCGATAAATGATTTTAAACGCAAGTTTTAAATATGTGTTTCCTGGGTTTACGCACACATTGGTTATGCTATTTTTACGCATACTTTAAGATACTTTTACCACCACAAGTTGAGGTTTAAATTAATCTGAAGGCGTTGAATGAAAGAAAGCTTCGTGCTGGAGCAACGCACACAAAGATGAATGATACGCAATCTCAGATCACTTCAGACCAGTCTTTAAAGAATAAGAATTTATTATACCTATGTTAAAGTATAAAATCATCGGTATCCATCGGTAACAAATTTGTGATATAACATTTGGGTAACGAACCTATTATATTTTTTTTCAATTTTAATTTTAAAAAGACGACTTCCGCTGTTGTATAGAAGCCCTATGCCGCGGGGGACTTCACGAACATACAAGTCACGGACACCCAGACTCGGAACAACAATTTGTGGATCACACAAAGGGGTGACCCGTGTGAGAATCGAACCCACGACATCTTTCGTAGCAGTCGGACACACTCAAACAGCGCCACCGAGGCTATCAAATAGTTATCATTGTTTTAATTTTTCTGCATAACACTTTTTCACTTATGTCAGTGTTGATTGCTGCGCTTTAGAAACAAAACATAGGTACATGATGTTACCTTCTGTACTGGTCATCGATATTCATTGCTCTCAAGGATTTCTGCCTCTGAGTCATGAACATCACAGCTATCGTGTTACCATTCATCATTTCCTCATCAATGACATGTTGTTTACCTGTACTATCACATGACGATATCGTAATGTCACTGGCGATGTTCCACCCATCCATCAGCGTGCCTACCCCTTGCCAACAGGTACGCCGGCATCTACTGATTGATTAGGAATTAAGCAGAGACAATTATTCAACGGTAAAGTATTCATTTAATTGCTTGGTGAATGAATCATTAGAATTGTGTTGTTACTATAAGGTCAAGCAAAAGTATTTTCGTATTTTTCATGGAAAGGTATTTTTTTTATTTATTTAAAATATGGTTGTATGTGCCGTTATAATCGATGACTTGTTGCCATCTTGTGGGTGCCTTGCTGTAAAACTTTGAAATTTTTGATAAAAAATATCTGATACGTAGTTTTCAGTGTTCTTTCTACAGTTGAGGTCAGAATCCATGGTTTTACCCGGCGGCAAAAGCTCATAGTGGACGATCCCTTTCCAATCCCACCATACACACAGCATCACTTTGTTCCGAGTCAGACCGGGCTTTGCCACGGTCTGTGGGGCTTATCCATGCTTCGACCACGATTTTTATCGGACATTCTTATTGTAAGAGATCCATTTTTCATCACCCGTAATCAACCGTTTAAGAAATGGGTCGGAATTGTTACGTTACAGCAAAGAATCGCAAATCGGAAACATGTTGCATTAAGTTTCTCTCAGTGAGATCACATGGTACCCAAATTAAAATTTCCAGACTTGAAACGCTTAAACCACATTTGTGCAATAGTATTGATATTGCTTTAGGTCCGTAAATCAAATTTTATTCGTGGCGATCGTCGCATTTTTACCCTTTTTGTAATAAAACTTTAAGTTGTACCGAATTTCTTTGTCACATAATTTCATTTTTCTTGCTTGAAAAACAAATGAAAAATGGCAGGAACCAGTTTTTTTTTAATTTATTGCTTCTTCAGAATATCAACATGTAATGGTATTAAAACCAGCCACTTACATTCAGTACAACAAAGTGGTTTGATTACTAACAATACAGTCAAAATACAAAAACACTTTTGCCCTTACCTATTACGTGGTCTAAAACCAAAAAAGAATCTGTTATGCCTATGTTTTACCAATCGCGACAGATTTAAAAAAAAAAATTATTATCCTATTGGTCTAGTGGTAAGTGACCCTGAGTACTAAGCCGGAGGTCGTGGGTGATCCCCAACCAGGATAAAAGTATATGTGTCATTTATCTATAATATGTATGTATTTAGAAATATATAAGTATGTTTATCAGTTGTCTGGTTTATCAGATAGCGTTGGTTGTCATTTGTCCCTAGTTATTATTTGAGGGATTGAGTCCCACATTACTAGCAATCTTATTAACCCCTCCAGCTAAGCTCAAAAGCTTGTGTTAGGAGTGGGTACACGTCGTTAGTATAATGGGTAGGATTCGAACCCGCGACCTCACGACTGCGAGACCGTTGCCTTAGAGATTAAGCTAGCTTTTACTCGCGGCTCCGCCCGCGTGGATATCGTTTACCGCGATAAAAAATATTCTGTGTCCGTTCCCGAGACTCGAAATTCCATATCATCATTTAATCTAAATTGGTCAGTGGTTTAAGCGTCACAACGAACAGACGGATGAGTTACTTTGACATTTATATTATTACTTTGGATGTAGTATTAAGAAAGGTTAAATAGTAATATAGGATAAGGTTTTACTACTATTTAGTTTTGATCAGTAACATAAATAAGAGAGTCTGTCAACCTTCATCAGTGTACACCACAACGTTGTTATAAATTGACTTTGATATGAACCCTAGTTATAATCTAAAGTACATTAGAACGTTAGAGGCTATTAACGATGTGGTTAGTTCTATACACTTTAGTATAATCACCATTTCCTTTATTAACATTTTGGTAATTACTGATAACTCACACACGGTCATCTGATCCTAAACTAGCAGAGCCTGGACTATGGCAACTAGACATGACAAACATATTATATATTTCTAAGGCTAACGAGGCACACACAATAATATTGTCAAAGGAAGATTGACAACAATCTTCATCAATTTAATATAATAATATAAAAAGCGGCGGTAGCTTAATGGCTAAAGAATCGGTCTCGCAACCGTGAGGTCACGGGTTCGAATCCTACTCGTTATACTACCGACGTGAACCCATTCCTAACACTTGTGTTAGGAGTGGGTTCACGTCGCATTTTTTTCTTCATCGTTGAGGGGCTTTCATCTTAAAAGATAATCTGTCGACCTGATTGTACGACTATGATTATACCCAGTTCTTTATTATATTAAATACTAGCTGACCCACGCAACTTCGTTTGCGTAAATTTGGCTTTTTTCCAACATTTTATATTGTTGTTCTGCTCCTATTGGTTGCAGCGTGATGTTATATAGCCTATAATCTTCCTCTATAAATGTGCTATCCAACAGTAAAATAATTTTTGAATTCGTACCTGTAGTTCCTGAGATTATTACGTTCAAATAAACAAACTCTTCAGCTTTAATGTTATGATAAAGAACAAAATCCATGTGCCTAACTAAACCTCAACATAACCTGTGATGTTGAGGCTAGCATTAGTTATTCCTTAAGTAAATGGGACCTTGTATAAACGATATATTAATTTTATTGTTAATAGGCACTTATTTGATTAAATCACCACAGCATGAGGTTTCTCTACAAAAAAATAAACGCAACGAGCTAATGGCTTGCCATTAGCTTAGCTAAAGGGGTTAACAGGATGGCTAGTAATATGGGACCACAATCCCACATTGCCAGTCATCATCATCATCATCATCATCAGCCTATCGCAGTCCATTGCTGGACATAGGCCTCTCCAATTGCACGCCACTTTGTTCTATCTTCGGCTTCTCGCATCCAGCTCCTGCCAGCCGTTTTGCGTATATCATCACTCCACCTGGCTTGAGGGCGTCCTACACTACGTTTGCCAAGCCGCGGTCTCCACTCAAGAACTCGTTTATCCCAACGGTTGTCGGTTCTTCGGCTAATATGGCCAGCCCACTGCCACTTCAACTTGCTAATCTGGTGGGCTATGTCGATAACTTTGGTTCTCTGCCGGATCACCTCATTTCTGATTTTTTTCCTAAGAGAAACTCCGAGCATAGCCCGTTCCATAGCCCGCTGAGCGACTTTGAACTTGTGGACCAGCCGTACCGTCAGTGTCCACGTTTCGGCTCCGTATGTCATGACGAGTAGGACGCACTGATTAAAGACTTTAGTCTTTAGACATTGTGGGATCGACGATGAGAAGACTTGACGTAGCTTACCAAACGCTGCCCAACCCAACCGAATTCTCCTGTTCACCTCGTCCTCGAAGTTGTTTCTACCTAACTGCAATGACTGCCCGAGGTACACATATTTTTGAACAACTTCGAGAACGGCGCCGTGCACCGCTGTCGGTTCCGGTAGTACATGTTCATTGAACATGACCTTGGTTTTATCCAAGTTCATCCGTAGGCCGATGCATACAGAAGAGTCAGCCAGGTCATTCAGCATCCGTTGTAGGTCCTGCAGCGTTTCCGCCATGATGACAATGTCATCTGCAAATCGCAAGTGAGAAATGTATTCACCATTGACGTTGATGCCCCGCCCTTTCCAGTGCAGCGTCTTGAACATATCCTCCATTGCATTTGTGAACAGTTTCGGGGAAATAACGTCCCCTTGCCTCACTCCTCGATGCAATGGTATAGGTTTTGTTTGCTGATTCTGTACTTGGACGGACATGGTGGCGGCTTCGTAGAGACATCTCATCACTTGGATATATCGCCAATCTACTTGGCATCGCTGCAGAGACTCCAGAACGGACCAGATTTCAATCGAGTCAAAGGCTTTCTCATAGTCCACGAATGCTAGACACAGGGGCTGATTATACTCCTGGGTCTTTTGTATAATCTGCCGCACTGTGTGGATGTGGTCTATGGTGCCATATCCGCTCCGAAATCCAGCCTGTTCCGGTGGTTGGAATTCGTCAAGTCTTCGCGCAAGGCGGTTCGTGATGACTCTTGAAAACAGCTTATAGACGTGGCTTAGAAGAGAAATAGGTCGGTAGTTCTTAAGCCGGCCGGGTCTTATCTCCTTTTTTGAAGAACAAGACGACTACACTTCTACTCCACGCCTCCGGAGTTCTCCCTTCAAACAGGACAGCATTAAAAAACTTTTGGAGCTCCCTCAGAACGGGTTTACCTCCAGCTTTTAACAGCTCTGTTGTAACGCCATCCTCTCCAGGGGCTTTTCCATTTTTCAGCTGTTTAAGAGCCAGCACGATTTCGTCAATGTTGACTTCTGGCAGGTCTTCGGTGTAGTGGCGTGTTAGAGTGGCTCTAGGACCCTCATTTTCAGGATCAGGTCGAGATGCATGCGAAGCGTATAACCGGCCATAGAAGCCTTCCACTTCGGAGAGGACTGCCGGCTTCGAAGAAACGACTTCTCCACTTGCTGTGGTCAACTTCGTCAGGTGGCTTCTTCCAAGAGATTGTACGAACACTTTTGACCCCCGGTTCTGCTCGATCGCTCTTTTAATCAAAAGAGTATTGGAGCACCGAAGGTCGTGTCGTATAAGCCTGTTGATCTCTTGGTTTAGAGCGCGCTTTTCCGACGAAGTGACGGGTGGGTTTTCACGTCGTTCCTTCATTAGCCCTCAAGTCTTTTCCGAAAGCTTTGACTTCTTGCCCTTATGTTGCATTTCACAAAATCTCGTACCTTCTTCCCTGAGTATCCGAACCACATATACGAGGTTCTGGTTTACGTCTGTTGTGGCTTCCATGGCAGCAAATCGGTTATCCAGGTTTGACTGGAACGCTTCGGATCCTATCATGGTTTGGAGCAAAGTAGGTCGGAGCCTGGACCTCATCAGACGGGCACGTTCCACCTTGAAGTCGATATTCAGAGAGCCTCGGACAAGTCGGTGATCACTACCGGTATTAAACCTGTTGATCACGGTGACGTCTCTGATTATATGCTTTTTGTCCGTCATGATGAAGTCGATCTCGTTTTTCGTCATAGTGTCGGGGCTTTGCCACGTCCACTTCCTTTGGGGCCGTTTCTTGAAAAAGGAGTTCATCAAGAAGAGCCCCTCCCGTTCGAGGAAGTTGACTAGCATTTGCCCCCTATGATTTCTGCTTCCAAATCCATGGGATCCTACTACCAATTCGCTGCAATTTTGCACTCCCACTTTAGCGTTGAAGTCCCCCATAACAACGTTGTACTGGGTCTTAGTGGAGTGGAGGGCCCTCGATATGTCATCGAACATATCCTCCACTTCGTCGTCTGGATGTGCCGAGGTCGGTGCGTACACTTGCACTACCTTGAGGCTATACCTCTCGGTGAGCTTGATAATGAGGTACGCTACCCTGTTCGACACGCTAGACATTTCCACAACGTTGTCAGAAAGGGACTTATTTACCAGAAACCCAACACCACCTTGAGATTTTTGGTCTCCCTCGCGGAAGTACATAAGGTGGCCTGACTCGAGGGTTATGGTGTCCTCTCCCTCTCTTCGAACTTCACTTAACCCGAGGATATGCCACCTAATCTTCCCAAGTTCCACCTCAAGTTGTGCCAGATGCGAGTCTAGCCGTAGCGTGCGTCCGTTATACGTCGCCAGGGTCAGTCGGTTGGGGTGGCCTTTCGTAGCCCGGAGATTCTTAGCACCCCCCGCCACGCCGTTACCGTGGACGCCACCATGTCCAGGAATAGCGTGACTGCCGGGACCTGGGGGCCGTGGCCTTAGTGCTTTGTGCATTTGGGGTAATGCCCATAATCGCCACGCTGGGCAGGCGGATTGGCGATCGCAGGGCGTAGCTCTCGCATCAGTGACGCTGCTGCCCGTCACTGACCTATTACTTCAGCTACGCCTTAAATTAGGATGGTTATACCGCCACCAGCCGGTCGCCAGAGCCTCGTTCGTTGTACAGCAGGATGTACCGCGTGCAGGTGAGGTTGGCTTGGAGCGAAAGATGGTGATGCGCCCCCTTACATCCCGTCATCTTTTTAATAAAAAAAAATATATAGGGTTCAGCACACTACACAATATTGACAATATTTCGTGCGTAGGCTCGCTGGATGGCCAGCCACTTGACTGCCTCGGTGGCGCGGTGGGAATGTATCCGACTGCTACGCAAGAGGTCGTAGGTTTGATCCCCACACGGAACCCCACTTTGTGTAATTCACAAATTGTTGTTCCGAGTCTGGGGAGAGTTTGTTTGTTTATTTGGTTGAACGCGATAATCTTAGAAACTACGGCTTTGAATAGAAAAAATATTTTACGTCAAAAAGGAGCAGAGCGTCAATGAGAAATTTTTCAAAAACAAGAAAAATTGGGGTTATTCCGGCTTCATTCGATTAGGATAAAAAGGTTTATTAAAAACCTTAAAATGTTTTAGAAGGCCTGTCGAATGATGTGTCACGCGTTGATATAAGCTCATTTTTTTATCTTCTGTTAAATGTATGAGTAAAAATATATCTTTTTATCATTCAGCTATCGAACTTAGTATATTTTGGACATGATCAGATATACCGTCATTGAGTTATTGCCGAAAAACCGCGTTTCTCAAACAAACGCTGTTTTGCTGGTGCCATTATTCAAATCTGATTTTTTTCGACAACGGCTCCGGAAACCTACACTGAAGATTGTCCGTCATGCTCTTGCCTGGTTTTTTCGTACTCAATCTATTTACGTTCCTTATTTAACTGACAGTAATTATTTTAATTTTTAATTCTTTATTCATCCTGTAAGTATTCCTTGCTCAACCGATTACGAAAACATCTAAAATCTCTAAGGTTTGTATTGACGGTCTGAACAAAAAAAGTTTAAGTAAGTAAAAATAATAATAATAATCTTTTTATTGGCAAATACGCTTTTCCAGTAAATTTATCGGAACCCTGGCTGTACTAGTCTTCGAGTGTATTACAGGAGACCGTCCTCTTTCACATCTCTTTATAAAAAAAAAACGGAACCAGCGTTAAAGCTGGAGCGGCGGCTAAAGCGGCCGAAAATCTAAAAACCCTTAAATACAGTGGTCTCGGCAACCAATATATATTTATACCATTCGGCGTCGAGACCCTTGGCCCGTGGGGTCCAAGTGCACAACATTTTTTTAAAGAACTTTCCAAAAAATTGGTCGACTCCACTGGTGACCGTAGAGCTGGCAGCTTCCTCGCACAACGCATCAGCATTGCTATACAGCGAGGAAATGCTGCCAGTATTTGTGGAACCATGCCTAGGGGTCCCAATTTTTTGGATATATTTTAGTTTTTTTTTTTTAGTCTTCATTTCTAGTTTAAATATAGTATTTAATAGTTTAATCAATATACCTAGTAAACTTGTAAATATTTCTAAATAAATAATTATTATATAAAAAAAAATGTAATAGGTAATAAAATAGTTAAAATTCGGTGTTAGTTGTTGGTTTTGTATTGTTCAATTTTCGTTAGTATTTGCCACAGGTAAAGTTAGGAATGCATTTTGATTGAATAAAAGACTTTAATAAAATAATGTAATCGGACCACTTGAGAATTCCAATTTATGATGCATAATGGAATAAAGAAATAGGATGAAACGTCATAAGATGAATACGGAACAACCAGAAAATTGATGCAGATGACGTTGCGGGGTCAGCTAGTCACCTTTAAAGCCATGTGCGTGGGTGCGTTCACTATAATCCCTCTCGTATCCACAGGGTTCTGTTTTTAAATACAACTCCCGCAGTAGAGTATAAGCCCTGTATCACAGGACTCGCCGTGGACTTTACATAGATACAAATCACGCACACAAAATCGGGACGGCAATGGCCCCCCGCCCCTCAGACCACCATATATTGCCCCCCCCCCCCCCGCTCCCTAGACTAAGATCCTGGATCCGCACTTGAAATTAAACAGAACACGTTAATTAGCTCGTTGCCAAAAGTTTATTTTTCTGTAGAGACACCTCATGCTGTGGTGATTTAATCAATTAGGTGCCTTTTAACAATAAATTATATATTGTTTATACAAGGTCCCATTTACTTAAGGAATAACTAATGCTAGCCTCAACATCAAAGGTTATGTTGAGGTTTAGTTAGGCACATGGATTATGTTCTTTATCATCAACATTATAAGCGAAGAGTTTGTTTGAACGCGATAATCTCAGGAAGTACAGGTACGAATTGTAAAATTATTATACTGTTGGATAGCCCATTTATCGAGGATGGTTATAGGCTATATAACATCACGCTGCAACCAATAGAAGCAGAACAACAATATAAAATGTTGCAAAAAAAGGCAAATTTACGCAAACGAAGTTGCGCGGGACAGCTAATATATAATATAATATAGAACAAGGTATAATCATAGTCCTACAATCAGGCCGACAGATTATCTTTTAAGATGAAAGCCCCTCAACGATGAAGAAAAAAATGGTTGTCTGTAAAGAGATAAGAAAACATTAATTGCCATTGTAATAAACAACCATGATTGTTTTGTTTTTATTTCCGATTGTATCGCATGTCGCTGCAATCGCCAAAACATTGATGACATTGTAATAAAATCGCTCTTAGGCTCATGCGCGTATATGCCACTATACTTCAACTTATCAGCAGGCGGAACGTGACGGACCATGTCACCTTTTCCTGCGTGCACCCGGTCATCGATTTATAAGACGTTAACACGTCATTATTGAACTTTACGAAAATGTTTGATGAAATAAAGTACGATGCTGATACGATGCCCAACACTATCTGGATGCAAAGTAGGAAGTATTCCTAAGCTGGGTCACAATATTGTCAGTTTCACCTACTATCTACCTATTCATTCGGGGCGTCTCTAAAAATAAAATTCCAGTATTGAACGCAGGCACTCAAGTGAACCGCTGCTTATCTTAAAAAGTTATAAATTCAGTCTTGTGGAACAGTTTTGTGCGGTTTTAAAAATGCATTTCGTGAGATTATTTCCTAACTTTCAGCTGAAATAAGCTTTCTAATGATTAAAACTGCTTCCAAATCCGTTCCTCAAGTCTTTGTGGGTGCTACTACTTCGTTGGCGTAACTAATATGTATTTTATGCCAAATTACAGTTTTCTAGTACTAACAGTATCTGAGTTAACCTGGACTAAGCTAATAGACGGATAGACTGACAGATGGACGGACGGACGGACGGACAGACTGACAGACTGACAGACGGACAGATGGACAGACGAACAGACGGACAGAGGGACAGACGGACAGACGGACAGACGGACAGAGGGACAGACGGACAGACGGACAGACGGACAGACGGACAGACGGACAGACGGACAGACGGACGAACATAACGAAACTATATGGGTTCTTGTAAACAAGAAACGAAAACAAAGTACAAAACCTTAAAAACACATCCTTAATTCGACGAATATTAGTACGGTTTGATGTCATTTTTATGGGATTGTTTCAAAGGTATATAATATAGGTACGTAGGTAGCTACTCATGGACGTACCCAGGGTATTTGAGGGATAAAACCCTTCCGAAAAAAAAACAGTACACATTTGATTGGTGTCTAGTAAATTTTAACGCCTATAAATTTCATGTTTGTCTATTTGTTCCGGGTGAACTCCGAAACGGCTAGATGGATTTTGACAGGAATTTCACTGTCAGATAGCTAAGCCTGTAAGGAGTTACTTAGGCTTTTTATCATCACGGTTACGTCTATAGGGAGGAAACAGCAGTGCAACTTCACATAGACAAAGTCGGCACAGCTATTATCTAATACATAAAATTCTCGTGTCACAGTTTTCGTTGCCATACTCCTCCGAAACGGCTTGACCGATTTTGATGAATTTTTTTGTGCTTATCCGGTATCTATGAGAATCGGCCAATATCTATTTTTCATCCCCTAAGAGTTTGTTTGTTTGTTTGAACGGGATAATCTCAGGAACTACTGGGCCGCATTGAAAATATATTTTATTGTTGGATAGCCCATTTATCGAGGAAGGCTATAGGTTATAACATCACGCTACGACCAATAGGAGTGGAGCAGCAATGAAAAATGTTGTAAAAAAAAAAGGAAGAAAAAAGAAAAAAGGGAAAATTTACGCAGACGAAGTCGCGCGGGTCAGCTAGTAATATTATAAATTGAAAGTAACTCCGTCTGTCTGTTAGTTATTTTGTTACGTTTTTTGAAACCGCTGATCCGATTTAAATTTGGTATGAAGAAAGCTTAACTCCCGGAGAAAGAAATAGATTAGTTTTTCCTATAAGGCACTTGTTCGACCAACAGCGAGAAAAGAGTAGCGAGTAGCGATTTTATCACTCAAGAAACGTACATATTTAAGCAGGTATCGTGTAAACAAAAGAGATACAGATATTAATAGTTGATCGTTGAGTGCTTCCACTGCTCGGCGAGAACTCGCTCTATCGCAGCGATGAAAGCTGTTAAAGATAGGTCGCTTAGCAACAGTCGCTCAGCGACGAAATCAGAACACTTGCATCCCCCGCCGAGAGAATAGAGATGGATAGATGACATATTCATCATCATCAGCCTATCGCAGTCCACTGCTTGACAAAGGCCTCTCCAATTGCACGCCACTTTGTTCTATCTTCGGCTTCTCGCATCTAGCTCCTGCCAGCCGTTTTGCGTAAATCATCACTCCACCTGGCCTGAGGGCGTCCTACACTACGTTTGCCAAGCCGCGGTCTCCACTCAAGAACTCGTTTACCCCAACGGTTGTCGGTTCTTCGGCCAATATGGCCAGCCCACTGCCACTTCAACTTGCTAATCCGGTGGGCTATGTCGATAACTTTGGTTCTCTGCCGGATCACCTCATTTCTGATTTTGTCCCTAAGAGAAACTCCGAGCATAGCCCTTTCCATAGCCCGCTGAGCGACTTTGAACTTGTGGACCAGCCGTACCGTCAGTGTCCACGTTTCGGCTCCGTATGTCATGACGGGTAGGACGCACTGATTAAAGACTTTAGTCTTTAGACATTGTGGGATCGACGATGAGAAGACTTGACATAGCTTACCAACGCTGCTATATTTTACATGTTAGATATATTTCGGGACTTATTTTCCTCTTACTTCAATCACGTGAATTTAAAGGTACGAACCTTTTATTTACCCGACGTTTTGATCGAATTGCACCGATCGTGGTCACGGGTCGACTGGTGTCAGTCGACTCGTGACCACGATCTATTGATCTAATATGTATAAAAATCGCGAAAGTTTAATAACAATAATGTTTTACATAATTTGCTGACTAAAAAGTAGAAAATAATTTATATAAGTTCAAAAATTTTGTGTAAGTAAGTAATATAAATCTATAATAATATCATAAAGCTGAAGAATTTGTTTGTTTGTTTGAATCGCGATGATCTCAAGAACTACCGGTCCGAATTGAAAAATTATTTTACCGTTGGCTAGCCCATTTACCGAGGGAGGCTATAGGCTATATAACATCACACTACGACCAATAGGAGCGGATGAGGAATGAAAAGTGTTACATAAACGGGAAAAATTTACGCAGACGTAGTTGCGCGGGACAGCTTGTGTATTATGTAAATGAGTTCAAAGTAGAAAATAATTTTATAGTAAAAATGCGTGGGTTGCTAGATGTCAATAATAATAAATACTTTTTTCACAGATATTGGCAAAAGTAATATTAGCATGGTATATCAATCATAAGTCACCTATACAAATAAATAAAATTAAAGTGTCTGTTTGTAATATCAATATAACAATGTGTTTGTGCTTCAAACAGTGGAGCACGTGTATGCTCAATAAAACGATGTTTAAACGAATTTAACAGTGTATTGCCAGAAAAACCAATTAATTTGTACAATTCTTTCGCGAGCGTAGATATCGTGTCAAAGATTCTAGGAGTCTTGCTTTGAAAAATATATACCCTCAAGTTTTTAACAAATAAAAAATATGAAAGTGTTTGCAATAAAAAAGGACTTGCTATTTGCGTCTCTCAAATATGGCTAGGCGCCAACACAATGTTTTACTTTATAATAAATATACTTAATGTTTTTTTGTCTCTCTGTCTATTTGTTCCGGGTAAACTCTAATATGGCTGGACGGATTTTGAGGATGTAAGGAGATACATAGATGATAGTAAATGTAGCCTAAGTTACTCTTAGGCTACATTTACTAACGTCTCTAAGGAGAAAGCAGCACTGCAACTTTACGTGGACTGAGTCGCCCACGCTATATTATAATATTTTTTTTTACTTTAAGAAAAGCGTATGTTCATGGTACTTACGCCCTTTTGTTGAGAAATGCAGTTTTTCGGCAATAACCCAATGACAGTATATGCGATCATGTCTAAAATAATTTTAGTTTAAAGTATTTGTTAAGCGCTACTCTACTACTTTTTTTCGTATTTTTTGTTCACCCGGTTCAAAAGATATGGGGATAAGAGTACTTAATTTATGCAACTTACTACTGCTTAATGTTAATTTCCAAAAATATTTACTCATACAAAATAGCTTGTTAAAAACCTTAAAATATTTTAAAAGACCTGTCGAATGATGCCACACATTGATGTTTGCTGAAAAAAAAATCTGCCTCTATTACAACCTTTCAACAAAATTTTATCAATATTCATTGAGTAGTTTTTGAGTAAAATGCCTGTGACATACGGGCAGATCGACAGAGAGACGGACTTGACGAAACTATAAGGGTTTCGTTTTCGGCATTTTGCATAAAAATGATACGTTTGTTTTTCAATGCGTTAAAGAAAGTAATTATTTAACTGAGAAACGGTTAACGCGAGTTCGTTTTTTTTCGCGGTAACAGTTACTTTAGAAATCTTTGATGCAGTTTGAATTATTTTTAAAATTAAAATAAAGTTTTCTTTTCGTGAAATGTTCTATTTACATCATTTAGGGTACTTTTCCTCCGTGTGGCATAGTACGAGGGTGGATTGAAAAGTTCGCGGCCTCAGCAAGAAAACAATATAAAATATAAACAAAAGTAATTTTATTTTTCCACGTAATCTCCACTTAACTCAATGCACTTCTTCCATCTGGTTTCCAACGCCTGTATGCCGGTCATAAAAAAAGTTTCTTCAAGGCCTTCAAAAAAGTCACCCACCGCGGTTTCAACCCCCTCATTTGATGAAAATTTTTGACCTCCAAGGTGTTTTTTAAGGTTTGGGAATAAATGAAAGTCCGAAGGTGCCAAATCAGGGGAATAGGCGGGATGGGGCAGTAATTCAAAGCCACAATCACGAATTTGAGCCATTGATTCAACAGACGTGTGAACGCGTGCATTATCCTGATGGAACAACACTTTCTTGCTGAGTAGTCCTGGCCTTTTCTCTTTGATCGTTTCACGCAAATGACGTAAAAGGGTGCAGTAATAAGCAGAGTTTATAGTCTCACCTTTTGCAAGGTAGTCCACCATGATGACACCCTTAGCATCCCAAAAAACTGACGCCATCACCTTGCCAGCTGACAAAATTGTTTTGGTTTTTTTTGGAGTCGGTTCATCAGGTTTTTTCCACTGCTTGGATTGCTGTTTTGACTCTGGGGTGTAGTGGTGTACCCAGGTTTCATCCATTGTAACAAATCTGTCCAAAAAATCTTGTGGATCAGTCTCAAACATTTCCAAACTGTCGCGAGAAATCGTGAGCCGTATTCGTTTTTGTTCCCACCACCCAGAAACCTTAGAAAATCCAAGTTCATTGACTATGATGTTTTGTGTTCGTTCATATGAGATGCCAATAGTGTCAGCAATCTCCCTGATGGTCAATCTCCGATCTGCCAATATCAGATCACAGATTTTCCCAATGTTTTCTTCAGTCGTAGACGTCGTAGGCCGGCCGGAGCGAGGGTCATCTTCAATACTCTCTCGTCCGCGTTTAAATTCTGCAACCCACTTTTTCACAGTCGTATACGATGGAGCAGATTCCCCCAATGTTGTTGACATATCTTCGTGAATCTCTTTTGGAGTCAGTTTTTTTTTAAACAGGTATTTGATGACCGCACGTTGCTCAATTTTCTCCATTCTTTAAAAACGCTGCACTTAGGCTCACAAAATTCAGTCTAATTTAAAAACAGATAATGCTATTGTGACAGAATTTTACAATGTGACAACCAGAGAGTAAACAAATCGAATGAGGTCAGTTACATTAAAATAAGTCAAGTATTTATGTGGTAGGCCGCGAATATTTCGATCCACCCTCGTATTTGGTTAACACATGCCTACACCACGATATTTTTTATTGTTCTGCATTATCATCAGAGTTGACAGCCCCAGAAAGAACGCGCTAGATGTTCGTAAGCATAAAAGTCGTGGTACATACATGAGATTAAATTCTGTACTCTCTTTATTTTGTACTATAGCGTAGACACTAAGTAGAAACGAAAGTTGGTTGTATTTTTCAATACAACCAAAACGCTTATCTCTGGTCTCGACAGTCCCGAGCGAGTGTAGCGAGTTCACTTGTTAATAGCCCAGTGTCAAATCTATCAGAACTGCACATCACCTCTCGCTGCTTGCCAACTCTTTTGTAGTTAGTTGTTTCACACGCTTCTCGCCAATCGTTGTTGATGGGACAGGTGCCTAACCGACATCCACATGGGCGCACCTGCGGCCGAAAGCTAGTATATGAAAAATACCAAATAATGTAAATGTTATTACACATAAATTAGAGAAATAAGTCAGCGTTTATTCTCACAACATACGCGAGTTATAGGTAAGGGAGGAGTGGAGGTATTGTAACATGTTATGTATAATATAATTAGTAAGAAAACTAATTATATTTTGAAATTATCTTATTTGTTTAATAAATCTTAACGATAATTGGTTTAATTATGCAATAAAATACTCATAACCCTTATTACTAGCACAATTAAAATCACATAACTAACTACTCGCATGGGGTCTTCAGAGACCCCAATTTGTTCCGGCGAATTTAAATGGTTTATTGCATAAAATTAGACTACTACAAGACACCAAATTTAATCAATATATTCATTGTGTAGTCTTCGAGTAAAATGCCTGTGACATACGGCGAAAGTTTTATTAAAACTAACTCCAAGTAAAATATCATTTTATTTTGTTTATTAAAAAAAGATATCTAGCAATGTGGGATTATGGGTCCCACATTACTAACAATCCTCTCTAGCTAAGCTCAATGGCTACTAATGGAACATACGTATTTACATACAGGTTAAACAGGGAACCACCTTTTTTTAAGGGGATTAAAAACGATTATTTTGATATTACAAACAGACACTTAAATTTTATTTATTTGTATAGAAGATGTATGGATCACCCTGTATACATTGGATTGGCGGTATATTAAATAACAACTTGAAAATGCGCATAATGAAGTCTAAAAAAGCTATTATGAGCCGATTTTAATTTAGAAGAACTGCAAAGTAATTTTACACTACAAAGGCTTTTCTTTAAACAATGTGAATTGTGATTCAGAGTGAATAAAATTTTAAATTAAATTCCTATAAAAAACTAAGCAACAATTCTTGTTTAGAAATGCAAATTTGAATTAAACAATAGTTTAAATTTTAATAAACTCTTTGAAGACTAAATAATAATTTTTGATTGTGATAAAATTATAATGCATGTAATAAATAAGTATAGAAAATGAATACGAGTGGTTCTGACTAATGAAATTTACTTTCATAATAGTTTCGTTTAGATTCAAAATTAAAATAAACTATATTGAATTTATTGGTTTTTATGAGTCAATATTTAGGCAAAAACGTAAGTTACAATTAAATTAATATTAGGGGTTACGGTACGAAATTTACGATTTGTGCTGAAAAATTTAAACTCTTATTTTTCTATTTAATTATTTAATGTTTTTTTACCCTCATTGACTATACATTGCTTCCATCTAATCAAAAGTTCATTTATGCCTTTGCGATTGAATTCTAGCGACCTGGATTCGACAAACTGTGTGAAAGCATTTTGTACTGCCTCCTGGAAATATTTCTTTTACACCGTCAAAAATTGTCCAAATAACCATTTTTTTGTGAGTGGATTGCGATTTGGACAATTTTTGACGGTGCTCGAACTGGAGCAAGGTCTGGCAAGTACAGAGGACGACAAACCATATTATGGTTTCTATCTGCAGCTTCTGTAGAGTTATAATGGTTTCACGGGCAGTGTGAGGTCTTGCGTTATCATGAAGCAGAAATAGATTTACGAGTCGGGGCTATTTTACTGCCAACCATTTCAGCAGTGTTCTGTAAAAGAAATTATCAAAATTATCAAACGCCAAATTTATTTGTGCGATCTGCCATGCTTAGGTGGGGATTCTTAGCAGGTACGAACCTGTGTACCGGACTACCTGCATGCTGGAGGATTTGATGGTTGCCTCGGATAATGCAGTCAAAATGGCGTTCTGGGCTACATTAATCCATACTAATATTATAAATGTGAAAGTAACTCTGTCTGTCTTTCTGTTTTTTACGCTTTCACGTTCAAACAGCTAAATCGATTTAGAGTAAATTTGATATGGAGATAGTGTGAGTCCCAGGGAAGGACAAAGGATAGTTTTTATCGCGATAACCGACATCCACGCGGGCGAAAGCTAGTACAATATAAACTAAACTCCCTTTCAGTGTTTACTGACGTAACGCTAAAAAGGAAATCTTGTCTATTTACTCCACGTACTTTTAACCTAGAATCCACCACAGCACTCATTGAACCAATATCTTATTATTGTTCTGTGAATACTACAGCAGTTCCACAAGCTGCTTGAAATACAGGTCTACTGTATGTCATACTGTATGGCAAGCATTCTTCATTTGTAACCAAAATAGTACTGGACTCTTTCATTCAGATTTTTAAAAGCAACAATAACTGTAATATAAATTTTATAATAAATAAAACACAAAACAAAAAAAAAAAAGAAACCCACAAGGGGCGTAAAAATGATAAAATAACATTTTAAAACCACCCGATAAATAGGAAGTAGGGAAGTAACGCTTAGTCGGTTCCTGCTATTTAATGAATTAAAATATTTTTGTACATAGGTATGAAGGCAGCGAATGGCAGACTTTGTTTTTTATTTCAAACTTTTTAGAGATGTCTTACGAAATTTACTAGATACTCGTGTTGAGAGTAAGTATTTATGTAGCTGAATTAATATATAATCCGTTGTTATAAAAAAAAATCGTTTTAGAGAAATGAACGCGTGTACTATAGCGTGTATGTGACATGTCGGTTTGTAACGAACCTAACTAAAAATATGCTCAGGAATGATAATAATAGATAAAGAGCAAAAATCGTTTCGAAATTGTTTTATCCGTCTCCGAGAAATAAATTAATAACCGTTTTGAAAAAAACATTAGCACTATATCGCCCCTTGGTGGTCTAGAACATTCTCAGAAGTAAGACTTATACTACGCAAAAAAACGAAATTGGCACAATCGTTTAAAAATGGTAACACACACACACACACACAAACGCATATATCGTCTCCGTGGCCGTCGCGAGTAAAAAAAATGCTTTACAATTCCTCAATTCCCTTAGACAGGATTTTGCTTTAGTCCCTGTTCGAGAAACTATTTGTAGTATTTGAGCTCAACACACAACGGTAAACGTTTTTATAGTTTTATGCTTTTGCAATATACTTTTTCTATTTTCTGCTTTCTCTTGAATAAGAACCGATATCCAATAGCTGTTTTCGCAATTTAAGAGCATTTGGCTAAATGTTTACGACGATTTTATAGCCAGTTTCCGAATGGATACCGAATACTGAATATCATCAAATGTCATTTATCATCGGAATGAAAATGATAGGATTACATATTCCGTGCTCTGTATATCCCTTTATAAAGCTTATGACGATGTAATAAAAATTTCATTACATGATAAACGGTTCGCGTTACAAGATCACATTATTATTTAAGGCAATTGTCGTAATATTATTTGTCGAAACTGTAGACCGAAGGATACCAGGAATATACCTATGTATGTGTAAATATTTTAATGTGTTTTTTATTGATTGTGCTACTACATTAACTAGCAGTTTTTTTAATAATATCCTGGGACAACTCACGCACGGTCGTCTGATCCGAAACTAGTCTGATCCTTTACTAAGACAAATAGACAGGTGAAAAACATACCTAAATACCCACTTCTTTAAACAATATACATATAGGATGGCACCAAAGTAACGTCATTATGTTGATTGTTGTTGCCTACCATTATGTTAGAAATAGAAATATACAGATATAATATTAAAAATATCCTGGGTAGGAATCGAACCCACGACCTCTGGCTAGGGCACTAACCACTAGACTAGACCAACAGGTCAGTCAGTGCATTTGCTTAGTTTTACAATATTCCAGGTATAGAGAATAGTTCAACCCTAATCTTGAATTTTACTATAAAATTTTAAAGTTTTGGCAATTTATAATCTTCTGGACGAAAAGAAATTGCGGATTTGATTACCATAAAGGGTATTTACTTTGTGAAATCTACAAATTGATTCGATCGAGTCTGAGTGTTATTTATTTACATAATTTGTATGTTTGTTAAGTCCAACAACCACACAGAGGTGATAGTTTTAATCTACAAGAGTGATTATGTAAGTTTGGTTTCAATATAATGTGTTTGTTCCTAAGGCGTTCTCGACTCCCCTTCTGTGCTCTCGTTGTTTTGCGGCAGCAGTGTCACACTCAACAAATTCAATTTGTAATTTACTTACCTTTAAGAAGTTTATTACACGTGAAAGGTAGAAAGCAAACTACAACGGTGTTTAGAATTGTTCCTAGTAAGTAATTTTAACTAATTTATACTTTTATCTCATTTATATATCAATCTAAGCATTTATTTTTGTTAATCTTGCTCATATGATACAGAAATACAAATATAAGAGTTGGTGATAAGTTGTACTTGTATGTTTAAGTAAATTTGCTTTGATTTGACTGCTGAGTCAGAGGTTGTGGGTTCGATCCCAACCAGGATAAAACTTTGTGGGATGATGAGCACAATAGTTTATTCTGTGTCTGGGTGTATTTTATCTATGTATATTTTTATTTAAGTATATATTTAGAAATAAATATGTTATTTATATTTAGAAATACTAAGCGGAGCTTGCCATAGTACAAGCTCCGCTTAGTTTGGGATCAGATGACGTTGTGTGAGTTGCCCCAAGATACTATTATTATTATAAAAAAATAAAAAAAATGTTTATTTCAGGGAATAAATACCAAGTATAAAAACCTAGCTAGGTCGATTTATCGCCCCCGAAAACCACGGCATTAAAATCGTTGCCGCCGTTTTCGACATTTAGAGTGTATATTTATAGCCTCCAAAACCCCCTGCATACTATAATGGTTACTGATAATCAGAATATTTATATATATATATATATATATATATATATATATATATATACATCTATAGGACTGCTTCGGTGGCACGGTGGGAGTGTGTCCGACTGCTACGCAAGAGGTCCCGGGTTCGATTCCCACACGGGACACCACTTTGTGAGATCCACAAATTGTTGTCTCGAGTCTGGGTGTACTTTGTGTCCGCGACTTTTATGTCTATAAAGTCCCCCGCGACACAGGGCTTGTACCCTAGTGCGAGAGTCGTCTTTTAAAAAAAAATAACAAGAATTGCTGGTTTAAAAACATGTATCTCTTGTGTTTACAATTAATTATTTTTACTTTATTCATAAATACCAACTAGGGTCAAGTTTTAGTATTTAATTAAGTAATATTAGTATTTATAATAGAAATTAAATATTGCAATCGAAATAGACCCTGAACAACGTACAAATTTCGTCAGTAATTTCCTCTCGGGAGATAACTCGTAAATGCTTCAGAGAGTTGTATTATTGAAGCTCTGTGAACGTCAGTCAGTCGTCGTTCTCCCAAATACGTTGAAAAATTGTCATATCCTCCCTATTGAAAATTTATCAAATTATAGATATCCCAAAATCTTGAGGAAAAAAATATTCAGCTGACTATAGTGGTAAATAATACGTCAGTTGGACACACGAAAATGAAATTTCTTCTTTAGATTTACTAGATAACAGTTTATATGATATTGTAAGTAAATAAACATGTCAGCTGGCTATGGTTCGGTGGAAAGATTGTCAGCTGATGCCTTGAATGATGGGACCAGACCATCTATCGTCTATTTAAATGATCAGCTGACGTGTTTTCGTTACAGGATTATATGAACTATCAGCTACTTCATGCGGCAGAAAATGACGTGTTGTAAATTTTTAATATATATTTTTTTGTAATATTCGTTTGACCAGCTGACGTATTATCCACTACTCTATAACCAGCTGACTTTTTATTTCTTCAACATATTGGATTAGGTGCCGTGTGGTACCGGCTTAAGAATAGTGCCACCCCAACTCTTCCCGTCGTCAAGGCGACTAAAGGATTTCACACCGGAGAATGGGTTCCAGTGTCCTCTGCGTACTTCAAAGCTTTACTGCGATCGACAACCCACTCGCCAAACGTGGCAAAATTGGTAATGACCTCCAGGATTAAAATAAGTAAGTTTTACTGGGGAGACCCGTGCTCAGCATGTACAGTTTGATAAATTTTCAACCGGGAGGAAATTATAAATTTTTTACCCACCGAACCTCAGCTGACGTTCACGAAGCATTCATAATACAACTCTATAAAGCATTTTACTGTGGAGTACATGCGAAACAAAATTCTAAAAAATTGAACCAATTATGATCGACAACGTTGCGAGAATTCTTTTTGCTTCCCGTTTTCGATTTGTACAACAACCAATTATTATTATTTTATTTTTATTGAGTGCTCTACTAAGCTTTGGGAGGAAATTATTGATTTTACAAACATTTGATTTAATTATTTTTGTTCTTAATTAGTATAAAACGTATCATTCTTTGTTGAAACGTAACAATTTCGACCCATTTCTTAAACGGTTGATTACAGGTGATTATACCTAAAATACTTTTTTCTTTATATGAAAAATACGAAAATACTTTTGCCTCGACCTTAAATATAATAATATTTAGGGACAACTCCCACAACACCATTTCATCCCAAACTTGGCAAAGTACTATGGCAACCAGACATCTGATAAACATACCTATATATTTTTAAATACATACAGGTTTTTTCTGGTAAGTTGTAAATAAATAATTAAATTTTAGTTTTATTTTAATTTATTTTTAACATAGTTAGTTTGTAGGGTACCTAATCTAGTTTTAATGTAAGTATGTATGTAACTCCATTGTAAATTTATCTTCTTTAATTAAAAAGTTTTCTATTTTAGATAAATTACACCCAGACACAAAAAAAGAGGTAGATACCTCTCTCTTTTTTATGAACATCCAGTTGGAACGTAGTTTCTTTTGCTATATACTTTTTTGTGTTATCTAATGATTATAAAAAAAATGTAGAAGAACATAATTTTTTAAATATTGTCCTATTTCAAATGTTGAACATATTCAGAGGGGAGGCACAGGGGCACTTGCCCCCCGAGGCAGTTGTTTTGTGTACTGAATTTCTCGTACTGTATTAAAATTCTTTCCCCATTTGTCTCAAAAAAAAATCTTGTTTTGTCAGATGTAAGTTAAATCTTTCAATAGGTATTGTTTCGTTACAGAGATCCTGTTAGAAACAAAAATATGAACATATTATTATGACAAGATTTCGCTAATAACAGAAGTGAAATCTACTTGAAATTATATTCTTGTGAAAAACTAAAAGTCATACATATCTTGACTGCCTCTGTGGCGCGGTGGGAGTGTGTCCGACTGCTACGCAAGAGGTCGTGGGTTCGATTCCCACACGGGACACCACTTTGTGTGAACCACAAATTGTTGTTTCGGGTCTGGGTGTAATTTGTGTCCGTGACTTGTATGTTTGTAAAGTCCCCCGTGACACAGGGCTTGTACCCTACTGCGGGAGTTGTCTTTCCCTAAAAAAAAAAAAAAAAAAAAATATCATACATGACGTATTTAAAAAAAAATGTTGTTTGCGACTCAATAGAGCAATTTGCAACTAAGTTTTTTTATTTACTACCAATGTGGGTGGCCGTGGTCCAAAATGCTTCGTGTAACCACGTTCAGTGAGTCACCCTTTTACTACTTCGTTTATGGAACTGTTAGAGCAGGAAGAAGATGATCAAGAATGGTTTTACCCATTCTTGATCATCTGCTTTAACACACATTACATTTTTTTCTTTAGAGTCAGGGACATACCCGTCTTCGTGGCGATATGCTTTTGTTATTCCTCAGCCTAAAATTACAAATCCCACTCTTCCTAATAATTTTCGACTTATCTCTATTCTTCCTTTTTTATCAAAAGTGCTGGAGGCTTGCGTTCATAAACAAATGACACATTTTGTGCATCGAAACAATTTGTTTAGCCAGTTTCAATTAGGCTTCAGACCAGGATATAGCACCACCACTGCTCTTCTTAAAGTAACTGGCGACATTAGAACTGGCATGCATGATACCAAAGTTACGGTTTTAGTTTTGGTTGATTTTTCTAATGCTTTCAATTTTGTCAGCCATGATATCTTACTCACTATCCTATCTCATCTGATGTTCTCGGCAGGTTCTTTAAATTAGTTATCATCTTATCTTCGGGGACGCCAGCAGTCCGTGCACGTGGGTGATACTTTATCGAGGAGGTGCGATCTTGACGCTGGTGTTCCTCAAGGCGGTATTCTTTCTCCTCTATTATTTTCTACTTTTATCGATCTCATTACTAATGTCCTTCAGTTTGCGTTCGATCTTTACGCAGATAACTTGCAGTGTGAATAACATATCCGAGGCCATCAATAACCTTAACGCTATCAAGACCTGGTCAGACAAGTTTGGCTTGACTGTAAATCTGTCTAAGTGTCAGGCCATTGTGATAGGGAGTCAACGCCTCTTAACTCGATTGAACACCGACACACTACCACCTGTTATATTTAACGGCTGTACTAATTCTACTAACTTAATTCTCCTATTGCCCCTTCATACTTGACTTCCAACTTTCAGTACCTGCACTCCAATCACAGTAGAGATCTTCGATCTTCCGACAATCTACTTCTTTTATGCTCTGCTTATTCTTCCGGATTCATCGGATGCTCTTTTATAGTTCAATCTTTTTCTCTCTGGAATACCCTGCCCCCCGAAATTAGGATGGCACCCAAATGCTTTAATTTTAAATAATAATAATAATAAATAAATAATAATAATTTATTTATAAAAGAAGGATTGTTGTACATAAGCTTATTTCAATAAAAATACAGAGTACATTGTTATGTGAGGGTGATTACAATCTAAGTGGGTGAAGTTCTGTTACCCTAAATAGGCTAGATACTAACCTGTAGTAAGGTATAACAGTCCCTTTCCCTATTCGTAATTATAATATTTATACAATCGTTTTTTAGTTTTTATTTTCTCTTGAGAAAGAATACAAAAACAGTAAGGTGTTCAATAAAAAGGATGTGCATTAACAAGAACAAAGGTATATTATATAATAAATGGAAAGTACGCACTTTGTTCCTTGATGGATCAGCTGAATCATCACAACATTAGTAACAGATTGTATGTATGTATATATGTATGTATGTATTTTTGTAAGTATGTGTACTATTGTATAGTTATATTGTATTTCAGTATTTATTATATATTCTCTATTTAGCTATTTTTATTTGTGTATTATGTAAGAATAATATGAAGTTTTTAATTTACAATTAGGTTACTGCACCTACACATTCTATTTCTACATCACCCTAAGGTAGACTGGCAGAGAATGCTTTAAGCATTAAGTCCACCTTTGTACAACTTTGTGTATAAAGTTTAATTAAATAAATAAATAAAATTATGTACCATTTGTAATTGTTTTTTTTTACAATATTTTATTTTTGAAAATAAATACAAAGACGAAAATGTTTAAAAGGAAAATGTAAATTAATTGAGAAAATTATTATATATTTTTTTTTCTACATAATTTTCTTAATTAATTTTCATTTTTTATATAAAATATGCTGTACTAGATTGTTTTATCGGTATTCAAAAAAATAACTAGAATCCAATAGCTTATCGACGTGAAGTTGTCAATTGTGTTAACTTAGAGTATAATTCGATATAGGTACACTGCAAGCACTGTTCAGTGCTTTTACTGGGGAGAAATTTTTTCCGTTATGACTGAAAGTGTACTGCCACATTATCCTTGGGAAATATGTGCTCTCAGTACTTTGGTCACGTGATCAACAGCCCAGGAATTTAAATTAATTCCATTGATTCTGACATTCTGCAATTATTTCGGGTAATATTTATCTTGAATTCCGTTCCATTCCGTTTTAAACAATAACCAGTAGGTATAGCTAGCTATAAAGAAACGGCTTCACAGTATACTAAATTGACATAGCATGTTACAGTAATCTAGTGCATATTGAAACATAATTATTGTAAGGACTATACAACTTTTTACAAGAATATAAACATATCCTTGACTAAACAAATAATATTAATAAAAAAATATATAAATATATTCTTGGTATAGAGCAAACCTAAAAGTAGTTTTCTCAGAATCAGTAACACAATCCATTGGGGTAGTTTTTGGACCATGTTATTTTTTTCAGTTAACTAATTAATCAATAAATCATAATTCATCATTCTTACACTCCAAATCCTGTTCAAAAGGTGATGTGAAATATAATCATCACTTATTTTTCATTAATAACCATGGATTACGTACTACGGACGCAATGAGCACGATAGCGCCTTGAACACAAGACAACTATTTTAAATTATTATTTATGTAGATAATATTTAAATGTATATAATAAAGAAAACGAATTATGTTACATGTTATGAGTTTTAAGTAGTGCGTAGCCGTGTGTGCGTCTAGACTACAAACAAATGGTATCGTGCGTTAAGGAACTACGTTCCAATAGACCATCACGCTCATCACACAAAGTATTACCCTGGGTGTGGACCGAACCCTCGACCTCCAGCTGTCAGTCAGGGTCACTAAGCACTAGACTAAAAGCCATGCCATGCCATATGTATCGTCCATTAAAGATGTGATGTTTTTTTTTACCCAACATCCCTTGTATTTTTTGGTACAAAATATATCCAATTTTCACCCTAGTGTGAGTCTCAAACGACGGCGAGAGGTGCAATTGATCCAGTCAAAAGTGAGCCGATCGTACGACTGAGCAATGGGGGGGAGAGGAATTGATTCGCCCGCGTTTAAGGAATAAAGTACACATGATTACCCACGACATGTTGGTGTTATTTCGTGTTCTTTCCAAAGTTCCTCCCTGGCTTTCGAGACTATCCCGTTTGGCATCGAATCGAAGCAGTTGCATATATTCTTGTAGTACTTGGAGACGTTTGCAATACGTTTTTATACCGGTAACTAGCCAACCCGTGTAACTTCGTATACGTAAATTTTTCCCGTTTTTGAAACATTTTTCATTGCTGCTCCGCTCCTATTGGTCGTAGCGTGATGTTATATTATAGCCTTCCTCGATGAATTGGTTATCTAACAGTAATATTTTTTCAATTCGGACGAGTAGTTCTTGAGATTATCGCGTTTAAACAAACAAACTCTTCAGCTTTTTATTATTAGTAGGTATATTTAGAACCTACGTAACATCATAAAAATTCCAAGTGGCTTTAACCGTATTTAGTATAGGTAACAGTCTACACGACTGAAACAAGAAACTGTAACATAATTAATTTCATTTGGTATTCTATAGGTACATGTTCTTGATGTAACTGTTACAAATTGAAAAATACCTACGTAGGCACTGTCAATACAAAATTTAAGGTATCGTTCAAAATATCGACATATAAACGATAACGCCTGTGGAAAGAAAATATTGTATGCATTTGAAAGTTGCGAACAGTTTTTCTCACACCTTTCAATTTAATGGCAAATCTATACAATTTTTCTTTTCGTTAACGTTACTTTTTATCCAGGAAAAAATAAGGATGTATTTGTTTTTCAAAATTTTTACGCGAACGAATTCGCGGGCATAATACTACAACATTATTTTTAAAAATTTATTCCAATTTACCGGAAATGAAATAAACGCACCTATTCTGCCGTCCTATCACTAAAAGGCCATTAAGCCACAAAAATAGTTTTTGAGTAGTCGGGGAAAAACCGTGCGTAATCATGAAGAAAGTATATTATCTAGGGTCAATCTTTTTATACATATTTCAGCGCAACACTTCCGTACATAATTTTATATATTTTTTCCACGAAATAATTCTATAACATTTTTAGAAAAGTAATTCATTTCCTTAAAGTGAACTATTATTTTTATATTGCTCCGGACTTTTAGTGTAGGAATTTGTTGTAACTTACACATGGTATAATTTTGGCTTGTCTAAAATGCTGATAAATGATTTAACTGCTTTTTAAGTAAGTAACCACGGCATAAAAAAAATGCTATTCTTCTTCAAAAAGTGTTGATTGCTCGTAACGGCCTTTTAGGTGAGGAATAACATTTCCTCAGGGAATATTGCTTACCTAAAAGGTGGCTAGCCGCCTTTTTGCTAAGTATTTGGGGAAAGACATTTTAAAAATTAAAGACATTCACTAATAATTTATGCATATATTTACGGAAATTGCTTAAGAAATTATTTTTAAAAAGGGTAGAAACGCCGTACAGAAAAATTACTTGCCCATCTCTCTTTATATCTTGAACCACATCAACCAGTGTCATTAGGAAACGTCTCGCTCGCAGATTCGGCAACATCCAACCTCCCGAACAAGCCGGTTGCGGCAAGTTACACAGAGAAATACAGTAAATATAACCTACCAATTCACTAGCTTAGCGTTTGTGGACTATGGGAAGCCTTCGGTTAGACCAAGATTTTGGCTGTGTTCTATATAGCAGAGGTTCTAAATTGACTACCGAAGTACTGAAGTGTTTGTATCAATACCACAATGTCAGTCCTACAAGACCAGAACTCGGAACCTAATCAACTGAAACGAATGATGCGACGAAAAGTGAGACAGGGGGATGTCATTTCTCTGTTTTATTGTACGCTTCCTCATTGCAAGATGTATTCAAAGGTCTGGAAACGATTTGGCATTAATATGAATGGCGAGGACATCACCCACCTTAGATTTACTGATGAAATACTAAGTCATGGTTGACATGTATGACGGCCTTAATAAAGCCTACAAATGAGAGGATCCTAACATTTACATGGATAAGATGAATATATAAATGAAATAAGATAAATATCATGTTCTACACACTTCCGAAAATGTCAAAGACCCTACGTTCGAGGTAGCGGGTACCTAGGATAAACAATTCAGGTACACGCACCAAATCGAACATCAAATTGAGTAACGGTAATGATGAATGAACAAGTAAATAAACTTTGTAAGTCCAATTTTGAGCAAGAGATCATCCGACAAGTCCAACTGGACTAGCCGTTAAAGCGGAAACTACGAAAAATCTTTACGTCCCAAATAACGTAGCGCGATAAAACGCAAGTTTGACCAGTGTTCGTTGCCAGTGCCAGTGATTTACGGCATAGAGAGCTAAACTCATCCGACTGCAATTGGGAGAGCTGTGCTCGCCGTTTGCCTGTAAGATCAATTCAAGAACGAGAAGATCCGCAGAAAAATCAAGATCTTCGAGAAGAACCAAGAGTTGTCTAATATTTGCCAGACTTAGGTGGCAGTAGGCGGGCCACATCGCTTGGAGTACCGAAGGTGATTCTCGAGTGGCGACCGCAAACCAAAACTGAAGCATGGCCGGCCTATCATGAAGCTGTGTCTGAAGCGTGGGCGGACTTTTTACTTACATGAGGGCGTTCACAGTGCGCAACCATCCCGTTCAGTCTTGAACTTCGCTTCATTTCACTTTAAGTCTATGCGATGATCGTCCGCCGTCAGGTCTGCTTAGGGATGCCACGTTTGCGCTTTCCTTGGAGGTTCCAGTCTTGCATCAGTATGTGTTCAGGGTCCCTTTAGCGTTTGATCTGTTGATCGAGTTGAGTCTCACTGCCGTGCTCCCACATATTTAGGTTAGAGACTGTCAGGCCAGTAAACGTTGCACACCTATACTTATATTACTATACACGGTTTTTATTTTAGACCAGAATATCTTGAGCTAACTGTTCTGGTCAGTTCCATGATTGCAGTTCAGGACGCAGCCGGCTGTCGGCTCCTTCCATAGCCTCTGCATCAATGAGCAACGCAAAGAGCTTGTCGCCTGCACTTCATTTTCTGGGTCTTCCTGGTGTTGACTTTCAGTCCCGTTATCTTTGCCTTTCGTCATAGCTCTACGAGAGGTGAGAGGTTACTTTTAACCCTTTTAGACATCACTGAATGTTTAAAATCAAATAGACATCTTTCTTATATGGTCATTCAACACATAACAAGGCTTAATCTGCACTATAGGTGTCAAAGACTGACGTAGGTACACGATTTCAAATAATACATACATACCTACCTACCAAAACGAGGCACATAACAAACTTAGTATTAAAGGTGCAAAATTATTGTTTTTAAACTTTCACGATTTTTATACATATTAAATATATTTTGGGAATTAATCGCGTGAATTATTTTAAGGTACGAAACGTCGGGTAAATAAAAGGTTCGTATCTTTAAATAATTCACGCGATTAAGTCCCGAAATATATCTAATAAGGTGTAAAATGCTATTTATGCATCTAATTTTATAAAATATACAAAATAAATATGAATACTTGAATTGGATATTATACATCAATAAACCAGTTAATAACGAGAATTGTAAATGTAGTAATCCTTTATAATATCAATACTATAATCGTGTAAAGACTTACCTTTCCATATCTCACGATATCTCTAACACCGGAATGCTACACTCTGCGAGTATTCGAGCCGAAAAAACCATACAACACGTTAATGTGGGGCTCAACGTTAGCGTAATTAGCGGCGTTTTTGTAATGTGGCTTTGCCGCTATTTGAAGTTGTATCACCGAATATTTAAAAAAAAATACTTAGCAGTGATTGAAAAATAGCTAAACTTTTTTCATACAGATTTAGTGTCAAAACTTACCTTTAAAGAGGTGAAGGGCGTTCGTTCCCTTTTTTAGATAAGTATTTTCTATTTACGTCCCTCTAGTTAACGTTAATATGAATTATTCTTGACGAGCTGCAACATTTCTCATTGCTGTTCCGCTCCTATTGGTTGTAGCATAATGTTATATAGTCCATAACCTTCCTCGATAAATGGGCTATCTAACAGTGAAAGATTTTTTTAATTTGGATCAGTAGTTCCTGAGATTACCGCGTTCAAACAAACAAACTCTTCAGCTTTATAATATTAGTATAGATAATCATACTGAACTAAAAGGCAGTAAAAGTATTTTAACTGCTTTGTTGCTTAGTCTAATAAGATAACTTCCATAAAGTAAAGTATCGGATTTCGTTGTTGGGTAGTTAGAGGCCTTTAACGACGGCTGCTTTCAAGCTAACATGTCACTTAGCGGCTCACACGTATTTCATATTTCATAAACGATTAATGATAAAACTACTTTTTTATTCAGAAAGATAGAGAATTTAAAAATATTTACTGTTACACTAAAAAGTCAAAAATGACCTCATGTGGCTTAACAGCCTTTTAGTGATAGGACGACAGTATGATGCATTTAATGCATGTTGCTGCTGAGGAACTTGCTAAATGACTAGTGAGAATAGAATGAGATAGTTTTGGGCCCTGCGTCCCATAAATGGGAATGTTATAAAGCTGACTATGTTTTGTATGATATAAAAATCCTTGGGGTCATGTAGTTTACATAAAAAAACACAACGAATACGAAAAAGGTCCAAGTTCAAGACATTTTTCGAGATGACATTGATTGCTTGGTCTAGTTATGTTGTTGTAATTAAAGGAGGATTCCCACGGTGCGTTATTTTCCGAACGGACCCGGACCAGGCCGTACGATTCACTGTTGGAATATCGTCGTCTGTAAAAGCGCAGACACGTCTGTAGCTGTGCGCCGGAAGTCGGTAAGTTCAGTGCGGTGCGTGCTCGTGCGGTGCGGTCCGTGAGCGTCCGTAAAAACAGACGAGCGTGTCAAAACAAGCTTCATTTCGCTAGCCTTGCACGAGTGTGGTGGTGTTTGCTTCTTTAGCAGACACTGAGCAATACGCACCGTGGGAAGAGCCCGGTGCGTAGTGCGTGGCTGTCCGTGGTCGTCGGCCGTGCGTGCTAATCCGCATAAACGCTCACAGTGGGAAACCACCTTAAGACGATAACCACTACTGTTGGTAGTTCCTCAAGCACGAACCAATCTACGCATGCAGTTCGTTCGTACCCTCAATTTCATAGCTATTGACACGGATTTATTACGTTGCTCTCTGAGTGAATTCACAAAGGTGACTTTTTTTTAACGATAACTAGCAATGTAGGATTGTGGGTCCCACATTACTGACAATCCTGTTAACCCCTCCGGCTAAGCTAAATAGTTTGTGTTAGGAGTGGGTTTATGTCGGTATTGTAATGGGTAGGATTCGAAGCCACAACCTCACGATTACGAGTCCAATGTCTTAGCCATTGGGCTACATACTTTAGATAATTGCTTTTTATAAAACGTCATAACTAAATATAAACATCGCGTGGCCGGCCCCCACGTGAGACTGGTGTTCGACTCGTACGTGTGGTTGCCTACAGGGGACACGCGAACCCACTCCTAGCATAAGACGTTGTGGTTTAGCTAGAGGGGTTAACAAGATTGCTTGTAATATGGGACCCAATTCCACGTAGCTAGTTATCTTTAAAAAAAAATATTGAGAATTTTAATTATTTTTAATTTTTAATTTTTATACGCTATCGCCCTAGTTGAGCAATTTAAGTGTGAACATTTTCTATCTATTATAATCTAAGTAAATACAAAATGTGTTTTTTTTGTGCCATAATGTGTAAATACTTACTTTATTTAATAATATAATATTTTAGGATAACTCACACAATACCATTTGATCACTAACTAGGCACAACTGTCGAACATACTTATATAAACGGGAACTTCATGGGCTGATAACACAAAGACTGGCCTGTTGGTCTAGTCGTTTTTGACCCTGACTGCTAAGCCGGAGTTCGTGGGTTGGATACCCACCCAGGATAAAACTTTGTGTGATGAGCACGATGGTTTATGCGGTGTCTGGGTGTTATTTATCTATAATATGTATGTATTTAGAAATATATATGTATGTTTATAACCGCACCGGTGATTGCTCCCATATTAACGGACTTATTCAATGAAATTATAGACACTGAAAGTATCCCGGCCGATTGGACCACATCCACAATAATACTGCTACATAAAAAGAGAGATAAAGGTGAAATAGGTAATTATATACCAATCAGTCTGATGTCCAATATTTATATATTTTTTTTCAAAAATAATTATATCTCGAATCACGCCACCAAAAGCCAAAAAAAACACCATCAATCAACCAAAAGAGCACGCTGGTTTCCGAAGCAAATATTCAACCGTCGATCATATACATGTACTGAGGCAAGTTCTATAGAAATTCAAAGAATACAATAAAATCTAGGATTTGTAGATTATAATAAGGCTTTTGACTCATTGGAATATGATTCTATCTGGGAAGCACTACATATGCAGGGAATACAAAGAAAATATATACAAATACTTAAAAATATCTACTCAAACAGCAAAGCACAAGTCAGGCTGGAAGCAACAGGAGAGGAGTTTCCCATTGAGAGAGGTGTCCGGCAAGGTGACCCCGTCTTACCCAAACTATTTTCGGCAACCCTGGAGATGGTATTTAGAAATCTGGATTGGGACAAAAATGGACTTAACATAAACGGTGAATTTAAAACCACCTGCGTTTTGCAGATGACCTGATCCTATTTTCCGAGTGCCCGAAAAGGCTAGAGCAAATGTTACAACAATTATCTGATGAAAGCGCGAAAACAGGACTTTCAATGAACACAAATAATACAAAAATTATGACTAACGGTTCACAAACCTATAACATCAGATTGAAGTAATTTTTATAGGCATTTCTTGCCAAAGACTTTACAAATACAATAATTGCATTTTTGAAAGATAATAAAATTTGAATCCAGACTCAGGAATCGAACCCGAGACTTCCGTAGCCAACCCTACAAAAAAAAAAATTTTCTATCTTTCAAAAATGCAATTAATGTATCTATAACATCAGAGTTAACATGGAGTAAATAAATTATGTAGAAGAATACTTATACCTCGGACAGTTAATATCGCCAAGTGATACTATGCAAAAGGAAATCGAAAGAAGGATAGCCAATACTTGGAAAAGATATTGGTCTCTAAGCGAAATCATGAAAAATCAAGACATGCCAACAAAACAAAAAAGAAAAGTATATAACATGTGCATTTTGCCATGTTTAACATATGGATGCCAAACATGGGCATTAACGGAAAAACTAATGCCAAAATGGAATAGAAAGAAGTGTAATTGGGGTAAAAAGACGAGATAGGGAAAGATTAGAAAATATTAAAAAAATAACTAAATTTAAAGATTCGGGCAAATTATGCAAAACAATAAAATGGCAATGGGCAGGACATATGTCAAGAGAAAGGAATGGGAAATGGAAAAAAAACAATATCAGAATGGTATCCCAGAGATGGGAAAAGGAGCAAAGGGCGACAACCAAAACGCTGGGAAGAAGAGTTAAAGAGAACTGCTGGTCCAGAATGGATGAGAATCGCGAGAGACAGGGTAAGTAGAAATCTTTAGAGGAGGCCTATGTCGAAGGACAAGCTGGGGAAAAAGTAACGATCCATAGTAATACATAAGAATTAAAATTAATTAAAGTATTTAACTTGTAAACTCAGCAATAAAGGCTTCTTTTTATTTTATTTATTTTATTAAGTATGTTTATCAGTTTTCTGGTTTCCATAGTACAAGCTCTGCTTAGTTTGGGATCAAATAGCGTTGTGTTAGTAGTCCCAAGATATTATTATTATTACTTATATTTACTTTAAAAAGACGACTCAAGCAGTTTGGTACAAGCCCTGTGTCGCGGGGGACTTTGTTTGTAAACATACAAGTCACGAACACAAATTACACCCAGACCCGGAACAACAATTTGTGGATCACACAAAGTGGTGTCCCGTGTGGATATCGAACCCACGACCTCTTGGGTAGCAGTCGGACACACTCCCACCGCGCCACAGAGGCGGGGTTTATAAATACCTACATATCATAGACAATTCTACGACAAGATTTTGCTTATGTCAGAAATCCAGTGGAATTGGATGTTGCTGGCTTCGTCCAGTCTGAAGAAGGAAGTAGGGCAGGAGGAGAGGTAGCCGCAAGTAAAAGCACGTTCAGGCACATGAATTTCCCGTTTGTATCCCCTGACAAAACAAAGTCATTGGAAGTAAATCGAGCTAAAAAAGAAGACTATTTTTCTTTGCTTCTCGCAAGAATCTACTACAGTTGCCAGTATTACTATGGACAACAAGGTGCATGCATTGTTCGAAAAGAAAGAGAAAGATCCTTAAAGATCCTATAAAGTAAAACTGCTCTGATTGCCACAGGATAATCCCTTCCAAACCAAAACGTAGATACAAGAAATCCCTAAATATACACAATAGCAGACAAAAATTATCTATTCTATGCTGGTGCTGGGAATAAAAAACTTAGCAAAGACAAAGAAGAAAACATTAATAGAGATAAAAGAGTAGGTATGGATAATGGAGTTGACAAAGATAGACAGATGCGGTTATTAGAGAAAATACAGAGGAAAGTCGATAACATAAAATTAACTATTTATTTAAGTCAACAATATGTTAAACAAACTGTATCGCTGTTGGTTTTCCTAATAAATAAATAAATAAACTACGCCTAAACCTTTTAGAAGAATAACAACTTAGAGCATGTTGTTTCTTTTTTTCTTTGTTTAAATAACGACTCCCACATTAGGGTACAAGCCCTGTGTCGCGGGGGACTTTACAAACTTTCAATTCACGGACACAAAGTACACCCAGACTCGAAACAACAATTTGTGGATCACACAAAGTGGTGTCCAGTGAGGAAATCGAACCCACGACCTCTTGCGTAGCAGTCGGACACACTCCCACCGAGTAGTAGATTAGAGATATTGTTTACTATAATAAATTAAGTTGAGGTTAAAAAAAAAGTACACCCACACACAGAATAAACCATCGTACTCATCACACAAAGTTTTATCCGGGGTGGGGATCAAACCCACGACCTGTGGCTTAGCGGTAAGGGTTACTAACCACTGGAACAACAGACCGGTCAATTAACTTTTTCATGTAGACATTTCAGATTAGCCAATTTTAGTCGTTAGAATAAATTTGCCAAAAATCTAACAAGAAGAATAATTAGGGGTTAAAACAGATCACCTCATAAAACATAACCGATTCTCTCATGTTTTACCTAAACCTTCACAAATCACTGAAAATTATTACACACCTTAAACCAACTAAATCCGATTCATTATTTAGAATTACAGTTAGAACAACTCCAATAAATTTCTCTCTAACGTTTGAGTATACAATAATAATTAATTAAAGATACTCTCGCCGTGTTTCAGTTATATATTTGTACGTTAACTTGTTGGTTAGGTTTGGGGTGTAATAAGACGAATCACATGTTTTTATTTGTATTTGAGGACGTACTCGTAGATACACATCTCGGTAAAACAGGATAGGAGCTGGAATTTTAGTCGCATGCCGAAGCAATACTGTTTCATTTAGAAATAATGTAATGATATAAATAGCTTTATTGTTCTATATTTTTATAATACGTAGGTAGAAAACAAAAATACAAACAACCGAATTGAGAACCCGCCTCCTTTTTGAAGTCGGCTAAAGATATATTAAAATGCATTTGACAATAAACATTTACATTAATACTGGTTATTGTTCACGCCAATTTTGCATCTGATATGATTATTTCAGCTGCCTTCTCTGCCCACGCTACAGCGGCTATAAAACCACTAACAGTGCATCATTCTTGCGTCTACTACGCAACGTTTATTCTTCCTTTTAAGACAGAAACAGAACTTAGTGTTTACCACAGCTCCTATTGAATTGGTTCCAACATGACGATAGTTACCAATTATCCACATTCAATTTTCAGTATTCTTAAAATCTTTTTTCATGAAATGAAATGAAAATAAAGTTGGGTCTCTTTAACTACAGCGTCTAAAGTCTTTATTATTTAAACGCACTAGCAGTACGCATTGTAGTCGTGCCGTTGGGCTAGAACGTTATTACATTAAGGAGTTACCTGTAATTGTTTTTGGCGCATGCACGATCCACGAGATAACGGATTTAAATTACTTATGATTGTAATCACCTGAATGCAGAGCTCCTTAATAAACTTGACCGACTTCTAAATAACTGCATTCGATTCATTTTCAATCTTCGTAAGTTTGACCATGTTTCTTCCTACCGTTCCGAACTTAAATGGCTCCCTATTCGTCAGCGACATAGTTTACGCGCTCTCACTACACTCTATTCTATTCTTAATTCTCCTACTGCCCCTTCATACTTGACTTCCTACTTTCAGTACCTGCACTCAAATCACAGTAGAGATCTTCGATCTTCCGACAATCTACTTCTTTTATGTCCTGCTCATTCTTCTGGATTCGTCGGATGCTCTTTTATAGTTCAATCTGTTTCTCTCTGGAATGCCCTGCCCCCCGAAATTAGGATGGCACCCAATCGCCTTAATTTTAAATGGAAGGTACGCACTTTATTCCTTGATGGATCAGCTGAATCATCACAACATTAGTAACATAAATATTAGTCTGTATCTATGTATTTATTTATGTATGTATGTATGTATTGTTGTAAGTATGTATACTATTGTATAGTTATGTATGTAGGTATATATGTATGTATGTATTTTTGTAAGTATGTATACTATTGTATAGTTATATTGGATTTTAGTATTTATTTTATATTCTCTATCTAGCTATTTTTATTTGTGTATTATGTAAGAATAATAAGGAAGTTTTTATTTTACAATTAGGTTACTGCACCTACACATTCCATTTCTACATCACCCTAAGGTAGACTGGCAGAGAATGCTTTTAGCATTAAGTCCACCTTTGTACAACTTTGTGCATAAAGTTTTAAATAAATAAATAAATAAAATAATCAGAATATTTTTAGCTTGACGATACAGTTCGTCGTTCAAATTCATTAGTCTTATTAATATTTTGCTTTCAAACTCAAATTATCATTTTTCAAATTATTTTCTAACATTCAGCGATATAACCGTAACCGTGTGGATAATAATCATAATTTTCAATAATAAAGTCTAAATTTTCAAAAGGACTGGATATATATGTTATTGCCAGCATAATCAAGAAAAGGCGTGGGAAATTTATGAGCTTTGAATGGTTTTGGGTCTGATTTCTTGTTAGTTTTGAATACTCAATAATAATCCAATTACCTATATTTTGACGATTCTGCGCTACTAGCAGATCATAAAAACTTGTTAGATTAAATGGCATTTTTTTTAATTGCTAACATCAGCAACTGTGGTGATTTTATAGGACCAGCGCTCACAATGACGTCTTTATGGTAAAAAAAAGTTACAGGCTTTTAACTTTTTTTTTTTACCATTTTTGATCAATTTTGTGTGTTTTTGATAAATGGGAGTGTGTCCGACTGCTACGTAAGAGGTCATGGTTTCGATTCTCACACGGGACATCACTTTGTGTGATATACAAATTGTTGATCCGAGTCTGGGTGTACTTTGTCCGTTACTTGTATGTTTGTGAAGTCCCCCGCGACACAGGGCTTGTACCCTATTGCGGTAGTCGTTTTTAAAAGTAAAAGTTTACAGTGGACTCTAAGGGTGCTCCCTCACTGCGAGCATTCGCCTGTAATGTAACGTTACAGATCCGGGCATTACGTCGCTGAGGGAGGAGAACCGAGCATTACAATGCGCAATCTGTAACTTGTAACATTAATGAAAAACTGAAATGATCGTTTCGAAAATCGAATCATAAATATTACATTACAGGCGCATGATCGTCAATCAGGTAGGCAATATTGTAACGTAATGCTCGAAATCGACTTATAAATGTTACATTACACGAGCATGCTCGCGGTGAGCGAGGGCCTTAAGGCTGGAAGGCCTCCAGCTACAATCACCAACACATAATTACCAGCTTCCACCAGTCTGGCTATGACTAAGCTGCCGGCGATACAACATCGTACTATGACGTACCTAATCATAGCTACTTTCATCAGCGAGACGTATCATAATAGCTTTTGTAAGTGCACCACACGATCATATCCAATCAACAATGAATGGTTGTGTCTCATCGCGTCTCTCATGAATCGCAACAATTATTCCTGTAAGTTCCTTACGAGGAACTTGAACATCCGGTGGAAGGTCTGGTGTGTTGCAACTGAGAGCTTTACTGTCTTAATTTTCGAAATCATTGTGCTCGTAGACATCCCGATGTCTCTTCAGTATTAAGGGTTAAATTGATAAAAAATGTTTTGTTTATTATCTTTTGTATCGTGCCTAACTGCTTGCGTGAGTGCTTTGTTTCCTGTTTTACGAAACGCTATGATGTAGTGATATTGATAGTTAGCTAGGTATTTATGAAAACTTAAGATTAAACAAAAGTTTGAAGGTTAAACGACTAAATTTAGTTATATAAGATAAATAAATTTGAAACGATTCCTTCTCTGTTTTTTACATTATTTTAAATAGTTTTTTACACTAAGTTGAAAGCCAATATCAGTGTGAAATGTTTAAATACATAGTTGCTAGCAACAACTTTCAAAAGTATTAAAAATAGGGCTTAAAAAAATCGATACATTTATCTGTTCTTTGGCAAATTCATAATCTATATAGTTACTTTGTGCGACGAAAGCTAAACATTTAAGTCTGGTAATGTAAAATCATAACATAAAATCGATAATTGACATTTAATTTAAGAAAATTGCAGTGACGTGATTGCCCTTGCTTTGGTCTGATAAATGATGATTTCATCCTTGGAAATGAATGCCTGGAAGCTAAGTGACAAAAAATGTTATAATGTAAAAGAATTTAGGAAAATTTTTAATAATGTATTTAAATAAACTTTATCTATATTTTTGCTGGCTATACTAATGTAGCTAAACATGTATGTACGAACTACTATTATGTAACATCTCCGAATACCATGTTTAAAGCAAAAAAATATTATGAGTATGATTAAGAGGAATTGACCCGTTCAATAACACCAGCTAAGTATGGGCCAGGCTTGTTTTAACGGAGAAGGGGCAAGGGGAGTGCCATTGTCTTCGGCACATGCGGACTTTAATATTACCTTTTTTTGCCTAGGATATTAACATTTTGTAATCACCAATTGCTAAGTTTTGTTAAAAAATATTATATATAATTTTTAAACCGCTGTTTGGCAGAACTATTATTACACAAGCGAATCACATTTCAAATTTAAACAAAGTCCATCCAATAGTAGAATCTCCATAGACCATCATCGTAACTCACAACACTGAACGAAATCAAAATGAAATTTAAAATAGCGGTTGTATATTGCAGATTGCAGTAAATACTTGACTAAAATGAATGTACAGTTTGGAATATAAAAACATAAATCAGACCATTGCAGCTTGTCACATACAACCACGACTAGATTTATCATGTGGTTAAGAATTGAAACATAAAATACTAGTGGAAAGCAGACAAATGGTTTCATCTTTGATTTAAATTATGCATTCGATAAATCAATCATGTTTTGACATTTTATATAAATTTCTTCCTATTAAATGTCTTTCAAATATTTTCACGTAAGAAAATCTTACTAATATTTATCAATCCGAAAGTTGTGCTCTTTCACGCAAAACGGATGTTGATGAAGCTTTACAGTAATGTAGTTTATTCATCAGGATAGGCTTTATAGAACATAGGCTATAAAATGTATTTATTTATTAATTATAACGCGAGCGTGGCCGCGGGGAATCGCTGGTTATTAATTTTGAAATGTAAACAAACAATAAAATAAATTGAAGGTTTTATTTAAAAAATGTACTTACTTAATTTCAGTTTATATCTTAAAAGTAAAATTATTTATAGTTGGGCAGTATTCTTACTATAAACGTGCCTTTTTTGTATGCACTAAACGAAACACTCATTCAGGAACACTTCTCCTCAACGTATAGGCCACAATATCCACTGACTGAGGGCTCAAATTGCTCACTTTCCATCCACCGTCAGGGTACACTCGCGTGCTGAAGACTACTTCACCTTCACCACAAAATAGCTCCATTGAACTGGTATCTAGGAAGATCCTCCAGGATTCAGCTTTCAGAGGCGACCACTCTACTTGCCTTACGTCACCTGATCTATCCACCACAACTTTGCGAATCTCCGGATTCCATTGTATTAAAAGGTCTTCCCCACCATTACTTCCTTTAATGTGTAACTCAATTTGATTATTCAAATCCCCTTTAACAACAAGTTCTGCAGTCTTATCAAAAGAAATACCTTCGCCTTGTATAAGTTCTCCATTCCAAATAGTTTTTTCTCTGAGGGACGTCATCATTTCAACTGGCTTCATTAAAAGCCTATTTTCTCGTAATTCTAACTCTCTGAAAATCGTTAAAGCACCTGCCCAACCGTCCGTAGCCTCTGGGAACTCAGTTTCCCACATGCCAAACCAAGCGATTAGAATTCTCTTCCCATCATTTTCTAAGGTCTGTGTAGCATAGAAGTCATGACCGAAATCGATTTCTTGAAAATCAACTTCGGGAACGAATTCGAATGTTTCATAATCAAACCTTCCAATAATGTATCCTGTTTGGTAAAGATTCTTGTACCTGTCACCATTCGGTTCAACACCCTGCGGGGATATTAAAAGGATATGTTTTCCACCTATCTCAAAGAAGTCAGGACACTCCCACATGTAGCCCATATCCCCAGTAGATTCGCCAAGCACGCTTAAAAATTCCCAATTAAATAGATCAGGGGATCTGTACAGTAACGCACGACCTTTTTTGTCGAGGGTTGTGCTGCCGATGACAACATACCAATGGTCTCCGTGTCTCCATACTTTAGGATCACGGAAGTCAGGCGATCCATTCGGAGCATCCAACAAGACTGGGTTACCTTCATATTTATCAAAGTTAATACCATCCTTACTGAAGGCCAAATATTGAGATTCTTTATAGAAAGGATCGGTTTCAGTTGTTTCGCGACCGGTGTAAATCAAAGCTAAGGTATCATCTTTCACAACTGCGCTTCCTGAGAAACACATCTCATCTTCTGGCTTCAAGGCAGTGGGCAACTGTGTCCAGTCTACCAGATTTTTGCTCGTCACATGTCCCCAATGCATGGGACCCCATTGGCTGTCGTAGGGGTAAAACTGATAGAACAGATGATACTCTCCATTGAAAAATGAAAATCCGTTTGGGTCGTTCATCCATCCTACAGGCGGTGTCACATGGTATTGTAGTCTGTATCTGGGATTAATTTCTGCTTTCTTTTCTTCAATATATGCTTCTATTTCAGCTATCGAGTTATTTTCTTTCACTGACTTAAGATGAACAGTCACAAAAAAACACAACGACACTAAAATCTTTAGAAGGGTCATGATTGATTGATGTGTTATTCTCGTGATTCTGTATTCTGTTTTATACCGTTACTAACGATAAGATAATAATCTCCTATCAATGTCGAGTACTTTGTTGATTATTGTCAGCGCATGCATCTTATATAGCCATGGCGTTATCTTTACTCAATCTACTAGGAGAATAAATACATAGCTTTAAATTTAAAAAAATACCTTTTTTGTAACTCAAGCATTCTATTCTTCCATAAAATTATAACTTGAGCACAAATACTTTTACTTACTTAGTGGTAATTTTCTGTAGGTATAGGTGTATAACATTCAACCATTACTGACTTATTTATCAACACACAGCTCAAAACAGATAGCTATTATTGACGTAGGCATCCATTAAGAAAGGATTTTTCAAAATTCACTCACTAAGGCGATGTAACGGGGGTCCAAAGTTTAGTAAGGAGAAACAAGATCCACGCGGGCAGAACCGTGGGCGAAAGTTAGATTTATAATATGACGTCTAGACAATACATGTCATTGTGAACACCATTATTTTTATAATGAACTAGGTGTGCCCGCGAGATCGTTCGCGTTAAAGTCGGATTTCAATTAAGGTAGTTTATGTCACGATATAACTTCTGTGTAAATATATTGGAAATCTATTGTTGGGTGAGCCGTATTATGATTGAGTAAGAAAGAAGAACCTTAACACAGCAAATAAAAAAAATCACATTATATATTATGAACATTGACATATATTTTTATTTCAACCGCTTCCCTCGCCATCCCGGGGTAATGAAAGTGACCGTCAGTGGAGAGGACCTGTGGTTTGTGTAGTTCAATCCAGTGATTGATTCCCGTTACCTTAAATTATTCACGCGATTAAGACCCGTAATATTATATATTTTCATAATGTGTACTTTAATGAGGGTGTTCTGAAATGACGCCCACTAGGCGGCAGCACAAAGACGTCAGGTCCAGAAGCCTGTCAAAAGTGTTAGAGCGCCTATACTTTCATGTCTGATTTTTTTGCATATTTTAATAAAATTAAATAATTAGAGTAAATTTTCTCTCAAAATCTAAATGCCACAAGGTTGTACAACTCCTATGTGCTCAAAACAACGGGAGGTCATAAGTTTTTTAAGGATAAAATACGTTTAAAACAATGGTTTGTAACCAATTGTAAAACAATTCGTAGAGATCGGTTTAGGCCTACAAATAACTGAGTTACTTCTACTTTTTCTGTTTTATTATTTATACATAAAAATAGGTTCATTGCACTGTGGCATCTTTCTGATTAACTGCTTGTAAGGGTATTAGATATTTCAAGATGAACCTTGAAAATGGTAGCAAAAGTCAATTTTAAAAATTGTCAAAACAAATGGCCGCCTACTTGGTATAAAGCTCTCATTACGATATCTGACTGATATAGACAAAATGAGGGTCGTTTAGAAAAGTTATTCACGTATACTTCAGAAACAAGACGTGATAGAAACAAAATACTGCCTAAATACTGTAACTAATAGAAAACTAGAAGAGCAATCAGTTGGGTACCGAAATCGTGTCACCCAGTGTAATTTTAATAGTAGTTAGTTTTTAAATTAAACACTCAAAAACGATTGGTGAAAAGGTGCAGAAAGAAGACTCTTGTCAAAGTGGCGCCAACTAATGGCGTAAATTTTCGTAAGCACCCTCATTGTGGGCTATCGCATATGAATTCGCCTTTAGAGGCGCTAGTGTACAGTACGCGGGTTTATTTCTAAGACTGTTGTTATAAATATTTTGTGGTACTTGAGATTAATTCTGGCAAATATAAGTTACTGGTCAATGAATGTCAGTGCTTTATGATCAAACAAATAGACTTTCTAAGAATGTATCATTGTGTACTCTCTTTTTCGACTAAAGTTTGAAAAGAGTATTTACACTAAAAATATTTGGGACATATTTTTTTTCACTATGTACAGACACGTTAAATTTACAATTTTATTGTATGTACACGTATAGATTTATAGATAAACTAGCGGCTCGCTCCGGCTTCGCACGGGTATAAAATATATGGATGTTATTATACATATAAACCTTCATCTTCAATCACTCTATCTATTAAAAGAACCGCATCAAAATCTGTTGCGTAGTTTTAAAGATTAAAGCATACATAGGGATATAGGGACAGAGAAAGCGACTTTGTTTTATACTATGTAGTGATAATGTTATCGTAATCGTAATCGAGTCACTATAACGTCTGTCTAATCTATAACTAGCTTTCGATTGCGGCTCCGCCCGCGTGGCTGGCGGTTATTGCAATAAAAGCTATCCTATGTTCTACCCCGGGACTCAAACACTCTCCATAACAAATTTCATATAAATCGGTTCAGTAATTTTAACGTGAAAACGTAAATAACATACAGGGTTACTTTCACATTTATATAACACTAGCTGTACCCCGTGGTGGTACCCGCGGTTTATTAGCCTATATGTTAATCCAGGATAATAGCTAACTCCATAATAAATTTTATTAAAATCGCTCCAGCCGTTTGGACGTGGAGAAGTAACAAACATACACACTCATACACTCACAAACTTTAGCCTTTATAATATTAGTGTGATTAGTATGGATAAAAAATCGGGTTGCACACCGGAAGAACCGGCAGACGTGGAAACTTAAACATTAACGTTGTGCATTTTTGAATCTTTTGGAATGGTTAGGGAATATTTCTTTTATCAGTACAAAAGTAGGTACTATCATTTATGTGGGTGAATACAATATTCATCTATTGCGTTATCGACTTAACGTACACAAACATGACAATTTAAAAATTAAAATGACAACTAATCACAATTTAGTTTATCTCACAAAAGTTTATCTCTCAGAAAAAACTACATTCTGTTAAGGTAATCCATAGTAACTAGCTTTTGAATGCGGCTCCGCCCGCGTAAATGTCGGTTATCGCGATAGATACCATCCCATCCTTTTCCGGTGTTCCAACCATCTCCATGCCAAACTTCATTTGATTCGGTTGAACGGCTTAGGAATGAAAACAAAACAGACAGAGTGACTTTCACAGCCGCTGAAAGCCGATGAGTTTGTTTGCATGTTTGTTTGAACGCAATAATCTCAAAACAACTATATATCGAGGAAGGCTACAAGCTACATAACATCACGCTAAGACCAATAGGAGCAGAGCAGCAATAAAAAATATTGCACAAACGAAGAAAATTTACGCAAACGAAGTTGCACGGGTCATTTAGTTTATAATATTAACTAGCTTTCGCCTGCAGCTCCGCCGACACGGATGTCGGTTATCGCATAGAAAAACCATTCTATGTTCTTTCTCGGAAAAACAATTCAAACTATCTCTATACCAATTTTCATCTAAATCGATTCAGCGGTATAAGCATGAAAACTTAACAGACATAGTTACTCGTACTTTTAGATTTATAATATACTAGTTGCCCACCTCGGCTTCGCACGGGTGTCATATCGTAGTAAGATTTTCAAACAAACCTAATACCTACATGGATTTTATCTTTAAGTTATTGCCGAAAAACTGCGCTTCTTTATAAAAGGGCTTAGGTACTGTGACAGGTGGGTCGAAGCTAATACACCTCTCTCGCGTTAGACCTCATTGTAGTAGATGAAACGCATTAACAAAATAAAAAGAAAGATGTCATTCGAGAATTGCGAGTTTTATGGCCGACCGATTCGGGTCGTTTTAAATGTGATTAGATTTATATAGAATAGTAATACCAAGTGGTTAAGAAATGTGTTTTGTAGATTAAGTGAATTGATGTTGATAATGTCTTAAATGACGATTTAATTAATAAATTGTATTAGCTTTGGGGAAATCCAAAAGTTTCATTTAAAAGCCCGATAAAAGTTCTGAAGAACACCCCCGGTACCTGCTCAAGAGCTGGCCTGGTGGCTACATGGTGGAGGCGCCGTCTTCGGCACGAAAATATTATAATAATACAAAAAAAAATCTATAAAAAAAAACAAAATGGAATCGTTCACGGGATTGTACGAGTCCGTAGATGATTTCGTGGACCAATTCCGGATCATCTGTATAATTAACAAAATCACATCAGATGAAGAAAAAAAAAAAATTGTGGCGGCGTATCTAGCTGGACCAGCGTTATATTTTTGTAAAACAGTGATCAAAGATTGCAAAAGCTTCGAGGATTTTGTTACTGCATTAAAGGCAAAATTCCCAAACCGTACAGATTATACGGAGAAATTTTATGAAAGGATGCAAGGGACATTATGTCTTTTTATTATGAGCTTTCTTATATCGCCACGAAAGGAAGAAAGAACAGATGATACGTTCATAAAAAAATTTCATATGAAATGCAATGAATTTTATAAAGATAAAATAGCGGCGATAATTTTCTCGAACAGAGATCATGTAAAGAATACTGTAGTACAGCTACATAGAATTTATGGTGCAATGAATGACGAAGAACAGATAAACTTGAGTGTCAAGATGGAAAATGTCATGTCATCAAAATCTTCTCATTCTCATTCATCGCATTTATCATGGCGGGTTAGATCTAGCCAACATAATAATATAATATATAACTGTTCAAGGTACAACAAGCACAAATTTGAAGCCTTCCGAACGAGACGTCGCGAGCAAAGACGTCATCCTCAGCTTGATGTACTGAAGGGTGAACAAAACAAAGCTGCTGAGATTGCAGAAATGAATGAAAACAATATTAAAGGTCGGTTGAGTCCATTTATTGATATAAATATAAATAACTTTTATATTACTGCGTTAGTGGACACAGTTGCGGAAGTTTCTATTGTATCGCACGAGTTTGCTAAGAATAACAATATGTCGATTGAATTGTCTGATATTTCCTTGTAAGCAGCGGACGGCACGACGTTGGTGGTGACTGGCAAGAGTCACGTAGTTTTTTCATGCAGTATGGAGTAGACGTTCTCGTGGTGGACAACCTACGTCGAGATATTATATTAGGGTGTGATTTTCTTTGTAAATATAATGTCTTAGTTGATTTTGGTAGGTGTACGTTTTGGCTTCCAAATGGGGACATGGCTTTTATTGCGGAGAATGATTTAAAGTTTCACATCGATAATTTAGATGCAAAGAACACTGTTATGGATGTTAGCAAGATTTCGCAAAATAATAACTGTGAATATATTTTTTCTGTAGATACGTGTAAATCAAAAGAGATTGAGAATACTGACAAGTGTCAAAATATTTTTTCAGAAGAAAAGGGTTCTATGGTAGACTCGATTGAATTGAAAAAGGTTATAGAACGAAATGTAATAAATAAAAAAAGAAAGTCGATTCTCTTTGATAATTTCGTGTATAATAATATTTATGTTACAGATAATAGAGTAAATTCTTCTTCATGTAAGAAACGTGGCCATAAGGCTGATAGTTTTAATAGTTTAAATAATCTTTGTAAGTCCAAGTATTTTGTAATAAAGAAGGTCCCTAATAAATTAATTCAAAGGACGAAAAAGTCCTATAGTATAACGGATTATAAGCGACGTGAATATATTTCATGACAGTTAAATGACGACTGTAATTATTTTTTGATTATCCTGTGTTGAAGGGAATAATTGTGAATTGTACATTTAGCCGACGGAAAGAAATGAAATAATGATTTGTCGATGCTAATGTTGCTTAGTAATATGTTGTTTTTAATGTTTAGCCTTGGTTATTGAGGGTGATTTTTATAGGATAATGCGCAGATAATAGCAGATAGTTGTTTTTAAAGGTGAGATTCAATTCTTATAATGTGTATTTTATTTTTCATGTACGAACACACGTTGATGGGAAGTCTTGCACTGATGAGGCCACATATCTGCGATTAGGTCAGACAAGATTTGGGGTGATTTTTTTTTTATTTCTTGTTCAAATACGTAATATTGTATAATTGATTTAAACTTTGTTGTTAAAGATGGTTTTTCAATTATTGGTGTATGAGAGATAGGACGTTCAAATATGATTGTTTTATTTAACATGAAATAATCAATGGATGTGATCAGGTGATCACCGATGTCTCTATTGGCCAGTTGTTTAACCGTAATAAAATCGAAACTTGAGAATGGGTTCTCCTAAGATATATCAGTGCAGTCTTTCCAGTCTGATTATTATCTATGGACAATTTATGATTGATGATTGATTAAATTTAGTTAAAATTAAGTTTAGCTAGGTGATTAATCTGATGCAGGTGCTTCTTTTAAAAGCGTTTTTTGCCCAGCATCATCGTATAACTGTTATGTAAAGTGTTTGTTGACGTAAATGTTGTTAGATTATAACAGTTATACGTTGTCTTTTGCATAGAGACAGATCAAAAGGGGGAAAATAATATATCTCGCCTGAGTAGGTTAAATTCAAGAGCTAGGAAACTTTTTTTCTATGTTGTATGTTATAATTTTTTTTTTTTTTGATAAGAAGATATATAAAAAAAATAATAAAATTTTACGGGGCCCCCGGCGTGTGACAGGTGGGTCGAAGATAATCCACCTCTCTTACGTTAGATCTCATTGTAGTAGATGAAACGCATTAACAGAATAAAAAGAAAGATGTCATTCTAGAATTGCGAGTTTCATGGCCGACCGATTCGGGTCGTTTTAAATGTGATACGTTTATATAGAATAGTAATACCAAGTGGTTAAGAAATGTGTTTTATAGATTAAGTGAATTGATGTTGATAATGTCATAAATGATGATTTAATTAATAAATTGTATTAGCTTTGGGGAAATCCAGAAGTTTCATTTAAAAGCCCGATACAAGTTCTGAAGAACAACCCCGGTACCTGCTCAAGAGCTGGCCTGGTGTCTACAGTACCGTGAACATACGCTCTTCTGCTGGTGCAATCTTACATCGTATTTTTTCATATGTAGTGCATTTATTTGTAAAAACGGCTTCAAAATCTGGTTGCTTGGTTTTTCTTACTTTTACCATTTTTATACCCGTGTTTTAACAATTTATCGGTTGTTTGGACCGATAAATTCGTAACAAACCATAAAACAAGAAAATAAAACAAAAAAATCAAATTAATATTACTTTAGAAAAGTGAGATTATTAATTGGATAAAAGACAGAGTTTATTTCAGAACTATTATGACAAGACATTAAGGTATGCAGAAGAATGCTATAAGATCCCAGATTACCACAAAGGTAGGAGAATATTAAAAATATTAATCACAATATTTAATTTAAAACAAAACATTTTATTTCGTTAATTTACAAACATTAATTTATCTCATTAATTTTAATAATTTATTTTAAATATATTCAGTACATATATAAAATAACAGACTAAGTGTACGTTCAGATGACGAGAGTTTTACTTCTTTTATATTCTTCGCGGTTTATGGGTAAAATTGTAAATGAGCGTTAGCAAAACGCACGTCAACATGCATTAAGCGCTCGTTATCTGAACATAAGGTTATACTTTTTTCAGCCACATTCACATTTTATCAGCTAAACTAACACCATAACAAAAATAGTTAACACTTATTATTTTCTAACGCCGATAAAACTCACAACGGAACACTCCTCTTCAACGAGTAAGCCATAACAGTAAGAGTCTGAGTGCTTAGATTTTTGACCACCCATCCTCCTAACGGGTAGACCCTTGAGCTGAATACCACGTCACCATTACCGCAGAACAGCTCAATGGAGCTGGTATCCAGGAATATCCTCCATGTGAGTGAACTACCAGAACTCCACTCGACCTGTCTTTCATCATTATCTGCTCTGTCTACGGTGACAATACCTGAAGTTGCGTTCCATCTTAAAGTCACAATTCCGCCACCGCTACCACCTGTCATCTCCAACTCAACTGAGTTGCTCCAATTAGCAGCAACTATTAGTTCTCCCGTTTCTTGTAATGTAATATTAGCATTGGTTACTAGTGTTCCATTAAGGACCGTCGACTCTCTGAGATTAGTCATCGCATCGACTGGCTTCATCACAATACGAGTACCACTTAGGGAAAGCTCTCTAAAGATGGTCAAGGAACCTGCCCAATCGTATGCAGACTCGGTTAAGATCGTCTCTGTAGCGTTAGCCCACATACCAAACCAAGCAACTAATAAACGTTTATTGTCATTATAAGTAGTCTGTGTAGCGTAAAAATCGTGACCATAATCAAGTTCTTGGAAGTCGGTTGTTGGGACGAACTGGAATGTTTCATAACTGAAAGTACCTAGTATATATCCTGTCTGATACAAATTCTTGTACCTGTCGCCGTTCGCAGTCATTCCTTGTGGAGACATCATAAGTACGAATGTTCCGTTTAGCTCAAAAAAGTCGGGACACTCGTACATAGTGGCTGATTCAGTTACATTGCTGGCTTCAGCAAGCACGCTTAGGTATGTCCAGCTTAGCAAGTCCGCAGACCTGTACAATAGCACTCTACCTTTTGTCTTTTCTGTATTCTTTGATCCGATCACTACGTACCAATAGTCTCCATACTGCCATACCTTGGGATCTCGGAAGTCTGTCGTTATGTCTGTAGAGAATCTCAATACAGGATTACCTGCATATTTACTGAAATGAATACCATCATCACTAAACGCCAAATACTGGGACTCGTCATTCGTTGTTGTATTTACAACGACGTGGCCGGTGTACATAAGTACCAAGGTGGTGCCTAATACAACGCCGCTTCCGGAAAAGCACTGTTCCGTCCCTGGAATTAGGGCTGTTATCTGCGTCGTCCAATTCACCAGATCGTTGCTCGTTGAATGTCCCCAGTGCATGGGTCCCCATGTGCTGGCGTAGGGATTAAATTGGTAGAAGATATGGTAAAGTCCCTTATAGTATATGAAGCCATTGGGGTCGTTCATCCAGCCAATAGGAGGTGCCACGTGGTAGAGTGGCCTGTATGTCGAATTCAGCGTTGTTCTGTTTGATTCGATGAATGCTTCTAATGTTACACATGCTGTATCACACACTGTCGAGAGTTCGCAAGCTAAGCCAGCCGCGATACACGCGAGAAACACTATAAAAATCTTCGGAACCGTCATCGTGAAGGATTGAACATGTGTCATAAAATACAGGGCTTTTATACCTGATGTATTATAAGTGCTGAATGATAAGATAGCTGAAGGGTTTTGTTTTCTAATGTTAAGTGCTTCATTACATACCTAAGGCTATGATTAGGGGCCAAACCGGGTTTTTGATACAAACTGCATTTAGAAGTAAGAACAAACTAACATTTAAACTTTCGCGTTGCATGATTATAATTTATTATACGGGACAAACAGTAAAATATTTTTTTCAATTCGGATTTTTCAGTTCCTGAGATTACTGCGTTCAAGCCAACAAACAAACAAACAAACTCTTCAGCTGTTTAATATTAGTATAGATAACTTCTATCCCACTGTAAAAAAACTATTACTTTAAGACTTGCAGAATATTGTTATCTATTTTTCAATATTATATTAATATATATTTTTTTAATTTCAGGATGGTTAAAGAGAAGACGTTATAGAGATTTTTGGGCATACTGATAACACAAAATAAAAAACTCCCAGAAAGTCCACTACCGTGTGCCATGAACATACGCTTTTCTGCTGATGCAATTATTCCCTACACTACATGGTCCGACATGCTTTTGCCCGTTTTTGAATTTAGTGATTTTTATCTCACTTACATTTCTACCATTGCATTTGTGTACGTAGCAAAAATAAATTCGAAAATTGCAATGTCAACTTGTACGTGGAACAATAAAGAGTAGGTAGGAATTTCATTCACTCCGGTCTTACCTCGTACGGGTACGGTACGCCTCGGTACGTCAATTACTGAGATTACAATAATTACCAAGTCCAGGTTTATCTCCGGGCGTCGTAAAGCGACACATTAAAAATATTAAGTCCTCTCAATGCTGTAAATGGAGTGCTTCCACACAGCAGTTTCAAAAATAATTTTATCACACAGTATATCATTTAACGTGTGTATTGTGTCCAGGGATGTTACGGAGGTGGTTTTATCGGAACCGAAGTCGAAATCGGAGTTTTAAAATTTCATATGTCGCAGTTGGAGGTGGTGGGCGAAGACAAATATGTTGAGATATGTCTTAAGAAGTAGACAAATTATTCAATTACTACATATGTGAAGGAAAAATTTGCAGTGACGTGACTCGAACCCGCGATCATAGAGAATGAGTGACAATTTTTACCTTCCTACTATTATCACAGGTATGTAAATTAGCTTAAAGGCCGCCGCACGCTAGGTACCTCCGATTTAAAAGTATCGTAGCCGAAGTCGGAATCTAAGCTCCATAACATACCTGGTCCAGACTGTGACATCGTTGGGCCCAAATTGATGAACTTCTGAACTTTCTGTAAGTAATAAGATTTTTTTTCAGTTCTTCTCTTTAGCTATACGACGGTATGACGGTAGACGAATATTATTTAAACATTGAAGGAGCATTATATATTATATTTGTAAGGCCCAGAACAAAGCCACTTCGACTGCATTATTGGAGTCAGCTAATCCACCTTTGTGCAGGTGGTCGGGCATACAGGACACGAAGTGGTGTGAACCATTTGTTTATATTGCATCGCACAAGCAACTCAAGTTCGTACTCACCCGCAATCCTCTTCTTAACAGGTTATACTTGCTCCGATCGACTTAAGTCCGAAGCCTATTTAAAGATCTCCGGGACGAGGACTCTCAGCAAGACTCTCAACCGAGTGCGCAAGAATGAATGTACGTATTAAATTTCTTTAGCACGTTTTAGAGCCTAAATGGCTTGATGAATTTTCGTTTGACCGGTACCGTTAGATTCGTCTCAGTAGGCCTTACTCTCTTTCTTTAAATTGTTCTTGTGGAGCTCGTAAGTTGACTTGTATGTTGTCCCAGCCAGGCGCACCGTCTGACTTACATTAGAGTACCTAACATGTAGAGTTTCATCCAAATCCGTTTAGTAGTTTTTACGTGTAAGAGTAACAAACATCCATACGTCCATCACACAAACTTTCGCATTTATGATATTAAGTAGATTTTTTAAAACATTGCGTTTATACTCATCAACATTTTGTTACACAACAACATTAATTTCACATTTTCTTCTATGTGGGAGAACCATTACTTGGGACGTATGTGGCAATCATCTAATGCGTGTGTTACACTGAAATATAAACATGAATTTCAGGATACTTCAAAAGTTACACTTTTTGTTTGTGTTTTATTTCCAAGGTCAACAATGTCTGAATAAAATAATACTTTCAGCTTTGTTCGTTTCCTCGGAAAAAATCTGGAATATTTTTAAAAGAACTTATTTATTTCCATATATTTTTTAAAATCATTTTTAAATTATCATCCAAACTAACACAATAAAAATGTGAAAGTTTTCATGCTTTAACTGCTTAATCGATTTATCTATACTAATATTATAAAGCTGAAGAGTTTGTTTGTTTGAACGCGGTAATCTTAGGAACTACTAGTCCGAATTAAAAAAAACATTTTTTGTTTGGTAGCTCATTTATCGAGGAAGGCTATGTGCTATATAACATCACGCTATGCTATATAACATACCAATATGAGCGAGCAATGTAAAATGTTTCAAATTACACAATGTTATAATATTACACAATCTATATCTATATACATTATAATAAAACTGTAAATTTCACGTGTCTGTACATGGCCGAACTTAGTGAAAAAAAATATTAGGAAATGTTCGAAAAGAGTATTTAAACACTTTGCTGCATTTTTAGAAATGTCTGTCTGTCTGTCTGTCTGTCTGTTTGTTTGAACACGCATCACGCAAAAACTACCGAACAGATTCGCCTAAAATTTTGCACGTGCAATCTAATAGATGCAGATTAACATTTAGGCTATAAATTATCACGCTTTTTTCCATAGGAGCTAAGCAGTAAGGGATAATGTCTGTAGCTATTTTTCGTTATAAAACAGTAACTATTTGACGGATCTTTATGAAAATTTGCAGTTTTATAGTAAATACTATAAGACATTATTTACACTATGAATCATTACGCTAACGTCTATGGGGAACGAGTAGCAACGTATTTTTTGTCGCACCATAATGGTTTATCACAAAATTTTCCACAATAAGACATTATCTATAATTGTAACCCATGGAATGCATAACTTCACGCTAAAACTAAAAGGAGCTAAACACAACATTGTTAAGTTTCATAAAAACAGTTATTTTGACGTGGTGAGTAGCGAACAGTATAGCCTCGAAGCTATGCTAGCGGACTTTGACGACGAAGTCCCGGGCTCGAATCCGATGTCTGATTATGTTCTTTTTGTGTTTTTTTAAATTGTCTTTATCCTTTTTTAATATTTTTCTCAATGTTTTAGTTATTTTTTCGACCGCAAGTAACTTATTTACTTTGGTTATTATTTTTTTATATTAAAAATCAAGTAAATTATGCACGTAGGTAAGTTAATTATAGGTATTGCATGCACTGCTGAGAGTAATGAATTAATCGTAGTAGAAATGAAAAACAATATTACATTATAATTATAAAGTATTCGACATTTTCCAGAAATGATGTGTTCGTCTAAAAAAAAGACATTACACACGTAAAAAAATCATGTAGCGCCATCTATGAAATCAAATTGTTCACCGTGATCAAATAATTCCTTAATTGTGAAAACATTTATTAGGGTATAGGTGCTTGAGATGAAGGATTTGTTTCTTGCTGAGTGGCAACATTCTTGAAAGTAGATGGCGTTGTAAATAACTTTGTTGTGGTAACTTCTTTTACTAAGTATAGAACGTTATTGAATAATAACGTTCTATACATAGTAAAAGAAGTTTTAAAAAGAAACACATTGCTATGCTTTTTAGAAATGTTTGTCTGTCTGTCCGTTTGTTTGAACACGCATCACACAGGTGCATCGAGGATCATGTTTTCTGGTTATGGTTGGAGATCACGTGTTCATCAATTCAACGATAATGAATGGCTCAACATCGGTCAAGTGTGAGTAGTTCGGGTGATGGGAGGAGGGGGGTTGTTGTTTGTCAACCGTACCTTTAGGGATATCTGACATTTTCGCGGGCATGACACACATGACACGCTCTGTGTTTGCTTACTAAAGTGTTACAGCAGTTTTATTATTAGTATTGCGTTGTAACACTATATGAAATACACCCCATTTTTAGCCAAAATGGCAAAACAGAACCCTTATAGTTCCCTTATGTCTGTCCGTCCGCAGCTTAGCTCAGAGACTGTTAGTGCTAGAAGGTTGCAACTTTTGCATGAATAAATTACTAACGCCGATAAAGTGAAAGAACAAAATCTTGAAAATCATTATTTTTTTAAGGGTACCTCTCTTACATGTAAAGTAGGGATGTGATTTTTTTCTCACCTACCTACCCCATCGTGTGTGGTATCATTAGATAGGTCTTTTAAAAAGCGTTTAGGGTTTGTGAAGACTATTTTTAGATTTAAGGATTCCTTTGTGTATAATATTAGGCTTTATAGTGAACATTTTTGTTAGAGTCAAGTGTCGCCTTGCCAGCTAAATGGTTGATGTTGGGTATGTGAAAAAATTTAGGGTAGTAGTTTAAATACTAAAGTTATAAGGAACACTATCACAGTTAAGTACTTAGGCTTTACAAGTTTACGATCACATGAGAAGTAACAACATTTTCGTACAAATTCTATTAAAAATTATTAGGTAATAAGTAGGTATAACGTTGAAAGAATGAAACAAAAACAACAGAAAACCCACTTCTTAAGCCGCACACCAAACTAACTATCGATTTTTATTTAGTAAGTATTTAGTCAACAGGACTGTTTCCAACATATTTACACAGAAGTTATTTCTTTACCTAAACTACCTTAATTTAAACCCGACTTTCACGCGAACGAAGTCGCGGGCACAGCTAGTGTTATAATATATCGATTAACGTTTCATTTTCTTTCATTCTGTTGCCTCGGGTTTTATCAGTAAGTTATCACAGTAATACTGCACTGAGTGACCACTTACTGTGAAGGAGCGCTGACTCATTACAAATCATTTCACGTTTCCACATGGAATTTTCTTTAAGTGGTACAGTCGGGTGCTATGCACTTTATAATATAGCTTTATTTCTGGATCAACTGTCTATAATACTTTTAACGGCAATAATGTAAATAATGTTTTCTCGATAATATCATGGGACAACCCGCACAATGCCATCTGATCCTAAACTAGGCAGAGCCTGCACTATGTCAGCCTGACAACTGATAAACATACTTGTATATTTCTATATAAATACATATCTATACTTCTATACTAGTATTATAAAGCTGAAGAGTTTGTTTGTTTGTTTGAACGCGGTAATTTCAGGAACTACTGGTCCGAATTGAAAAATTCTTTCACTGTAAAAATTCTGTCACTGGGCTATGTGTGAAAGAATTACATAAGTAATTCTTTCACACATAGCCCATTTAGGCCATCTAGGAAGGCTATATAACATCACGCTACGACCAATAAAAGCAGAACAGCAATGAGAAATGTTGCAAAAACGGGGAACGCAGACGAAGTTGCGTAAATTTTCAATTTTTTAATTTTTTTTTTATGATGAGCACATTTTGTATGATGAGCACGATGGTTTTTTTAGGTAATAAACCATCGTGCTAATCACACAAAGTTTTATAGGTACTGGGAGGGGGTTGAACCCTCGACCTCGACCTCTGACTCAGCAGGCACGCTCACTCACCACTAGCACCAGGCTAGTCAATAATTTACAATTTAATGCAATTTACTGTCGCAATTTTTTCCAAACTTGTCTATTTGTTTACAGTTTCTAATATGAATGTTGAACTTAGGTCCTTTTCACTCGTTCCGGGTTTCAATCCGGCGACGGGTACACAATCACCGGCTACCCGGCGGCGAATGTATAGCGACCGGAACGAACAGGCACGGGTACGGGTGAAAGCTACCTACATTGCCATACACTTCGCGCCGTGTAACCAGTCGCCGGCTACCCAGCGCCTGGATTGAAACTGGAATGTTGGAAAAGGACCTAAAAATGGTTTCCTGACCAATGTCGGTTACGGCGGCTAATCTCATGAGCGACTAGCCAACTTCGCAGAAGATATTATAGTGCACAAGTGTACCTATACGTAGATACAAGTGCACTCTATTCCCTCACTCACAAAGTCCGATGAGACGAAAATCCGACACGACCGGAGAGAGATGAGGTGCAGGACCGATGGCATAACGTGCTCTCCGAGGCATGGAGGTTGTGACAATTTCCAAAAATGGTCACCCATCCATAGACCGACCGACCAGTGGAACCATTGATTAACCTCGTAGATATTTCAATTTGCCCTGTCGCCATTGAGTTAGCGACGTCATAATTAGTCATCTAGATATCATGTATTGAATAATCAATGGTCAATCAATTCGCTTTTGTCGAGTTTCAGTGCTTGCAGTGCTTAGTTTGAGATCAGATAGTATTGTGTGAGTTGTCCCAAGATATTATTATTATTTGTTGTAATAAGTACTCAATAGTTTTGAATCATTAGATAGTAGGCTGATAACTTTTGAAGAGCATAGCTTACTTATTTATCAGTATTATTAATATCGTAAGGTAACAGTAATTGGACCTTGAAAATTTAAGAGTATGACGACAAATACAATGTGTTACAGAAAAGTGTGGTCAAATGTTATCAGCTTACAGTATATGGCAAAAGTATTGTATCATGCATGCAGTACCAATCCAGATTTAAGTTGTAGCAAGATCAAATTTTGACGCCCTAACATTGATCAAGTGTGAGTCACACGTACGACGAGGAGAGGGTGATGCAATACCGCTTAAGTACTTCGCGCGACGGGGAGGTGCCTTGGGCGTCCCCTTACCTACGAATGGTGCCTGAAGCAGTCGCTACAATCCCTTTGGACTGCACCTATGTTGTCATATTCAATTGCTTTATTGAATTAACATGGCATAGTTATAGCGCTTGTTTGTCTAATTTTAAATACCTAACAAACGGCATATCGCAAAACTTTTTGCACCCCCGCCTGTCCCAAAACTGACGTGCAATCTGTACTTTTTAATTGTTTACTTTTTTATTGATAAATAAGAAATTACAAATAATAAATTACATTTAGGGTAGGTACCCTAAAATTAAATCTAAAATTTGATCACATCATTTCGTTACATGTTTGCCGGATCTGGGGGGCGGGGGGAAGAAACGACCCGGGGCCGGTACGCGCTAAATGCTATGTTAAAGGGGGCCTCAAATCAAATACCATTAAGAGTGGTGTGGAATGTCGTAACGGGTCAGAAGCGTGTAGGTTCCATACATTCAGAGAAACGCTATTGCAGTGTGGTGTGACAACACAACACGCTTTAATAATCTGTTTCTATTTTATTTTTATTTACTTTTTGTTAAAAAGATAACTAGCAATGCGGGATTAAGTCCCACATTACTAGCAATCTTGTTAAACCCTTCAGCTAAGCTCAAAGGCTTGTGTTAGGAGTGGGTTCACGTTGGTAGTATAAGGGCTAGGATTCGAACCCACGACCTCACGATTGCAAGACCGATGCCTTAGCCAATAGGCTACCGCCGCTTTACAGGATTTAAGAATTTCAAATAACCACTCAGTGGCCACCAAGCAAAATGAAATCCAATGATTAGAGAGGGTGACAGATTTCTATTAATATCACATAACTCCGTGTCTTTAAACTACCACGTTACGCCGTCGGTCTTGCACCTTCCTCCGGTCTTGTCTGATTTCCGTCCAATCAGACTATGGAAGTGAGGGAAATTGTTCGGTGATGATATCAATGTCATATCATAGGACAATTTATACACAACTATCTGCGGGTCAATTCACGTATTTAAACGCTTGCGCACCGTACTAGAATGTCGTTCTAGTACGGTGCGCTCTCGAAACGCATACTTGACGCTAGCTTTTTTAAGATCGACCCCAAAGTTACAAGAATACGAAAATGGCTATTTAATCGCAACTTAACTGCAACTGCACTGCTTTAAATACGTGAATTGACACGCTAATCCCAAACTGAGCCTGTAGGTACTATGTCAACTGATAAACAAACTTAGATATAATATGTATATTTCTAAATAAACACAAACATATAAACAAATTACACGCAGATATAGCATTAACAATTAACTCATGAAAAAACAGTGTCATGGTAAAATATAATACAACTGAATCTACTGATAGGCGCAACTTGGTTTGCGTCACTTTTCTCCGTTTTTGCAACATTTGTCATTGATACTCCGCTCCTATTAGTTGTAACGTGATGTTATATACCCTTTGATACTCACTAATAACTTGGCTTACTATTGGTACCTAAAATAATTTTCAAAATAGGTTCATTAGATTTAAGATTACCCCTACAAGCTCACAAACTTTATCTCTTTAAAATATTAAGTACAAATAATCCAAACGTTTATTATAATTTGTGAAAGTAGCTTTGTCTGTTTGTCTGTTAAATAATAAATTTGACGCTTAAACCGGTGAACTGGTAGTAATATAATAATAATTATAATAATGATATATTGGGACAACTCACACAGCGCCGTCTGATCCCAAACTAAGCAGAGCTTGTACTATGGAAACCAGACAACTGATAAACATACTTATATACATACATATGATAGATAAATAACCATCGTGCTCATCACACAAAGTTTTATCCTGGGTGTGGATCGAACCTACGACATCCGGCTTAGCAGTCAGGGTCACTAACCACTAGACCAACATAATATAAATTAAGTATGGAGATAGGTACTTTAAGAGCCACAAGAAAAAGTAAGTCTGATATTAATTATTATACAATACTAGCTTATGCCCGTGGCTCTGCCCGCGTGGTTGCCGATTGTTATCAGTCACTTGAGCTTTCTAATGTATGGTGCAGGCCCGAGAAATTTTGAAGGCCCGAAGTATGGGAAAATAGTTATGTGCATCTGCGGTGATAAAATCATTACCTTTGAAAGCGTGGGTAAGTCGGCCGTTTCTAGGCGGTATCGGGATGATACATTTTGAATTAGGTAGATGCCACTGTACGGTTATAGTGCAATAGTAGAGCGCCCTCGGTATAGTATTTCTATTTCTTCTTAGATAAACAATTTCCAATGTTCTCTCCATCACTATGCTTGGGAATTTCAGCTTCCGAATGGATCATGGTTTCTACGAATTTTAATTAAGTTTAACAAAACCATGTGGAGCTGTTATTATGCACATTATGACTGCCTCTGTGGCGCGGTGGGAGTGTGTCCGACTGCTACACAAGAGGTCGTGGGTTCGATTCCCACACGGGCCACCACTTTGTGTGATCCACAAATTGTTGTTCTGAGTCTGGGTGTACTTTGTGTCTGTTACTTGTATCTTTGTAAAGTCCCCCGTGACACAGGGCTTGTACCCTATGGCGGGAGTCGTCATTTTTAATCAAAAATAAAAATAATTGATGAATGAACGTTCATATAACTTGCCAAAAATAACGCAGCCATTTTTTAAAAACTATATCGCAATCATGTTCGATCGTCTAAATAATAACTTTAATTGCTGATAATTGAGGAAAGTAAAGAAGGAAGAAACTGATCCTGTCTTTCGTACAAAAGTAGTTTATCAACAATTGAGAGACTGAATAAACATAGCGGGAAGATAATAACAACAAATAAACAGGTAAATTAATTAAAGGAAAATAAGGAGGATTATATTATTCACTCGTAAAAACTAATATAAAAGTAGCGAAAAATATAAAAAAAAATTACAAAAAAAAAAGTAACCTCAGCAAACTCGAACCCTCAACCAGCCGATATCAGGTCTGGGCTACCCGTAAAACCACAGGACCACGGAAGATACAGACTTTTCCTTAAAATACCCGTCCAAATAAAACTTTTGAAAAATTGCGTTTAGCTCTTTATATACTCATTGATTATAACGTGAAAATATGCATTCCAGTGATTATAGTGTATTTAATAATGTAACTCAAAACTTTTTGTAAATATTTTTAGTCGTATTATACGATACGGTATGATTCGACAAAAAATGCACTACTGCTAGATCCCTATAGGTGATAGCGCGATTATTCTTATTCAAGTAATGGCCCTTTATATGAACTACCAAATCGCAAGTTTTTCAAAGATCCGCGCAATGGTAGTCGTATTATTTGCAAAATATTGTGAAGATGAAGTCCCAAAACAATATTTTATGTTATTGCTCAGGTTTTCAGAAAATAGCGTGATTTTTTTTTTTTTTTTTAATTATGGTCTGCAAAACTAAATACAATTCTAAGAAAGATAAATATGATTAATTGTACTCTATAATATGCAAACACAGCATGCATTTTTAATAAAGTAGCATTACTTTTATAATTTAAAACGTGTCAACTGCTACTACTGTTTAAAAGGAACATTTTCATACAGTTTTAACCTATTTTTAACGGAGGCGATAGAACCATTGAATAAATCAACATCGTTCGAATCGATAATATGTATCCTATAATTTAATCCAGGCGTAAGTGATTATACTCACAAAACTTTAATAGAATTAGTCTTGTAGATTTGTGCCAACCCCGCACAAACAAACAGACAAAAAAAAAACCAAAGCACAGATTTGAACTCAGAAACCCTTAATTAGACGATCAAGTTTTTTTTTTTTAAATATCTACAATTTTATAATAGTATAGATAGGTAGATAGTTAAATAGACGCACAAGAATTTGAATTACTTTGATATGGTTTGTGAAAGTGAACGTATCTAAAATATTTCAGTTGTTTCTTAAATTCTCATTCTATAATGATAACAGCTGGAGAATTGTGTTTGTCTTTGTATCGACTACTCACCAGAAGTCCCACAGTTTTATCTTATCAACCACTCAACATAACCCGTTAGGTTACCACATAATGATATCACCACATCAATAGCTTAGTAATAGATAACAATAAACGTGCAAATATATGTATGTATTTTCTCTAAAAATAAGTATACAAACATAAGTATAATTTAGGTAGGTACAGTGACGTAGGTCTCCCAAAAGAGCAGGTACCAGGTCTGTAACTCAGGATCGTACATAGGGCGTTCAAATGAAAAGAGAAGCCTCCCAGATTGAATACAATGTTTATTCCTGAAATACACTAACACACACTTTGACATGACAGAATTTTTACATTGAACACTAAAGAACTCTAGAGCCCTAGTGTAGATCACTAGGGTACCTAGTCCTTTGCCATACGGTAAAGTCATAGTGTTTGTGCCATCATTTAATAAATAAAAAAATAACACAATAACAGTCTTAGCGAGATTTCTTTTCTTTAGATATTTAAATGCCGCGCCACCCGACACGTGGTGTATATTCTTTTGGTACCACATAATGCCTTTAGCACGCTCTCGTTACTGATGCTGACAAACTATCTATTCCAAGAGGTTTAATTCTAGATTTCTTGTAAATTTATTTAATAATCTCCCAACAACTACCATTACAGGCGTTTACCCGATTGGATAGTGTGGTATATTATTATTTATATATTATGCCCGTGGCTCCGCCCGCGTGGATTCCAGATTTTTACGAAACACTTGAGCTTTCTAATGTATGGCGCAGCTCACAATCAATCCTCGTTCGTTTTAGAGCAGATACAGGCATTGCGAGGCGCATGTCTCGCAATTTTTGTTTGTTTTTTCTTCATAATATTTTGCAAACAACACGACTACCATTGGGCAGATCTTTGAAAAACCTTGGGACTTGGTAGTTCATAGAAAGAGCCATGACTTGTTTAAGAATCATCGCGCTATCACCTATGGAGATCTAGCAGTGGTGCATTTTTGGTCGAACCATACCGTATTAGTTATATTTCGGGACTTAATCGCGTGAATTATTTAAAGGTACGAACCTTTTAAGCTTTCATGCCATACATCAAAGGAGTTACGGACAAAATTGGAACAGTATTGAAGAGTTACTCCATTAAGACTGTATATAGTCCGCACTCCAAGGTTTCGAAGCTTTTACGAACGGCAAAGGATGTTATCCCGCTCCAAATACCTGGCGTGTACAAGGTGGATTGCAGTTGCGGTAGTTCCTATATCGGACAGACCAAAAGGACAATCGCAGACAGGGTCAAGGAACATATCGCTGCTGTAAAAAACCGTCAAGTTTACAAGTCTGCTATCGCTGAGCATTTGTTGGAATCAGGACCAAATCACTGGATAGAATTGCATAAGCCACAGGTACTTTCCACCGATCGCCACTATTATTCCAGGATAGTACGCGAGGCGGTTGAGATCAAGAAGTATAAGAACTTCAACCGAGAAGATGGATACCGGCTCTCACCATCTTGGAACCCTGTTATCAACAAATGTAATCGTAGCCGTAAAGACACCGCGCCTCAGTGTAAAGACGTTGTAAGTGTAGTGTGTAGAAGTGCCGACAGTACAAATTATCAAAATTATCAAGACCAGGCGAGGGTAGTTGAAAAACCCCGCGCCTCACGGAGACATCGCTAAGCTGCCATCAGTCGACCCGTGACCACGATCGGTGCAATTCGATCGAAACGTCGGGTAAATAAAAGGTTCGTACCTTTAAATAATTCACGCGATTAAGTCCCGAAATATAACTAATATGTATAAAAATCGCGAAAGTTTAAAAACAATAATTGCAAACCGCTACGGGCCGGAATATGCATACAAGATTAAAGATCTTGAATTTCTCCGAATAAAACGCGCTAAGTTAGAATCATCGTTGTTATTTTTAACAAAGTGTCGAGATTCGGACTTATTACCAACGGGAGTGCAAATAAAACCGCGCAAAGATATCCCACATTCGGAAGGAATTCTAAAGAGTGCTAGTGTTCGTCTCCTAAAACAATTAATTCGTAACTGTCGGTACAATGTAAACAAAGTGCAGTGTGAGTTATACGAATTACATATGGAATGCAGTGTGGTGTTATCGATAAGTGATTTCGAGCTATGTGATCGTGTCTCATATCAACAAGCTTCCCGTATTTATGATTTGTGTTGTAAAAGGAAAGACGCTAAGTTTAACAAGCTGTTATTACGTCGTGAAAATACCCTCAACACAAAAAATGAATTTGTGCCATCGACGCAGAAAGATACGGTTATCAATTTATCGAGTGTAATCATTGATGACACCACCCATAATATCCTTGCGAAAGGGTTAAATTACGCATTAACACCGAAACAGATTCCGTACGAGAACATCATAAGCGGCATAGAGGAAGTGATAACTCGTAACAAGGTACCTGCTATTGACGCGGAAACGCTTAGACAGGATGTTGCGGTTATATTACGAAAATCAAAAGTACCTAAGCCTAACATCACGATGGAAGAGCGTCAAGCGTTGAGAGACCTGCGTAGCAACCAGGAAATCTTAGTGCTTAAGGCTGATATAGGAAACGCCACCGTTGTGATGAACTCCAGCGACTATGATTGTAAAATACGGAATCTGTTAAGTGATACTTCCATCTACAAGCCGGTGTCATACAACCCTACCGCGAGAGTTACCAAACGTGTGCGCACATTAATCGGGGACCATAAACATTTGTTTACGGATGAAGTGTTCGACCGTCTGTACAAGCCGAGAATTGTGCAGCCTCCTAAACTATATGGCTTGCCAAAGATTCACAAGAAAGACGTACCATTACGCCCGATCGTAAGTCAAATTGATTCTCCTACTTACGATCTAGCGAGACACGTAGCTTCAGTACTGCAGCCATTGGTAGGGAAAACTGCATCGTTCGTGAAGGACTCTCGCCATTTTGTGGATATACTCAAGAGCGTACGCTTGGAACCGGACGAGATAATGGAGAGTTTCGATGTCGAGTCATTATTCACTAGTGTTCCGATAAGCGATTGCCTTGACGTCATAAAACTGAAACTGAGGGACAGCGGCCTGCCAAAAGAGTACATTGTTCTACTGAGTAACTGTTTAGAGGGTAACTTCTTCCTCTACCGTGGACAGCATTACCTCCAGATCGACGGAGTGGCTATGGGTAGTCCAGTAGCACCGGTAATGGCCAACATCTGGATGGAGCATATAGAAGAAGTTGTCGACCTGCACTCGTTTCACGTCAAGCTCTGGAAGAGATACGTCGATGACGTATTCTGTATCATGAAGGGCGACAGGGGCACAGTGGAACAATTTGTAAAACATCTAAACTCGATCCACCGTAATATCAAATTCACATTTGAAATGGAGGTAGGTAGGTCGTTGCCTTTTCTTGATGTGAAGGTATCGGCGAGACAAAATGGTACCCTTGGACACGCAGTATACCGAAAATCTACACACACCGATAGGTATTTACATGCTTTATCGCACCATCATCCGCGCCACTTACAGTCCGTTGTAGCTTCTTTAACAAACAGAGCATACGACCTTTGTGACCCCGAACACTTGGAGGGTGAACTTGCACACGTTCGGGAGGTACTAAGAAGCAACGGATACAAGCATAACCTTCAACGTCCAAAGAGCAGAAAACCAGAGGTAAATGCCGACAGAGTGCCAGCTTTCATGCCATACATCAAAGGAGTTACGGACAAAATTGGAACAGTATTGAAGAGTTACTCCATTAAGACTGTATATAGTCCGCACTCCAAGGTTTCGAAGCTTTTACGAACGGCAAAGGATGTTATCCCGCTCCAAACACCTGGCGTGTACAAGGTGGATTGCAGTTGCGGTAGTTCCTATATCGGACAGACCAAAAGGACAATCGCAGACAGGGTCAAGGAACATATCGCTGCTGTAAAAAACCGTCAAGTTTACAAGTCTGGTACTTTCACCGATCGCCACTATTATTCCAGGATAGTACGCGAGGCGGTTGAGATCAAGAAGTATAAGAACTTCAACCGAGAAGATGGATACCGGCTCTCACCATCTTGGAACCCTGTTATCAACAAATGTAATCGTAGCCGTAAAGACACCGCGCCTCAGTGTAAAGACGTTGTAAGTGTAGTGTGTAGAAGTGCCGACAGTACAAATTATCAAAATTATCAAGACCAGGCGAGGGTAGTTGAAAAACCCCGCGCCTCACGGAGACATCGCTAAGCTGCCATCAGTCGACCCGTGACCACGATCGGTGCAATTCGATCGAAACGTCGGGTAAATAAAAGGTTCGTACCTTTAAATAATTCACGCGATTAAGTCCCGAAATATAACTAATATGTATAAAAATCGCGAAAGTTTAAAAACAAGAACCATACCGTATCATCACAAAAAGTTTTGACTTACATTGTTAAATACAATTATAATCACTGGAATGCATATCTTCACGCTATAATCAAAAGGAGCTAAACGCAACTCTTTAAAAGTTTAATAAGATGGTTTGTTTCAATGAAAAGTCAGTATTTTCCGTGGTCCTGACGTTTTACGGTTGGTGCTACTCTGATGCTGCTAGTCGAGGGTTCGAGCCAGCTGAGGTAATTTTCTTCTTTTTCTTTTTTTGTAACCTTTTTCTATTTTTCGCTATTTTATATATTAGTTTTTGAGTAATTTTCCGTACCCTAAATTTTCGATGTCTTGAGGTTTATTTTTGTAAGTAACTGACAAATCAGTCTGCAATTAATTTTAAAACATACCTCAGACTATTGCCTAGCTTGCACAAGTTAATTTTTTTTAATAATATTTATTTAAATATTTCAAAAAAATATTTAAAAGTAGTTCTTCTGACTAATATGGTGTGTCCGTAACCCAGTTTCTTAAACATTAGTAACAATAACATTATTTCTTATTCATAAATTGATGTGAATTATAAATATTACGAAAGAATATTAGTTGTTTCTTTACACCAAAAAAAATGGTACTAATATTTACGCACAAAAGTCTGATTCATATTCACGCGCTTCACTCGAACGTACCCAGCTAAATACGAAACATCAGGCGACCCCTCCCCGCGCTGGCCAGCAGGTAGCCAGTGACTCGGCTGACGTGGTCGCGTCGTGACGTGTGGCTGGTTCGTATCATCGCGGAGATATAAAGGTAAATATCTGATTCATATAGCCTTGGTACACCTGTGTTTCTGATTAGTATGTTCGTTTTTATAATTAAGGTAAATGGTTTTCGAACTTGAATCTGCGGGAAATATAATGCCATTGGGGAACAGAAACCTATGTAAAAATAACAATCCTTAATTGCATACGTGTGATGATTTATCGATGTTAATGGGCAAAATTCTGATTGATATGTCTCTGATTCATATGGTAAAAATACCATATTAATCAGAATGTGACACATATTTAATTGTTAATGAAACGTTACATTGGCGGCACGTTACGCCTGTAACAAGTCATTTCGTATGAACCTAATGTTATTTATATGTCTAAATGTCTTGCATCAGTACTCTAATATGGTGTATAATATAATGGTGGCAGCACCTTACCTGCATATACAGTTTATAAACAGAGAAACATTGTAAACATTGGCAATTTAAAAAGAGTGGACACGAGTTTTTATTGCCTGTTTTTTCTCGGGCTTTACCTATTGTTTGCGAACAGGCATTACCAGTAAATGTAGAATCGACTTTTCACAAGTGTAGTATTTTGCTTCCTAAGTGAATAAATCATTTTTATTATTATTATTATTAAAAACAGTAGCTGTAAATTTCGCAGCAGTCCTAATAACGTCAAAGGGGTTTCATATAATAATAATAATAAGACTGGCAACACTGAATGACGGTTGACGTGTGTCGTAAAATTTTCACCAAATATTTTATTTTATATTATAATATTTCGCTAATGTTCTTTTAATACTTTAATCAAATATACTCCAGCATAAATACTTCTAAATTATTATAACTCCCATAAATTCGCAAAACCGGACAATAGCCAAGAAATTTACACTATGACATTACATGTCAAAATGAAAATTAACAATAACAAGGAAAAAATGATTTAACTACAGCCACATGATAACTAGAAGCAGAGCCAGAGACAGAACAGCACACCCTCCAACCCCGGACTCGTCTCTCCGCTCCGCCTCGCAACCACAGGGTTCAACACCAGCCGTTGCTGAGGCGTCGAGCTCGTCGAGTGACGAGTATTTCTCTCCGCCAACGTCGCCACCACCTGTACGTCGGCGAGGGAGAGGCCGGCCGCCGACCAGTTTAGGACCCCGAGGCCCACCGGCCTCAAACAGGGCCCCCGCTGTCGGTGGTGATGTGCGCCGCATGCGATGGACGACGTTGATGAACGAGAACGTCATGCGGGCATATTTTGCGGCTACAGAGGGGGGAACTAACCTTACTGTGTACCGTGAACGGATGCTGCCTCTGTTTCAGGTGCTTGAGCCGACTGTCAACGTTTCGGCACAACGATTATCGGACCAAGTGCGGGCCATTCAGCGCTGTCATCTGCTAGATGAGGCCGCACTTGAGAGACTACGCTCGGAGTACGCCCAGACTAGCCGCGAGATCCCTGCCCCGGTACAGGTTCCTACAAATGTAGTTGACTGTGAAGCTACGGGGCCGGATACCGCGGCTATTGTGGTAAGTACTCAGTGCAATGAGGAGATTAAGGCCGCTTTGGAATTTGCGCTTCGCGAATATCGGTCCACGCCCCACAATATTAGGCCACGCCTGCCTCGGTTACCTATGCATAGACGGAACATTTCGCTGGTGTGTGCTCTTGATTCGTTATTGCCTACTTACCTAGACAATAGCGAAGACCTCGGCGATACCCACTCAATCCTGTATTGTGCAGCTGTTGCGGCATGTCGTATAGGAGGTGTTAAGTTTTTAGCAGAAACCCCTACTATACGACCAAGGTGCGCCGTACCCGCGTGGCAATGCAGGATTGAGCGCCGTATTGCCGGGGCAAGGGTACTCATCGGCAAGTTGTCCTGCTTCAGGACCGGGAACACTCGCCCGAGAGTGATGCGCTTTGTGAAACGGGCATTCTTGGGGACTGACATCAGACCTCAGGATTATATGTCGTGTGTCACAGAGCGCATCGACTTCCTGAAGCAAAAAATCTATGCATGGGCAAACCGAATACGCAGGTACAAAAAACGCGTGGACAGGTATAACGTGAACTGCATGTTCCAAAGGGACCAAAGGTGGGTGTATAGAGACTGGCAGCGAACGGATCAAGGTGTGGATGGCGGGCATCTACCAAATGCTGAAGCGACAAGCTCGTTTTGGCGTAACATTTGGTCGGTGCCTGTCACCCACACAGAGGGGGAATGGATGCGTGACGTTGAACGAGCGTGCGAACTTATTCCGGAAATGGAAGATATTAACATTAACAGCACAGACGTAGCCAGTGCAGTCCGTCCTTTTTCTAATTGGAAATCTCCAGGCCCAGACGGACTGCACAACTTTTGGCTGAAATGGCTACGCAGTTCGCACGCTTGTTTGGCATCGCAATTCCAGTCCGCCCTAGAATCTGCGTCGCTGCCAGCCTTTATGACTAAAGGAGTGACCCACCTGCTCTATAAGACCGGTAGTACCTCGGACCCTAGAAATTATAGACCGATAACTTGTTTACCATCGATCTATAAACTTCTTACATCCATTCTGAGAGCTAAAATAAATAAACATATACACACAAACTCCATCATGTGTACCTCTCAGAATGGATGTAGAAGTGGGGCCCGGGGTACTAAAGAGCTTCTCCTCATTGATATGACTATTAGCCAGCAGGTTCGCCGCAACCGAAAGGATCTATCGGCATGTTGGATAGATTATAAGAAGGCGTATGACTCCGTGCCACATACATGGCTTCTGAGGGTGCTGAAGTTGTATAAAGTTAATACAACTTTATGCACCTTCTTGAAGTCGTGTATGGGACAATGGAATACGGTTCTTACCTATCCAGGGTGCCGAGGGATCCAAGAAAGTGGCGGCGTACCTATAAGGATTGAGCGGGGTATATTCCAAGGTGACACTCTGAGTCCCCTTTGGTTCTGCCTAGCACTGAACCCACTTAGTACCTTACTAGAGGGTTCAGGGCTAGGTTGCAGGTTGCGACGTGGTGGTCAGGTTATATCTCACTTGCTTTATATGGATGACTTGAAGCTCTTTGCTCCCACCAGCTCACAACTAATAGCGTTACTGAAGGTAACTGAAACCTTTAGTAATTCTATTAGAATGGAGTTTGGTGTTGACAAATGTGCAGTCGTTCATATAAAGCGAGGGCGGGTAGTGGAATCCGAAGGGACTCAACTCTCGGATTCCATTCACTTAAGATCACTTCTCGCAACCGAGACCTATAAGTATTTGGGTATATCGCAGGCACTGTGCATTAATGAGGTTGACATGAAACAGCAGTTGCAAGAACGTTTCTTCGGTCGCCTGAAAAAAGTGCTTAATAGCCTTTTGTCAGGTGGCAGTAAGATCCGGGCTTGCAACAGTTGGGTCATGCCACTTCTAATGTACTCCTTCGGTATACTCAAGTGGACTCAGACAGAATTAGACACCCTGGATCGAAAAGTCCGTACACTCATGACGTCATACCGAATGCATCACCCGCGTTCATCTGTGATGAGATTGTATATCCCGCGGAAGTGTGGGGGCCGGGGTTTGTTGAACCTCAAGTCCCTTCATAACCGCGAGATATACAATCTCAGAGAATATTTTCTCCATATGGACGTGGGTGTGCATCGGGATGTTGTCGCGGTGGACACCGGGCTTACCCCGCTCTCCTTGGCTAAAGAGAACTGGCGCAGGCCTGTAGTACTTGGAGTCAACGAACGCAGGGAGGTATGGCAGAGCAAGGAGCTTCACGGTAGGTTCTTTCAGGCTCTTCATGGGCCCGATGTGGACCTACTAGCATCTGTGGCCTGGCTACGGTTCGGTGACCTCTTCGGGGAAACCGAGGGTTTTGTCTGTGCAATTGCTGACGAAGTTATCATGACGAATAACTACCGGAAATATATACTGAGGGATGGCACTGTTGACATCTGTCGTGCATGTCACCGACCTGGTGAGTCCCTCAGACATATCGTTTCCGGCTGTTCACGTCTTGCTAACGGCGAGTACTTGCACAGACACAATCAAGTAGCCAGGATAATCCACCAGCAACTTGCTCTGAAATACCACCTTGTGGACGTTGAAGTCCCGTACTACAGGTACGTTGCTGAGCCAGTTCTTGAGAATAGTCGTATCACGTTGTACTGGGATCGCTCTATCATCACAGACAGGACTGTTGTCGCTAACAAGCCTGATATTGTGCTGATAGACCGATCTGAGCGCCGTGCAATGATTGTCGACATCACCATCCCCCATGACGAAAATCTCGTGAAAGCCGAAAAGGATAAACAAATAAAATATCTGGATCTGGCGCACGAGATTGTCGACATGTGGGATGTTGATTCGGCAATCATTGTACCGATAGTCGTCTCCGTTAATGGTTTGATTGCCAAGAGCCTCGACCAACACCTTGAGAGGCTCGCGTTAGACGGTTGGATCAAGCGCTTGATGCAGAAGGCAGTACTTCTGGACACGGCTCGCATTGTGAGGAGGTTCCTTTCTCTGGGGCCGTAACCACCGGTAGCTTGGCCCCTGTACCCGATGCCGGTGGGACACTATTTTTTATATTTTTAAATGTATTTTTTATATATATATTTAAAAATGTAATTTATAAGAAAAAAAAGAAATAAAGAGAATAATAATAAATTTATTTCAAGAAGTTTGTACAGGGCATTAGACATAGCATATAAAATTAAGTAGAAAACCAGTACAAAATATACTTATAGGAAGGACATAGGATTCTCTTTTCTAAACTAGGCAGGAAACCTGTCTGTATCTTAGAAAAGAAAAACCAATGAAAAGATATCTATCGACGACTAAATTTTCGATAATTAGACTATACCTGAAATTAAAACTAATATATTGGTATTAAACTCCGTTCGTCTAGGTAATAAAATAAAGGTAAACAATGAAAAAAAAACTTTATTTAAATGACAGTTTAAAAATAAAATTAATATAACTAAATAACATAAAAAAACAATAACGAGTGGTTAATGAAACTACCTACTTACTTAACTATTAGTTTTAGCGGTAGTTTATAGGCTCAAACTACTGCTTAGACGAACAGGGTAATATACTGTAACAATATATTAACTTTTAAGCCCGTTATAACGTAACGTGATAAGTCGTGGGTTCGATTCGCGCTCAAGAATTTTCCTCTTACAATTTTTTACCCACCTTGTATATGTAGTGAAATATTGATTATTCATAATTGGGTTGAAACGTCAAAAATATATAAATAATAAGGTATACATACCACTTTTCTAGTAATTATCTGTAACTTGAAATACCTTAAAATATTGAAATTTCAGTCATGTGTCAAACAGTGTATTATTTGTATACATACCTACTGTAGTGGCAAATGCCTGCATTTTGTCAAAATTGAGACAGTCATATTTAAAGGCATTTTTAGGTATAATTATTAATAAATTTGTAATCTTCGTTTTTATATCACAGTACACAAAAATGCCACTAGTACTATCTAAGGAAGAAAAAAGAGAGAAGAAGAAAATTGCAGAACGTATTAGGGTGGAAAACATACGGAAAGATCCAGACAAGTATGCTTTATGGCGAGTGAAAATGCAAGAATCCTATTTAAAAAGAAAGAGAGAAGGTAAGATTCTTTCAGTTAGCAATTTAACGCCTAGAGAACAAAAAAATCAAAGAAAAAAGAGTAGAGAAAGCTCAAAAAGATCGTACGACAAAAATAAATTAAAAGAACAGACAGAAAAAGAAATTGTGGATGTAGTTAGCAATGAAAATATTATTATGAACGACCCTTTGAGTTTGACTCCAAAGAGAACAGAAGAAATCTCAAGTCCACCTAGGCCGATAAAATCGCCTTCACCGCCAACACCAGCATCAGTCCCGATAAGATCTCTCAGGGTGCGTTCCCCGAAGAATTATAAATCGGTTTCGCGAAAGTCCAGAGTGCTTTCTACAAACGCTACAGTATTCAATTTATCCTGGTCATCTACGATGCGTTCCTTAATAACTCCTGAACCAGATTCAGCGATTTCTTTACAAATACGGTCCCCAATATCTCCAAAACCTGATTCAACAAGATTTCTTCAGGTATATAGTCCTACAAGTTCCATATCTGACTCACCCAGATCACTCAGTCCACAAAGCAATACCTCAATTACTGGTATACCTACTCGCGTTGAAAACCCAAAGCGTGTACAAACTGCTCAACAAAAAATATCTGCGAAGAAGAAATCTCCCTGGAAGCATCTCTTACGCAAATTTAAATACCGATACTACACAGAGCTACGAATCAAAGACCAACAAATTCGAGACCTTAAAAGAATGAATGAGAACTATAAAAAGATGATACAGCGATGGCATAGATTTAGAAAGTTCAAAAATGCACACAACCAACATGAACAAAAAATACAAGAGATAGACGTGTCTGGAAATAAGAAATTACACCTTGAGTCGATTAGTAGTAAAGCTAAAGAAGACATTATAATTTTTTTAGAAGAAGACGAAAATAGCAGGATTTGTCCAGGAAAAAACGAATTTATATCAGAAGGAAAAATAAAAAAACAGAAACGATATCTCACAGACTCTTTAAAAAATTTACACAAAAAGTACATTGCCACTTCTCAATACAAGATAAGCTATAGCAGTTTTTGTAAGCTCCGACCATTTTGGATTCGCATACCAACCGTGAATATTCGAGACACCTGCTTATGTAAGGTTCATGAGAACATGGAACTGGTGGTAACAGCTTTACGAAAAAATAATCTTATAGAAGAGAAATCCACTACCCAGATCCTACAAACTTTGTGTTGCGGTAGCAGAAATGTTGATTGTTTGTCCAGAAATTGTGTACTGTGCAAAAATAAACTAATAACTTTTAAGGAATTTGATAACTCTAAAGAGACTCACTACTGGACTTGGAAAAAGGTAAAAAAAAACTTACTTCAAAGATAGCCAAGAAAAATCTACTCTTCAAACAATTAAAGAGAAAGTCGTAACGTATCCCAAAAACATCATTGAACAGTTTCATAAACTATTAGAACCTTACATGCGCCACTGTGGAAATATTACAGGACAATATAATCACATAAAACAGTTAGTTAGTCTTATTACACTCTAGGAATATTGACATTTTTTGTGCAAGCGAAACCTTTTTTCTAGACAAATGTGCAGAAATATTACAACTCCCTGGATATAGGTTGGCTAATTATTTCTCTAGAAAGGATAAACGGAGGGGTGGAGTATGTATATACGTTAAACATTCTATATGTTTCCATAAATTGGACTGGATAACTGAACTCTCAACAGAACTACATTTTGAGTGTTGTGGTATACACATTCCAGACACAAATTGGGATATCTTATGTATGTATAGAACTCCAAATGGTAATTTCCAATTATTTATTGACAAACTCGAGATATTATTATTCAAGCTAACTATTAGGCCTAGAAATATGCAAAAAAAACTATTCATCTTAGGAGACTTCAATGTGGATACACTTTCTGTAAGCACAAAAAGTAAACAATTCGTGGACATTTTAAATAAATTTAATTTAAAATTAACTATACAAAATCCAACTAGAATAACTTTACAATCCGCTACCTGTATCGATAACATCATCACAAACCATAAAAAATGTATAACAGAAATTCTAGACCTAGGTATTTCGGATCATACTGGTCAAGTTATCAAAATACCTTGTAGTTTGAGTTTTAAAGAAGAATTTTGGTATGTAAATAGACGGAATATAAAGGAAAATAGGGATTTATTTCTAAAATACATAGCTCAAATAACATTTCAAGAGGTATATCAAGAATCAGATGTCAATGCGGCCTACATGAAATTCATTGAACTGTTTTCACTCATTTTTAATTTATGCTTTCCTATAATTAAAACGAAAATTACATATAAAAAAAAAACTACATGGAAAACTAAAGGTATCGTTACATCAAGTAAAAATAAACGAAAAATATATTTGCAAACCAAAAAAAATAACTGTAAAAATATTAAACAAAAATACAATAAATATTGTAATATTATGAAAAAAGTTATAAAAGAATCGAAAAAGTTATCTAATATAAAATACATAAAAAATAGTGATAATACAACCAAAGCTAGCTGGGCTTTAATAAAACAACATACCCAAGCAACAAACTCATTAAAACCTACTATTGATTACATTCATCATAATAACGAAGAAATCAGATCACCAACAAATATAGCAAACTCATTCAATAAATTATATGTTACACAAAATTATAATCCGAATGTCGAGTATAAGAACAAACTACCCATAGAAAGAAACTCGTTCTCCATTTTTCTTTTCCCAGTCGATAGACGTGAAGTTGTAAACATTGCGAATAATCTCAAAAATAAAACTAGCTATGGTGTAGATGGTATTCCAGTAAATATTGTTAAGAATAGTATAACATATACTGCAGATGTCCTTGTTTATATTATAAATCTTATGCTAGAAACTGGTGTATTCCCAGACTGTCTAAAGATAGCCGTAATTAAACCTTTATATAAAAAAGGAAACAAACGGGATATGAACAATTACCGACCTATAGCTCTTTTACCTAGTTTTTCCAAAATCTTTGAGAAGGTCATACATAATAGGTTGATTACAGTCTTTGACCGTCACCAAGTGCTAAGCCCCTATCAATTCGGCTTTCAGAAAAATAAAAGCACTTCATCGGCCATTTTCAAGCTTTTCGATAGCATATGGGATAACATGAATAAAAAAAAAAGATGCACCGCTGTATTTCTTGATATGTCAATGGCTTTTGACTGCGTTCAATTTGACATCCTCTTAAATGAACTTGATGTTATTGGAATTAGAGGTGTAGCTAGAAACCTAATAGATTCTTATTTAAAACATAGAAAACAAGCTACAGTTATTGAATCATATGACAAACGTAACAAAACTTTAAATTCTACACAGTCTGTATTTGAAAACGTATTGCTAGGTGTCCCTCAAGGGAGCATTCTGGGACCGTTATTATTCTTAATTTATGTAAGTAATCTTCCAAAATTAATAAACCATTTATGCGTAATGTATGCTGATGATGCCACTATTTTTATTTGTAATGATAATTTAAATGACAATGAATACGTAATTGAACTAAATAATACATTGAATACTGTGACAAGCTGGCTAAAAGCTATAAATTTAAAGGTAAATCTTACAAAAACTAAGCTCATAGAATTTAGAAATTACAAAACTAAACCACCGAAGTTAAATATATTAAATTCAGGCACTAACATAGAAGAGGTTGATCATATCAACTTTCTAGGTGTCACGATCGATCATCATTTAAATTGGAAGAATCATATAGAGAAGATAAATAAAAAAATATCAACCTTCAGTTATGCTTTATCCATACTTGTTGAAACGACCTCTGAAAACACTGCTAAGTCAGCTTATTATGGTTATGTGTTTCCTTTACTGACTTACGGTATTATATACTGGGGTAATTCGACTGATATACAATCCACCTTCATCTTACAAAAAAGATGTCTTCGTACTATCTACAATATGCGAAATATCGAGTCACTAAGATCTGTGTTTACCAAAGAAGGTTTCCTTACACTTACGGGCATTTACTTGTTGGAGCTGTGTCTGTTTGTTAAAAATAATATATCATATTTTGATCTCAAGTGTCATCACAAATGTAATTTAAGAAATAAATACAAATATAATTTAGTTTTACCTAATATAAAGAATATGATTTATTATAAAAGCACATACATCACAGCAATCAGAGTATTTAATCACTTACCCATAGAGATTAAAAAACTAGAAGGAATGTTATTTAAAAAAACATTGAAAAAATGGCTAACTGATAATGCTTTTTATAACATGTCTGAATATTTTGCCACTAAGTAACAATCTCTGTACTGTACAATTTTGAATTACCTATTTAAATAAGAAATTGCAACGCCCGTACGGGCAGACTGTTGGAACTAATTGTTTTTCTTTTCTTGTCATCTATGTACACAGTTTATGCAATAAATGTCTTTGTCTTTGTCTTTGTCTTTGTCTTTGTCTTTGTCTTTGTCTTTGTCTTTGTCTTTGTCTTTGTCTTTGTCTTTGTCTTTGTCTTTGTCTTTGTTAAAAGAAAATTTAACTACAGAAGAATGCATTGTACATAGTGACTTTAGTGAAAACTACAACACGAAGTATGCATCCGAGATCCAGTCTTTCCATTTCGGCAGTTCCAGACAGCAAATCACTTTACATACCTCTGTCATTTATTACCTTAAAAATGGAAAATTATGTAAACAGTCATTTTGTACATTAAGTGAGTGTTTGCGTCATGATGCAGCCGCAATTTGGGAGCAGAACACTTCTGCTGAAACTTAGGCATTACGGCATTACGGGTACAGCGCTTAATCTTGTTGCTTCTTATCTTAGAATGCAGTATGTAGAAATTAACGGAATAAGGTCGTCCGGATCAACAGTGAGTATGGGCGTGCCACAAGGATCAATTCTGGGTCCTTATCTATTTTTGGTGTATATAAACGATCTGCCATTTTTTACCAGTAACTTATGCGATATTGTTCTATTTGCTGATGACACTTCTCTTATATTCAAAACCAATCGTAAAAATGATTACTCTGACGAAGTAAACAGTTCCTTCGCATTAGTTCTTGACTGGTTTACATCAAATAACTTGCTTTTAAATTCTAAAAAAACCAAATGTATTAAATTTAGCTTACCAAATGTAAGAAATATCAGTCCAAATCTTGTTTTAAACAATGAAGTTATTCATTTTGTTGATTCAACGGTTTTTTTGGGAATTACTTTAGATAGTAAGTTACAGTGGGGCGCCCAAATATAATGTCTCGCAGGGAAACTCAGTTCTGCAGCATATGCTGTCAGTAAAGTCAGACAGCTTACGAACGTAGAAACAGCTCGACTAGTATATTTTGGTTATTTTCACAGCGTCATGTCCTACGGCATATTGCTTTGGGGCAAGGCGGCTGATATACAAACTATATTTATTCTTCAAAAACGCGCAGTGCGTGCGATATATCAACTAGGAGCACGAGTTTCCCTTAGAGAAAAGTTTAAAGAGATAGGCATTATGACAGTTGCATCACAATATATATATGCAAACGTTATGTTTGTAAAACAAAACTTACATTTATATAACAAAAAAAGTGATATTCACTCTGTGAATACAAGAAATAAGAACAAATTGGTAGGACAATATCATAGGCTTCATAAAACTCATAACTCATTCATGGGACTAGGTGTAAAATTTTTCAATAAAATCCCAGTCAGCATATCCAGTCTACCCGTAAATAAATTTAAGAATGTAGTCAAGAGACATCTTATACAAAGAGCTTACTATTCAATCGATGATTATTTAACTGATAAAGATAAATGGATGTAGTTCGTTGCTCCCTATTAATGTATTGTGTTGTATAGTTTATTGCATTTTACTAGGTGAATATTGTTGTCACAGTTTGATGATGTTACTTAGGTACTAGTTAAGAAAACGATTTACTTTTGTAAGTAAAGATTCTGCGTGATAAATTACGGCCATTCTTTTCTTTCCTTTGTAAAACATGTATACTTATTCATTAAGTAGCAGTAAATTGGCCAATATTTAAGCACATCAAGTTTTTACATCGTAAGTGGATGCTCCTACTATGTTGTGCCCATTGAGGCTGATGTATCCGATCTCGTAATATTATTGACCTCTTTTTTTGCATCAGTACTTTAATATGGTGTATAATATAATGGTGGCAGCACCTTACCTGCATATACAGTTTATAAACAGAGAAACATTGTAAACATTGGCAATTTGAAAAGAGTGGCCACGAGTTTTTATTGCCTGTTCTTTTCTCGGGCTTTACCTATTGTTTGCGAACAGGCATTACCAGTAAATGTAGAATCGACTTTTCACAAGTGTAGTATTTTGCTTCCTAAGTGAATAAATAATTTTGAATTGAATTGAATTGAATTGCATTTAATGCCAATTCTTCGATTTCTGGAAAGTGAAGCTTCAAGTGTTACGACATTTCACTTTATATCTGACTCTCCATCAGCTCAGTACCGTAATCGAAAAATGTTTTTTATTATGGCAAAAATGCACTGGTATTTCCCGAGTTTACGCGTATTGATTCGGAATTACTCGGAGACAGGTCACGGGAAAGGGGCTCCCGATGGTGTAGGGGGTGTTTTGAAAAGAACCGCTGACCAGATAGTTGCCAGAGGAAATGACATTCCAAACATCGATTCTCTAGTCCGGCATCATAAAGATCATTGTCCTGGTGTTATTTTAGAAGTGATTAACGAATCAGGAATATTAGAGAAAGATATGTTAATACCATCTCACTTGAAAGAATTCCGGGGTACCATGAACATACATCAAGTAGTATGGAGTGCCAATCAATCAGATACTTTAGCAATGAGGAAACTTAGTTGCAGCTTCGATACTTGTTTACAAGAAGCTATTGCATGTCCTCATGGGCAACATATTGGTTTTTATAATATCGGAGAAAATAATAATCAACAGCCAAGTGGATACGTAAAGCCAGCAAACAAAAAGAAACCAGTGATACAGAAAACTACTCGTAGTTCCTTAATCAAACGAAGCAAACCATCTGCTGGTAAAAGGCAAGTAGAAAATGAGTCACAGGATCTCGATCTTACTAAAGATGACAGTTTTTGGGTAGAAACTTCATCTATTGATGAAAAAATTTTAACACCCATTTTTGCTAGATCTGTATTAGCAACCCTTTATCAAAAAAATACTGCTAAAGATAGAGATTACGACGATGAGGACATGTTCACCTTCAAAAAACCTCGACTGACAGTTAATAAACAAAAACAGCCAGATGTAATTGACGAAACCACAAATTCTCCTTGCTCATCCAGGGTATTAACTCCTCATACTCAGGAAAATGCTATAAATGAGACTGATTCTGACGATGACGAAATATTTTTTTTTAGAAAGCCTCGATAGACAGGTTTAAAGGCCTGATATCATTGAAGAAGTTTATTTTTTTATTTTTTATTTATATTCAATTTTACTTTTTGCCATAATTTTGGTTATTGTTAAAAGTTTAAACGTACTTGATAATATTTATGTAGATTTTTAGTTTTTTTAGAGATTTGTGAAACGAGATACTTACACAAAAAATATAATGATAATTAATATTGTCGAGTATCATAATTATAATTATCATGCTGTGATTGACTAGATTTAAGCTTTTATAAAACAAAACGTTCATAATAAAAATACTTATGATAATTGATATTGTCAAGTGCCACATCATGCGGTTTTTAACTAGATTTAGTTTCAATGAAACGAGACGTACAACGTTTATTAAAAAGTAATTAATATTGTGATAATTGATATTGTCAAGTGCCATATCATGCTGTGATTGACTAGATTTAGGTGTTATGATAAGCATTGTGTGCATTTACTGTGATTTTAATAAATAATTGACTGATTTTCTAACTAGAATTTCATTTCTATCCCTAATTCTGATTCATATGTCACAGATTCTGATTCATATGGCCCCAAAAATTTTAAAGTTAATTATCTCGGAAACCATTTTATCAAAAAGTGTGCCTTTTTCAGACATTGTATTTTAGATTATCATCTTTCGTAAAAATATGTTTTATAAGCTTAAATGTGAAAAAAAATTAGGCCATATGAATCAGACAAAGAACGCAATTTCGGAGAAACACTCTTTTACGAGTGAATGTTGCTATTTTATTCAGTCTCTCCATTATTGATTAGATATATTTGTACAAATGACAAGATCAGTTTTTTCTTTCCCTTCTTTCCTCAATATAATAACAGACCTTTAAGTTATTTAGATGATTGAACATAATTTTGATAAAGTTTGTCAAAAATTACTGCACCATTTTAGACAAGTTATATGAACGTCCATTCATCAGAAAATGCATTTTGATGTTCATAATAACGGCTCACATGATTTTGTGAAACTTGATTAAAAATCATAGAAACCATGATCCATTCGGGAGATGGACAAGACGATCTAACTTTAAAAATGACGGAGTTAGAAAGTACGTACCCGAACGCTAAGTATAAGTATTTACAAAAACCTGTATTTAGCTTTCTGGTTCACGTGTTTCGGCGTTTTAGGTAAATCAACCCCAAGAATGCTAGACGCTAGATGCTAGAAAAGCTATGAAACATACATACTTATAAGGATTATAGAAACGGTATTGAAAAGCAAAGCATGAGTGTCGGCACTGTGGTGCCGATGTTTCTTTTTTCGATTGCTTGCTTAAATTGGTTAGAGAATGTGGAACACCTAGAGTGGCCACGTTGACTCTTAAATTCCTCGTACCCTAATCGGTCTATTGATAGAAAGCCAGCAGAGCTTTGTATGTTCAGGAGGGAAATTATAATGTTGAAAGTTCGTTATTATATATATCGTTTACAATCACCTTGCCTCATGGATTGAAGTAATTTCTAGAGGTCAAACTATAACCATTATTCCTTGTCTTATTTTATATTAGCATGGTTCGACATGCACGGTTTTTTTTCTTACCTATCCCATCGTGTGGGGTATCATTAAATAGGTATTTAAAAGTTTAGGGGTTATGAACACCATTTATAGATTTAGGGATTAATTTGTATTAAGCTTCAAAGTGCAATTTTTATTAGAGTCCAGTGGGGACACTGGACTTTAAGAAAAAATATGTAGAAATAAATATGTACATAGCTTTAGACAGTAGTATCTATAGTTAAATTAAAAAGAAACCTATCATAGCTAAATTATTATTAGTAGTAGATAATGGTGCCAATAGATTTGTTTGCCATTCAACACCTATCCATCTATCTCTATTATTCCTGTAATAAATGATTACAGGAATAACAGAAATAGATAAAATAGATAAAAATTAAATTAATTAATTAAATTTAATTATACCTACATAAGGATATTCTATATATTGACTACTCGCACTTTGTAGTGAACAGACGTGCGTTTTATTATTAGCATTAATTTTATATATGTTTATTAAATCAGTGACCTAGATTTCTAAACGCTTGCAATTTATAGTGCTTAAGTAAATGTTATTATGACAACCGACTAAAACAAATTATGGCTACAATGGAAAGTAGCCCTCGCAGCCCTCCCAGCACACCTCAGTCGCAACAGAAGAAAGATCTCACCGTTGAAGCTTTGAAGACCATCGATATCAAGAATTGAATGTCAACAATAGAACAATGTCTGAATGAGGTATGCCAAATTGCTGCAGACGGGAAACTGAACTCTGAACAAAAACTGAGAATCAATTCAATAGCGCGGAAGGTCGGAAATGGAGTCTCTCAGATGGCTGTGCACCACCAGTCATTGAAGGAAAAAGCGATTTTGATCCACACTTCACTAGAATCATTTAAGGAAAACCAAGATCTAGCTGAATGCCTTAATGACTTCAAAAAATCTATCAGGGAGACCATAGAAGTAAATAGCAATAAACCAGTGACTCAACAAGGCAAGCCATCCTTTGCGGAAATGGTCAAGACCCATAACAATGAATTTGTGTGCCCTAAAAATTTGAGCTCAATAGCTATTTACCCTAAAGATAGTCAAAAATCTAGTGATGATACCAAATCTCTAGTCCAAAAAAATATTTGCCCAGAGCAATTGAAATTGCACGTAAGAGGACTACGAAGGACCAAGAACGGTGGTGTTATTATCACCACTGAAACGAAGGACGACATAGAGAAGCTTCGAAAGTCGACTCAGCTAACCAGTTCCGGACTAAAAATGGCAAAGCCACATAAAAGAAGATCTAGAATCATAGTCATCGGGGTTCCAGTTACTTTACGTGACCAGGAAGTGTTTGACCTCATATTTGACCAAAATCTAGCCGAAAAAATGCCAAACCTAACGCGTGAGTCGTACATGTCCTCTATGAAGTTGAGCCACAAATCAGGAAAAAAAGACGCACCAACATGCAACTTTGTACTGGAAGTGACAGCTAGTATAAGAAAAACCCTTATAAATCAGGATCGGGTCTTCATCAACTGGACGTCCTGCCCAGTTCGGGACTTCACGTTGGTGACCAGATGCTTCAAATGTCAACAATATGGACACGCAGCTCGAACTTGTCGCGAAGCAACCTACACGTGCGGACAGTGCCGTGAACTAGGTCACCAGGTAAATGAGTGCACTAAGAAAACTGACTCACCAAAATGTGCAACATGTGTACGCTTCAAAAAACCGAGCGATCACAAAACAGGTGACTCAGAATGTCCGGCGAAAAAGATTGCTGAATCGAGATATATAAATAGCATAGATTATAATGAGGACACCTAAAAGCGTCATAATATTACTCAAACAAAGCGATCGTCTTTTGTTTTGTCGACGTTCATTTGTTTTTTTTTTAAATTCAATATCATTAAAAAATATAAAAAGCTTTTTTGATGATATCCATATTTTTTTTTAATTCGATATTCTTTTGTTTTGCCGATATTCATTTGTTTTATGGACATTTCATCCATTCATTTTTCCTTTACGCTTGACATTATTAAGACGGGGATAGTCTTATTGTCTATCTGGTTAACTGTACAAGAACGTCATCAGGGGGAGCACGGGACATAGTGAGGTCCCGTGCTCCCCCCAGGGGGAGCAGCTGGGAGGAGCACGGGGCCGCACCCACATTAACCTCATAATATCTGACCTACCCCAAATAAATAGACCGGTAGGTACCTACAGTCCAAAAAAATACCGACCGTTTTAAATTATCCATTAGTATGTGATTGTACTACAACTGACCAAATACCGAAATCAGTTGAAATTGAAAAACTGACAAGACTCATACACTGACCAGATAAGCCAACTGACGAATTAAAGAAAGTGACGAATTAAGGATATTAGTGAAATTGACTAATTTCAAAAGTGACCAGTCGACGAAAATGACGAATTAACAAATCTGTCGAGTAGATAGCTAACTCGTAAATTATTCTAAATTGTGTTTTGTTTGTTACCTTCTTATACATATTTTACTTGATAAATATTGTTAAAAATTATAGTTCACAACAAGTGCCCTTAACGCCTGTGGCACAGGTTTACCCTAGTAGAGGCACCCTATTATTATCCCTATATAAGATATTTATTTTTTTATGAACTAAATATAATATATTATATACATTTGTAATTATTAAAATTTAAAATGTTTAACAGTTGTCTGATTGCCATAGTACATACAGGCTCTGCCTAGTTTGGGATAAGATTTTATTATGTACTAGCTGACTCGTGCCCACTTCGTTGGGCATAATGTTAATAATCCTTTTTTAGTACAGAGTGTTATGTTTTAATTTCTAACTGCCAAAAGGAGGGTTATACGTAGGTATAGTTTGTATTTGCATGCTAATACAAAATTCGAAAGTACCTCTGTCCGACAGAAAAAACATTTTCTGCGGGATTTGCGAAAACGGACCAAGTCACGGGAAAAGTTAGTTTGGTTATGGTAATTTTAATTGTTCAAAACTTCTCTGTAAACTATATTGGATATAATGTTATCATTTGGTAGCAAAATATATTGTCTATCAGGAGTTCCAACCCGAGATAAGCCAACATATAACTGCCCATGGGAAAAACACGGCTTTCTCGGGTCAATGCCCACCAGAGAGAATGTTTGACCTTGGGACTTGTTAATAGTGAGATCTTCACTGGAAACTGTAGCCTTTTAAACAGTATGGGTAAATCAGTGGGAATCATGGGTATCCGCGGAATATAAGCCAGTTGTTCCACTGCTGGCCCTGTGAGAATGGTCGCCACGATTATAGGAGAGACAATTTATCCTTCGCCAAGATTGAGTAGTTGACGCGAAAAGTCGTCATCGTCGTCGCTCAAATGGGCTCTCATGTTTGTTCGTAAATTGAGAGATGCAACCGAACTCCATAAGTGAGATGATTTTAAGCATGCTCTGATGACATCGGCGCGTGTTCCTTTTGTTACTACAGGCAGTGTTTGCCGAAAATCGCCCGCAAAAACAAAAGTAACGCCACCCATTACAACATCAGAGTTTCTGAGATCTTTGAGCGTTCGGTTTACTGCTTCAACATGAGCTCTTTGACTCATGGTACATTCGTCCCATATAATTAAAGATGTTTCTTGTAAAAGTTTCCCGAGTGGCCCATGTTTACGTATGGAACAAACTGACTGTTGGTCTAGTGAGACTGTCATAGGTAGCTTGAAGGTGGAGTGTGCTGTTTTCCCATCATTTATCAGAGTAGCGGCAATCCCCGAAGAGGCAACGGCTAGTCCATTTCTCCCGGATTGTCTTACTTTTGCCAATACCAAATTTGCAAGAAACGTTTTGCCAGTGCCTCCCGGGGCGTCAAGAAAGAAAATTAAAACTACTTTTTGTAACTTAAATATAAAAGTTAGACATATGCTGTCGTTGACTTTTTTGTAGGCATTTTCAAGCTCCATATCTTTTCTCTAGAACTCAAAAATATATCTTTCATAGTTAAGGCAGCGTTCGTAAGAAACGCTTTCATTCGACCGTTTTTTCTCCGATTCACTTTGCAAAACGGACTACCACGTAAAAGCCTTTTTAAATTTCGGTTTTTTATATAACCTATGACACTCAGCAATAATGTGGCTTTCTATTGGTAAAACAATTTTTAAAATCGGTTCAGTAGATCCCGAGATTACCCCTTACAATTTAACAAATATACAAACACACAAACTTTACTTCTTTATAATATTAGTATAGATTTGCTGTCTAATTTTATGTATATGTTATTTTTTTGTAAAAGGTTTTTCGTAATAAATTTATTGTAAATATATTATTAAAAAAAATAAAAAATAAGTTGGTATAATGTTGTAAATATGAAACAAAAACAACTAAAAACCCACTTTATTAGATATATTTCGGGACTTAATCGCGTGAATTATTTAAAAGTACGAACCTTTTATTTACCCGACTTTTCGATCGAATTGCACCGATCATGGTCACGGGTCGACTGATGGCAGCTTAGCGATGTCTTCGTGAGGTACGGGGTTTTTCAACTACCCTCGCCTGGTCTTGATAATTTTGATAATTTGTACTGTCGGTACTTCTACACACTACACTTACAACGTCTTTACACTGAGGCGCGGAGTCGTTACGGCTACGATTGCATTTGCTGATAACAGGGTTCCAAGATGGTGAGAGCCGGTATCCATCTTCTCGGTTGAAATTTTTGTACTTCTTGATCTCAATCGGCTCCCGTATTATTATGGAATAATAGTGCCGATCGGTGGAAAGTACCTGTGGTTTTAATATGCAATTCTATCCAGTGATTTGGTCCTGATTCTAACAAATGCTCAGCAGTAGCTGCTATTAAGTCGCAATATGTATAAAAATCGCGAAAGTTTAAAAACAATACTAAGAAAACCCACTTCTTAAGCCGCATTATTGTAATGGGGGGGGGGGGGACTACAGAACCCTACATTGTGCGAGGCTCGAAATGCACTTGCTTGTGTTTTTTAAAAGATCTGTGATGTGATGATTGATGTAGGATCCACTTTTTTTTTATCTGGTCATTGACAACCTGGCAACAAATCATTATTTTATTATGTATTAATTTGACATTTTCAAACAACCATTGACTTGGTTTTATGACATAAAGATGTTTGAGTTTGATGTCACGTCCCTCTGTGCTTCCATTAATTTGTCAGTTTTGCGTCCAAATAATATTTGGTAGTTGTGTCTTCAATGAATATTCATGAGAGAGATAAAGTTAAACACTCCCTGTCGTGATACGACCAACGAAGTCGACTAGTTTCTGACAAGATTGACCGCTGGTGACCAACATTGGGTCAGGGATTATAAATAATTACAGACATAGAACAATATCCCTAGGTATATGAATTTTTAATCACTTATTATTTGTATTTCAGTTACCAGGAACACTTGTGTTTGTAATAAATAGCCAAGAGAATTGGAACATATAGCCAAAACAGATAAAGTTTATGGAAAATGTTATAAAACTGTCAACCCAAAACTTTCTACGGGACGAGTCCTTGGAGGTTCTAGCGCTATCAATTTAATGATCGCATCAAGAGGAAACTACGGGGACCATAAACGATGGGCAGCCGCAGCTAACGACTATCCATGGGAGTTTAAACATCTTTTCGCGCTTTATATAAGAAGTGAAAGACTATTAGATTCGGAAATAGCCAAATCTCCTCTTGAAAAATACCGAGGCATTAGAGAAAGCCCAGGAGATACCGGTGACGACGGTCCTGGTAAAATAGCTATTGCTATAGACAACAATACTAATTTTGACATATATTTACAATCATACAAGAAGATAGGCAATTAAGTGGTTCTTGGTCATAATGGCTTACAAGAGCATTATTTAGTATAGGAGAAGATGTCATATAAAGAACAGCTTATGGCTATTTGATATCAGCTTATACACAAGATTCAAAAATCAACCCAAAATTATTTGTCTCGATGAACACTTTAGTAACAAAAATAGTATTTGATAAAAATATTACAATTTTCGTTCAAATAAGGAGTACGGAACCATTACTTAAGTTACAAATAGAGAAGAAAACTTACATGGATTTTAACCAATAGTATTCAATTTCCAAAATGAGTATGATCATGTGTTGATTTGATTTCTTTTGTAACTAAATATGAAAAAAATATTAGATTTGTACCCTTGATGGTCATTCAGTTTATATATATGTGCTTTGAATGTCACATATCAGCAACACATAGATTAAATAAGATATTCATCGATTTCATAAGTTTGTTCCCTGCACGTGTTGTATAAGTATATACCTAAAACTTTTCTAATTTAATATGTCAAAAAGTCTTAAAAAAACTATAAACCGAAGTTTTAAAGTAAAAAGGAACTCAACAGGTGTTGAAAATAGTGCTTCTTATAATTCTAGACGACCTTATTTAAACGAAGATGCAAATTCCAGTAACTTTTTAAAAGGGTCTCCGACGTTAGCTCGATACGATTCCATTTCAAAGTCTCTACTACGTTTCCATTTATCGTCACAGGTGCGCATTTACTCGCTGCAATACGCTGCCAAGAAAGCCTTTTAAGTATTTACAAGAACTTTATTTCTGGACGGAGCTATATTTAGGGCTGATTATGAAACAAATGTACTGGTTTTCAAGCCTTTTAGTATTGTTTATTCAAATATGCTACAGCAACTCATAGAAATAAGTGATATCACACGGTGAACTTGTAGTACCTACATGTAACTAAAACTGTAAAAAAATGGGTTTTCTTTGGAATCTTACATCGCTTGTTATCTAGCTTGGGGAGACACAAGATTAAGATAATATTATAATCTTACATTTGTTTTGTTCATTGAATCTAATATTAAAGTAGGTAGTACGTGAGCGTAATTACATGTACCTAAATGAATTAGAGTTTGACTCCGCTAAGCGTTATTCCTTACAACATTTTACGAAAAACATTGTTTTGAAATTCCATAATAAAAAACAGATGACTTTTAACTATAATCCCCTTATTCATAATAGATACGTTACTAACAGTATATATTTTACTGGCGAATGTTTTGTATTCGCTCTGTCACGGCCAATTTGCTCCGAATCTACTTCCCCTTTTGAACTTAAATTTGGTACGCATATGAATATTTGTGAACCAAATACGAACGCATAACGTTAATAGAAAGATTTTGAACTTGAGAGCCATTTTGGGGGTAAACTAAACAAATATTTAAAAAAGTTTCGCAAACGTCGTTGTATGAATGTCAAATATATTTTATTATTTTTAAATATATTTAGGAAATTCCCCTTCACCCCTTATCTCCGAAGCTACGGAGTCTCAGAGGATAATTGGGAAAAATACCAAAGATATTTCTTTATCTGTAGACTACAGCAAAACCTATAAAAAGGCGGAATTTTGAACATGGGGGAAAGCATTTTTGGAAGGCAAAGTAAGAAATTAAAACAAAAGTTTCGTTAACTGTATCTTATTATAAGGAATAAGTTAAAAGCTATTCAGGAAAAACCATGAATACAGACCATTCCCCTCTCTTGTCTCAGAAGGTACCGTGTTTAATATTTTGAAAAAATATGACAGATAGTTTTTAACCTATAGATTATAGGAAAATTTTTAAGAAGTCTGTCAATGACTGTACATTTGATCTTATCCGAAATAATTTTAGTTTAAAGTATTTATTAAGCGCTATCTTTGTGACTTTGTCCATATTTTTTGGTCACACGGTTCAAAAGTTAAGACCCCACCCTCAACTTTTATGCCCGATGAGACACGATTTATACATCTTTCGGAACGATTATTTCCTAAAACATTCACTCAGTCAAAAAAGTTTATTAGAAACCTTAAAATGTTTTTGAAAGACCTGGCGAATGATGTGCGACACGTTGATGTATGCTAAAAAAATATTTTAGCTTCTGATACATGTATGATGAAGTGCCCCCCTAAAAATATTTATTATTATTATTTAGCTATCAAACTAAGTAGCGGCTACTACAAGACACCTTTTCACTAAATTTCATCAAGTTTCATTAAGTAGTATTTGAGTAAAATGCCCGTGACATACGGACGGACAGACAGACAGACGGACATGACGAATCTATAAGGGTTCCGTTTTTGCCATTTAAGCTACGGAACCCTAAAAAAGACCCCTGGAAAAATATAAAATTTCGTAAAGCTCTTTCAAAAGTGTTTTTAACTCACACCAATTGGGCGAGGGAGTTTTTTTTTAACAGTTTAACAGTTTTTTAACAAACGGCACGACCAATGCAGTTCTCAATGACATGCCAAAGAAGTGCCTGTTTTTTAAATTACTTAGATACTAAATTGATTATACATAAGAGGAAAATATATCTATTAATTGTTAATATTTATTACATTAGGCCATATTGGCCAGGTTTTGACCCCCTTAATTAAGAAAAAATAAAAATCGAAAAACCGCAGGTTTTTCGATTTTTTCAGTATTTGTTTTAAAATTGGTTTTGTTTTGAAGTTTTTAGTCTCTTGGGTCTCTACATTCGCACGAATGCGCGCGCTATTTCAAGGTTGTTTACTTTGCAATGTTGATAAACTTTCGAGATTTGTACACATTATAAAATTATACATACTATGGGTCTTAATTGTGTGAAAAAAATATGGTAAAAACCTTATTTATTGCCCGACATTTCGACGTGGCAAAATCCAAACTCCGGCCCGTATCGGTTTGCTATAAATGTTGCTAAACTTTCGCGATTTGTTCACATTATAAAATTATATTTACTACGGGTCCTAATCGTGTAAATAATTTAAGGTAAAATACCTCATTTATTGCCCGACGTTTCGAACATATTGCAACGGCCGTGGTTACGGGTAGACTATAATAAGTCTACCCGTACCACAGCCGTTGCAATACAAGCAATGCGTTTTAAATCAATTGTATTTTCAAACCATACAAAATTACATCCAAATCAATCCAGCCCTTTAGGAGGACTTAGATGACAACCACACGTGCAGAATGCGGCGGTAGGCTAATGGCTAAGGCATCGGTCTCGCAATCGTGAGGTCGTGAGTTCGAATCCTGGCCATTAAACTAGCGACGTAAACCCACTCCTTTTTTTTTTTTTTTTTTTTTGGCGGTAAAAAAATCCTGACGAACACCTCCACCATCCGGGGAAGACGGTGGAGGTAGTGTGGGGTTTGCACCCACTAAAAAACCCGCCGTGTATCTCCCGCCACCTTCGCGAACGGGCCGCCGGAATTTGTTATGCCGTCGGCGGCCCGCCCAGTGGCAATGCCCGGACGCGATGTTGTTGCGTTCCGGGCATTTCACACCTACGCGGCCCCTGGATACACACATGGTGCCGCGCCTCCACGGAAGGCCGCGGGCGAGGCAGATAACCCCGTACGCCCGCCCGCAGCCCCACCTAAGGCGGCATCAGGCGCAGATATGCGCGCCGACGCCGCCCGGTTCGCCGGCGACGGAGCGGATCCGCCAGGGAGCTCTCTTCCCTGACGCGCTCCGCCGCCTCCTTCTGCGAGATGATGTCCTCGCAGAAGGATGCGACCGCATTCCACGACCCCTCGCTTCGGACCATGGACCACGGCCGGCAGCGAGAGGTCACTTCCGACCACTGCAGTGAGAACTCGACGTTGCCCCTCCCAAGCTGGACAATGCTGGAGGGTGTGCTGCGCCGAGTCCTCACCGCAGTCGCAGTGGTGGCAGGCGGGACTCGGTTCCCTCCTAGCAACCGTGTGCAGGTACTTCCCGAAGCAGCCGTGCTCGGAAAGGACCTGCACTAGCCGGAAGGAAAGGGTCCCGTGCTGCCGCCCTGCCCACTCCTCCAGGACCGGCTGGAGCGCCTCTACGGTTCGAACACCTGCCCGTGGAGCCTCCAGCCGGCCCTGCCACCGGGCCATGATTGCCCGGTGTGCATCACCGCGCCAAGCGCGTAGCTCCTCGGGCAGAGGCACCGAACCCCCTGCCCGAACAGCCACCGCCCGCCGATACACTTCGGCGAGCACTTCCGCCTCTAAATCCCACGGGGGTGTGCCGGCCAATGCGCACGCCGCCTCTGCAGACACCGTGCGGTATCCGCGTATGGCCCTGACCGCCATGGTCCGCTGGGGTCTCCCTAAGCGGACCCTATTCTGGGCGGTTAGGGACGCCGCCCACACGGGTGCGCCGTACAGAGCCATTGACCGCACCACCCCCGTGTACAATCGTCTACTCGAGGCACTAGGCCCGCCCAGGTTCGGCAACAGCCTCCCCAGTGCGGTCGCCGTAGCCTCCAGCTTGGGCGCCAAAATGCGGAAGTGCTCGTCGAAGAGCCACCGCCCGTCTACCACTAGGCCCAGATACTTCATCTGGGCCCGGACCTGTACGAGGACCGAGCCGACGGCAATCGAGGCGCCAGCAGGTGGACCGCGACGGGGCCCATGGAATAATAGGGCCTCCGTCTTGGAAAGGGCCACCCTAAGCCCCAGCGCCTCGATGCGCCCGACCATTCGGGAAATCCCTAGGTTGGCCAGGCGCGCCGCTTCCTTAAAATTCCCACCCCGGGCCGTGATGAGGGTGTCATCCGCATAGCAGATGACCCCTATCCCAGGGGGGAAACCACACCGCAGGGCCCAGTCGTAGCCACTGTTCCACAAGAGGGACACCGCAATACAGAGCCCTGTGGAACACCGCCCGAGACGTCTCTGCGGATTGCCTCTCCCTCTCGGTCCTCGTGCAGAATCCTTCAGCCTTCGAGGTAGTCTGCCACTAGCTGCCTCAGGTACACGGGCACTCCATGATACCGGAGCGCCTCTCTGATGCAGCTGAATGGCAGAGACCCGAAGGCGTTGGCGATATCGAGCGATACCGCCAACATCACTCCTCCACCGGCGACGGCCTCCTCCGATGCGGCCCTCAGGCGCAGAATGGCCCCAATGGTCGAGCGCCCAGCACGAAAGCCGTACTGAGTCCTGGTTCCTGGAAGACCGGGAGAGCTCCAATCGGATATATCGGTGATCCGAGAGCGTCTCAACCTCATCCAGGACAACCCAGTTCCTTACTCGCGCTTCGACGGCAGGGGTAACGAACGAAAGGTCCACTATCGACCCCCCCTGCTGTCGAACGCACGTATTGGCGGCGCCTCTGTTTAGGAGACAGAGACCCACCGACGCCGCCCACTCCTCAACCGCCGAACCGCGGACGTCCGTGCTGGGTGACCCCCACGCCGTAGATTTGGCGTTGAAGTCCCCCAGCACCAGTACGTGGCGAGGTGCCAACCGCCGTATCGAGGTCTCCAGGTTGGTAAGGAAGACCTCGAAATCGGCAAAACTCCGGTTTGGGGAGAAGTATACTCCGTAGAGCGTGACCCCTCCCCAGTCGGCAGCAACATATCCCGAACCCTTGTCTCTGATCGACAAGGGCAGGGAATGAAGCGCAGCGGAGCTGACGATTGCCACGGAGCCGTCCCGGTCACCCGCCCAGTTCGGGCGGGGAGGAACAAAGTAGGGCTCCGCGGCTACGGCGACACCTATCGACCACTCCGCCATGGACTGCAGGAGAAGGTCCTGGGCATTGGCGCAGTGGTTGAGGTTCGTCTGGAGGATGATGGAGAAGTTATCGCTGTCTATTTAGGAATGCGGCACTACATCCATCACCTCCACCTCAGTCGGCGGTTGAGCTCCGGGGGCAGCCTGGGTCGATTGGCTGCTGCCCGGGAGTGGCTTGGAAGCAACGGGGGGCTTACATCCCTTCCGCCCCATCATATGATTGGCGGGCAGATTGCCCGCCGCACAAATGGGGCAGTGGGGGGCGGCTGAGCATTCTGCCACCCTATGTCCCGGTTGACCGCAGCGATAGCACATTGTGCTGCAGTCAAAACCGCTGGTGCACCTGGCTCGCAAGTGCCCCGTGGCCAAACATTTAAAGCACCTCACAGGCCTCTCCTCCAGGACGGTGATCCTGGCGGAGGAGAAGCCTATGAGGATCCGGCCCGCTTCGGCCAGGGCTTTGGCCGAGGCGACGGGGCAGCGCACCCAAGCTGCACCCACTCCACCGGGACCGGGGCGGATGGCGCCGACCTTTACGGATCCGGAGGCACATTGAGATTTTGTCTCGATGGCCTCTCGGATATCTTCGGTCGTGATCGAATCATCCAGGCCCGAAATGCGCAGCTCTGCGCACTTCGTGGGCCTGGCGATCTTTACGCCATCCTTCCCCGCGGTAAGCACCCGCAGCGTCTTCGCCACGAGGTCCGCCACCCTCGCGCCGTCTTGACCGGGACACTCTAAGATTCTGGCCCCGGTCTGGGCGTGGCGAAAGGAAACCCCCGCGCCTAGATTGTTGGCGTTAAGGGTCACCCTCGTCTGGCGGAAAATCTCCGCGTAGGAGACGCTTCCACTCTTCTCCGCCTCCGCCGACAGCGTCACGACGACGGCTGCCGACTTGGGCGGAGTAAGTTTCGGCTTCCTCTTGCCACTTTTCTTGGGCTGGGCTGGCAGAGCAGCCTTTGGTTGAGCTGCGCTTTTTTTGTTTTTCCCATGACGTTTCCTGCGTTCGGCGGTACGCCATTCCTCGCCAGAGAGTGTGCCGGCGGGAGCAGGGGCGGGCGCCGGAGCACTAAGTGGAGTCTCCGGCGCTTTGAGTACGCTCGAGACCGCACGACGCACACCCTTAAGTGACCGCTCAGGGAGGAGTTGGGGTTGAGTAACCCCCCGCTTCTGTACAGTGGATGCGGACCTCGCGGCTTGCATCTGCCTTGCCGCTGGTTGAGCAGGAGGTGCACGCGGTGCCTTTGAGGTAGCCGCTGCGGCGAACGAGTCCACGCGTCCCCCGGAACAGGGTAGGGGCGTGGGAGGAGTTGCCGTATACCCCTGTGAGAGTTTCGGCCTACTCACCGCCAGTGGCGGCCGGCTGTTTGGCTCGGGGGGGAGACGCTCCTTGATTGTCTCGAGCTTGGCGTCAATCAACGTCCCAAACATAATAGTCAACTGCCGGCATTGCGCGTCTGAGAAGGTATCCGGCGCAGAATAGGCTTGTGCCGCGGAAGCGGTGGCTGAAGTTGCCTGTGCTGGACCAGCCGTCGCGGAACCAGCCGAGACAGAATGGGCATGGTCCGAAACGGCAGATGATGGCAAAACCGGTGTTATGGCAGCCAAGGGAGCCCTCTCTTGCCGACCGCATATCCTCCCTCAACTGTGCAAGCTCTGCACGAAGCTCGCTCAATTGCCCCTCCAAGCGAGCGTTGTCTGCCAGTAGCCGCAGCACAGTTTCTGACTCAGTGGCCGTGGCACGCTGAGCCAGCGTTTCTACGACCTCCGTCAGCACGGAGGCAGATTCCTTTAGACCCTTGGCGAAGGTCCCCTTAAGGTTCCTCGATTTAGTGGCAACCTGCACTTACGGGCTTCCCCCCGGACCGCGAAAGCGTTAAGACGTGTGCACAGTGCTATTCCTTTTCATAAATTAAATTAAATTCAAATAATTTGAAATAAAATAAACAAAAATAGAATCACAAACTACTAGGCGCTCATTAACACAAGGAGGTGCACATCCAACATTTGCGGGCGACACACATCAGAGGATTGTGAGTACACGCTTACTTACTCTCACATAGACAAATCCCACCCTGCCGGCCTGTGCACGCGCTGCGCCCGCGCCGACGCTCACACACCTGCAACTGTCACAGCGCTGTGTGTACATACCAACACACCCTTAGAGCGTTGCGCTCACGCCCACCTAACGATCTACTAGCCGCCTCTGCGCTCCTAGTACAATGGCTATGACGCGCTCTCTTTATAAGAGCGCTTCGGACGTCGATGCTGCCCGAGGTGACGTTGTTACTACTCCGCCGCCGACGTTGTTCGCCACTTCGCGACAAAAAAAACGTCATGATAACATTACCAGGGATGACCTTGATGAGTTTAAAGATGAAATGCGTCAAATGTTTGTTTCCTTTCAAGAGAAACTAAGCTCTTCGTTTGCAAATGTTGAAAGGTCCATCGAATTTATATCTCATCAGTATGAGGAAATACAAAACAAAATTAAAAAATTAGAAGAGGAATGCAAGAGCAATCGCAACTATATAATAGCTATTCAAGATAAAATGGAAGAATTGCAGCGAGTTTCGAAACTTACATTTATTGAATTGCGAAACATGCCTCAAAAGGATAAAGAAACCAAAGTTGACCTTTTAAACTACAAACAAAACTAATCCTAATGGAAAGTTAAATACGAGCCATGCTGGAATGTTGGACATTACGTGTCCTATTTATTTAGGAGAGCATCTCACATTGAACTCTAGAAAAATATTTTACCTCGCGCGTCAATTAAAAAAAGAGAATAAGATCAAATACTGTTGGATCACAGATGGTAAAGTTTTAATAAAAAAATCTGACGCCGCTCCTACGCTTTAAACTGAAAGTCAATTAGAACTCATATGTAAAGAAACGTGACTAGTTCCTAGTTATAATTGCATGTTATTTTATGATAGGTTTAATTCTACTTGTAATAATCGCATGTTTTTTAATTTTAATTTAATTATTTTATCCCTGATTTCATATGCTACAAATATAATTATAATGATAACAACCATTAATTCACACTCAAATATCCACAATCAATTTACAATTAAAGCCTACAACATAATTACATTATTTAATCTCCGCTACATGGCATGTTATTATCAAAACACAAAACACATGATCTATCACCTCACTGCAATCACAATAAAGTCAATGTTATATTGCATTTTGACCATAAATAGAGTGATATCGCTTAAAACGGTATGCACCAACATTTTTATAGTATCTGTGCATAACATACTAAAAATTAATGACTCTATTGACCAACTATCCGTCTCTAAATCACTATTCTGTACACCTGAGCAATTAGCTTCTCACTTTAGTCACCATAAACAGTTTAAGGTGATCACTCAGAACATTAGATCGATTAATGCAAACCTGGACAATTTCTTGACTCTCCTTCATAGAATTAACATCGCATATGATATTATTGTTTTTACTGAATGTTGGCTAAAACGAAACAGCGTAGTCCCACATATCGAAAATTATACGCACTATAATACAGTTAACCATGTAAACCAGAATGACGGAGTCGTCCTAAACATTAAAAATATCTCAGGTTATACGGTTGAGGAACCAAGAATGGCAGACGCCAGTTGTCTGTTATTAAAAATTGGTTATGAGACGGCTCTTATTTGCATTTACCGATCACCTTCTTTTTCTGACATCTCAAACTTTCTTGAATCTCTAAATATGCTTCTATCGAATCTCTCTCCTTTTAAAACAATTGTTATTATCGGTGATATTAATCTAGATATTGCTAGCTCAACCTACTCTAACCAACCTTCGGAATATCTCAATCTGGTTGCATTTCATGGTCTACTCCCGGCCCACACGCTACCTACTCGTGAGCACAGTTGCCTTGATCACGTTATTCTCAAACACAGTGCTCAACGTAGAGCTATAACCGTGGTCATTGACTCTAGCGTAACAGACCATAATGCAGTCATGTTATGTCTTAAACCAAATAAGCAGCATAAACAGCGGTTCAATACCATATTTAAAATAAATTTGGCACGTTTAGATTCTGAAATAACAAACTTAGACTTTCGTCCCATCTACGGGAGTACTGATGCTAACAAAGCAATGGAATTATTTATTACTACCCTAACAAATTGCATTAATGCTCATTCTACTATAATTAAGCTACCAAATAACAAGCGACTGCTCAAGCCATGGATGACAACAGGTATGCTTCGTTGTATGCGAAATAGGGATATGATGCATAGAAAACTTAAATCCTCTCCAAATGATCAAATTTTAAGCTTAACTTACAAAAGATATAGGAATTTTTGCTCTAAGATCCTTAAAAAACTAAAAAGAGAGTTTGAGAGGTCAAAACTTAGAGAAGCGGGTAACGATAATAAGAAAATTTGGCAGGTAATTAAAAGAGTGACAAACACTACAAAATCTAAAATTTCTTCTGTGGAACTCCTTTCATCTTGTGACTCTATGGAAACATCAATAAATCATACTAATGAATTTTTTGCCAACGTGGGCAAGAACTTGGCCAACCTCATTAAACCCAACCAAACCAGTTGCATGGTTTCCACTGATAGCGATCGATCATCGTCTCCCCTACACTCATTCGTAATGTTAGACACCGACGAACAAGAGGTAGAAGCGTTCCTTATGTCACTAAAAAAGGACTCTGCTGTCGGTTGGGACAACATCTCTACCAAGTTTTTAAAACAATACAAAGCTATACTAGTCCCTCCTCTTACATACCTTTTTAACCTCAGTCTTAATTCAGGCACATTCCCTAAATTCCTAAAAAAGGCTATAGTGCATCCAGTGCATAAGGGTGGAAATAGAGACAGCGTTAATAACTACCGCCCAATTGCTGTATTGCCGTCCATTTCAAAAGTTCTGGAAAGGATTATCAACAAGAGACTCATGACATATCTCGAGCAGAAAAATCTCCTTTCTAGCAATCAATTTGGCTTTAGGTGCAACAATTCCACAAGTGATGCTGTACTAGAACTAGTCATATAACTAAGCAGTTGGACAAAAAACAAAGAGTTCTATCAATATTTCTGGATTTGAAGAAAGCTTTTGACACTGTCTCTATTCCACACCTAATAACTAAGTTGGAGGGCCTGAGTATCCGTGACTACCCTCTTAAAATATTTAAAGACTATCTTTCCAACAGAACGCAATGCGTAAGGATTCATGACATGGTCAGTAATGAACTTCCAGTCACTTTTGGTGTACCACAGGGCAGTGTGATTGGGCCGACACTTTTCCTGATTTATGTGAACCAGCTGTGTAGCCTCAACCTTGAACAAGGTAAAATCACAGCTTATGCAGATGACACAGTGCTTACTTTCTCAGGTGCAACTTGGTGTAATGTCTTTGAGGCAGCACAGAAGGGCTTAAACAGAGTCACTAACTGGTTAACGGAACACCTTCTGACACTTAATGCAGATAAAACGAAGATCCTTGCATTTTCGCTTCGTGATTGTACACAGCCTCCACCCTCCTTTACTATAACCGCGCACTCCTGTACAGTCGCCAATACCCACAGCTGTACTTGTCCCCAACTAGAACGTGCCCACACCATTAAGTACCTAGGAATTATCTTAGATGACAGACTGAACTTCGCAACACATATTCAGACACTATCTACGCGTATTAGAAAAATGATTTTTATTTTTAAAACACTAAGACATGTCGCTGAACCACTAACTGTAAAAAGAGTATACATGGCATTGTGTCAGTCTATCTTGGCATACTGTATTCCCGTATGGGGTGGGGCGCCAAAAACGACAATGTTGATGTTGGAAAGAGCCCAGAGAGCTGTCCTGAAGGTGAGCACTTTTCGTCCTATACTCTTTCCAACCGATGTCCTTTATAAATCATGTCAATTACTGACTGGTAAAGCAACTGTTCATATTAAACACAACCCTACTTCAACACCACAACAATCCCTTTCAGCCTATTACCAAGCGCCGTAAAGACAAGGTCTGTCAACCTTACAAATGTAATTATTCGTTTACCCAACGCTTTTACTGTTTCCTTGGCCCTAGTATCTACAATAAACTTAATAAAGAGATAAATATATACCCACTACCAAAACAAGCATGTAAAGCGGCGATCATCAGTAAACTAGTAACCATGAACTACCAAGACACGGAAGCCCTGCTTAACAGCTAACGTGTACCTACTAACCTTTTCACAACGCATACACATACCTCACACACTAATTCATCTTTATTATTACACTGACTCATAGTCACTTGCTTAATCTTCATCACATCGTTACTCGTTCTTATCACATAAACAAACACTCACTACACTACATATACATAACTATTAAACACTCGGAGGCAAGCGCATGAATATAATTTCTCTTGTCTTCTACGCTTATTCAAATTATTATGTTTATGTTGTTATTATATTACTATTTACTTTTTGTTTTATTTTATTTTTATTTTTATTTTAATGCCAGTTTTAATTGTTATCAATATTGTTAATATTTAATTCACAATGATATTATTTTGTTCCTTTCCTCAATCAGAACATTAAATTGAAATATTTTTATGTAATTCCATTTAGCAGAATAAAATTAGTACTATTTTATTACTAAATAGTTCTCTCCAGGGATGGCCTAGCATCTTTAACACAAGTTATTTATAATAACTTAGCTAAGGTGCTAGTCATCACAATAATAAGTGTTTATGTAATAATATTTACCTACTAGTGTGCAATTTAACAAATTGTGAAAATGTGTTTTATATTGTATTACTTATTGTGATGAGAAATTATTATTATTATTATTATCAGGGCCACAGATTTAGTCGCGGTTTGGGTGAGGTCCGCGGCGGTTTTCGGGGTACTATCCCCTCCCGCCGCGCGTAGGTTCTCCAAAATTTGTCCCACATGAGTTTCCGCGACCATCTCCCCCTCCGTACGACCGCGCATGTATGCCTCCCGTCTGGAGAACACAGATGTAGATGCGCCTGCTACTCTTTCGGTGTCCGTTAACGACACGGGTGTTTGGGGGCAAGAGAAAGGCGTCACTGAACGCGTTCTTGCCCCCCCTCTTTTACTGGAGGACCTCACCTTCCGAGGGACTCTAAGGTCTATCTCAGGGAGGTCTGCATCATCTTCGGGTGAACGGCGGCGCTTTTGGTGTTGTGTAGCGCGTCTCTTCTTACCCGCCGAAGCTTCGTTGGTTACGTTCCTGTCCCCCAACAGCTCCAAGTCGCTGGTGGAGGACCCAGAACCGCGACGATTCCTAAGCGTTAAGCTCTCCGTTGAAGCGGTGACCAGTGGAGACTCCAAACCTGATTTTAGGTACTCCATATGGGGCGCGACCTTCGCGCCATTCTTGGTGCCGGATTTACAGCTCGGCGACGGGCTGGTTTGTCGGAAGTTGTCCCCCCCAGAGTACGTGGGACTGACGGAGCCGGCTGGCTCCGCAAGGGATTCCCCGAGCGATATGCGCCCGGGACCCTCCTGGGTAGATTTTTGATTATCCTTGACTTGCGACATATTGGTTTGAGTTTAATGACCTCCATCAGGGTAGCCCTTGGGACTGAGATCCCCTCAGCCATTCATCCCATTGCCAGGCACCACAAGCGTAGGATTAGGGTATTTTTTAAAGGGGTTTACTTCCCCGCAGCCCACAACAATGTGGGCTCCCGTTCCTGTCCGTTCAGGGTTACGGGTCGGGCCGGTCGGTGGTCTGCATCAGACCGCGTTCACCATCTATAAATAGACGGCGAACCCGCCGCCCCTCGCCCTTCCTCCGGGCGGCCCAGGGAAAGGCCACCTCCTACTCTGCCAGAACATTAGCCGTGTGACGGTGGATTCGCGAAAAGCCGCGAATCCACCAGCACACGTTGCCCGGGGTGCACCACGAGGAGGTTTTCCGGCAAACAGCACCCCACGTAAACCCACTCCTAACACAAGCCATAGAGCTTAGCTGGAGGGGTTAACAGGATTGCTATTAATGTGGGACGACAATCCCACATTGCTAGTCATCATTTAAAAAAAAAAGAATAAATATAGGTACATACCTTGAGTACACGCGCACGTAACTGGCACTGACAACCCTACGAACGCCGTAACTGCCTCATTGCCTGCCTTGTTACAGGTGACAGTAAATTGGCAAGGGAAGCGAGTGTTGCTCCTTTACCTAGTAATAGTTAGTATTCTTTGGTAGAGGCTGTGTGAGTTGCCTGATATTAGACAAATCTTTCAATATTGTTTCGTTACAGAGCTCCCGTTAAAAACAAAAATGTGAAAGAATGTCAATTTAGTTATAGGTTTAGCTAATAACAAAAGTGAGGTCTAACAGGAAATCAAGTTTTTCCGAATTTCTTAAAATCAAACACAAAGCTATCATACAGCTATCATACAAGACTTTTTTTTTTCAAAATGATATTTTTTACCTGGCAATAAAGCAATTTGGCAAATAGAGTTGCACAATATCACGGCCGTTGAGTCGGCGTTTCCAACCTAATTGTGTCTGACAATCGAACTGTATACATAACTAAAAGTTGGTACGGAACCCTCCGTGAGCCAGTTCACTCGCATGTTCACTGGTGTTCTCCATGACATGTAGATCATAAGCAAGTTTTTTCACTCAAAAATGAAAACAAAGTACCTACAAGAATATTAATAATTACATTTACAAGTATATTTTAATTTAATTTATTCTATAGTTATTACTGTATCAAATATCTGTCGCCATTTCTTTAAAAAGTAACCTAACCAAGTTTTATTTAATACATAAAATCTAGATAGAACTTTCATGACATGTGTCAAGTCCTTTCCTCTGGCCATTCTTTGGTACAATCAACCATTCACCAGCTGTCAAATATGTCCCAAAGATAAAATATCGTCATTCAATTCGTGAGAATATTGGCAGAACCCTGTTTTCAACTAAAACCAAATACTGAAAGTTCAGAAGGCAGTATGCATCCGTACTTTACTTGAGCAATGCACACAGACACCTATACTAGATGACGTTTCTTAAACAACTCCTCGACTCAGGTTTAGGGTAGGTCTCGATCGGTGTATCCTACTATTTCTATTGCAGTTTCGCAAGGCGCTTGTCACACTCACATTTTATGTCAAAGATTCGAAATACTTTATTCATTTTGGTTACAAATGCAACGCTTATGAACGTCTGAAAAAATTTAGAATAGAATGATTCTACATTTAATGCCAAGTTCGCAAGAGCAAAGCCGTGAGAAAAGAACTTGGCAATAAAGATTAATGGTCACTTTTTTTAAATGCCAATTTTTACAATATATTTGTATATATACAGTAAAGCCAGTAAGAGGCTGCAACCATCACTCCATGAAACTCACGCAAGCAATAACCATAGTACGTAAACTGGTATAATCAAGTTTTTAGTCGACGAGCGCACAGAAACTATTGTCTTAGTTTCTCTTTAGATAAAATCACTTTATCAAAATGATTGTATGCTCTTTATATATGTAAAGCTGTCTCGCGCAATTTCGTATGCCTAAATTTTCCCCGTTTATGCGCTCCTTTTGGTCGTAGCGTGATGTTATATAGCCTATAGCCTTCCTCGATAAATGGGCTATCCAACAAAAAAAGATTTTTTTAAATCGGACCAGTAGTTCCTGAGATAAGTATATATTAAAACGCCTATCCCAACTCTAACGCACCAAGTACCTAAAGTGAAAACGCCCTTACCACTTGCGATATTGCGATTTATCGTAATGGAAATCATGCGATATAATTATAAAAAAACGCCCATGTTTTCCATGGAAATGAGTGGAATACACCCGTTTTGACGTACCTTGAGTTTGACAATTATTTTCTCACTACAAATGTGAACAATTATTTCGACTGGCAATAAATGAAGGAGATTTTTTGCAGCTAAGAATACTGATTTCGTTTGAGTAAAATTGAGTCTAATCGAGAAATTTTCGAGGACACGTGTTGGAGTTGCTTCGTGAAAGAAGTGAAGAAAGTTATCTTTTATTTTCTCGATATTTTGTGATGCTGACCCGCATGTGAAAGTCAAGGACACAAGTTCATTTCTCTTAAGCTGAGGACCAAAAATATTATCATAATGTAGCATTTAGACAAGCGTGATATTTTTCGTCCTTCGCTTGTCCCAACAGCTTTAATCTGATGGATTTTCCATATAAATCCCACACTTAGCAATCATACACTATCCATAAAACGATGGTATTAAACAATAAATCCAACACGTGTGACATAAAGTTCAATGTCTTCAAAACCCCTGACTGGATTTTTGACAAAATGCTAAGTACCATACCGACCTCATCGTCACACCAATGTGACAAAGCGATGTGACAACGAATCTGCACCCGTTTCTTATAAGTATAACATTTGTTCCGAGCGTTTGTAACCCCATTCAAATCTGTTTATTCCACTAGTACCTACGCTGGACTAGCTAAGTGACAGCAATTTCAAATGCGAATAGAATGACCGTCCCATGAACTTTTTGTCACATAAGACAAATGACCGTTGTCCATACCCTTGTTACACAAGTATAGACTTTCATAGCATTTTGTCAAATGACCGTCCAAGTGTAGCCTAACCAGTGTACTAGTGCTATAGAGGTCAGTGCTTTATACATTAACATGGTATGACAGGCACACGGGTACACAGACACACACGTAACTAACAACACCTCTTCTATCATGCTGACAGTTACGGTTCACAATTTTTTGACAGTTTACAATATTTATTTACAATTTTACGGTGATATATATGTCAAAGCGCCAGGGTGGCCGTATGAGCTATTAGCGGCTCAATATTCAAATTAACATAATGGTAAATGGTAATCGATCATCTGAACGCGGATATCTCGAGCAAGGTAAAGTCCGCCAATTGTTCTAATACTTTCGATTATACAAATACCACTGCATCACTGACCCTATAACCACACTCACACTTTGCACATACTACTATTTAAATAGTGATAAGTCTTTAAGTAGTGTGTTGTCACTTCGACCGCTCGATTCAGACTGCCGAACTAGACTCATTGCCCCACTACCGGCACTTCAAATGTAAACATCAAACTAAAGTCATCTTGCAGCGGCCATGTTTAAATGAGTCAATAGACTTGCTTTTTATTCAAAACAGATGTTAAGTAAACGGATATCAATAAGCGTTTTAATAATTCTCCGACATATATATTTTAAAATTGAAATGTACTTTTAATGTATCTTTAACAGGTTGTATAAAAGGAATAAAAATATGAACAAATTATGATCAGATGCAATCCTAAAATCGACAATGTGGTTATCGCATTTCATAATAAAATAACGATAAAGTTATTCTTTGCTTCTAAGAATAACATTGTATCTAGTACGTCAAGAAATAAAGCAGGAAAGGTAGAGCTCAATTGTGTAAATATTAATCCGTCGACTTAAACTAACAAAAGAGCTCACTTAATAGTGAACATCTCCATCTAGGGAAAAGCATTCACTCAATAATTTAAACATAAAAATATTATAACTGTAATAATATTGTAACTGTGTAAATATATTGTAACTGTATACAACAACATGACATCTTAAAAATTTTGGACCAAACTGTAACTTTTTAAAACTTCTTTCTCATTTGGCAGTTTATAGAAACAGCCTGCCAAATTAAAAAGAAGGGTGGAAAAGAAAAATGGATTTAAGAAATATAGGTTTAAAGATCTTTATTACTCAAAGAATATAGTTTCTAAAACTGCATTACCTAACAGAATCGCGATGTTTTATTCCAATGCATATACATATTAAGTGTTACACCACTGTGAAAATAAAATCGGAAGTTTTTGTTTCAAACTATTTAAATGTAGATCTTTAGTGTAGTATGTCTCTTTAAAGACAAAAAGAAAACATTTAATGATGTATAAATTGACCGAAAAATATCGAAATGACGTGGATGAAGCTGAGCTTTAAGACATTTAATATTACAAACCCAACAATGCTCTGCTTGCTACAAATTGAACTAATTTTAATTATAAACTAGAGTTGAAATAAGATCTTTAGGTGAGACCTCTGTAATCTGGATACACAATAAAGGATTGTTTCAAGAATCTTTAAATTAAAAACCTAGACACGATTTGAGCTAAGCTGTCCAAGCTTCATTTCTGTTATTTGCAACTCTTTCAAATATATTTATTTTCAGTGTACCAAAGGTTTCGTAGACAGTAATAAGTATACATTTTATCCTTCTTTATTAAACGAAACCTTTCTTTTAGTTTCAACATTAATTTTATTTGTAAATTTGATATTTTAGCAAGTTTAAATCTTGATATTTGAATATTTTTGTATCCAAGTTCTTAAAAATCTTTTTATTGTTTATCAGATTGATGTTGTGTTGAGATTGTTGAATTCTAAGTTATTCAAAAGGCAAAGTATTCAGTGGTAAAAGCTGCTCCACTGTTACGCCTGTAAAATAAACTTAAATTTATTTTTACTTACTTTATTTAAATATATTGATCAATTTTTCTCCAAATAACCTCGTCCGAGTCTTACAAAGACTCAAAGTTGCCACTGGACATCAACACTAGGCGTATTTCTAGCTGAAACTAAATGACCTAGCATCTACTTAGTAGTATAAGTATAACCTACCTTAAAAGGTTGTTGGTTTATGTTCGCTGTTTTTGTTTCTTTTCTACTTAAATTATACGGGCTAATTAAATGCTATAAATATTACTTTTTGTAATTTTTGAAGCATTTTTATGGTAATTTTATACATATTAATTTAAATGCGTGGAGGTAAAATTTGACTTGAAAAAAATTACAAAAAGTAATGTTCAGGCCGTTCATATCGTCATCCAACAGCGGAACGCGGTTGGATGACGTCACAATTGCCATAAAATCATGTGTTATGGAGGTTAAATTCAACTTTAGCGGTTGCCTCGGTGCGGGAGTCATAAACGGCTTAGGGCCGGCACCCCTCAGGTCGCGGGTTCGAGTCCCGCCTGAAACGATTTTTTTCCATACGTTTAAATTGATATGCTATAAATATATTTCTTTCTAATAAAAAGTTATTTTATATTTTCTTACATATTACTTAGTGCATGATTTGTATGGGTGTCTTTCCCAATTGCACTCACTAGTTATTTAGCTATAGTTGGGTATTTAATTCCGATTCGGCATTAATCCATTTCCAAAAAAGATTAGGCTGCGAATTCCAAAATAGTTTTTAAAATTTTAATAGAATAAAAACCAGATTCAGTAAACCCGACTTTATTAGAGTGAAAACCTGTATACCGAATTTAAAATGTATTGCTTATAAAGAGTTGGGGTTGAATAGTTTTGAACGCATCGTATAAAACCGGCACAAGCTTACCATATTACATTAAAGAAATTGACTACAGCAACATTGTTTGACAGTAAACAACCATTTTATTAACTGCCTTATGCCCGCGGCTCCGCTCGGGTGGATGCCAGATTGTTACCAAGCACTTGAACTTTCTAATATATGGCGCAACTCAGAATCGATCGTCGTTCGTTTCAGGGTGGATACAGGGATTGCGAGGTGCATGTCTCGCAATCCATTAAACTCTCTTTGACAGGAACGTCCTGAGAATGGTTATCACATCTGCAGGCTTTTCGAATGACGGAAAAAATGTGGTAATAACGTATATGTAGTTTTAGTTACGGCATAGACCTCAGATACTCATGAGTGAAAGAAAGGTACTATAAATTATATTACTTCGCATGGGTTTTAGCTAAGAACACAAGGAAGAGAAAGATGCGATCAAGGTTGATAAAGTTTACGTTACAAACTTCTAGTATGGTTATTTTTTAATGTAGACCTTATTTTACACCCTAAATCATTCTCACAGGAGTTTTATTAAACGTAATTATTTTTGGAACATCAAAGATTCTTTTGAAATTATCAATGGACATTTAAAATAAGATAAAGACTAACCAATGAAATAAAGTAAAAGAATAAGTTTAGAGCACATTAGAATTTTAAAACTGTATTTATATTACAGGTACTTTGTGCTTTCGGCATAATATAATGCTACCACTTCCTAACAAGTGGTTGGCATGGATAAACATTCAGAGCAAACAAAAGTCTGTAAATATGTGGAGGAAGAAATTGCGGAGACATTATGCAACCCGACAATAAGCTCTGAATTTATTAATGCCCCCTTCTAAACAAAGATACCTGCATGGTATTTATTTAAGTAAGTGAAAATAGTTTATAAGTAAACAAAAAAAGAAATCCATTCACAGAAAAGAAAAAAATATAAAAACAATATTATGTACCTGCTTATAAATGATTACAAATAGTTTCACGTTATTTACAAAGGTCGTTATAATGACCTATCCAGCAGCATTGGCTGCTGAGGAAAGACGAGAAGCCAACTACACCTCGCTTCTCGGGGAGGCTACCTGAAGGCACCTGTCCGACAAACGGCGAGAAAAAGAGTAGCGAGTAGCGATTTTATCGCTTAAGACACGTACATGGTACTTATGTTTATGTAGATCCCGTGTAAACAAAAGCGATACAGATATTAATAGTTGATCATGTTCCCACTGCCGACGAGTACTCGCTCTATACTGCATCACTTTTGTTTACACGGACAGGATCTACAAAAAACATTCGTTGTACGTTTCTTGAGCGATAAATTCCTACTCGCTTCTCTCTCACCGTTGTTGGTGGTACAGGTGCCTAAGCCTATTAAATATTACGCATTAAATATCTTCCTTGCAGTCTTGTCTGTAGTACCTATTGAATTACACAAATTAGTGCAGTTTTATAGTACCATAATGTGCCTTTTTAGAGTTTCGTAGCCAAAATATAAAACCGTCTTTAGCTTAGCTCAGAGACTGTAAGTGTGCAAGACAACTATAATTTTGCATGAATACACTAATTACATATGCCGACAAAGTAAAATAATAAAATCACGAAATTATTTTTTTTGTATACCTCTCATTTAATATGTAAAGTGGGGACGTAATTTTTTTGTAATTATATTGTATGTATTTATTTAGATATATTATATGATATTTAAATAACGTACGTTTGTCCATGTAAGTATGTAATTACTGTTTATTTATACATATGGTTTAATTTATATATTTTTTTTCTTTTATTCTTACACTTCCGATTACTTTCAAATATCTTTCTACTCTAGAGCTCAAAGGTTTAAGCTCGTCTTTGTACATAATTCCTTTTTTTTGTACTTATTGTTTGTTTGTATTTTTTTTCTTGTGTACAATAAATAATTTGAATTTGAATCTTCTCGATCATATACCAAAAATCAATCAAATCCGTCCAGTAGTTCAGTTACAAGATTGATTTTTAATTTTTTGAACTTCTACACATGATGTAAATACACAGCGGCGACTTTGTTAAGTCAAAGACCTCAGTACCTACACATCATATGCGAGGTTGCCATTCCGCCATCATTCATTCAGAAATTTATGAAATTTAATTTAGACGACGTAAAAAACTATACCAATGAATTGTATTAGCGGCGTAGTCAAAGAGTGTCAAATAGCGAAGCCTGGGATTTAACACTTTGTTTATACAAAGCCGCAAGATTCAGAGCGAGACGTACCTGTCGTCTAATTTCTATTTATCGATAAAATTAATTATCGACTGTAATGTAAGCAATTATTTTTTATCAGATGTCTATTTAAGGGTAAATTAATTATTTAAAAAAAATAAATATTGATAAACTGGAATTAATAGTGCTGACTTAACCGTTTGATATCCAACAGCGTAGTTTATAACACCTGTGGATTAGTTTTTTCAACAGATTTAAAAAAGAAAGATGTTCTCAATTCGTTTTTTTTTCTCGAAGTCAATAATCTAGTAAGAGTAACCATAGCAAATTAGATACTTCGTGATTAATGAATCAGTTAGCTTAATAGATCATTTTTCAAGGGAATTGTTAGAAAATATTTTTATAATCTATACTAATATTATAAAGCTGAAGTTTGTTTGTTTGAACGCGGTAATCTCAGGAACTACTGATTCGAATTGAAAAAAACTTTTAGTTAGGTAGCCTATTTATTGAGGAAGGCTATAGGCTATATAACATTACGCTGCGACCAATACGAGCGGAGAAGCAATGAAAAATGTTGCAAAAACGGGAAAAACTTACGCATACAAAGTTGCGCGGGTCAGCTAGTGAATGATAATATATAATAATAATAATAATAATAATAAATGTACTTAATGACTTTCTAAAACACCAAGGCTTCAAATACTAGGAGATTTTCCAGAAAAAGCACTTTCGCTTGTTAATTAGAGGCATTCCAAATTGTATTCTGTCGATAATTATGTTTCAAAAAGTTTAACTTCAATTTGTACAATGGACATCCCTATAAACAAACAGGTCAGTACAAGTCTCAGCATTACCTGCTACTAGGTAGGTCAGTGCGTCGAAGATCTTGTCTGTTGCTCACACGGCATTTGGGTAGATTTGCGGACACTAGATACGCGGTTATTAATTGTGATGAGACACGTAAACTTGTGCTTGTGATTGTGTTATCAATGTTGTGTGCATGTAATTTTATGATATTATAAGTGATTCTTCGTTTATGAAGCGGGACCTCGGTGAAGCCCGCGACGTCACACGCGAAAAATGTCAACGATGCACATCGCGCCGCGTTGCAAAATGAACCCTTACTCCGCAATGTGCACCTTATCATTGTGCTAAGGTACTATTAACGCATAAGAATAAATCCTGACATGACAACAGTGTTAAAGTGATCAATAATAATAAGAGTTTGTTTGCAATTATTAATATTAAGACGTAACGCGATGTTGCCGCACGTCGTTGACGTCAGTGTCTGAATTTTACAAAATATGTTTAATTTTTTGACTAACATTTACATATTTATTTTGTTCGATATGTATTTTTTTTATTTTTTATGTACAATTTTTTAAATCATGCCGCGAACAACATTTAAATAGGTAATTATAGCTCTGTTTCAATTTAATGTCGCTATATAAGCTCCACGTTGTATAGTTAAATTAAAAGGAAATTGGGGTGGTGGGGGGCTACAGAATCTACCTAATAGCATAAATATTACTGAATTTCATTTTGGTTTGACTAATTTCAAATAAAAACATTAAGAAAGCTTTGCTTTTAAAATCGCACTGACGCGAATTGACAAAGTTAAAGATAAAAGGATCACGTTCAGAAATCTTAACATTTGCAACAATATTTTGTTTATATTATTTAATTACAAAATTGCAATTTCAGTTTAGTTGGAACTATATTTTGTTTTAATATAAACAAAATATAGTTCCAACTAAACTGAAATTGCAATTTTGTAGCCTAATGGCTAAAGCATCGGTCTCGCAATCGTGAAGTCGTGGGTTCGAATCCTGGCCATTATTCTACCGACGTGAACCCATTCCTAACACAAGTCATAAAGCTTAGCTGGAAGGGTTAACAGGATTGCTAGTAATGTAGGACCACAATGCCACATTGCTAGTTGTCTTATAAAAAAGAAAGAAAAATTTATAAAACTTTCCAGTTTCCATACAAAATATTACCGTTACCATTCGAATACGGAAACGGTAGAAAGGTCACAAATGTTTCGTGATCGTATTACAGGAGTGACATTTTGAAGGCGTGAAAGATCGTTATAACTGCAAATTTTATCGTTACGTTAACATGTGAAAGAAAAATTTGAGTTTTTCGGGTGGTGACTCGGTGACGGAAAGCGGGTTTAAGCCCCACACAAGCGAATTTTCCCTTCACACATTAAACAAATAATATGCATAAATTAGCATATAAATGGCTTAAAAATTACAAAAATCAAGCTAACCTAATTAAACTAGTTTTCTAATAAGATCCATATTAAAATTTTAACTACAGTTTAGCAACAAAACGTTTGCTGAGTGAGAACGTTAGTCAGTAAAGATTTTGTATCAAGATTCGACCAACACAAAGGGAGGATCCTCCGACCAGGGTAGGTCATATTGCTGGCAAACCGCAGCCCAACAGTTAAAGTTGGGAACTTGTACTTAAAGCCAGCACCCGTGAAATCTTCAATATCATGATACAGGATTTGATGAGCAACTTATTATTATTAATGTGAACGATCGCCACATTACTCCCATTATGGGTTTACCTATTTTAGCTCGTGGCATCGTTCTGAATTTGATTTATATTTACTGCTGACATGAACATTTTTGTTATTTTTTTTATTTTTTTTTATTGCCTATGGTTGGAACACGAGCCAGCGGCCCACCTGATGGTAAGCGGTAACCGCCGCTCATGGACTACAGGAATGTCAGGGACACACCCAAGCCGCTGCCTACCGTGAAATGAAAACTCTCTTTAAACCTCGTTATATTCATCTTTAATTTTTTTGCTGTTATCTACAGTGACTACTTACTATATTGCCTTGCCACTAGCCTTTATTACTATAAGGAAAGGGAAGTATTCTAAGAAGAAATATCGTTCACACAAAAAAACGTGAAGTCTATTTTAGCTGCTGGCGCTCTTTTGTTGATAGGTTCTGTCAGGTCCGCTTGAATATCTCTTGTTATATGACGTTGTTGTCGAAAACCGGATTTTATTTTATTTATTTTATAAAAATAAAAATAAATAAATAAAAATCTTTATTTTTATAAAAATGGTGCAGTAGTACATTGGACAACTTAATAATATTGTACATAACACATAATTACAGTACTACTAAATGGTGATAGTACTGTCCTCCTAGATAGACTACGTAAAGCCTGTGTTAAGGAGAGACAGTGCCGAATCCCCACTGTTATTTGTAGAGGTACAATAACTGTCTAGGTAAAACTTATTGATAATTTAACTACTAATAGATACTGTGTGTGTGTGTGTGTGTGTGTGTGTGTGTGTGTGTGTGTGTGAGCGCGCGCGCGTGTGTGTGTGTGTGTGTGTGTAAGAGTAAGAGTGTGCATGTGTGTGTGTACGTGTGGGTGTGCATGTACGAGTGCGCGTAAGTGTGGGCGTACGTGTACGTGTGTGTGATTCTACATTGTTGATTTAAGGTAAGCTTCAGTTTCATCGTAATTTTTATCGAGCAGAAAAGATCGGATAGCATCTTTAGTTTCATGGTATGAAAGTTTGTAAATTGGTATATGTTTGTTTATGAGATTGTATAAGAAAGGTCCTAGATAATAGAAGAATTTTTTAGTGAAAGAGTAATTAACTATAGGATGTGAACATATTTTATCTTTACGACGCTTGGAAATTTGTACATAAGGTGTTTTATGGTGTTGTAAAAGTACAGTATGTAAAATGAAAAGTTGCCTAATATTAAGAACGTTCCAGCTTTTGTACAAAAGTGTAGTTGGAAATAAGATCGGTCGAAAGGACGCTACTTTCAACACCGCTCTGTGGGCTATTTCCAGAGGGTAAAGTGTAGTTTTAGATGTTCCTCCCCAGCAAGAAATACCGTAAGATATAATCGATTGGCAAAGTGCATAGTAGACACGAAGTATAATTGAATGACTAGCAACATGTCTAAGTGACCTAAATATGTATATGAGCTTACGCACTCTGCCAGTCAAGGATTCCACATGGTCTTTAAAGTTCAGAGTTTTATCTAAAACCACACCGAGATACTTTATATTATCAACTGGATCAATACATGGACAGTCACATTGAGTATTCGGGAAGCAAGAGTGTGCAGTTAATGTTAGTGGTGTTTTTGGTTGGGAGACAGAGCTTATGGAAAAGGTGATATATTTTGTTTTGCTAGTATTAAGAGTGAGTGTGTGAGATAATAGCCAACTTAGGACCGAAGAAAAACCGTTCTGTGCTTTAATTTGAAGATCCGACCAAGAGTTTGCAAAAAATGTGATGGCAGTATCATCTGCATAAGAAATAATTTGACAGTCAGGAATTTTAAGATTGCAAAGGTCGTTAATAAAGATAAGAAACAGGGTTGGTCCTAGCACGCTTCCTTGCGGTACACCATAATTAATAAAAAGCTCGTCACTAACATAGTTTTCTATTCTGACCATTTGTGTGCGATCGGTAAGATAGCTTTTAAGAAATTGTAATTGAGGGCCTCTGATTCCTATGGCTTCGAGCTTTAAAAGTAGAGTTTTGAGAGGAATAGTGTCGAATGCCTTCGTGAGATCTAAGAAAATTGTAAGCACTTTTTTGTTATTATTAAGTTTGTTAACAATGAAGGTCGTTAGTTCGTGCAAAGCATCTGTGGTGGATTTATTTCTTCGAAAACCAAATTGTTGAGATGATATAAGTCCAAAATGATCCAGATAATTCCTTAGACGTATGTTGATGAGGCGTTCAAACACCTTAGAGAGAGAACTAAGTACCGCTATAGGACGGTAGTTATTAAATAGGGAACCGTCGCCACTTTTGAATATGGGATGTATGATCGCTTTTTTGAAGGAAGTAGGAAAGATAGAGGTCCGAAATGACAAGTTGAATATATAGCAGAGAAAGGGAGCAAGAAAAACAGAGTATCTTTTTAATATTATGGAGGAAATGCCGTCCCATCCAGCCGCTGCATTCGATCTCAAGGAATTGATGGTCAAAATAATTTCATCACAATCTGTTTCTTCTAGAACGAATGAAGATAAAGGTGTAGTGTTTTGTGATTTGGTAGTGTGTGAAGCAGGGCTAGTTATTTTATCTGCGAGCTGTTTCCCAACGTTGATAAAAAATTTATTGACTTCGTTACATGAGTTGATTTTTGAATGTGAGGAGGTTAATAGTTGTGATGATTTTTGTTTAGGTTTCGTTGTGTTGGTGATGAATTTTATAGCATCCCATAGCGCTTTAGTATTATTCCCAGCTTTCTTTAATTGTTCAGCATCATATTGTCTTTTTGACTTTTTTAACAATTTAGTACAAAAAGTTCTATACCGCTGATAGGTTATCTTTAAAATTTCATTATTTGGTGATAATTTTGATTTTTTGTGTAACAAATCCCTGTTTTTGATACATCTCAATAGACCTAAAGTTATCCAAGGTTTGAGTATTCTTTTTCGTGACGGTGTTTTGGAAGTAAGTGTGTTAATTTGAATGGCTTTTGACAAAATGTTAACAAGGTAATCTGTAGCTACATTTGGATTTCCAATACTTAATATAGGATCTAGATCTAGTTGTTCGATGGACTTATCTAGTTCTAGATAGTTTATTTTAGAGGTGGTAGTGATAGTAGGTGCACTTAGTTGTTTGGTCTTGAGACAAGCTAGAGATGAGTGATGATCAGTAACTGTGGACTGGAAAAGTAACGTAACTGCAGACAATTTTGTTCGGATAAAGGTGTGGTCGAGGCAATTATTGCCTCTCGTGGGCAGTTTATGTGCGGACAAAAAGCCATGGCTGGCGAGACAATTAAGGTAATTTTGGGATCGCATATCGGGAGTAATAATATCTAAATTCATATCACCAGTTATGATAACGGATTTATACGTGTGAAGAGAAGGAAGTATGTTATTCAAAGCATCTAGAAAAACGTCGAGATTGTCGCTTGATGGCGACCGATAAATGCAAAATATAGCTGTGTCGGTTGTTTTGACAATTAATCCAGACGCTGATTTATTAAAACCCGGTTCTTCTACCTTACTTAATATTGAGGTTTTTATAAAAATAACAACTCCGTCGCTTTTGTTTATGTGTTTTGTGGTTGTGTGAGTTGTGTATCCCTTAATTTCTGGAATATAATAATTCCGGGAACAAGATAACCAGCATTCCGTTAATACTATAATATCATTTTCAAACGGTATACAACTTAGGAAAGCCTGAAGGTTTAGTAGGTTACAATTTATGGAACGAATATTTTGGCAAAATACTTTCAGGTAATGATTTGGATTTTCTATAAATTGTGTTGACTGATCTGGATTACAAATGTATGACTCGGACACCGAAATCTTGTCAACGTTGTCCATTAAGATATTAATGTTATCAGACATTGTGAGTGAGTTGTTGTATGTGTCGCAACTGACAGGAACAAATCGCATGATACATGCAGTGTTTGGTAGTGATTTTTATATTATAATTTTCTGTTATTGTCGATGTTATTAGCGGGAGTAGAAGCAACATATAGCATAATATAATAAGTATAATATATATAATATAATAAGTGTAGTTTGGCAGAGTTGTTTGTTTATGTTGTAGGATGTAATGGTAGTGGTTTTGTGTGAAGTAACTATACTCTTGAGTTTATGCGCGCCTGGTACTTCGCACGATTTATTTATGTTATTTATTTTATTTTTAGATTTTTAATTAAATAACAACAAGTGAACACGTCTATACACTTTAGCGACGAGAGGGGAAGGGGAATTTTATTTATTTATTTAAAACTTTATGCACAAAGTTGTACAAAGGTGGACTTAATGCTAAGAGCATTCTCTGGCAGTCTACCTTAGGGTGATGTAGAAATGGAATGTGTAGGTGCAGTAACCTAATTGTAAAATAAAAAAAACTTCCTATTATTCTTACTTTACACAAATAAAAATAGCTAGATAGAGAATATAAAATAAATACTAAAATACATACTTACAAAAATACATACATACATATATACCTACTTACATAACTATACAATAGTATACATACTTACAACAATACATACATACATACATACATACATACACAAATAAATACATAGATACAGACAAATATTTATGTTACTAATGTTGTGATGATTCAGCTGATCCATGAAGGAACAAAGTGCGTACCTTCCATTTAAAATTAAGGCGATTGGGTGCCATCCTAATTTCGGGGGGCAGAGCATTCCAGAGAGAAACAGATTGAACTATAAAAGAGCATCCGACGAATCCAGAAGAATGAGCAGGGCATAAAAGAAGTAGATTGTCGGAAGATCGAAGATCTCTACTGTGATTTGAGTGCAGGTACTGAAAGTAGGAAGTCAAGTAAGAAGGAGAATTAAGAATAGAATAGAGTGTAGTGAGAGCGCGTAAACTATGTCGCTGGCGAATCGGGAGCCATTTAAGTTCGGAACGGTAGGAAGAAACATGGTCAAACTTACGAAGATTGAAAATGAATCGAATGCAGTTATTTAGAAGTCGGTCAAGTTTATTAAGGAACTCTGCATTCAGGTCAAGATAGCATACATCACCATAATCAATCAAGGGGAATATTAGCGTTTGGACAAGCATTACTTTAGTTTTATACGGAAGAAAGCTCTTGAGACGATATAAAGCCCGCAAAGTACCCGTAACCTTTTGACTTACATTTGTTATTTGAGTATGCCAGTAGGGGTATCAAGGAAAATCCCGAGATTCTTAACCGAAGAATGTAACGCGATAATGGAGCCGTTAAATATGACAGGTGGTAATGTGTCGGTGTCCAATCGAGTTATGAGGCGTTGACTCCCTATCACAATGGCCTGACACTTAGACGGATTTATAGTCAAGCCAAACTTGTCTGACCAGGTCTTGATTGCGTTAAGGTCCCTATTAAGCTTAGTGATGGCCTCAGATATGTTATTCACACTGGCCTGGGCATATAACTGCAAGTCATCTGCGTAAAGATGGAACGCACACTGAAGGACATTAGTAATGAGATCGATAAAAATAGAAAATAATAGAGGAGAAAGAATACCGCCTTGAGGAACACCAGCGTCAAGATCGCGCCACCTCGATAAAGTATCACCTACGCGCACGGACTGCTGGCGTCCCCGAAGATAAGATGAGAACCAGTTTAAAGAACCTGCCGAGAACATCAGATGAGATAGGATAGAGAGTAAGATATCATGGCTGACAGAATTGAAAGCATTAGAAAAATCAACCAAAACTAAAACCGTAACTTTGGTATCATCCATGCCAGTTCTAATGTCGCCAGTTACTTTGAGAAGAGCTGTGGTGGTGCTATGTCCTGGCCTGAAGCCTGATTGAAACTGGCTCAACAAATTGTTTCGACGCACAAAATGTGCCATTTGTTTATGCACGCAAGCCTCCAGCACTTTAGATAAAAAAGGAAGAATAGAGATAGGTCGAAAATTATTAGGAAGAGTGGGATTTGTAATTTTAGGCAGAGGAATAACAAAAGCATTTCGCCACGAAGACGGGTAAGTCCCTGAATCTAAAGAAAAATTTATGATGTGTGTTAAAGCAGGAAGAAGGTGATCAAGAATGGGTATAATCATGCGACGGCTAATACCATCATTACCAACAGCATTAGATTTGATAGAAATAATTATCTTATTGATCTCGCCAGGTTCAACTGAAGAAAAGTGAAAGAAGTCTATGTTGGGGCGAGGAAGGTTAGCTAAGTACTCACAGGTACTACGCTTGGTTAGATGATCAATAGGTACGAAGGAGGTGAAATGAGTATTGATTTCATCTAAACCAACCGCCAACGGAGGATCAACACTTCCATGTTTGCCAATTCCTAGAGTCCCCAAGAACTGCCAAATACCCTTGGGAGAACATGAATTAATATGAATAAGAATATGACGGCATTTAGCGTTGCGAATCATCTGATTACACCGATTCCTTGCAGTTTTATAAAGGGCCCAGTTATCATCGTCCCGGTCTTTCTTAAATTTGCGAAAAGCTCGGTCTCTGCGGCGCATAGCCATCCTAATTCCATTCGTCATCCAGGGAGCTGGAGGCCGCTTAATTTTAACTTTTTTAACAGGCGCATGAATGTCGTACAACCCCACGACCAAATCATTGAAAACGTCAACTTTATCATTTAACGTAGGGGCCTCAAATACCGGTTCCCAATCTAATCCCGACGCATCCTCACGAAGTTTATCTTCATTCATCTGACCAAAGCAACGCACGTACACAACTTTAGGACAAGGTTTTGGTGGTTTTAGCTTGTAGGAGAGAAAAATTAAATCGTGATGAGAAAACCCCGAAGCTAAAGATTGCCCATGATGACGGACTAGAGAAGGAGCCGAGGTAAGAATGATGTCTAACCAAGTATCCATTCCATCCAAGTTGTGATGAGTAGCTTGCAGTGGTAAGATATGAAAGCTAGTGGACTCAACGATCTGGAGTAAATTACGGGAACGGAGGGAGTTACTCGAGAGGAGATCGGTATTAAAATCGCCCATGATGATATGGTGAGTATACTCTGACACTATAGATTCCAGAATCATTTCGAAACTGGAGAAATAATCCGCTGCTGGAGGAGAATAAACAACACCTAGAATGGCTTTAGCCCCCCTGAAACACACCTCTAGGAAAATAAATTCCGCAGTAGTACAGTTACTGGAAGTAGGAAATGATAATATTTTGTAAGAAAAGTTACTACGCAGATAAATAGCGACTCCACCTCCTCTCCTATCGACTCGATCGTTCCTAATGAGAACGAAGCCAGGGAGAGCGTATGAAGTAGAAAGAAGGTGAGGCTTGAGCCAAGTCTCCGAAACTAAGATGGCATGTACGTTGGAAGTAGCGAAAGCATCAACCAAGTCGCTGTAGTGACTAGGAATACTTTGAGCGTTGATGTGACAGACATTAAATAAACATTTGTGTTGTTCATCAAATGTTTTTCGCAAAAAATCACTAAGTGAATCTGAAACCGAGCTGAAACTATTATTATTCGATGAATCAACAGATTCGTTTGCTGAATAAAATGAATCATTATCAGACATTAATACTAATAATTATAGATTATATATAAAAAAAAAAGGATATTTAAATATATATAAATATATAAATGATTTAAATAAATATTAATGTAAATATATGATTTTACTACTACTACTAAACTCGTATCTATTCCGAATACTTTTCTGCACCACCCGCCAGCCGACACTCACAAAATAATAATATTAAAAATAACTATTTAACTAAATACAATACATTTTAAACAATTAATAAACTAAACGCAACAAACTAAATGAACAGAGCATTTCTGAACGCAACCCATTGGACTGTTGTGTCATGTGTCAAATTGATGCAAATCAAACACAAGAAAATAAATTCCTAAAAAATAAAATAGTGGGTATCAAAATTAAACATGTTAAAACCTACATATTAAAGAACAGTGTACAAACTAGATAATTAAATCGTTATGGGGTACCAATTGGTTGCGATTAACTTACGTCACTGAGCAACAACAAAACAAAACAAAACTTTACACGACACAAAAGATCATGCACATTAAAGGCCATGGGAGTTATTTACGTGAAGAAGGCTGCTTCAACCCCGTGTTGCCGGTGGCTGCCCGCTTATCAGATTTAGACGTGGAAACAGGGTGCTTCTCAATCAAAAGGTCCAGCTCATCCATGGAAGACAACTTGTGGCGACTGCTGTCGGGCGCTTTGATGTAGATAGCGGCGTCTAGTGTCCAAGCAGCCCTCATCCCGAAATGCTGACGAGCCTTGCTGAAGACCGCCTGTCGGGCTTTCGTTAGGAATTCCCTAACTGAAACCGCAGAGCCCTTTAAAGCGGACTTTGCTCTCCAAACAGCTGCTCTGAGATCTGTGCTGGCAAATCGGACAAGTATGGGACGGGGCCTATCTCGACTCTGGGCTCCAATCCGGTGGCAGACTTTAAAATCACCCTGTGTGATATCTTTGAGACCCAGCTTCTCTTGCACTAGGTCAAGTATTGTGGCAGTGCAGTCTTCTTTATCGAATTCAGCCACACCAATGAAGAGGAGGACCTTACGTCGTGACCTTGTCTCCATTTCATCCACAATCCTGAGCCAGTCATTAACTTGATTGCGGAGCATACCAAGCATCTCGAACACAAGTTCCCGAAAGGTGCGAAACTCCTCGGCAACTTTTGCTACGGTATCTCTGGAAGGCACTCCGCTGTTCAGCTGCGCTTCCAGTTCATTCATTCTCCGGTTGAAGGTCTCTTTCAGTGATTTTTGTGTGGACCTAATTTCATTTAGTTGTGACATCTTGTGTGAGTGTTATGCTGGTAGGTGGTGTATAAATTAGCAGTTAATATTGCATAAGATGCCGTACAAACGTAAGTACTACGTTATTCTGTTGTAAATAGTACAGAAAAGTTGTAAAAGTCAACTGAAACTTAATAGTTTAATTTTAAATAAATACCAAAATCGCAACAACCAATTTAGTTAGTAGTAGTTAACAATTTGGAATTGTTGGTCCCCCACATAACTAACAATTCCGTTAACCATTCATTTTAAATAGCAAGTTTATTGAGGTTTATATATATTAGATACTATACAGGAAGATTTTTAATATTCTAATAACCTCCCGCTTTTTGCTTCTTTACATTACATCAAATAAAAATTACTAATTAACCCTTCACCACCTACCCCCTACTTTTGACCCCGGAGAGAGACCCCGGAGTAAAATCGATGTTTCTGCATCACTCACAATAAACATCGATTTTACTCCAGTAAAATAGTCTGTGGTGGTTAAGGTCATAATTCAAAAAACAAGTGATAGATGATTAAGGGTTAATATATTAAATATTTTCCAAACGAATATGACAAAGGTATCTTGTAAAGAAGTCATAAGTTATTGAAATCACCCTGTATATCGGATCGCTTTAGATAATTGAAGGTACGAACTCTTATTTATCCGACGTTGCGATCCAATTGCACCGATCATGGTCACAAAACGACCAATGACAGCTTAGCGATGTGGGGTTTTTCGACTACCCTCGCCTGGTCTTGGTAATTTTGAAAAAGTACCGACAGTACGAATTATCAAATACAAGCAAAATTAGCTAGAGGGCTTTAACTGACAGGCTACCGCCGCTTCATTATGTTCCTGTAAAATGGATTTGACTGCCTCTGTGGCGCGGTGGGAGTGTATCCGACTGCTACACAAGAGGTCGTGGGTTCGATCCCCACCCAGGATAAAACTTTGTGTGATGAGCACGATGGTTTATTCTGCGTCTGGGTGTTAATTATATATAATATGTATGTATTTAGAAATATATAAGTATGTTTATCAGTTGTCTGGTTTCCATAGTACAAGCTTTGCTTAGTTTGGGATCGGATGACGTTGTGTGAGTTGTACCAAGATATTATTATTTTTATTTTAAACTAGCAACTTCGTCTGCGTCAATTTTTCCCGTTTTCGCAACATTTTTCATTGCTGTTCCGCTCCTATTGTTCGTAGCGTGATGTTATAAAGCCTTTACCCTTCCTCGATAAATGGGCTATCCAACCATTAAATAATTTTTCAATTGCACCCAGTAGTACCTGAGATTATCGCGTTCAAATAAACAAACAAACACACTCTTCAGCTATATAATATTAATATTTAGTATACATTATTATATGTCGAAGACAAGTTGTCCGTAACAACTTGTCTTCCACATAGTGGAAGGGTTCTCAGACTCGGTGCACCCAGCATAGTCGGAATCCTCCCTTTATGTGCCTTTCGGGACGCGGCCCAGCGTTGAGTGTTGGTAACTTGTACCTCTGAGCATTAACTTTTGTGATTTAGAATTCGAACTAAATATAGATTTTTTTTAATAGTATATTAAGATATATTTGCGGTAAGTTGAAAATTACAGCCGAGGCGATATTGCTAGCCCGAGCAGAGGGCTACAAGAAAGCAGAGGCTGTAATTATCAAAGCACGCGGAATAATTTTTACTGGTTCACAAATAAGCGATGGGCGCGCATCAGGGTTTGCGCTTTTTTAGGTCAAAGCACAAAACCAGCCAGTATTAATGTTTAATTAAAAATAACTAATGAAGTAAATTAATATTTTTTGTATTTTGTTACAGATTACAGGTTGTAATTTATGGTCAAAATTAATTAAATTAAAGTATTAAATGTTTATCTATTACATTTTATCTCCCAAAGTTAATTTTATTCATAAACTGTCGACCACTTTTCTGACTCTTTGCTAAGATTTAAAAAAGTACCGTTCGTTTTAGATGAATCATCTTGATAAACCGTGGGTTTTACATTACAATAACGGACAAGTACGTAATGAGATACATTACGATATTGAAATTGGTGAAATATGAGACCCTTTACGAGCAAATGTGTTATAAAATATATTATTTATGTAGGTATACATCATGAAAAACATTTTTTTCTTTTATTCTGAAAGAAGTAATATTTTGAGTTGCAACGCATCGTTGCTACGGTTGCCTAATAGCTAAGGCATCGGTATCGCAATCGAGAGGTTTCGAGTTCGAGTCCAACCCGTTATACTATCGACTTGAACAAACTTTTAACACAAGTCATTGAATTTAGCTGGGGAGTTAACAGGATTTCTAGTAATGTGGGACCCAAAATCCCACATCGCTAGTTATCTTAAAACAAAACCGGGCAAGTGTATGTCAGGTCACGCAAAATATAGGGTTCCTTAGCTACCTAGTGCCTACAATAATGCGGTAAAAGAGGTGGGCTTTCTTTTGTTTCGTACTACTGCGTTAAGTGAATATTTTTCAATGGAATTTGTACGAAAATGTTGTTACTCTTGCACCGCCTTATTACAAAGCCAGACTAAATGTGGATTGACGAAAATTCAAGTTTAAACCATGGGTCTACGAAAAACTTTATTACAAAACGAGGTTAATCGCCTAATCTATAACCATATTTGTACATAGATTTTCCTTATATATCCCATAGCCTTTCGAACATCCTAGTTCAACTATGGTACTGGTCTTCAAATGTCAAAATCTTCTAACAATTTTTACAACCTTTTACAATCTTGCGTATTTTAATTTCAATTAGTGATGAGGAATAAAGGACGAATATTGCGTGTGTAGAGAATTTACTTTAATTAGATACTTCGAAAGAACTACCAGTAAATATACTGTGGAAACCTAATATACACAAAAATCTGGAGAAATACAATGTGTGACAAAGATTTCATAATACGTGTATAATATTGGTTTTCAATACATTTCATCACAGCCAATGATGTTTTAACTAATTACTTAAACAACATTTGATCTTTAAAAATGGCAAACTAATTTAAAATACAATCGTAAAAGTAGGAAAGCATGATTTAATTATCACGAGTGAAAAAGAGAAAAATGTAATCCTCTGTGTTAAATGTGAGTCTTAGCCTGTTAACGCCAGCGATGCGACGCTGACATAAAAACTAAGTCGATTGTATAGATTTTAAGGTGCCGATATCTGGGCGCTTGTAACCGATCTACCCCTTTTTAAAATAATTGATCACAGCTAAATAAAATTGTCGAAGTCAAAGATGACCTTGCTCAAGGTAAAATTGACTGCCCGAATCTTCTTAATGAAATTTACTTAAGAACACCATTCAGAAGACTGCGCAACAACGATTTGCTATACATCCCTTCATGTCATACCAACTTTAGGAAAAATAGCTATCTGCCAGAGTTTCAGCTGACTTCAATAATTTAAACAATGATGGATGTGCTAGATCTTTGCTGACCAAAATGTTTGTCACCAGAGTACCTAACCTATTGTTAATACCATATTAGGCTCTATTTAGCTGTATAAACATTTGTAATGTATAATTAATGTGTAACTAGATTGTATTGACTGCCTCTGTGGTGCGGTGGGAGTGTATCCGACTGCTACGCAAGAGGTCGTGGGTTCGATCCCCACCCAGGATAAAACTTTGTGTGATGAGCGCGATGGTTTAATCTGTGTCTGGGTGTTATTTATCTATAATATGAATGTATTTAGAAATATATAAGTAGGTATGTTTATCAGTTGTCTGGTTTCCATAGTACAAGCTCTGCTTAGTTTGGGATCAGATAGCGTTGTGTGAGTTGTCCCTAGATATTATTATTATTATGTATGTCGTTTCCATATCACGGGACTATGGAGTCCCGGTCATTTGGAAGGCGTGCGTGGGGCCGAAGCCAGCACGTAGAGGCCCGTTAGACACTTTAATCTAAAGGCTATGTGACACAAACCGGCGAATATCGTTGTATACACTATATAAATGTACCCAACGACATTCCCCGGTTAGTGTAAAAACGATTATTATTATTATTATTATTATTATTATTATTATTATTCTGTCCATCTGTGAAAGCTTGTTATTGGCATTTAGTAATGTATTTTATGAAACTATTTGTACAATAGCTGTAAGTACCCCAAATAAAAGAAAATAAAATAAAATATCCAAAAATTAAAATGGTCTGTGCAATGTTTGGGTCAACCAGACTTGGCATGAAGTAGATTATTAAACTATTTGATTGTCTCTGCGGCACGGTGGGAGTGTGCTTATCAGAGACGTGGTTTTTCCACAATGTTCCCTATAAAACATATAACGTGACGGAATTATGGAATTCACGTCTGAATAAAAAAAATAAAGCCATACAAAATATAGCAGTTTTTTTTTTAATTTTGATTAAAGACACAAATTACTACTTGGAAATATGGGAAAAGAATAAATATATCACGAAGCGATCAAATGAGGCGATAAAACAACAGAAAGTTATTGAAAACGCAATCTGAGAGTTGATGGCGAAATTTCCTTCGGACACTGCGTAGAAAAAACAGATAAAAATAATTTAAATAGTTTTGATATATAATATCTCTTAGACAGAGGTCTAACTCTGTCTAAGAAAGAATTACGAAAAAATGTTTGTGTGCTCAAACGTAATACAGGTACGAATTATTTATGTTCCATTGTGAATCAATTAAAAGAGGAATTAGCAAATTAAACCATAATTATGATCTTTTTATCAATCTGTGTAAATTAATCACATCAAAAATATGTCAGTAGTTTTCACATATATCGGCTCAGCAAGCATGTGAATTTACCATTATGAATCCAGGCCGTTGTCCATTCACCAATGTGTAAGATTTTTAGTGTGTGGGTAGCCTCCTAAGTCGCGACGGACTTAGATACAGGGCTTGTACACTACTGCGGGAGTCGTCTTTAAAAAAATCTATTGAAGAATTCACAAGTGTAGACAGTAGTTTAACTTGGAAGGCCAACACAGAATATGTTTGTTTGACAATAGTATCATTATCAAGAAGAAGAATAATCGTTTATTTGTCACAGATACAATTACTTTATTGTTTTTAACAAAAAAATACAAATAAGTTGGTACTTGCACTTCGTATCTGCGACAAACGAAGTCTCTGCTCAGCATAAAAGCCATGTTGTGGCATGAGCCACAACACAGCGCTGGTTTTCAGTGTGAACCCCAAGTGACGTCCAAAACCATTAATATATATCCTTAATTAAATAAATAATAAATAGGTATTTGAAGAATAGAATACATTATAATATGTTGGGACAACCCAAACAATGCTATCTGATCCCAAACTAAGCAGAGCTTGTACTATGACAACTGATAAACATACTTATATATTTCTAAATACATACATATTATAGACAAATAACACCTAGACACAGAATAAACCATCGTGCTCATCACACAAAATTTTATCCTGGGTGGGGATCGAACCCACGACCTCTTGCGTAGACTCCTACCGCTTTATCTGGTGCTCTATGTAAAACAAACTGATGCATTCGATATAAAGTATGTCACATTACTTGTATTGAAGTTGGAAAACCACATTTGGAATATCTGATAGCGGAGCAGTGAGGCAAAAACCAATGTCAAAAACATCATTAAGATATAATTACTTGGGTACCTAAAACTAACTAAGTGAACTATATAGTAGAACTAAGTAAACACTGATCAATTATCTATACCTATACATATAATCACCTGTCCTGCGTGACTGACTGACTGACATCATCTACACAGTTTGCGCTAAGCTTCCTCTCGATGACCTTAAGACAGTCTGGAATGGGAACGTTTGTGAATAGCGACTCCACATCAAAACTCACCATCAATTTCAACAAAATGGCAAGAATTCTTCACAAACGACGCTGTTTTGCCCACTAATGGTTGCAGTAACGTGGCTAGGTGTTTTGCTAGATCGTAAGTAGGTGAGCTGATTTGGCTTAGTGTAGTCGTAGTGGCACGTTATTTTTATGGATCTTTGGCAAACCATACAACTTGGGTGGCTGGACGCTCTTAGGACTGAAAAGGCGTTCAAAAACATCGTTCGTGAAGAGGTCTTCGTTTTGTGACTCTAGCAGTGGGGTTATATGACACTGGCTTATAAATAGATGTGTCACTTAACAGACTCCGTATTTTGGTGTCATACTCACTCGAATTCATCACTACAGTCGCGTTTCCCTTGTCAGCCTTTAGCACTAAAATATTCGTGTTATCACGCAGCTCTTTTAATGCTAGACGCTCCTCTGTAGTGATGTTTACGTATTTACGAAGGATAACAGCTACATCCAGTCTAAGCTTTTCCGCATGCGCAGACGGTAACTTGTTTCGCATTATCACTTTTTCGACGCCACTGATAACATTTTCATACGGAATCCGTTTAGGCGTTACAGCATAATTTAACCCCTTAGCCAGTATGTTTTTTGTAGTGTCATCAATATTAGTACTCGATAAATTTATTACCGTCCCATTGTGGGTAGGTAGTAATTTTTGAGCGCTTCTCTCGTCGCGGCGACAAATTAACTTCTCGAGTTTCGAATTGTATCGTCTAGTGCTCAAATAATATACACGACTCGCCTGCTCGTATGTTACGCGATCGCACCGGTCAAAATCACCCACTGATAACACTGCGCTGCACTGCTTATATAGTTCGTATAGTTCGCACTGCACACTATTTAAATCATACCGACAGTTCCGTATCAATTGTTTCAAGACACGAACACTCGCGTTTTTTAGAATTGTTTCGGAGTGTGTAATGTCATTACGTGGTTTTATCCGCACTCCCGTAGCTACTACACCCGACGCACGACATTTTATTAAAAAAGTTAAAGATGTTTCTAACCGCACACGTTTTATACGAAAGAATTCTAGGTCACTGATTTTGTTTACAAACTCCGTTGCAATACGGTCGAAACGTCGGACAAAGGTATTTAGCCTTAAAATAAAATATTTACGCGATTAAGACCCGTAGCTTATAAAATTCTATCATCATCAGCCTATCGCAGTCCACTGCTGGACATAGGCCTCTCCAATTGCACGCCACTTTGTTCTATCTTCGGCTTCTCGCATCCAGCTCCTGCCAGCCGTTTTGCGTATATCATCACTACACCTGGCTTGAGGGCGTCCTACACTACGTTTGCCAAGCCGCGGTCTCCACTCAAGAACTCGTTTACCCCAACGGTTGTCGGTTCTTCGGCTAATATGGCCAGCCCACTGCCACTTCAACTTGCTAATCCGGTGGGCTATGTCGATAACTTTGGTTCTCTGCCGGATCACCTCATTTCTGATTTTGTCCCTAAGAGAAACTCGGAGCATAGCCCTTTCCATAGCCCGCTGAGCGACTTTGAACTTGTGGACCAGCCGTACCGTCAGTGTCCATGTTTCGGCTCCATATGTCATGACGGGTAGGACGCACTGATTAAAGACTTTAGTCTTTAGACATTGTGGGATCGACGATGAGAAGACTTGACGTAGCTTACCAAACGCTGCCCAACCCAACCGAATTCTCCTGCTCACCTCGTCCTCGAAGTTGTTTCTACCTAACTGCAAAGACTGCCCGAGGTACATATATTTTTGAACAACTTCGAGAACGGCGCCGTGCACCGCTATCGGTTCCGGCAGTACATGTTCATTGAACATGACCTTGGTTTTATCCAAGTTCATCCGTAGGCCGATGCGTACAGAGGAGTCAGCCAGGTCATTCAGCATCCGTTGCAGGTCCTGCAGCGTTTCCGCCATTATGACAATGTCATCTGCAAATTGCAAGTGAGAAATGTATTCACCATTGATGTTGATGCCCCGCCCTTTCCAGTGCAGCGTCTTGAACATATCCTCCATTGCATTTGTGAACAGTTTCGGGGAAATAACGTCCCCCTGCCTCACTCCTCGATGCAATGGTATAGGTTTTGTTTGCTGATTCTGTACTTGGACGGACATGGTGGCGGCTTCGTAGAGACATCTCATCACTTGGATATATCGCCAATCTACTTGGCATCGCTGCAGAGACTCCAGAACGGACCAGATTTCAATCGAGTCAAAGGCCTTCTCATAGTCCACGAATGCTAGACACAGGGGCTGATTATACTCCTGGGTCTTTTGTATAATCTGCCGCACTGTGTGGATGTGGTCTATGGTGCCATATCCGCTCCGAAATCCAGCCTGTTCCGGTGGTTGGAATTCGTCAAGTCTTCGCGCAAGACGGTTCGTGATGACTCTTGAAAACAGCTTATAGACGTGGCTTAGAAGAGAAATAGGTCGGTAGTTCTTCAGCCGGGTCTTATCTCCTTTTTTGAAGAACAAGACGACTACACTTCTACTCCACGCCTCCGGAGTTCTCCCTTCAAACAGGACAGCATTAAAAAGCTTTTGGAGCTCCCTCAGTACGGGTTTACCTCCAGCTTTTAACAGCTCTGTTGTAACGCCATCCTCTCCAGGGGCTTTTCCATTTTTCAGCTGTTTAAGAGCCAGCACGATTTCGTCAATGTTGACTTCTGGCAGGTCTTCGGTGTAGTGGCGTGTTAGAGTGGCTCTAGGACCCTCATTTTCAGGATCAGGTCGAGATGCATGCGAAGCGTATAACCGGCCATAGAAGCCTTCCACTTCGGAGATGACTGCCGGCTTCGAAGAAACGACTTCTCCACTTGCTGTGGTCAACTTCGTCAGGTGGCCTCTTCCAAGAGATTGTACGAACACTTTGAGGTGGCGCGGGCGGGTGGAGGGATGTAAGGGGGCGCATCACCATCTTTCGCTCCAAGCCAACCTCACCTGCACGTGGTACATCCTGCTGTACAACGAACGAGGCTCTGGCGACCGGCTGGTGGCGGTATAACCATCCCAATTTAAGGCGTAGCTGAAGTAATAGGTCAGTGACGGGCAGCAGCGTCACTGATGCGAGAGCTACGCCCTGCGATCGCCAACCCGCCTGCCCAGCGTGGCGATTATGGGCATTACCCCAAATGCACAAAGCACTAAGGCCACGGCCCCCAGTTCCCGGCAGTCACGCTATTCCTGGACATGGTGGCGTCCACGGTAACGGCGTGGCGGGGGGTGCTAAGAATCTCCGGGCTACGGAAGGCCACCACAACCGACTGACCCTGGCGACGTATAACGGACGCACGCTACGGCTAGACTCGCATCTGGCACAACTTGAGGTGGAACTTGGGAAGATTAGGTGGCATATCCTCGGGTTAAGTGAAGTCCGAAGAGAGGGAGAGGACACCATAACCCTCGAGTCAGGCCACCTTATGTATTTCCGCGAGGGAGACCAAAAATCTCAAGGTGGTGTTGGGTTTCTGGTAAATAAGTCCCTTTCTGACAACGTTGTGGAAATGTCTAGCGTGTCGAACAGGGTAGCGTACCTCATTATCAAGCTCACCGAGAGGTATAGCCTCAAGGTAGTGCAAGTGTACGCACCGACCTCGGCACATCCAGACGACGAAGTGGAGGATATGTTCGATGACATATCGAGGGCCCTCCACTCAACCACTAAGACCCACTACAACGTTGTTATGGGGGACTTCAACGCTAAAGTGGGAGTACAAAATTGCAGCGAATTGGTAGTAGGATCCCATGGATTTGGAAGCAGAAATCATAGGGGGCAAATGCTAGTCAACTTCCTCGAACGGGAGGGGCTCTTCTTGATGAACTCCTTTTTCAAGAAACGGCCCCAAAGGAAGTGGACGTGGCAAAGCCCCGACACTATGACGAAAAACGAGATCGACTTCATCATGACGGACAAAAAGCATATATTCAGAGACGTCACCGTGATCAACAGGTTTAATACCGGTAGTGATCACCGACTTGTCCGAGGCTCTCTGAATATCGACTTCAAGGCGGAACGTGCCCGTCTGATGAGGTCCAGGCTCCGACCTACTTTGCTCCAAACCATGATAGGATCCGAAGCGTTCCAGTCAAACCTGGATAACCGATTTGCTGCCATGGAAACCACAACAGACGTAAACCAGAAGCTCGTAAATGTGGTTCGGATACTCAGGGAAGAAGGTACGAGATTTTGTGAAATGCAGCGTAAGGGCAAGAAGTCAAAGCTTTCGGAAAAGACTTTAGGGCTAATGAAGGAGCGACGTGAAAACCCACAAGTCACTTCGTCGGAAAAGCGCGCTCTAAACCAAGAGATCAACAGACTACGCCCGCCCGCCCACTAAAATTCTATAATGTGTACAAATCAGGAAAGTTTACGAACATAAATTAGGTACTAAAGTTTAACTCACTGCAATTTAAAATTTAGTTGGTAAAATGTAACTACGTGTATAATATATAGTAACTTAGTTTAGAAATTTATATTTAAGATACTAAAAATGAAACCTGTTTTTTTTCTTTCTTTCTTTTCTATGTAGTTATGTAGCTACCTAAGAACTTCAACAAGCAACTCAAGTTCTCTGATCTATACTAATATTATAAAGCGGAAGAGTTTGTTTGTTTGTTTGTTTGCTTTGTTTGTTTGTTTAAACACGCTAATCTCAGGAACTACTGGTCCGTTTAAAAAAAATATTTTTTTGTTGTATAGCCCATTTATCGAGGAAGGCTATAGGCCATATAACATCGCGCTACAACTAAAAGGAGCGGAGTAGCGACGTGAAATCTTGCAAAAACGGGGAAAATTTATGCATACGAAGTTGCGCGGGACAGCTAGTAATAAATATATATATATATATAACATTTGTTTCAATTGTTCATTGTGCACAGCTTCAGAAGGTTACTTTGAAAAGTACGTAATGCTATCCAAAAAATTAAAAATAATTTAGCTACCTATAACGTCAAAATATTTTATTCTTAATATAAACTTCACTTTTAACTGACAAATTATAATGGCAATAAATTTAAAAAATAAAAAACCCATCTGCGCAAAAAAGCTGCAAACAAGATTCCCTACGTCCTGAGCCGGAGGCACAATACTAAGATCATCGAGATTCATGAATGCTTCCTCAAACAGAAGCAAGATTTTATTCTACCACTTTGTCGGCATAACTTATGTGTATCCATGCCAAATTTTAGCTTTCTAGTACTATGGGTCTCTGAGCTAACCTCGGGACAGACAGGCGGACGTACAGACAGACGGACATGGCGAAACTATGAGGGTACCGTTTTGCCATTTTGGCCACGGAACTCTAAAAACGTTTTTTTACATGCATTAGACAAGTAATTAATATAATCAATTGAATTTAACGAACTTGCAATCCAGTTTTTCATTTACAAAACGAATAGATAAATAATTAACGAAGGTTAGTCTTGATAAATTCAGTATTAATTGAATTGGTTCAGTTACGGGTCCTTCACAGGTACATTTTTTTTGGAAATTCAAATTAATATTTAATTTCCTTTTCATCGTATTTTTTTCCAAAGAATCCTTCCGAATCAGATATTTCCATATACATTTCGTAGCTCAATGCCACATTTTTATTATTTACTTACGAGTGTCTTTAGAGTTACATACAGTTTGTTTGTGAAATCTTAGTTTCTTTTAGAATTATGTCAACCATAAATGCCTCAACGGCATCGTCGTTCATTGTAGCCCAGCAGGATGCTTTTCATACAGTCTCGATGCTGATGATGACCAGCTATTTGCTTCCAGAGTCCGCGAAATTAAAAGGTTAGTAAACAACAGTAGTCTCCTAACCGATTTTGGTCAAAGCAACCAATTTTATGAATAAAATAAAGTTTAAAAAACTATAACCCGACTACGACATAATAAAGGTATTATGTCGTATTCTATATTATTAATAGAGTTTTATTATAGGTATATTTCATACTTTTAGAACACGGTAGGCCGTGATCTAAAAAGTATGAAATATTAGATAGGACAAATCTCAATATATTAAGCAATCGGTCAAAGATGAGCAGATCAAAGATGCCATGCGACTACGGCTATTTTCTTTATATTCCTATCTAATACTTGCTGGATACGAATATCGGCCAAGAATAATATTTTATTTCATACTTTTTAGATCACGGTAGGTATTATGTCGTAGTCGGGTTATAGTTTATAAAACTTTTTTTTATTTCGATCTTTTCCGTTTTAAACTTTGATATCTGAGCTAAAAAAGGCCTTTATTAGGGTTCCGTACCGAAAATGGCAAAATTGGAACCCTTATAGTTTAGTTATGTCCGTATGTCTGTCCGTCCGTGTGTCGCAGGCATTTTAGTTAAAGACTACACATTGAATACTGATGAAATTTGGTGAAAAGGTGTCTTATAGTAGCCGCTACTTAGTTTGATAGCTAAATAATAATTATAGGAGGATAATATTTTTAGGAGGGTCACTTCATATATGTAACAGAGGCGAATTTTTAAGCAAACATCAAGATGTTATACATCATTGAACAGGTCTTTTAAAAACATGTTTAGGTTTCTAATAAACTTTTTTGGTTAAGTAAATGTTTATGGAAATAATCGCTCCGAAAGTTGTACAAATCGCGTTCTCCCCTGCCTTATCTTTTGTAAAATTTCTAATAAATGCTTTTAAACTAAATAATGAAAAAGACTTATAAAAGTAAAAAACATAACCTTTCCATTTGGTTTCGCCAAAGTTTGGTAGAAAATGAGAACTGTTATATTAGTTTTTACTTTCCAATACAAATTTTCAACTTTATAGGGTAAAATTAATAGTACACATTTGTTATCTCCTAAAGACGAGAAATAAGCGCGGTTTCTTATCGCCGCTAAAAACATTACCCTTCCTTTTTGGCTTCGCTATAGTCGGGTAAAAAATAGCTAACTGCGTATATTATAAAGCACATTTTTTTAAATAGAAAAAAAATACTTTAAAATATTCGTGCGATTTGGATCCGTAGTTAATATAATTTTATAATGTGAAGTCTTGAAAGTTTATCAACTATTTATTAGTCATCACAATCTTGTATGTCAAAGTCTGGTTCTCCGCCAAACCCATGAAAATCATCAGTTAAGTCTTCTGAACCTTTTAAACTGCGATAAAATTTACATGTTATGAAGTTATACATTGATTCTAAGTCTATCAACTTTGCCGTTAGGCCATAACAGAATTATATCTGATTTATTGATTAGCGTAATTTCTCCTTTAACCTTTTCGTTAATCTACAGCTCCTTAAAATCTTTTTCTAACGAAGATCTTATAAAAATGGAAAACATTTTATTCTTTTCTATTTTAATTTCTTTGGCGTTCAACCGTGGAACTTTACTTTTGTCTATATAATTATTTATTTCTGTTTAATAATATTTTTTTCTAACTTTTCTGTACTATAAAAGTCAACCCTATGCATTTTAGTCACTTGCTAGTGTTTGTTTTTTTACAATATTATTATGCAGATATTTATTATGCAGTTTCAATTTTGGAGAAAACTGTGTCGTTCGGTAAAAATGTGTCCCCAGATTCAAGGAATCGAAAAGATTTACTTTTTATAGTTTCATAGGACCTTAACATTGCATTTAGAATAAAGACAATTTTACTATTGCGATTTTGCTCACCGCAGCAGTCACAGTTTTTAGGTTCTTAATTTTGTCTGCTCTTTCTAAATGTTGACGTTTTTCAGCTTAAGCTTGTTCTTTTTCTTCTTGAGTTATTGCATTACGAATCCATATAGCTTGCATGTCACATTTGTTGCAAGTATCTTGTTTAAGTTTTTACAATTTAGGTACGTTAAAATTGCGATCTTCCCAAATAGTTGCAAGAACTCTTGACGATATATACAGGGTGTAACAGAAAGGTGTGGTCATATTCAAGGGTTGGTATGTGCCCATGATACTGAGTGCACATACCTAATTTTATCAAAATCGGAGAACCCTAAAAAATAATTGATTATTTTTTCATTCGTTTATTTATGAATGAAAAAGTTATTAATTAAGAAAAGTATGACTTAAAAAGTTCTATGCCATAATAATCCAATCGAATTTTGTACTAGGGGAGGCATAATTCTTATGCCATACGCCTTTCATTACTGAATTTTAACAAAAAGAATATGCTATAACTATGTAATAATAATGCAACCAGCTATGGCACCATGGTAGGTGCAATACTGATAACATACCATATCCGCTGCTGAAATTTGACCACACCTTTCTGTTACACCCTGTATACATAGATCATTAATTTTGGTTAATGTCATTCTAGGTTGTCTTATTTGCTCTTCTATAATAAAATGTATATTTAAGAAGTTTCTTAATATGGTCAACAATTAACTTAAAGTCAATGTCTTTTAACAAATATGTAAGTATTTGGAATATAAAAAAACTTTAAATAATATTGAGTATCTTAATTACATTTGACTAAATAGTTCATTTCCTAAAATATTACAAAAACATTGGAGCGTTATTTTTATAGAAAAAGAATATTTTATTAATCCTAAAAAGTGTTTTTAAACATTAAAATATGTTCATCAAGGAAAAATAGTAATAAACTAATTTGCTAAACCATCACACGAAAATTGAAACATTCTTACCGACCAAAAAGCTTTGGAACATTCTTACTAACCAGAATATAATATTTTTTTGTATAATATTATTTTGAAATAACTTTCGAAAAGCAACGGAACGTTATTTTGAAGAAAACCTGTCACTATAGTCATTTGTTAAAGTTTCAAGATGATTGAATCATTATAAACCAAATGTGTTGTATGATTTTTTTTTTAAATTAAGATATCTAGCAATATGGGATTGTGGTCTCACATTACTAGCAATCCTGTTTACCCCTCCATCTAAGCTCAATGGCTTGTGTTAGAAGTTGGTTCACGTCGGTAGTATAATGGGTAGGATTCGAACTCGCGACCTCACGTTTGCGAGACCGATGCCTTAGCCATTAGGCTACCGCCGCTTTTTAACCTAAAACGTTTCAGACGGTTAATAATAATAATTGGAATGTACCGTAGAAAAAAAATACAAAAGGTATTACTACTAGAGGTGGACTGAAATATGCTTGTTTAGATGATAGAAGATGTCAAAATATATGTAGAATAATCAAGATAACTCATTAGTAGGTTACTTGTGGGTTGGAACGTTTTCGCGTAACTACGTCTCTGTTCCTTAACTCTCATAGTCTGGTGGGGCCAAAATCTGACATGACTGGAGAAAGACCGGGATCGATGCGATTCTTAAGACCTGCGTGATAAAAAAATTTACACATGCTAACTTGACAGTGAAATCATCATTAGATTTTTGATCTATGACACTGCCCGTCTAGATAAAGGGAAGTATTCATACTGCCCGATGAAAGTCACCTTCAACTTTTATTTTTTGGCAGGAGCATTATTTTGGGCCTCCCAAAGTAATTTATTTTAACCGATGTTTTGGTAATTATTCCCAATGATCGGTTTATATAATAATACTACCCAGTTAGTTAGGTTGCCTAAAATATACATATAACTATAAAGTTCTAACCTCTCTTGTTTCCAGATGGCAACGAATTCGACTTTCTAATCGTTGGAGGAGGTACTGCAGGATGCGTGATTGCAAACAGACTGGTCAAGGCTAATTTCAAGGTGTTGGTTCTGGAAGCTGGAGGTGACCCACCAATTGAAGCATTTGTAAGTTATTATCATTATTTTTTTATTTATATCCCTTTTCACTTATGGAAGAACACAATATATTACATTATTTTTCATCGGAAATCCTTAAACAACGAAATTCTTAATATTATTCGTTTTGTTTATTAATTTTACTCTTCAAATTGCAGTTACCATATATGGTTACGTTCTTACTGCGAAGCCATATAGATTGGAATTACACAGCTATAGCAAACTGCCTCACAAAGAAATGTCGTCAACAATCTGGCATATACTTGCCTATAGGTAAAACTCTCGGAGGCACGAGTGCTATTAATTTCATGCTCACGTCAAGAGGCAATGATAGGGACTATCAACGTTGGGCAACGGCAGCTAAAGATTCTTCATGGGAGTTTAAAAATCTACTTCCTCTCTTTAAGAGAAGTGAAAGACTATTTGCTCCAGAAATAGCTAACTCTCCATTTGGCGAAAGTCATGGTGCCGGTGATAGTCGTAAAGGTAATATAGCTATCACTGTAGACAACCGCACTGCTGTTAATCCATATTTGTTAGCATTCCAGGAAATGGGCAATGCATTGGTTTTGGATTATGGTGAAGGACAAGTTACCGGATTTTCCAAGCCATTGATAAGTGTAGCAGACGATTTCAGACAAAGCACAGTTAACGGCTACTTAGTACCAGCCTATAAATCTGATTCAAAGTCTAGGCCAAAATTATTCGTATCTAAAAATACTTTGGTAACTAAAATAGTATTTGATGAAAACAAGAATGCTATTGGCGTTATGGCAGTTATAAATAATGAAAAACCAATATTTTTGAGAGCTAAAAATGAAGTGATCATTACAGCTGGGGCTATTAAATCTCCGCAACTACTGATGCTTTCTGGTATAGGAGATATGAAACACTTAAATGAGAAGAATATTGAAGTAATTTCTGATCTTCCTGTTGGAAAAAACTTACAAGATAATGCTTTTGTAACCATTATTCATAAAACTCGTGACTTACCACCTCCTGGTCCAATAAATTATTATGAATATCCCGCTCCTGTCATTGTTGGTTTGAAGTCCTTAAATGGTGGGAAGTATCCTGAATATGGAACAGTGAGTTACATAACAAATAGACGCGAAAATTTATTCGCATACTGTGCTTTCATCTTCAATTTTCAATTAGATATTTGTGACAGATTCGATCAGCAAGGTTTTGGAAGAGAAATGCTTTATACACATCTCTTTTCCCTTTATCCTAAGTCTCGAGGAAAGTTATGTTTAAAAACAACAAACCCCAAAGATGCCCCTATTGTTAACCTAGGACACTACATTAACAAAGAAGATTTGGAAAACACTGTCAAATATATCAAAGACTATCTTTCGATAGAGAATTCAACGCTTTACAAGAAAGTAAAAGGTATCAGAGCTAATCTGGATAGTAAATATTGTTCAAAACCTGGCACTGATGTGTACTGGAGATGTTATACCCATTGTATGTCAAGCAGCTTGTGGAACTACTGCGGTACTTGTTCATTGGGTGCTGTGGTGGATTCAAAGTTAAAAGTCTTTGGTGTGAAAAGACTGAGAGTAGCCGATGCCAGCGTTATACCTAACATTATAACTGGTGGAATATATCAACCGACTATTGTAGTAGCGGAGAAAGCCTCAGATATGATCAAGCAGGAATGGAAGAAATAAAGATTTCTATTCATGATATTTGGTTTTTTTTCTACACAGTTAATACACAGTTAATAGCCCTATGGAAGACGTAATGATAACTTCTAAGAAGTTTTCTTAAAGCCTTTTTTTTTCTACATTAAATTACGTCCAGTTAATAGCCCTATGGAAGACGTAATGATAACTTCTAAAAAGTTTTCTTAAAGCCTTTTTTCAAGCGAGTTATATATTGCATCAATTATTGCTAAATATCCTATTGTCGGCGATGTAAACTTTTTTCAAAAGAATAAATTACTTTAACGAAAGTTTTGTGGTAAAAATTATATAATAAATATTATATTATTAATAAAAGTAAATAAATTTAATTTGAAATATTTACAAAAAATACACGTGTTGGGCAGTATAAATAAAAAAGTATTAAATAAAACCGGATAAGTGCTAGTCGGACTCGCCCACCGAGGGCTTTGTACAAATTTTTAAATATCCAATCTATACTAATATTATAAAGAGGAAATATTTGTATTTTTGTAAGTAGTAAACTCAAAAAAGTTAGAATGTTACATTATCCCTGAGTAACAGGCTATATTTATTGCTTGAACAAATTAGAGATGCCTATGTCCACCCGTGCGAAGCTGGGACGGGCTGCTAGTCATAATAATACCTATTTATTTCAGGTGAAAACCCATCTTACAAATATTCATAAAAAAAAGTCATATAAATTCAATACGGAGTAGTATTGAATTTAAATGTTTTTTTTTATGAATATTTAGATAATAAATTAAATATTAAGAAAATAAATTAAAGTTATAAAATTTAAAAATATCTGTCTTTTAAGATAAAACTCGTACAAAAATCTTCAGTATACAACATATGGCACGAGTAAACATAATTAGTCATAAGATAAAGGATTTGAATAAGCCTGCCGTCGCTAAAATCCGACAAACCTTAAAAGCATCCATCCTTCTGAGAGTCTAAGTACATTTTCATCCTTGTGTATTATCCTGGATTATCAAGTTGCACACAAGACTGTCTACTGTCTATATAAATAGGGTTCATAAATTGTACTAAGATCCTGGTGCAGTAGGATTACAGTTCTTACTGAGGCTAAATGGAGACAAAAGTGCTGATGGATTAGGGTTGGAATATGTAGGGTTCGTGAGAGTTTAATTTAATATTTTTTAAAAATAATTTACACAATACATGAAGTTGCTTTTAAAATTTGTAGTAGCAGTTTACATATTAGGTTTTGGTTTAAAGACATTTATTTCTCATAAGAGCATAGTTCCCACAACCACAAATAGTAACCACAGGTTGTTTCTGTTCCTTTAGAATGATTCTAACAAAGCAAAATAAAGTGGGAAGGTAAGAACAAACAAAAAAATAAAAATACACGCGTATGCTTATATCGCGCCTCGCGCGCAGTCAGTATAGCGCAATATTAACATTAAATAACCAAAATAAATGTTTTCTAAGCCTATTTTAGTCACAGCTCCCAATCTCATCAGAGATAAGGCAACTACGCAGCAGATATAAAAATATAATAATTTATAACGCCATAATCTCAGGAACTACTTGTCGAAATTATTTTATTGTAGGATAGCCCATTTATCGATTAGAAGATTATTTGCTATATAACATCACACTACGACTAATAGGAGCTGCAATGATTTTTTTTGCAAAAACGGGGAAAATTAACGCATACGAAGTTGCGTGGGTCAGCTAGTTAACCAGGTTAACCATAATCAAACACGAGATATTAATTCAAATATATACATAATAATACTTAAGCAGGTGTACAAATTGTTATCAACTTACTAATATTAAAAGAGAAATCTAGCACGTCAATATATATTATATGGAATAATAAATAATAACAATGTATTAATCAGCATTTTTAATGTCATAAGAATAAATAAATAAAAGAAAAAAAAATACCACTTATGAATTTTATAAATATTTTTAATATCGACACATAATATCAACTCTAGTACAGCATTACAAGGAAAATATGGTACCCAATGCAACTCCGACAAAGCCTCACTGACGCGCGACCTCACTCAGCATAGCATAGCTGTTAATCATGGGCGAAAAGCTGACTCATCTTTAGTAATTATTTAATATAGAAAATACTGTTGTGCACATGAGAGGTTTAACGGTTGCTTGACCTTGCTAATTGATCAACCTATGGTAAGGTCAAGCAATGGAACCGATGTCAATTAATAGATGGATTTTAACAGAAAATATGGGACGACATACCGATGACGGAAAACGGTGAAACAAGCAATGAATTTTATATGCAGTACACAGCTTTCCACTTCGTCAAAATTGAATTAACTATATCCGGCTTGTTACCGAATGGAATTCTAAAATAGTTTTAGGAAACAGTTTTTCGTGGAATATAAGAGTACTAGGTGACTAGAAATGGTTATGATACCTACTAAATGAGTATAAATGATAATAAATGATATTTTTTTTTTTACTTTGACTTAACTAGTCAAAGTAAGAAAAAAACATTATATCATAAAAGTAGCTTTTAAGGTTCATTTCCGTGCATCGCGGCCGATCGCGAGTCGCGCGCGGCTTACGACAAGCGTCTGACGCGCGCTGCCGATGCGACAATAGTCAAAGTGCGCGCGCAGCCTACGACAGTTGTCGGCCGCGCGCGTCTGTCGCAGACCTCGGAAACGGCGCCGTACATTCTCAAACTCTGAGTATTGTCGCATCGGTCGCGCGCGTCAGTCGCTTGTCGTAAGCCGCGCGCGACTCGCCGCGCGGCTTACGACAAGCGACTGCGATGCACGGAAATGAACCTTTAATATATTATTATTTTAATCTAAATTAACCCCTTTTACCCGACTACAGGGAAGGGTTATGTTTTTCGCGAGTATCTTGTATATACGTATGTAAGTAATATTATTTATTACCTCATACCTTTCAAACCACTGAACGGATTTAAACAATTAAGACGTAAGATTTGTCAAGATCGTCTTAGTATTCTAAGATAAGTGACGTTTGAAAAAAAACATGACGGCTGCGAGAGCTAAAAAACAAGAGGTGTGGAAAAAAAAGCTTTCTTCGAATACCGCAATATAATAATAATAATATCTTGGGACAACTCACACAACGCTATCTGATCCCAAACTAAGCAGAGCTTGTACTATGGAAACCAGACAACTGACAAACATACTTATATATTTCTAAATACATACATATTATACATAAATAACACCCAGACACAGAATAAACCATCGTGCTCATCACATAAAGTTTTATCCTGGGTGGGGATCGAACCCACGACCTCTTGCGTAGCAGTCGGATACACTCCCACCGCGCCACAGAGGCATCAAATTAAAGGGCTCATAGTAAGCATTTCAAAAAGGTTTAAGGATTATGTCTGTAATACTAAAAAAGTCAATAAACAACCTTTTATTTTTTCAATTTACAATACTAGGCAATAGCTGTGACAAAAGTAAATCACTAAAAAACATTAAATAAAAAAATGAATTTAAAAATAACCTCTTGGACGCCTTGTTTCGATCTTTTTTGCGCAGTCGGTTTTTTTTTTATTTATTTTATTAACTCTTTATTCAACGTTATTATTGTTATAGTGCTAACCTGAAATTAGTTTGCTCAGAATCACTAACACTATCCAAAGGGGTAGTTTTTAAACCATGTTATATTTTTCAAATAATTAATTATTCAATCATTAATTATTTCATTAATCATTCTATTTCTAACAGTTTTCAAATCCTGTTCACAATGTGATGTGAAATGTAATAATCACTTATCTTTAATCTGAATCTGGCAAGATAATCGTGAAGTAATTCTTTAAATCATATTCTGTTACACATCTTAAATAAACAGGATTCCGATTTAGTTAGTCAAATCCCCTCCTGCCACGATACTCTAATGAAATCAACAAAAATAATTCTACCTCATTCATAATACTGTTAGAATTATAATTTTAATTCAAAGACCCGCAGAGTAAATGTATTAATAATTAAAACTACATAAGATATGAACTATTTTTGGTATGGTAACAATCTGTGTGAAATCAAGTTTTACAAGACTATGTTGCTACTGAGTCTATTTACGGAACCGCAGCTGTCAGTAGCTACTAAATCTTGATTACGAAGACATAACAAAGACGAAACTGTGACATCTTAGCCATGTTCGTGTCCAGCTTTTTAATATAAGGATGAAAAATTGCAGGAGCGATGTTTATTAGGCATGTACATGGTGTCATATTTTATTGTGCAGTCTGTCCGCTGTGCCTATGTTGCCTGCGACTTCGTGCCCGGGGAAATTTTTGCATTTTTTGGGATAAAAGGCATCGGAGTTTTATCCAGATCCATTCAGCCCTTCTTGCGAGATTATGTAACAAACATATATCCGCCAAAAGTTGAATATTTAACATATCATTATGATTGTATTTGCCCTGCCTTTGTTTGACTCTCACTTTTTACTTTCAAAATATTATGTATCAGTTTTCCCAGGATTACCTTCGACAGCGGTATGTTTTATTTTTACAGCATATCTATAATCTATAAAAAATTATAAGGAGGAAAGATTTGATTGTTTGTTTGTATTGAATAGGCTCCGAAACTACTGAATGGATTTGAAAAATTCTTTTATCGTTGTGAAGCTACACTAACCCCGGATGACATAGGCTATTTGGAACGGGAACTACGCGGGTAAAACCGCGAGACGTCCGCTAGTGTAATATATTCTGATGTATAAATTATATTAGTGTTAAGTGCCAACAAACTCCGTTTTACGTAAAAGAGCAACAAACATCCATCTATTCATCCAAGCAAATTTCGCGTATTTTATAATATGATTAATATGTATTAGTAGGATAAGCAGTGGCCGTGTGGTACCGGCTTGTACCTTCTTCCCGTGGGTGTCGTTAAGGCGACTAAGGGATGCCACACCGGAGGACTGGCAGCAGCGTCCTCTGTGTACTTTAAAGTCTTACTGCGATCGCCGATCCGCTCGCCAAGCGTGGCAATAATGGCAGTTACCCCCAGGATCTCTAATTAGTAGTCCCAGCAGTGGGACATCATATAGGTTGATAAGAGGATAATCAGTGCAGCACGATGCGCTCCTAGGAATTTCCTATCAGACAGAGGGTATAAATATTGAGTTTGGTAAAAGACATGCATATTTTATAGTCTGGGTTTCAAGTCACTCGCAGATTTTTTGGTACACATTGCTAAACCAATGTTTAGCAGTGTGTATAAAAAAATCTGCAAGTGTTAAAGAGTGGATTGGAATTTTTAGCATCGTGGAATATTTCCATATCGCTGAATATTTGTACGCCGCAATGGCTAAACATGATTTAATCATAAAACAATTGTCCATCTTGCATGCTTTTTGCCGTGTATACTCATGTTTTAACAAATAAAAATATCTTCTCTTATCTTATCTAGGGAAAATGAAAACTATGCAGAGCTGACCGCCAACATTCGCGATTCGGTGAGACACTAGATGATGAAAAAGCTAAAGTTAGTTACGTCGACATTTTTATCATTTAAAATGTATAGAATAGTTACGGAGAGTACAAAAGAGATAGCACCGTGAAAATCGTGATTAATAGCCCACAGCAAGCTTTTACTTAAAAACCATTAGTTATAAAACTTTATGCGTTTGCAACTTGTTCTTTGTTACTGAAAATTCCTTGTTTCATTGAGGATTATAGGGGTAGTTCTAGAAATATGACCACAAGTTTGTTTCAAGCGTAGCTTTTTGTGTTAATAAACTTCAGAAGTTGAGCACAACATTATTGAATCATTTATGTGTTTAGCTTAGCGAGACTTTGATATTGAAGCACTGAGTTCAAGTTGCAGTCTGATGTTCTTATCATTACAATGGTCTTCTATCCAATTTTGATCTTGGTGGCCAATCTCATTAAAGACTACCCAATGCGTAGGAGATATTGCACAAGTAAGACAAGTGCTCGGGACGGAAATCTGACATGACTGGAGAGATATTAGGCGCAGGATCTATTGCACTCCTTGCCTTGGAACGTTGTAGTACTGGTGCGTTATATATTACTTACGCCGACAAAGTGAAAAAATAAAATCATGTAAAAAAATTTTTTTAGTGTACCTCCCCTGTATCTACAGTGGGAGCGTGATTTTCTTTCTTACTAACTCCATCGTGTGGGGTATCGTTAGATAGGTCTTTTAAAAACGTTTAGACGACTTTTAGATTTATGGATCCGTATATAAGCTTTAAAGTGCAATTTTATGTTAGAGTCGAGTGTGAGTTTACAAGTTTACGAGTTACAGCTGATCAAATGAAAAGTAACAAAATTTTCGTACTAATTCCATTGAAAATATTATTAAGTAGATATAAAGTTTTAAGTATGAAACCCATACCACAGCCACATTATTCGGATTGGGGGGAGGGGACTACGGAACCTACGAAGACCACGCCCGGTTTTTTTAATGGTTACCTGTTTTTGGACCGACGTGGATAACGTAGCTTAACCTTGCAGATCTCTCGATTTGCTTTGTCGGCATTGAGTTACACACTCCTCAAACATTCTAGTAAATAGTTAAGGCGCTTCCCCGTGCAAAACCCAGCGCTAGCCGCATTTTTGTGCACTTTGTCCAAAAAGAAAGATCAACTAAAAAAAATACATTAAATTTTTACATAATTTTGACTCCGAAATGGTAGATTTTGTTTTTGTTAAAGGAGTATAATGTTTATTTAATCTCTTCGCTAATAATTAGTTATAAAATGCATCTCCTCGTAAAGTACCATTTTCTTTGATTTGCTACTTACACTAATGGATAAGCAATTTATTAAAAAAACATTATGCTAGAAACATTTTTTCAAACGACCAACATTTTATTTTATAAAGATTTTATTCCAAAAACTGAACACATTCGTTACGGTACGGCGAAGAGGGCACGAAAGCTCAAGGTTATTTATTTAGTGTACGGACATAAGTGTAGGTACTACTATTTCTGTTGGCTGACCTGATACGCTAAGTTGCTTGTTTACAGATGTGTCGGTTGGTAATGCGTTGCCACACTAGGATGCTATAATTTCATCTGCGTTCTTATGAGAGGGATAAATCCATAAAAGGCAGAAAGTTAAACCTTTCTGCCTTTTATTTGCAACGTAACTCTTACAACAATATTTTTATCGAAATCTACAAACGTCAAACGTTTTATTAAGAAATATGTACTTAAGTCATAATACGTTATTTTGTTTTTTACTGGCGCTATTGGATTAGTACCTACTACATTAATCCTTTAATTGTGAATTCCCTTTTTTTGGGGAAAACTTGAAAATGAACTTGGATCTAGATGGCGCTAGCTGTCATGTAAACATTGTGCTCCGTACTTTTTCTAATTAAAAATATAAAACACGGTTAAATCCTTATAAATGTACATTTACTAAATAATTTAAAGTGCAAATTCTTCGTGTAAGTGTTATCTTTGTGAAAGAACCTCTACATAAAACAATATTACGTGTTAACGTTATCAGACATAAAAGTGCCTAATAGCCAAGATATTGTTAGTAAACATTCAGATATTAAGCATTTATAACAATAAACAGTGGAAAGTGCAACCTAAACTACCTAGCAGTGCAATTAACCAAATAACATAACACAATTGTAAACAAAACAGTGATCTTAAAAGTAAAAAGTGAAACGTCAAAAGTTTGAATTTATTGCAAAAACTCTTATCATCATAACGAACTTTTTCAATAATAAGTAAAAAACCGGATCAGAAGGCAGCCAACTATTTCAACAACTTCCTTAATGTGTTCGTGGCTCAGAGCGTAAGGAGCCTAGGAGATTTACGTCCTAACACCAGTGGATCGAGTTCGATCCCCACTTCGGGAGCAAGCACTTTTTGGAAGAATATTAATTTCTAAAATCATATTATTTTCCCACTAACTTAATAATTCTGTTTAAATTCGCCATCTAGTTCGGATATATGTCAATATGGAAGAAATAGACAATGTCACGTTACGACGCACAGTACTAAGAAAAGAGTCGAACAAAACTAAGGGCGATGAATCAACTATTAACTTGTCCGACTTATCGTTTGAATCTATTGACGATTCTCAGTGTGATCTAGTCGCAAAATTGAAGGCAAAAATAGAAAGTCTTGAAATAGAATTAGATAATGCCCATCAGAAAATAGAATTGCTTTCTTTAGAGAATAAAAACCTTCAAATAACAAATGAAGGAAAGATCAACAGCAAAAATTTATCCAAAAAAAATGCCCGCAGTCCAGTAAAGAAACCCCAAAAATCAAGCTCAAAGGAAACAACTCGAGAACCAAATAAAATCATAGAAACCGCAGAAAATGAAAATAACGTCCCAACTCAAATGAAAAACGATCAACAGCAAATCTGCATTATGAGCAACAACAAAAGAAACAAAATTTTAACTATCGCCCAAAACACTTTTTATGAAGGTACCGAAATTTGTCACTACTTAATGCCTAACAATACAATAGAACAAATGTTAAAAGGCTTAGAAACTAAATTAAAAAACTTCACAATGAAAGATTACTGCATCATATTAATAGGAGAAGATGATCTAAGAAAATCCAGCTATTATTTCAACATTGTATTTAATATTAGAGCTATTTTAGAGAAAATAGACCACACGAATATAATAATTTGTGCACGAACTTATAAGTACGGTAATTATACAAATATCCATAACTCCAGGGTAGAAAACTTTAATACCCTTCTCTACTATGACCTTCTAGAACACAAACACGCCTACTTCTTAGACTCAAATAGGAATCTTACAGCGGACCACGTGATGTTTGACCGTAATTCTGGCTCAATAAACAACAACGGCATGCGAACCATATTCACTGATATTAAATGTTACATACATTGTCTAGAAATTGATGCAATGCAGCCCGAATATGAATACTCCAACCCTTTAATCGATACACAAAAAGAATATAGTGTGGAGAAACCGGAAATCTTTTTTCGAGAATAATTATGAAATTCTTTATCAAAATATCTGCAGTATAAAAAATAAATTACACCTGCTAGAGTCAATTGCGGACGAAGAAGAAAACCTACAAGCTATCTGCCTAACAGAAACTTGGATCTCAGAGAGAAAAATAGACTTACTACGCCTAAACGGATACAATGTAGCATCCATATATACTAGGAAAAATTACGAAGGAGGAGGAGTATGTATATTATTAAAACAAGAAATTGAATTCATAGAATGTATAGATATAGTTGATATGGCAGTAGAGTATATATTTGAGGTAAGTATGTGCAATAGAAATAATTAAGCAAGATCTTATTATTATTGTTATTTATTGGCCACAAAATAATAGACAAACAGGCACTTTCTTCTCTTCACTTGAAAAACTCCTACAGAAAATCTCTTTAAAATACAATAAAAAGGATGTAATTATAGGGGGGGATTTTAATATAAATATTTTAGAAAATTCAAACAATACCACGTCCCTTTTAAACTTAATGAAATGCTATAATTTCCATCAACATATAAAGGAACCTACTAGAGTCTCAAAGACAAGTGCCACATGTATTGATCTAATCTTTGTCAATTTCAAAAAAAAAGAGTTCCGTACTCTAGTCAAAGACTTGGGGGTTTCAGATCATAAAGGAATAATAATATCTATGCCAATAAAAGCTAAAAAAATACGTTATAATTGGTTTCTCAAAAAAAGATTGTACAACGAACAAAATATCAAATTCTTCAAAACCGAACTAGGTAAAACTAAATGGGAAGACCTTCTATTTGATGATATTAATATTCATAAAAACTATGAAACATTCCAAACAACATTAAATAATATATTAAATAAGTGTATACCTAAAACCCGTATAAGAATTTGTACTAAACCTAAGAAAACGTGGTTAACTACTGGATTAAAAAAATCTTGTAAAAATAAGCGATTACTAAAAATATTTCTAACATATAATGAGAATCCACTATTAAATAATTATCATAAGCAATACGAAAAAATATTAAAAAGAACTATAGCTAAATCCAAAAAGCTTTATTATATAAATAAAATTAAAAAAAGTAATAACATTTCCAAAACTATGTGGCAAATAATAAAAGAGAAAACCAAAAAATGTACAAAACAAACTATGAACAATATAAAGTTGAATATTAATAATAATTTAGTATCAAATTCAAAACAAATAGCAAATACATTTAATGACTTTTTTGTAGAAGTTGGTGGTTCTTCTAGTGGTAACCATCAAGGTCGCCCTGTTGTAAAGCGAATTGAAAATTCTTTATACATACAACCTGTTGACACTCATGAGGTGTACTCTGTTATAATGAACTTAAAAAACAAATATAGATTTGGGCATGACGAACTACCACCAGTATTGGTTAAACAATGCGTAAACGAATTAGTAGCACCATTAACTTACCTGATTAACCAATCATTTACGGAAGGTATTGTTCCCAATCCTTTAAAAGTATCTGTCATAAAGCCAATATTCAAAAATGGAGAAAAAACAGATTGCAACAATTACCGCCCTATAGCTCTTTTACCAACTTTCTCAAAGGTTCTAGAAACCACAATGTCCAAACGTTTATATTCATTCTGTGAAAAATACGATATCTTTGATGACAGTCAAAACGGCTTCCGAAAAAACCGCTCAACTACTTTTGCAGTATATAAATACATTCAACAGATTTTAGATATAATTAATAACAAAAAATATGCAATAGGAATTCTCCTAGATATGAGTAAAGCTTATGACAGAGTCTCATATCAAATCCTATTAAGCAAACTAGAAGGCATTGGTGTACGAGGCCTAGCACTCGAATAGTTGACCTCTTACCTTGACAATCGCAGTCAATATGTAGAATTGGAACATCACAACCTCCAGACCGGACAGATAACCCATACTAGATCAAATAAAACTGACGTAGATAATTCTATTCCACAGGGAAGCGTACTCGGATGTCTATTGTTTCTTATATACATTAACGACTTACCTAAAATAATACACGCCGGTAGTACACTATTTGCTGATGATATGTCAATAATATTTCCATGCGATAATATAGCTACCCTTGAAACTAATATTCAAGCAATATTATCAGAAATAACGACCTGGATGGAAGATCATAACCTACAACTTAATTTCAAGAAAACGAAAATCATGCAATTTCATCCCTATCAAAAACGCCCTTTACCTATAGATATAAAATACAATGACAATCAAATTGAATGTGTTGATTCTTTTAAGCTATTAGGATTAAATATTGACACAAGTATTAACTGGAAGTCTCATGTTCATACTATAAGTGGCAAGCTGTCAAAATTTACATATGCTCTTTATGAATTAAAACGATCGACCGACATTAAATCAGCAACAAATGCATATTACGCTTACGCCCACTCTTGGCTTCGATATGGATTACTGTTATGGGGTAATAGCACAGATGTTGAAATAGTGTTTAAATTACAGAAAAAATGTATACGGATTCTAGCCAATATAGGAGGCATGGAAAGCTGCAGACCATATTTTATTAAATTTGAAATCCTCACACTAACTTCGCTATACATTCTCGAGGTATGCTTATTTGTACGAAAATATAAATACCTGTACACTCTAAATAAAGACCATTACTCTCAGCCCCGCAACCTACGTAATAAAAACAAACTAGCTCTACCCACCTCATCATTGGCAATAGTTCATTCTGGTCCATATATAATGTCTATAAAAATATATAATAGAATCCCTGAAATTATTAAAGATGCCATAAGCTACAACATTTTTAAAAATAAATTAAATAGATATCTCGTCCAAAAATGCTACTACAGTCTACAAGAGTTTTTCGAAGACAAGGCCACAAATATATATATTTATATTTAATATCACCTAAAACTTTTGTATATTTATAATTACGCTTGACGTTAATGTGCCATATATATTTTTTAAAGTATAAGCAACCAATGTAATAGTAAGTAGTAGTAGTTTATGTAATATTTTTATTTATTTATACCTAAGATGTAATCTTAAAATGTTTGCTGTGCCCTGACAGGGTATCATGTTGATCTACCTCTGTAACGAACACCTCTGTACACATGATTGCAATAAATGTTTGAATTTGAATTTGAATTTGAATGAAAAAAAAGGAAATTTCGCGACCTGTACCGTATAACTTATCAAATGAAAGGGCTTGTTGTAAGGATATTAAATATATTTAACATTTGGGTCATTTTAGGGGCTAAACAATTACTTGAAAATCTGTTACGAAAACAGTATGGTATCGCCTACGGTTGGCAGACGAGCCAGCGGCCTTCAGGAATAGTAACGTTCATTAATTGCATAATTTCTGAATAAATTTAATATATAAAAATTACTGGACGCTATTGATTACTTGATCAAAGTACCTACTGAGAGCACCTTACATCGAAAACGCCAGTGTTCGCAGTACAAAAATGGTGACGATTTATGACTTCACATACTTCTCTAGGATACTGACTACCCATGAATAGTGTGAGCGTCAAGACGGCGATATACAGTGCAGTACCATTTTGTTACCTCAATATATATTTAGTAATTAAACAAAATAAGTGATCTAAGTTGATAGCCTGCTCAGATGCTTATACTTCCTATGGACAAATATACTTTTATAATTGCTTCTTATTATCCCTTGCATGAATCGTTTCAAAAATATACACCGTAAACTATGGTCGCGCCATCTTGACAAGCTATGTGATATTACAAGTCGAAGGGCTGCTTAAATTTTAAATTTCGATGAGTTACCATATAATACCTATTTGCTACCTTTAAATTTTGTAAAAATATCGTGCTTGGATTATGTAAAAAGTCTAAAGAAATTTAAAACACTAGTTGGCCCGCGCAACTTCGTTTGTGTCAGTTTTCCTCGTTTTTGCAACATTTTTCGTTGATTCTCCGCTTCTAGTAATCGTAGCGTGATTGTTCTTAGTAGTCGTGTGTGTTTCCTTGATAAATGGGCTATCCAACACTGAAATATTTTTTCAAACAAAACCAGTAGTTTCTGAGATTGTCGCGTTCAACCAAATGAACAAACAAACTCTTCAGTTTTATAATATTATAGTATAAAATAATAATAGCATTAAAATATCTCCAGCAGCTATAGTTTTTTCAAAGAATTGCCGGATAAAAATTCTAAGTATATCTTGTATCTAAATAAAAAATGGTTGAAATAAAATTGGTATAAGGTTCTACTTTTAGCGAATTTTTTTTTTTTTTTTTTTTTTTTTTTTTTTTTGTTTATTTGCATAAAACAGGTAATAATTACGATACGTATACGGTATTAAGTTACGATAACCGAAAAAAACATAAACACTTCGTCGTTTCTTTTTCATTGACGAAAATAAGAATATGTCGGACCATTATAGTCAATGTAGGGTTCCGTTATTCGGATCCAATCGTTATTACAAATAAATGTACTACATATTTAAAAATACAAGGTAAAAAATGGCACCAGCAGAAGAGCGTATGTTTATTAAGTTGGTTAAGAAGCTCAGGTTTTTGACAATAACTCAAAGACGTATGATTTTTTATAACAATGCAAAAAGAAGGACTATATAATAATCATATTGTTTATTATTGTTTGCAGAAACTCTTTTGTATTGTTTGCGTTAGGAATACTTTGTCTATAAAACAATCACTACATTGTTTAATTAATTTATACTATACTTTACCGATAACTGTCATATACATTCATCTAATAATTGTGTATTATGTAAAACGGAAGCGGCACATTAGCTATTACTCCTGGCTTCTGGTCTTCTACATTTTTCATCTTATAATTGTGAACTTATCAACCCTTTTTGTCTCCCATTTATTGTTATTTGCTTTGCAGAAAACCCTAACTTTAATTTTCTTAGACACTAATTTATCTATTGCACTATTAGCCATTAATGTCTGATCTTAACTTCTACTACCAAAACTGTCGAGGCCTCCGTACTAAGACAACATCATTCTTTCGGAACCTAGAAGAAACTATCTCCACGGGCGAGAGAATCGCGACGTATTCGCTCTACTATCGTCGGGTAGTCTCCACGCGCGAGCGATTATTTCGCCAGCGTATCGCGAGTCGCCACGGAATCGCCGCGTGTCTGTGACAACTTTCAAAAATGCAATTATTGTATTTGTAAAGTTTTTGGCAAGAAATGCCTAAATTACTTCAATATTCGGCCTGCGTCATCATAATTTGTTTAAATGCTTTCTGTAACAAAGCAATAACAAAAGCCGTGATAGTTCTTTAACTACCGACTAGATGGCGCTACGGGGGCCTAGCCCGTAAGCATTAAGAGATAGAAGAATTTGATATCTAGTAACATAGTCCAGATAGGTGGTTCGCTTCTGGCCCCGGTTTGGCTACGGAAGTCTCGGGTTCGATTCCTGAGGCTGGATTTCAAATTTTTCTATGTTTTAAAAAATGCAATTTTTGTATTTGTAAACTTAGGTTTCCTAAAGGGGGTCGGTATATACAAATAACAATATTCTGTTCAATCTCAACACAGAACAACTCAGCAGTACGTTCTATTGATAAACTTGTAAGGTCTTTGCGTTTCTTACATGTAACATTTTTCCAACAAGTATTAGGAATCCACCATGCATAGCTTCTTTTTTCACAAAAGAGCTAGACTGAGTGCACTTATAACACAGGGAGTTATTGAGAAGTGACATCAGTTGTTCGGTGTTCTCTTTGGCAACTCTTGCTACCTCATCATACTTTGAAATGCACTCCTGGGTTTGTAACCTAGATTATAAATTAGAGATTTGACCTTCAAGACTTGCAATATTCTGGTTATACTGTATACTACTAAAAGCTATTTGTTCATTACATTTTTCTAAATTTATTAACAACTCATTACGCTCATTATGTAAAAAAGAGTATTTTTTTAAATTTTACATAATGTTTGAGGTCATGTCAGTTTCTTAACTAACCTACTGATTTTTGAATACCTCCTCGACTTTCTATGACAAAAAAATAAACAATGGGTTTCTTAGTATTTTTACCTTTAAGAGTACCTAGGAGCTCAGAATACAAACTCTGAGTGGCTGAAACTCTGATTACTATGTTATGAGCTTCATTCAGACTAGCCTCCAACTGTGTAATGCGACTCAAAGATGATAAATATGTTAGACTGCAGTTACTAAAAGAGTCGACATCCTTCTACAGCCTGTCGCGCTGGTCTAACAAGTCCATATTTTTCACATATAGCTTTGTAAGTTCAACTTTTAATACAGATATCTTCTAATTTACTTTTTTTTTTATTTCCTCTTCACCATCAACGCGATCCAGAAAAGTAAGGCGACTTTCAATTTATTTTCATTATCCTTTGCTTGTTCCCATGACCATCCAGAAGTAACCAGAAGACCGGAAAAAAACAAAAGAGAAAAAAAAAATGATTAATATAAATTAAAGCCAAAAAGAATAGGAAAAAAAAATAAAAATAAAGAGGGGTAAGGGGAATAAAAAAATAAGTTCAAATGGAAATGAAGTTTAAGTTTTCATATCCGCTGTACGAGAAAGAAAACTGTTAAGATTTAAATGTCAAACTGGTTTTGCAATCAACACAACAACTTTTAGTAATTAGGTAATTAAGTATATGGTAAAGTAAAGTACTTAAATTGTTACTAAGGAGCGAGTTAAAATAGTTAAATAAATTATACTGCCCTGGCTTTCGATAGTTTTTAAATTAACTCCGTTAGGACCGGCCGGCTCCGATGCTTATAACTCTTTTATTTATACAATTATTGCATGTTTGAAAGATAGAGAAATTTGAAGTCTAGACTCAGGAATCGAACCCGAGACTTCCGTAGCCAAACCGGGGCCAGAAGCGAACCACCTATCTGGACTATGTTACTAGACCTCCATTTTTTCTATCCCTTGATGCTCGCGAGTGGGGCCCTCGCATGCGTCATCTAGTCGGTAGTTAAAGAACTATCACGGTTATTGTTATTGCTTCATTACAGAGAGCATTTTAACAAATTATGATGTCGCAGGCCAAATGCTAAAGTAATTTTATAGGCATCTCTTGCCAATTACTTTACAAATACAATAATTTCATTTTTGAAAGATAGAAAAATTTTAAGTCTCGGGTTAGGCTATTAAAGGGCTATTAAAGTCTCGGGTTCGATTCCTGAGTCTGCCCTTTTTTTTCCAAATTACTGGCATAGCGCCACAGTTATCTATAATTTTTAATCAATGTGTGTACTCTTCTAATATTATTGACCTCTTTTTTTGCATCAGTCCTCTAATATGGTGTAAAATATAATGGTGGCAGCACCTTACCTGCATATACAGTTTATAAACAGAGAAACATTGTAAACATTGGCAATTTGAAAAGAGTGGCGTTTGGTGTGGTGAGTTTGGTGGTGGTTCTTTTCTCGGGCTTTACCTATTGTTTGCGAACAGGCATTATAAATGTAGAATCGACTTTTCCCAAGTGTAGTATTTTGCTTTCTAAATGAATAAATCATTTTTATTATTATTATTATTATTATTATCATTTTCTCTGTTGCTACTTGGGCTACTTCCTCATACTTGAGAATGTACTGTTGAGTTTCTGATTCGTGTTCAAGTATGAGTGATGACAGACGAGAGTGTAAGTTTGTGACCATTGAGCTCCTGAGTATGTTGATCATACATCAATCTGCTGGCAACTATTTGTTCATGACAGGAATCCAACTGTGACCGTAGTTTTTCTTTGTTTATATATGTTGAAGTTTTAAACAATTAGTGACCAATTTTGGCATAATCATCGTACGCACAGTTAATGAGCGGCTTTGTTTCAACTTTGGTGCAGAGAATTAAAGTTATATCTTTATACTTATACGGGTCCTTCCTTGATATAAATTTTAAAAAATCATGAAGAAACTGGCATATTCCAAAACCAAAACTGACATATTCTATTTCTAGAAAATATTTTCCATTATTCCGTACCGGGTCCGCACGATAGATTACCTTCCTTCAAAGAGGTCTGTGTCCCAACAGTAAGATGAATTAATTAATTGAAATGGTAGCTAAAGTAAATAAAACCAAACAACGTAAACAAAACACATTTACTTCTTCCAATCCTGTTTTATCATATTCGAAGCTTTTTCCGCAACGACGATAGTAGGATGAAATATTCCACCAGCAATAAGATTAGGTATAACGCTGGCATCAGCCACTCTTAGTCTTTTTACTCCAAGAACTTTTAACTTAGAATCCACCACAGCACCCATTGAACAAGTACCGCAGTAGTTCCATAAGCTAGTAAACATACAAGAGGCATAGCATCTCCAGTAGTCATCATTACATTTTTTTGAACATTTGTAAGACGTAGGATCCGCTCTACTGCCACCTGATTTTTTGAAAAACGTTGTATTTTCTATAGGAATAAAGTCTTTTATATACATAATAAGATTTTCAATATCTTCTTTTTCAGTAAAATAACCAGCTTGAATTATAGGCGCGTCGTTAGGATTTTTAGATCTTAATCCGATTTTACCCCTTGATTTAGGATATAGATTAAAAATTTGCGAGTAGCAGGTTTGTCTACCTTGATTATGTTTGTATAATTTATCACAAATGCTGTTTTGAAAATTAAATGCCTTAGCACAGTATCCAAGCAAGAAATCATCTCTGTCTGATATATAAGTAATGGTCCCATATTCTGGGTAGTGGGAACATTCATCTACTGACTTAAAACCAACAATAACTCCAGCTGGAAAGGCTTTTAAATCTAATGGAACTGGAGGCGGTAATTTTGTAGTTTTATGAATAATATTAATAACAGGCCGATCTTGTAAGTTTTGTCCTACAGGAAGATCACAAACTAATTCAATACCTTTATCTTTTAAGTGTTGTTTTGGTCCTATACCTGATAGCATGAGAAGTTGAGGAGATTTAATAGCGCCAGCTGTAACTATCACTTCGTTTTTGGCTTTTAGAAATATTGGTTTTTCATTGTTAATTGCTGCCATAACGCCAATAGCAATTTTATTCTTATTAAATACTATTTTAGTGACTAAAGTATTAGTAGATACGAATAATTTAGGGTTTTTCTTTGAATCTTGAGTAAAGGCTGGTATCAAATAACCGTAAGCTGTACTTTGTCTGACTCCCTCTGCTATACTATACAATGCTCTTGTGTATCCAGTAGATTGTATGCCATTAAAATCTCGAACCAATTTGTTACCCATTTCCCTATATGATTGCAGGTACTTTTCAACAATAGTGTTATTATCTATGGCAATTCCTATTTTACCTGGACCGCCGTCACTTGTGTCTCCTTTACCACCAGTACCTCGATATTTCCCAAGAGCGGAGTTGACTATTGACGGAGCTAATAGTCTTTCACTTTTAATAAAAAGGGGTAAAAGATTTTGAAATTCCCAAGAGGAGTCATTAGCTGCGGCTGCCCATCGACTGTAGTCCCTATAATTCCCTCTTGAAGTGATCATGAAATTAATAGAACTCGAACCTCCAAGGACTTTTCCTATAGGCATAAGTGGATCAGCAGTTCTGTGACACTTTCCATAGAAATCATCTGCTAGGGCTGTATAGTTCCAATCCACTCGACTTTGTAGCACGAACGCAAGCGTTCCTGGCAACTGTAATAAAAATTGTAAACTCATAAGACAAAGACACGTATATTTGTCTATCTCTCGGTATGTTCATCTTGTTTCATGTCTGCAAATAAAAAGAATATAAAAATAAAACTCACAAATGATTCATAAGGGACAACACCTCCTGCTTCTAGGACTAAAACTTTGTAATTATCCTTCACTAGTCTGTTTGCAATCACGCATCCCGCAGTACCTCCTCCAACGATCAAGAAGTCAAATTGGTCATTATCTGAAAAATACAAAACAATTAGATAGCCCATTTATTGAGAAAGGCTATAGGCTATATAACATCACGCTACGACCTATAGGATCGGAGCAGCAACGAGAAATGTTGCAAAAACGGGGAAAATTTACGCAAACGAGGTTGCGCGGGACAGCTAGTAATTAATATCTGTACGCTTGTTTAGCCGTCGAAAAGACATGCGTTCAATTTAAAATCGGAAACCTTCCTTTCTAATCAATTAACTAATAAAAAGTGAGACTTAAAATACAATCCTTTGATAAATCAGTGGTATTAAAATTACAAATTAAGCAAACCTTTTAATTTTGCCGACTTTGGAAACAGATAGTCGGTGAGCATCAGCATGGAGAGTGTGCTGAATGCACTTTGTGTTGCCAGAAGATTTGAGACTACTGATGCCGCGTCCATAGCTCAAAATCTCAGAAAAAAGTCAAAGTAATTTAGTAAATATACGCATGATGCTAGTTTGTTTTCAGATTCTATTTATTGTTAGATCCAGAACCTAATTATTTAAAGTTCGAATATCGACAGATCAGATTTTTGGCCGGTAATTTTTAGCTTTTAGTCTACCATAGACAGCTTTACAGATTTTGCTGAAAATTTATTTTATCTAATGCTGAGAATTTTAAAACTGACTCCATCACCAGCAATAACAATTATTATTATTTCACTGCATTTCCTGTTATTTTTTTTGTAAGTAGATATAATAATACAATCTTATGTCTTTAAACGAGCAATTCTTGTATATATATAAATAAATAATCTGAATTTCGGCAACGGCTCCAGCGATTTTCTTAAAATTTAGTATGCAGGGGGTTTCAAGGGCGATAAATCGATATAGCTAGGTTTCATTTAAAAAAAATGTCGTTTTATCTGTATTTTTAGGCAATGAAAAACTGCTACATTGGCATTGTTTTAATAGCTTAGGTGGGAAACGGGCGGTACACAAAGCAAAAGACCCTGGTTCGAATCCGAATATTTTTTTTTTCCTATTTTTTTTTTTATTTATTATTGTTTTTTTTTTTTTTGATTCGTGGTTTATTATTTCATATTTCTTTATTATTATGTCGGTACTATCGAAAAATATTATTCAAATTTCATCAGTATGACATTTGTATATAAAAGCTAAAACATTAATAATAGATAAAACATTAATATTTTTAGGGCCCCCCCCCCCCCCTAAAAATATTAATGTTTTAGCTATTATTCCATTACACACATTTGCATTCCATACTATGTGTAACAGAAGCTGAAACATTTTTTTTAGCAAACATCATCGTGTGGCACATCATTCGACAGGTCTTTTAAAAACATATTAGGGCCTCTAATAAACTTTTATTAAACATTAAATGAGTATTTTTGAAAAATTGTGTCCTCGCCCCGCCCCTTATTGATTGAACCGTGTCAAAACATATGAAAAAAATCAAAAGGGGCGTAAGTGCCATGAACACGCTCTTTTACTGGTGCAATTACAATCTATCAAACTAAGTAGCGGCTACTACAAGACACCTTTTCACCAAATTTCATAAATATTTTCATTGTGTAGTCTTTGAGTAAAATGCCTGTGACATACGGACGGACAAACAGACTATTAGGGATACTATAAGGGTTCCGTTTTTGCCGTTTTGGTTACGGAACCCTGAAAATACCGACCAAAGCTCGGTCATCCAGGTACTATAATATTTAATTCTACTAAATGTGGTGGTTACATAGATGGTATAAGTACAATTGATTAAGAGCAAAAAAAAAATTTGCCGTGTCATAATAGCATACACATATTTTATAGGGTAGTTGACTTTAATTCAAGACATTATTACTACAGTTAATGAAAACTTTATTTAATACTAAAACACAAGCAAACACAAACAGGAAATAATTAATTACAAACATATTATTGTGTCGTAAGGTTTCTTTATTACATGTACATACTTACACTCTGATCCTCCCACGTACCTCGCCACATTTACTCTCTCATCCATTTAGTAATAAATAAACATTAACAGTTAGTAAATTTTATGTATTTGCGACTATAACGCTCATGGAAATAATATTGACATCGTAAGTATTTACTTATTTTAGTTACACATGGGTATCGTAAATTATATAAGACAACTATAATTATACGCTTCATAACACGACATGAGATGGTGAACTTTATGGTGCTTATAAATGTATTTAATTGTTATTCTAACACCACGTTAATGCATGAAAATTGGCCACTTGAAAATTAATGCACCGCAAGTGAAGATTACTACGAAACTGGCTAGAAGATTACAATGAATATGGTCTAAAAATTGCAACAAAATAGACCTGTTCAATATAAAGAAAACACTCACTTTTAAAGTTCTTGTGGCTGGAAGTATAGAACATTGTAATAAGGTAAAACTAATTCAGATAATTACTGAATCTATTAATTCTGTTACCGTATTTAAAACAGTTTCTTAATTGTTTTAAAATGCTAAACATGCTGCAGTTGTTTTTCGTTAATTGTAAACTTGAATTTAATACAGGTTCTTACATTAGGCGTAAGTAGTTAGCGTCTGATAAAAAAATAGAATTATTTACTCATATTCAGTAATATTACGATGATTTACACACATTTTATCTATTTTCGGAAATCACTAGAGTGATAATAATATTATTTTGAATAGGTTAAAAAGTTTAAGGTTAGAATGCCATCTAAAAACTAACATCAAATGTCGTAATATAATTAATTATTTAAAAAAATACTCTGGGTGGGAATTGAACCCATTATCTTAAGCTTAGCAGTCACGATCACTGACCAACAGCTACTGATGACTGGCGCTAGTAGCTAAATTCTTTTAAAATCTTAAAGTTAACAAAAAAATAAATTTATATCAGAATGTTCCCCTTTCACCGATTATATATTATTAGCTTAGATAAAAAGCGAAAGTCATTCTATCAGAAAACATATTTTACCTACATTGAATTTAATCAATACTAATATTATATGTAAAGTTGAAGAGTTTGTTTGTTTGAACGCGGTAATTTCAAGAACTATTGGTCCGAATTAAAAATTAATTTTATTGTTGGGTAGCTCATTTATCGAGGAAGGCTATAGGCTATATAACATCACGCTGCGACTAATAGGAGAGGAGTAGCAATGAAAGATGTTGCAAAAACGGGGAAATTTAACGCATACGAAGTTGCGCGGGTCAGCTAGTATATTAAATTAAAATATTATCGGGACTTAATCGCGTGAAATATTTATAGATACGAACCTTTTATTTACCAGACTCAACAACGAATACAGACGTAATAAGAAACAAATACCGAGAGAGTGCCAGCTTTTATGCCGTATATTATAGGAGTGACGGACGAAATTAGAACAGTATTAAAACATTACTCCATTGATATTCTTATATGTGTAAACATCGCAAAAGTTTTTTGATTTATGCAAATTAAAGTTGGGACGAAACCAACCTAGTCTGGAACCAAAACCATTTATTTAATTTCATGTTAATATTTAAAGGCAAAATATTATACAGAAATTCGCAACGGGTCCGCATGGTGATGGATTATGGCCCATACCTTCTCTCGGAGAGGTCTGAGTCCCAACAGTAGGAGCGTTATTTGGTCAATTATGTTAAACAAAATATAAAACCAATTATCGTATACAAAACACATTTATTTCTTCCAATCCAGTTTTATCATATCTGAAGCTTTTTCCGCCACGACGATAGTAGGTTGATATAATCCACCAGCAACGAGGTTAGGTATAACGCTGGCATCAGCCACTCTTAGTCTTTTTACTCCGAAAACTTTTAACTTTGAATCGACCACAGCACCCATTGAACAAGTACCGCAGTAATTCCATAAGCTGGTGAACATACAAGAGGCATAACATCTCCAGTAGTCATCATTACATTTTTTTGAACATTTGTGACATGTAGGATCCGCTCTGCTACCACCTGATTTCTTGAAAAACGTTGTGTTTACTATAGGAATAAAGTCTTTTATATACTTGATAAGATTTTCCATATCCTCTTTGTCAGTGAAATAACCAGCTTGAATTACAGGCGCGTCGTTAGGGTTTTTAGATCCTAATACGACTTTACCTCTTGATTTAGGATATAGATCAAAAACTTGCGAGTAACAGATTTGTCTACCTTGATCATGTTTGTATAATTTATCACAAATACGATTTTGGAAATTAAATACCTTAGCACAGTATCCAAGCAAGTAATCTTCTCTGTCTGTTATATAGGTAACGGTTCCATATTCCGGGTACTGGCCACATACATGTAATGACTTAAAACCAACCATAACAGCAGCTGGAAAGACTTTTAAATCTACTGGAACTGGAGGCGGTAGTTTTATAGTTTTATGAACAATATTAATAACAGGCCGATCTTGTAAGTTTTGTCCTACAGGAAGATCACAAACTAATTCAATACCTTTATCTTTTAAGTGCTGTTTTGGTCCTATACCTGATAGCATGAGGAGTTGAGGAGTTTTAATAGCGCCAGCTGTAACTATCACTTCGTTTTTGGCTTTTAGAAATATTGGTTTTTCATTGTTAATTGCTGCCATAACGCCAATAGCAATTTTATTCTTATCAAACACTATTTTAGTGACTAATGTATTAGTAGATATGAATAATTTAGGGTTCTTCTTTGAATCTTGAGTAAAGGCTGGTATCAAATAACCGTAAGCTGTACTTTGTCTGACACCCTCTGCTATACTATACAATGCTCTTGTATATCCAGTAGACTGTTTGCCATTAAGATCAAGGACTAATTCGTTGCCCATTTCCTTATATGATTGCAGATATTTATCAACAATAGTGTTATTGTCAACAGAAATTCCTATGTTACCTGTGTCTCCTTGATTACCACCAGTACCTCGATATTTCCCAAGAGGGGAGTTGACAATTGCCGGAGCTAAAAGTCTTTCACTTCTAATAAAAAGGGGGAGAAGATACTTGAACTCCCATGAGGAGTCATTAGCAGAGGCTGCCCATCGACTGTAATCCCTGTCGTTTCCTCTTAAAGTGATCATAAAATTTATAGAACTGGAACCTCCTAGGACTTTTCCTAAAGGCAGTTGTGGATCGGTGGTTTGGTGACATTGTCCATAGTTATTATCTGGAACGGCTGTATAGTTCCAATCCACTCGGCTTTGTAGTACGAAAGCAAGCGTTCCTGGCAACTGTAATAAATGTTATAAGCTAATAATATAAAAAATATCTTGAGACAACTCACACAACACTATCTGATCCCAAACTAACTACATTTGCAACACACAACTAATATTTGTCTATCTTTATATTTTTCTTCTTTTTCTTTTACGCAGACATAGAATAGAACAGGGACAAATATGTTATAAAATAAACTCACAAATGATTCATACGGTATAACACCTCCAGCTTCCAGGACCAGCACTCTGAAATCAGCCTTCATCAGTCTGTTTGCAATCACGCAACCTGCAGTACCCCCTCCAACGATCAAAAAGTCGAATTCATCACCATCTGGAAAATATAATATATTAGTCAGTTTCGCTAGGTCTTGGATTAAGGTAGGTTTCTAATTACTTCCTGAAAGGCGTTTTGTAAGAAGCTATTTTCGTGCCACTTGCTTGGCAGCCGAAACAAACTGTGTTGTTTTTAAAATTGTAAACCTTCTTCTTTAACCGCTTTACATTGCATTTTATCGCTAATACTTTGACGATCACAATTACCAGATATTCTTAAAAAATGAAATATTAAGTCAATTGTATTCGAATTACGAACTAACCTTTTAATTTCGCCGACTTTCGAAACAGGTATTCGGTGAGCATCAGCAGGGAGAGTGTACTGAACGCATTTTGAGTTTCTAGAAGACTTGATACTACCGATGCCGCGTCCATAGCTCAGAATCTAAAAAAAATTTTTTTTTTATTATTATTAATATTCGTATTATGCTAGTTCGTTTTCAGATTCCATGCACCTCTTTGATCCAGAACTTAAAACAATTACAATTGGAGTAAAGATCGGCATAACATATTTTTCTCTAATAAATGTCGCTTTATCGATATTGCTTAGAAGAATTGTTTTTCTTACTAGTGCAGAAATTGAAAAAACAAACCACGCCCACGAGTTGTATGTACATTACATTTCCTGTTAATTTTATTCTAAGTATTAAATGTTAAAAAGTGTTTCGGTATCGTTCACATCGCGACACGCATCAGGTGATGAACTTTTATGGTAGGTATTTATTTGAGACTAAATAAATTGACTGAAATTGATAGTATGCTGGAGCATATTCTAGCTGGAATGATAAGCAGATAAATACAGACACTCAAGAATCCACTCATGGGGCTAAATGCGATCGACTGCCCCGCAAAAATAAGTAAGACCAAAATATCTCTACCTGCCTTTAGTCAATGTATGAATATTTAAACGATAACATTAACAAATGACAACAAAAATGGCTATAACCGTAATATGAACCTCTAGGAATAGACGCTTGATGTTGTCGGTTTAAAATCTTCAACAAAACAGATCATTTCAATAAAAAAATATTACTCACTTTCAAAATCCTTGTAAGTAAGTAAATAATATTGTATTGTTAAAACTAATTTAATTTAATACTGAATTTATCTATTCTGTTACTGTATTTAAAGCAGTTTTATAATTGATTTTAAATGCTAAATATGCAGCAGTTCTTTTCGTTAATTGCAAACTTGAATTTAAGGCTCTGCGTTATGAGTAAATTGCATTGCATTTTTACCAACTATTGTTAATTTTTTTTCAATTATAATCAACTTATTAAAAAAAATCGCAAGTTAGAATACCATTGTTTTTGTAATCTCAGAAATGTTTTAGATGATAATAAACATAAATTTTAATAATCGATATAAATAAGAATCAGAAGAGATAAATATTAAAAATGAATTTAATGATATGAATTTGATTACAATGCAATTATTAGTTTTCATTGATCGGTAGATGGCGTTGTACATTTGCAAAGTGATATGTAACAAATAGACCACAGATCATTGCATTGTCATAATTTTAACATCTATATCTTTATATTTAAAATTTCGCGTTCGAATTTAAAGAAGCGGCGGTAGCCTATGACGGGCCGCTGGTATTTAAATAAAGATCAATGTTTGTCTGTAAAATCAATGTTTGTCTGTGTGTCCTCTTATGCGTTCCGAAACCATTGATCAGATTGTGATGAAACTTTAGCAGAATGTTCTAGGAATGCCGGCGAGTGTTTCTGGCTTTAAAAGCCACAGCGAAGCGTGATCGAGTTCAGCTAGTTTTATATAAATGTTAAAATTATGACAATGCCATGATTTCATAACCATTGTCTATTTGTTACATAATATTCGGCCTAAGACATAGAATAGAAGAATTTGAGTTTCAGTAACATAGTCCCAAATATATGGTTCGATACCGGCCTAGGTTTGGTATACGGAAGTCTCGGGTTCGATTCCTGGGTCAGGATCAAATTTTCTATGTTTCAAAAATGCAAATATTGTACTATTCAAGTAATTGGAAAGAAAAGCCTATAAAAATTACCTTAACTTTAACGCTTAATAACTTAGTTTTAAATGCCAAGAAGATTAATTGTATAACATTGCACTTCCTAATGTGAAGAATCTTGGACCAAACATTGCATTGAATCAGAAAAGCTTGAAATCTGCCGACACTGTATTTTTAGGGATCACGCTAGATAATAAGTTGCCATGAGGTGCGCATATCGTCTGGCTGGTAAACTCAGCTCGGCTGCTTGCGCTGTTAGGAAGGTACGTGAACTCACAGACGTTGACTCTGCCAGGCTTGTTTATATTAGCTATTTCATAGTGTTATGTCATATGGGATATTACTTTGGGGCAGAGCCGCTGCCGAGCTATATACGAGTATATATATATGTGTGTTTAGTAAAATAGTGATGTACACTCCATCAATACTAGAAATAGGCATAAATTGTGTGTTCCTTACCATCGTCTTCAAATGGTTCATAGTTCATTTATGGGTCTTGGTATCCGTTTTTACAATAAGCTACCTGTTCATATTTTGAATTTACCATTTAATTCATTCAATAGATGATTATTTAAACGACAAAAACGCATGATCGTAATGTTCACACAGGAGTTATGAATTTTATTTTGTATTTTTAAATTATTTGTGAATTTTCAAATGATATCTTGGTTTTCTTTCTTCTTTTTTTTATTTGTTTAAACTGGTTACTTGAATAATAAAAAAATTATGGTTGTAAACATAAAAACAGAATTATGTAGATATTTGTGTTAAATATTAAAATGTTGTTTACATTGTATATTCATAGAGTACCTAGATAATTAAAATTGTTAGTAACGGTAACTAGCGATCGTACTTCATTAAATTATTTAAGGTTGTTTTTGTTTCTATAAGATGTAATGTCAGGAATCGTCGTGCTCACTAAAATGTCATTGCTTGTGGTGGCGGTGTGGGTCGAGTCGTCTTCCTTCCCTTCAATATGGCGAAGGGGATGATGGCTGACCCATGCCTCAAACTCGTGAACGGGTATTACTTGCGGTGACTGGTCGGTCATTATCATTTTATAGGTTTATTTTTTTTTAATTAGTGGTTCATAAATATTTGTATAATAAATAGTTTTTCATATAATAATCGAATCTCATGTTGCCTTTACCCTATTCTGTACTTTTGTAAGTTGAAGCTCCCATTCACACCGTAGGAAGCTAATTCATTTAAAACTTGATTATACCAGTTTACATACTGTGGTTATTGCTTGCGTGAGTTTCATGGTGTAATGGTTGCAACATCTTACTGGCTTAACTGTTTATATAGAAATATGTTGTAAAAAATGGCATGAAAATAAAGTGGCATGAGTTTTTATTGCCAAGTTCTTTTCTCACGGCTTTACTCTTGCGAACTTGGCATTAAATGTAGAATCATTCTATTTTAAATTTTGTCTGACGTTTATAAGCGTTGCATTTGTTACCAGTTTAATAAATAAAATATGTTTGTCTTAATTTATATAAATATGCATAAATTGTGGAGTTTTAAGATCAACAGGAGGGTGAGCTGCGATTTTTTCTTTTTGTTTTCAGCATTAACAAATCGACTGCCGCAACGTACATTATCGTATCTGCTTATATCATACTTTACAGGAGAGTAATTTTGAAGTTTAATTTTGACCTACAACGGTGACTATCGAATTATCTGGATGACTGTATTTTTTTAAACGCCGTTTTCTAAGAATGAAACCTAGCTAGATCGATTTATCGCTCCCGAAACCCCCTGTATACTAAATTTCATGAAAATCGCTGGAGCCGTTGCCGAGATTCAGATTATATACAAAATTTATATATTATGTTCAGTTTAAGATTTGCTCGTTTAAAGGTATAAGATTCTAAAGTCTATACTAATATTAGAAAGCTGAAGAGTTTGTTTGAACGCCATAATCTCAGGAACTACTGGTATTTTACTTTACATTCTTACTGTTGGATATCCCATTTATCGAGGACAGCTATAGGCTATATAACATCACGCTACGACCAATAAGAGCGGAGCAGCAATGAAAAATGTTGCAAAAACGCATTGAGGTATTAATGTACTTAGTACATACAAAAACGGAAAAAAAAATACTTTTAGCTAGAGAATCCCTTTTTACACATTACTTTCTTTCGAGGTAGCGCGCGAGCGTCAAACAGTGCAAAAGTATAATTCTGTCCTCCGTCGTTTAAAAATCAAAAACAGTGCTAAAAGAGATGAAATTAACTCAAAACTTGATGAAATGAACTCAAAACTTTTAACAATATAAAGTTTGTGTAACGCCCTATCAAACAGTGTTTTTCCCTACAAAATCCATCAGCTAATTAAAGAACAATCACTATTCAAAAATCATAAGAAATCGTTAGCAAAATAAAAAGTGCAAATCATAACGAGTGACAACAAACATTAGACTTCGAACTACCTACATACATACTTAAGTCAGGTACGACAATAGGTGCAAAATACTGATACAGTAATTTCGGAAGTCGCTGTAAGTGTCACGGTAGCCGAACGGTTAACTGTAGGACTACGACTACGACCGATGCAAGTTTAAATCCCGAAGTCTGTAATGCTTTTTGAATATTTAAATACACTTTTAAGTAAGAAAGCTGTAAAATCAATATCTGGTATAACTTATCATAAATAACCTTATTTCATATTTTTTATTCACAAATGTTACTCAGTTCAAACCAAAATGACCTATGATTGTAATGGTTGGGGCAAACCAATAACGGCAGAGGATTATATGGAATGTTCTGCCTGCAATGAACATTTTGATCTCGAATGTTTGAACTTCACCGCAGACATATTTTATAACTTTTCTCAAGACTACAAAGATCACTGGCTGTGCCCCATATACTCCAGTAACCGTCCAAGAGGGGATAATAGTCTCACTCCTGTTAGAGTGCCATCGGTATCAAGCAACAAGTCTACTACAGAACCTATTCCTATAAACACCATTCGTGGGAGCCGCCTTCCTGTTTGCCCAAAGTCCCTAGTTGAAGCAGAGGAAAGTTCCACACTGACCTCAGAAATTCGCCAAATCAGATTAGACTTACAAGATCTTAAAAAACAAAATTCAGAAATTGCACTACTAAGTAAGGATATATTCGCACTAAAAGAGCAGTTATGCTTAGCGACAACCACATTTAAGCTTCAATTGGATGAGAGTTAAAAGAAAATAAAAGTCACTGACTTACAAGACACAATAACTACCCTACAATCTACTGTCAACTCATTAGAACAAATCAATTTTAGAAAAGAGCTAGAAATTGCTGGTGTACCGGAAACTATATTTAATTATTTCTTGTTTTTATTTGAAACTGTAGTTCCTAACAATAAAAAAACAAATTGCAAATTCGGTACTGTTCGTTACGGCAGAAAAAATATGTTACAGTTTAACAAATATAAGGTTCTCTAAGACAGTGTAAAATTTATTTTTAAAGGGTTCTGACTCATTATAATGTTGCAGGCGTCTATAAGCTACAGTAACCTTACCAATCGGGTCGTAGGCCTGTTGGCTGCCCTCGTACTATAAGAAAACAAAATAATTTCATTTTTGTTGGCAATGCTCCCCTTAATTATATCGCAGTATGTGCATGTTTCTGATATTTATTGGCTTAGATAAACATTATGCAGCTAAATTTATGGTGATGGAATTAATGCGATAGTCATTCTATCAGTCAATTGGAATTTTAAAAGTACTTATGTGTATATTAAATAGTATCACAAAATAAATAATTCTTATTAATAGCTGACGCCTACAAGGTACACGTTTACAAACATACAGTTGACGAACAAAGTCCGTAGGTACAAGTAGGTACTATGGGTACATGTATGCCTATTTGTCTAGTGGTTAGTGGCCCTGATTGCTAAGCCGTAGGCCGTCGGTTCGATTCCTACCCAGAAAAAACTTTGTGTGATGAGCATGATGGTTTATTCTGTATCTGGGTGTAATTTATCTAAAATATGTATGTATTTAGAAATATATAAGTATGTATATCAGTTTTCTGATTGCCATAGTACAAGCTCTGCTTAGTTTAAGACCAGATGACGTTGTGTAAGTCGTCCCAGAATATTATTAAAATATTATTTTCACAAGTTATACACGATTTTCTGAAAATAACGACGGGCTAGCTAGTCGCCATTTTCACAACTCAAAAGTGTACCTGAGGATTATTTTATAACTTGAATACTTTCATCGTGATCTTTGCTGTTAGGCCCGTTGCACAATAAATAAATACTCTCATAACAAAAGTTATAAAAAAACTCAGAACAAAAGTAAGAGGATATGTTTCGCAGTTGTCTGGTTGCCATAGTTTAGGCTCTACCTAGTTTGGGATCAGATGGCGTTATTTGAGTTATCTTAGGATATTATTATTAAATAAACTCTCTCTTCTCTTCTCTCTGTCCACTTTCTTTAGTTCTAAGCTCATAACTATATTGATAGTAAATGTCTTTGAATAGGTACAATATTTCAACCGGAGCTTTTATCAAAGTAAAACAAAACAATTAAAATACCTCAATATCAGTTTACAACAATTTATTCCTTTTTGTATAATTTGTAAACCGTCGTAAAGTAATGTCCAAAAATTTGTAACGATTATTTGTTTTGTCATTAGTATTATTGCTTATTTTCACGGCTATTAAAGTAATCTTAAATGTGTCAACGCTTTCTAGTAGGTAGGTATAAACTTACTGCGCAATCTACCCGTCATTTTAAGGTAAAAAATGCCTAAGTGTAAGAATTTGTTCTATTTCCCTACGGCACGTGAAAGTTCAACACCATCTCATATTTCTAGTAGATATAAACTTACTGTGCAATCTACCCGGCATTTTAAGGCAAAACATGCCGAAGTGTAAGAATTTGTTACATTTCCCCACGGCATTTGAAAGTTTAATACTATCTTATATCAAATATCATCAATATCAACTGACCCAGTAATTTAGACGTGAAAAAATTGTAGACTGACTTTAGAATTTATAATATTAACTAGTAAGATAGTGTGGAGTAAATGTCAATTTGCGCAAAATGCAAGGCAGATTGCCAGAAACACCACTACTCTAATAAATCAGAATACATCAGACAACTCTACCTCCAACTTTTATTTCAGTGAAAATACAATAATAAAGGAAATAAAAACCTTGGACTCCAAGGGCCCAGGACCTGACGGGCTCTCAGCTTATTTCCTCTATACTCTATCTACAAAACCCTATTATTTTTATATAGTAAATGTATGTCTAAAGGTGTTGCTGTTGTCCACAAAAAAAATAATTCAAATAGCCAACTAGTTCATGGTAGCTCCTTAACCAAAATAGTGAAAATGGCATAAAACTGAACCCTTATAGTTTTGTCACGTCCATCCGTATTTCACAGGTATTTTACCCTAAAACATAAGTTACGTATGTTTATGAAGATACGTTATTTTACTGACGTATTATTATAAATCGAGACGGCCATTGTGGCCAAAACACGTATACCCCGACCTTATTTTAGAATTGCCGTCAATAAAGGCGTAGGTTCAGACATTGATTGTATCAAAACTATTAAATTTTGACGCTTAGACTTATTAAAAAAATGTGTTTTTGGTAAGTGGACATTATGGCCTTGGCATTTGTTTTGACATCTGGATATTATGCCTACTGGGCATTGTAACAATTGGGCATTATTTTCTTATCATTTTGTCACACTGGACATTCCGACACTTGGCCCAACACACCCCGGAGAAAAAAAATACAGAACTGGATTAGTCATCCCTGACTTCACTTTGTACTGGTTTGTGACCCAGAGGGTGTTTTTAAAAACTGGAGGTGCGAAGGAATGGCAGCCTTCGCCCACTGTAACAAAGCGCCAGTAAAATAAATACCTACTGGACAAATAAATTTGAGTCTTATTTCGTTTTAATACCTTTACCAAAGAAAGTAGAAAACTATTAATATCTAATATATAAAATTCTCGTGTCACAGTTTTCGTTGCCATACTCCTCCGAAACGGCTTGACCGATTTTGATGAAATTTTGTGTGCATATTGGGTAGGTCTGAGAATCGGACAACATCTATTTTTCATATCCCTAAGAGTTTGTTTGTTTGTTTGAACGCGATAATCTCAGGAACTACTGGGCTGCACTGAAAAAATATTTTACTGTTGGATAGAGCGGATTTATTGAGAAAGGCTATAGGCTATATAACATCACGCTACGACATATAGGAGCTGAACAGCAATGATAAATGTTGCAAAAACGGGTAAAATTTACGCAGACGAAGTTGCGCGGGTCAGCTAGTTAACTATAAAAAGTGCTCAATTTCAAGGTTATATTCACATTTACCAAATCAAGTAATTTATTTTATTTACTGCAATGTGCTGTCCAGTGGTATAACAAGTCGGGACTATGTATGCAGGCAGTGTTATCCATAAACTAGGAATAAATAGAGTCTGACTATATTTTGAGGTGTGATACCAGGGTAACCAATCTTTGTTTTTTAAAAAAATAAAACTGTCATTGATTTAATGCGTATTTTCTCAGATTTAATTAAATAAAAACATTTTTTTTTTCAAATATTTTAAAATTATTTTTAATTAATCACACTTACCGTAACATAAATACAAAAACTGTTTCTTATAGTTTAATATAGTATTAACTACAATGTAACCTGTAATTATTATTTACTGTCAAGTGAAAGGTGTGTTGACGTTAAAGTATTCTAAATCTATGAATTACAATATCGTTTTTTGAATAAATCTTCATTAATCAGATTTACTAAAAGCTATTTTTAATTATTACATATTTTTATTTTTCCAATCTTCTTTAATCATATCTGAAGCCTTTTCCGCCACGACAATAGTTGGCTGATATATACCACCAGAAATGAGGTTAGGTATAACACTGGCATCGGCTACTCTTAGTTTATTCACACCGATGACTTTCAACTTTGAATCCACCACAGCACCCATTGAACAAGTACCGCAGTAGTTCCATAGTGTATTGGACATACAACGGGCATAGCATTTAGAGTGACCATCAGTTCCAGGTTTTGGACAATATTTACCACTTGCAGGATCTGCTATACTACCGCCAGATTTTTTGAAAAATGTTGTATTCACTATAGAGACGTAGTCATTGATATATAAGCTAATATTTTCTATGTCTTCCATCTGAGTGTAGTATCCCATGTCGATAATGGGTGCGTCGTGGGGGTTTTTACTTTTCAACGATAATTTTCCTCGAGATTTAGGGTTCAGGCCAAAGAGATGCGTGTAAACTATTTCCCTACCAATATCATGCTCATGTATTCTGTCACAAATGTCAAGTTTGAAGTTAAAAGTGTGAGCACAGTATCCGAGTAAATTTACTGGATAGTTTGTTATGTAAGAAATTGTTCCGTAATCAGGATTTTCTTTGCTTCCATTTAACGATTTAAAACCGACAACAAGCGGTGCGGGAAACTCGTGGTAATCTATTGCATATGGAGGTGGCTGTTTTCGATTTTTGTGAACAATAGTAACAACAGGGTGATCTTGTAAATTTTTACCAACAGGAAGGTCAGAAATTAGTTTAATATTTTTCTGCTTCAAGACTTCCTTCTCTCCTATACCAGAAAGCATCAGTAGTTGCGAAGATTTAATAGCCGTAACTATCACTTCATTTTTAGCCTTCAGAAGTATTGGTTTTTTGTTGTTGATTATTGCTATCACACCAATAGCATTTTTATTTCCATCAAATACTATTTTAGTTACCAAAGTATTTTTAGATACGTATAATTTTGGGTTAGTCTTAGAATCTGACTTAAAGGCTGGTACTAAGTAGCTGTAAGCTGTGTTTTGTCTGTGACCGTCGTCGATGCTAAGCAATCCTCTGGTATATCCAGTAGACTGCTTTTCATAAAACTCTTTAACAACTTCGTTGCCCATTTCCTCGAATATTTTCAAATATTGATTAAGAACAGTACCGTTATGTACACTATTTGCTATATTGCCTTGTCAGCTATCGCTAGCACCTCGATATTTGCCAAGGGGAGATTTAACTATATTCGGAGCAAACACTCTTTCACTTCTTTTAAAAAGAGGAAGTATATTCTTAAACTCCCATGAGGAGTCTTTAGCCGCAGCTGCCCATCGCTGCTAGTCTCTACTAATGCCTCTTGATGTGATCATGAAGTTAATGGCACTAGAGCCACCAAGAACTTTACCTACAGGCAGTTCTACGTAGGGTCGTTAATGACATTTCCCTGTGTAGTCGTCTGGTACAGCAGTATAGTTCCAATCCAATCGGCTACGCGCTAAAAATACAAACATCCCTGGATACTGAAATGCAAACAAATACTTAGTGTAATGTTGTTGAAAACTTTGCGCTGCGGTTCGACCTACTAAAAAAAAAAGGCAAAAATGATTAAGCTAAAAGCAAAAATCTTAACAAATCTCCGAGAAAACTTACAAATGATTCCAGTGACGGATCATCTCCAGCTTCCAGGACCAGTACTCTGAAATTAGCTTTTACTAGCCTGTTTGCAATTACGCATCCTGCAGTACCTTTTTTTTTTTTTTTTTTTTTTTTTATGGCCGTAAAAAATGCCTGAACGCACACCTCCAGCACCCGGGGCAGACGCTGGAGGTAGTGTGGGACCTGCCCCCACTAAAAAATCGGCCGTGTACCAACTCGCCGCCTTCACACGGATAGGCCGCCGGAATTAGCTATTTCTTCGGCGGACCCACCCAGCGGCATAGCCCCATCGGGCATTCCTGCTCCTGCGGCGTCCTGGGTACACACAGAACGCCGCCATCGCGAAAGGCCGCGAGCGTGGGAAACTTCCCCGTCCATCACGCCCACAGCCCCACCAAACGACGTCACGCGCGACTGCGCCTCAACGTCGCCCGGTTCGCCGGCGACGGGGCAGACTAGCCCCGCCGCCTCCCCCCACGAGATGAAGTTCCCGCAGGAGGGTGTGACCGCGTCCTGGACCCCCTACCGCGCAGCGCATCCGGTACCCCTATCACTGACGACAGGGGCGAGGAGCGAGCATGGCTAAGGAGTCCGTTAGGTGGAGGGTGTAGAGGCATGGGAAGGCGCCTCGTCCCCACCCTCCTCCATCCGCACCGGAGCCTGGGTGCAGGGGTCCGTCCCCGAGGGCGGCCTGGCAGCCTTGAGGGGCTTGGCAGCTCTTGGGGGCTTGCAGCTCGCCCTTCCCATCATGTGGTTGGCGGGCAGGTTGCACGCCGCGCACACGGGGCAATGGGGAGCGGCGGAACACGCCGCTGCCGAATGCCCCGGTTGACCGCAGCGGAAACAAAGTCCGCTGCAGTCGAAGCTGCTGGTGCATTGAGGCCGTAGATGCCCCGCGCCCATGCACCGGTAGCACCTCGTGGGCCTCGCCTCGAGGATTGTGATCCTCGCGATCCTGCAGTACCTCCTCCAACGATTAGGAAGTCAAATTCATCACCATCTGGAAAAACAAAGTGTTAATCAAATTGCGACGTAGTAAAGTAATAATCTTACACATTACCATCTAAAACGGTGGTCCCAAACTAGGCGGACCCTACATATTATTTCTAAATATATACATACTACAGATAACTTATACCCAGACACCTAAACAACAGTGTTCATCACACAAAGATTTATCATGAGTGGAAATCGAATCCTCTAGATTAACTGTCAGAGAGACTTACCACTTGACCAATAGGCCACTTTCGGTGCTTATACACTGATTACGGCTCATAGTTACTACTGGCTTTTTCTACAATATTGTTTATTTGATACAGTTTACAGATAATACTTTTAATCAACGTGTTTGTGATGTTTCCTGATCTGATAATAATAATAATAATAATAATAATAATATTTATTTATTAGCAATAACACAATACAAATTTACACACAATTGTACATAACTTTAAATTAGTGTATATAATAATAATTGATGCAGAAGTGTGTTGACTCCAACACCTTTGCTAAGTTGTCACAGCAACTTGTGTTAAAGGTGCTGGGCCCTACCCTTGGGAGAAGTCTATTTTATTATATACTAGCTGTGCCCGCGACTTCGTTCGCGTGAAAGTCGGGTTTAAATTAAGGTAGTTTATGTTACGAAATAACTTCTGTGTAAATATGTTGGAAACAGTCCTGTCGGGTGAGCCGCGATATGATTCAGCAGCGGAGAATCATCATATAGTCATCTATTGATAGCTTCAAAACCCAAAAGCTTTGTGAAAATGAATAAGTACCAAACACAGAGTCTTTAGGTATTCGTTTACTGTGTTTTTCTGTCATTAATATGTGTTATTTGTGTCTCTTTTCTTTTTGTCTATTGTTATTTTTATTATTTTACTGTTTTATTTATTGCTTTTTTTATCTTCTGCATGACTTTTCCTGTTAAATTATAATAATGTCTATACATGTGTCTTCTGTGTACTAAATACAAATCGTTCTATTCTATTATTTTATATAGTTAATTTGGTGTGCGGCTTAAGAAGTGGGTTTTCTGTTGTTTTTGTTTCATTCATTCAACGTTATACCTACTTAATACCTAATAATTTTAAATAGAATTTGTACTAACATTTTGGTACTTCTCATTTGATCAGATGTTTATCGTAAACTTGTAAAGCCTAAGTACTTAACTGTGATAGTTTTTTTATAATTTTAGTATTTATACTTCTACCGTGAATTTTTTCACATACCCAACATCAACCATTTAGTTGGCAGGGGAACACTTGACTCTAACAAAAATGTTCACTATAAAGCCTAATATTACACAAAGGAATCCTTAAATCTAAAAATAGTCTTCACAAACCCTAAACGCTTTTTAAAAGACCTATCTAATGATACCCCACACGATGGGGTAGGTGAGAAAAAAATCACATCCCCACTTTACATATAAGAGAGTGCCTCTCTTATATGTTACAATGATGCAAGTAAGAAAAAAAGACATGGACTCCCCCTCCCCCAGACTCCGCGTTGACAGACAATGACCCCCCACCTCCCTCCTCCCGTCACCCGAACTACTCACACTTGGCCGATGAGTCATTCATTATCGTTGAATTGATGAACACTTGATATCCAACCATAACCACAAAACATGATCCTCGATGCACCTGTGTGATGCGTGGTCAAACAAACGGACAGACAGACAAACATTTCTAAAAATGATAGCAATATGTTTATTTTTAATACTATTTTAAAACTTCTTTTACTAAGTATAGAACATTATTGAATACAACGCCATCTACTTTCAAAACCAGTGAAGTTTCTTCTAATACTTAATGTTTTTTTATTAATTTAAGCAATTTAATTAAATAAATAGGAGAATGTTGCCACTCAGCAAAAAATGAATCCGTCATCGTAAGCACCTATACCCTAATAAATGTTTTCACAAATAAGGAATTGTTTGATCACGGTGACCAATTTGATTTCATAGATGGCGCTCCACGTTTTTTTTACGTGTGTAATGTCTTTTTTTTGAGCACGAACACATCAATTCTGGAAAATATCGAATACTTGTTAAATTGGAATGTAATATTATTTTTCATTTCTACTACGATTAATTCATTACTCTCTGCAGTGCATGCAATACCTATAGATATCTTACATAAGTGCATATTTCACTTGATTTTTAATATAAAAAAATATTAACCAAAGCAAATAAGTTACCTATGGCCGAAAAAAATAACTATAACATTGAGAAAAATATTAAAAAAGGACAAAGACAATTTTAAAAAAATACAAAAAGAACATAATCAGATATCAGATTTGAGCCTGAGACTTCGTCGTCGTCAAAGACCGCTAGCATAGCTTCGAGGCTATACTGTTCGCTACATACCACGTCAAAATAACTGTTCTTATGAAACTTAAAAATGTTGTGTATAGTTTTAGCATGAAGTTATGTATTCCATGGGTTACAATTAAAGATAATGTCTAATTGTGGAAAAAATTGTGATAAACCATTATGGTGCGACAAAAAATACGTTGCTACTCGTTCCCCATAGACGTTAGCGTAATGATTCATAGTGTAAATAATGTCCTAAGTATAGTATTTACTATAAAACTGTAAATTTTCATAAAGATCCGTCAAGTAGTTACTGTTTTATAACGAAAAATAGCTACAGACATTATCCCTCACTGCTTAGCTCCTATGGGAAAAAGCGTTATAATTTATAGCCTAAATGTTAATCCGCATCTATTAAATTGCACGTGCAAAATTTTAACCGAATCTGTCTGGTAGTTTTTGCGTGATTCGTGTTCAAACAAACAGACAGACAGACATTTCTAAAAATGCAGCAAAGTGTTTAAATACTCTTTTCGAACATTTCCTAATATTTTTTTTTACTGAGTTCGGCCATGTACAGACATGTGAAATTTACAATTTTATTATATGTATAGATATAGATAGATAGCATGATTCAGTATTCAAGCGCGATGGCTTATTATTAGCGTATTTCATGTATAACTTTGGTGTTTATGTGCCGATTTCTATAATTCTTTTTTATGCAATAGTTAATTATGTTAACTTTTTGAATTAGGGATGACTGAAAGTGTTATAAACGTAAGAGTAGACAAATATAATTAGAAAGCTTCGAACTGCTAAGCTATCGGGAGTTACACGCGATATTGTGAGTCAACCATAAAAGATAGACATATGCTGTCGTGGGATATTTTTTATATAATTTTAAGGAAAATATTTCCGTCATACATGATTTCTGTGTAGCTTTAACCATTAAGGTTGCACACGCGACGGAAGCTTAAAAAATGGAGTAACTTCTCCCGTTTTCCCTTCACTGCTCTGCTCCTATTGATTGTAGCGTGATGAAAAGTATACTATAACCACCTCAGGAGTATGAAAAATAATTGTACCAAGTTTCGTTAAAATCCGTCGAGTAGTTTTTGTTTCTATAACGGTTATACAGACAGACAGACAAAAATTTTACTGATTGCATTTTTGGCATCAGTATCGATCCCTAATCACCCCCTGATAGTTATTTTGGAAATATATTTCATGTACAGAATTGACCTCTCTACAGATTTATTATAAGTATAGATAGATTTCTGTGACATCGTTCTATTTGCTGATGACATATTAACTCATAATTTAAAATTAATTGTAAAACAGAAAATTTTGTTGAAATAAATAGAACACTATATCATACTACACTATATCGGACTAGTTCAAGATTGATTTACAACAAACCTTCTTCTAAATCCCAAAAAAAAATTTATAAGTTTAGTTTACTTAATGTGAAAGTACTAAAACGAGTTTAATTTTAAATAATAAAGTGATTCGCTTTGTCGACTCAAAAGTTTTTTTGGGAATTACTTTAGACACTAGATTGCAGTGGGACACCCAAATATCATGTCTCGCAGGAAAACAGAACTGCAGGAAAACACAACTGCACTGAACAAATATCAGTTCTACAGCGTATGCTGTCAGCAAAGCTGTCTAGCTTACGAATGAAGAAACAGCTCGACTAGTATATTTTGGTTATTTTCACAGCGTGATGTCCCCGGTATATTGCTTTGCGGCAAGGCCAGTGCCTTGCCCTAAAGCAACATACAATTTTTTATTCTTCGTAAACGTGCAGTGCATCACTGATTACAGCACCATCTGCTGACGAAATTGTTAACCAATTTTATTATTTATGGTTGTTAAAAATGTAATATTGTACTAACCTTTTAATTCTGCTGATTTTGGAAATAGATAGCTCGTCATCATCAGCAATGAGAGCGTATTGAAGCCATGCTGCTGGCCCAGGATGAACGACGACACTGATGAGGCATTCATAGCCGAATATCTAAACTTGCATAAACACATTCAATTAATTGCATAGCTGAGATCATTATGTATATAAATTCAAAATTACACCCTGGAAACGTGAAAATTCGTTGTAAGAGCTCTGATGATAGCTATATCTAAATGCAGCGCATTATTCTATCTATACAGATCAGACAGTATTTTTAAGCTGAAAAACTATAAGGGTTATATTTATCCATTTTGGCTATGGAACTCTAAAACAACCGTTGTTCAACGTTGGTCAAACTAATTTGTGAAACTGATATGTCTAACAGGAATATTTTTTTCTTGATTTTATTATACCAACATTTGTTAAGAGCATTTTATTTTATAACAACAACAGTGCATATTACAGATAGGCCATGTGTAAGAAACAATTATAGGTAAATACAACAGCTTAAACTAAACTAAACTACTAACTAAAAATGAGTTAAGAGTATTTTTGATTTTGTATTATTTCTGAGAAAGATACTTCATCAGGATACATCGGAACCGACCAAGCGAATCAAAGTGAATTTCAAATATATCACTACAGTCGTTCAACAGTCTGCAGAATCTAGGTGTTCTTCTACGTGGCGGATAAAGAGGCGTTATGCAATTCCGTGGATACCTAGCTGGTACACGATAGCTCACTTTGCTCAAGAGCCCCGGACAGTCAACAATACCGTTTAAGACCTTGTACATGAAGATACAGTCAGTAAATTTGCTACGAACAGACATAGTGGTAATTTTAAATTTCGTGAGCTTATGCCTGTAAGAAGCCCTTTTTATGTCTGAGGGTCAAACTTCTCAGAATTTGGATTTTTTTATATTTGTCAAAATAATAAACAATTGAGTAGTGTTATAGATATTTTTCATTTGTATTTTATTGTCAGTTTCCTGTTTTGATTGTACTGAATTGTCCTTAAGTACATTGTATTATTTTGTGTCTCCTGCAATTTTATCTTATCTACATGGTGGGTATAAAGTACATCAATCGAAAATCGGGCTTAGTATTACTTCACGATGGGCAGCAGTATTACAAATTAAGATTTTTTTTTTGCGTCCGGTAAGAGTAGCACGTCTACTTTCAACATTGGACTGCCTCTGTGGTCATGAGGTCGTGGGTTCGATTCCCACACGGGACACCACTTTGTGTGATCCACAATTTGTTGTTCCGAGTCTGTGTGTACTTTGCGTCCGTGGCTTATATGTTTGTAAAGTCCTCTGCGACACATGGCTTGTAACCCTACTGCGGAAGTCGTCTTTTTAATTTAAAAAAATACTGAAATTGCAGGAAAATGACTACGAATCTTCACTACGACGAAAGGAGTTATGAGCAGATACCACTGACCTCTATGCTACTAGTACTCAGACACCAATATATAACAAACTGCCAGATACAATGTTTTAATCTATAACGAATGAGTATTACACATTTCCTTGACAAATTTATATTACAAAAATAAGTTCTGTTTTTTATCAATACTAATTTTATGTTTGACTTTATTTTCCGTCACCAGAGACAATTTGGCCATCTGGAAAATTATTATATATATAAGGAACGGCTAAAAACTACCACAAATACCACGTAAGTCTACCACGAAACAAACGAATATATAAATAAATAATAAAAATGATCTTGACCTAGAAATAATTGTATGCGCTGCATTATTAAAACCTTGAAACTGACATATTTAATAAACCAATTTTTGCTCTTATTTACAGTTCAAACCATGCTAATATTTTAGTGTAATAGATATGTACAGCGTAATATGACATTTTATTAATATTCATTTACTTTTCCTGTTTATGAAAATATGTAGTTAAGTAGAAATTGGTATGTGATTCAGCAACTATATGTTTATAGTTAATACGTGAGAGGTTTATGTTTAACCTAGTTCGTGGTATAGCTAATAACAATTGCAATTAATTAGACTTATTTGTAATACCTATTGTAATTTTAATTTTATCGGTTTTTAGAGTCCAAAATGTGTATATTTTTTGTAAAAGCTGTTTAATATGACTTTTTTTATTTTATTGTTTTTAAACTTTCGCGATTTTTATACATATTAGATATATTTCGGGACTTAATAGCGTCAATTATTTAGAGGTTAACAAACAAACCTTTTATTTACCCGACGTTTCGATCGAATTGCACCGATCGTGGTCACGGGGCGACTGGTGGCAGCTTTAAATAAAAATGTATGCAGAAAAATAATATTTTTTAAGTATGTTTATCTGTTTGCTGGTTGTGATAGTACAGGCTCTGCGTAGTTTGGATCATTTTTGCATATTTTTTTGTAAAAGATTTTTACCTAATTAATTTAATATTTTTTTAAATAATCGGTCTGTTTGACAAGTTTGGCACCTGACCGGAATGCACGCTTCATGCATCCTGTGCACGTGAGTACTACGATTTGCTAAATAGTGTTTTGAATGATAATTTTATACTGTGTGAGTTTTAGCTTACCTTGAAACTTTAAGCGTTATATATTTTATCGAAAACACTTAGCTTTTGGGTATTTGCTTCATTAATTGAGAAGAAATTATGGTTTCAAAATACCGCGGCATAAGGTGCCAAATATTTAAGTTAGTTCTTAACTGCCGATGATATATAAACACGGAAATACAATTCCATAGCTGTTATATATTTTATATTTTAGAAGGTAGTTTTATGATTATGATCTTAATTCATTTTTTTTTGTGTATGGAAAAACTTGGTACAGAAAATTAAGTTAGTAATGTATTCTGATGTAATCCTGAGTATGATTTATATATTTTTAAATGATATTACAATTAAGAATTGGTTTTTTTAAATTTAATATTATAAAATCTTTTACTTTTTCTTACTCGAAATTAAAAAAATATATTTATTGTTATAAATCCCACAGCCGATGTATTTAAGCCGAAATAAAGTTCTTCGAATGCCTGATACCGTGGTATTGACTTACGTTATATAGAGTGTTCATTATTTTGTGTTAAGATTTTGTATAGTTTAGTAGTTTTAGTAACTAAAAGAATGTATATTTTATCATTTAAATATTTATTGTAGTATATTTTACATTTTTTTCAGTCGTTTTCCATTCCATAAACAATCTTACAAAGTACAACCCTAAGTGCTCATAAAATCCCTAGAATATAGACTTTTTTTTACATCGTATAGCATTCTCCTCACCTCATTTTCTTTGTATTTTGTGCACTCGGAATTAGGAACTAAATGCATAGGAATTAGGGTTTTTAAATTAGTATAAATCTTTATTTTACATAATTTAACATTTTTAGTATAAACTATGAGCATATTTCACAAATATAACTTAACCAACTTTACAGAAAGGTACAACAAATACTTAATTTTTAATATTCTTTTAAGTTATACTGAAAACCCCGCGGAATTAGGTGCCTTTACCTTATTTTTATCAGGAATAAATCTTACATGTACTTACCACGGCAGGCTTGGATCTAATACACTAATTTACAGCCTAGTTTTAAACTAATTCAAACAATTACTGAGCCGCTTGTTAAGACTATCGTCTTCTTTATACGCAGTTTGGATAGTATTAAATTATGTCAAACCGATTTTTTTAAAGTAGGTACCTAATTGACATTTAAATAAGTTTCAATTAAGTACTTTAAAAATTCAGTATTGACAATGGTAATTGAAATTCTTGTTATTTCTACAGCTAAAATTTTAGCTCGAAAAAATAAATGATATGACTGCAGTAACTAAAATAAACGATTGTAAAACGAAAACTTTATTAAAACCAAATACTCAGGTCTCCAAAAAAACAAACTTCTAATTTAACGTAACAAAAACCGCCGTTTATGCCACAAAAAATTCGACACTATCAAGGAATCAAAATTTAAAGGGTTTATTTACCGGGTTTATTTACTTTTAACCTATGACTATAAAATTTGGCAAGGACTACCATCTTATGCTAAAAGTATAGGGAAATGTCTGAAACCTATACATTTGTAAATAAATCATAAAAAAATATAGCCTGTTAAAAACTGCGAGGCTTAATTCCTGAACTATTATATAATATGTACCTACAAACTTGCAAGGAGTCTGATCGGGTTTTCGTTATAAATAGGTTCAGTATGAAGTGCTGAATGTACCTAACTGAACAAAATACGCAGTTAGGGGATGCTGCCATTTTGCGAAAAACCGTTTTGGCTTATATTTCCGTTACCGTGCACTTGAGGTTATCATTGTAATGACCTTTAATTGTAGACTAGCTGACCCGCGCAACTTCATTTGAGTAATTTTTCCCCATTTTTATGGAGATGGGATGGGTAAAAAATGTTAAACTCGCGTCAGGACACGTGGCCTGATCGTATGACAGAGGGAAAGTAATAAAAATTGCTACAACATCATTAGAAAACGAAAATATATTTCGCCACCATTTCGACCCTAGTTCGAGTTCAAGTCATTGAACTTTCAACTAGAATTTCGCTATTAAAATATGAACTAGCTACTCGGTCAACACTCTACAATATCAATTGAAAACAAAATACTTTTATATAGACAATTCTTCATACAAAAATAGTGTACCAATAATTGAGAGACTGAATAAACATAGCGGGGAGATGATAATGACTACAAAATAAACAGATAAATTAATAATAGAAAATTAAGGTGGATTATATTATTCCGTCGTAAAAACAAATATAAAAATACGGAAAATAGAAGCAAGCGTCATAAGAAGAAAAAAAAAAAGTTACCATAGTAGGCTCAAACCCTCGACCAGCCGGTATTGGTTCATTTTTTTTTTTTTGGCGGGACAAATTCCTGATGAACACCCCCACCATCCGGGGAAGACGATGGAGGTAGTGTGGAGTTTGCACCCACTAAAAAATCCACCGTGTATCTCCCGCCACCTTCGCGAACAGGCCGCAGGAATTTCTTATACCGTCGGCGGCCCGCCCAGTGGCAATGCCCGGACGCGATGTAGTTGCGTTCCGGGCATTTCGCACCTACGCGGCCCCTGGATATACACAGGGCGCCGCACCTGCACTGAAGGCCGCGGGCGGGGCAGATTACCCCGTACGCCCGCCCGCAGCCCCACCTAAGGCGGCATTAGGCGCAGATATGCGCTCCGCCGCCTCCTTCTGCGAGATGATGTCCTCGCAGAAGGATGCGACCGCATTCCACGACCCCTCGCTCCGGACCATGGTCACAACCACGGCCGGCGATGAGAGGTCACTTCCGACCACTGCGGCGAGAACTCGACGTTGCCCCTCCCAAGCTGGACAATGCTGGAGAGTGTGCTGCGCCGAGTCCTCACCGCAGTCGCAGTGGTGGCAGGCGGGACTCGTTTCCCTCCTATCAACCGTGTGCAGGTACTTCCCGAAGCACCCGTGCCCGGAAAGGACCTGCACTAGCCGGAAGGAAAGGGTCCCGTGCTGCCGGCCCGCCCACTCCTCCGGGACTGGCTGGAGCGCCTCCACGATTCGAACACCTGCCCGTGGTGCCTCCAGCCGGGCCATGATTGCCCGGTGTACCTCAACCGGTATCGGTTCTAGGCTAACCCTTCAACCACAAGACCATAGAAGAAACGGACTATTTGTTGAACCACCCTAATTAAACTTCTTAAAACTTATGTTTAGCTCCTTTTGATTATAGTGTGAAGATATGCATTTCAGTGATTATAACATTGTATTTAATAATGTCGATCAAGACTTTTTGTGATGATACGGACTGCATTTTTTGTCGAACCATACGACAAAAAATGCTAACCACTGCTAGATCCTATATACGAGTGATAGGGCGATGATTCTTAGTCAAGTAATGGCCCTTTATATGAATTACCGAATTGCAGTTGTAAAGATAAAGTCCAAAAACAATCATTTTATGTTATATATACTCAGGTCTTAAAGATAATAGTGTGATGTTATGTATCCTATAATTTAATCCGGGCGTAAGTGATTATACTCACAAAATTTGAATAGAATCTGTCCAGTAGTTTTTGCGCCAACCCCGAACAAACATACAAACAGACACGAAAAAACAAAGCATAGATTTGAACTCAGAAACCCTTAATTATTCGATCTAGGTTAGTTTTTATTTAAATATCTCCAATGTACAGACACAGCTGATTTACAATTTTATAATAGTATAGATACATAGATTGAAGTTATAGGATTTTCTTTTTGTCGAATTTCAGTAGAGAACGGCGTATGGCATCAGTAGTACTTCCTATAAGCAAAATTCGATTGGATTATTATCGCATAGAACTTTTTAAATCATTTTTTTTTAATCTGATAACATTGTTTTTTTAAATTGAGAAAATATGGGATTCATATTATGGTACTCGATCGATTTTGTTAAAATTAAGTATGTGAAATCAGTATCATTGGCACAGTACAATCCTTGAATTTGACAATACCTTTCTTAGATTATTAGGGACAAATTCCACCACCCACCCTCGATCTGTACAACACCACGATTGAAGTAGTCAGGAATTTCCGTAATATATAATACACAGAGGACGCTGCTGCCCACCGGAGGACGGGCAGCAGCATCCTCTGTGTATTTTAAAGCTTTACTGCGATCGCCAACCCGCTCGCCAAGCGTGGCGATTATGGCAATTACCCCCAGGGTATTGGGGAGACCCGTGCCCAGCAGTGGGACATCATAGGGGTTGATATGTATAATGCCCCTAATCGATAATCATCTTTGGTCTATAGATTAGTCTTTCGAACACCCTAGTTTAACTATGTTATGGTAATGTTAAAAACTTCTAACAAATTGAATAACCTGTTACAATTTTGCGTATTTTAATTTCAATTTATGCTGATGATTAAAGGATATTGTGTGTGTGTGGTGAATTTACTTCAATTAGATGCTTCGGTCTGCATCCAACGGTTCCCTGCTACTTTAATCAGTTCGTAAGTTCATTTTGAGAAAACAACAAGTTCCTGCACTGCGTTTTCAGCTCGTGGTCACCACACAAGTACCTTAAGTTGGATGCAGACCGCTCAAAGTCGGCCGCTGTGGAAGTCCTTGGGAGAGGCCTATGTTCATCAGTGGACGTTTTCAGGCTAATGATGATGATATTATAGTATTTTTTATAGGCATTTCTTCCCAATTACTTTATTAATACAATAACTGCAGTTTTGAAAGATAGAAAAATGTCAAGTCCATACCCAGGACTCCAAACATTTATCTGGACTATGTTATTAGACTTAAAATTTTTCTTTCCTATCCTGCACGCAAGTCGCTTGGGCCATCTAGCCGCTAGATTGAGAACTATCACGGTTTTTGTTATTGCTTCGTTGCAGAGAGCATTTTAACTTATTATGATGTCGCAGGCCGAATATAATAGTCCTGTTTATAGGAATTACTGATTTTTGCCTTCTTGCGATCTTGCCAATTACTGATTTTTGTAAAATAACAAGTCAACTAGGAACTAACTATTATGTAGTACCTAATACTAGTAACTTAATTTTGATAATTATATTAAAAATTCTCATAAAAATGAACTCTGTTTTTAGGGAGAAAGGACCATGGAGAATAAATGATATCTAATAAATAATGCTTTTATGTAGTTAAGTAGGTATCTAAGACACTAAACAAGCTCTCTAAGAATAAATATATTCATAAAACTTGTTAAAATTTTTCGTTGTGCACACCTTTAGTACCAATGTAGTATCTAGGCATGCTTTTCCCCAATACATTCAGAACTACGAATGCAACATAGCAAAAACAGTTAGTATACAGAAATTGCCTTATTAAGTAAGTATCCTTAAAGCTATTGAACGGATTTTCATCCAACCAAGCTAACAGAAGTTATAATGAAGCCAGCCTTCTAATAAGAAAACTCGCAGGCAAGTTCATGTATCTGTTGGGGCGCTATAATAGCACAGACAGATATACAGATTAAACTTATAACACCCCTCTTATTTTCAGAACTAAATAAACTGATGTTATTATCATTTGTTTACATTTTTAGTATAAATTACTAATGAAAGCCCACTGATAACAATCTATAAACACTACTACTATTGTAGCGGGGCTAAAAATACTTAAATAGCCAGCTTTCAAATGTCTAAATAACTTACTTCAGCAAGAGACAACAACAAGTCTTTCAATTTACAACTTAAAGAAGAAAAATATAAATAAAATAAAAAGAAAACAATATCACACTGTCCCACGCAATGTCGAGCAGAATAGAACACTTTAATTCTTTAGAAATATTTACGATACGACGTAGAGCAGAGCAAAGAAAGGTTCAATGAATTTTGTCCTGCTAGAAAAATTATAATAGTTACTAGCGGCCCGGCCCCGGCTTCGTACAGAGTCGTATGAAGCCAGAAATACATAATATAATAATATTAATTATCATCTTTATTTGTACCTAAAATACATTTGAAATTCAAATTGAAAATTGAAATTTATAATAAATCTTCGGTGAAAAAATATCTAACTGATAGTAAAAATCGCAACTAAAGCCGTTGCGTGATTTACGATGAATTAGCGGATATTTAGACCGACGAGTGAAATGACTTTATTTTATACTATGTGAAATCTCCAACGAATCAAAGATCAAGAATTTCGGGCCACCCATTGTCGGGCTATAAATGGTGTGGTGTAGTAGTGGTAGACCGACTTTTTATTATGTATATAGGTACATGGTGGACCAAACCCCCTAAAGACTCCCTGGAGGTATTATGATATTGGTTGAAAGGTTTAATCTTAAGGAACAAATATTGCATCTAAAATTTGAGAAAGCCAAAAAATGTATAAATGTAAGTAGGTACTCGAACAAATAAAAGACGACGCAAAAGCACTAACTTTTGGAAATTACATCCACTAGTACTTTTAAATACATGAATCATATGATTTTTGAAAAGACCCAACCTTGTGTTTTGTGGCAAATGGTTCTCATCTAAGTTAATATAGGTAAAATTAATTTATGGGAATTGTTTACACACTACATTATCTACACACTACATTATTTTACTATAAGCCATTGGTTGGGGGGGGGGGGCTATCCTTGACCTTTCAATTCATTATATTTTTAAAGGTAGATATGTTAAAGCATGGGTACATGATTTATGAAAGTAAGCTAAGTAGAGGATAAATCTCTCTAGAAAAAAAAACACCAAGAAACCACATGAACCAATAAATCGTAACATTTCATTAACTTTACGCACAATTTAAAGTATCTGCTTTATCGTCTACACCGTCAAGCAAATTAAAACAAGGTTTATTAGGAAATCTAGCTTAGTGTTTATTCTTAAGACGACAAAGGTCATATTACTTTACCAAATGAAGATATTACACGCAATAATAGTATTGTAAATCAAAAGACACGCTTTTTATGTGACACTAAACAATTTTGTGGTGACATTAAGTTTTTCACTACATTGAAAATGTTGGACAAATATGTTAAAGGAAAGACAACTTTATTACAAGGGAAAAGGCTTGAAATTACAATGGATTTGTGGGGCTAAATTTTTCAAGTGATGTCATCTGATAGGTTTTGGTATAAATGAAACGATTTTGCGATTAGTCTCTTAACACAGAAAATATAATTTTTAACTTATACAAGGCAAAGAGTAGTCTTTTTACTAATGTTCACTAAATTATTACAAAACCAAAATCATTTTTTTAACCTTTAAAACCTAAAATCCATCAAAACATTTAAGCTCTAGTTAGAGCAGGCCAAAGTAATATCCCTACATACATTCGAAAAATATATCCTCCTTTTTACGCAGTAGGGTAAAAAAAAGCTGATTATATTTGAAACGGCTGAACCGACTTTCATAAAACAAAGTCTAGGGCCATCCGAATTCAATTTGATTTATCGTGAATTATTGTTTCCAAAATGTATCGTTAGGGCGTTGCGATGGTGCAACCAATTATTCTTTCTTCTGCGTCTGATTAAAATAAAGGTAAAGAAGATATGAAATTAACAAAATATAAGACAAAGTAAATAGCATTGGTTGTGAATTAAATTTATTTATTTTATAATCAAACCACTAGATATGCCGATTTTAATGAAATTTGGTACGGACGTAGCTTAAGGCCCAAAGACGAATACCAATCATATTTTATATATTTTTGAACGTGCACTGAAGATATCTAAATAATTATTCATAGATATAATTATAAGTTTGAAGTACTTTATTTACCTACTGTCTTAATTCGGCACAAATATTTTTTTTATTATAATTCATTTCAACAGAGTGGCCATCAGTTTTTAATCGCTTTTTCCCCGTCTATACCTTTCGCGAATTTAATTTATATATATTTAATTATGCGAAGTACTTACAAAAAACAATACAGACATTCAATAGAATTGCATTTTGTAATCTAAGTGAATAAAGTACCAAGATAACAAAATACCTAAGTTATATTAAGACATAGTCTTTCATTCCTATATTTACTACAACATAGATATTATCGAGTTATTTATGTCATCCCATTTAGATTAAGACCCTTATTAATAATATTTCTTACACACTTCACGTATAACGAATATAATATAATAATCTCAGTGCGCCTTGAAGTACCTACGCAAACTTGTTAGAACTTCACCTACTTCTGAAGAACTTGTATTCTGAAGTTAAGAATTCAGTTCCGTAAGTTATGCTCGCTTAATAATTAGACACATCTTACCTAACCCCTAACGTTAAGTTAATTTTATCTGTATAGATGGAAAATGAAGCTGCACTAAGCGAAGCTAGGATAAATATTGTTATTCTGGTTTTTTATAATAATGTATGGGCTTCAATTTGGATCCGATCAACCTGAAGATGCCTAGCATTCTGGAATTAAATTTTACTAGCCTAGATACTGTACCTACCTATATAGTTACATAGTTTGTTTTACGGGGCAGTTAACTGTATTAAGCTTAATGATTGTCGTTATCTTGTCACATCTGTCACTTCAGCCAACTTAAGCACTATCAGAAGTCCGGCAGTTTGCCCACACCACTACAGGGCTCCAGGAACAAATTATGTGATATAGTGCTGATGTTCAGATATACTATGCGTTTCAAATGAGAAGATAATCGCAATGGCGACAACTTCACTCTGTACTTGTCAAAATTGTACCGCTAGCAACAAAAACTTAAAAGTCGGGTAAAGTACGTATGTGTATACGTTTTTTATTATAATATTATTATAAGAATATTCTACACTTTTGTGATCTTTCAGTCAGACGTGATATTTTGTTTAACTAAAACACATCTTAAATAATAAATACTAAAATACAGATAGTTCATTAGAGTAGGTAGGTACTTCTGTGAAATACTAATGACACCTTTGTACAAATAATTTTACTGCTGACCTTACATCATACAATGAAGTTGCAGTCACAATGCGAATCAAAATGTCATCATGACAGTTATCAACTCATTTGAAACGCATAGTACTGCTGCACATAATGACTACACCTTGGCTTTTCTTTATACCTTATTTACATATTTTTGGCGGAAACGTCTGTGTCGCTCAGACCACAGAACATCGTGAATACAGAAGTGGTCGCGTTTATTGGTTTGGAATAAAATATTTAGATTTGAGTTTAACAATTTAATAGAATTTAGATTGATTAATCAAATAGTTAACAATATACAAGAGTCAAGTTAAAGTTTGCCGGACTAGATCAGCGAGGTTTGCTGAGACTCTTACGCGACAAGATAGAGAAGAGGGGTTCCAGTTATTCTCAGGGTCTTTACGGAGACATGTGCTTCATCAGTTGATCAGTGCTGAAGTGAAACTTAGCTTCGACTGTTAGGTGAGCTCAGGATCCAGCAGCCGGCCGCGTCAGGGTGGCAGGTGACGGTGAAGGTGGACACATGGTGTGAATGGTGCGAGAAGTAAACGTGGAGAAAGAAACCCTGTGAATATAGAATATTCAAAGCTAAATAGAGAATCACTGCGTGTTGGGGAGAGAGATAAGGCGTTGGTTTGGCAGGTGAAGTAGCTTATTGAGGTGGACATTGTATCATATTACCATGAAATTGCTTTAACTTGACAGCATTTAGCAATCGTAGTAAAGTAAATATTAAAATTAGATAAAACTCACCTTAAATAAGGGTTTCTATGAAATGGATTTGTATTTCATTACATTCTGTATTTTTCGGCGACCAGATGCTAATGAGAAAGCCAAAACAAAAAAAAGAACAAAATGGGATAGGCCATAGACTCTCAACTATAGAGAATAATATAATTTACGTTTTAGTCGATACTTATTCTAAATACATGGTGATATGTAATACCTCTCACTCAGGGCTTATTTACATTACATTAAATAACTCTTTAATATAATTTTTGAAAAAAAAAAAAAGATTATAAATTTATTCTTAACCATCCACTACATACTTTTATCGCACAACCATCTACCACACATTTGTGCGACACTGGAGTAAAATCAATGTTTTTTTTTGTCGGGTTTAGGGCCTAAACTTCACAATAAACAACGATTTTACTCCAGTAAAATAGTCCCTAGGTGGTTATGGCCATAACTCCAAAAACAAGTGGTAGGTGATTAAAGGTTAATTTATTATTAAGGGTCATTTTAAAACTGTTATTAAAAAGTTAACTAGTGTTATGTAAAGAGGCCACGAACGGGAGGTTATTAGTATTAAGATATAAAGATCGCAACGTGACAAAGTGTCAAACAAACGTGTTCTAGCATCGCACACAGACATTGTTCACGTACATGGAATCCCAGACCAACTCCGACCACATCGTTCCGTAGGTGTGCCGAGTCATCGTTATTTATGTTACTCATATACCTGTTATTAATCTTTCCTTCTGTACTCTGGGTATTTTGTCCTTAGTAGCCGTTTGCCGTGTGGTACATGCTTAAGAATAGTACCCAGGGTAGGGATTTTCACAACGGAGGACGGGCAGCAGTGTCCGCAATGGCGATTATGGCAATTACCCCGAGGATCTATAATAAGTAAGTTCTAGGGAAACCCGTGCTCAACAGTGGAAAATCATATGGGTTGATATGTAGACTGCCAAGGTTAGTCTCCTTCCGATTATTTTTTTTCAGAGCACGGGTCACTGGCTGTTATAATACTAGTAAGCTGGACTACCTCATACAAAGTGACAGCAATTTCAAAATTCGAATCGAATGACAGTCCTGTGAACTTTATTGACACTTATGACAAATGGCCGTTGTTGTTATCCTTGTTACACAAGTGCAAAGGTTTTTTTTGGCAACTCTGCCGATGTCGACAATTCTGCCGATGTCAGATGTGCGATGGAGGAACTCGTAATTTTGGATTCAATTTTAACGTTGAACTAATTGTGAAGTTAGTAAACTGGAACAAACAAAAAATATTTTACTTAAGGAAACGTACAATACTTTTTATTAGCAAAATGAAAATGTACAATGTTAATAACTTCAAGCTAGATGAACCTACGTACGAACTATATACATACTATTAACATTATTTACAACTTACCTAGTAAACTACAAAAAAGAGTTAGGCGTCGAAGAATTCCTCCCCATCGATGTCTACCGGTATAGTGCCCAGAAGGCTGGCAGCATTGCCACGTTGTATGGCAATGCTTATTCTCTGTGCAAAGAAAAAGCCAGTCTTCTGATCACGAGATGCACTGACAAGACGCTGGGAAATGTCTTTGAATAAGAGGCGAGCACTTGGACCCCATGGCCCTAGCGTCTCAACCCCAAACGGCTCAAATATGTAATCTCCGACTAGATTACTATATTTGCGCCGTTTGAGAGATGCAGATGCAGCAGTAGCGCAGGCACAGCTTGCAGTGTTTAGAAGATGGTAGGGTGTCGACACAAGTTGCATCCCACACCAAAACTTAATATGTAAAAAAAAAAATGATTATGGAAGAAAGTACAGAGTTCCAAATGTCAAAATTTAAGTGGGAGCATGGAGATAGAGTAAATAATGGAGACCTTGAAAATACTGTTGTCCTCGCCATCTCTTTTAAATAGGTGTTCTCTTTCTGAAATATTGTGGCCATGTTTTTCGTACTTCTGGACATTCCTATATAAATAAATGTAGAGCAACGGAGCCGACTACTTTATAGAAAAATGCTAACGAGTAGTAGAGTACTAATATGTATTTTATCTATTTATTTCAATATCAACTGAACTGTAATTTTTTTTAAAGTACGGATATCGAGTTTCGATAAATTACTTACAGATCTGTAGGTATTAAAATGTAATTTTGTTACCTTATGTTTGAGTTTATTTTCTTTTGGTTAGAAAAGATAAAGCAGGTTAAGATTCATTACAGTTATTTACCTAAAACTTACATTGTTTCAATATTCAAACCCGAACATAGTTAATTGTAAATTAACCATGTTCGTGTTTGAATAAAAATATGGTCACCCTACTCATCTGGCGCTTATAGCTTATACACAATTTAGGTTTATTACGGTCATTAGCGGTCGTATCAAAGTTAAAGTCGTCGTTAAACACATTATAATACATAAAATGGTTCAAATTTTAATCTTGGAATCAAAGAAAAGAGAGTCCACATTCTGAGCATCACTCACTTTTGCAATCTTGCACTACGCAAACATGCACCATTCTTGAATAAATATTGTACAATTACTCTTAGATTTTAAAATGAATATAATAAAAAACATCTCACAGCCTTATGTCTCTGTGAAACAGTAGCCAGGGTTTTCATTAACTACCTATATAAAACTACTTGACAAAAATTTGTTTAATTAAATTATGTCATTATGGCAATCAAAGTATAGTCAAATGCCAAATATATTTTACAAATTAATTAATTACTTTAATACTAAATATTAGTTACAGTGTCAGTTTCGCGTACAATCAATATACAAAGTAATTTTTAAGCAACTTTTTATCTTGTAATGGTTAAAATTTGTTGGACACTTCAAAGAAGACGAAGATTCCAACTTTTCTCCCCGAAATTGCTCAGCGCTTGCACTCCATAGTTAATCTATCTCTATGAGTGGGAGTCTTCTTGGTGTCGGCGCTAGCCTGACCAGGGTACTAATACCTACTATAGAGGTTAGTGCCAAAGATCCATCTTGTTTTAGTAAAATCCAGAATTAGAAGAGTTCTAATGACTATGTCCAGATGACAATGATGGTGCTTCCTATGGGAATCGAAACCCCCAATATCTTATGCAGCAGTCTGTATCCACTTAATGCGCTATCGAGGTAGCCAAACAGCTATAATACCGAAACAGTGCAAGCATTTTTTTAAAAGGCAACAAGCAGTGTTGACGCGGCGGTAGCCTAATGGCTAAGGCGTCGGTCTCGCAATCGTAAGGTCGCGGGTTCGAATCCTACCCATTATACTACCGACGTAAACCCACTCCTAACATAAGCCTTTGAGCTTAGCTGGAGGGGTTAACAAGATTGCTAGTAATGTGGGACTCAATGCCACATTACGGTTTAAGATATTTATTTCTCAAAAAAGAATTACATTCGCTTACATTGAGAAATTTAGTTATGTATACATTTTGTTAGCAATAAGATACAGAGTGTTTACGTAAAATATGAACATTTTTTTTTCATCTACCCACACTTTCATTTATTAATCCAACTGCGAGAAATCTCTCAAGACATGGTATTTTAAATTATTTTTGAACAGTGTGAAGGATTGTATGCTCTTGATATCAGTAGGTAATTTATTATATAAACGTGCTCCTTCAAAACAATTTTTTTTTTCCGTAATTAGTTCGAGGTAGTTGTAAGCAAATATGCTGTGATATTCTGGTTTTTCGTATCTGTACCTGTGATTTTTTTGGAAAGTGTATATAGTGTGTGTATATTTTTATGCAAAATGTTTCTGATAAGAAGGCATGTTTTGTATTTGTAAGTTTGTGTTATTGTCATAATTTTCGTTTCGGTATAGACTTTACTGGAAGTGGCATGGTAGTTATAGTGAAATAAAAATTTAACAATTTTGTTCTGAGCTATTTGTAGTTGTCTCAGATTGGTTTTAACGGCAGAACCCCATACTTCAATAAGATAATCAATATGGGATTTAACCAAAGAGTTATAGATAAGGTATCGGACTGGGACGGGACAGACTAGAAAACAGCGGGCTATATTGCGAAGTGATCCAGCTAGTTGCGATAGTTTTAATGAGAGTTTTTCTAAGTGTGGCTTCCATGTTAACTTATTATCTAATATTAAACCTAAATATTTTTCCGAGTCTGATCTCTTAAGCATTTCGTTGTTAATAATCAAAGGTAAATGGTTCGAAATAATTTTATTTTTTGCAGCAAATATTACATAACTACTTTTTGTCGTATTAATTGTAAGTAAGTTTTTATTGGAACCAGAAATGCAGAATCTGTAAATCATCGTTTGCTTGTTTTATGATCGAGTCGAGAGATCGAGAGGGGACTCAATTTAAAAAAAATGTGGGGTTGTGGGTTCACAATTATTAGCAATCCTGTTAACTCCTCCATCTTAGCAAAATCCAGAATTAGACTAGTGTTAGGAGGTTTATCTCGGTAGTATAATGGATAGGATTCGAATCCACGACCTTACGATTGCCTTTAGCCATTAGACTACCGCCACTTTGTTTTTAATAATTATGTTGTTTTACATTTTTTTTTATTTATTTCCATTTATAATTCGTACGTAACGCACTCATAGTTATCATGCTCGTAAATGTTACGGTACATTAGTTTTCTGTTATCCCCTTATCAAAACAGTAATGACCAATTAATGTTACTTACGTAAATGCATTTATATAATTATCTACAATTAGCAATGTTATAAATTTTCATATATGTCGAATTATTTGTTAAAATACATTGTATATTATTTATTTAGTAAATATTGTAGGCATTAAACATTATATAGATGTGGCCCAGCACGCGACCTCATCAACTGCATTGTCGGAAACAATTATCAAGTCCTCCCGTGCGCAGGTGATCGGGCACACGACACGGTGTAAGAATTGCCATTGTTTGATTACCGCACAAACAACTCAGGTCTCGCTTTCAGCAAAGCAGAGTCCTCTTGCTCCGGCCGACCTGAATCCGAAGCTTGTTTAATAAAAACGGGTTGCACTCCGGAAGTGCCGGCAGAAGTGAAAATATTAACGTTATGCAGTTTTGAATATTTTAGAACTGTTAGGGTTTTTTTTTCTGTATACAAGTAGCATTTATGTGGTTAAATACAATATTTGTTTGGATTTTGGCATCGTACACAAACATGACAATTTAAAAAATTATAGTGACAACGACATGACAATTAAAAAGTTTATCTCTAAAAAAAAATAACAAACTGATGAAATTTGAATCATATTTTTCGATCAAAATCGAAAAATAAGGAAAAAAATAATCGGTACTCGGACTCGAACTGTGGTCTTCTGGTTTTTGGACCGCCCGATTTCCCACCTGAGCTTTTATAACATTGTAGATGGTGGCGAAATGTACTTTCTTCGTATTCTAATGATATTGTAGCAGTTTTTCATTGCGTCCTCCGTCTTACGAATTTTTGATCAGGGTCACGTGATCCTGACCCATACCGAAACAAGCTAAAGAAGTTTTCACTTCAAAAATCGATCTAGGTCGGCAATAGTAATTTATGTACTGGTAGAGTTCTAAAGCCTTCAGTGGGCCAGTAAAGATTCGCCCCAATTTCGCGGTCATTTCTATGCGTTTTCTGTTAAGCATAGAAGTAAACTCCTGAAGAGTATAATAAATCAGGTATTCTGCTACGACTAGCCAATTAAGCTGGAGATTTTACAGTACACAAGTGAGTACGTAGACATAAGAGCTCTTAATGAGCTCTCACTTTCATAGTCCTATAAGAAGGAAATCCGTCACACCAGATGGAATTAGGCTTCGTTAAGCCGATTAGTGTGACATGACATGACATGTGTTGAACATAATTATGAACATAACATTGCTAAACTTAATCACTGATATCACAATTTGCTCGGTCGCCAAGGAGTCGCGGACCTCATAAGTAAGTTCAGGAAATATTTTTTTGAGGAACGCAATAAAATCTGCGACATGCAATGTATATAACTGTCCTATACAATTACCTATGGACTTACCAAGATTGATTGCATGTATAAAAGAAATAAGAATGTATATAAGTTCCAAAATACAAATAAAAACACTGCGACTTTCCATTCCACTTAAATCAATACAAACATTTTTTTTTAATCAACAAGGTTATTTATTTCTGTTTTCCTCGTTATTGCTCACTGTTTTTTATCTGTAACGATTATGTCAACAGAGGCTTTCTTTTGGGAATCAAATTATTTTGGTGACGAAGATGAAAATAAATTCTGTCGTTTTGAGTTTTAAAAATAATCGGTTTTGTGTAGGAAGAGGTTTAAAGTGGGCGAGAAATATTGTACAAAGCTTATGTTATTATTGTTACTAAAAAAAACCTAACGACGTTCCCACTGTAGAGATTCAAGGCTCGTATCTGAGAGAAAATAAAGGCTATAGAGAGAATATAACTTATCCAATTTATTTACAATTCCGTTTATTTACAACTAGCTAACCCAACTAGCAACTTCGTTTGCTACCATTTTCCCCCGTTTTTGCAACTTTTTTCATAGATGCTTCGGTCTTATTAGTCGTAGCGTGATGTTATAAAGCCTATGACACTCACAAATAAAGTGGCTTTCAATTGGTAAAATCATTTTGAAAATCAGTTCAGTAGATCCAATTATAACAAACAATTAAAAAACCACCACGTATGACCATCAAGTATGCTTTCTTATCTGCTGCAAAATTTGACGAAAAAACAAAAAAAAATGGTTGTCTGTCTGTAAAGTTGGTTTACGGACGATAATATTACGTACTCGTAATAATGTCATAAGATAACATTGATTTTTTGTAATTAGGAGCGTCAGTCAGGCGTTGATGTTGTATTCTCTTTTCGTGCTTGATCAGCACACGCTACCGAATGCGTGATTTGAAATTTAGTATAACCGGTGAAGAATATTAACAGAATCACATTACCATCAGTCTCTCAGCATAACTCTGTAACAGATGCCATCAGTAGCCGATTAATTCCTGTACAAAAGGTAAGGAATCAGCTGACTGACAGAAGGGTATTTCTTTACCCCACTAATGTGACGTAATATCAAAAAATCTGCCTTTTTAAAGTGCTTACATTGGGCATACTCTTGGTCTATAGTACGCCATATTCATAAAAGCGCACGACTCTTTGAACTTTGATTCTAATTGCCAGTACCCACACTCGTCTATCATATTGATAAATAAATAAATAAACGCATCCTAAAAGTACGATTCAGTGTTACCAACGACGCGACCACACGAACGTGATTAAGGGCCAAGAGAATATAATTATGATAGACTTAATAAAAGCATCATCTCCTTTAAAAATCAACACACATAGGCTTATGTTCTCTCCTTCCTGACAAGTGTAGTGTTTTCTCACTAAACTCCCACTATAACATCAAACAACGTTTAAATCTAACAACTCGTCAGGAACAGATGTTACTCAAAAGGCTTTTATCCCTAAACGAACATTGTGAGAGCGGTTGATTATATATTATTTACGCTGTGTACCCGTTTGGGGCGCTCTTTATACTGGTGTATACCGTGGTCTGGTGTACCATTTTAGGTTAGGCTTTAATTAATTTTGACTCTCGAAGCAGACTGGCAAAACACTAGTGCGAAATAGCGAATTAAAGGGTATATTTTTAGTTTTATACACTGGGAGCTGTGAGACACTGCCACTAGTGTTCTTGCTTTCTTAACTGTTCACCATGAGATGGACCAAACATTCGCCAAATCAATTCTATTCACAACATTTTCCCTAAGAATTTCGAAGCGTGAGCCCACGATTACATTGTTAGTAACACTTCATTAAACGTAAAAGGGTACACAGAATGTATATCGGAACACAGAGCAATGATTTATCGCTTGCCATTTACGAGACGTACGACTGACTGCGTCTAAATGGTTGCGTATTCAATGCCTACCGTTATTTCTACAACGTGTCTGATACAGCGGTTACAAGATCGGGGTATTTGACTGGCGTATTTGGAGTAGGAAAACGTACCTAAAACACTAATATAGGGCGGTTATATATAGCTACATACAACATTTCTCATACATCTCATATAGTAAATAAATAAAAAATACATTTAATCCATATTACAAAAACTTATTAACAAGTTAAAGGTATTTTATCTATGACCCCATTCGTCGTGAAGGCCGTTTCTAGTATAAATCGTTTAAATACGTACTTACACGTTAAAACCACCTACAAAACATTTCAAATTATATTATTTATGCAGACGTAATCATCTTTAAACGGTTTTTGGCGGCGCCTACGCACACGCTGGTATATTTAAGCGTTTTTGAATCGCTTTTATGTCCGTTTGAGTCAATACCTTATGACATGCCTATACTGCCTGTATTGAAAATACTGAGTTTGTGGAAAAATGTAAAATAAAATTGAATAGATATCTTTCACTATTGACGATACAAGGTCGCTTACCTATACTGTGTTGTGTATGTCTCTGTCCGCATAAGCGTCAAACGCGTATTGAGGTAACGAGGTTAACGATGGTCTATACAACGTGAAACAGAAAAGTGTGATTAGATTAAAGCCGCACATAATAGGTTTATGACCTCAGTATTGGACTACTGAAGTATCAAGTGTTTACAGTATAGATCATAACTTTTCTGGCGTGATAACGTTTTACAAATCGATGACCGGCTGCACTTACGATAAAGTGTCTAAAAAATGGTTTTAATTTGTTTATGTAAAATAATATTATGGTAAAAATAGTATTTTGAAGTTGGTGCCAGAAAATGTAGTTTTATGTTTTAGGCACCAACTTTAAAATGTTTAATTATTTTGTTGTTTTTGTACCTATATTATTTTTTGTTTTTTAGTTATCTTAAATAATAATATAATAATAATTTTGGAAGTCAGTTTTTATTTTATTGTAAAAAAGTTTTTATTTGATTTATGTTACAATAGCATAATCTAAACTACTCACTTCTTTTTACGAAATGTTGCATTTTGCTATACAAGGTCGTTGGTTTTTGAGGAGTTTACCTGATACTAGACCATCAGTTCTATTACATGATTTGATGGAGGCTAAGAATCAGGTATCGAACACTTAATAATATGGAATAGGTCCGCTGGTCAGCTTTGGTCTTCATCATCAGTTCCATTTTACTCAATGGTGTTTTTTAAGAGTAAATGCACGAATTTCAACAAAAATACCTAAATTACTAAAGGTGCCTTAGTATTTGAAGAGTTCCCTCGATTTCTCCAAAACCTTATCATCAGATCCGAACTTTGATGACAATGGGACCAATCTGGAAGTATACCCTTCCAAACACAATAAAGATTTTTTCAAATCGGTTCAGCCGTGCGAGTAATCAGGTAACAAACATAAAAAAATACAATCGAATTAAGAACCTTCTCCTTTTTGAAATCGGTTGAAAATCAATGACGGCATAATATTGTATAGTCAAATTATTCACTTTTTGTATTTGTTTCGAAACAAAATAAATAAATTAAGAGTAAGCTGGGGACATTTATGTTTTTCAGTAGATAAAATATGTAAATTCTTACTTTTTTTCTAATCTATACTAATAATAAATAGCGGAAGAGTTTGTTTGTTTAAACGCGCTAATCTCAGGAACTACTGATCCGATTTGAAAAATTCTTTTTTTGTAGGATAGCCCATTTATCGAGGAAGGCTATAGGCTATATAACATCGCGCTACAACTAATAGAAGCGGAGTAGCGACGAGAAATATTGCAAAAACGGGAAAAATTTACGCATACGAAGTTGCGCGGGACAGCTAGTTTAATAATATTTTAAATGCATTCTGATTTGTGAATATTCAACTGCGCATTTACACTCTCGCGCAAGCCACGAGACGAGTCGCGAATGTAAATGCAGCATCTAAAAGTAATGATACATTGCCATAAACGAAATAGGATTCAAACGGCTATTACACTACCCTGAATCAGGGCCCTAAGTCGAGGTAGCCTTGAAAATTTGTTAGAAAATTAGGGTCCCAACTCATATTACACCTCTCTTTTTAAGGATTTAAGGTCCCTGATTTAGTGTAGTGTAATAAGCGCATTCCTTTTTTAACTTAAATCAAACGTACAGCTGCATTATTAGCATAGACGTTTAAAATAGGACTGCGCCATAACCTCACAAAGTTGATCACTCTCTAGAAAGAGGCAACGCGACTTTGCGGACAATACCTGTCAAGGGTCGCACAAGTTTTTTCTCTCTTTCACGCCTTGGTGTCAATATTTTCTTTTTAATTGAAAGGGATGGCGCGGTCCTTGTCTATAGGTCAATGATTATTAGAAATGTCATAAAGGACTGACTTAATTGGGCATAGCTTGGCACAGCATTCTTAATAAAGTATAGACTAAATAAACAGGTTACGAGTCAAAACCTTCTTGAATATAATTATAAGAATAAGTAAGTAGGTATGGCCCCTTTTTTGACATTAAAACTAATTAGAGTGTTTCGCTTCAAAGCAAAAAGGTAAAACACTAAAAGTGTATACGTCTTTTATAGCATATATTTTATAAAATATAAGTACAGTTTCTTAACTAGTTACTAGATTTTAATCAAATAATTTTGTTCTTGTATATTACAAATTTGGTATACTCTTTAATAAAATGAGTATGTAGGTACATAATATTATAATCAAAATTTATTAAAATAAACTATATTAGACAATGTATAAGTAGAGAATTTAAGTCATAGCTAAATAAATGTAATTTTGCTAAGATTATATTTACCTATTTTGATCTTAGGACACAATTTCGCAGAATAACTAATGAGTTATTCTGCGAAATGGCTCATAGAGAGCTGATGGTTATAGATATATTAAAGGTCTAACATGTACGAATTTTACATAACATATATTTACATTATAATTTAAAAATACATTTTATTGGCTACTAACTGCATGTATTATACAGGGTGATTTATAATATACTAATAACCGCTCGCTCGTTGCTTTTTTACATTACACTAAAAAAAACTTATTTACAAAAAAATAAAAACCGACTTCCAAAATAAATAAAAGGTAATTTTTTAAAGTTACTTAAAAGCGTTTTTAAAAAAAATGGGGAAAGATCATGGTAATCTAGCAACACTGAACTTTGCTCGCCTTTGCATCAATTCTGCCGTTACGGCTCGTTAGGCGGTTGCGCTTTGTTACGTGGATGGCTGCCCTTCCCGCAACGCCACTGCTTCTCCCTGTTTTACTTTTTATCCCCCCCCCCCCCCCCCGCCTATCTACGATCTGTGTTGTTTCTGTTTTTCTTTTAAAAGATGACTCTCGCAGGATCACACAAAGTGGTGTCCCGTGTGGAAATCGAACCCTCTCATCTTACCGCCCCACCGAGACAGTCAAATCGAATCAGAGTAGAGCCAAGTCGAGAATCGAGTTAGAGAGTCAGATCGAGATTAAAATGATAAAAACGCAACCCTTATAGTTTTGACATGTCCGTCCATCCGTCCGTATGTCACAAGCATTACACTCAAAAACTACTCGATGTATATTGATCAAATTTGGAGTATAGGTGTTTTGTATGAGCCGCTACATAGCTTGGTAGTTAGAAAACAACAACACTTATATATTTTGGGAGGGGCGCTTTATACCTATTTGTAACCTGTTTTTTTTCTATAAACAGCAACAATTCTACATTACTGATTATTTTGTAATTTTTTACATTTAATTTAAAAAGTATTAATAAAAGATTTAGGCGTTTGAAAATGGTACTATGAGCACTTTGTACTATGAGGTTTGGGAAATTGATCAGTCCAAAAGAAACAAAGCAATATTTTAAAATGTGGTACATCAACTGTCTATAAGATGGATTGATGTATTTTGAACAGGTTTTCAATAGAATAAAAATCTTTCATCAGATTACTCGCAAATAGCGGAGAATGCCTCTAATGATGGCACCTCGCACATTAGGGAGCTCAAGTATTGCAGACATCGATTAATCTGAAATTTGAAAATGTTAAATTTTGGATTTGGCTTTTTGGTTTTAAATAAAGAAAACGTGTTTTAGCGTTTCTGAAATATCAAATCCTAAAGAGTAGGAGTTGCAAGTTTGTAAGAAACTCCATCAGTTTTGAAATTAGATCTCTGAAATCTTGTACTTTGTTTTTAGTTTAAAATATATAAAAAAGTGTTTTTAAAAACCAATCCTAATGGGGTAACAGGTGTTGCAAGTTGGTATGAAACTCCGTCAGTTTTGAAGTTAGATATGTAAAATTTCGTATTTGGCTTTTTAAATTAAATATTTTTCAGCGTTTTGAGGAATCTACTCTTGAGGGGATTTGAGCGTTTTGAGGAATCTTCTCAACCTATTAGCAAATTCTTATAAAACTCCATCAGTTATGAAGTTAGATCTGTTAAATTTTGTATTTTGGTTTTATGGCTTTGAACACGTGTTTCAGCGTTTTGATCAAAAGCGAAAACCAACCCTTCAGGAGCTAAAATCAAATACGCGGGTGAAGTCGCGTGCGAAGCCGCGGGCGACAGGTATTACCTCATATGTACAAACATCATAAGCCAGTTACAATATTATTTTTATGTAGATTATAGGTAGGCAGGCACATATACCTGTTTCTAAATTCCGCATTCAAAACAATAACAAAAACAAACGTTTGATGAAAAATGTCTAAATAATAGGAGTTGGAGTGAACGAACCGATTCATAAAAATCGGAAGTAAACAACGTCAATAAATCATAACGGCTGGCTGTAGGGAAATTCAGAACAGGTTTTGAAATCAAATTTAAATTTAAATTCTACGTAACTTTTATTGGGTCGACATGTGTACGAATTGTATGCAACTATGACTGTAATTGAAAGTTAATTTTTATGTATATAAAAAAGACAACTAGTAGCAGTAGACTAGTAGTAGGCTAGGTAGTAGGCTAGGCAACTAGTAGTAGTGACTTTACATTCAATTCACGGACACAAAGTACAGCCAGATTCCGAACAACAATTTGTAGATCACCCAAAATGTTCTGTCCATGTGGGAATTCGAATTCTTGCACTCCCACCGTGACAATTTAGGTCTTAATCCAAATAGTTTTAAGCGTTTGCTTATTATAAGAACAGATGACGATACAATAATTTCATTCAAAATCCATTTATTTCTTCTTTCAACTTTTACAAACTCTTAGTTTAAAAGTAATAAAATCAGTAAAAAGAATAAAGTTCATATATATCATTTATCGTATATGAATGCGTGCCATTTCGTGTATGTCATTTCTCGCAAAAGATCCCGTATTTCATTTCGCGAATGAGATTAAGTATCTATTTACTTAATGTCATTTTGCTTATACACCATGTGTCATTGTGCGTTTGGCGACCTAAATGTGTCATTATGCGCATTACCCACCTAAAATAATTATAGTTGTGTATAGTTATAATATAAACAAATATATGTAACAACTTCATGATTGCAATTTGAAACAGTTATAGTGATACGGAACTCTATGAATAAATCTCAGTTACGTGACATGCGACATTTGCAACTTAGTAGTAGATCGTAATGTGGGTATATGGCACCCTCCAACAATGAAAAGTCCGTTATTTTTCAAATCTTTAGCTACACTCAGGCTATTACAATACTCGCACTGTTTTAAATAGCATTAAGTTCACTAGAGGCGTGCTTTTTAGGGTTCTGTAGGCAAAATAGCAAAAACGGAGAGTTTCGTCATGTCCGTATGTTCATTTTACTCAAAGACTATATATAAGGTTAGGTGTCTTGTAGTAGCTGCTATTTAGTATGATAGCTAAATAATAATAATAAATATTTTTAGGACATACTACTGTTCTGTTCTGTACTGATCGTTGTTACATACATTTAACAGAAGCTGTTTTTTTTTCAGCAAACATCAACATGTGGCACGTCATTCGACAGGCCTTTCAAAAACATTTTAAGGTTTCTAAGAAACTTTTTTAATTGAGTGAATGTTTTTGGAAATAATCGCTCCGAAAATTGCATAAATTGTTTCCCCCCCCCCCCTTAACTTTTGAAAAGTGTGACCGAAAAATATAAAAAAAAATAAAGTGAGCGCTTAATAAATACTTTAAATTAAAATTATTTCGAAAATGATCGGATATAGCGTCATTGAGTTATTGCCGAAAAATTGCGTTTCTCAACAAAAGGGTGTAAGTGCCATCAACATGAGCATGGTCCGATATGATCTTGGTCGGTTTTTTTATTTGTCTGTTTGGCTGGCGGGGCTTGCTTCATTTATTCGGCTAATTGTCCGATTTTTACGAGTCTACACTGATTAAAGTAATTTAGACTACTTTTCATTCCATAAACGTTTTGACTCCACGTGGAAAAGTCACGAATCGCAGCAGATTTCAAAATATTAGCGCTATCAAAACTATTTCGTATTTGAACGCGAGAAAAGATCTTTACCCTTCTATTTGTGTTACTCATTGAAGCAAATACTTTGATTCCTCGTTTCCCTACCTTCTTTCACCCTATACCTTGTTTACCTTTTATCCTCTATAAGAAAAACTACGTACAAGATAATAAATCAGTTTGACACCACTACACAACAGCGTGTTTCATTGACACGACCCGACTCTTGGCTGACAACATACGGGCTTGTATTTCTAACAAGAAGAAGTCTGACTAACAAAGAAAAAAAAAATAACTAAGAGAAACAATTTGATTTATCTTTTTAGCCTCTGTAACTTTTAATTTATTTTACTTACTACTTTTACGTTTAAACGAAACGCCAAGTTAGCTGATATCCTTTATCGTACCTTAACAAAAGAAAATTCGCAACTAAATTTCAATATACGTCCAAGTTTTTTTTTTTTTAAAGACGACTCTCGCAGTAGGGTACAAGCCCTGTGTCGCGGGGGACTTTACAAACATACAAGTCACGGACACAAAGTACACCCAGACTCGGAACAACAATTTGTGGATCACACAAAGCAGTGTGCTATGTGGGAATCGAACCCACGACCTCTTACGTAGCAGTCGGATACATTCCCACACTACAGAGGCAGTCAAATTTAAATTAGATAAGTGAATGAATGAAACAGGCCTTTCATTTTTATATTTGTACTAGATTTCACCCGTGACTCCGCCTGTGTGGATGTCGGGTATCGCGAACAATAAAGACTGTCCTATGTCCTTCGCCGGGACTCAAATTATCGCCATACCAAGTTTCATCTAAATCTGTTCAACGATTTAAGCGTGAAAAGGTAACAGACAGAAGAATTATTTTACATTTATAACTTTCACTAGCATGTTAGTCTAGTGGTTAGTGACCCTGACTGCTAAGCTGGAGGTCGTGGCATATGACTATCGTATTTGGTTTTGGTCTGTCTAATTAGGTGTCTGACCGAATATGTAATGCCCCTTTATCAGATTGACTTAATTTTAGGCCAACCGCATACATACAATAATGTTGTCAAACGAAGATTGTCAAAATTCTTCATCAATATACGGCCCCGCACCCTACGCAATATTATTGGCAATATTTCGTGATACAATCTGACTCAGTCGCTCCGCAGATAGGAACACTCGTCTGCGGAGCGACTGAGTCAGATCGTATCAGCGCACGTTTAGTATATAATGTATAAAAACATAAAAGTCGTTGCATTGAGTTTTGCATTCATTTTATCAACTAAAAAAAGCAATCGTTTTAAGAAACGTTTGATTAATGACAGGGTGAGTAAAAAGCTGATTTAAATCTCCTCTTCGTCTGTGCCTTATCCCTTTATTTAAGGTCGGCCCTCCTTGTTTTACGGCGCCAATACAATAGGTCTCGAGTTGTCTGCTCGTCTATTTGAACCCGTTCTAGGTCCAGCAACGGTGGTCCATCACGTGGCCTGCGGTCGCCCTCTACCTCTCTTTCTGTCCGGTATAGCTAGGGCCTTCCTTACGGCTCCATTTATGTCCCGTCGCATTACATGGCCATACCATCTCAGACGGCTTTCCACCATTTTATTTAAGATGGGACCGACTTTAAAAAAACCCCTGATGTGCTCGTTTCGCACTTTGTCAAGCCTTGTTACTCCGGCTACCCACCGTAACATTTTCATTTCATTGGTTTTTGTTAATGCTGTTTTTGACAGCCCAGCACTCGGCACCGTACGAGTACATCATGGCTGGTCATACAGCTTTTAATCGAATAAATAAACTAGGAGTTACAAAAGAAAATGATTTTAAGAATTACATTATGGTGAGAGATAGCAGCTTTCAAAAAATATTATTTTTTATTTTACCTTATTTGAACAAAAAACATACACACATACGAAAATTGCTCACACCCGAGGAGAAGCTAATTACGGAATTTCAGGAAATCTACAATAATAATAAGCAATACAGCAATACGGGCAGCACTCACACAATATTATTGTCAATAATAGTTTATTGACAATATTATTGTATGTGTGAGACTAGCCTTAGACTTTACTGTCAGTCATTTTCTCTACTAAATAAAAAAATACGAATGCTTTCCATTGCAAATGCGAAAGCATAAAAACAGTTGCACGTAAAACACTACGATTTTTCATTTCACGTAGGTACGAAAATTAAATGCCAAGTTTTTACGGCAAAAAAAATAAAAAAACCGTTTAATCTTTACAAATGAATTCCTATTTTCCTACCGTCAAATAAACACAGTTTGAAGCAATATTGAATACTTTGTGAATATTATTATTGGTGGTAGATACTTACGTAATAATAATTGAGGGAAAATTATTTATAGATTTTTTCTTCTCGAGTTTTTCAAATCAAGCTTTTTGTTGTCGTTGATATTATAAAAATGCCCAAAATAATTGCGCAAAATATGATAAAATATTAAAACAAAATTTAATAAAGTAGCACTTTAATTACGTTTGAGGAAAAATATGATGACACATTGTTTATTACTAAAGTTTTAAATGCGAAAAAAAATGAAGAATGGATGGATGCTTGTTACTTCGTTACGCAAAAAATCTGAATAAGTTTTGATGAAACTACATTATTATAACTTAAAGGGTTATGTGAATGTACTTTGGAATATAATTGATACTATTGATATAATTATGATATGATAGTGAGATGGTTTCGTTAATTTTGACCAATACAATGTAACTCACGTCTCGTCCGTCGGTCGGGACTTCAGTCGCTTGACGTTTGCTAATTTCAAACCAACTCAACATAATCTCGCACAAACCACATAACGCCCAGAATTAGAACAAGACAAGCATTTCCATATCTTCTGGTAGCCGACTTATATAGCTGACTGTACTACCGTTTCGGAGACTTTTTTTTTTTTTTTTTTAAACTTTCGCGTTGCATGATTATAACTATTTATTATACGGGAATTAACGCGCATTGTTTACATTAAAATTGCTTGACGTTTCGACCAGGTTGCACCGGCCTGGACCGGACTGACCCTGACTGAGTCCGCTTGTGACCACGGCCGGTGCAACCTGGTCGAAACGTCAAGAAATTTTAAGGTAAACAATGCGCGTTAATTCCCGTATAATAAATAGTTATAATTAATTTATTTAATTGTTGGTCTCTCACTTCCTTGGAAAGACCTCCCACTATGTTTTACTGTCTGATGATCACCAGATCGTTTCCTTAGCCTACTTCAAAGGCTCTATTCTGATGAAATTTTGGTAAAGAGATTATCAACACTACGAGGAGGGAAAGTACAAAATAGTTGTACTTATGTTTTCATCCACTCACCGGCTATTTGTCGAATTGGAGCTGGATGCATAGCCGTCGTGAATTATAGCCGGCTCTCACTTTATGTATATTGAATTGTAAATCACTGTTGAGGGCTACCAAGCGTAGAATATCAAGGTGGCATTGTTTTACTTTAAAAATATAGCTCCTGTATGAATTAATAATTACTGTGGATTTAATTTTTATGAGACGGGGCAAATTAACAATCAGTAATTATGCCCATCGAAATCTGCCTCATCAGAGGCATAGCAGATACGTTGACGGCCTTTTAGGCAAGAGTAGGGTACTTTTTGAAGATGTGCCGAAGAAAAGGAATGCCCACATCTGAGTAAGGTTTATTTTTATGCTAAACTTTATCGATATCCGTTCAGCGATCCGGGTGTATTAAGCTCGAATAGCACTTACAGGTTTAGCGTATTGACATGCGTTTTTGAGTGTTTTTTTAATGTAACTTATACTCGTATGTACACTTGGCACTTTTAATATAAAGTTGTTATTATTAAAACGCGCTTCAAATACGCTGATTGTATAAGAGTTTCGGATGTACATGTAATACTAGCTATGATTACTCCTAAAGTAATGAATGTACCAAAAATAAGGGCTTGGTGGTACCGATTTAAGAATCACAATCACGGGAAGAAATGGAGAAACATACCATCTCGATTCCCGTCAAGGTGACTAAGTTATTTCATACTGGAAGATGGGCAGCACCGTCCTTTGCGAGTTAAAAGCCTTCCCGCGATCGCCAAGCGTGGCAATTATGGCAATAACCCCTCGGATAAGTAGGTTCTGCTGGGGAGACCAGTGCCCAACAGTTGGATATCATATGGATTCAAATGATTGTCTACTGACAATGACAAAAAGATGGTAATATAAAGCTCGGTCGACTATCATATCCTTAAGAAACATACTGCATTTATTAAGCGGGATATATTTTCGGTAGTGAAGCGCGAGTCAGGATTCGTAGAAGTAATTTTCATGGAAATATACTCTATGTTTCCAAATTACAAAATTACTTGTGATAATTATGCGTTCACTCTGCTTTAACCAGCAATTAAGTTAGGTACTCACTCGTGTTCTTCAAATTTCAAACCGTACAACGATCAAACGTTGATGAAATTCTATTACTCGCCAATTAGCAAAGTATCACGTGGGAAGAGAAATCGTCTTACGACATGATTTCCCATAGGGTTTTGTAACAAAATAGATACAAAATGAAAAGCTACAAAGTGTAGCAAACAGGGGAGGTAATTTATTGCCGTGAAAGTGATTTCTCTTGACTACATTTTCTGTGCGTACCTATTTGTAAAGTAAACGTTTTTATTACAAGTCTCATTTTAAATATATACCTACGTTACGGATATTATCATACATTTGTATTTTAACCAAAAAACGATCACGGTAAGTATCATCTACGAGTTATCGTAGAAAAACATGTTTCTTCTATAAGAATATGTATTCAATATTTTTATATTGAACTAGATTTCGCCCGCGGCTCCGCCGCGGATGTCAGTTATTGCGATAAAAACAATCCTATATCCTTCCCCGGGACTCAAACTATCTCCATACCAAATTTCATTTAAATCGGTTTAGCTGTTTGAGCGTGAAAGCGTATAGATACATAGACAGACAGACAGAGTTACTTTCACATTTATAATAGTATGGATACCTACTTTATCTTAGATAATATAAGGTAGTAACTAATATTGCGTAGGTATAACTATTTAAAAAATCAATCGAACATTAGAATTCAATAGGTGGCGCGGTGGGAGTATTCGACTGCTATGCTAGAGGTCGTGGGTTCGATTTCCACCCAGAACACCTCTTTGTGTGCTCGCCGCAAATTGTTGTTTATGGTCTGGGTGTAATTTGTGTCTATGCCTTATATGTTTGTAAAGTCCGCCGCGACACAGGGTTTGTACACTATTGCGGGAGTCGTCAAAAAAAAAACTGAATTCAACTCAATGTTTGTCAGACAGACGTTGAGGGCTTATTAATCAGGTTACATTAGTATTCTATTTGTGCGGAACTACAAAAAAGTATCCTTCGGTTTCCAACACAACGACATTTGCATGTCTACAAAGACACAACTTTGACACAAATTATCCGTGACTTAGCGAAAAATGTCATTGACAAAATACTATCTTTTGTATGCTTAGGGTCTTTGCCCCCAAAAATCGACAGTATACGTTCGGCTACCCCTCCTTTGCAAACCCCGGTATCATAAAACTTAATGATTTTAATACAAATTTCCTACTGCAGCGGTAACACCTGCCTGAGTCAGTAATAATGTTTGGTCTAAGTAATAAGAGAGAGTGTCTGTATTGGTACAACATAGGTTTAAGGAATGTGTTTGCCAAATAAGCAGTTTATAGTCAACAAGTGACACGTTTGACTTCAATACAAAAAGAAAATTGACTGACGAACCAAACACGTAGTGGCCAGCATTGGCCTTTCTATTTGTGACTATGATTGTCACAAATAGAACTGCCAATGCTGGGTCTACGAGGGAGAGGGCGGTTCAAAGCCCGTACCCCTAAACATATCCATTAAAGGGCGTAAAAGTTGCCTGGCTTGTATTGAAGTACTGTCACAATAACGCAACTCTTGATCGAGCTAGTACCGGACTTGTATTGGGCGTTGAAATAAAAAGATCTTTTCCCCAAATCGATTACGTCGTTTTATATCTGAAATATAAATCTTGCAAGTACATCATAACACCATTTATATTACTTTTTTTTAAATTAAATAATTATTAATCAATTAATCAAAGAATTACGACCTGAAAGGTCGGTCAGTGAAATTCTGTCCCAGACTGTCATTTCCTCCTCATATCAAACGAGTTTCACGCAAAGAGGTTCTATCACCATACGTTGGTGATGTGTTTGCATGAAACTTCGGCAATACACATCGCAGTACCTAAGCTTAATGCAACACCACAACAAGGCGACAATGCAAGCCGTCGCACAAGCGACCCACACTTGGCCAATGTTAAACATCAACTGCTCGAGCACATAATCTACGTTTAACACTTACACCCACGAGTTGCACCATCAAATATCTATAGCCGTTTCTCATTACCAATGTAGTGTTACGTGGCGTGTCGGTGCACCATATTCCCACAAATACGCATATCTACAAGTCTAGAACGGAATTCGCGAATAAATGTGCAAAGTTAGACAACTCCTGCATTAGGATACAAGCCCTGTATCACGTGGGGTTAATCGAAATAAAGTGCACCTAGACTCAGAGCGGTGTTGTTTCCACGACCATCGTACAAACCTGGAAACTTCGAGTAGGTAGTTTTCCCACATACCATATTCGTTGGTCATCGCAAAACCGTACTTTGGAATTCCTATACGATTTACATTGCATGTGTTATACGCTGACCAATCCTCATATACACAAATAATAATATTTTGAGGGACAGCAGTTATGGTCTCAGTGCACCATACTAGGACAGGAATAGTACGGCCTCCGGCTATAAACCATACCTACGTGGACCGGAATAGTTCCGTCATAGGCCGCCGGCAATAAAAATAGTAAGTATGAACTACTGACATATAACACCCACTACGAATTCCACAGAACTGGCACAAAATACCGAGAGCATAGAAGGTAACCTTCAAATGTACCTCTCTCGCCCCAAACAACACGGAATCTAATCCACTCAGGACCACTTTGTTCAGAAGATGGCATGAGATTCCGTGTCCATGAACGATTTTAAGTGTGCGTTACTATTGCGCACGTTGCATAGAAATAACGTTCTGTACTCTCCGTACCGTACTATTAGCCTTTTGTAATCCTCTGTGGGACATAAACCATTTAAATTCACGGTTGTACCTTTGTAAAACCTGCCACCAATCTGCTACATTCTTCCACCTTAAACCTTTCAACACTTTAATAGCTAATACAACATTTAAGGTGTACTTCGGTCTGGTCACGGACGTGACGAAGTGGCGGGAGGAACGCGGTGAGCCACAAGAACAAATGTATAGAAACGGAGTATGTTTGTCTTTGTCAAAAGCGTGCGGAGAAATATAACTTTAACGTGTGTATCTGTATGTCAGTGCCTTTTAGCGCCTGAACAGATAGACAGATATGGATGTGTTTTTTATTAAAACTTTGTTCAATCGGGTTGGTTATTCAGCTTGTTTCATGAAAATCCGTTTAGCTGTTGAAGTTAATCAAGTTTTAGTCGTAGTTTTACGTGTCGTGAGTTCTTCAATGTTTATTACGAAACTGTTTTGTTTGGCTTAAACGAGTTTATCTCAAGATTTATAATGGGTATTTTTATTATTTTTATAGTGCTCGACTTTCCACTTCTCAAAATTAATTTAAAATTAACGAGAGCACATTGATTTCCTTACTTAAATTGAACAGTTCGACAGGGGAAATACTTCTAACTTACAGGATACCGAAGCGATACACTTAATAGCATGTTTTTGTGAGTGAATAAGGTCGAAAGAATTCTTCAGGGAATTCCTGTTCCAACGCCAAGGGTTCCAGCGAATGTCGTGTCCTATTTTTTCAGAGCGTATAGTAAATTTTCCTCAAGTATATGGTCACCAATATAGCGATACTTCTGGTGTTTCATGGCTAAATGTCCTGGATAATTTGGTGCATTTTTTTATAATTTTGTAAAATAGTAGGCTATGTACTATACCTACGTATCTACTATAGCAAATTGATAACGATTAGGTTCAAAATCTCTAAAGATAGATATATTTTTATCCCAATAACACATATATTTATAATCTATACTAATATTATGAAGCTGAAGAGTTTGTTTGAACGCGATAATCTCAGGAACTACTGATCCGAATTGAAACATTATTTTACTGTTGGATAACCCATTTATAAAGGAAGTCTATAGGCTATATAACATCACGCTACAACCAATAGGAGCGGAGCAGCAATGATAAATGTTGCAAAAACAGAAAAAAATTACGCAGACGAAGTTGCGCGGGTCAGCTAGTCTATAATAAACAACAGCCATCAGACTGGTCGCAGATTTTCAAAATATAGAAAAATAAAAGGTACTTAAATCGATTAAAGACTTTGACAAAGTCGCTTGCTCAGAATTTAATTTTAACTTGCAAAGTTTTAATTCTTCATGAATAGAAATCGCCTAGTTTCGGCTTTTATGATTATAATTAAACACTGAGTTTACATTGTCAAGTTTTTACTGCGTGAGTTGGGTGAAAATTGTTTTTATAATAACTTTAGAGGATCTTATACATTATAACGGGCGTAGTTATGGATTTTACTTTCGTATATATTTTTAAAAGGAAATTATAATTTACAAATGAAAGAAGGTTATATTTAATACAAGCCTCCTTCCATGTCTACGATACGGTTGCCAAACCTGGGTATTTAACAATGAAATCAAACATAAAATCAAATGCACTCATAGAGCAATGGAAAGGAATATATTGAAGATTAGGAAAACACATAAAGTGAAGAGTGAAACCATCAGACAAAAAACAAAGTTTACAGATGCACTCACACATGCACTCACACTGAAATGGAAATGGGCTGGACACATTTCACGTTATACGGACAAATGGTGGACTATAGAAACTACACGGTGGAAAGGACCAGATGGTAAAAGGAAGGTTGGTAGACCTATAAAACGGTGGGCTGATGATATAATACAGACAGCGGGATGCGACTGGATTAAACTGGGCAAGGACAGGGAGGTATGGAAAAGGCTGTAGGAGGTCTATACCCAAAAAGGGATCCATATTTCACACAATGTAAACTAACAAAAATTAAACTAACCCTAAGCTACTACATATAATTTTACTAACATTTGAAATATATCTTGGAAATATGGAACAAAGAGGCTTTATTATTATTATATATTTTTAGCTTGACAAGAAATAGTGTTATTGATCTTGATTTGAACCCGGCACGCTGCAACATGGTCTTTGCAAACAGCCGAGCAGCACATTCACACGCTTGTGCTCGTATTCGAGACCCTTGGTTTTGAATGTCGCTATGAACGCGAGCGTCTAATTACAGCATTTTGTGATACTAATAGAAATCTGTCACCAATCTATGTACCAGATAGTAGTAATGTTGCATTAAGCTCGGACACCACGTCAGTTGCGAACACAATTTCATTGAACCCGATGTATAATATACTAGCGGACGCCTCGCGGTTTCACCCGCATAGTTCCCGTTACCGTGGGAATACAGGGATTAAAATAGCCTATGTCACCCGGGTTTAGTGTAGCTTCACAACGATGAAAGAATTTTTCAAATCCGTTCAGTAGTTTCGGAGCCTATTTAATACAAACAAACAATCAAATCTTTCGTCTTTATAATTTATTTATTTATTTAAGGGCAACCAACAAAGCATACACTTAAACTTTACAAATTTACATAATATTGGATACATCCAGAAGTGCTGCCTTAATTATAGGCTACCACGGCATGCATTAGGTAGGAAATAAACGTGCTCTTTTTGAAAAGCACGACTGAGAAAAGAAAAATTACAGAAAAAATGTGTGCATACAGATAAGTAAACTATCAAGTAGGTTATAGTAAAAATAGCGAGCTAACCGACACCAAACGACTCTTCAACGTTCCACGTTGGTATTATAATAGCGGCAATGTGTCTTTAAGGGAGAATATATTAACGTTAACGTTACGTTAATGTTCATATCAACCCATATGATGGCCCACTGCTGGGCACGGGTCTCCCCAGTAGATCCTGGGGGTAATTGCCATAATCGCCACGCTTGGCGAGCGGGTTGGCGATCGCAGTAAGGCTTTAAGTACGCAGAGGACGCTGCTGCCCGTCCTCCGGAGTGAAATCCCTTAGTCGCCTTGACGACACCCACGGGAAGAGATGGGACGTTAATGTTAACGTTATAATATTAATATAGACAATCAAAATATGCTAATGACACAATTCAGTGAAATCACTCTTTGTAGTTTCATATTTTTGGTAGTAAAATGTATACAAGATAATATGATACTTATTTTGAGATAGAGACAGAGTATCATTAGTGACGTGTACCTAGTGTAAGTTTTATTAACATAATAATTCTCTTATAGAAGGCAAATGAAAATGAAAAAATATATTAATTCCTATATTTACCCCTACTATCATAACCAAATACCATCTTACGGCCGAATTACTAAACACAACTCAATTTGAAGTAGTCTTTAGATCTCATATTACCACTGTTACTTTATACCTTAAATAACAGTGGCAGTAAAAGACCTAAGTACTACTAATAGTAGCAACATAATACCTATAGTTTTGAGAACGACTTATAGTTAGTTTCGTTATAAAGGCCTCGGCCACTTGTATCTCATTAGAAGTGTTAAATCTAATTACTTACCTAACCTTACCGTTGCTAAGTTTCATGCTGACACGCCCCAACTTGGTGAACCCACTTTGTTCAAGTTTGTATTGTGTCTTTGCTACTAAACGGATGTACCCTTAGAAGTTAAACACACCTGACGAAAGTCAATAATGAATTACAAAGACTAGTTGCTAACTTGGCTAAACTTTTGAATAAGTACCAATCTACTGATTTGAGCAAAGAATTCGAAAATGAAAAGCCTTACTTTAAAACAATGTTAATTTTGATGATCAAAACTTACCATTTAGTTAGTTTTAAGTTAATTTTAGACTAATGAGCATAGTATTTAAATATATTAAATATTTTAATAAGTATTATTGACAATATCATCGATAATTTTTAGGGTCATGATTATAATATAACTGGTCATCCGTGCTACCGAGATATGTTCCAAGAGAAGATTGTTCGAAGAGGCCACAACCCTTAGAATTGAACATAAACGATTCGAGTTTCTCGAAATTTCGATTTCGAGTCGAGATCGAAATTTCGAGAAACTCGAGAGTTTTAAAATATCAAGAGACAATTCTAATCTTTCGAATAAAATCATACGTTTGCGGGCTGGATTGCATATATTGCGGCAAGATTATTAATGATTGATACCGATACCAGCACGTAATAAATGTTTAATTTATATTTCATTTTCATTCACATTCCCAATTTTCACATTTATACATGGATAGAATATTGATTTCTCTCTAAAAATAGATAAAGTGAAAAAGGTGTGTATGATACGCCTGTCGTTATAACAGGGCTGTGACCTACAAATGTCGTTTGCCGATGCAGCATGTCGGAAATCCGCAACCATTTTATTAGACAACCATAAAAAGGTCGTAACGAGCGTAGTAAAAATATGAATATCTGTATTGGATTTTAAATGGTAAGCTCGATTTTAAATGGACAGCTGGCAAAGGCTACCTGGCAAATACTGGCTTTTTTTCTTAAGTTTACTAGTATGTGGGTCGCACTTAACTAGCTTAAAATAATATAAATATTCGTCAAAATTAGCATAGGAAAATTGGTCAAGGCTTAAGAATAATACCACCCGATTTCTGCCCTTGGGTGTCGTCAAGACGACTTCTGCCCCCTTCTGGAAATCCCTCCTTTGGGAAATCTGCATATTTTAAAACCTTACTGCTCGCCAAGAGTGATGATTATGGCAGTTACCCCCAGGATCTTTAATAGGTTCTACTGGGGAGACCCGTACCCAGCAGTGGGACATAATAAGAGTAACAGAGCTCGAAGGGTTTTTAAGCCAGACTATAGGCTGACTAGTCATAAGTAAAAAACTTTGAACTAGTTATTTTGAGTCTCGAATCTGCGTAAATTTTGTAACATATTAATTGAATTTAAAATTATTATTACTTAACTTCTAGAAGCGGGTTATCGAGAAGAAACTATACCACTTTTTAAGTTAGTCTTGCAACTATATGTCTGTGAAAACCTTTCTTTTTGCGAGATGTGCATGCAAACATACCGACAGACGAGAAAAAGTAGTACAAAAAATATTGTAAGAATTAATGGAAAACATTTTAGTTATATTTCGGGACTTAATCGCGTGAATTATTTAAAGGTACGAACCTTTTATTTACCCGACGTTTCGATCGAATTGCACCGATCGTGGTCACGGGTCGACTGATGGCAGCTTAGCGATTAAGTCCCGAAATATAACTAATATGTATAAAAATCGCGAAAGTTTAAAAACAATAATGGAAAACATGTTTTAATGAAAGATCCAAAATTAAAGGCATGGTACAAAACCTTTCAATGCGAATCTCCTCATATGCCGTGGTTTTGTGATTTTAAAATCAGCCGAAACATTTAGGTAACTGCTTTCAGAACTCATTATGGACACATGCTCTTATAAAAAAAGTAGATTCACCGAATTGCACATATTGAAGACACTTATTATCTTTTGGTAGAGTGTGTCAGTAATAAGTCTAAAAGGAGCTGCCTAGTAAGTAATATTATTCAAATAAATTAGATGTAGGTATATTTAATGAAATTCTCTATAAACCGATATCACCAAAGGCTATGTTAAGTTTATTTGTTAGTAAAAATTAGGATGTAGATAATAAGATCAGGTTGAATCAGGAACCAACACAACAATTTGTTAGAGGTCTCTAAAATAAATACGAATAATACGTTGACTGGTCTGTTGGTCTAGTGGTTAGTAACCCTGACTGCTAAGTCGGAGGTCGTGGGTTCGATTTCCACCCAGGATAAAACTTTGTGTGATGAGCACGATGGTTTATTCTGTGTCTGAGTGTAATTTATCTGTAATACGTATGTGTTTAGAAATATATAAGTATGTTTATCAGTTGTCTGGTTTCCATAGTACAAGTTCAGCTTAGTTTGGGATCAGATGCCGTTGTGTAAGTTGTCCCAAGAAATTATAAAAAAAAATAAAAATATTTAAAACAAACGAAATACCGACAGACAGAACTTAAGCACCAATTTACGTATTATGAAAAAAATAAAAGAGTACTGAACGTAATAAACCTAATCCTTTATTCGTCAAATCCGGTAAATTCTCACGGGCTTAATTCAATTCGCCGATCCACGAATAAGCGGTAAAATGCTTCTCGTTAAGCAATTTTCTACCACAAAACAAGAACCTTTCTTATCACCCTTATTTTACATTGCGTGAGGAAATCCGGTAATGAGACAGGGTTTATAAGGTGACCGGTATCCGGATTACGACGTACCTGCGTCGCTTATTATTTAAGCGGTGACGTAGACCTTTTAAGGGTTAAGAGGTAATTGAAAACGTGATGACGTATTTCTGCATTTTTTTTACATTCACTCAATTTGGTTACTAAGCAACCCCCCACTTAAACTACATCTATGAATACCAACGATTAAAGTAATGAGGATATACCCTCAATAAAACAATCAAAATAGATTGACAGAGAACACTCAATTGTAAAAAGAAAAACCAGCGACAAAGGTAATAATTAGTCAGCACGATACGAACGATTAATTAGTGAATACGATGAACAATATTTAGACACTTGTCCCACTAACGACGATGAGCGAGAAGCGAGTAGCGATTTATCGCTTAAGAAATGTACAATAGGTGTATTTTGTAGATTCCGTCCGTGTAAATTATGTACGTGTCTTGAGTGATAAAAGCGCTACTTGCTACTCTTTTTCTCGCCTTTGGTCGGACAGGTGCTTAAAGGGGTAAATAATGGGGGGTTGAAAAATGGGATTGTAAACCCTGTTTACCCCTTTAAACAGGGTTGACAATCCCATTTTTCAACAAAATCTTGAAATTTAACCTCATAGGCAGTCTTTACACGTTTAATCTAAAGGGTCTTTCAAATAGAGCGGGTCGATATTAATAATCTGTGGCGGCCATTTTGATTTGGCGGCATCTGTCAAATCTGTTTTTTCTTATTCAGTCACTGATGCCAAATCACCATGGCAAGTTACACGGTTGAGCAGCATGTGCAAATGATAAAACTTTATTATCAAAATGAGTGTTCGTTAGTGAAAACGTTGCGCGCATTGCGCCCATTTTACGGCAGACGCGGTGGCCCTTCAAAGTCTACTCTCCAACGATTGGTGACTAAATTCGAGACGACCGGTTCGGTAAACAACCAACCAACACCTTTACGTCAAAGGAACGCCAGATCGGCCGAGAACATCGCCGCTGTACGTGAGAGTGTTCAGGAGACTCCGAAGCAGTCGATTTCTCGCCGTGCACAAGAACTCGGCCTTTCGCAGACTTCAACTTGGAGAATTTTGCGTCGGGACTTGGGTCTGCATCCATACAAGATCCAACTGACCCAGGAGCTCAAAGTTAATGACCAAAGACAACGCCGTGTGTTCGCTGAATGGGCGTCGGAACGCTTGGAAGAGGACCCCGATTTTGGCCAAAAAATAATCTTTAGCGACGAGGCACATTTTTGGATGAATGGTTTTGTTAATAAGCAAAATTGCCGTATATGGGATGACCACAACCCACATGAGGTTCACCAGATAGCAATGCATCCACAAAAAGTAACTGTTTGGTGCGGATTTTGGTCTGGCGGCGTCATTGGTCCGTACTTCTTCGAAAACGAAGTTGGCGAGGCCAGCACCGTCAACGGTGAGCGCTACAGATCAATGATAAACAATTTCTTTTGGCTTAAATTGAACAATATGGACGTGAATGACTAGTGGTTCCAGCAAGATGGCGCTACTTGCCACACAGCGAACGACACAATCGACATTCTGCATGAACGGTTTGCGGGTAGGGTTATCTCTCGCAGAGGTGACGTGAATTGGCCACCAAGATCGTGAGTGTGATTTGACTCCGCTAGACTTTTTCTTGTGGGGTTTTCTGAAGTCGCAGGTCTATGCCAATAAACCACATTCGACCGTTGCCCTGAAAGCCAACATAACGCAGGCCATCGCTCAGATTCAGCCGGATCTATGCAACAGAGTCATTAAAAATTGGACCTCTCGGATTTGTGCCACCATGCGAAGCCGCGGCGGACATTTGAACGATGTCATATTTCATGCATAATGGCATAAACGGGCCTTTCAAATAAAAAATAAATTTCGTTAATATCTCACATTTGCCAAACTTCTTGGCAGTATATGATTAGGTATAAATGAGACAAAAGATGTAGTATAGTCTGGTTATAATTATCCAAAGGTGCATCTTATATACTAACGACTTCGTGTTGATAACAGATAGTAGAAACATTTAATAGATACTGAACGTGCGATAAGGAACATAAGATTGTGATGTAGATTGTAGATACAGCACAAAGATATTGTACTGTAACAGTACACCCCCCTTTAAAAAAAATTATGGTAATAGTGTTTACAATATAAATTTGACCTAGACCTTACTAGTTATTTGCTGATGTATATAAATAATAATGCTATTGTACGCGGTGGAATTTGATGACGCCTGTTGTGGTGTGATTTGCTGACGTCTGTAATTTTGACTTAGCTGTTGCACGAGTGTTTATTATTTTTTTTTGTTAAACTCTTCATTCTTCTGTCCAGTGTTTTCATTATGCCGTAAATTAGGATCACGCCGATTGTTAAAATAATCTGTCCCATTGCAACATTTCTTGTCCACCGTAAGTCCTCCTGGATCAGGTTACGGAGTTGGTCCGCTTCGTTTTGATTGAGGCAATTGTCCGTATTGTATGTTATCTGGTCCTTAGAACTTTGATTTCCCATTTTAGATGTCTTGTTGTTACGAGTAGTTGTGAATTAATGGTATATGTTAAGATCTATGTTAATATATATACGAATAGCTTACTTATATCAGCGATTTTTTATAGACGTACTACTGGCTTTACTTTACGTCCCGATCGTGTAGTGTACGTATGTGAATGCCTGTCGCAATCCTTTGAATCTGGCACGTAGTTTGATTCGTCATTGATCATGAAAGCTGGTTTCAATCTATCAATTGATATCACTGTCTCTTTATCCCTAATTCTAATGCAAAATGTTTTATCTGTTTTACTAATTACTGGGTAGGGTCCTTCATACGGCGGTGTCAGGGCTTTCTTAATTCTATCACACCGAACAAATACGTGTGAGCATTCTTTGAGTTCGGGATGCACAAATATAGCTTGATTGTGTTTTTTTCTTTTCGGAATTGATGTCATTTGTGTGATGTCCTTTTGAATTTGTTTTACAAACTCTTCGTACGTTGATAACTGTGCTGCTGATGACTCAAAAAATCCTTCAGGGAGTCGTATTGGCGTTCCATATGTCATCTCTGCTGAACTATAACCTGTGTCTTCTCGCAAGCTACTCCGCAACCCGAGTAAAACTGTTGGAATTTCTTTTAACCAATTTTCGTTGGATTCTCTTGTCATTAACGCCGCCTTTAAAGTTCTATGAAATCTCTCTATCATTCCATTGGATTGTGGATGATAAGGTGTTGTCCTAATTTTATGTATTCCCAAAAATTGTGAGAGTGACTCAAATATTCTTGATTCAAACTGTCGGCCTTGATCCGTAGTAATGCGCAATGGACATCCAAAACGAGTAATCCATCCTTCGAAAAGTGTCTTGGCTACTGTTTCTGCAGTTATATCTTCTACCGGAAATATTTCGGGCCATGACGTACAACGATCTATGATTGTGATTAAATATCTCTTCCCTTGTGAAATCGGAAGTGGTCCGACGATGTCAATATGTAAATGTTCAAAACGTTGCGCTGTCATAAATGTACCAGGAGGTGATATCGTATGTCGTTGTATTTTTGATTTTTGGCAGGCTATACATGATCTACACCAATTATTGATATCTTTGTTCATATACGGCCATAAATACCTTTGGGTTATCATTTTTCTCGTAGTTCTTTTTCCTGGATGGCTCATACCATGAATGGTATCGAAAATTTGTTTGCGAAAATGCTTTGGTAAGTAGGGGCGGCTTTTTCCAGTAGATGTGTCGCAGGTGATGTTTATTGTGGAACCCGGAAGCGTAATGTTTTTGAATTTTAATCTTTTATTGTCATGTAATTTACTTAGTTCATTATCTGTTGATTGACATTTTTCCAATTCAGCGTAATCGATAGGTGATGGCACGTATATTTCCTCTATTCGAGATAAGGCATCGGCGGTAATATTGTCACGTCCGCTTATGTGTTGAATGTTGGTACTGTATTGTGAAATGAAATCTAACTGCCGGACCCGTCGCGGTGTATCGTTTGATGATGGTTTTTGGGAGAATGCGTATGTCAAAGGTCGGTGATCCGTAAATATTGTAAATTCTCTTCCCTCGATTAATCTGTGAAAATGTTTGACGGCCATGTATATTCCTAACAGCTCTCTGTCAAACGTAGAATATTTTTGTTGAGTTTCGCTCAATTTTTGTGAAAAAAATCCTAATGGTTCCCATTTGCGTCCGGATTTTTGTTGTAAAACTCCACCAACGCAAGTAGCACTAGCGTCGGTCATGAGCGCTAGTGATGCGTTGCGGGAAGGATGCGCTGTTAACACTGCGTTTTTCATGCTTTCCTTGCATTTTTCGTAAGCTTTGTCTGCTTCCGTTGTCCAAGGAACAGGTGAATTATCGTTCTTTTTTGAACCATGTAGATATTCGTTTAAAATTCTTTGATTTTCCGCTGCGCGTGGAATATTACTTCTGTAGAAATTGACCATGCCCAAAAATCTTCTTAATTCTTGAATTGTTTTCGGTTTGGGAAATTCCATGATTGCTTTGTAATTTTCTTCGGTAGGGTGTATTCCTTGGCTCGTTATATGATAACCTAAGAAATCTATTTCCCTTCTGAAAAATTCGCATTTTTCGAGATTAATGGTTATTCCATTCTCGTGTAAACGTTTGAAAACCGTTTCTAAATGCTGATAATGCAAATCTTCGTTGTCCGATGCGATGAGACAGTCGTCTACAAATATAAATACGAAGTTTAAATCTCTAAATAAGGAATCCATGAATCGTTGAAATGTTTGTGCCGCATTGCGTAATCCGAAAGGCATTCTTAAGTACTCAAAAAGTCCAAAAGGTGTGATGATGGCTGTTTTTTCTATATCTTTAACAGGAATACAATGGTATGCTTTACGTATATCTATCTTGCTTAGTATCTTCTTATTTTCTAATATGTATGTAAAGTCAGTTAATCTTGGTAGTGGGTATTTGTCCGGTACTGTCGTGCTATTGAGCATTCGATAGTCTCCACACGGTCTCCATTCGCCATTTTTCTTTTTTACCATATGTAATGGGCTTGCCCATGGGCTATCTGACGGTCGGCAAATTCCGAGTTCTATCATATTTTGAAATTCCTTTTTGGCTATGTCGTATTTTTCTGGAGGTAATGGTCTTGCCCGAGCTGCGACGGGTGGTCCTGTAGTGATAATGTGATGTTCAATCTTATGTTTGGGCGCATTGCGGAGAGAGGACCCTTTCGTGATGTCTTCGTATTTGTTTAAAAGTTGCGTAATACGTGGATTCGTTCCCACTGCGATAGTACGAATTGTTTGTTGTGTCGCTTTTTCCGAAGTTACATGCGTTGTCAGCTCTGTAACTTTGTCGATAAGTTTGCGACCTGCTATGTCGACTAATAGTTTATAGTGCTCTAGAAAATCTGCTCCAATTATTGGTTGTGTAACATCGGCGATTACAAAATTCCATTTATAACATCGTTGTAGTCCTAAATTCAAGGTAAGCGTCTTCTCGCCGTAAGTCCTAATTTTAGTCCCATTTGCAGCGTATAGTGTGTATTGTTCATTTTGTAAAATTGAATGTCTCTGTTGCTTGCTAATGACTGAAATATTTGCGCCCGTGTCAATCAAAAACTTCATACCACTTTTTCGGTCGGTAATGGTGAGGCGATTGGATGGGTGGATTGCACAGAGTTTCGCCGTTGTCTGTGCTCTTATTCGTTTCCCTGGTTCCGTACGTAAGTCATTGGTTTCCAACCGCATGGTTTAATGCAGTTCTTTGCATATTTTCCGAATCTTTCGTGGTAGTAACAAAATCGATTTGCTCCTCTATAGTTTGTTCTCGGCCTCATAATCGGGAATTGTTGACGTTTCTTGAAATGATTGTGCGTGTTGGGTCGATAGCCATATTGACCTTGCTGAATTGCGTCAATATCTATCTGTAATTTTGCTAGCTGGGCTAAAATGCATGCTGTATTGTTGTCGTTTGAAGTGTCGTTGCTAACGCTGATATTTCGGTTACTTTTGAATTCATTATTATTTTGTCTGCAATTTGGCTCAGTTTGTCAATTTCCATGTCTTCCGTAACTGCTAGAACCGTAGTAACTGATGTTGGTAAAAGCCTGAACCATAGTAGTTTAATTGTTTCGTCACTGATTTTTCCTCTCCCGAGGACTCGCATTTGACGTAATAACTGCAAAGGTTTTTGATCACCGAGTTCTGTCTCTGATATTAATTTTTGAAACTGTCGCTGTTCTGTTTCTTCGTAACAATCAATTAAACGTTCCTTGATGTTTTTGTATTTATCTGTAGTCGGTGGTGAAGTTATTAGGTCACTAACTTGTAGTATTTCTTCCTTGGATAACTTTGCTATTACTGTACAGTATTTGTATTCGTCTCCTTGCTTCTGTGGTGCTAATATGGCTTCTAGTTGCGTGAACCATAATCTTGGTTGGTCTTTCCAGATTCCGGAATGCGGGATAAAACCGAGGTGCCAGCAGCTACTTCAAGTGTTCCTTGCTGATTTATGTTCGCCTTGCACGGTGATTGTGCCATGTTTCTTGCTGCGTATTCGTTCGTCGGGGTCACCAATTTGCCAAACTTCTTGGCAGTATATGATTAGGTATAAATGAGACAAAAGATGTAGTATAGTCTGGTTATAATTATCCAAAGGTGCATCTTATATACTAACGACTTCGTGTTGATAACAGATAGTAGAAACATTTAATATATACTGAACGTGCGATAAGGAACATAAGATTGTGATGTAGATTGTAGATACAGCACAAAGATATTGTACTGTAACATCACACACATCTAGTTTTATTCAATTTTAACATCGACCCGTCTTTGTTGAAAGACCCTTTAGATCGAGATCCCGTGATCGTGATCTTGATCCAGATTGACTGTGTAACGTGTTGGATTGACGGACCATGACATATTACAAGTAGCCGATTCAAGATGTATCTATCTATTGCATTCCGCGACCTTTATCACATCACGATCTAGAGTGAGCTTGCAAAAAATTTTAAATAAAAAAAAAATACTGCCTTATTATTTGGCGCGCATAATAAAATTTAAATCCAGATGTATCTATCGACGATTATACTTAACTGATTTTAATGAAACTTATACAAAACCTCGAGCATATAAATCCATTAGAATTTACACAATGTGTTACTTTGATGCACATAAGATCAAAATTATTGTGAAAATTCATTCAATGATTTTTCAAAGAAAATCGAATGTTCAACTTTATGAAATACATAAACTTATAAACAAAAAAAAAATTAACCCGACGGCAAAAATAAATACAAGGTAATTTAGTTACCTTGTATTTATTTTTGCAGTCGGGTTTGCAACCATAACATAAATAATCATTCTAAAGATGGTGCCAGTTAATTTAGTTTTTATGTTTTAGCCAGAAACTTCAAATGTTCATTTGAAGAGTTCTCTCGATTTTTTCAAGATCCCATCGTCAGGTCCCAACTTTGATGACAATTGGGATCAAAATATACCCTTTCAACAAAAACATATTTTTTCAAATCGGTCCAACCATCTACGAGTAATCGGGTAACAAACATTTAAAAAAAATACAGTAGAATTGAGAACCTCCTCCTATTTGATACTATCTACTAAGATTTTTAGATAATAAAAATACCTTCTCGAATATTATACTCTTATTGACATTCCCTAGTCACCTTAATTTGTTAATTGAGGCCATCTAGGTTAATTAATATTTTGGAGGAAAAATTAGGTAAACTAAACAATATCGAACCGAGCCAGACTGGGGTGACGTTGATTGAAACCATAATTAGACCAACCTCCGTCTACCGGAAACTTTCATACCATTATTACCTACCATAATTATTTGGTGGGAAAAATGTTGGTAGATATTAAACTTTACATATAATGAGAAACATAGAAACTAACGAGGTAGAAGGTGCAGGTAAACTTGGAATAAAACGAATTCTCATTTAATAACCCAGAATCAAAAATATTATCAAAGTTACTTTGAAAACTTAATTTGGTTATTAGGTTTTGAAAATGACTTATTAAAATAGACCAAGAACTCTACCGCACTTTCATTCTGAAGTTTACTGAGAACAAACACAGAATACTGAGAGTACAGAAGACAGCCTACATAAAAAAAACTATATCACACAGTCGCGGGATCGGAGAACGACGCCTGAAAAAAGTGCAACAAGCGCAAACGCAATATATCATTATTTCATAAAAACCAAATTAATGATTGCTTGAAAACGTCAAATCAATACATATTAAAGAATATTACATTTATTCTTTAGTATGTAATAATTTGACGTTAGCTCTTGAGAAGAAGCTACCAAGAAACTCATGGGCCACTCTTTTAAAATCATCAAGTTTTTCTTTACAGAAATTATTTTATTTCAAACATTTATGAATCAAGGATAAGCAGCGATGTGGTCTTCTAGTCTTAACCGTGAACAATGTCTACGTGTATGTCACTCGAGTGAAGTACGTATGAAACTTGCCTTTTGTACTCTGGGTATTCAGTGGTACCAACTTTATGTAACTACAATATGGCATTAAGCCAGAACTTTCAACTGTTTCAGCTTAGCTACCGACTTAAACTTTCATGCACCACATCTGCATATTATTTGGAATCCGAATGCAGTAAGTTTTGAGTCTATCACTACTTGCAAGTTAATTTTATGAATTAATTTTGTCTCTTTGGTTTTCAAGGCAAATCTAACGGGGCAATTTTGGTGGAATTGTTATTTTTCATTGTTATAAAAGTGTATTTATTTGCCCGGGGTTTTGTTCCTGTGATTTGAGTCGCTATAAGCTATTGTCTTTAACCTTGCTCAATATTCTAGCTATCGCTAAACATAATTGTACCTAAATCGGCTTAGTATCTTTGTATTTATGACATTAGTATAGATAGACAACTCCCACACTAAAGTATGTACAAATCCTGTTGTTTATAAAAATACAAATAACCGACTCAAAAATGTCCAGGTTTTGAACAAATCTATATCTATACTAATATTATAAAGCTGAAGAGTTTGTTTGTTTGAATGCAGTAATCTCAGGAACTACTGACCCAAATTGAAAAATTAAAAAAAAAACAGATATTAACCCTTAAAGACAACAATGAATTTGTATGCCATTATGACTATAGCGGGTGTAAAAACACCCGGTATGAGAGTATGTCTCCGAACCTGCGCTCTCACAAAACTCCTCGTTCTTCCTCGTGTTTGAGGGTTACTTAGAAAATACACAGTATCTAAATAGGCTGCGTTTACAACAAAAATGGCCACAAAGCCATTGGGGTGGGTGTAAAACATCGTTGTGGCCTATACGGGTTAAATTAAGTTTTATCGCAAAATGGACGGCAACGTGAAACCGTCATAGTTTTATATAGTTATAATGTTTTGAGCCACTGACTAGAATTCCAACTACTTTTCAGTAAATAATACATTAATTGCATTTTTAAAAGATAGAAATATTGAAGTCCAAACCCGGGACTTCCATATGCTAAACCGGGGGCGGAATCGAACCATATATCCGGGCTTTGTTCCTAAACCTCAAATTCTTCCCCCTTCCTGCACGTGAGTCAGGCTCTCGCTGAAGACGTCCACTGGTCGCAAAAAGTAAGGTGTAAGTATCTACACAGATTGTATCAACGAGGGAAGCAAATGATTTAAATCAAATTTTACGTTCAAATTGTTTGCATATTCAGATAGGCGGCAGCAGTTTCTGTAATTTAATAAACAAACAAGGGGTTCTTGAAATAAATGAAATACAAACACATCATTCTGGAGTGTTACATATAAAACAAAAGATTGTTGTTGTTATTCCTTAATTAACGTAGTCATTGTTGTCATGTGGATTTCACATCAGATCGTATTGTTCAGTGTTACGAGTTGTGTACGTAAAGCCGCCCTTAGTATAAGGAGTTTGTCTCTCTGCTCACCTGAAGTAGTTATATATCAAGATAATATAGATAATTTATATGTCACAGTAAGTAAAAATATGAGAGTTCAAAAACGTTGTCAAAAATCATTTTATACGTAGAAGGTATTATACAGTGGATGAATATTTAAATGATAAAGAAAAATGAATCTAGTTGCTTGCTTCTTGTTACTTTATTATGCTTGAGTGAATTTTGTTGTCACTTTGTTTTAATTGTCACATTAATTAAGAGCATGATTTGACTTTTGTAAGTAAAGATGCTGCCTGACGAATAAAGGCCATTATTTTCTTCCTTTTGATTTCAGAATTAATATTTTATATTTAATCATTCCTTTGTTGTAAGTAAATGCTCGTACTATATATTGTACCCACTACGGCTGATTTTGGTTAATCTCATGTTTCAACTTTTTGATAATACAATTTGCATCAGTCCTTTAACATGGTGTCCCAATTCTCATTTCCTAATTCCTCTATAAATCAAGTTTACAAACATTCAAACATGGTAATATTGGCAATTTGAAAAGAGTGGCCCCGAGTTTTTATTGCCAAGTTCTTTTCTCCGGCTTTACCTTTTGTTTGCGAGCTTGGCATTACATGTACATGTAGAATCCCGACGTTTCACAAGAGTTATTTTGCATAGAAATAGAAATAGAAATAGAAATAGAAATAGAAATAGCATTTATTTGTTCAAATATGGGTACATTACATTGGTGTTTTTTATAAATATATTTAGTGCTAGCCATATCTTGCCATTTACTGGCGTACAAATGTTAGTATTATTGAATATTTTAATATTAGATTAATAAAAGAGTAACAAAATAATTAAAGTAGTCATTTAAAAAAATTATAAAAATGAATTCATTGCTATGTAAATGTATCAATAATAATTAAATTATATAAATAAAATTGATATTCATAACCATTTAATGTCAATAAGTAAAATTAAATAAAATGTAAATAGGTAACATAATTAAAAATACATCACAATAAATTGATTTTCAATTAGGACATGTCAATAATAAAGTTAGAAATTAAATGAATAGAACGAAAATCAAATTAAGAATTGAATGATTATTACATAATTGGCATTTTATAAAGATTTATTATTTAGAAATTCGTCAATGCTGTAGTAGCATTTATCAATTAAAAAATTTTTTAAGGTGCTTTTAAATTGGTCAATATTCAATTCTTTAATTTGTTTTGGTATTTTATTATAAATTATTGGTGCATTACAAATTATGCTTTTATGAAGCAGTGCAGTTTTTGCAGGATGCACACACAATTTACTGTTTTCCCTGCGATTACGGCTTACTATTTCTGATTTCTTACTAAATAAGTGAGGGTTACTCTTAACAAAGACTGATGCTTCCAATATATAAATTGATGGCAGAGTTAAGATTTTATGTTGTTTAAATATTGGGTGACAGCTTTCAGTTCTTTTGATGCCAAACATGTACCGTATACATCGTTTCTGCATTATAAAAACCATATCTTTATCAGTAGAATTACCCCAGAAAATTATCCCATACCTAAGGACCGACTCAACAAGACCATAGTATGCAGATAACAGTGCATCTGTATTTACTGTTTGTGCAAGTTTGTACAGTGCATATGAAAGACTACTAACTCTTTTGCACAATGTGTCAATGTATTCTTTCCAATTTAATTTACTGTCTATGATTAGACCAAGAAATCGGGCAGTGTTAACTTCCTGTATACTATAATTATCAAGAACCAAGTTTATATTTTGAGAATTATTGGATTTTTGACCAAAGTGCATGATGCTAGTTTTTGTTAAATTAATTTTTAAATTATTATTATCTAACCATGTAATTATTGATGTCAATAAATCTTTAATGACAGTTTTATATTGATTAATATTCTTACAAGCAATTGTAACGGTACTGTCATCTGCAAATAACGTCATTGATTGTGTGGTAGTTTTTGGTAAGTCGTTTATATAAATTATAAAAAGAAGAGGCCCTAACACACTGCCTTGTGGTACAGAGTAAGAGACATTGCGCCTCGAGGAGGTGTATGTTTCTTCTCTTTTTGTGTTAATATTCACTCTACTTATTTGTGTTACTTGCTGTCGGTTTTTGAGATAAGATTTAAGTAAATTAAAAACATTTCCTCTAATTCCGTAAGCATTCAGTTTATTAAGAAGTATGTCATGATCCACATAGTCAAAAGCTTGTGTCATGTCACAGTAAATAGCACATATGGGAGTTCTTTTATCGACATGACATATAACATTTTTAATAAACTCATAAATAGCCATATTTATGGTTTTTCTTTGTCTAAAACCTTTTTGTTCATTACATAGAATTTTGTTTTTCTCAAGATAACTATTTATTTCGTTATGAATGTACTTTTCGATAATTTTGGAAAAAATCGATATTAATGCAATGGGTCTGTAATTTTCCATTAATTGTTTGTCGTTTTTTTTGTATAAGGGTTTTATAACTGAAAGCTTAAGGTCTTGTGGAAATGTACCTGTGGATATACTCAAATTAATAATGTGGCTCAGATGATGACAGATATACTCATTAACGGCCTTAATTATTTTTGTTGAAATACCATCGTAACCTACGCTATTTGTATGCATACTAAGTGAATAAAGACTTTTGAATTTTTTTATGAGACATTTCGTTCGTTTCGTCCAAAATTATTATTAAGTAAGTATAATGTTTTAAGTATGAAACAAAACAACAGAAAACTCACTTCTTAAGCCGTATAGTTCGGATGGGGGTGGAGGGGACTACGACTACTGAAACCAACATTGTGCGTGGTCCGACATGCACTTGCCCGGTTTTTGATAATATCATCACATCGGCCAATATAATCAAGTCTCAGTCACTAGTATCCCGATACCCGTCAACTAATTTCAGGCCCAACTCGCTTTTCGCTAGTCGTCACTCGTGGGTCAAAATCTTATGTAATATAATCTGTTTAACAGATGTATTTACAAACATTGAAATCCTCAACACAAATACACTTAGATAGAAAACAATAATATGTCAACTAAGCAGAAAATTGACAATGACGTAATACATTTCCATACAACTTTGTCACAATAATGTTCTCCTAACGATGACAAAACTCTGTAACAGCTATGAAACTACGTTCCGGACACATTTCATCTAGAAAATTTACTTATCTGATGGGCATATCTGCAACACCTAACTGCGAAGTATGTGGGGTAGTGGAAGACACTCAACATGTTCTGATGGATTGTTTCCGAAGCGAAATTTAGGCCACATATTTATCAGTAAACAGTACTATATTAGTTTGTATAACAGTGTACTGGCAAGCCCTTTGTCGGACTTAGCGATGTCTTTTTATAAATTACTAGCTGACCCGCGCAACTTCGTCTGCGTAAATTTTCCCCGTTTTTGCAACATTTTTTGCTGCTCCGCTCCTATTGCTCATAGCGTGATGTTATATAACCTATAGCCTTCCTCGGTAAATGGGCTATCTAATAGTATAGAATTAGTAAAGTCAAAGTCAAAGTCAAAGTCAAAGTCAAATATCTTTATTTCGTAAAATCAGGTTAATGATTATTTGAAAACGTCAAAAGTAGTTTAGATTATCGCGTTCAAACAAACAAACTTTTTAGCTTTATACAAATTAGTATAGATACAATAAGCACAAATCATTGTAATAGCACATAAAGCAAAATGAATAAAAAAAATGTACTAACCTACTTCAATTATTTTTATAGGTACGTCTAATTTAAGAGATGAACAGATCGTGAGCCTGCTCATCTCTGTAAGGTCTATAAATATTTTTAAACTTGGAACAAAGAAAATTAATGCCATGTACCCTCACCGACTTGAGTGGCAGGCTCCTTCGGACCTGTGATATGCAATATTCCGCTTCCACAAATTGAAATTTCGACGGCGAGACATCCTCAGAATAGTTTAGCTTAGTCGCTGCCCAACTGTCCACAGTATGCCTGTCCACGTGTTGAATCGAAACACGTCTTATTGGCAAATATGAATAATTCCCTTGATATATAGTTAGAACAGTAAGAATGTTGAGGCAAGGTGGGTGTGGATTTGATGGAAAATTTAATACCCATTAATAAAAATGACTGTCGCATTTTACGAGTGTCATGGCGGACATTGATACATTAAGGTCGAGACATTAATATGTCATCGTGTCAGTTTGATTTAGCATGACGCATGGTGACACTTGACATGATACTGCTAATTACTTTTGTATTTTTTTATATATTAGCTCTGATCCGTGTCTTTGTTTATACATTGAACTTGTTTTATCTGTTAGCAGCAAAAGAAAATAATTAATTAAATAGAAACAACTAAAAAGAGATAAGTAACCGAAATAAATCCGTTGGAGACGGCTAATCCCTACACTGTTACCATTATAATTGCAATGTTTTAATTCGTTTCAGGGCAGTGGATGGGCCTTCCCTGTCTAACCTTACTGATTGCCATTTCGCGTAGTTGCTGACTATAGGTACACGGGGCTCATAAAACTTTCGCCCGTGTAAGAATTGAATCTATAACCTTTGGTAGAGGCACTCCTACTCCTACTGCACCATCGATACAGCCACATAGATATGACATCCAATGGCTTCTACGTAAAACTATCGTATGTTCAAAACGCAACTTTTCAAGATTACGCTTTAAAGATAAAAGTGTGTGTAATTTTAAGACTTAGATATAATTTTTTCACCACGTGAAACTTCACTGTAAAAAAAACTGAATTAAAAAAGCAACTAAATTACACATTTACAATTACAGTTGAAAAATAGCATATTTGAACATATAATGACTACCTCTGTGGCGCGGTGGGAGTGTGTACGACTGCTACGCAAAAGGTCGTGGGTTCGATTCCCACACGGAACACCACTTTGTGTGATCCACAAATTGTTGTTCCGGGTCTGGGTGTACGTGACACAGGGCTAGTAATCTACTGCGGGATTCGTTCTTAAAAAAAAAACAACGAAAAAAATAGTAGTAGTTCCTATTACTATTTTTTTGTTGTTTTTTTCATCGTACTATAAAGATAGCTTCCAAACCTTACCCGACATGCTTTTTTATCTTGACTTCTTAACTTGTACACAACACTAACTTATATTAAAAGTTTATTTTTTTAAAGATCATACCAATGTAGGATTTGGTTTCATATTACTAGCAATCCTGTTAGCCCCTCCAGCTAATCTAAATTGCTTATGTTAGCAGTGGGTTCACGTCTGGGCTTAGATGAAGTATCTGGGCCTCGTAGTAGACGGACGGAGACTCATCGATGGACCCTTCCGCATTTTGGCGCCTAAACTCGAGGCTACTGCGTCCGCATTGGGGAACTTGTTGCCGAACCTGGGCGGACTTAGTGCCTCGTGTTGACAGTTGTACACTTGTACACGGGGGTAGTACGCTCAATGACTCTGTACTGGACACCCGCGTGGGAGACCCCAGCGGACTATGGTCGTCTTGGGCCATACGTGGATACCATACGGTGTCTGCAAAGGTAACGTGCGCATTGGCACACCATGGGATTTGGAGGCGGAGGTGCTCGTGGAAGCTGCGGGCAGCTGTTTCGGGGGTGGGGGGTTCGGTTGCTCTACAGCTCGTGGTGCGGTAAGGCCCACGGGACGATCATTCGATGTCGTGGAATGCGATGGAATCCTTCTGTGAGGACTTTATCCCGTAGAAAGAGGCGGCGGAGCGCGCCAAGGAAAGGAGCCTCATGGCAAACCGGGTGGCGTCGGCACGCAAATCTGCGCCTGATGCAACCTTAGGTGGAGCTGCGGGCGAGCGTATGGGGTAATTTCCTCGTCCACGTAAATGTGAAATGCCCCAAACGCAAAAAACATTGCCACTAGGTGAGCCGCCAGCGCTATAACAAATCACGGCGGCCCTTTCGCGAAGGTGGCGAGTGATACACGGTGAGTTTTTTAGTAGGTGCAAACCCCGCACTACGTCCACTGTCTTCCACGGACGATGGGGGTGTTCGTCAGGATTTTTTCCCGCCAAACAAAAAAAAGGAATGGGTCACGTCGGTAGTATATTGGATTGGATTCGAACCCGCAACCTCACGATTGGAATTCCGATGCCTTAACCATTAGTCTCCCGCCGCTGCGTGAGTCTAATTCATACGATGATTAGTCGTAATAAACAGACTAGTCATTTTTTTGACAAAGGTAATTATGATACACGAGTATGATAATTATCAATTTATGCATGGGCTAATTGTCCTCAAAGACAGACAGTTCAATTTTACTTACATGTAGATATAAATAAAAATACCTAGTATTTTTACACTGTAATGGGTCTAATAGCGTATGATGGACAGAAACAGAGAATGGTGTATCGATCGCAAACACTTCGTCAACTAATGTAAACTTGAACTTTCAGAGACATTGTAAAAGGGTTGTCTAATCAAAGTTTTAATGATACTGATCGAATCGCAAAGAATCAGTCAACGAAGAAGGCTATTGTCAACTTAGGCTATTATTATATTGTACAAACCTAACTGTTACACCAGTAGAGTAAATCATTATTTTACAAAAATTGTAAAACATTGAATTCTCTACAACGTTTCAAGTAATTTTTGTAGTAATGTGCAGCAATAAGAGAGCACTTCCTCAAATTCCACTCTTAAGGGGTTTTTTAGACAACTACAATGCTTAGAAAAAACAGTTGGACGCACCTACGTTCAGCTTGAGTTTGAATTCGTTCATAGAATAGAATATGAATTTTATAATATTTAAATTCGTTCATAATTATAACCAAATTTACAAGCAGCCGTGTCACTTCAAGATGTTCTCGTCGTCGTTGGCATCCTCTTCATCATAATTAATTAGGAAAGAGCGCCAATTAGTATACTTGCGAAGGTAGTTCGCGACTTATTTCTGACGTCGCCACGTATATGCTCCATAATCATAATATACCAGTTGTGAAAATGGAGGCAAATTCAGCTGTAATCATTTTCACCGAAGATGTGAATTATAACAATATAATACTGGTAAAATGTGTAATGAACATGCCACAACATGTGTATATTGTTAGTCCATAATCCTTTTCGGAATATTTTTGATTGTAGTGAAATTGTAAAATGCAAAAACCGTTTACAAGTTCATAATCTGTAAAGGACCGAATTGACCCTAGCTTGACTCTACGTGGTAATTGTTTGTCAAACTAATAAGGCTAAGGGCGTGCAGTGGGCTAAAAATCTCATACCCTCCCCTCCCCCCTAGTGTCTGAGACATCCAGAGAATGAGTATTTTTTAACTAATGTTACCTTGATAAAAACAACTCTTAATAGAGTCCAGCGAAGTCAAATGCTTGGATTTCTCAGCGAGTTCAAGATGTCCCAAATAAAATCCTGGGTCTTGTCCTGGACGAAATCTAAACCCATACGGACTGAGTCGTGACAAGAAAGAAAATTATAATGACAACACAAAAGTTATATCGAAACGAAAGTAATTTAACTTCGAGACACTTATTCTCATTCAAGCGACACACAACGGCGTCAAATGTTTTGTATAAAAAAGGGGAAGTCATTGAATAAATTTGTATTTATATAGCTGTTTTATTTTTTGTAAAAATATAGGCGGTTGTTTGATACTTGGAACAGGCGGTTACATCTTATGTTTAATGAATGGGCTAGTTTCCAACTGGTCAAAATAACCACTCTTTAATAAATGTCAAGACGCAGATTTTATATGGAGATCTCATACAAATAGCGGTCTATGACGTCACTATTTTTTTTCTAGTCAAATCACTTTATTTTTAGATATGATCAATGATAAAAAATCCAATTTAACACGAAATTTTATAGGGACTTAACTTTTGTAAGTTTAAATGTCAGGTTTATTTACAAATTATCTTGATTGATAATTATTTTGAATTTTATTGGTTACCTAGGAAACAAGCGTATTTTAGGAACACTGAGCTGGCTTTTACAAAAAAATAAACACCGACTTCCAAAATAAATAATATATATGGAAACTAAAAAAGCAAACAATAAAATAGGGCCAACAACAAAAGATAATTAAACATTATTTTGAAGTTAATGCCAGGAAAAGTAGTTTTATATTTAAGGCACCAACTTCAAAATGTTTATTTATTTTAATTTCTTGTAGGTACCTATATTATTTTTTGCTTACCTAGTTTTCATTTCTCAGTTTTTAGGGTTCCGTAGCCAAAATGGCAAAAAGTTTCGTCACGTCCGTCTGTCTGTCTACTTGTGCTTCTTTTGCCAAACTTCTTGGCAGTATATGATTAGGTATAAATGAGACAAAAGATGTAGTATAGTCTGGTTATAATTATCCAAAGGTGCATCTTATATACTAACGACTTCGTGTTGATAACAGATAGTAGAAACATTTAATAGATACTGAACGTGCGATAAGGAACATAAGATTGTGATGTAGATTGTAGATACAGCACAAAGATATTGTACTGTAACAGTACACCCCCCTTTAAAAAAATTTATGGTAATAGTGTTTACAATATAAATTTGACCTAGACCTTACTAGTTATTTGCTGATGTATATAAATAATAATGCTATTGTACGCGGTGGAATTTGATGACGCCTGTCATTAGTTATTTGCTGATGTATATAAATAATAATGCTATTGTACGCGGTGGAATTTGATGACGCCTGTTGTGGTGTGATTTGCTGACGTCTGTAATTTTGACTTAGCTGTTGCACGAATGTTTATTATTTTTTCCGTTAAACTCTTCATTCTTCTGTCCAGTGTGTTCATTATGTCGTAAATTAGGATCACGCCGATTGTTAAAATAATCTGTCCCATTGCAACATTTCTTGTCCACCGTAAGTCCTCCTGGATCAGGTTACGGAGTTGGTCCGCTTCGTTTTGATTGAGGCAATTGTCCGTATTGTATGTTATCTGGTCCTTAGAACTTTGATTTCCCATTTTAGATGTCTTGTTGTTACGAGTAGTTGTGAATTAATGGTATATGTTAAGATCTATGTTAATATATATACGAATAGCTTGCTTATATCAGCGATTTTTTATAGACGTACTACTGGCTTTACTTTACGTCCCGATCGTGTAGTGTACGTGTGTGAATGCCTGTCGCAATCCTTTGAATCTGGCACGTAGTTTGATTCGTCATTGATCATGAAAGCTGGTTTCAATCTATCAATTGATATCACTGTCTCTTTATCCCTAATTCTAATGCAAAATGTTTTATCTGTTTTACTAATTACTGGGTAGGGTCCTTCATACGGCGGTGTCAGGGCTTTCTTAATTCTATCACACCGAACAAATACGTGTGAGCATTCTTTGAGTTCGGGATGCACAAATATAGCTTGATTGTGTTTTTTTCTTTTCGGAATTGATGTCATTTGTGTGATGTCCTTTTGAATTTGTTTTACAAACTCTTCGTACGTTGATAACTGTGCTGCTGATGACTCAAAAAATCCTCCAGGGAGTCGTATTGGCGTTCCATATGTCATCTCTGCTGAACTATAACCTGTGTCTTCTCGCAAGCTACTCCGCAACCCGAGTAAAACTGTTGGAATTTCTTTTAACCAATTTTCGTTGGATTCTCTTGTCATTAACGCCGCCTTTAAAGTTCTATGAAATCTCTCTATCATTCCATTGGATTGTGGATGATAAGGTGTTGTCCTAATTTTATGTATTCCCAAAAATTGTGAGAGTGACTCAAATATTCTTGATTCAAACTGTCGGCCTTGATCCGTAGTAATGCGCAATGGACATCCAAAACGAGTAATCCATCCTTCGAAAAGTGTCTTGGCTACTGTTTCTGCAGTTATATCTTCTACCGGAAATATTTCGGGCCATGACGTACAACGATCTATGATTGTGATTAAATATCTCTTCCCTTGTGAAATCGGAAGTGGTCCGACGATGTCAATATGTAAATGTTCAAAACGTTGCGCTGTCATAAATGTACCAGGAGGTGATATCGTATGTCGTTGTATTTTTGATTTTTGGCAGGCTATACATGATCTACACCAATTATTGATATCTTTGTTCATATACGGCCATAAATACCTTTGGGTTATCATTTTTCTCGTAGTTCTTTTTCCTGGATGGCTCATACCATGAATGGTATCGAAAATTTGTTTGCGAAAATGCTTTGGTAAGTAGGGGCGGCTTTTTCCAGTAGACGTGTCGCAGGTGATGTTTATTGTGGAACCCGGAAGCGTAATGTTTTTGAATTTTAATCTTTTATTGTCATGTAATTTACTTAGTTCATTATCTGTTGATTGACATTTTTCCAATTCAGATAGGTGATGGCACGTATATTTCCTCTATTCGAGATAAGGCATCGGCGGTAATATTGTCACGTCCGCTTATGTGTTGAATGTTGGTACTGTATTGTGAAATGAAATCTAACTGCCGGACCCGTCGCGGTGTATCGTTTGATGATGGTTTTTGGGAGAATGCGTATGTCAAAGGTCGGTGATCCGTAAATATTGTAAATTCTCTTCCCTCGATTAATCTGTGAAAATGTTTAACGGCCATGTATATTCCTAACAGCTCTCTGTCAAACGTAGAATATTTTTGTTGAGTTTCGCCTTAGATCATTTAACCACGGGATATGGCATCTACCTTCCAAGCGCGAAGCAATTTGTCTGCCGTTATCGGAGGGAGGCGAGGTAGACACATACAGCACACAACAACATAATTACGCACATTAATGACATTAAGCTTTGTGTACTGTTAAATGCACACTAAACCAAAATCGTATCACAAACATAAATCACTCACATTACTATAAAAGTTTCTGTTATTACACGGTTGACTTTACGTAAACTAATGTATAACGCTAGAGACGGGACACTAAAGAATGAATGAATGGAATGAGTTTTAAAGTAGAAATATTACTTCATATTTTATATTGGAGATTAAATAAATACCAGCTTGTTTCGTTTCTTCTTAAGTTATTTTATATTATAATTTTACATTATAATAAAGTCCATTATTTGCATGAAGGGAACACTGTCGTGTTGACTTGTTCTTAGTTTGAAGCACATTTATCGAGACTTGACCATCTTAAAATAATAATTACAGTAATGATATTAGTATTATTTGTTTAGTATATTAATAGATAATTAACTCCCTCTCGACCCGTCCACCCACTGGACTTTCCCACCAGTGGGTGGACGGGTAATTCACGAGTACCCTTCCACCCACCACGCTAGTGTGAACAGAAATAAGAATCTAGTTATCGATTAAGTTAAAATTAAAAAGAAAATTACTAACATTTAAACTAGTGTGAACCAAAATAATATAAGAACCTAGTTGCTGTCGATTTATTTAAAATTAAATATTCAAATAACTAAGATATAATATGTTGTTGGATATGAACCAAGCTGTTAACTAACGAATCTTTTCTAAAATCAGGCCAATGCTTATGTCTCCACTAATTAGTTGCATTTGCGCATTCAGGATTTGGTCATCGCGAATTTTATAATAAGACTTTCTTGTATTTGTTAATGTGGTATTAGTTTTATAAAAAATTGTATGCAGTAATTTTGCTATAGTTACATAGTTTTTGTTTATTATTTTATTAAGTTTAGCATTGTAGCTCTCACAAATATTATTAGTTTTATCATATAGGTTTTATGCAAAATATATTCTAATAAATCCAGACTCAAACACTTCTTGAATAAAGTGGAGGAATTTCTTTTCATTAATGTGATAACAAAATAATTAATTTAATTTATTTATTTTAAATAAATCGACAGCAACTAGGTTCTTATATTATTTTGGTTCACACTAGTTTAGATGTTAGTAATGTTCTTTTTAATTTTAACTTAATCGATAACTTTGTATATATAACGATTTTGTTTTGTTGTTGCTCAGTGACGTAAGTTATCTAGTTTGTACACTGTCATTTAACAGGTAGGTTTTTAATTTAATTAATTTCGATTTCTGTTTTATTTCTCAGGAATTAACTTTTAATATTATTTGATTGACAGCTTCAATTTGACATGACACAACAACATTTGGTTGTCAGCTGATGTCAGTCCAATTGTCCAATTTGTTGCGGTTAGAAATGCCTTGTTCATTTAGTTTGTTGCGTTTAGTTTATTGATTGTTTAAAATGTATTGTATTTTTTTATTGTTATAGTTATTTCTAAATATTAATATTTTGTGGGTGTCGGCTGGCGGGTGGTGCAGAAAAGTATTCAGAGTAGAGTTTAGTAGTAAAGTAAATTCATATATTTACATAACTAATATTTATTTAGAGAATTATTAGTACTAATGTCTGATAATGATTCATTTTATTCAGCAAACGAATCTGTTGATTCATCGAATAATGATAGCTTCAGCTCGGTTTCAGATTCACTTGGTGATTTTTTGCGAAAAAAGAAAATTACTAACATTTAAACTAGTGTGAACCAAAATAATATAAGAACCTAGTTGCTGTCGATTTATTTAAAATTAAATATTCAAATAACTAAGATATATTATGTTGTTGGATATGAACCAAGCTGTTAACTAACGAATCTTTTCTAAAATCAGGCCAATGCTTATGTCTCCACTAATTAGTTGCATTTGCGCATTCAGGATTTGGTCATCGCGAATTTTATATGAAGACTTTCTTGTATTTGTTAATGTGGTATTAGTTTTATAAAAAATTGTATGCAGTAATTTTGCTATAGTTACATAGTTTTTGTTTATTATTTTATTAAGTTTAGCATTGTAGCTCTCACAAATATTATTAGTTTTATCATATAGGTTTTATGCAAAATATATTCTAATAAATCCAGACTCAAACACTTCTTGAATAAAGTGGAGGAATTTCTTTTCATTAATGTGATAACAAAATAATTAATTTAATTTATTTATTTTAAATAAATCGACAGCAACTAGGTTCTTATATTATTTTGGTTCACACTAGTTTAGATGTTAGTAATGTTCTTTTTAATTTTAACTTAATCGATAACTTTGTATATATAACGATTTTGTTTTGTTGTTGCTCAGTGACGTAAGTTATCTAGTTTGTACACTGTCATTTAACAGGTAGGTTTTTAATTTAATTAATTTCGATTTCTGTTTTATTTCTCAGGAATTAACTTTTAATATTATTTGATTGACAGCTTCAATTTGACATGACACAACAACATTTGGTTGTCAGCTGATGTCAGTCCAATTGTCCAATTTGTTGCGGTTAGAAATGCCTTGTTCATTTAGTTTGTTGCGTTTAGTTTATTGATTGTTTAAAATGTATTGTATTTTTTTATTGTTATAGTTGTTTCTAAATATTAATATTTTGTGAGTGTCGGCTGGCGGGTGGTGCAGAAAAGTATTCAGAGTAGAGTTTAGTAGTAAAGTAAATTCATATAATTACATAACTAATATTTATTTAGAGAATTATTAGTACTAATGTCTGATAATGATTCATTTTATTCAGCAAACGAATCTGTTGATTCATCGAATAATGATAGCTTCAGCTCGGTTTCAGATTCACTTGGTGATTTTTTGCGAAAAACATTTAATGAGCAACACAAATGTTTATTTAATGTCTGTCACATCAACGCTCAAAGTATTCCTAGTCACTACAGCGACTTGGTTGATGCTTTCGCTAATTCCAACGTACATGCCATCTTAGTTTCGGAGACTTGGCTCAAGCCTCACCTTCTTTCTACTTCATACGCTCTCCCTGGCTTCGTTCTCATTAGGAACGATCGAGTCGATAGGAGAGGAGGTGGAGTCGCTATTTATCTGCGTAGTAACTTTTCTTACAAAATATTAACATTTCCTACTTCCAGTAACGGTACTACTGCGGAATTTATTTTCCTAGAGGTGTGTTTCAAGGGGGCTAGGGCCATTCTAGGTGTTGTTTATTCTCCTCCAGCAGCGGATTATTTCTCCAGTTTCGAAATGATTCTGGAATCTATAGGGTCAGAGTATACTCACCATATCATCATGGGCGATTTTAATACCGATCTCCTCTCGAGTAACTCCCTCCGTTCCCGTAAGTTACTCCAGATCGTTGAGTCCACTAGCTTTCATGTCTTACCACTGCAAGCTACTCATCACAACTTGGATGGAATGGATACTTGGTTAGACATCATTCTTACCTCGGCTCCTTCTCTAGTCCGTCATCATGGGCAATCTTTAGCTTCGGGGTTTTCTCATCATGATTTAATTTTTCTCTCCTACAAGCTAAAACCACCAAAACCTTGTCCTAAAGTTACGTACGTGCGTTGCTTTGGTCGAATGAATGAAGATAAACTCCGTGAGGATGCGTCGGGATTGGATTGGGAACCGGTATTTGAGGCCCCTACGGTAAATGATAAAATTGACGTTTTCAATGATTTGGTCGTGGGGTTGTATGACATTCATGCGCCTGTTAAAAAAGTTAAAATTAAGCGGCCTCCAGCTCCCTGGATGACGAATGGAATCAGGATGTCTATGCGGCGCAGAGACCGAGCTTTTCGCAAATTTAAGAAAGACCGGGATGATGATAACTGGGCCCTTTATAAAACTGCAAGGAATCGGTGTAATCAGATGATTCGCAACGCTAAACGCCGCCATATTCTTTTTCATATTAATTCATCTTCTCCCAAGGGTATTTGGCAGTTCTTGGGGACTCTAGGAATTGGCAAACATGGAAGTGTTGATCCTCCGTTGGCGGTTGGTATAGATGAAATCAATACTCATTTCACCTCCTTCGTACCTATTGATCATCTAACCAAGCGTCGTACCTGTGAGTACTTAGCTAACCTTCCTCGCCCCAACGTAGACTTCTTTCACTTTTCTTCAGTTGAACCTGGCGAGATCAATAAGATAATTATTTCTATCAAATCGAATGCTGTTGGTAATGATGGTATTAGCCGTCGCATGATTATACCCATTCTTGATCATCTTCTTTCTGCTTTAACACACATCATCAATTTTTCTTTAGATTCAGGGACTTACCCGTCTTCGTGGCTTTATGTTTTTGTTATTCCTCTGCCTAAAATTACAAATCCCACTCTTCCTAATAATTTTCGACCTATCTCTATTCTTCCGTTTTTATCTAAAGTGCTGGAGGCTTGCGTGCATAAACAAATGACACATTTTGTGCATCGAAATAATGTTGAGCCAGTTTCAATCAGGCTTCAGGCCAGGACATAGCACCACCACTGCTCTTCTCAAAGTAACTGGCGACATTAGAACTGGCATGGATGATACCAAAGTTACGGTTTTAGTTTTGGTTGATTTTTCTAATGCTTTCAATTCTGTCACCCATGATATCTTACTCTCTATCCTATCTCATCTGATGTTCTCGGCAGGTTCTTTAAACTGGTTCTCATCTTATCTTCGGGGACGCCAGCAGTCCGTGCGCGTGGGTGATACTTTATCGAGTTGGCGCGATCTTGACGCTGGTGTTCCTCAAGGCGGTATTCTTTCTCCTCTATTATTTTCTATTTTTATCGATCTCATTACTAATGTCCTTCAGTGTGCGTTCCATCTTTACGCAGATGACTTGCAGTTATATGCCCAGGCCAATGTGAATAACATATCCGAGGCCATCACTAAGCTTAATGGGGACCTTAACGCTGTCAAGACCTGGTCAGACAAGTTTGGTTTGACTATAAATCCGTCTAAGTGTCAGGCCATTGTGATAGGGAGTCAACGCCTTTTAACTCGATTGAACACCGACACATTACCACCTGTCATATTTAACGGCTCCATTATCGCGTTACATTCTTCGATTAAGAATCTCGGGATTTTCCTTGATACTACCCTCAACTGGCATACTCAAATAACAAATGTAAGTCAAAAGGTTACGGGTACTTTGCGGGCGTTATATCGTCTCAAGAACTTTCTTCCTTATAAAACTAAAGTAATGCTCGTCCAAACGCTAATATTCCCCCTGATTGATTATGGTGATGTATGCTATCTTGACCTGAATGCAGAGCTCCTTAATAAACTTGACCGACTTCTAAATAACTGCATTCGATTCATTTTCAATCTTCGTAAGTTTGACCATGTTTCTTCCTACCGTTCCGAACTTAAATGGCTCCCTATTCGCCAGCGACATAGTTTACGCGCTCTCACTACACTCTATTCTATTCTTAATTCTCCTACTGTCCCTTCTTACTTGACTTCCTACTTTCAGTACCTGCACTCAAATCACAGTAGAGATCTTCGATCTTCCGACAATCTACTTCTTTTATGCCCTGCTCATTCTTCTGGATTCGTCGGATGCTCTTTTATAGTTCAATCTGTTTCTCTCTGGAATGCCCTGCCCCCCGAAATTAGGATGGCACCCAATCGCCTTAATTTTAAATGGAAGGTACGCACTTTATTCCTTGATTGATCAGCTGAATCATCACAACATTAGTAACATAAATATTAGTCTGTATCTATGTATTTATTTATGTATGTATGTATGTATTGCTGTAAGTATGTATACTATTGTATAGTTATGTATGTAGGTATATATGTATGTATGTATTTTTGTAAGTATGTATAGTATGGTATAGTTTTATTGTTTTATTTGTGTATTATGTAAGAATAATAAGGAAGTTCTTATTTTACAATTAGGTTACTGCACCTTTCACACATTCCATTTCTACATCACCCTAAGGTAGACTGGCAGAGAATGCTTTTAGCATTAAGTCCACCTTTGTACAACTTTGTGCATAAAGTTTTAAATAAGTAAATAAATAAATAAATAACTAGATTCATAATTCTGTTCACACTAGCGTGGTGGGTGGAAGGGTACTCGTGAATTACCCGTCCACCCACTGGTGGGAAAGTCCAGTGGGTGGACGGGTCGGGAGGGAATTAACTGTATTTTTACCTAATTTTGATATTGATTTGACTGGCCTGTTGGCTTATTGGTTAGTGACCCTGACTTCTAAACCAGAGGTGGTTGGTTCTATCCCATCCAGGATAAAACTTACTTAATTACCTAATTTATCTATAATATGTACTTAGAACTGTATATATACCTATGTACCTATCAACTGTCTGGATGCCATTGTACAGGCTCTGCCTAGTTTGGGGTCAGATGGCGTTGTTTAAGTTGCAAATATATTAATATTGAAAACAATGGGCGAGCTGATCTCATTTTTATTTGGAACTCATCGCACAATGGTCTTACAGCTACTTAATTGGTGGAATGAGGGAAATATTAAAACGTCTTTTTTTATTTTTTATAAGTTTTATTAATCGTAATCATCAATAATTCATTGATTTTTAAAATGTATAAGTTTGTTAAATATATGCCGTATACATTTTTTAGGGTCAGCCTTTTTCATCAAAATATGTAGATATCCTAGTATCCGTATATTTTTGCATCACCAATATTCCCAGCTCTACATTATGATTGATGACATCATGATCAAAGACATGTCTTTTTATTTCTGGGAATATTGATTTCCCTATATAGTTCTCTAAAACGGTTGCCACGATAAATTTTGCAGAAATTGATGGCTTCAGTATTTTTTGAACAATTACAAATATGTAGCGTTGGCACAGCAGTCTCATTCAACTTCTTTCGATTGTTAGGAAGTATACGATAGCTACCTGGTTCAAAATGTTTAGAACAAATCACACTCGTTCGAGTTGGTGTCCAAGTGCTATCTCTTTGGCAAAATTCTATCCACTTCTTTCTTATAAATACTATTTTAGGAAAGCTGCAAAAAAAGTTTTTTATTATTTATACATAACACATGAACGGTGGCTGTCGAGCATGCGCCCCACCTGATGTTAAATGGTAATCGCCGCTATCTCTTAGCATTGTCTAAATCAAGCTGGTGCCTACCGAAAGTAAAAGGAAAAATAGGGAAAAATAAGGGGGGCGTCGAGTGGGGGAATAGTGCCCCTGATGCTCCACACTCACCGAAGGAAACGCAACAGTATGAATACTGTTACTTAACGTTGACATTCTGTGGAGCTACATAACATTTATTTAATTTTGAAAATGACATGATTTTTAGCATTTTTACGTTGAATAATAATGTCATTAATACATAAAGCGTTTTAGTCCTTACTAGATTAAAATTAGTGACAATAAATCATTTCTATATTTACTAATTTCACTATTTTAACTCGATAAATACTTAAGTAAAGTAAGTCATTCAATCATTCGTTCGCACCTTGTACACATCTCTAGTCGAGTCACGGTAATCTGCCTCGGTACCACGAAACTCTCATATCGTCAAACTGTCGCTAACATGGTTATGAAAATTATTGTTTTAAAGCAATAAATAGCAAAAAAATACTTACATGTGAAAAGAAATACCATCTTTGATATAATTTGAGATGTTTGAGCGCCTTTTACACGTTAAAACTGCTTAACAAACCATTTTATCATATTTACGGGAGCTCGTTTTAGCGATAGGCGCACGGATGGACTGAGCGAACGATCACGCGAACTGGTTTTTATAAACTGACAAGACAAAATGTGTCATGTACCTTGGCGAGAGGGGAATACGCGGCAAGGCATCTCCCTATTTAAATTCTCTAAGAGTTTCGCTCAATTTTTGTGAAAAAAATCCTAATGGTTCCCAATTGCGTCCGGATTTTTGTTGTAAGACTCCACCAACGCAAGTAGCACTAGCGTCGGTCATGAGCGCTAGTGATGCGTTGCGGGAAGGATGCGCTGTTAACACTGCGTTTTTCATGCTTTCCTTGCATTTTTCGTAAGCTTTGTCTGCTTCCGTTGTCCAAGGAACAGGTGAATTATCGTTCTTTTTTGAACCATGTAGATATTCGTTTAAAATTCTTTGATTTTCCGCTGCGCGTGGAATATTACTTCTGTAGAAATTGACCATGCCCAAAAATCTTCTTAATTCTTGAATTGTTTTCGGTTTGGGAAATTCCATGATTGCTTTGTAATTTTCTTCGGTAGGGTGTATTCCTTGGCTCGTTATATGATAACCTAAGAAATCTATTTCCCTTCTGAGAAATTCGCATTTTTCGAGATTAATGGTTATTCCATTCTCGTGTAAACGTTTGAAAACCGTTTCTAAATGCTGATAATGCAAATCTTCGTTGTCCGATGCGATGAGACAGTCGTCTACAAATATAAATACGAAGTTGAAATCTCTAAATAAGGAATCCATGAATCGTTGAAATGTTTGTGCCGCATTGCGTAATCCGAAAGGCATTCTTAAGTACTCAAAAAGTCCAAAAGGTGTGATGATGGCTGTTTTTCTATATCTTTAACAGGAATACAATGGTATGCTTTACGTATATCTATCTTGCTTAGTATCTTCTTATTTTCTAATATGTATGTAAAGTCAGTTAATCTTGGTAGTGGGTATTTGTCCGGTACTGTCGTGCTATTGAGCATTCGATAGTCTCCGCACGGTCTCCATTCGCCATTTTTCTTTTTTACTATATGTAATGGGCTTGCCCATGGGCTATCTGACGGTCGGCAAATTCCGAGTTCTATCATATTTTGAAATTCCTTTTTGGCTATGTCGTATTTTTCTGGAGGTAATGGTCTTGCCCGAGCTGCGACGGGTGGTCCTGTAGTGATAATGTGATGTTCAATCTTATGTTTGGGCGCATTGCGGAGAGAGGACCCTTTCGTGATGTCTTCGTATTTGTTTAAAAGTTGCGTAATACGTGGATTCGTTCCCACTGCGATAGTACGAATTATTTGTTGTGTCGCTTTTTCCGAAGTTACATGCGTTGTCAGCTCTGTAACTTTGTCGATAAGTTTGCGACCTGCTATGTCGACTAATAGTTTATAGTGCTCTAGAAAATCTGCTCCAATTATTGGTTGTGTAACATCGGCGATTACAAAATTCCATTTATAACATCGTTGTAGTCCTAAATTCAAGGTAAGCGTCTTCTCGCCGTAAGTCCTAATTTTAGTCCCATTTGCAGCGTATAGTGTGTATTGTTCATTTTGTAAAATTGAATGTCTCTGTTGCTTGCTAATGACTGAAATATTTGCGCCCGTGTCAATCAAAAACTTCATACCACTTTTTCGGTCGGTAATGGTGAGGCGATTGGATGGGTGGATTGCACAGAGTTTCGCCGTTGTCTGTGCTCTTATTCGTTTCCCTGGTTCCGTACGTAAGTCATTGGTTTCCAACCGCATGGTTTAATGCAGTTCTTTGCATATTTTCCGAATCTTTCGTGGTAGTAACAAAATCGATTTGCTCCTCTATAGTTTGTTCTCGGCCTCATAATCGGGAATTGTTGACGTTTCTTGAAATGATTGTGCGTGTTGGGTCGATAGCCATATTGACCTTGCTGAATTGCGTCAATATCTATCTGTAATTTTGCTAGCTGGGCTAAAATGCATGCTGTATTGTTGTCGTTTGAAGTGTCGTTGCTAACAGCTGATATTTCGGTTACTTTTGAATTCATTATTATTTTGTCTGCAATTTGGCTCAGTTTGTCAATTTCCATGTCTTCCGTAACTGCTAGAACCGTAGTAACTGATGTTGGTAAAAGCCTGAACCATAGTAGTTTAATTGTTTCGTCACTGATTTTTCCTCTCCCGAGGACTCGCATTTGACGTAATAACTGCGAAGGTTTTTGATCACCGAGTTCTGTCTCTGATATTAATTTTTGAAACTGTCGCTGTTCTGTTTCTTCGTAACAATCAATTAAACGTTCCTTGATGTTTTTGTATTTATCTGTAGTCGGTGGTGAAGTTATTAGGTCACTAACTTGTAGTATTTCTTCCTTGGATAACTTTGCTATTACTGTACAGTATTTGTATTCGTCTCCTTGCTTCTGTGGTGCTAATATGGCTTCTAGTTGCGTGAACCATAATCTTGGTTGGTCTTTCCAAAATTCCGGAATGCGGGATAAAACCGAGGTGCCAGCAGCTACTTCAAGTGTTCCTTGCTGATTTATGTTCGCCTTGCACGGTGATTGTGCCATGTTTCTTGCTGCGTATTCGTTCGTCGGGGTCACCAATTTGCCAAACTTCTTGGCAGTATATGATTAGGTATAAATGAGACAAAAGATGTAGTATAGTCTGGTTATAATTATCCAAAGGTGCATCTTATATACTAACGACTTCGTGTTGATAACAGATAGTAGAAACATTTAACAGATACTGAACGTGCGATAAGGAACATAAGATTGTGATGTAGATTGTAGATACAGCACAAAGATATTGTACTGTAACACTGATCAATGAATATTGATGAAATTTTGTGAAAAGATGTCTACTTAGTTTGATAGCTAAATATTAAAAATGATTATTTTAAGGGCAGGACAGGTTTTTCAAAAACATTTTAAGCTTTTTTATATTTTTTTTTGATTAAATGAATATTTTTGGAAATAATCGCACCGAAAGTTGTATAAATTGTGTATCCCCCCCCCCCCCTTAACTTTTGAACTGTGTGCCCAAAAAATATGAAAAATCGCAAAGGCAGCGCTTAATAAATACTTTAAATTAATGGATGGAAATTATTTCGGACATGATCGGATATACCGTCATTGAATTATAGCCTAAAAACTGCGTTTCTTAACAAAAGGGCGTAAGTGCATGAACATACGCTTTTCTGCAGATGCAATTATTTAAGGCTGCGGAACCACACAGTTTTTTTTTTTATAGATTGTAAATCATAAAATACGAGCGGGAGGGCGTGTGGGCGCCGACGCAATGGAACCCCGTCACTTACTGACACGTCTTTGAGGCGCGCGAGGAATGCTAGCGCGCCGTCGACCCGGGCCTAATCTTAAGCTGGACGGCAAGCTGCCTACTGCTCGTCCGCAGGCCTGCGCTTAGGGTGGCCGGATGTCGTCCCTTGGCACCCGTCGCCCGGGGCGTATCGCGCAGCGGCCGGGGCGTGAGGACCGTCTATCTCTCACGTGTTCTGCCGTCTTCTTTTGCAGCATCACCTCCTCGCAAAGGAAGAGTACTGCCTCCCATTCCCTCTCGCTCCGCAGCATAGCCCCGGACGCGAGAGGTCGCCACCGCCGATCGCTGCCACAAGGACAAGCCGCTACTTGGCCCAAGCGGGGCACACCTCCACCGTGTGCTCCACCGTGTCCTCCGGCCGATCACCGCAATGGTGACACCCGGGCGTTTCCTCCCGCCTAATGCGATGCAGGTACCTCCCGAAACACTCGTGTCCAGTGAGTAACTGCATCAGGCAGTAGATGAGGACGCCATGGCGCCTCTCCAGCCATTCCTCAACTCAACTTCACCTCGCGTCCAGGGCTCATCGAGGCGGTCTGCAATTACTTTCTCAAAGAGCTTGCCCACCTCGTCAAGCAGCATTATGGGCCGGTACGTCGACGGAGAGTCCGCAGGGCATCCTGGCTTCCGTATCAGGACCAGCTTCCCCGTCTTGCAAAGAAGCGGGAAGTGGCCCCTATCCAGGTAGGCGCTCATGAGACCCCACACTCGAGGCCCGAGAGCTTCTTAGGCCAGGAACAAGGCTTTCCCCGGAATGCCATCGGGTCCTGGGGCGGTATTCTCAAGTCTACTTCAGTTTCTTCCGGGACGTCGTCGTCGTTCGAGTGGTCCGCTTTGGGCATCGCAGTACGCAGAGCCATGCACGGGACTAACGTGGGCGCCACCTCAGGTCCCTGTCGAGAGTCTCCAGCATTTACTGGCGGGCGACTTACTGGCGGCGGGTACTTGGCCCGCCAGACTGCCTCCTAAAGGGTGGCCTTCGCTGTTCTGTATCCCTCGTACAGATACGCCTCCCTAGCCTATGCATTCGAAGAACTGATGCGGAGCCTGCGATGTCTGGTGCGTTTGTTGAACAGACGTGCATTTTAATATTAGCATAAATTATACATGTTTATTAAATCAGTGACCTAGATTACTAAACACTTGCAATTTATAGTGTATGAGTAAATGTTAGTATGACAATCGAGTAAATCAAACTATCGCAGCCCTCCCAGCACACCTCAGTCTCAACAGACAAAAAACCTCACCGTTGAAGCCTTGAGGACCAGCGATATCAAGCACTGGATGACATCAATTGAACAATGTCTGAATGAGGTACGTCAGATTGCTGCAGACAGGAAACTGAACTCAGAGCAAAAACTAGGGATAAATACTATTGCGCGAAAGGTGGGAAATGTAGTCTCTCAAATGGCTGTGCACTATCAATCATTAAAGGAAAAAGCAATTTTAATTCATACTTCACTAGAAGCCTTGAAAGAAAACCAGGACCTAGCTGAATTCCTTAATGATTTTAAAAAATCTATCAGGCAGACCATGGAAACTGCAAGTAACCAGTGAGTCAAGACAAGCTCTCCTTTGCCGAAATGGTCAAGACCCGTAATAATAATATTGCGGCCTAAAAGTTTCAGTTCAATAGCAATATATCCAAAAGATCGGCAAAAATCCAGTGACGACACTAAAACTCTAGGCCAAAAAATTATCTGCCCAGAGCAACTAAAATTGCATATAAGAGAACTACGTAGGACCAAGAACGGTGGTGTAATTATTAGCACTGAAACAAAGGACGATATAGAGAAACTTCGTAAGTCGACCCAGCTAACCAGTTCCGGGCTGAAGGTGGAAGAGCCGCATAAAAGAAGACCTAGAATCACAATCATCGGAGTTCCAACTACTCTACGTGACCAGGAAGTGTTTGACTGCATATTTGAGCAAAACCTAACTGACAAGATACCAAACCTAAGGCGTGAATCGTACATGTCCTCCATAAAGTTGAGTCACAAATCGGGAAGAAAAGACGCACCAACATGCAGTTTTGTACTAGAAGTGTCGGCTAGCATAAGAAATATAAATCAAGATCGTATATTTATCAATTGGACGTCCTGCCCAGTTCGGGACTTCACGTTAGTGACCAAATGCTTCAAATGCCAACAATATGGACACGCAGCTCGAACTTGTCGCGAAGCAACATACACGTGCGGGCAGTGCGGTGAACTAGGTCACCAGGTAAATGAGTGCCCTAAGAAAAATGACTCGCTAAAATGTGCAACTTGCATACGCTTCAAAAAATCACAAAACAGGTGACTGAATCTAATTATATAAATAGCATAGACTATAATGAGGATACCTAAAAGCGTCATAATATGATATAAATATTGTTATTTACTATAAATCATATTTAATTTGTTACCTATAAGTGTGTACCTACATGTTTTATTTTGATTAATATTGTAAAAAAAATATAAAATAGGTTCTAATAGTTTACTACAAGTGCCCTTAACGCCCGTGGCACAGGCTTACCCTTGTACAGGCACCCTGTTGATATCCCTATATTATGTATTTTTTATGAACTACATATATACATTTTTAGTTATTAAAATGTAGGCATGTTTAACAGTTGTCTAGTTGCCATAGTACAGGCTCTGCCTAGTTTGGGATCAGATGACGATATATTATTATAAGAAGATATTATTAATAGACGTTATTATGTATCTACTGCCTAATTTATGTATATGTTTCTGTAAAAAAATATTTTCGTAATAAAATTTATTATTAATATTATAGTGAGGCCAGCTCCCGCGACCACCAATGCACCTGGCGCCGAGTGCGACCTGGCCGGACTCGAGGCATTACCACGTTGCATACCCCCGACATATACACTGGCGATGGTCCGACATGCTCTTGCCCGGTTCTTAGCGTATTAGTTTGTAGTTTATTTGTGTTACAATAGTATAATCATAACTGCTCATTTCTATTCACAAAATGTTGCGTTTTGCGAAACAAGGCCGTTGATTTTTGAGCTTTTATGATTTGATGAAGGTCAAGTATCCGGTATCGAACACGGTACTCAAATCGCATTCCGTAATATTTATTATTGAATAGTTCCGATGGTCATCTGTGGTCTTCATCATCAGCTCCATTTCACTCAATGGTGTTTTTTAAGAGTAAATGCACGAATTACAACAAAATATACCCAAATAATTATAGGTATGCCTTTGATTATTTATAAAGTATACCCTTTCAAACACAAAAAGATTTTTTCAAACCAATCAGATAACAAAAAATAAAACAAAAAAATACAGTCGAATTGAAACTTGAAGTCGATTAATAAATAACGATACTGTACAGTACTCTTTAATGTTGAGGTATCGTAGTACATATATCAAAAGTAGGTAGACATAAGCACTCAGTATTATGTATGTGCCGGCACTGAGTCGTTCTTTTTTATATTCTTCTTCTTCTTCTTTTTGCAATGTAGCAAATATATCGGCTAATTCTGCCAATGTATTATTTTTTGTCGTTTTCGTGGTCAGCCCGCGCGAATTGTCAAAATCTTGACATAAATGGTTAATAGAGAGATGCGCTTAGAAATGCATCAATGCATGTGTTAGATATGGGGCTATATGGCTATGTAAATAGCCATATATATAATCAATCCATGTGTTGGATATTGATCTACTATGTAGATGTGTTTTGGAATATTGATTGTTCCAGTTTATGTGATGTTGTATAAAACCGAACGAAGGTTTGATGGAACTGTTTTATAAGTTTGAGAGGTGGTCTGGAGTCTGATGACGGTGTAACCATCACAATGTATTGACTGGTTATCATAGCGATGATTATAAGATCATCCGTGTCTGCAAAATTATGTTTGGTAGTTATATTATACTGTATGAAATACCTACTCGTGGCACAGAACAATTCAAAGATCTAATAAACCAATTATTTATATTATAGATGTACCCACAGATATTTTAGGATGATGTTTGTATTGTGATTAATACTGTGTCAGTTGTTTATGATGCTTATGATATTAGACATGAGAATGCATTGCAAAGGCTGGAATGAATATACTAAATGTAATTGCAACTGATAATATCATTAATGAATTAGACTAAACTCTTTTATCACAGATGTACCTATTAAACAAACTCTAATGTGGGATCCTACCCACATATGTAGGTATTTGATGAAACAATTAATTATTACAGTTAATATTTGTATTGTTTGGATTATGTAATCTAGTGTCTATATCTTTATATAAATTGTTGTATAACGATTTAAGTATAGAATGATGTTAAAAACACTGCTTAATATCTATAATGTACCTAAAAAGTTATAACTGTGGCATTCTACCCACATAATAGAAAATGTGAGTAGAAAGTATAAAAGCAGGACAAATTCTGACCTAGCCCTTTTTTCTCTGGTGTCATCCGACGGCGAAGGTACGATCCTTATTCAAAGTTACTTTATATTGTTTCTATTGTATTATATAAATAGTGTTTTTCTATACTATGTATAATGTTTGTGTATACTAGCTGATTGACTGATGAAAAGATATTGCAATGTGTCTAATTGTCTATTGTCCTGTAAGTTGTGAATCATCTGCCTTGTAGTAATATAGTAAGACATTGCAATGGTATATCTAAGTCTCAGTCAATTAGAAACATTGCAGATTGCTTATGTAAATATCATATTAGCAAATGTATATGGCAAATGTTTTGTTAGGAGACGGCCTAGTTTTCTTATCACTTCTTTTCCTAGGCAATAGGTCCTCTTGGAAGTGACACTAGCATACCTCCCTACTCCAATTCCTTGATATAACCAGAGCGAATTGTATTTTGACAATATAATGCTGTTTGCCATTTGTTACTTTGTATTATTCTATACTACCCTGAATAGATACCCCGACAATACTGAACTGAGTGATAGGAACCTTAAACAATATACAGACACACACATTACATCCTGACATTTCTTGAACAGAACAAGGTCTTCCAATTATGATACTGTTCTGTAGAACCATTATCCCTCAGTAAGTTTTGGTTACAACTCATTATGCTACATTCTCAAATGACACACATGTAGTCAATATTCCTGACGTGAGATAGTATATTGTAGTTCTAAATCTATACAAGCTTTACATACATACAATTGCTACGACATACTCGTAGCAATTCTATCAAAGCTTTTCTTATAATTATCAGCTTACACCTTCTACAACCTCTACGTTCCCTACAAGCTTCTAACACATGCGGCTGACATCTTTGAGCGCACCGCGCAAGCGCCTGTCTGCTTGCCGCGATAATGAAAAAAAAAAGAAAGTAAATAAGAATCCTGACCTCTCACAGTGTTAGTACACTGGATTGGCTATACCGTACAAAGCGATACCAGTTTCAAATGCCAATACGAATGACCTTCATTTGAACCTTTATGACATACTGAGCCGAGCAACTTCGTATGTGTAAATTTTCCCCAATGTTGTAACATTTTTCATTGCTGCTAAGCTCGTATTGGTCGTATCGAGATGATATATAGCCTAAAGCCTTTCTCGATAAATGGGCTAGCCAACAGAAAAGTATTTTTTAAATTCGGACCAGTAGTTCCTGAGATTATCGCGTTCAAACAAACAAACAAACTCTTTTGCTTTATAATATTAGTATTGATAAGACAAATGGCCGTGATTGACGTTATTTTCTCAAATTACTGTCCAAATATCAAAATCAAATGGGAGTCTTGTTGTTGTCAGCGTACTAGTATTATGTCAGGTTATATAGTGTCTGTTTGTGTAGGTATGTAACGACAACGTTTGACTAGGTACACCTTTCTGTTACACATTGTACAATATGTCATGCATATATTTTAGTTATCCATGTATAAAACAGTAAATTCTCTGACAGGCTTAGGATCAGATGTCTTTGTGTGAGTCGTCACAATAGATCTTTTAGGTCGCAGCGACTTCCGGGCTATATATCCCGGCCTCTATCCAGATACAACACAATACTTTGTGTGAGTTGTTCATAAGAGTATTACAGTATAAACCGTTCAGAACTTCCAAAAACAACACGCTAACTGCTCGACCCGTCCAAATTGATACGAACATTGTCTATGTCGTTATTCAGTTTGATTGCCTCCATTTTGCACAAACTTTTCAGAGACCCTTCAACTATTGGGTCTTAAAAACTCTTCGTTTAAGTATCGGATGCCAGTGTAAGTTCCAAACTATGTAGTACTGATTGCACTTAAAACGTAATACGAAGATTTCAAAGTTATTCACAATGTTTTTATTCGATTTCGCGGCAAGACCGCGCGAATTGGCGCATGTCCGGTGCGCTCAAAGAAGTTCTAAGCTCAGCTTTCTATATACTATTATGTCAAGATTTTGACAGTTAAAAGCGTGGGCTCGAAACGAAAACGAAATAAAAAAATAGTGAATAAGGACCCAGTCGTGGATGACAGTGAAGGAATAGAGAGTGCACTTGTGTCTGCGCATACACTTGTGCATTTCTGCGTTGGCTAGTCCCTGATGAGATTGGAGTAGTGTTCTGAGGCCATAACCGACATCAGTTAGTATAGAATACTTCGTGGCGTAGTGGCGACCAAGTTGTTCGAGATATACACGAGACAATGTTTTCTAGGAATGAAACCTGAAAATGAAGCAAGATCATTAAACGAAATTCCCTGCATAAAAGCCTGTATAAAAGCCAAAGGTGGCCATTTTGAGTAGAATATTGTTTTTATTTTTTGCTGAGACTTTAATAAATATGTACATATACATTTTAGTAATATTACATTACTTCATTAAAAAAATGCATTTTCATTTGTAACAGAACTTATGGCCGGACTAGTTATATATATATATATATATGTGTCTGTGTGTGTGTGTGTATGTAAATGCGCCAGTGTGGCCTTATGAGCTATTAGCGGCTTAATATTCGAATTAACATTGTGGTAATCCATCATAATGTGGTGCAGACCTCGAGCAATCTAAATTCCGATTATAATTTAATCACTTCGATTACATAGATGCTACAGTATTACCGACACTACAAACACACTATAATTTTCACACAGGACTATATCTAGCGACAATTCCACCAGACAGGTGCTTTCGCGTCGACCGTTAAATTCAGACTCCCAAGTCAGACTAATGCCACGCTCCCGCCATTCTACATATATGTAAACCTCAAAAGAGTGTGACGCCACTCAACGGCCGCCATGTTCAAATGAGTCAACACACTAACTATTAAACAAAACAGATTTAAGGTTAATGGAAAATAATTAGCGAACTCCTAGGAAACACTAAACTTGTGGTCGATTTGATTCTCAAAATATAGCTCATTACACCAAAACTAAAAATTAAAAAAAATGTTATACCAAAAAACGGATATCCGTGTTATCAACTCTGTCAACTACACTCGGACAAACCGCTCGGCGTTTCCGTTTAATTTAAATAATAAGAAACAATGATTGTGTAGTACGTAGGTAATTAGTAGATACTTTTCAGTAGTTACTATTGTTGAAATAGATTGCGGTTTTAGCTGACGCTCCGACATCACTCCTGTACATATACAGAAATTGCTCGTTCAAAGGTATTAGATAGATATTACATAGACGACGGTCGACGTAAATACCATACGCTGGGAATCGCATATTTGATACACCACGGGTATCAAATATGCGATTATCTGCAAATATATTTTGTTTATGTTTATTTGCAGTCATTTTGGTCGGTTTAGGTAGGGCTTGGACCCGCTTAGAGTAGTTTTTATCAGCATGATAATATATACACGGGAGGTCTTACATCATTTTGAAGTGGGATGTTTGAGCCCCTTAGCCCTCTCTGAATCCGCTATTATCGATTAGTTTATTATCGCGTTATGGTTTAGTTCGCAGCCATAACGTTAATTAAAATCTGCTTATCGAATTAGACATAATAATACGGTGCAGTCGGCTGCCACCACCGCCCCGCCTCTACGTGTAGGATAAAAAATAAAATACAGATTGCCTGGCCTGTCGTCCTTCATGTCAGAAGTAAACAGATAACGCCAAAAAGCCAGAAAAACCTGTCCTCCATGATACGTAAGGAATGCCACGATTCAGAGGTACCTTGAAGTTGGAGAACTCGAGGATCATATCATACTTCTTAAAATTAATATATGCAAAGGAGTAGACAACTCCATGCAGCCCGTTATTAAAGGGCATTTTATTTAAAAACTACCCAATGTATAATGATGAAATTTGAAGTAAAACTGTCTTGTGTAAGCCGATATTTAGTTTGATAGTATTTTTTTTTAACAGAAATAAATATCTTTAAGAGGGGCACTCCATACATGTGACATAAGACTATTATAATTTTTTTTAGAATACGTCTACTCGTGGCACATCATCCAATAGGTTTTTTTTAAATGGTTGTTTAAAAAACTACCTAATAAGCTCCGAAAGTTTAACCTTGTTAACCGTTTGACCAAAAAATACGAAAAAAAATACAAAAGTAACACATAAATAATAAATTGAAGTAATTTTTATAGGCATTTCTTGCCACTGACTTTACAAATACAATAATTGCATTTTTGAAAGATAGAAAAATTTGAATCCAGACTCAGGAATCGAACCCGAGACTTCCGTAGCCAAACCGGGGCCAGAAGCGAACCACCTATCTGGACTATGTTACTAGATATCAAATTCTTCTATCTCTTAATGCTTTTACGGGTTAGGCCCCCGTAGCGCCATCTAGTCGGAAGTTAAAGAACTATCACGGGGCCACGGAAGTCTCGGGTTCGATTCCTGAGTCTGGATTCAAATTTTTCTATCTTTCAAAAATGCAATTATTGTATACATAAATAATACTTTCAATTAAAATATATTCAACGTGGTCGGGTTAGTCTTTGAGTTATTGCCGAAAAACTGCGCTTATCAACGAAAGATATAAGTGCCATGAAGATCGCTCTTTTGCTGGTGAATTTTTCAGATTGTGATTTTTTATAAGATATGTAGTGCACTTTTCTGTAGTGATAGCTGCGGAACCCAACACTGAGCACTACCTACGTCCGACATGCTCTTGCCCAGTTTTTATTTCAGCTAAGATATCAATTTTACGTAAATCTTTTAGCAAATTCATGTTAAAGTTTGAGTGGTAGGCGAGTTTGCCTCACGTGGTAATCTGTGTGGAGGTGACTGGGATCTTCGGACATCACGTATATTCCAAGTAAAACGACGACTAATTTTACAATTTGTATTTATTAAATTGATACTTGTTCACGGTTCATTGTCTAATACAATAATGCCCCAATGCGTCCAGCTTGCTGCTTTATAAACGATTCTCCCCACTAAACAGTCACGTGATTATCGTTAGGGTTGTAAACAAGCGCAGATGCTGTTTTGTTTCCAAGCCGCACGCGTTGTTTTCGTATACAAAACTGTATTGGGCATAATTTAAATATTAATTAATAATTAATTAACGATCAATCAAAAATAATAATCACAAAACTTTGTAATTGCGCAATCATGCATGAATTTGAATTTGAGGAATAACTAAATCTTCTAGTTACATGAAAAATCGTTTCCAAAATCTGAGTGTTTTAGTCTCTCGACGGCTTGACATTTCCCCAAGGATAAATTTGTATTCAAATAAAACCGGGCAAGAGCATGTCATGCGCAAAATGTTCATGGCACTAACGCCCTTTTGTTGAGAAACGCAGTTTTTCGGCAATAACTCAATGACGGTATATCCGATCATATTTGAATAATTGTATTTTAAAGTATTTGTTAAGTGCTACTTTTTAAAATATTTTTTTCATATTTTTTTGCTCACATGGTTCAAAAATTTAAGAGGTACACAATTTATGCAACTTTCGTAGCGATTATTTTCAAATAAAGTATTAGAAACCTTAAAATGTTTTTACTAGGACCTGTCGAATGATGTACCGCATGTTGATGTTGACATGTTTTATTATTTAGCTATCAAACTAAGTAGCGGCTAGTACAAGACACCTTTAACGTACCTATCCTACCTCATTTTTAAAGTTCCGAAGCAAAAATGGCAAAAACCGGAACCCTTAGCATTTGGATATTTCGTAAATATTCATTAGGTAGTCTTTGAGTAATATTCCTGTGACATACGGACGGGTAGACAGACGGCCATGACGAAACTATAAGGGTACCGTTTTCGCCATTAAGGCTACGGAACCCTAAAACGTACCTATCCTACATCATTTTTAAGGTTCCGAAGCAAAAATGGCAAAAAACGGAACCCTTAGCATTTGGATTGATATTAAGTTTTGTATATTTTTGTCTAGTTGGCGTGATTTGGAGTGGACCATGAAAGACACGCACGCGTGTGAAGTGAACTGTTAAATAGTTAAATAATTTGCATAATAATTAACTATATTGGAAGAAACGTTGTTTGTCGATTGAAATCGAGTCATTTGCATGCATGCATGTAAACGACCAGTTCACCAACTGGTCGTTTACAGCACGGGGTTTGGTTATTTATGGTATAGTATGCATCTTGACTACTCTCTAGGATCCTGGGGGTAGGTAGGGGACATAATAACCTTGGTGTCATAACGCCCGTCTACTAGCTTGGGTAAGTGGTTTTTACCGTAGTTTTAGTTTAGTCTTTAAGTATTGAATTATAGCTTTGTAACACTACTTTTTGAGATTCATTCTAGTGAGATGAACTCTAGCTTGATATACCTTAACAGGGTGGACTACAGGCAATATGAACCTAGGTAATTTCCTACCTAAACCCTAGGGCCCCAGAGAGAATTCGGAATAGAGCCGTATAGCCAACAATGTTTCCTCAAATATCGCTCACTTGAAAATTATCAAGTTATTTCACAATTTTGTCTGTTACACATGCCAAGATCTATTCCAATTTACGCCACACCACACGAAATGCACAAATACTAGAGTGACGGCTTACAAATGTGCCAAACCAAAGCTAGGTTTCCAATAATTATATCACTTTTTACCAATTTCAATAAAAAATCCGGCGCGCGACCGCCATGGTTCCAAAACGCTCATGACAGGTATTGTCCACATTGATGGAGTGACACGGCGTTCACTTTAATCGATTAGCATAATTCAGTAAATATAGCAAACATTATGCTAAAACATTTTAAGGTTTTTGAGAAACTTTTTGGTTATGTGAATATTTTCGGAAGTAATAGCTCTTATAGTTGTTAAAATTGTGTTCCCCATTATCTTTTAAACCGTTTAGTCAAAAAACAGAGGTTAAATTATTACTTCCAACTAAAATTATTTTCAACATGATCGATTATCTTCTTTGTGTTATTGCCGAAAAACTGCGCTTCTCAACAAAACGCGATACGCTCTTTTGCTTATGAACGTTTTCAGATCGTATTTTTTCATTATATAGTGCATCTTTTTGTAGTGATAGCTGCGGAACCCTATACTGAGCATGGTCCGACATACTATTACCTAGTTTTTCTTATTATTACGATAAAGCATATAACATTAACTTTATTATTAAAATAGCGAACCCCTCCCGGTTTCACCCGCGTAGTTCCCGTTCCCGTGGAAATACGGGGATAAAAAATAGCCTGTCACCCGGGGTTAGTGAAGCTTCACAACGATGAAAGAATTTTTTAAATCCGTTTTGGAGCCTATTCAATCAAACAATCAAATCTTTCCTCTTTTTAGTATTATTATATAGTATAGATAGGCATAAATATGTCTAAAATGCCTAAAACTATTTAGTACTTACGTAAACCGTAGCTCTTATGGCCATTGAAACAGGTTTTTTATACTGGTTTTAAAATTAAGTACATCAGCAATTAATAAATAATCAAAATACTTTTGATTATTTATTACCTAATTGCTCATTTCCGAAGCTAAGCATTAAAAATATAGATAAAAGGATGTATTATTGAATGGCAATTGATTACAGCCGTCGGTAAAGGTAAGGTATATGTTTTTGCTTCAATTACGATTAATTTCATAAGTCCAGTTGTATTTTAAGTATCTAAACGTTATCATTTTTAGGATTTTGTTTTACCTCTTTGTTGGCGTATCTTATATACCAATACCCATGCTAAATTACAGATTTTTGGTACTAAGGGCCTCTAAAATAATCTGAGGACAGACAGACGGACGAACATGGCGAAATTTAGAAATTTTACCAGGGTTCCGTTTTACCATTTTGGCTACAAAAGCCTAAAAATAACAATTTCTAGAGACTTACTCGCTGCGGAATTATTCAGCTCAAAAAACATTTTTGTTGTTTTTTTTCAGATTCTTTCCAAGTAGATACTCTTTAAATACTGACAAGCTTAAGCTTTTCGCGTTGCATGATTACAAATATATAAAACACGGGGATTGGCGCTATCGCGTGTTAAAGGCTTGACGACTCGATCACTTTGCACCTGCCACTACCATAGATCATTGCATTAATACCCGTGTTATTTATTTTTTAACACTGTTAGTCAGCTTGGAATTTACATAAATTTGGGAATATGATCAGAGTGTACACAGTGTAGTACTTAGTTTTTCTGACTTACTCATTCAGTATAATTTCCAGATTCATCATGATTATAGACGCATCGTCTGCGCAGGAGACCGTTACTGTAATCCAAGGTGCTCTGCATGTGCTCACTGCTTTGCAACTCACAGCATTTAAATATCCCGATCAAACTTGTGTTTTTGGTGAGTAATTAAGATTACTTACAGTTATAGGTACTCTGATAGGTACACTGCACTAATTAATAGTACCTGACTAGTGTTATAAGGTGATAAGAGTTCAATAGGTGTAGCAGTCAAATAGTGATATAGCAACCCCATGCAAAAGTATTAAATAAACATTTTTACTCTAATTATGTAAATTTAAAGTTAACCATTGACATTTTATTTCCTTTTTATCCTTCTTATTTAAATCCTAGGCCTAAGCCTAGAATTAAAAAATCGAAGGCTTAAACTAATTGAAACCCTGTATTTAGCACTAATTACAAAATTATATATGTCATTAATTATGATAAGTGTATCTGCTGAGAATAATCTAGTTTCTGGAGATAAAATAAAAGCCTGTTATTATTACTATTTCAGATCAACAGACTTATGACTACATAATAGTCGGTGCAGGGACAGCTGGATGCGTCCTCGCTAACAGACTTGTGGAAGATAACAACATTTCTGTGCTACTCATAGAAGCTGGAGATGATCCTCCACTCGAATCTAGCGTAGGTTTTTTGAGCTTTGTATATAACTTAAACACATTTTCTTAACGATTTTTAATATCAGACCATATATTTATAGATTCCCGCGTTGATGTTGTATCTCAAATCAAGTGAAGGAGCCTGGAACTATACAGTAGAAGATCGTGGAGTAGCTGTAGAGTCACATAAACCTAATAATGATGATATGTCCTTAGGTAGACTTCTTGGAGGAAGCAGTTCCACGAGCTACTTATTATATAGTTCAGGAAGCAGACATGACTATGATAATTGGGCGAAAATAGTGAACGATTCAATTTGGAGCTGGGAAAATGTTTTACCATACCTAAAGAAAAGTCAAAGACTTAAGGATAAACTACTCTTAGAAACGGATAGTGATTTTTATGGCCAGAACGGTAACATTGGATTAACAGTACTTCGCAATGCTGGCACTATTAAGAGAGAACCTTATCTTGAATCTTTCAATGAGATGGGAAACGATATTGTTCCCAGTGTTAATGGAAATATTTCTCTTGGATATGCGAGCGCAATTTATACGATAAGCGAGATGGTGCGACAGAGCAGTGCATATTCATACTTAGTGCCAAAGATGAATAATTCCAATTTACACGTCTTGAAGAATACTATAGTAAAGAGAATTATTTTCGATGGATACAAAAATGCGGTTGGTGTAGAAGCGTACACATGTGATGAAAGATTTATATTTGTGAAAGCTAGAAAAGAAGTTATTATAGCAGCTGGCGTAGTCAATACACCTAAACTGCTAATGTTGTCTGGTATTGGACCGAAAGAACAATTGTGCGAGCACAAAATTCATACACTATCAGATCTCCCAGTAGGTGAAGGTCTTCAAGACCATTTAGGAGTAACTGTAATTTATAATATGACAAAGTTAGTGGTTCCGTATAGACCTTTTAATCCAAATAAATACCCAGCAACAGTTATAGTTGGCTACGTAAACATGAATAAAACGGACGACTATCCTGACTATCAATCAGTAAACTTTGTGAACTTTCCGAAGTCACTTATCAATTATTGTACTTTTACATATTTTTACAATGATGAAATTTGTAATAATGCAATAAAGACTAGCATTAACTCTCAGATGATGTTCACAGTAATTAACAAACAAAAGTTTAAGTCTCGTGGAAAAGTTCTTCTAAAAAGCAGGGACTTTAAAGATGATCCTTTAATTTATACTGGTTATTATACTGTTAAAGAAGATTTAGAAGATCATGCCAGAATTGTTCAAGACTTTGCGAGAATTCAGGAATCTGAAACGTTTCAGGAAATTGGAGGACAATTTCAAGATCCAAAACTACCAAAATGCGGTAAATATGATATAGAAGATTTAGAATACTGGAAATGTTACGTCCAGTATATGATGACATCTCAACATCAATACAGCAGCACCTGCCCTTTGGGCACCGTAGTCGACTCACGCTTAAGAGTGTACGGAGTTAAAAGATTGCGTGTCGTTGATGCTAGCGTTATGCCTAACCCAACAGCAGGAGGTACTTTAGGCTCCACTATAATGATTGGTGAAAAAGCAGCTGATATGATCAAAGAAGATAAAAAATAATAATTGAAAACCCGAACCAAAGAACAAAGTTTTCAGCAATACCTGTTCAATCTTGATGTCTATCAAATAAATTATTATGGCTGAAACTGTTGTTGTAGATTTGTTATTTCTGGTCAGTATAGGTTATAAAAAATATTTTTCCCCAGTAAGCCGATGTCTTGTGTTAACTTCTGTATCGATATATAGTCTTAAATTGATTTTTTTTTCAAATGTTTAAATGACTACATTAAAGTGTTTATTATGATATTTAAAGTTTCACCGTAGCCAAATTAGAAAATGATAACTTGGCATAATTTTACTCATATAAAATAAAGCTTCGTTTGCATCCTCAGAGTACGAAATCGTGTAAATAGGATATGTTCAAGAATATTATAGTCAAAAACTGACAAAAGACATTATTAATAGTAATATATGTACTCGTAATAGAACAAAATAGGCTTGTTAGAAACTTATCTACGGAAACAATTAACACACAGGTGACAGGATGTCTATAGCAGTTTTTAGGTTTACTAACTCTTAAAAACCAGTAATAAAAACGAAGGCATTTTGTCTAGTATTATTATTGTGAATGTACGCAATCAATTGATGAAATAGCCCAACTAAAATTGATTTCAGTTGGGCAATTTCATCAATTGATTAGAGGGTATAAAGTCTACGTACATTCACATTAATAATACTAGGCAAATTGCCTTTGTTTTTATTACTGGTTTTTAAGAGTTAGTAAACCTAAAAACTACTATAGACATCCTGTCACCTGTGTGTTAATTGTTTCCGTAGATAAGTTTTTAACAAGCCTATTTTGTTCTATTACATATATTACTATTATTGTCTTTTAAATGAGCTACTCGTATACTTGGTTTTTCTTAAAAGATTCGTCATGGTTATCGATTCGGCGTCGGCGCAGCAGAGCGTGACTATCGTTCAAAGTGCTTTGCATGTGTTGTCGGCGTTACAACTCACTGCATTCAAATATCCCGATCAGTCTTACGTTTTAGGTAAGTATTGTATCTTCATTCTTAAAACAAGATGATTAATGACAATCTTGAATCTGAATAACATTGTACTGCGATGTGTCTTGAAACATGATACTGTTACGACATTTTGATGACGGAATTGTGGCTAAAGAAAATATTGCACTCTGTGAACAATAGTTATTACCATATAAAGTGAATTCAAGAGTCAACATCGAGTTTGTAGAATCAGAATACTTTACTGAGAGATTTTTAGACAATTTGCGTAATTTAAGCAGTGCGCATAATACATATATAAAAGTTATAAGCTTGGAACCATTAAGACTATTGAATTATCGCAACTTAATTCGCAAACACACTATTTTTTCAAGATCCAATATTTTTTAATAATAATTGCCCCTGTTCTAAAATTTTAAAACAATCACGTGAAATATTTAAAAGTAAAAAATCTATAATTTACCCGACGCTTGAACGATGCATTACGATCGGTGCAATTCCATCGAAACGTCAGGTAAATAAAACGTATTATATTTTTGTCTACAATGTCTTTTAATAAAATAGCGAATGTTTAAAACAACGTTTTTTTGTACAATGTCTTATAGTAAAATAGCGAATGTTTGAATGAAAACAACGTTTGAATAAATCAGGAATGATACGCCTATCGATAAAATTTTGTTTCAGATGGACAATCTTTTGACTACATAATAGTTGGTGGAGGTACAGCTGGATGTGTGCTTGCAAACAGACTTGTGGAAGATAATAAAACTACAGTATTGCTTATAGAAGCTGGAGGTGATCCTCCATTAGAGTCAGATGTAAGATATTTAAATTCAAAATATTTAATTTCAAAATAAGACAATAAAATATATATTTTTTTTAAACAGCCCCCCCCCCCAGTAGGGTACAAGACCTGTGTCGCGGGGGACTTTTACACCACAGAGGCAGTCTTGAAAATTTGAAAATTTTAAACATCATTACATTTTACTTAATAACTTGATGCAATACATTTGTAGATTCCCGCGTTAAGGACTTATATAAAATCAAGTGAGGGATCCTGGAACTATACAATTGAAGATCGTGGACTATCCCAAGAGTCACACAAACCAACTAATGATGAGATGACTTTAGGTAGACATCTTGGTGGCAGTAGTTCCTCGAGCTACTTACTATACAGCTCAGGAAGTAAACATGACTATGATAACTGGGCAAAAATTGTCAACGACCAAAATTGGAATTGGGAAAACGTTTTGCCATACTTGAAAAAGAGTCAAAGGCTAGAAGATTCACGTCTCATTAAAACCGATGGTGACTTTTATGGAAAGGATGGTAATTTGGGACTTACTGTCCAACGTAGTGCTGGTACAATTAGCAGTGTCCCCTACTTTAAATCTTTTATTGAAGCAGGATACGACGTCGTCCCTAGTATTAATGGAAACATTTCTCTTGGATACACAAACCCAATTTTCACGATCAGTAACAATACACGACAAAACACCGCTATTTCATACTTGGTACCAAAAATAAATAATAAAAATTTATATATTTTAAAAAATACTCTGGTTAAAGAAATTTTGTTCGATGAAAATAAAAATGCTGTCGGTGTAATAGCTTATTTGTGCAAAAAATATAAAGCTATAAAAGCCAAAAAAGAAATAATTTTATCTGCTGGTGTAGTCAATACACCTAAACTACTAATGTTGTCTGGCATCGGACCCAAAGAGCAGCTACGTAAGCATAAAATTCACGTCATTTCAGATCTTCCGGTAGGTGAAGGTCTTCAGGACAATTTAGGAGTCACCTTAATCTATAACATGACAAAGCTGATAGTTCCTTATAGACCTTTTAATCCATATGATTATACTGCGACAACTATAGTAGGATATGTAAATTTGAACAAATCTAACGATTATCCTGACTACCAATCAGTAAATTACGTAAATTTTTCAAAGACAATAATAAATTTTTGCGTGTTCAATTTTTTTTTCAAGGATTCAATTTGCAATAATATATTTAAAACTGATGTCAATTCACAAATTATATATACTGTTCTCCACAAACAAAGATTTAAGTCAAGAGGAAGAATTATTTTAAGAAGTAATAACTTTAAAGATGATCCTATAATTTTTACTGGCTACTATTCTGTTGAAGAAGATTTAGAAGACCACGCGAGAATCATTCAAAATTTTGTGAAAGTTGAACAAAGTAAAACGTTCAATGAAATGGGAGGACGATTTAAAGATCCAAAGTTACCTAAATGTGCTAAATATGATAAGGATGATTTAGAATATTGGAAATGTTACATTCAGTACATGATGACTTCTCTTCATCAGTACAGCAGCACCTGCCCAATGGGCACTATAGTGGACTCACGCTTGAGAGTGTATGGAGTCAGAAGGTTACGAGTCGTCGATGCTAGCGTAATGCCTAACCCAACTGCGGGAGGCACTCTAGGTCCCACTATAATGATTGGTGAAAAAGCAGCTGATATAATTAAAGAAGACAGAAAATCTTAAAACCTGGAGAACTACAACCAGCCCACAAGATATTCACTAACTATAGTAGTTAGTGAATATCTTGTCTCTTAATATTGATGTCTATCAGAAAAATAATGTTGTAATGTTAAAATATGTTCATGTGTATGTACATGTATGTATATACATGGTAAGGTGGCTCAGAAATAAAACATTAATCTTTTTTTAATTTCTTGGCTGTTTGTTTCTGGACTGTACAAGTCGAGCACTTTATAATGTTCAGTATTATTGTAATTTGATATTTCACAAGTACGAGTAGTTGAATTTATATTATCTTGGTGGTCTTTAAAACAACAATATAAGCCATCACACTTATTTTTAGAATTGTTGTTGGTTTATCTGTCTATCGGTCTATCGATATAAAAAAATATTCTCACTGGACAGACTAATCTAACCATTGATCTGACCAACGGAAAAAGCCGAGCTGATCTGGACAATGGGACAAAAAGTTCCCACTGGACAGACTAATCTAGCCATCGATCTGTCCAACGGGAAAAACCGGTTACGAGTATCACCTTAAAAATATTGGACAGGTTTTGTTGATTTTGTATGCATAATCTAGTAGGTGTTAGATTAAACTTTAGGCTTTCAATTATGACGCTCCTACACAAGAGGGCTAAGCAACCAATATAACTAATTGATCTATAAAAAATCTTGCAGTTTTTATAATAACTACACTATAAATTGTCACGTTATATCTTTATATGGCAAGAAGTGCAGTAAAACTCTTTTTAGTAAATCATAACGGAGCATCTCAAGAATTTTTGAGATGTGATAATCGAGTAACTTCATCATAATATATCAGAGCGTATCGGTCCACTGCTGGCCAAAGGCTTTTCCGAATTTTCGCCACAACATCGGGTCCACTGCCTTCTGCATCCAGTCCATCCCGGCGACTTTCTTTACGTCGTTTACCTGGCTGAGCCTACTTTGCGTTTATCAAGTCGCGATCTCCACCCTAGGACTCGTTTGCTCCAGCGACCATCGGTCATTCGGCAGATATGGCCAGTCCATTGTCACTTCAGCGTGCTTCACCTACAGCTTATATATCATGAGTAAATATATTTATATGTCCATACGTAGTCAACACTTTTCCGTCATTCGAAAAGCCTTGGAGACGCGTCTTAAAAAACTACGTAAAACAAAAATTTAATGAAGGTGAACGAGCGGACGCTATACTATATAACAAAGAGACATCAAGGCGGGCGGGCTTAGCTGCGGACATAAGCTAGTTAGATGTGAAATGACAACTTGGCATAAATTATACTCCTAACAAAAATAATTAAAATATTAATTCTGCTTCCTAATATTATTCTTGCATACTAATACAAACATCAGTATCAATAAGCTGATTATTTGGATTTTTTCTAAAGTAATTTCAATATCCAATCCCGACTCTTTGACATAACTGACAACGCTTTCAAGTAGGTAAAGAATTATTTTCAAGGTTTGGAACGCCAGCGAATCTTACATGTTTAAACATGAGGTTACATGTTATGAGCTTACGTCAAACCGTTTTTTATTTTTGTAGGTTTACACGTGATGAATGCTTTAAATTGACAAAAAATCGCTTGCGTCAACATACTTGTTCAAAATGTTAGACCTGCGCATTTTTATGTACGTTTTGGAGCGTGGGATGGAGCGGCGTGTTCTGTTACCTGCGCGTTCCGAAATTTATGAGTAAGGGGCGTTATTGTTTACTGTAAAAATAACCTGGTCCTAACTGCTAAAACTTTTATGTCCGACTAGTGAAATTAATAATGAGCCGACTTACAATGACACTTCGTGTAATAATTTGGTATAACCGATGTCTTTTCAGGGTTCCGTAGCCAAAATGGTAAAAACGGCACCCTTATAGTTTCTCGTTACCAATTATGTCTGTCTGTTTGTCCGTCCGTATATCACAGGCATTATACTCAAAGACTATACTATGAATATCGATTAAATTTGGTGACAAGGTGTCTTGTAGTAGCCGCTACTCAGTTTGCTTAATAAGAAAAATAAATATTTTTATAGGGGCACTAGATAAATAGGGGGATTTTTTTTAGCAAACATCAACGTGTGGCAGTTCATTCGACAGGTCTTTTAAAAACATTTTAAGGTTTTTTAATTATTTTTTTTGATTTAGTGAGTATTTTGGGAAATAATCGCTCCGAATTTTGCATAAATTGTGTCCTCTCTCATATCTTTTGAACCGTGTGACCAAAAAAGAGCACTTATTAGTTAAGTGCTATTTTTTTGTTTTTTTTTCATGTTTTAAAACACTTACTTCAAACTAATATTATTTCGGATATTATCGGATATACTGTCATTAAGTTATTGATGAAAAATACGTTTCTCAACAAAAGAGCCATGAACATACCCTCTTCTGCTGGTGAAATTATTCAAATCGGATTTGTTTTAAACGGCTTCTGATCCGGAACCCTGCACTGAGCATGGTCCGATATGCTTTTGCCCGTTTTTTTTTCAAATTCAAATTCTTTATTGTACACATAGAAAAAAAACAATCATCAGCACAAAAAAAAAGTAATAATGAAAAAAGGCGAGCTTAACTCAAAATTGAGTTTTCTACCAGCAAACCTTTGAGCTTTAGAGTAGAATGATATATAAAAGTAATCGAAAGTGTAACAATAATAGAAAAGAAAAATATAAATGAAACCATGTGTATAAATAAACAGTAAGTACATACTTACATACATAAACGTATGTTATTTCAATATCATATAGTAATATGATATTGAAATAACATATAGTATATACCTAAATAAATACATACCAGATAATACATACACTTACATATTAATAATACTTAAATAAAATATTATAATACATACTTAATTAGATAGAGTGAAAATATTATTTTGTCCCTTTTTTAAAAATGTTAAGAGTGAGGCTGTCGCGTAAAGGGTGAGGAAGAGAATTCCAAAGCCTCACCGCTTTTATGGTGAAAAAGCTATCGTAACAGCTGGAACTGTGAATAGAAGAGAGGAGGCGGAACGACAGGGTTTACCCCTGGGCACAAGAAAATTGTTCTTTTTTTGTTTTTTATTAAAATATAACTGACAATTTACTAGCAATCCTGTTAACCCTTGTTGCTTGCTTGTATTAGGAGTGGTTGCACGTCCATAGTGTAATCGGTAGGTAGAATTCGAACCTGCGACCTCACGATTGCAAGTCCGATGCCTTAGCCATTAGGCTACCGCCGCTTAAGTTTCCACATTTATAGGAGCAAAACAAGGCACTTTGTAGTATATTTTGCGAAAAATAATCTACGTCACATATAAACCACAAGCTGTCCCCCGCAACTTCATCTGCGTAAATTTCCCCCGTTTTTGCAAAATTTTTCATTGCTGCTCCGCTCCTATTGATTGTAGCGTGATATTATAAATATTTCCTCGATAAATGAGCTATCAAATAGTAAAAGAATTATTCAATTCAGACAAGTAGTTTCCTGAGATTATCGCGTTCAAACAAACAAACAAAGTCTTCAGCTTTATAATATTAGTATGAATAATTCATTCTTCTTTCCCAGTTGAGGCCTCTCGTCTTTGGAATGCGCTTCCTATAGAAATCAGATTGTCCACTTCCCGTTTCGAATTTAAAAATAAAGTACGCCAACTAAACAGAAGTTACTTTGAGGATTCAAAACATTAAGCTAAGACCACTAGGAGCGGAACAGCAATGAAAAATGTTGCAAATACAGGGAAAATTTGCGCGGGAAAGCTAGTGTATAAAACCCTGCGATAGTCATAATTTATGTATGTTTATGTAATTTTGATATATATTTATTTTTTTGTATGTATTTGCTTAATATACATTTGCATTTATTTTCTATCTATGTATATAATTTTGTCTAAATAATACTTTTAACAAAAATAATCCTTTACTTTTTAAATACGGTTGACTGGTTAAGAATGCCTATGACATTAAGTCCGCCTTTTGCAATGTCATTGCAGGAAGTCTTTAAGAAAAAAAAAATTGTTATGACTGGTTTTGAAGAGTTAGTAAACCTAAAAACCTCTGTTGACATCCTGTCACCGTAAATTGCTTCCATAGATAATTTAATTATGTTTGTTTCCACTATTACACAGTCAACTGCGTTAAAATTTGTCGACGAGCACAAAAAACCTAATTCTTTACGTAAAATATAATTTGTGAAAAATGGGAAATCCACGATGGTAGAGTCAGAATCGCGTTTGAGACGTACGTATTTTAGTTTATTCAACATATTTTAAATTTTACCGTTGAAGATGTTTAAGAAAGTAAGTAAAAATAAGTAAGTAGATGATCCTGGAACTGTATGGGAAAAGATCTTAGACTATCTCAGGAGTCACACTTCAACTTATGATGTCTTTAAGTAGATTTCTTGGTGGCAGTAGTTCCTCGAGATACTTACTATACAACAAAGTAAAAAAAAAAAAATTCATGGAAAGGGGAAAATGTTTTACCATACTTGAAGTAACAACACACAAGAAAACACCGCTTCTTCATACTTGGTGCCAAAAGTAAATATTAAGAAAATATATATATTAAAAAAAAAAATACTGTCATAAATAAAATGCTATTGGATGGAAATAAAAATGCGGTCGGTGTACTAGCCTATACATGATATAAACAAAATGTGACCCTACTCGCCAAAAAAGAAGTAATTTTATCAGCCGGTATAATCAATGCACCATAGCAACTAATGCTGTCAGGTATCGGACCGAGAGTGCAATTATGCAAGTATAATTACAGATCGTCCAGTAGAGGAAAGGGTCACTTTGATTTATGACATGACCAAGCTAGTAGTCTTATATCGATCTTTTAATCTAAATAAGCATACAGCGACAATTTTAGGAGAACATAAATCACTGTCATAAATCACGGACTACCAATCAGTTCATTACGTAATTTTTTCAAAGGCCCTAATATTATTTGTAGGTTTTCTTTGTTTTAGTGTTGATTACACAAATGGCACTGTATCACTGACCCTATAACCACACTAACACTTATCACACACGACTATAAAAATAGCGAAGACTATCAGTAGACGTTTTGCCGCTACGACCGCTCGATTAAGACTGCCGAATCAGACTCACTGCCTCACTACCGGCCCTTCAAATGTAAACGTCAAACTAAAGTCATGCCATCTTGCGGCGGCCATGTTTGAATGAGTCAATAGACTTGCTTTTTAATCAAAACCGATACTAGGTCAACGGAAATCAATTAGCGTTTTAATGATTCTCCGACAAGGCCGTCCTGACCTTTACCCGTCCTCGGGCGTATGTCTTTAATAGAAACGATTCAAGAGAAACAAACCCCATGGCTTGTATCAAATTGACTTAATTAAAACACAACTTTACATGAACAATCTAAATATAAATTAAAGACAGTTCAAAGCAATCAAAGCGTCGTTAACTACTTGATTCAAATCATCAAATTACAAACTAAATCAATCATTTAATCTATTCGCCATGTGATTCACTTGTTAACCAGTAACCTCCCGTTACTCAACTATTCAATTGCGCATCCCACCTGGATCGCCAAGTCTCTCCCGACCTCATGGTTTCTTACAAAACTCAGACACTCACCTAAATTGATTGCAATACTGCGTACTCACGGACTGCTGTTACCAGCAGATAACGATTTCTACCAAGCTACGGCTACAAACTTTCACTCACTCGTCTTTTATTAAGTCTCTCAGTTTGACCATCCACGATATCATGAATAACACTCCGATTACTAAGCACGTTTTAAATTCAAAGCTTTTAACATTTAGCACACGCAGTTTTTTTTTTCTATCCAATTCGGTGTATGGTATCTTGACGAGAGATAAAATACAAGTCCGCTCAGCTATCCTGCCACAAACAGCACTATTACAGAAAATGATTGAAGTGATCTTGATCGACATTAAACATTGGTACTGGTAAACGCAGCAACTACAGTCATAGTCATTCCTGTGACTATAAAAAATCCATGTGACTAACACCCAAACATAGTTATCCCCGTGACTAACACATAATCATTGTCAATCCTTTAACTATCAAACAAACAATCATCTCTGTGACTATAACACAAATATAGTCATTGTCACACAGGCTAGTCAACATCACACAGGTCAAGTTAAAACCACACTTGTCAAGTTAAATTATTCACATTACTATTAAAAGTTGATTGGTTCTATACCAAAAAAAAACTCTGTCTGTCTGTCTGTCTGTCTGTCTGTCTGTCTGTTACGCTTTCACGCTCAAACAGCTGAACCGATTTAGATGAAATTTGGTATGGAGATAGTTTGAGACCCGGGGAAGGACATAGGATAGTTTTCATCGCGATAACCGACATCCACGCGGGCGAAGCCGCGGGCGAAAGCTAGTTGTTTATAATTCGTTCTTTGTAACAAGCGATAGCAAGTGACGTAAGAACATTACGATTAAAAATTACTGCCCATGATATATAGCATGTAATATAACGGTGATAAAAATAACTTATTTCATCAAATGATAATGACTCCGCCAATAAATTAAATATGATTGTTTATTTGTTTGTTTTTACGGGGCTACAAAAACCGCACTTAGTCTCCTGATTGGGCCATTGTGCGTTTAATACTTATCCTGCCAGTTCTATTATTCCAGCCACCCAAGGCATTCTCAGATGCTGGAGATAATGGAAGGATAATGTGGACAACAGGAACTGCGCCCGGTGTACGACCACTGCTGCACTCCAGAAATACGTGCCGGGGCGTTTCTTTAGTTTCATACATTATCTGCAGAGTGGGCTGCCTATCAACCCAATGGCTTGTTTAGGGGACAGTAAAGATGCTGACCACCTTGCTTGATATGACTTAGTAATCACAGTGTCATCAGCTTAGGTAAATATCCTGGGGTTAGAGAGAGAGAGTATGCAGAGATCATTAATGAAGATTTGGAACAATGTAGGTCCAATTACACTGCTCTGTGGTACGCCGTATTACGTGATTTAATTGTCGCTGATATAGAAGCCTATTTTGATAGCAAGACGCCTGTTGTAGACATAGCTTTTTAAAAGCTCAAGATGGGGAATAGAGACAGTGTCAAATGCTTTACTTAGCTCTAGTAAGATGCTAACACATTTTTGATTATTGTCTAGTTTGATTGCTACAAATCATGTTAGATCAGTGACTGCATCTTCTGTGGATATGCCTTATTTAATACCGTAGGTTGTTCGAAACTGTTTTATGTTTGTTTAAATATTGTACTAGACGATTATTGATAAGTTTTTCCATTAGTTTTGAAATTGCAAAAAGAATTGAGATAGATCGATAATTATTTATATTGTCTCTATTTTCGCTTTTGAAGGCTCTCGCACATCCTATATAAGGATGTGCGAGAGCCTTCTTGAAAGCTTCTCGGAACACTCCTTTAGCTATTGATAGGTTAATTACATGACTCATTAGAGGTGCCAAGGTGTTCCGACATAGTTTCAGGAGAATGGTATGGCATCCCATCCAATTGGCACAGTCTTTTCTTAAGTTAATGATTGTCGATTCTACTTCTGCATTGTCTACGTTTAGTATGATGAAAGAGTTAAGAGTTTTTATCAATACAGCAGCTGTCTTTTTCGTATTAGTAATCTCTTCTATCTTTTTCCATAAAGTTTTAGAATTTTGCTTTGCTTTTTCTAATTCTGATTTATCATACAGCTCTTTATCTTTTTTGAGAAGGCTACTGCAGAAGTTTTGGTAGCGCTTATATGAGATTTGGACAATTTGATAGTTAGAGGAATTACGTGCTCTTAGGTGTAGTCTGTTACGATGGTGAATGGATAACGTTTATGGGTAACTTTAGTATTATTGTGTGTAATGACAGAACGTTTTGAAGTGTTGAGACGAATATATTAGAGGCTAAATTAGGATCATCAGAGTTTTAAACTTGTGAAAAATCATGACGTTCAATTTCTGATATTACACTGGGGTAGTCAATTTTCGGGATATATTGTTTTGTCATTGTTATATTGTCAATTACTAACAATAGTGGGAGGTGTTCGGTGATATATGAATCCAAGAGAAGGACGGTTACTGCTAGGTTGTTTTTTTAAACAACGTGATCAATAGTATATCGATATATTTTCCCTAGTTGGGAAATAATGTGCGGGTAATAGACTATTAGTGGCGTTAAGAGTGAGGTAGCTGGTTAAGCGTGTATCCGTGCTAGAGAGCTTGATATCTACGTTAATCTCTCCAACAAGACATATGTTTTTAAAGTTTTGTAGTGAAGATAGTACATCATCTAGACTGTTTAAAAAGCAATCAAATCCTTCTCTTGTATTATGTAATAGAGAGCTATCACGTTATTTACTGTACAGGTGAGGCAGTTGCCATTAGTAAAGGTGGGCTCTTGTATGGAACATTTTTTTTTTTTTTGTTTTATGTGTAAGCCAACGCCTTCATTTTGAGTATTATTATGTTTTGTGAAATACGATTTGTATCCATCTAGCACGAGTTGGCTAACTATTTTGTTTAACCAACATTCCGTAAGAACGAGTACATCACATTTGATTTTAAGTCGTGTTAGTAACGTTAGTAATTCATTAAAGTTCTTTTTGATGCTACGTATATTAATGTGAAGGATTGTGGTAGAGTTGATTAGACACTCTTCAGGAACACATGCAAGTGCCTTCCCGATTTTGAAATCGTCTAGGTCAGATTTAATGTTTTCTACTAGATTAACCATTTGTAACATACGTTAATACTGAATTTTGGAGACATGAGTTAGGAAATGTATGTTGGCGTTTAAATAGAAGATAGCTGACTGAGATAAAGATAGATACTTAACATGTTTTGCATAACTGTACAGAAAAAGCATGCACAGATTTAAATAACATATTTTAGTCATAATATTGATAATTAATGGCGTTTTTATAGTGTATGGCAATATGCTGGGTGTAATATATATATGTATGGTAATATAAGTAGATACAATAACTTATTTCGTTTTGTTAAATCATATAATCTTTTTTTTAAGGTAAATTCTGATTAAACTAATATATGTTTATGCCCTGGTTGTTTTGCAGAAATATATTACCATTAATAATTGCCTTGCAAGATAAAAGAGCTTCTTGGAAGAGTGGGGCAGATGTTCTTCCACGTATACGGGCTGCCTGACTCCGGCTCTGCGTAGTAATTGAGTGTTGATATTGTCCTCCTTGTTTGAGTGCTTATTATTGAATGTGCAAACACGTGTGATCAGTTCGGTCTTCATGTTAACGCTAGTAAATTCGACAGCAATTGCTTTGTTGGTTGAGGTTCCAGGGGTACGATATATATCTCGAATATTTGTTGCAGAGATTTCCTATTGTTGACCATGTTCCCAATGTCTGCCATAATGTTTATAAGATCAGCACTTGTTTCTTTGTCCATGGATGGAATATTTCGTTCCTCAATACCTGATGATCTCGACTTGAACTGTAGATCTGTCACAGATTTTTCTAACGACTCTGTATGCTTTTTGTGTTTGTTACACTCATCTTGAAGATGTTTAACTTTATTTGTTACTTCATCGTATAGATCACTAATTGTTGAGATAGATGTCTCGATTTCTGGATTTGATTTTTGTACCTGCGAGCTTTGTTTTTCAAGTTCTGCCATATCAGTCATTAGCTTTGTGACTAGTGCTGTATGTTCCGCTATCATTTTTTGCTATGGTGTGGTCGTGATCGGAATTCCAGGTTGAAAGCATTTCTCTAATTTCCAGCTTAAATACCTGCAGCTGATCGTTCGGGTTATATTCTAAGTTTATATTGACTGAATTCAGACTCATTTGCTGCCTATGTACTATTTGGAACAGATTTGGGTTGATCCAACTTTGGAGGTGCATTTGTAGGCATTATGCAGTGAACAATCTTATAATAGCAACATATGGTTGTTATCGGGATTGGTGTGGGCATAGCCTCGTAGCTGAGTTGCGTAGCTCGCAGTGACGTATACCTGTAGCTCGTAGCAGAGTGACGTCGCCGTAGCTGATGTTTTGTCGCTACGAAGGTTGGTCAGTGATTTTATGTCACGCGCTCAGTGTTTGCGTAGCTACGTGGTTAAGACCCCTCTCTGCAACGCCGATGACTGAAGTTCAAATCCTCGCCAATCACCAATACTATCGAAATCAATTTTTGGGATGTGTAGTGTCAAAAAAAAGTTGTCTCTTTAATTACACGCCCAAAAGAAGTGGTATTCATAAAAACCTTTGAAGTGCAACAAGAAATCGAAAACTTCACTAATTTACCTATGAGGCACCGAATAGGGAATCAATGCAAGACTCGTCTGTACACAACAGAAGCAACGAGCAGACTGATCCATGTGGCTCGAATAATCGATGGCCGATAGAGCCGAAGCGTTCTTGAGTGGTGTTACAGTACAATATCTTTGTGCTGTATCTACAATCTACATCACAATCTTATGTTCCTTATCGCACGTTCAGTATCTATTAAATGTTTCTACTATCTGTTATCAACACGAAGTCGTTAGTATATAAGATGCACCTTTGGATAATTATAACCAGACTATACTACATCTTTTGTCTCATTTATACCTAATCATATACTGCCAAGAAGTTTGGCAAATTGGTGACCCCGACGAACAAATACGCAGCAAGAAACATGGCACAATCACCGTGCAAGGCGAACATAAATCAGCAAGGAACACTTGAAGTAGCTGCTGAGCTGCTGGCACCTCGGTTTTATCCCGCATTCCGGAATTTTGGAAAGACCAACCAAGATTATGGTTCACGCAACTAGAAGCCATATTAGCACCACAGAAGCAAGGAGACGAATACAAATACTGTACAGTAATAGCAAAGTTATCCAAGGAAGAAATACTACAAGTTAGTGACCTAATAACTTCACCACCGACTACAGATAAATACAAAAACATCAAGGAACGTTTAATTGATTGTTACGAAGAAACAGAACAGCGACAGTTTCAAAAATTAATATCAGAGACAGAACTCGGTGATCAAAAACCTTTGCAGTTATTACGTCAAATGCGAGTCCTCGGGAGAGGAAAAATCAGTGACGAAACAATTAAACTACTATGGTTCAGGCTTTTACCAACATCAGTTACTACGGTTCTAGCAGTTACGGAAGACATGGAAATTGACAAACTGAGCCAAATTGCAGACAAAATAATAATGAATTCAAAAGTAACCGAAATATCAGCTGTTAGCAACGACGCTTCAAACGACAACAATACAGCATGCATTTTAGCCCAGCTAGCAAAATTACAGATAGATATTGACGCAATTCAGCAAGGTCAATATGGCTATCGACCCAACACGCACAATCATTTCAAGAAACGTCAACAATTCCCGATTATGAGGCCGAGAACAAACTATAGAGGAGCAAATCGATTTTGTTACTACCACGAAAGATTCGGAAAATATGCAAAGAACTGCATTAAACCATGCGGTTGGAAACCAATGACTTACGTACGGAACCAGGGAAACGAATAAGAGCACAGACAACGGCGAAACTCTGTGCAATCCACCCATCCAATCGCCTCACCATTACCGACCGAAAAAGTGGTATGAAGTTTTTGATTGACACGGGCGCAAATATTTCAGTCATTAGCAAGCAACAGAGACATTCAATTTTACAAAATGAACAATACACACTATACGCTGCAAATGGGACTAAAATTAGGACTTACGGCGAGAAGACGCTTACCTTGAATTTAGGACTACAACGATGTTATAAATGGAATTTTGTAATCGCCGATGTTACACAACCAATAATTGGAGCAGATTTTCTAGAGCACTATAAACTATTAGTCGACATAGCAGGTCGCAAACTTATCGACAAAGTTACAGAGCTGACAACGCATATAACTTCGGAAAAAGCGACACAACAAACAATTCGTACTATCGCAGTGGGAACGAATCCATGTATTACGCAACTTTTAAACAAATACGAAGACATCACGAAAGGGTCTTCTCTCCGCAATGCGCCCAAACATAAGATTGAACATCACATTATCACTACAGGACCACCCGTCGCAGCTCGGGCAAGACCATTACCTCCAGAAAAATACGACATAGCCAAAAAGGAATTTCAAAATATGATAGAACTCGGAATTTGCCGACCGTCAGATAGCCCATGGGCAAGCCCATTACATATGGTAAAAAAGAAAAATGGCGAATGGAGACCGTGCGGAGACTATCGAATGCTCAATAGCACGACAGTACCGGACAAATACCCACTACCAAGATTAACTGACTTTACATACATATTAGAAAATAAGAAGATACTAAGCAAGATAGATATACGTAAAGCATACCATTGTATTCCTGTTAAAGATATAGAAAAAACAGCCATCATCACACCTTTTGGACTTTTTGAGTACTTAAGAATGCCTTTCGGATTACGCAATGCGGCACAAACATTTCAACGATTCATGGATTCCATATTTAGAGATTTAAACTTCGTATTTATATTTGTAGACGACTGTCTCATCGCATCGGACAACGAAGATTTGCATTATCAGCATTTAGAAACGGTTTTCAAACGTTTACACGAGAATGGAATAACCATTAATCTCGAAAAATGCGAATTTCTCAGAAGGGAAATAGATTTCTTAGGTTATCATATAACGAGCCAAGGAATACACCCTACCGAAGAAAATTACAAAGCAAACATGGAATTTCCCAAACCGAAAACAATTCAAGAATTAAGAAGATTTTTGGGAATGGTCAATTTCTACAGAAGTAATATTCCACGCGCAGCGGAAAATCAAAGAATTTTAAACGAATATCTACATGGTTCAAAAAAGAACGATAATTCACCTGTTCCTTGGACAACGGAAGTAGACAAAGCTTACGAAAAATGCAAGGAAAGCATGAAAAACGCAGTGTTAACAGCGCATCCTTCCCGCAACGCATCACTAGCGCTCATGACCGACGCTAGTGCTACTTGCGTTGGTGGAGTTTTACAACAAAAATCCGGACGCAATTGGGAACCATTAGGATTTTTTTCACAAAAATTGAGCGAAACTCAACAAAAATATTCTACGTTTGACAGAGAGCTGTTAGGAATATACATGGCCGTCAAACATTTTCACAGATTAATCGAGGGAAGAGAATTTACAATATTTACGGATCACCGACCTTTGACATACGCATTCTCCCAAAAACCATCATCAAACGATACACCGCGACGGGTCCAGCAGTTAGATTTCATTTCACAATACAGTACCAACATTCAACACATAAGCGGACGTGACAATATTCCCGCCGATGCCTTATCTCGAATAGAGGAAACATACGTGCCATCACCTATCTGAATTGGAAAAATGTCAATCAACAGATAATGAACTAAGTAAATTATATGACAATAAAAGATTAAAATTCAAAAACATTACGCTTCCGGGTTCCACAATAAACATCACCTGCGACACGTCTACTGGAAAATGCCGCCCCTACTTACCAAAGCATTTTCGCAAACAAATTTTCGATACCATTCATGGTATGAGCCATCCAGGAAAAAGAACTACGAGAAAAATGATAACCCAAAGGTATTTATGGCCGTATATGAACAAAGATATCAATAATTGGTGTAGATCATGTATAGCCTGCCAAAAATCAAAAATACAACGACATACGATATCACCTCCTGGTACATTTATGACAGCGCAACGTTTTGAACATTTACATATTGACATCGTCGGACCACTTCCGATTTCACAAGGGAAGAGATATTTAATCACAATCATAGATCGTTGTACGTCATGGCCCGAAATATTTCCGGTAGAAGATATAACTGCAGAAACAGTAGCCAAGACACTTTTCGAAGGATGGATTACTCGTTTTGGATGTCCATTGCGCATTACTACGGATCAAGGCCGACAGTTTGAATCAAGAATATTTGAGTCACTCTCACAATTTTTGGGAATACATAAAATTAGGACAACACACAATCCACAATCCAATGGAATGATAGAGAGATTTCATAGAACTTTAAAGGCGGCGTTAATGACAAGAGAATCCAACGAAAATTGGTTAAAAGAAATTCCAACAGTTTTACTCGGGTTGCGGAGTAGCTTGCGAGAAGACACAGGTTATAGTTCAGCAGAGATGACATATGGAACGCCAATACGACTCCCTGGAGGATTTTTTGAGTCATCAGCAGCACAGTTATCAACGTACGAAGAGTTTGTAAAACAAATTCAAAAGGACATCACACAAATGACATCAATTCCGAAAAGAAAAAAACACAATCAAGCTATATTTGTGCATCCCGAACTCAAAGAATGCTCACACGTATTTGTTCGGTGTGATAGAATTAAGAAAGCCCTGACACCGCCGTATGAAGGACCCTACCCAGTAATTAGTAAAACAGATAAAACATTTTGCATTAGAATTAGGGATAAAGAGACAGTGATATCAATTGATAGATTGAAACCAGCTTTCATGATCAATGACGAATCAAACTACGTGCCAGATTCAAAGGATTGCGACAGGCATTCACACACGTACACTACACGATCGGGACGTAAAGTAAAGCCAGTAGTACGTCTATAAAAAATCGCTGATATAAGCAAGCTATTCGTATATATATTAACATAGATCTTAACATATACCATTAATTCACAACTACTCGTAACAACAAGACATCTTAAATGGGAAATCAAAGTTCTAAGGACCAGATAACATACAATACGGACAATTGCCTCAATCAAAACGAAGCGGACCAACTCCGTAACCTGATCCAGGAGGACTTACGGTGGACAAGAAATGTTGCAATGGGACAGATTATTTTAACAATCGGCGTGATCCTAATTTACGGCATAATGAAAACACTGGACAGAAGAATGAAGAGTTTAACGAAAAAAAATAATAAACACTCGTGCAACAGCTAAGTCAAAATTACAGACGTCAGCAAATCACACCACAACAGGCGTGATTTACACCGCGTACAATAGCATTATTATTTTTATACATCAGCAAATAACTAGTAAGGTCTAGGTCAAATTTATATTGTAAACACTATTACCATAATTTTTTTTTAAAGGGGGGTGTACTGTTACAGTACAATATCTTTGTGCTGTATCTACAATCTACATCACAATCTTATGTTCCTTATCGCACGTTCAGTATCTATTAAATGTTTCTACTATCTGTTATCAACACGAAGTCGTTAGTATATAAGATGCACCTTTGGATAATTATAACCAGACTATACTACATCTTTTGTCTCATTTATACCTAATCATATACTGCCAAGAAGTTTGGCAAAAGTGGCGACCACGAACTGGAAGGTGAAGCCTTGGTAGGCCATAAGATAGACCGATGACCTGGTGAAGGTCGCGACCACTGAACAGAAGTTCAGTTTTAACTTAAAATCATAAAAAATGCAACAGTTGGGCGTCGTGATTAACTGTACAAAATAATTGTATTTAATTAAATGTATTTTTTTATAGCCTTACCTCTATAACAGTTAGTTACTATTTTGAACTAGCTATGCCCGCGACTTCGTAGTCTTCTACAAATCAAATGCGAAGTCGTACACGTGAATGTAGGATCTAAATTAAAGTAGTTTATGTTACGAAATAACTTCTGTGTTGGAAACAGTACTGTCAGGTAAGCCGCGGTATGATCGGAGCGGAGAGAGGAAACAGCGGAGATCGTCATATACTATGGGGTTTACTTCATGTAGTGTTACAACACAATACTTATACAATTTTTTTCAGGTTTTCCTTTGTCTGCAAAGTTATACAACTGAAAATACACACTTTAGTAAACAAAGTGTCATGTGTGTCCACACCCCACCCCCTCCCCCAGACTCATGAATTTTTAAACCTTCGCCATACATTTGGTCCGCGTTGACAGACAATAACCCCCACCCCTCTCCTCCCGTCGCACTACTCACACTTGGCCGATATTAAATCATCCACTATCATTGAATTGAACACTTGATCTCCAACCATAACCCCACAACACAAACATTTCTAAAAATTATAGCAATATGTTTCCTTTAAATATCAATTTTAAATAAAAATCTACTTTCAAAATCAGTGAAGTTTCTTTTTATACTTAATGTTTTTTATTATTATATACAAGATGGTTTTAGTACATTAAAATCATAGTTGAATAGGATAATGTTGCCACTCAGCAAAAATCGAATCCTTGATCGCAAGCACCTAACCAATGTTTTCACAAATAAGTAATTATTTGATCATGATGAACAATTTGATTTCATAGATGCTACATGTTTTTTTTTACGTACGTCGCATGTCTTTTTTTAATACGTATAGATCTTTTACCTTGGTGCATATTTAACTTGATTTTTAATAAAAAAAAATTGATAACCAAAGTAAAGAAATTACCTACTGTCGAAAAAATAACTATAACATTCAGAAAAATATTAAAAACTGGAAAAAGACAATTTTAAAAAATACGGAATTAAAATATTCACGTGAGATTCGATCCTGAGACCTCGTTGTCAAAGACCGCTAACACAGCTTCGAGACTATTTGTTCGCTACTTCACACATTAAAATAACTGTTCATAGGAAACTTGAAAATGTTGTGTTTAGCTCCTCAATTTTAGCGTGAAGTTATGTATTCCATGGGTTGCAATTGTAGATAATGTCTAATTGTGGAAAATTTTGTGATAAACCACTACGGTTCGAGAAAAAGTACGTTGCCGCTCGTTTCCCATAGACGTTAGCGTTGATTTAAAGTGAGAATGACCTATAGTATTAACTATAAAACTGAAAATTTTCATAAAGATCCGTCAAGTAGTTACTACATACACTATCCGTTACTACTTAGCTCTTATGTCAGATTAAAGCAGAATATAGAAGTAAAACAAAAGCAAATACATAGTTTGATAGCCACAAGTAACAGACTGGGCCAAAAATAACCAAAAACGTTTCTGAAGCTTCGCCGGTCGCTATTGCTATGTTATTATGATGGGATCCTGACTGCCAAAACACAGATTTCATTTTATTTAGGAGTCGGAGGATCTACAGCTACCACTCATTTGAACATAAAACATTTACTTACCTAATTCCTTATTTTGATTTTATTGTTTTTGTATTTATGTTATTTCAATGTTAAGTACCTACTAGCCAATCGCATGTGGTATTTGTGAACTATTTTATTATAATTCAACAACATAATGGTGATTAGCTAAATCTATATAGGATAGGAGAAGCTGACTGACTGAATGGCATCAACGCAGGGCCTAAACTATAAGGGTTAAAAACTTGAAATTTTTCTTTTATAGCGTAAGGGAGCACTAAAAAAGTATATTTGAAAATTCACCCTTTGCGTTAAAATATTTCGGGTAACAATCTTGCATCCACGTGGGCGAAGCCGCTGGTGTTAGAAAATATAATTAAAATCTGTGGATATTGTAGCAAGTTCTACTAATTTCTAACGCATTATGATAATAAACTTTCAGTATAGAACAATGTAGAACTGCTACGACTACTATTTTGAAAACTACATTGTTATTAGGTCAGGATATATTACTACTTTAATATCTGGATATACAACCACTTTATGGATGTATATAAGTCAGTGACATGATCGTCTGATCACTCAGATTGCTAACTTAACTTCTTATCAATAAGCTTGGTAATGAAAGGAAGTCTAACACAACCAGGTTGGTAAATAAATGGCAATTATCATACATTCCCAAATTTATTCGGTCTGGTTGTATATCAATGTTGGTTCCAAGAGGACCTATTGGCTAGGCCAACAAGAAGCTAGCCCGTCTTCTAATAAATATTTGCCATACAACATTTCATTATTTTACAACTACATTACAATTAGGTATAATTACCTTATACCATAAAGATACTTTGTAACATATTTAAATAGCCAAAAACACTTATACTATAATATTGTACACAACATTACAATAGTACCACAAGGTACTACAAGAAACTCGGTAATATATTCGTTATTTAGAAATCTATATAAGTTATTTGGAAACGGCTCAGAAGACTATCGACGAGAACAATATTAGTTGCTTTTACATAATAGGTGATTTTAATTTACCAGACTTAAAGTGGACACCTAACCACAACAGCAGCCCAGGTTATACCTGCACAGGAATAACCATACTAGGCGAAGAACTTAGACAATTTATGTCACTAAATAACGCTTCACAATATAACACTTATTTAAACTCTACAGGAAAACTCCTAGACCTAATGATCTCGAACACGGACTGCATTACACATCTTACTACTACTCCTCTACTACCAGCGGACCATCCCCACCCCCAGTTTTACATTTTAACACCTCACACTAACAACGCATACAAAAACATGACACACCACTCATGTCCGAGGTACAATTATCACAAAGCCGACTATGTTAACATCAATGCAGAACTATGTGATACCGATTGGGAACACGCACTCAACAGTCTACCAACAGAAGAAGCCGTTAACAAATTCTATGATATCCTTTATTGCATAATTAAAAAAAATGTTCCACTAACGTCCACAAGATCTAATCATTTTCCGGTATGGTTTTCCCAAACATTGATCAGAATATACAAAAATAAAAGCAAAGCATGGACTAAATGGAAAAAATACAAAAACATGACTGACTATGAGTCTTTCTCAATACACAGACAGCGTTTTAAAGAAGAATGTTCTAGGTGCTATACAAAATATATAAATTCAGTGGAGAATAGTATTAAAGTAAACATAAAAAACTTCTGGAGGTACATAAAAAACCGTAGAAGTAAACAGGGTCTCCCCTCAACTATTAGCTATAAAAGTAAAATATCGACTGATCCAACTACCATCTGTAATATGTTTTCAGAATATTTTCAATCTGTTTATGAGCCTACCACTTTAGATTTAGACCAATGGACGCCCCCAACTGATTATAATGTTCGTGCCGAGCCTATGAGTGATCTAAGTTTTAGTGCAACTGAAATTAAGAATGAACTTAAATCTATGGACCATTCTAAGGGCCCTGGTCCGGACGCCATACCTCCAATATTTCTTGTCAAAACCTCATGCTCCATATATAAGCCACTACACATAATATTCTCTAAGAGCCTTAAAGAAGGGGTGTTTCCGTCTAAATGGAAACTAGCAAATGTTACCCCAATACACAAGTCGGGTTCAAGACAGAACGTAGAACAATACAGACCTATATCGATATTGAATGCTATGTCCAAGCTGTTTGAGAGAATTATACATACCGCCATATACCCGCAACTTCATAACATAATAATAGAAGAATAACATGGTTTTGTAAGACGCAGGTCAACAACAACAAACTTAATACTGTACACTACACACTTATTTGAAGCAATGGACAAGGGAGACCGGGTAGAGGCTGTATATACCGATTTCCAAAAAGCTTTTGATAAGTTAGATCACGAAACACTCCTTTCAAAAATAGCATTCAACGGTATCCGTGGAAACTTGCTACGATGGTTTGCTTCATACATTACTAACAGGAATCAGAGAGTAGTTATTAATGGGTTCCATTCAAACACATTTAAATTAACCTCTGGAATCCAGCAGGGATCTATTTTGGGACCATTACTCTTTGTACTATTTATAAACGATATTAACCAATGTTTTTTAAACTCAAATTTTTTATTATACGCCGACGATCTAAAAATTTATAAAACAATCAAATTACAAAGTGATATAATACTATTACAAGAAGATTTAAATCGTCTTTCGGTTTATTGCATACATAATAAACTACATTTTAACATCTCTAAATGCTTGAATATTAACTTCACAAAAAACAAACAAAAATTTGATGTCAACTTAACTTTATGTAACACACAACTCACAAAAGTAGCAGAAATTAGGGATCTAGGCATAGTTCTAGACTCCAAACTACATCTAAATACACACATCGAAAGAATAGTTAACAAAGCCTTCCAGTTGTTTGGTTTCGTAATTAGAGCTACAAAGAACTTCAAACGACCAGAAACTTATATACATTTATTCAAATCATTAATTCGTCCCCAATTAGAATATGCAGTCTCTGTCTGGGACCCCTATTATACTAAATACACAGATAGTATTGAGAAGGTGCAGCGTAAATTTCTACGTACTGTGCATTACAAAACCAATCGAAACGATGTAACTTACGACGAACTGTTATTAGCATATAAACTACCTACCCTTAAAAATAGAAGATTCCTCTTGCAAACTATGACACTACACGGTATATGTAACGGAGCTGTTGACTGCAGCGCATTAACGAACAAACTATGTTACGTCGTTCCAAGAACGGTACATGTCCGTGAAATAAGAAAAAGGCGCCTTTTCCTAACTAATCAGTGTAGAACAAATGCTGGCAAAAGATCGCCACTGTGGCGACTTGTTGATGTTTACAATACTAAATGCGAGGAGATCGACATATTTTCATTGACAGCACCAAAATTCAAAACATCTGTATTGGCCACTATTATGTTTTAGCTTATACAGGTACTAAAAGTTGTTAGGTTATAGTCTGGTATATATGAGTTATATCTAGTTATAAGATTTATTATATCACGGTAACACGCGAACAATGTTGTTGGTGATACATTGATCAATGTTGCTAAGAACCTATAGTTTGTCAAAATATAATGTATTACTGTTTTTTGTTCCTTAAATAAATAAATAAATAAATATTTAGGACTATTGATCATTTCATATGTTACAACTACGTTTTGTATAATTAATATATACCGTAAAGATACTTTGTAAATGCAATACACATAAACAGTAATACTATAATGCTTTACACAGCACTACAATAGTACCACAAGGTACTATTGTAACTCAGTTGATAAGAATCACACAATACAATATTCATCAAATCATATTGCAATACCCTGTCATCAGTCAATACACACTAACAGTAATACTATAATATTATAAATATAGTTATTATTCTATTCATATGTTTATTATTCTAAAATAACTAAAAAGACATTTTGTATAACAAATCATAGCTTTTTTGAAGCTTTTCACTAAACCAACATGTCACACACTACAAAAAAAATGTATAGGTACTACGTAATTAACGCAATTTCTCTAGTCCGTAGCCTACAGATATGTCTTTATTTACAATTTGGAGCTGTATGCTCATTATGTAATCATCGTTGACGATTTGATCTTTGCGTCTTTTTTTTGGAATCATCTCCAAAGTGTGAACTTGGTCTAGTACGTGAAGCAATCGCATCAACGTAACCGTGTTTTTATTAATCAGTTTGTTTATTTTTGAGTGGAAGGCTTCTAAAATGTTTGTTGTTCGGTGGCGTTCACCAAACACACTAATTATTTTCGGACTATGGACCTTGAACCAAAACGATTCAAGATATTTTATAAATGCTTCTGGTATGTTATCGGCTTCAGCTTTTATGTAGTCCATACCCTGTTGAATATTGTCTTCAGGAAGAAGCGGCAAGGCACTTGCCAATGCAACGATTCTACGCCCAGATTTCGTTTTTGTGCATCGTAACGACTTGCCTTTCTTCCAAATGTTGCGAGTCCAATGATAATAGCACCCTCGTAATGTAATATCTGGACATACATTCAAAATTGCATTCATCGCACCTTTTTCGTAGTCAGTGTGAACTTTATGTGGACTCCACTCTGGAAGTTGCGATTTTATCATATTGAACAAAATCGTATAACTTTTTTCAGTTCGATCCGACATTAGTGCGAAGATTAAGGGTCTTAATTTAATTGTTTCCACACCACTCCCTATGTCACCGTGAATGTTATATAATTGTGCAAAGGGTTTTGGGCAACAGTAAAAAGTACCATCAAAAAAGTATTCTTTTATATTCGGAATTATTAATCGAGACTCCTTTGAGCAAAAAGCAATGATCCAGGTTTGTTTGTTTTCTTCCTCGCAATAATAATCGGCTAAAATTAAATTATGATATTTAATGGGCACTTCAATTTCTTTCAAATTCCGAAATACAGATTTGGAAACTTGTGCTGACTTGTTTCGCGCATCTTGAAGGAAGTGCTTTACGCTTTCATATCGAGGATATTCCCCATTCACAAAATTCAGTCCAGAATTTTTAAATGCTTTCTTTTTCTCGTCGTATAGTTGTTCTATGGGTTTATCCGAATTAAGCACTCCTTCACGCAGCTTTATCTTTTCTTTTAATATTTCATTACTCAATCCATTAAACTCACAACTATGATCTTTGCTTTTGATAAATATGCAATCCTAAAATGAAACATAGACGTAAGTTACTTAGTACGAAACTCTGAAAACTGGAATAATTATTAAAAAATACATTACAGCATTACCTTTGAAATTTTGACAGTACCACAACATTTACTTTTATTGTATGTAGAACACCGCCATAATGTTGACCCATCTGTGTAAGTCTTGTGTCGATGGTAACGGTAATTACCCCGAAGAAGGGCGGTTCCGCCATTTATTTTGATGTAATCTATTTCCATTGACTTTTCTTTATCTTCCTCTTCCATGGTATTTTCTCACAAGTACAGAAAGAACTCGCAAAATATTAATATTACAATTCCCTTGTTTTTAAAGTCAAAATTTTAGACATTTGAAAGAAGAAAAATAAGAACACACTTTCAAAAACCCAAGAGGTTGTAAACAGAAGAGGTTTTAATATTTAAACGCAAAACAGGTTTTACCAACTATTTAATAGCAAATATAGGTTCTTACTTGCATTCATTATTGGAATATGCATTTTCTATTATTTACCTAATTAACTAGTTATCATGCGAGAGATATATAGGTCAACACATCACTAGGGTCATATACTTGATGGTACCGTTTAACTTTTAAAAACCCACGGTACCACCGGGGGTATGGCCAGGGGTACCGTGGGTCTGAAAGGGTTTTGCCTATGAAACATTGTATGACAACACGGAATTTAAAACAATCATTAGATAAAATTGGTAAAACAAGAAACACCGCTAGTAGTGTCACTGAAAACGGCATACAGAGAAAAGTATGTGAAAGGAAAAAAAGGGTTTGCTTATTAGGCAAAATATTGTACCAAGATTTTATAAACCGTTTTTTGAGAATCTCTAGTTTACTTTATGTAAACACCTACCTGAAAAATACTGATTGTGCGGTAGTTGCCATATTATTTTCAAGAAGAATATAATAGAGATTATGTTTGTTAGATTGTTTTTTTGTTTATTATGGTTCCCAATTGTTGCTACGTACTTAAAATATTTTTATAATGAAGAATTGGGTGGGTGAGTGGGTATGTTCATATTGCAAATTGATCGATTTTGATGATGATAACAGCATTTTTTTTTTCTAAAAATGCGTCCCACAAATAATTGTTTTGTCTCTGATTATAATTTTATTTAGAATACTGACCAATATTATAACCCAAAATGTGTTGTTCTTCAGAGAAATTCTTTACCATGGTTTCAACATAAAACCAATAAATTGTTTGATTATGAACACAGTTTTCATCAATAATGTCTTTATTGTAATTGTGTTACTATTACAGAAAAAATCCACATCTTGTGGATCATTATTACCAGTTATGTCATTCTAAAACAAAAATTGATAACTACACAGGTATAACATTTTGATTAATGTTCAATTAAAAAAAAAAAAAAAAAAAAAAATAAAGTCGAACACTGGGCAGTTTTTAACAATTAATGATGGTATTCGAGGCTTAAAACCTAAAAAGTTAAGTTTTTAATCAGACCTTGATTAATGCCCATTTGATTTATACATTCAATTTTTCTATGACTCAAATATGTAAAAAGTTGTGACAAAAAATATTTTGTTTGATTTTGAAATGGCTATCCTGTAAAATTTGCTTTTTGATTTTGTGATTATTCATGCAAAGCAGCGATATGTATAAATGTGTCACAAGCATTAAAAAAAAAGAATCTATTCCAACATAAATGTCAAAATATTACAGAAAATAATGGTTAGCTGGATCGCTCAAAATCACGCCAATTAACAGACTGCAAGCCAAGTACGAGTTAAAGTGACATATTATTATGCATTGTGAACAATAAAAATGAAACATACAGTAGCGTACTGGCAAAAAGTAACAGACGACAAAGGAAACAAAAACGCAACACCTCGACAGATAGTACAAAAAATAACAGCTATGCATAGAAAAGCCTAACTACAAAGAAACGACTTAATAGTATACCAATGTCTTCAGCAGAGAACCATCCACGCATAGGTAAAGAAAATATGTATTTCATAAATAATGGGTTAAGTAGATAATATATAATAAGAAATAATTGATTAAATCTGATTAAAACTAATTAAAACTAAACTACTCCGTCGAACAGATTTGCTCATGTGCTGTCTTAACGCAGTGGACAGATTCACACGTTGGCCAGAAGTGATACCGCTCCATGATATCAAGGCTGACACAGTAGCAAGCGCTTTTGTTACTGGCTGGATATCACGCTTTGGCTGTCCGGAGAAAATAACCACAGACCGAGGCAAGCAGTTTGAAGCACACTTGTTTAGGGAATTATCCAACCTGATCGGTTTTAACCATCTGCAGATGACAGCATACCACCCAGCTGCAAATGGAATGGTCGAAAGATTCCATAGACAACTTAAAGCAGCTATAACATGCCATGGCAATGATGACTGGTATGAAGTTCTACCAATTGTGCTGCTTGGCATACGAACGACATGGAAGGAAGACATTAACTCATCATCGGCCGAGTTAGTGTACGGTGAGACATTACGTTTGCCAGGAGCATTCTTCCATAACTCGCCTACAGAAACCGTAGATCACGCAGACTTTCTTTCCCGCCTACGCGCTAACTTAAGGAAACTGAAGCCTACGCCTGTAATACATCATGGCTCCGTTCCAGTTTTTATAAGTAAGGACTTGTCGTCTTCGTCACAAGTCTTCCTACGTCAAGACGCGATACGCAAACCCTTACAAGCACCATACGCTGGACCATTCAACGTCATAGAACGTGGAGAAAAGTTTTATAAAATAAATATAAGAGGCAAGCCTACGAATGTGTCTATAGACAGGCTAAAACCAGCATACAGATTGAGCGACTCTGGCTCTGTACCTCAGGACATCGTCAGAACAAAATCGCCCACTATGAATACAATCTGGACGTCAAGTTCGTTTCCCGGACTTCTATCGACCTTAACGGTCTCGTGGTCTGATGCGGCGATGTCAAGCGGATGCGGAGAAATACCGTTATATGCGGCGAGGATAGCCGAACGTTTGATCGGGCGCGCTCGGCTCACTTCGGTTTTCACCGGCTCGCCAGTCGATATCAGTATCCCACGCCGGAAGGCTGCGCGCACGCTGCGCGCCCGCGCACACCGCGATCCGCTATTATAAGCCACGCGAAATTATATTAGTTTAAGTACTCGTTTTCTCTTCCGCCTAGTGTTAGTCCACCTTCTGTTTCGTACTGTACTGTGTTCTTTTAATGTAAACTATTCTTCCGTGTTTGTGAGAACAATATATATGACTGTTAAACGTGACTTCACTATTTTCATTTATATCTGCCTAACTTGCCGCTTTACGCTTGCACAAACCGCTATAACTTAACAATAAATAAAACTTAAATATATCTAAAACAATTGGGGCATTTGGGCATGGATCCACAGATGCTGGTAGCATTTCCGTCGCTGTATGACCATGCTGATGCGTTGTGCGAGGAAGCTGTCAGCTCTACGGTCACTAAGAATTTGTTCGCACTGGGACCCCACGGGGCAAGGGTCTTGACTCGGAATGGTTCAAATATATATTCGCTGCCGAGATTTTCGGCTGCTGAGCCTCAGCCTCAGGGTGGCGTGGCTGGAAAAGCAGCCGGCACTCTTTTGGCAAGAAAGCCCGTGGTATCCCAGATGGTCGATTTAACTGCCACAGAAGAAACGGTGCAAAGAACATCATGCGCAGCCCTAAAGTGCCGACTAATAGCAAGACGGAGGGTGTCAGGCTCCAGAAATGTGCCAGTATTTGGCGACGGGTAAGCACGAAGCCATTCACCAAATTCTTTGGAGCCAGAAGCCATCAGTCTAGCGCGCTCAGGATAACAAACATCATCCCAGCTTCTTTGAAGTATTATAAGTACTTAAAATCAAAGATATGATTTTGCCAAAAAATAGTTTGAAAGAAAAAAATGTAATGTGTCAAAATAATTTGTTAAGAAGCTAAACAGTTTATATGTAGTCTATTCGTTGATGAAACTATGTTACAACATTTATTTTCAATATTTAATGAATCGGAGTGTACTGCTACTCTTTATTATTTCTCTTGCTCACTTATCTTGCAATTCAACCAAGTTTCACAATTATCAGTAAAACTTGGTTGAATTATACACAACACATTAATATTAATTCATACATTATTTATAGGCAAGATAGATTAGACAGCTATGGTGGGGTTGCGATCTCAGAACATGTGAGTCATTGAGGCTGCTTTTTTTGCATCAGTCCTCTAATATGGTGTATAATATAATGGTGGCAGCACTTTACCTGCATATACAATTTATAAACAGAGAAACATTGTAAACATTGGCAATTTAAAAAGAGTGGCCAGGAGTTTTTATTGCCTGTTCTTTTCACGGGCTTTACCTATTGTTTGCGAACAGGCATTACAAGTAAATGTAGAATCGACTTTTCACAAGTGTAGTATTTTGCTTCCTAAGTGAATAAATCATTATTATTTTTTAATAGGTATCAATGTTCTGTGGACATTGATCGCAGGATCATTGTCCACAAATCTATTAAAGTATATGCTTTGCTTGCTAGCCCTATTAACGTAACTAACATATAAACGAAATTGGCAAACTGCGGTAGTTTAGCTCTGTGCCGCGGTGGGAGTGTATCCGACAGCTACGCAAGAGGTCCTGGGCTCGATTCCCACACGGGAGACCACTTTGTGTGATGCACAAATATGTTTGTAAAGTCCCCCGCGACACAGGGTTTGTACCCTAATGCGGGAGTCATCTCTTAAAAAAATATATATTACCCATCTTCAAAAACCGACAAATTCTACTGACAGGGATAAAATATTTGAAAAAGGAGGGGAAGGATTTGATTTGAGGAATTTAAATAAAATTCATTAAAAGCTGGCGACTTCAACGGCCACCACGCAAATTGGTCATGCAAAACGGATGCCAGGGAAAAACAATGATGGGACGCCGCTTTAGAACATGAGCTTATGACACTTTATAATGGGGCTCCTACATGGGTTAAATTAGTGGAGCGTACGCTAAGGCAAACTTCACCGGATATTCTGTTCGTATCTACTAATATAGCCACTGTGTTTTCATGGAGAACCCTTCCAAAAAATCTTAGGAGTGACCATTTACTAATTATACTCTCTATGAATAACAGAAACTGCTATACTTGCGCCTAAGCACACTGTCAGGTATTACACCGACAGAAAAACGCCTGTTTATGCTGCCTTCCTGGACCTCTCTTAAGCATTTGACCTGGTTGATTATGGTATATTATGGACAAAAATGCGTAAACAGGGCCTACCTGATGAGCTAGTACGACTTTTCGAATACTGGTACGATCACCAGATAAACCAAGTCAGATAGGAGGGGCTGTTTTTCAAGGCTAAGGGTTGGAGTGTGGGGTGAGACAGGGTGGCCTGACCTCTCCATCACTCTTTAACTTATACATCAATCGGTTGATCGAGGAGCTCAGTAGTACTGAAGTCGGATGCTCTATAGACTGCAAATGTATAAACAGTATAAACCCCTCGATTAATGCTCTCCGTCAACTCTTAGGTATTCGCGAGAACTATGCGAAGACAGATGGTCTTCAATACAATGTAAATAAGAGTGTTACTATAGTGTTTAGGGTAGGGTCTAAAAAGCCTGAGATTGTCCCGCCCGTTCACATTAATGGCATTACATTAAATAAAGTATCAAAATTTAAATATCTAGGCCATATTTTAAGGGAAGACCAAAAGGATGACGAGGACATCGAAAGAGAGCGGAGAGCGTTGGCAGTTCGATGTTATATGCTGCCTCGCAGGTTTGCACGATGTTTACAAGAAGTGAAAATCACGCTGTTTACAGCGTATTGTCAGACACATTGGCCCCACATTACACGCCTCTGTGAACCCCGCACTGAACCTCTCGGTAGAACCAGCATTAGAGGTACCTACTAGTACTAGCTTGGGACATTAGTAACGGCGCCAACGGTTTAACTGCCATGCATGGAATAAAAATTCACGTCCAATCACTATGGCGTGTTGAAGATTTTCGACGTTATCAATATTCACACAAGTTAAAATGTTCACATTACTATTAACGGTTGATTGGCATATGGTAGTGATAAAGATAGCATAAACAGTATAAATACTCAGCACAAATGCTCACTACTAAATTTAAACGAAAGAGAATTTCCAACTAGCCACTCGTCACGTCACATGAGAAGCTATACACCAAATGCAAAGAAAACCGAAAATTAATTGAATTAAACGGTTTCATGAAAATTGTTTGAATACTGCATCTACTCGGCTCAATCGCGAAATGAAATAACCCTTTCTTGCACCCCACAACTATTTAACGTAACGGGACTACTCACGCGAGATAAAATATATAACGACGCATTACACACAACACTATACGTATAACATTTTTACATTTTCGCTACGCTTACTAGCAACACTTATTTACTCGTTTACTGCATAGTTCAGTGACCACTTTTTCTCGAATGCGACAGTACTCGGCTTCAAAATGTTAATAAAACAAGAAAGACTCACCTGTGTCTATGAACAGTCCCTTAGGACAACTCACATACCACAGATCCGCGACGAAACCGGATATACCCGATCCGTAGACACAAAACGGCCAAACTGGACGTAGAATAACGTCCAACACGTCCACACAACACACGAATATCACACGCAACAAGTAACTTTTTTTTTTTTGCTAACTCTATATTAGCACGCGTCTCCGTCCGGCTTACAGGGGTATTTCATCCCACTTCTGATGTAGGCTCAGGATGCCGCAGGTTATAGCTTGCCATCGTTCACGAACACCGGGATATCACTAGGTTTAGATTTTACCATTACTAATTAAATTAAAATCTTAATTTGACCACAGATAATTGAATAAACGAAATAATACTAGACGCGTCAAAATTATATAGCTATTAATTGATTCCACATATCACTATATGAAAAAATAAAATGATCGGGTCGGAAATTAGCGATTCTTCGGGCACGTGGTGCGCAAACGGCTCTCGTCGGCGAACTGCCTACAAGATGGCCGCCCCGCCATCACGTCCATGTGACGTTCCGCAAGAATTATCAACTACCCTCATTCTTTTCCGACGTAAATGACAGTGAATGTCAAGTGTTGCCATATTATGTTGCGCCGTCATGTACATTAGAATAACGGAATACGTTATGGCAGAGTAAATTGACATTATAGAAGTAGGTACAGGTTGTTTATATTATAACAATAGCGATGGATTTGCAAGTAGCCATGTCTATCACCCGTATTTATAAACGAGTCATTACTTATTACTTAGCCATTACTTCATTGAGACATGGCTAGTTCTTAAAGTAATTACTTAGAAAAACCTATTTTATAGACGTGTAATATTCCTTACTTCCTTGAGCAAACTAACCAAGTATTACTTATTGCTTAGCAACCGGTGAGCCGCGAAAAACGTTCCTTTACATAAACAAGATTTTATTAAAGTTGCAAAATAGAGTGCCAAAAATATATTACGACAAGCTAAAATAGCTAAATAATTTAAAACTTTAAAAAATAATAATACAGAAATTAATCAGACCAAATTTTGATTTTATCGATATTCTTCAATTTTAGTTTTCTGAATGTAACGAAATGCAACTTAATTGAATAGTAATGCTACCAAATGAAATAGTCCGTCACACGTATATAAAGTATTTTTGAAGAACTTATTTTTAATTTAGCGTCATAAAACTCGCTTGACGTCGCCCTAGAAATGTCACTAATATTAATTATTGATATAAAGATTCTCGAATTTAAGAGAGATAATTAATTATAAAAGTTATTGTTATAACAATATATTAAATAATTTATTTGAAATGAAATGTTAATCACTGAAGACATCACCTGTGTTTTACTGTTTTATTTAAAGGAAGTTTTGCTGGTTAAATACGAGCACTATAATTTAAGTAGCAAGGGTGTATTTTATAATGGTTGAAAGCCCGCAAGCCCAAGGCCGGGGTCAGCCACCCCGTTGTGTCGATTGCATTGATTGTCCCGGTGAAATCTCAAGTACCACTATCAATAGATTTTGTCAGTGTAGCTAGAAGCCCCTGTCAAGCATTACCCGGATAGTACAACGAACAGAGATGAAGATACAAAAGATGGTTTTGTGACGGTGCAAGGAAAGAAGCGCCGACAGCCAACGATCAAGAACCGCTGCGGCAAAGTTAAGCTAAGGGAACTCTGTGCGCCGCGGCGCCGAATACGCCGGTCTACATCTCGCGCCGGCACGTACCAGAAGTTCCGCTACAAGACGAGGGTGTAGATTCTGGAGTCGCGACGCATAGTACTTATGAGGGAGTGAAGCGTACCTACTGATATAGTTTTAATATATAGTGGTTTTAAGTTGTATTTACTTTTACTAGCACTTCACTTATTGTATTATACTGACAAGTATGTTAGTCGGCAAGGTATAGATTTCTGTGGGCCAAAAATGACTAAAATAAATGTTATATTATTATTATTATTTTATTATTTACCCACTGGCTGGCATAGCGCCAAATAAATTGTTTTTATTTTCCAAAACTTACATATCCATTCATCCATCATCCATTATGATTATCAATGCTTGGGAATAACGACCGACAATTTCAACAAGGAATCGAAGGCTTTCAAGTTAACTTGGAAATGCCCGAAATGCAAATCTTCAGGTAAAAGTACACCAATCCAGTCTAAAGAAAACTTGCAAAGTACTCACGCTCCTAACGTGATTGAGGAATTGAAAAATCACTTCGATAAAAAACTTGAAGACTCTATGATCAAACTTCGAGATGACATCAAGCGTGATTTCAAAAACGACAGTGCCGATACTAAAACCATCTTAACTGAGCTGTCTGAGAGTGTGAACTTCATGTCATCAAAGTATGAGGTCTTGAGGGAACTATTAGAAGGTAAAATTAAAATCATTGACCATCTTGAAGCCCAAAATAAAAAACTGTTGTCGCAAGTTGATGACCTAAACACTAGGCTGGCACAAATTGAGCAGAAGTCTAGAGATTGTAACATAGAGATCCAATGCGTTCCCGAACACAAATCCGAAAACATTAAGAATATTGTACAACAACTAGCTGTCACAATTGGCTGCAGTCTGAATAATCAGGAGTTACTGAATTACCATCGAGTTGCTAAGATCAACAAAGAGTCGAGCAGACCGCGCTCTATAATAGTCAAATTACCAAGCCCACTCAAGCGAGACGAAATAATAGCTGCAGTCAAAACCTACAATAGGACACATCAAAAGGAAAAACTGAACACTTCGCATTTGGGCTTAGCAGGAAATAAATCGCCCATTTACGTTAGCGAACACTTGTCGCCATCACATAAACAGCTTCATGCCGAGACTCGAAGAATTGCAAAAGAGAAGAAGTATGAATTCGTCTGGGTTCGGAACGGCCAGATCTACATTAGAAAAAATGTCAACTCGAAGAGTTTTATGGTTAGGAACATAGATTTTCTGACCAGTCTAGATTAAGATTTACAACTGTTATTAGTTTAGTTTTATTTTATATAAGTCTTTGTGTCTAAAATTTTATAATTCAATTTAAAATTTTTCTATCAAAACGTACGGGGTCTTAGAACCAAAACTGAAAACATAATGATTAATGCATTGAAACATGATTTTGATATAATTTTACTTACTGAAACATGGCTAAATGAAACGGTCTATGATCGTGAAATTCTTGATAATAGGTATAATATCTTTAGACGTGATCTTTCGTCAACCAGCAGTGTTAAAACTGATGGAGGCGGTGTGCTAATTGCAGTTCGGAATGAATTTCAACCTTTACGTAAAATGCAGTGGGAAACGGACAGCGAGGATCTTTGGGTCGTCTTAAAGCTTAAGCTCTATAATACAATTGTGGACCTATGTATCTGCGTAGTGTATATTCCGCCACCTGTTACCAATGTGCAGATAGAAAGTTTCGCTACAAAAACAACTCAAATCATGCAACACAAATCCGCAAAAAATAATATTTTTCTTTTAGCAGGGGATTTTAATTTACCATGTCTGAAATGGGGTTTTGACGAAGATACATGCTCGTTGTCCCCACTTCCTGCCAAATCTCAGTTAGAAGGCCTTTTGATAGACATGCTAGCTTTTAACAACCTTCATCAATTGAACAATGTAAGCAACAGCAAGAATGGGATGTTAGATTTAGTTTTTACTAACTGTCATAACCTATTTACTGTGTCTGAAAACATAGATCCCCTTTTAACAATAGATACATACCATCCGGCTCTCACTGTTTTGTTCAAAATAAATTCATACAAGCCCCCTAAAATTAACAAAACGTCAATGTTAAATTTTACTAAAGCCGACTACGTCAAAATATCAGATGAATTGTCAAAAATTAACTGGTCTGAACAATTCAAACCTTGCCATGACATTGACAGCATTGTAGACATTTTCTACGATCTTATCACCCCCATAATAAAAAATAATACCCCACTTAGAGTAATTAGACAGTCTCAATATCCCTGCTGGTACAGTTCCTCTTTGATCAAGGCACTAAAAGAGAAGGCAAAATATCATAACAGCTTTAAAAAGTATTGCAATCCAAGAGATAAAATAACCTTTAATATGCTCAGAGATCGTTGTAATGACATGATTCATCAGTGCTTTTCTAATTTTAAAGAAAATTCAAAGCATTACATGAAAAACAATCCTAAATACTTTTGGAAATTTGTAAAATCTTCTAAATCTAATAGTTGTGATATACCAGACGAAATGTTTTTATTAAATAAATACGCAAGGGGTGGCAAAGAAATTAGCGAACTTTTTTCCCAGTACTTTCACTCTACCTTTGGTGACAATATTAATCTCCTTAATAACAATGGAAATGTTTATGATTCTAAATCATCTCTCGTTCACTCAAAAAGATATCCTCACATCTCTTCATTTATTGGACACGAATAAGGGGCCAGGACCAGACTTGATACCCCCCGTATTTCTCAAAACTTGCGTTTCACAGCTGGTGCGACCACTGCATATAATAATTAACCAATCCTTAAGCCAAGGCATATTTCCCACAAAATGGAAAGAAGCCTATATAACACCATTATTAAAAAAAGGAGATAAATGTAATGTTGCTAATTATAGGCCCATTTCAATTTTATCAGCCTTTGGTAAACTTTTTGAATCGCTAGTCCAAAGAAAGTTAGTCTCTTACTTAATGCCACAAATAACACCAAACCAACATGGATTCTTACCAAAACGGTCAACCATGTCGAATCTTATGAGCTACGTCAATTTTATTGCTGGAGCCTTGGAAGAAAAATTAGAAGTACACTCAATTTACACTGACTTTTCTAAGGCATTCGATGTGGTTAATCATACTTTATTAATACAAAAGCTTGATCATGCAGGCATTTGTGGCAACCTTCTTAGATGGTGCAAATCTTATGTACAAAATCGTTCCCAAGTGGTAAAAATTCGAGGATTTTTATCAGAACCAAGAGATATTCCCTCAGGAGTACCACAGGGATCCCATCTTGGTCCCCTTTTTTTTCTGGTGTTTGTTAATGACCTGTGCGATACTTTAGAATCCAGTTTTCAGTTATTTGCGGATGATCTGAAATTGTATAGAGTGATAAAATCACCAAACGACACTCAAACTCTACAAAACGACATTAATAAAGTTAGTCTTTGGTGTCGGCGCAATTTTATGTTCCCAAATGTCACTAAGTGTTTCCAAGTCAGATTCTCTCGGAAAAAGTACCCTACACCTGCAACTTACTATATCAATGACACTGCACTTACTGAGGTTTCAAGTATACGAGACCTAGGAATCATTATCGACAGGAAATTGGATTTTCGTGAACACATAGACCACATCGTAAGGAGGGGGGCTCAGATGTCGGGTTTCGTGATACGTCAAACCAAACTCTTCAAAGATCCAGACATATCAAAACTTATTTTTAATTGTTATGTAAGGGGAATACTCGAGTATTGTAGCCCTGTCTGGAATCCTGTGTATAGAGTTCACATTGACAGGTTGGAAAGGCTACAGAAATGCTTCTTGTAAATAATAAAATTGATTGTTCATGGATCAACGCTGCCGTGAACTCACTTCTTATGAAGCTAGCGTTAACTTCTATAAAGTGATTACATTGGAGAGGCGACGCACTATTGCGGATCTCTGTTTCTTATATAAAATTGTAAATAATAAAATTGATTGTTCTCTTCTATTAGACCAACTATTTTTTTCTGTACCACGGACAGGTAGTCGTCTTCACAATAGAAGAACTTTTATGTTACCGAGGTGCCGGACTAACCTTGGCACTCATTCACCTATGCATCGTATGTGTTCTGTCTATAATAGTATTGGAAGCCACGTCGATATTTTCAATGCATCAATGAATGTTTTCAAGAAATTTTGTTTTCAACAAAACTTCGATTAATACCTTAATTTAAATTTAGTTTATTTATAAAAAAAAATAGTGTTCTTTTCTTTTTTTGCATGCTGTGTTCACTCTTAGTAGGTTATACACAAACCATTTTTTTTTTAATTAGCAAAAGAACTGTAAACATATGTGATGTGTAATAACCAGTTTGTGAACCTTTTAATAATAAAAAAAAAAAAAAAAAAAAATATTTTTAAAGTAACAATATCGGTGACTATTGCTTGGCTAAGTATTCTAACGTTTGACGTTTCTTACTTCACTCATTTTCTTGACTATAAAATAGTAACTGTTACTTAAGTAATTACTTTTACTTAAGTAATTGCTATTACTCGTTGGGGGTATATGTCAATTGTGTTTTTAGTAACCTGAACAATAATTTGTATCACGTAATAGGTTATGACAAAGTACAAGTACTTACAGTTTATGTTGTAATTAACATGTAAATTACTTAAGATGATTATAACACATTATAAAAGCACCACACAGTATTATAAATGAATTAAAACAATAAATGGTCCACTGGGCACAAATGTAGGTACTGCTTGAAACGTCAAATATTGTTGTTGTGATATTTCACTTCTTTTATTGAAAATTAAAAGGTAGTGTGTTTTATCTGTGTAATAGTTTTATTATTATTCATTTATTTAAATAACATAATTCGGTGTATTAAATTATTTTATGGGTTAAAGTATAATAATTACGAGTATTTGCGAAGTACCCACATGTTCTTTAATATTCAGTGATTTGTTCTATAAAAGGACTGACAGATTGTGATCGAGGCTCAGTCTGATTGCAACATTTGTGGATACAGGTACGATCCGATTCAGATTATACTTATTGCTGGTTCTTTTGTGCTGATATCCTATTATTGTGTATTATGTATTGATATTGACTAATAACAATATATTGCAATGTGGTATGATTTGATGAATATTGCCTGGTGTGATACTTATCAGCTGTTCTACAGCGATATGGTCGTACATTGCAATAATGTTGTGAATTGGTTATGTTAGAAAGTATCTGTGGTATATTGTATTTAGGATGTATGAAATGTAGTACGGCAAATGTTTATTAGGAGACTGTCTATTATGAAACCTTTGATACAACTAGACCAAACAAGGTTGAAAATATATGATACTTGTCATTTATTCCTTTGTATTATTTACCTCCCTAATTTATTCTATTCCCTATTGATACTATACTGATTGATAAGGTTAGATTGCAACTGATTGGGTATATGATCCAAATATCCTAACACAGTAGTAAGTGTAGTTCTACGATGAGTCGTAGTGGTCTACAATGAGTCGTAGTACTACTACGATGAGTCGTAGGACTTCTACAAGAAGGAGTCGTAGGACTTCTACAAGAAGGAGTAGTTGGACTTCTACAAGAAGGAGTCGTAGGACTTCTACGTAGTTCTACAATAAAAGCTTTAGTATTTTATTACAAATCGCTACGACCCCTATGTAAAATCTAACACGTGCATTGTCGAGCCAGTGATCTACGGGTGAAACTGCAATCTCCACAAGTGGCGACGAGTCAAAAGGTTTTTTTTTTTCTACAAAACAAAAACAAGGGAAGGGTAATTATGATGTTGTAATTACTGCAACATTTGAGGTTACCAAATATTGTTTATACTTTGTAATGTTAGACTCAATATTATTCTAATTCGTTATTTAATAAAATTCATTCTATTTTTATCAGAGTTTAACTCGTTACTACTTAAAAACGTTATTGAGATTTGATTTAGACGATTTACATTCAAAATGTAAATGTCGGTAGTGACATCACATGACGTTGACATATGTCATGCGGATGTCACTCCGACATGGAGAGGGGATAGAAAGATGGTAGACAGATTGTATTCGCGTGTTGAACAGTGCGGACGTTTGTAATAGTTCAAATATATCCGTTTATTACTTTGTAATCCTACGCATTTTTATTGAAGTCCAAGTTGATCCTTCGGCTCAGAAGAGGGATAAACAAAGCCCACTAGTTATTTCCGCGCCAGGCGCGTCCTGTGAAATTGTATTTTGTTTTTTTTCCTTTTTGTGTGTTTTTGCGCTTCAGTCGCGTCTGAATAATATTAATACAGTGATAGTGATTATGTACATTGTAATAGTGACCGAATCTGAAAGTGATGTCATAATCGAAAGAACCGTGAGAAATCGAAAATTCTAAATAGATGTGAAATAGGATATCGTTCGCATTTGAAACGTAAACGCCGCGCTGTTCAAATTCAATTCGGAGTAGTGGTTCATTGCGATCGTTTACGTTCGACGCGTCGCGATCAATCGCGTTTGGCGCGTCACGATCGGTCGAGTTCGACGCACACAGTTGTTGGATTTCGACTACGCTGTCAGCGTTCAACGAGACCATGTCACCGTGGTCACGTCGCAGATGTAGTAAGTCAACTGAAGATAGACAAGTAAGTCGTTCCAATTCTAATCATAATAAAACTCAGTTGTTAATGACGGAACTAATTAGATCAATGGCTAATGGCTAATTGTCCTGAAGGTAATACATTTTCGATGTTAGGAATTATTATTGACATTCCAAAGTTTGATCCCATGATTAAAGACCAGACCATCAATATATGGCTTTTCTAAGTAGAAGAATGTGTTCGACTATATAATGCCCGATGTTCAAAAGTGACCAAAAGTTCGACTATAAGTATCTAGCCCTTCCGTCAACGTCATTTTCATGACCCGAATGAAAAACGAAAATAATTGAGTCCTTCTCATCAAACCATGATTATGTAAATTTTTCAACCGAAATATTCGCCAAAAAGGGCTATATATAATGACTTGTTGAAAATAAGCATATTATTATGAAACAATCAACTTATTAAATGTTGCGAGACTAAGAATAAGCGTGCAGTTGATCTCCTGTTGCACGGAATAGGCGATCGTAGTTCGAGGTTAGGTGCCAAAGCAACTACAGGTGAAGAACCGGAGCCGGTTTTGAAATATGTTTAAATCGACTAAACAATAGGACAGGAACCACGGCAATAGATCGGAAACTATATTAAGAGTACGATAGATTTGTATAAACATACATCGAACGCAAGATCGATAGGGTCTTACCTGCTATCACTGAAATGAGATTGGTTATTTTAGGTTTGAAAAAGAATTTATGAAATGTAATATTACAATTATTATACAAATTAGGCCACGTTATCACGTAACTACTAACTTCACAAGTTCACAGTCGAGTAAGAAAAAGTTTGTAACGGTTTTGAATTTGATGTCTAACATAAATAATAACAAGTTTTTTCGTTAATTTAAAAGTGAATGATCATAACTTGTACGGATATGTTTATGTCAATGTACCTAATTATGTCGTAGCGAGGCAGAGAAGTTACAATGTGTGATATTGGAAATAATATTATTTTACCATTACAAAAAGCGGTACTTAAGATTGAAGTGCAAGGTACATCCCAGTTAACTGATAGTTACATTGATAAAGATAATGTGTTATTAGGTTATACTTTTGCTGGACTACTTGGTATAGTATAATACCCTGATTTACGGATGCACTTTACCAACGAAACTGCGGTTTACTTTTGTCAATGATATATGTGTAATTAAAGTGAATTGTGACATTGGCTACTATTGACACTCTGTATATTAATGGTTCCTTAAGGGAATGCTCTGAGAAGGAGTATTAGTTAATGCCCAGCGAGTAGGTATTATTAAATAAATGGGACTGGCGCATTCTTAATTTAAAATTGTTCATACCATGTGCTGTGTTCGGAACAGGGATTGCTGATGACACTTGCTTTATGTACGAATTCATTTATATCTATATTAAAATTATAGATCTTAGTGATTCATACTTATGTGTCAGAAATTTGTCTACTATTTGGGCAAGTGACCCCATCGAAAAATACGTTATCAGAAGTTAACAAGTGTCTATGATGTGTTTAGGTTACACTAACGTAGAAAGGTGGAAGTCTGACTAATTGACACAAAACCCATAGTTTACCTATCCTTACTCGTTTATTCAGTATATACTGCTAAATGAGATACCTGCTAATTTACGTACAAATGCATTGGAGCAGGGCATGCTAGTATTTCCACGCAACGAGGCCTAGACGCAATACGACGCCTGATTAACAAAAGTTTCATAAATTCGATGTAGAAATCTTTGCTGCAATCGTTGAACATACTCCGCGTTTATTTGTAAGGATTTAAAGAAAGAGTTACGGACGGTAATGCTTTACAAACCACTATGACAAAAAGACGAGGCCGAGAATTTTAAGAGTAGGCCAATGGTGGGTACAGCTTAAAGAGTTCGACTGTGAGGTGCAATATATAGCAGATGCAAAATATCACATGTTGATGCGCTTAGTTGCGCTCCTGTGGATAAGTAGATATACTTCAGACACGACACACGTTATTGACGTTGGACCGTTCGTTTATTCGAGCCAATCAGTGGTCTCCTAACCGATGCCGGTTGCGGCGGCCTGTTGCGTCTGAGACTGGCCGGCTGCGCAGGGGATGATGTGGTGCACGGATGTGTGCGCGGACTCGGGCGCACTCTCTGTTCCCGCGCTCTCGTGGCCCGGTGGGACGGAAGTCCGACGCGGCCGGGGGGGATTGGGCGTGGGGCCGGTGGCTTGACGTGCTCTCCGAGGCGGCACGGAGGGGTGTAACAATGTTTGAAAGCGGTCACCCATCTGTGAGCCGACGGTGGTAGCGTTGCTTAATTAGTCTCGCGGATGTCTCGGTCTGCTCGGTCGCCACTGAGTTGAAGAGAGCTGATAATATCCTTTAGTAATTAAAGATGCTTTTACAAAGTTATTAGTGTAAACCCGTTGGTGACACAAATCGTGCCATTCGCATGTTTAAAGACATCTTTAGTTGTTCTGGAGCACTCACTCGGTTGATAACGGACATAGCCATGTTGCACGAGTTCCAAATTCAAAACTGTCGTAGCGAATTCTGGCAATTAACTTGTACTGAAAAATATGGCAAATCCACGGGCAAGCTGACAAATCGAAAGATTCAATCGGAAAATTCTGGATGCTCTCAGTATACCTGGGATGAGACATGACGACATTACCTACGGATCAGTATTTAATAAAGTTCAATTACGATTGAATATGTCTGATAATAACACTTTCTGAGACTGGTAAAAGCCTCGTAAAAGTTGTTTTTCTTGGTTACAAAGTGAAAAGGTAGGTATACCGGAAAACATTAAGTGACTTATTTGATACGACAGTAGAACAAATTAGCAGTGATGAGAATATGAATAGATGGATATAGAAATGAATCTATACGCAAAATTGAAAGGTAATCAAATCTGATCCTATCTTTTAGGAAATAAAAACCAAAATGAAAATTTGGTTAGGCTGGAAATAATATTCAAATATTCGATTATGATAATCTAAACTTATATTTGAATTTCTTATTCATAGAATTGTTAAACTACTATCAAAAGACAGATACTTAGTGCAGGATGCACACCTTACAAAAGGGAGGTAAGGTAAGGAGTATGAAAATGTGTGATAAAGTAATAAGTAATGATAAAGTACATCCATGGTTAAATTTCAAGGACTTGGTTACCGTAAAATGGGGTGTATAGAATTCGCGGGGTGAATAGAAAAAAAATCCGGAATGTAATCGAGTCCTTTTTTTGCAATGGACCACGTCTCATATGTGGTTGAAGTTGTTTTTTTTTTAAAGGGCAGTTTTGTATTTTTTGTGGCAACATTCACCAAATGCCAAACATACGTCAATATGTGTCAAAATAGATTTTGAAAGTTGCAGTACGTTAAGTGTAAAATTTTCGCTGTAAAAACTTTTGTTGTTTTCTAGTGTTTTGTGTATTTTTGGCGGATTGAACTATCTACCGATGTAAATAGTATAATTAAACACCCGAATACATAAAAGGTAAGTCGTAATTATTGTTAAAAATAAATAAATTCACATAAAATGAGTTGCTTATAAAATGTTGCAAATAACGGGGTTAATGGAATCACTAAAGGGGTTGATAGAAACGAAGAAAGGGGGCAATAGAAACGCCAATGGGGAGAAAAAAAATGCCCAAAGTGTGAATAGGAACGCTTATGGGGTGAAAAGATTTGGTTGTCCAGGGTTGTCAAAAGTGATTTTCTTAACTTATTAGAAACTTGATATGTACCTACCTAGACAAAAACATGACATCGCGTATAATAAGTACCTAACAGGCATTTTAAAAATAAAAACATTGTATAAATAAGTTTCCCCTGTTTTACCTAGTTACATTAATGTAATCAGTTGGATCTTTTTATTCCAAGTCTAAGAGACTTTTTTTATTTCAATTATTCTCTAAATTTAATGATATCAAGTTTCCCAGTTGTTACCACTGGGTCTGTGTAATGTAATTAAAATGTAAGTACCTAAGTGACCCAGAGAATAAGTTATTACAAATAGAGCAAGCAACTGATAAGTTACTTCTTCTTATAGATACGGTTAATCATCATGCCGCGTAATTATAAACCTCAACCTAACAAGAAAAGATACAAGAAATACGATCCAGATGTATTATAAAAAGCAGTACTTGAATTAGCAACCATTCCAAATGCAAGTCTTGGTGAAATATCAAAAAAATATCAGATACACAAATCTGTTCTATACCGACACAGTCGACGGACGATGAAACCACAAGGTGGTCAGACGGCATTAGGACGAGAAGAAGAAGAATTCATTATTGAAAATATAAACAAATGTGCTGACTGGGGTTATCCTAAGGATACAATGGACTTAAGGTATATAGTTAAAATGTACTTGGACAAATTAGGAGTGGTTCACAGAAAATTTAAAAACAATATGCCAGGTCCTGATTTTGTCCAGGGTTTCTTGAAAAGGCACAGTGATAAAATTTCTAAGCGAATTTGTGAGAATATAAAAAGAGTGAAAGCTGAGGTATCACCAGCAACCATCAAAGCATACCACGAAGAACTTACGAAATCGCGGAATACCGCCATCACACATTATAAATTATGATGAGACTAATCTCACGGATGACCCAGGTCGTAAGCAGGTACTAACGAGACGTGGAGCAAAATATCCAGAACGAGTACTAAACCATAGTAAAGTCGCTACGTCAATCATGATGGCTGGAACCGCCGATGGAGATTTGTTGCCACCATACGTTGTCTACAAATCATCCTATTTATATGACACATGGATACAAAACGGACCAGAAGGTACGAGGTACAACAGAACCTCTTCAGGGTGGTTTGAGGGCAGTATTTTTGAAGATTGGGTCGAAAACATGATCATTCCTTACTATAACGATAAACCTGGAAGAAAATGTTTAATCGGCGATAATTTGGCCTCACATTTATCTGTAGACCTCATAAGAAAATGTAAAGACCATAATATAGATTTCATTTTTCTTCCTCCTAATTCCACACATTTAACACAGCCATTGGATGTGGCTTTCTTTAGGCCAATGAAGCAGGCGTGGCGGCAGATTCTATTGAAGTGGAAAAAAACCGATGGACGTCAATTACCAACAGTGCCGAAGGGATGTTTTCCAAAATTATTAAAGATGCTCATAGATACCCTAAAAATAAACGCCAAAAATAATATCATGGCTGGGTTTAAAAAAACCGGCATATATCCCCTAAATATCGACGAAATATTATCTAGACTTCCACAAGAGGGACAAAGTGCAGAAACGAAAGAAAATTTAATAAATGACTCTGTATTAGATCTTCTTAAGGAAATGAGATATGGCACAATGAATGTGACTAATCCAAAACGCAAAAGGAAACTTAATGTTATATCAGGAAAAAGCGTATCGCCTGATGAAACTGAAGATTATGCAGATAGTGATCAAAATATTGCAAAGAAAAGAAATAAACAAAATTACCCTCAACCGTCTACAAGTCAACAAATATACAAAATAAAAGAAACAGAAAAAAGAGAAATAAAAATGAATTTAAAAAAAGATCAAAGAATAGCTCATAAAGAAATACAACAAAGCAATGAAACAAAAAGAACTGAAGACGAAACAAATTCACATACACTACTAGACAAAGGAAAAGGGAAAGGAAAAGGAAAAGGAAAAAAGTCGATAAAACAACAAGAAATAAACAAAGAAGAAAAACTTCCCATTGAAAAACCGGACGCATTAGGACACACAGATTTGCATGAAAATAAAATAAATAACATCGAACTGCAAACACAAGATATAAAATCAATGCCTTTAGTTTTCTTTGATGATTTAATTGGAGGTCAGGAAGTTATAATTAGAGATGATATATATATCTCTGATGCTTTGCCATTTGAGGAACAGAAAAACAATTTCAAGGACTTTAATGAAAAAGAAAGAAATATAACAGAAAATAATAAAATGTTAGCAAAAAAGACTGACCCTGGAGAATTAAAGCAAAATGAGAATGTTATTATTACAAATGAAAACGATATGTTTGATGCAATGTCGTTTAATGAACAAGATTTATATTCCAAAGATTTCAATAAAGAAAAAAGAGATATAGTTGAAAATATTGATGTGTTAGAAAAGAAGGCTGCACATAAAGATTATAATATTACTGAAAAAGACACTCAGACTGGACACAGTACTCAAAACAATAAGGGTAAAACAGGTGGACTGATTATTCTTAAGCAAGAAAAAATAGAAAATGTACATACAAGTAAGAAAGTGGTTATAAAAGGTCTTAAGCCTCTATCATTAAACAACTATATTAATCTGCCAAAGCACAGTGACGAAAAAATATCTAAAAAACGAATTTTGAAACCAAAGATATCTCAGAAACAGAAAAAATTTAATTATTATGAAGATAGTGAAGAAATTTATAATGTGCTAATGGATAATGAATAAGTTTTATTACTTAATCTCACTAAAGTGGATACAAATATTGTCGTAATAATTTAAGATTTCATTTTCAGTTACGTTCTAGGAACTGAAATCTTATACTATTAAGACAATATTTGTATCAATTATACCTATGGTTTCAAAATTCGTTTTTTAATCTTAATAAAATGAATTTTGAAACCAAAGGTATCTCAGAAACAGAGTTTAATTATTATAAAGATAGTGAATAAGTTTTATTACTTAATCTGACTAAAATTGATACAAATATTGTCGTGATAATATAAGATTTCAGCTACGGTCTGGTAACCGAAATCTTATATTGATACGACAATATTTGTAGCAATTATAGGTTCAAAAACAAATTTTAATACCAAAGTTATCTCAGTAACAGTATTTAATTATTATATAAGTATAAAGTTTTGTTACTTAGTCTGATTAAAATTGATAAAATATTGTCGTATTAATATAACATTTCAGTTACGTTCTCCTGAATGAAATCTTATATTATTACGACAATATTTGTTTCCAAAGTTATCTCAGAAACAGAGTTTAATTATTATAAAGATAGTTAATAAGTTTTATTACTTTTTGATTAAAATTGATACAAATATTGACGTAATAATGTAAGATTTAAATTATGTCATGGTAACTGAAATCTTATATCATTACGACAATATATGCCGTTTATTTATGGTACTTAAATTTGGGAGTCTCCTTTTTTATTGTATTACTATTGCTGATTGATTAAAATAAGTAAATTGATATTCGTTTGTCTTATTTTAAATCCCCTGTTATGTAATAACTAGCTTCTGCCCGCGACTTTTGTGTGGATAATGGTTATTTCGCTATAAATTTAAGATAAAAGCATGTTCTTTCTCAAGAATCAAGCTAGTATGTTGATAGGTATGTTTAAATTATAAATAATAGGTACCTATATTATAAGTACATTCTAATTTACAAATGAGACAACCCTACCATTTTTTGCCATTGACCCCTGTTTCGTTTTCAATCACCCCAAGTACGGGGTGTATAGAAAATTAAGTTATTTTGGAGGTTTTAGAGAAAACCAGTCGATGTAATTAATGGTAAATAGCAAATTTCTGAAGTTAGTGATTTCGGACAGAATAATTATTCAATAAAACATTGTATGTAAACAGATTAAGTTGAAAAAAATTGTAACAAAGATTCAAATTGTTTCTATTCACCCCATTTTACGGTATATAGTGAAAACGATAGCGACGTTAATGACAGCCATGATAAAAGTGACAAACGAATTGAGATATTAAATAAAAACGAAATTATTAAATGGGTACGTACGTGTACAATTTAATTGATATAGTCGAGAAGTGTTTAGATCTGAGTGGTCACGAGTGTATACATGTTTGTGTAGATGACACAGTTCTCAACAGACAGTGTTGAAGTGACTTGGGAGCGTCAGTGCTATGTACACAGATGATGAGATGACGCAGATTGCGACATACCACGCTAGTATAGGTGGCGAGCGCCAGGATTTTAGTATAAATAATGTGACTATTGAGACTGTACCAATATGGGTTGCGAGCGCCAGTGCCTAATTGACACAGATGACGCAGATCGCGACATACCTCGCTAGTATAAGTGGCGAGCGCCAGGATTTTAGTACAGATAATGTGAATAATGAGACTGTACCGATATGGGTTGCGAGCGCCAGTGCCTAATTGACACAGATGACGCAGATCGCGACATACCACGCTAGTATAGGTGGCGAGTGCCAGGATTTTAGTATAGATAATGTGACTAATGAGACTGTACCGATATGGGTTGCGAGCGCCAGTGCCTAATTGACACAGATGACGCAGATCGCGACATACCACGCTAGTATAGGTGGCGAGCGTCAGGATTTTAGTACAGATAATGTGACTAATAAGACTACCTATATGGGTTACGAGCGCCAATGCCTAATTGACACAGATGACGCAGATCGTGACAGACCATACCGGTGCGACAATGGGTTGCGAGTGTAAGTGCTTTAGGTTTGTATGACGTAGATCTTGACGGACTGTGGCGCCATGGGTTGTGAGCGTTCAGATGACGCAGATCATGACAGACTGTGGTGCCATGGGTTGTGAGCGTTTAGATGACGCAGATCATGACAGACTGTGGTGCCATGGGTTGTGAGCGTTCAGATGACGCAGATCACGACAGACAGATTTATTTTATTAAGTGGATGCAGACGCGGACGATAGACTGAAATATACACAATAATAATTGCAAACTTGCGATATTGGATCTAGGGTCCGGTTCTGACTGTGTACAGCATTCCTATTAATATACATTAACAGTAATACAAAGCTTTAATCATGACAGACTTTGGTACAACGTTCGCGGCACAGCCGGGTCCTCGGTGCGGCCGGTGTTCGCGGTAGTCCGCAGTGGAAGTGTTGAAGTTTGGATCTGTTGCAGTTGAAGTTTGAATTTGCAGTTGCTCTCTGATGTTGGGTGCTTTTATTCTCCTTCACACTTCCTCACTATTTAGTGGATTACCATAAAACAGTGTATGATTTTGATAGCGATCTGTAAATTTAATCAGAATGGAAATGATGTAAATCTTATGATTTAGGTGTGAGGATACACCTTAATTAGGATGGCCGAGCTGTTAGACTCAATATTATTCTAATTCGTTATTTAATAAAATTCATTCTATTTTTATCAGAGTTTAACTCGTTACTTCTTAAAAACGTTATTGAAATTTGATTTAGACGATTTACATTCAAAATGTAAATGTCGGTAGTGACATCACATGACGTTGACATCTGTCATGCGGATGTCACTCCGACATGGAGAGGGGATAGAACGATGGCAGACAGATTGTATTCGCGTGTTGAACAGTGCGGACGTTTGTAATAGTTCAAATATATCCGTTTATTACTTTGTAATCCTACGCATTTTTATTGAAGTCCAAGTTGATCCTTCAGTAATTCATTGAAATTATTTTCTGTTAATAACATTCATATGTTATTGTTAAGCGATTATGACACATTTCATCGAAACCAATGATGTAGGTAGTTACGATTACAATTTAGACAATTTGCGGTTATAAATTGATTTTACCGTTTCACATACTTAATGGATTGATTATCGGTAAATATTATGATATACTGAAATTTTGTAATAACTTACATCAGAACAACCTCTGATAGTAAATAATGAGTAAAAGGATTCACGAAATGTTTACAGTATTCAGCTCATAAGCTGCGGCAGCAAAGGTTATTTGCAATTGATCGTATGCCTTACCTACTAATATTAGCCTACCTTGCAATAATGTTAATTTTTGTCGAACACACATTAAAATATAAAGAGTCATCCTATAAAGTAAATAACGACTTAAGTATGATTTTTCTTCTATCGTGAATGGCAATTAACTCCGCAAGGGTGTTATTTCTGCCTGTGTCAATTACTTTTTGTTGTTTTTTTTAGTTTTATTACAAGTGTGATGTATGTGTATTACATCCTTAAATTATGTGATGATGATTATTGATTGTATGCGATGGTAGCTTAAATTATTATTATTTAAAGTATATAAAAGCAACGGATATGTTAGGTGATAATACTAATTAAACCATTTAATGTTGGTTGATACAGATTATTATCATTTAAGTTGGGTAGTAGTAGTAAGTACCTATTATAATTAGCAAATTGAAAGGAAACCGTAAATATTACATTATATTGGAAATTATAATACTTAACAGGTAGTTTTTAAATGTACTTATTAAAGGAAATGGATGTTTTTAATTAATGTAAATGGAAATTTGGTTTCAAATATTATGAAGACCATTTAATTGGAAAAAAAAAAAAAACATTTATTCACTTAGGAAGCAAAATACTACACTTATGAAAAGTCGATTCTACATTTACTGGTAATGCCTGTTCGCAAACAATAGGTAAAGCCCGAGAAAAGAACAGGCAATAAAAACTCGTGGCCACTCTTTTAAATTGCCAATGTTTACAATGTTTCTCTGTTTATAAACTGTATATGCAGGTAAGGTGCTGCCACCATTATATTATACACCATATATTAGAGGACTGATGCAAAAAAAAGAGGTCATTAATATTAGAAGAGTACACGGGATCGGATACATCAGCCTCAATGGGCACAACATAGTAGGAGCATCCACTTACGATATAAAAACTTTATGTACTTAAATATTGGCCAATTTACTGCTACTTAATGAATAAGTATACATGTTTTTCAAAGGAAAGAAAAGAATGGCCGTAATTTATCACGCAAAATCTTTACTTACAAAAGTAAATCGTTTTCTTAACTAGTACCTAAGTAACATTATCAAACTGTGACAACAATATTCACCTAGTAAAATGCAATAAACTATACAACCCAATACATTAATAGGGAGCAACGAACTACATCCATTTATCTTTATCAGTTAAATAATCATCGATTGAATAGTAAGCTCTTTGTATAAGATGTTTCTTGACTACATTCTTAAATTTATTTACTGGTAGACTCGATATGCTGACTGGGATTTTATTGAAAAATTTAACACCTAGTCCCATGAATGAGTTATGAGTTTTATGAAGCCTATGATATCGACCTACCAATTTGTGCTTATTTCTTGTATTCACAGAGTGAATATCACTATTTTTGTTATATAAATGTAAGTTTTGCTTTACAAACATAACGTTTGCATATATATATTGTGATGCAACTGTCAAAATGCCTATCTCTTTAAACTTTTCTCTAAGGGAAACTCGTGCTCCTAGTTGATATATCGCACGCACTGCACGTTTTTGAAGAATAAAAATAGTTTGTATATCAGCCGCCTTGCCCCAAAGCAATATGCCGTAGGACATGACGCTGTGAAAATAACCAAAATATACTAGTCGAGCTGTTTCTACGTTCGTAAGCTGTCTAACTTTGCTGACAGCATACGCTGCAGAACTGAGTTTTCCTGCGAGACATGATATTTGGGTGCCCCACTGTAACCTATTGTCTAATGTAATTCCCAAAAAAACTGTCGAGTCGACAAAGCTAATCACCTCATTATTTAAAATTATACTCGTATTAGTACTTTTCACATTTGGTAAACTAAACTTAATACATTTAGTTTTTTTGGGATTTAGAAGTAGGTTGTTCGTTGTAAACCAATCTTGAACTAGTGCGAGTGTTCTATTTATTTTCTCAAAATTTTCTAGTTTACGATCGATTTTAAAAATTAGAGAAGTGTCATCAGCAAATAGAATGATGTCACAAAAGTTATTAACATAAAATGGTAAATCATTAATATATACCAAAAATAAGAAGGGACCGAGTATTGATCCCTGAGGCACGCCCATACTAATTGGAGATCCAGACGACCTTACTCCTCCTATATCAACATATTGAATTCTTTCACTTAGGTAAGAGACAAGTAGATCCAGCGCTGTACCTTTAATACCGTAATGCCTAAGTTTCAGGAGAAGTGTCCTATGCGCCACACAATCAAAAGCTTTAGAAAGATCACAGAACACTCCAATGGCATCCTGTGAATCTTCCCAGGCACTAAAAATATGTTTCAGTTCTGAGTCACGTTACTGTAAAAATCGGTCTGGCAACACTGTAAACGTCAGACGTAAATTTTGTATTTCTTAAAATTAAATTAACTTTTATTTTGTAATTAATTAGTTATTACCTATAACCTAACCTATGCTACAATTGCTCACTACCACCGTTTGTCGGTCAACACAACACTCACACCAATACACGGCAATTACAGAGCAGTAAATGCAGTAAGTCTGACTCTGACTGCAGATTGTTATCTGACCAGCATACTCTGAATTTTACAGAAAATAAAGTTGAGATTTTTTCTGACCAATTAGGTATAGATTTTAGCAGGTTTATTATAGGTCACACAAAGTATAGGGTCATAAATTATTGTTCAACAGGATCAAATTTTTGTAGTTTAATTAGTAAATTAAATAATACCACCTTAGATAATAGGTCAACAGTTATAGTATTATATGGTGACAGCTTCTCAGTCACAAAGAGAGACATAATTAAATGAACAGAAACTATTACATACATGCATGAAAAAGTAGGTTGTAAGTTTATTTTATGTAGTCTACCTTATTCGCAGTCAGTATCTGATTTACAAAACAAGCATGTACAGAGCTTGAATCTTTTATTATATAACAGTACTTACTTACATAGTAAGTATATTTTGTTTTTTGACACGAATAAATTTATTCGTAATTTTATTTTAACGAAAGATAGAATGTATCTTTCCACATTCTACAAAAGACAACTTGCTAAGTTATTAGCATTTAATTTACACCCTGACCTAGGTACAAACAGTACTTTGCAGGATTCATTTAGTGTTAGCAGTTCTACTTTGAATGTTATTAAGACTCCTAGTTTAAACTAGTAAGTCAGACAATGGACAAGCCCACAGGTGGTCTAACTGTAGTTCACCAAAATATTCAAGGCTTATCCAGCAAAATAGAGGAACTCGAATTGTTCCTTAAAATGCACAGTGTTGATATTTGTTGCTTAACTGAACATTGGTTGAAAACTAATGAACTGATATTTAATAATAGTTATTATTGTATGGTTAGTGCATTTATAAGAGAAAGGGCTATACATGGTGGGTCTATGATATTTGTATGCAACAATGTTAAATGTAAGGAACGCAAGGATATAGTACATCTGTCTGTTGAGCGTACTATAGAATTATCATGTGTGGAGCTGGAGAGATATATTATAGTTTGTGCATATCGACCACCACTGAGTGATTTTAACTTATTTGAATCTGTAATGGAAGATGTGCTTAAAAGGGTAAGTTACGGTATTAAGCATATAGTAGTGTGTGGCGACTTCAATGTAAATTTACTTGAACAATCATCTTTGTCTACCAGATTAGTTAACCTATTTAAATCATTTAATTTAGTGTACTTATTTAATGAACCAACAAGAATTTCATCACATTCTGCTACTTGCTTAGATAATATATTCTGCAACTGTAGTTATTTTAATGAGGTAATATTGAGTGATTTAACATCAGATCACTGTGGGCAGAAAGTCACTTTTCCCTCACACACAGTGGCCAAAATAGATAAGATCACATGTAGGCCAATGAGTACGGCTCGCTTAGAAAAATTCAATTCTAACGTTTCTGCTAATATTACCAGTATAGATTTCAGCCACTCTGATCCGAACTATCTTTACTCCTCAGTGTTTAATATAATCAAAAGTGAATACAATAATATATTTAAATCAAAAACTTTTTATAAGAATTCTAAACTTAGCTTTTGTGATTGGGCAACTACCGGCATTTATAAAAGTAGAGCTAAGTTATACGAGTTATATGGTATATATATATGTATGTTATATGCTATAGCCAACGGCACGCTGTAGCTCTCTGAAAAAAAATACGAAGTTAAAACAAGTGTATAAAAGATCTTCGATTAAAAACTCATTAAAAGTTTGAATGAATAGAACAGTAAGAAAGCACATTTTTAAAAAAGGTGTTATTTTATTATATCTAATATTATTTCTTTACAAATCAACAGACAATGAACGAGTTGTCACTGATAAAATTAGATAATAGTTCTTAAATAGTTGAAATATGATTGAAAATAAATTAAGCGTTAATATGAGAAGCTACCGACTGCGAAAACAAATTCGCATGCAAACTATTTTCAATTCTATTTAGTTGATTTTAAAGATGATAATTGCCTTAATCGTTTCCAGTTTTAGGACATTTATTGTGCGTAGGTATCATGAACCTATTTTTTCGGCAAACATATTTATGGCACCTGGAATTACCGAACCGTGGGAAAGCAAAAACTTATTGTATGCAAACTATTTTCAGTTCTTGTGTAACGATTTTAAGACGATAATTGATTAAAGGATTCTCAGTTTTACAACTTTTACTATGGGGATCATTTAACTATTGTTTTATCAACATAATATACGCTTTATGATTTCTAAAATTTACTAAAGCGTGTGAAAGAAAACAATTTATTTTGTCAAAAGTAGTTTAAATGAATTAGGATTTTCAATACTTCAAAAAATTTTACATGATTTATTTTGTTTAAACATAAATAGTTTAAAAAGAGTTATGCATAACATCTTTAATGTGAGAAAAATAAAATTATGACAGCATGATTTAATAAGGGTGGATTTAAGTATGAATCATAGAAAACAAATATAAGTGTATAAAAGCACGAAATTCCTACTCTTCACATTTCAGTAGAGACAGCCTTTTATATGTTGCCACTCGTTATACAAAATAGTTTTTGTTCCGATTAGTATACGTTTCGTTAATAAATTTCAGATTAATTGAACGAGTGAAAGTCTAGTTCCAAGAAGTTCACCTTTAAAAAATATACGAATAAGCAAGTGACTCAGAACACCATGTTTAAAGTAAACTAAATGTAAATATTATTGGACATCAAAAAATGTAAATGAACTTTCACTTTACATTGATTTATGAAAAAGACATTAACGGCATATGAATTTATAATAATCATTTATAGTAGTCCTATACCTATGTATGATAATATGTATATATATATATATATATATATATATATATATACATATTATCATACATATATATATATATATATATATATATATATATATATATACACCGTCTATTAACAAAAACCATTTAGTAGTTATTGTTTTTTTTTTAATTATATACGAAATAAATACATTTCACTACACTCCATAGTAAAATTAAAATAATAAGTTTATATAAATTATTAGGATTAAATAACTGCGAATGATGAAACAACTAATCCTAATGTCTGCCATCATCATTGAGAATATTATTATATTATAACAACGAAACAAACCTTAGCTATGAAATTAACCATAGTCTTCAGAAATATTGATTATATTATTATTTGGTCTCCCCCAATTACTTTTTAACCAATAGCCAATTCTATTGTTAAACATAATTAATAATTATTGTAATAAAATATAATTTGACTTACCGTAACATTTAACTCCCGCGATATTTGGTAAAGGTTTGTCCTGTATCCTTGGCCATGAAGATCCAAAATTTGATTCCCGGTTTAAATTTCGGTTAATTGTGAAGACTCGCAGAGGTCAGCAAGAAAGCACCCAACAGTCCAATAAAACACAGCCACCATAGGTAAACAGATGAAGAAAAAAACGGTCCACTAATTCACACCACAAGTCAACGAGAGTTCAATCAGTAGTTTTGGGGTCAACAAAATGGCAAGATATCGGAATCCGTAAACAGAACAAGTAAAATACAGTAAACACGCGCGCGTCATCGTACAAGGAAGTGCAAATTGCAACTAAGTTAACAAAAATGTTTTATGTTCCCGTTCCCACACCTTAGCCCCGTCCTAATTGGTTGGAAGTAAAATGTGGGAGTGGTTTTTGCGTTTGTGTGTGTGACCGAACCGTTGTGAACCGTTCATAGTAAAATATTTTCAGGTGGTCGAGCATCAAGTGGGCCGATTGTACATCATACACAATCGGCCTACTCGGCGGTGGTACACCCCTAAGGCTATAATGGCTTGCGAGAAACGTCCGCTCTCTACGTAAGCGCACTCACACAGGCACATCTGCGCCTTATCGTATGCAAGGGGGCGGGGTCCTTGTTTTTTTTAGTGCGTTGCGTTGTTGTTGGGCATATTTCGAACCGATTAGAAGATTGTAAATACTATTATAGGATTGTGACTTTTGTTGTAAGCGCGCTTTTTGCAGTTGCGCGAAATAGCAATGAATTATTTTATTGTAATACATACAAATCTACATTAATGTTATAAATAGTTTATATTGTATATTTATTCGTTTGTGTTGTTGAAATAGTAAAGAAGTAGTTTAAAGCTTGGAGAGGAATACAGTATATTTTGCCTCAATACCATTATACATGTGAAATTGTGGACGGAGGTGCGGGAAACCGTTAGATTTTAATATTTTTTAAATTACTTTTTGATCTGTAATCTATCTTTTTCTATAAATATGAGTTAGTAGAGGAGTTTAAAACTAGTGCCTGTAATTTATGACCTATTTTCGTTTTTTTACATTGTGCGTATGTTTTAATATGATTCTGTTAAGTAGGTTCATCGAAAATATTTAATTTAATTTTTGTAAAAATTCTTTTGCATTTTTGAAACATATCCATACTAATATTATACGTGTGAAAGTAACTTCGTCTGTCTGTCTGTAACGCTTTCACGCTCAAACAGCTAAACCGATTTAGATGAAATTTGGTATGGAGATAGTTTGAGACCGGGGAAAGGACATAGGATAGTTTTTATCGCGATAACCTTTATCCACGCGGGCGAAGCCGCAGGCTAAAGCTAGTAATATATGTTTCAAAAATGCGAAATGATCGTTTTGTAACATATATGTTACAAAACAATCATAAATATTTTTCAAATATTTAAGTCTTTATTTTGGCTTGCCCTCCGTAGGTATTTAAGAGGTAGTTCAACTCATCAGCAACTATGAGTTCAATGATTAATCTACACTTAAATATAGTAATATAATATAGTATATAGTTTGTTTGTTTGAACGTGATAATCTCAGGAAGTACTGAGTCAAATTAAAAAAATCTATTACTGTTGGATAACCTATTTATCGAGGAAGGCTATATAACCAATAGGAGCAGAGCAGCAATGAAAAATGTTGCAAAAACGAGGATAATTGAAGCAGACGAAGTTTACGGGTCTTCGTCTGCTTCAGTCAGCTAGTACCTATGCTATATATGTTCCCAGTGACTCCGCTTGCGTATATCTTAATTCGAGTGATAAGAATCCTACGTCCTTCACCTATGCTTTGAAACCTATATCATTTTATAAGTTCTTTGTTTTAGGTGTTTTATCTAAATTTAATTTCAAATAACCATTGGATTGATTTAACGAAATAAAGATATTTGAAATTTAAAATTTAAATCGTGCTAGTAGCTTCAGGGTAAACCTCTACATACAACTTTAACTCTTTAATAATAATAGTAAAAGTATGGTTTTAATTCAGCAAGTTATATTTAATATTTAACCATAGATTATTTTAATAGAAATAAATGTATTACCTGGAATGAGGGCAAGAAATAAAGAAAAGAGTCAATTGTTTTATTAATTTTATGGATCAGTCAAACAATTTCACAACACATTTGTGCATATATAAATCATTTAATACTTAATTATACTTTAAAATTGTGGATGAGGTATGCAAACTAAAACAATAGGCCAAAATCATATTAGTTTTAATATCTCTATATCATAACAATAACGATATATTTTTAATATTATTTACAAGTCATAAGTTCTGACGAATGTGTGCACTTGATTTTAAAAAAATGTCTGATAATTTAGCGTGTGATAAATCAAAACCTCTGTACTCGCAAGCGAAACGCACTCTCGCTTCTTGTAGTTCTAGTCCTAATTTTTATAGCAGAATAATGCACACATTTCTTATAGCCTGCATGCCGCAGTCAAATAGTCTAGCGAACGTCGACGTCTGACGTCGCACTTCGTAAGTGCTGACCATTTGCGTTACATGATCCGACGTTAAGACAGTCCTCCTCAGCATCCCACTATAGCCAACGGCACGCTGTAGCTCTCTGAAAAAAAATACGAAGTTAAAATAAATGTATAAAAGATCTTCGATACCCACTCATTAAAAGTTTGAATGAATAGAACAGTAAGACAAGCACCATTTTAAAAAAGGTGTTATTTTATTATAACTAATATTATTTCTTTACAAATCAACAGACAATGAACGAGTTGTCACTGATAAATTTAGATAATAGTTCTTAAACAGTTGAAATATGATTGAAAATAGAATAAGCGTTAATATGAGAAGCTACCGACTGCGAAAACAAATTCGCATGCAAACTATTTTCAATTCTATTTAATTTGATTTTAAAGATGATAATTGCCTTAATCGTTTCCAGTTTTAGGACATTTATTGTGCGTAGGTATCATGAACGTATTTTTTCGGCAAATATATTTATGGCACCTGGAATTACCGAACCGTGGGAAAGCAAAAACTTATTGTATGCAAACTATTTTCAGTTCTTGTGTAACGATTTAAAGACGATAATTGATTAAAGGATTTTCAGTTTTACAACTTTTACTATGGGGATCATTTAACTATTGTTTTATCAACACAATATACGCTTTATGATTTCTAAAATTTACTAAAGCGTGTGAAAGAAAACAATTTATTTTGTCAAAAGTAGTTTAAATGAATTAGGATTTTCAATACTTCAAAAAATTTTACATAATTTATTTTGTTTAAACATAAATATTTTTAAAAGAGTTATGCATAACATCTTTAATGTGAGAAAAATAAAAATGAAACACCATGATTTATTAAGGTTGGATTTTAGTATGAATCATAGAAAAAAAATATAAGTGTATAAAAGCACGAAATTCCTACTCTTCACATTTCAGTAGAGACAGCCTTTTATATGTTGCCACTCGTTATACAAAATAGTTTTTGTTCCGATTAGTACTACGTTTCGTTATTATATTTCAGATTAATTGAACGAGTGAAAGTCTAGTTCCAAGAAGTTCACCTTTAAAAAAAAACGAATTACCAAGTGACTCAGAACACCATGTTTAAAGTAAACTAAATGTAAATATTGAAATGGAAGCGTCGGTAGCCGAATGGCATAGGCATCGGACTCGCAATCGTGAGGTCGTGGGTTCGAATCCTGGCCATAATACTACCGACGTGAACCCACTCCTAACACAAGCATAGAGCTTAGCTGGAGGGGTTAACAGGATTGCTAGTAATGTGGGACCACAATCCCGCATTGCTAGTTATCTTTTTTTTTAAAAACAAGAAAAAAAAGAAAAGTATTATTGGACATCAAAAAATGTAAATGAACTTTCACTTTACATTGATTTATGAAAAAGACATTAACGGCATATGAATTTATAATAAATCATTTATAATATTATTTATTTGTTGAAAATCATAAATAGTCCTATACCTATGTATGATAATATGTATATATATATATTAATTATATATATATTTATTTATAATTTTTTTTTTCTTATAATTTCGGTAGTAAATTAGTAGAATTATTTTTCGACAATCGTCGTCATATTTGAATATATTTCATAAAATTTTAATAAACTAAGCACTTAAATCTTTCTCACCAATGGGTGCACCGTCTATTAACAAAAACCATTTAGTAGTTATTGTTTTTTTTAAATTATATAGGAAATAAATACATTTCACTACACTACATAGTAAAATTAAAATAATAAGTTTATATAAAATATTAGGATTAAATAACTGCGAATGATGAAACAACTAATTCTAATGTCTGCCATCATCATTGAGAATATTAATATATTATAACAACGAAACAAACCTTAGCTATGAAATTAACCATAGTCTTCAGAAATATTGATTATATTATTATTTGGTCTCCCCCAATTACTTTTTAACCAATAGCCAATTCTATTGTTAAACATAATTAATAATTATTGTAATAAAATATAATTTGAATTTGACTTACCGTAACATTTTACTCCCGCGATATTTGGTAAAGGTTTGTCCTGTATCCTTGGCCATGAAGATCCAAAATTTGATTCCCGGTTTAAATTTCGGTTAATTGTGGAGACTCGCAGAGGTCAGCAAGAAAGCACCCAACGGTCCAATAAAACACAGCCACCATAGGTAAACAGATGAAGAAGAAACGGTCCACTAATTCACACCACAAGTCAACGAGAGTTCAATCAGTAGTTTTGGGGTCAACAAAATGGCAAGATATCGGAATCCGTAAACAGAACAAGTCGTGAGCAAAATACAGTAAACACGCGCGCGTCATCGTACAAGGAAGTGCAAATTGCAACTAAGTTAACAAAAATGTTTTATGTTCCCGTTCCCACACCTTAGCCCCGTCCTAATTGGTTGGAAGTAAAATGTGGGAGTGGATTTTGCGTTTGTGTGTGTGACCGAACCGTTGTGAACCGTTCATAGTAAAATATTTTCAGGTGGTCGAGCATCAAGTGGGCCGATTGTACATTAAAGATATTTTAAGTATTAGAGTGCCATATACATTTTGTCATTTTAAGACATGCAAATATTAACTACTACAATTTTATTAAACCAAAACTTCTCAAAATCATTATAACAAAATATCAATTATATAACATTATAACAAAATAAATCTCACAATTAACAATTTCCCCTAATTAATAGTTCTGATAATGAATAAAAGGATTTCTCCATAAGCCACATTTTATGTTTCCTGCTAAATCTAATAAATGGTAATTCTTTGATAGTATCTATAAAGTTTTAGTAGGTCCTACGTGAGGTGTACACCAGATACATGTAAGGCGACTATATATACATCTAATTAGAAGCCAAATCAATGTAATTATGGGATGTGCCACGAATCGAAGAGAAAGTAAAAGAACTATGTGTTACAGCTTCAGTGTTCCTACAGTGATTTGGTAATTATATCATGCAAAGCACAACGATTCTCCCCCCATGTAAGTTTCAACATTTGGACTAGCTAATGTTTTTTGCTAATGCCTTTATTTTTCATTCTATTTTCAAAATAAAGTAGAAGAACACAAAATATTCGTTTGTTAAATACTGTAATAACCTAATAGGAATAATGGGGGTTAAGGACTTGTAATGAAAGGAAACTCGTTTAAAAATAAGCATTTTTATTTTTATACCACAATTTATTTTGCATCTGATATAATTATTTCAGCTGCTTTCTCTGCGACAGCTATAATAGTTGCAAATATAGCACCACTGATGGGTTAAGGTATGGTACTTGCATCTACTACGCGAAGTTTATTCATCCCTTTAACACACAACTTAGAATCTACCACAGCCCCCATTGAATTGGTCCCCGCATGACGAAAGTTACCTACCATCATACATTGAGCGTAACATTTCCAGAATTCTTTGGTCTATGTTTACTACATTTGGATGCGTCTATAAATTTCAAACCCATATCTTTAAAATAAGGAGTCGATACAACCTTATATTGCATAGTTCTTTTCTTGTTGCTTTACCTTTTGCGAACTTAGTAATAAATTTAAAATATTTATATGCCAAATTATATTAATCATTTAAAAGAATTACATTTTGTTAACCAAATAATTGCATTACAAAATGAAATTCTTGAAAAAAGCGGGCAAAGCCGTGGGGAAAAGCTAGTAATTATATATTATTTTGCATCTGATATAATTAGATCAACAGCCTTTTCTGCGACGGCCATAATAACAGCGGCTATGGCACCACTGATAGTATTAGGTATGATACTTGCGTCTACTACGCGAAGTTTATTCACTCCTTTAACACACAACTTAGAATCTACCACGGCCCCCATTGAATTGGTCCCCACATAACGAAAGTTACCTACCATCATACATTGAGCGTAACATTTCCAGAATTCTTTGGTCCCTTTCTTATGTTTACTACATTTGGATGCGTCTATAAATTCCAAACCCATATCTTTAAAATAAGGAGTCGATACAACCTTAATGTAATGTTGGATTTTCTCTACTACAGAATCTAAATCTTCATTATTTGAGTAGTAACCTGTGATTATTTTAGGTGGATCTTTGGGACTAGCACTTTTCAGTGATACTTGTCCATAAGATTTAGGGCCTAAGTTATTTAGGGTTGTAACTAGTAGCTGCTTATTTTTACCTTGACGATACAACTGATCACAGATTTTGTTTTCAAAATTCAAAGTGTACCCACAGAATGCTAGAAAATAATCATAATCGTCAATAATAAAACCTAAAACTTCATAGTCTGCATACTTACTCGATTTATTGGTAGCTGCATTACCAACAATTAAAGGTGTTGGATAATTTCGAGCATCGAATGGTTCTGGATTAGCTTTCTTGTTGGTTTTGAAAATTAAATATGCCCCAACTATATTTTGAAGATTCTGTCCTACTGGCAGATCGGATAAACTTGGGAGATTAAATTGCTTTAATTGTTTTTTAGGACCAATGCCTGACAGCATCAGCAACTGTGGGGATTTTATAGTGCCAGCACTTACAATGACTTCTTTGTTGGCTTTTGCAGTTATTTTTTTACCATTTTTAATAAATTCTACTCCAATAGCATTTTTTTTATCGTCAAAAATAATTTTGGTTGCCAAGCTATGTAGAGATAAATGAAGTTTTGGATTGTCTTTAATTGGAGTAATATATGAACTTACACTGGTTCGAAAACCGTTATAAATAAAATATAAAGCACGGGAATAACCCAGACTTCCGTTGCCAATATTATCTATAGGCACAGGTTGACCAGCGCGCTCAAAGCCTTTTATATACTTATCGCACACATCACGAGACTCTCTCGTAATACGTATTTTACCATCGATACCATGGTATTGGCGGTACGGAGAATTCAAAATAGTTGGGTCTTGAAGACTTTCGCTTTTCTTAGAGTAATTCACCATGTTTTTCCAACTCCAAGCACCATCCTTGCTCCAGTTGTCGTAGTTTGAAGGATTTCCTCCACTATAAATCATAAAATCAGTTGTTCCTACGCCACCCATACCTTTGGAGACGGAAAAACTGTTAGACTTATAACAGCCGCTAGTTTTTCCACCTTCTTCCACGGTGTAGTTCCAGTCTGCGGCAGAATTCTTTAAGTACGTTACATAGCCTGGAAACTAAGAAATAAAATACAAATTATAAAAAAATATATAAATTATTACAATAATTATATTTACCTACTAAGACTATAAATGTGAAAGTTTGTAAGGATGTATGTTTTTTACTCTTTTACGCAGAGTAGAAAATGATGGAAGGACAAATTTATAAATCTCTAATGTAAAATGACCAAAATATTACAAAAAGTGTCTAATAATTCAGATAAAATTCTGCCATCTCTGTGAAATATTTTGGCGTACGCTGCGAAAATCGTAAGAGTTACAACACGAATAATGTATGGTGGAAACATTTCTCTCAACTAGTTCTACAAAAAATCCGTGACAACATACCTTTATCTATTATTTAATATTTAAGCTATCATTGAGAAAGAAATGGATAGCCCTGCGTTTAAATATTATCATTCATCAATTATACATATTTATTAAATCTGTGACCTATATGTTTTTTTGTTTTCATAAAAGACGACTCCCACACTAGGGTATAAGCCCTGTGTCGCGGGGAACTTTACAAACATACAAGTCACGGACACAAAATACACCCAGACTCGGGACAACAATTTGTGGATCAAACAAAGTGGTGTCCCGTGTGGGAATCGAACCCACGACCTCTTGCGTAGCAGTCGGACACACTCCCACCGCGCCACAGAGGCAGTCAATATTACTAAACACTTGCAATTTTTAGTAAATAATAAGTACTAGTATGACAATCGAGTAAATCAAATTATAGCTACTATGGAAAGTAGCCCTCGCTTCCCTCCTAGCACAGCTCAGTCTCAACAAAAGAAAAACCTCACGGTTGACGCCTTGAGGACCAGCGATATCAAGCATTGGATGACATCAATTTAACAATGTCTGAATGAAGTATTGCGTTTGGACTCTATTTCCACTTAACATCAGGAGTCCTCCAGCTCAATAAATAAGACATGGTGTCAGAAGAGATACGAGTCGTGATGATGATGATAAGTTTACCTTTATGAACTTAGTAGCATGTAATTGTGCTATGATATTATAAACAACGATTTTCGTAAAACCAAGGTACAAAAATAAGTTTTAGTTTTGATTTTTATGGTTGTACCATTTTTTTTTGTAAGAATATTCGAAAGTACAATTTATAAAAGTAACTCAGAAGACATATCCTACAGTGGTTACTTGTTAAATAGTGTTACCCACTAACGTCCATTTAACAGTTTATTTTACTAGTTTAAGTGGTAAAAACTGTTAGTGAGAAATAAATATAACAGTAACAACCACAGCAAGACATCGGGTGTGATAGTATTTTTAATATAAGATAAATATGTAACGCCTGACATAAATTATGAAAATACATATATTACGGGTCTTAATCGTGGTGAATAATTTAAGGTAAAATACCTTGTTTATTGTCCGGCAAATAACTACAACACTATTGTAGTTATTTTATAAATGTTGTTGTAGTTATTTTTGTCATGTATTATCACAATCAAGTGTACTACAATATTAATGAAGAGTTATTATTATTATTAAAAATGGTCTATTAAGACATTATAACCTGAACAAACCAAGTCCCTTATGCACAGCTAAGTCACAAGTTAAAACAGAAACAGTATCCAATGTATCGGAGTCAAGTTGTGGGGTAAAATCAAACGGCGCAGTGTGCACCGCGACGCTCGGAGAGATTTTTAGAAACACACAGCGCCTTTAGCCGTCGCGCGCGCAATCAGTATGATGAAACTATATAATATAACAGTATGAGGAAGCGGGGGACGTGGAATGACTCATTAAAATTCCGAGGAGTATGTAACAACAAGAAACTTAAAGCATCACAACGGGGGTATTTTAATGTAGGAAAAATAACGCCTGATAAAACAATAGCCATCTACTAAACACTTTCTAACTTGGTTCGGTTACAGTTGGTAGTCCTAGTTGTTTGCTATTGATTTATCGTACAGTCCTCAAACATATGCCCCAGGTTTCACTTCTGGCAAATAGACAAAATAAATATGCCAGCTTTATATGGTAAAAGTTCCATTGCCATTTGTAGACAAAAAAAAATCCAAATAAATAGATACTTATAGGCCTATGGATTAAAAACACTATTAGGTACTCCAATAAGTACAATAGTAGATAATACAATAGCAGGAAGGTTTTAATAATGCAAAATAATGGTTAAGGGTTTGAGTGTTCGTTAGATAGTAATTACGTAACAGGTTGAATGCCTACAATACTGTAATCAGTATTGAATCTAGTCTATCAATTAATAATCAATTATCTAGTCGCCATAATTGGTAGCACAACCGTAAGTAACAAAGGGTGTCGAGTGGTAAAGCGATGGTTTCATCATCAGGCATAGAACTCGGAGAATGTTTTCCCAAAGTTAGGCCTTTCAAAATAAAACATTCACCCCTGAAAATAAAAAGCTTTGGCGATCTATCACTAATAGCCCGAATAAGAGAAGACCGAGTTGAGAGTTCTCTTGGTATTTAACTTTCACCAGACAGGCACAACAGTTCAGTCGCCACTCACTTTCCGCTGACGGCGGCTTCTCAGCGGTTTGTGCCTTTTTTCTTCATGGGATATAGTTTATGTGTCACAAAGATTTTAAAATAAAATATCAAAATATAAAAATAAATAATGAGAAACTTGTTTTAACTTGACTCTATATCACGTTAACACGCTGTGACATATATTACTAAAATTCATAATTAGCATTATTTTCAAAACCTGCTCCCGTCGGATTCTAGAATGGACTACAAATAAACGCAGAAGCAAGGTCACAGTAACCTACATAAAATTACATCAGGTATACATATTTTATATACATAATAATAAAATTCCTGTCATTGCTTCACTCACTAATGTCTAGCAAAAGTCCTTGGACTTAGTAAATTAAATATTTTGCAGAGGATTATTTTGTGATTTATACAAGGAATGAGAAAGAATTTTAGGCAACTCGAGCTCTAAGAGACTGAACAAACAAAACGCGGGCGCGGCCGCAAGAAAAAGCTCGTAATAATAAACACAACGCTATCTGATCCCAAACTAAGCAGAGCTTGTACTATGGAAACCAGACAACTGATAAACATACTTATATATTTCTAAATACATACATATTATATATAAATAACTCTCAGACACAGAATAAACTATAGTGCTCATCACTCAAAGTTTTATCCTGAGTGGGGATCAAATCCACGACTTCTTACGTAGCAGTCGGATACACTCCCACCGCGCCACAGAGGCAGGAAAATTTTGAACTACTTCTACTTTTTAACGCGTAAACCTAACGGACAAATAAATAACAGCAACTCAAACTTACAGCAGACTCCAAGCGAGGAAGCCCTCCAGCCTCAATTACCAACACAGAATGGCCAGCTTCCACCAGCCTGGCTGAGACCACACTGCCGGCGTTACCACCTCCAACTATGACGTAATCATAGCTACATTCATCTGCGAAAAATAAACTTAATGTAAGGTAAAGGCACCCAATTCCGACGGGTTCTAAAAATGACACCATATTCTGATGTATTTAGAATACCGGCGTTTTTAAGCAATTTACAAGTTATTTTTGTTAGCTACCTAAATTATTTAATGAATAGTATAACAAACAACAAGTTAAGACTGACGTCGTGATTAACTACACAAAAAGTATTTAAATAAACGTAAAATTTCATGGTTTTCCCTTATTTAAGATACTATGTTATATAACAAGTCCGGCCATAAATAATGAAAACTTTTTTTTTTCAATTTTTATTACTTTGAATTTGGAACGCGTTTATTATTTTTAAAAGATCTTACGATTTCGCGCCATTTCTCATATTTTTTTCGTGACTCTGTCGCGTATCATAAAACAAGACCTGAAGCTCGGGTTTCATGATTCAAGAGCACTACAATAAGCAAAATGATAAAGTGTACGCTGACAGTTCTAGAGAAGCTGCTCAATTGGTCGGAAAGGTACAGCGTAAAACTTCAGCCAAAGTGTATCAAGAGTCTTAGATCATGTTGTGAAACCTCTCAGCAAAACACTTTTTAAAAATGTACCGTGGACTTTTCAGCCGGACTCTTCACCTGGTCACAAGGCACGAACTGCCCAAGCCTGGCTTGAAACCAACGTTCCGGACTTTATAAGAGCTGAAGACTAGCCCTCATCTAGCCCAGACCTCAACCAAACTCAAACTTAGACTACAAATTAAGGTCAGTTTTAGAGGACATGTCTTGCTCTAAACGACACGGCGACATTGAGTCTCTTAAAAATCTCCGGGGCAAGCAGTGGTGAAAATTACCATGGAAACAGTGCGTAAATCAAAAGATTCGTGGCAAGACAGATTTAAAGGCCAAAGGTGGCCATTTTGAATAGAATATTGTTTTTATTTTTTGCTTAGACTTTAATAAATATGTTCATTTGTGTTTTAGTAATATTACATTACTTCATTAAAAAAAAATGGATTTTCATTTGTAACAGAACTTATGGCCGGACTAGGTAGAAAAATATAATTCTCATGACCTTTTCGATTGGTGTCATAAAGAGGGTGCTTTTTCATATTAGGCGTGTTCGATTCCCGGTTCAGACAGGTGATTATTTAAAAATCTAAAAATACAGTTCAAATTATTTTTAAAATAAAAATGAAGTATTCTTTCAGTAAAATGTTTTATCTACAATAAGTAAGGTACATAAGGTTTTGGTACATCCTGTATACATGTTTACTAGTGAAAATGTAACATAACTTTAAATCATTTCTGAATCATTGCACCTATGATATTTTCATACAATACCCATTTAAATTAATTATTGCATTTTAGACCAATAAAGAAAATAACTTCATAAGGGCAAGAAAATAACTGCATTAGGCTCCTAGGAATATAACTAGACGTTCCCTGCGCATAATATTTTAGTATTATTTTACAAAAATACAATGTCTAAATATTTTTAATAAATGCTATTTGTGCTTTTTTTCACAGTTGTTTCCTAAAGAAGTTCATACAAAGTACTCCTTTTCTTTGTATTTTGTACACTCGGAATTAGGAATCAAATGCATCGGAATTAGGATTTTTAAATCGGAATAAGGTGTCTGGGACTACTTCATATTTTGACTTAATGTTACACTTTTAATAAACTGTTATTGTCAAATTATGAATATAATTTAATAAATCATAAATCATAAATCATAAATCATTTATTTATAAGAGTTTTACAATAGGGTTTCTGAATCCTCCTTTTAAGTTTACACCTGTATTAGGAGGGATTCGCTCAATCGTCGAGATCTTTATACAATTATAAATAAATTACCTGCATAGCAAAACAAAAGAGTATATTACATAATACTACGAGTAATACATTAATATATATATATATATATATATATTTTATGCTCAGCTATTACAGTTTATTTACATTGTGCTGTATAGGTACATTATTGTTATTCATGAATGTTACGAGTAAGTGTGTAATTCGTAATATGTGTGAGTTAGAGTATGCGTGAATGAGTGTGTGTGTGGTTATGTGCGTGTGTGTGTGTGTGTGAGTGTGTGTTTGTGTGTATGTGTGTGAGTGTGTGTGTGTGTGTGTGTGTGTGTGAGTGTGTGAGAAACCAGACTAGCTTAAGAGAAGTTCTGTTTCTTCATAGTCCTTTGTTTTTAACCACTCGGTGACCAATTTTTTACATTCATTGTAAGTACGTGTGTATATGTGTAGTGACCGGTTGATTTTATTGTACAGATGTACAGATTGAGACTTAAATTGTTTACAGGCAAATGCTGTTTTTACAGTTTCTTGGATAATTACAGAATAGTGGTTACGTTTCTGTAATATATAGGGATCAATCACAATATTTTTATGTTTTTTTAAAATACAGTTTAAAATGTAAAGTTGCCTTACAGTGAGAACATTAGTATCTTTGTACACATCACTAGTGCTATATCTCATTTTTTTATTTAATAGTACTTTAAGTATTAGTCTTTGTGCACGTTCTAAGGTTATAAGTTTATTTTTATGTGTTCCTCCCCACACGGGGATACAATATAGCACTATTGACTGTACCAATGTTTTATACACATAAATCAAGAGAGTTTTGTCTGAGATGTGTCTTAGATACTTGAACAACCACGTCAATCTTCGTATTCTTTTAGCTGTTATTTCAATTTGTTTGTTCCAAGACAATGTTTGGTCGATGTAAACTCCAAGATATTTAGTAAAAGGTACATGAGTAATACTGTTGCAAGTACATAAATTATTACATAATTGATTACAACTAGTGTGAGTTTTTAATTTGAAAGATTTATCAGGTTGTGTTTTATTTGAAATAGAAAAAGTTATGTATGTAGTTTTATTTAAATTCAAAGTAAGTGAGTTACAATGTAGCCATTGTGTTACTCTTGCCAATCCTTTCTCAGCTGAACCATACACATCAGACCAGTTGTCTCCGTGAAAGAGTAAAGCAGTGTCGTCCGCGTAAGATATGATCATCCCATTCTCGAGTTGCATGTCAGTTAGGTCATTTATGTAGGCAAGGAATAGGGAGGGGCCAATGACCCCCCCTTGAGGGGTACCGTAAGGGGTGGAAGGTTCATCTGTACTAAATACGTCCCTATTTAGTTTGACACGAAGCGTTCTGTCATTCAAGTAACTCGTTACCAAGCTCAGAAAATTCCCACGGATTCCCATTTTCTCTAATTTGCGGATGAGGGTGGGGACATAAATAGTATCGAATGCTTTTTTTATATCGAGAAAGACACACAAAGTTTTCCTCTTTCCTTCTAGATGTTTAGTTATTGAATTAGTTAATTCTAAAATTGCTTCTTCAGTACTTCTGCCTTCGCGGAAACCAAATTGGTTATTAGATAACAAGTTATATTTATTAAGGTAATTTAATAACCTTTTATTTATCAATTTTTCAATTATTTTAGCAATAGCTGACAAAACCGAGATTGGTCTGTAATTGTTTAAGTCTCGTTTATCCCCCTCTTTATAAATGGGGTGAATAATGGACCGCTTCAGTGCTGAAGGAAATATACCTTGGTTAAAGCACAGAGTGCTTAGATGTCCTATGACAGGGACCAACTCTGTCTTAGCCATTTTTAGAAATGTAGTCGAAATGCCATCCCACCCTGTCGCAGATGTTGATTTTAAGTTCATTATTATGGATTCTATTTCAGTTAAGTCGGGTTCTAGTATACCTATTGATGATGGATGTGATTTTAAATTATCAAAATATGTTTTATTAAATTGAGTAGTTGGCAAGTGAGTACTAATTTGGTCGGCTAATTGTTGTCCAACATGAGCAAAATGTTTATTCACTAGATTAGCTGATGAGGTAGGGTTGTCACATAAGTTAAGTAATTCTTGATTTTTAGATTTTATTTTGGTAAGGTTTGTAATGCTTTTAATTGAATTCCATAGTAATTTATTATTGTGTTTAGATTTGTTAAGGAGATCATATTCGTATTGATGTTTTAGTTTTTTTAGTAAATTATTGCAATAATTCCTATAACGTCGATAAGTGATTTTTAATATTTCGTTGGTAGAATCAAGTTTTAACTGGGCCTGGAGATTATTTCTATTTAATATACATTTTAATATACCAGGGGTGACCCAGGGTTTTAGAATTCGCTTATTTCGCGGTATCTTAACCGTAATTGTTGAGCTTAGTAACGAGTCCCGCACGTAATCCAGCAACTTATATGTTACAATGTCAGGATTGCTAAAATTTAGTAAATCAGGTAAATTGCATTCCTTTAGTAATGTTAGCGCTTTAGAATAGTCAGTTATTGTCTTAGTACTATTTATAAACGTATTTTTGCAGTTAGAGTAAATGTTCAACAAAGTCATCTTATGATCAGTTATTGTGGTGTCTAACACCCCAGTTTTAGTACAAAAGGTTTTTGGATCAAGATTTGTAACAACATGGTCAAGACAACTATTTATACGTGTCCTATACTCATGCGCAGGCAATAGTCCGTGAGAAGATAACATGTTTAGGTAGTTAGTAGTTGATGTATTTAGTGTAAGTATGTTTATGTTTATGTCACCTACAATAATAACATTTTTACTCAACTGTGCATCCGTGAGGTGCTGATCTAAAGATGAAATAAAGTTACTAGTATTAGTATTCGAAGGTGAGCGATAAATACACAATATAGTACAATCCTTCAACTGAATTTGCATGCAAGTTGCCTCCGATAGTAAGACCTCTTTAACTTGGTGGTGTATTGAGCTGTTAATGTATACGACAACCCCGTCTGCTATTGTTATTTGTTTAGTTGTGCTATAGGAAGAATAGTTATGTCTTGTAGGTAGTGGTTTGTATTGGCGCAATTCAGTAAGAACTATAATGTCCGGATTTTGTTGGAGTGATTGTATGTTGACATCCAAGTCGTTAGAATTTTTATATACACTTCTAATATTTTGAGTAATGATAGAATAGGTGGGTAACTTTTTTGGTAAGTACGTACGTAGGTTAGTAATATTACATTTGAAACTATAATTGTTGTTCAGGTTATCTATTTCTTGCAGAATTTCTATTTGACTATCCATTTAATAATAAAGGTATAAGTGGTGTAACAAAAGTGACTAGGTAGTGATGATTCATGTATATGTCAGTTAAATAATGTATTGGCACAGAATTTCTTGTTGTGTAGACGAAAATAAGGTTATGTAGTATGTGAATTGTATTTTTGTAGTTTGTGTATATTTGTATTTGATTAATTAGGCGATGGTGTGTGTGTAGTAGAATAACATTTATTTTTATAAGCACAGTATTGTATAGTGTAGTATTAAACAAAGTTCGCATTATTATAGGAACAAGTTGAACATTGCAATGAACAATAGAAATAGGTAAAAGCACAATTAAGTACCTACTTACAGTTTAAGTAACTATATTTTAACGTAAATAGTCATTCGTTCATTAACTTTTGAACTTGAAATTCACTTTTTATCAAAATGGGTGGTGCGTTATCTTCTTTTTTCACGAAAATACGTCCAAAAGATGTCCAGCAGTATTTATAACTTTTTGATTTCTTGAGGTCCCTTGCGAGATAGTACAATCTGGATGCTTTTGACGTCAGGTGCTCACCAATAAATATGGGTGTGTCCGGGTTTTTATTTATCCCCATATGTTTAGTACATAGTTTATTGGTTCGGTTGTGTACTTTTGCATTTTTAAGAATATCATTTTTAATGATAGTTGACGTAAATTCTACAATAATTGACTTTTTTTCATGTTTTCCTTTGGTTTTGTATATATCACTGATGGCACACGCGGGAACATCCATTTTAAGATGTGTAGATAGTTTGGTAACCATTTGTATCAGGCTGTATTGGGAAACATTATCGTCCAAGGGCACATTCTTGATCTCAATCATTTTACTGTTATTCATACGTAGGTTTTCCTCTAATTTTTCCTCAAGCAATATTATTTGTTCATTTTTTTCCTTAAGTTGGTCTTCAAGTTGTTTTATTTTAGTTTTAAATTCATGGTTTTCTTCTGCAAGAAAGTTCAGCGAAGCCTCGATTTTTGTGTTTGCTTGTTGTATGCCAGAAAGTATCAAAATAAGCTTGTTTGTTTGCTCCTCCTGTTTTGTAGTTGATGTTTTAAATTGTTCATTCATTTCGTCACGTAGTTCCGAGATTTCAACGCTCCAATTTTGTTGCAACCGCTTTCTTTTGGTACGGAGGGTAACTTTGGCTTCTGGGTTTTCTGGCTCATCATGTTGGCTCATCAAGTCAGTTTCCGAGCTGCTACAAGGTGAAGTATTTTTTTCTTTTGTGTGGATATCCGCATCCACAGTGTTTAAGTGGGTGGAAACAGAAGACATTTTATTCGTTACCTACCTACACAGGATTCTACAATTGCAGATCGTCGGGTCACGGAGTAAGCGAGAGGCAAATAAGTAACTGTCTTTTTTTACTAGAGGGGGAGTGCGGGGCCCCGTTGTCGTCCTCGCGGCACTGATTTTAAATTATATTGAATGTTTGGATTATTAAAGTTGTACGCTATTTACGGCCGTATTTTGTAAGTTGTAATAGCTCTTTTTGTATGCACATAAACAAAGTATTTCTATACAATTGACAACACGTCCGCTTAGCGCAACGACTTCGACGAGAGGGGAATTTAAAATGAATTTAAAAATTAAATAAATAACACTTTTGATAAAAATAGCCAAGTCTACAGAAAGGTTCTATCAATTCTTAATTTTTAATGTTCTTTTTAGTTATAATGAAACACCACGGAATTAGGTGCCTTTACCTTAATAGAATTTTTAATTACATCACAATTATTTTTGCTAGTTAGGTACTTACCAGAAACTTGAGCAGGTGTTGGGAAGTCTGGCGCGCTGAAATTGAGAGTCGCAATCACACTCAGAGCCGCTTGAATTGACTTGATATTCGATATCACCGCGCTCGTAGACATCTTGCCGTCTTTGTAAGTACATTGGAAAAAATGATTAAAATTTATTTAGTGACATTATTTTTCATACTAAGTAGTTGTACTTACCCAATCACCTTCTGTATACGTAGTGTTTGCTTTCACGTCTTACCAAGGACTATTTATTGAAGAAATTCTAGATAATTAAGCAACTTTTAGAAAAAAAATACAAGTTCAATAACATTTAAAGCACCAAAACTACTGATAGTCAGAAAAATAAATTTGAACAATAGTTACTAATTTAAATTGATTGAGCTAATAAAACATCTTCTGTTAATTACCCGTACATTAACTTGCTTCTATTTTTTATTGTTTGTGATCATTTCGTCATCTTCTTCACAATGTTTGTAAAAGAAATGGGTGGACTCGCGCACTGAGGGTTTCGTACTAACTTATAAGTATGTAAACAGTTCGATCAACATGGGAACTACCTTGAAACTGTCCTCCTCACGTGAAGGTGCTCGTGTAGAATCTTGTGAACGCTCTCCGAACCAATCTGCAGTGTATGCTGAATCTATTCGTATATAATTCGCCTGTAATGATTTTTTTTTACTGCCAGCACACTTTCTTCCATGACAGCCGTCGTAGGACGACCACTACTTTATTCATCTCGAAAGTAAGGCGACCGCGCTTGAACTCGCCATGCTAATGGTAGATGTTGTGGGTTGTTTTTAAAGGTCCTTCCATCCACTAATGTTATTTAAAGTTGATCAAATGACTTATCAGGTTTAGGCCACATTTAAAATCGTAGAGAAATCACCGCACGAAAATGTTCTGGATGCACATCCATTTTAAAATAAAACGAAGTGATTCCTTACTCTGTGAATGAGGCATGATAATTAATTTGGCTGTAAAAAAAAATGTGGAAAGAAATTCGAACAATGGTATTTTTACTTTTAAATAATCAAATTTTACAAAATAATTATAAGTGGCCAGAGCCTTATACATACATACTTATTTCGCAAAACTTTCTGATTACTATTAAAGAATCGTACAATTTTTTGAATATCAAAAAAATGTAATTTCCAGTAAGATTTTACTTCTGTTATTACGTTATTAGCGAAATATTTTCACATTTTTTGTTTTTAGTTGAATTTTTGTAACAAAACAATACTGAAAGATTTAACTTATATCATACAACTCACAAGATCATCTGATCCCAAACTGAGGAAATCCTCTACTATAGCTACCAGGCAACTGATATTCGTAAACGTATGTTTACGAATATCAGTTGCCTGGTAGCTATAGTATATATAATTCTAAATACATATATCAAATCAATCAAAAATCTTTATCACTTGGAAGCAAAATACGACATTTGTGAAAAAGCCATAATTCTACATGTATGTACATGTTCACCACATTATTCCGCACCCTATCATATTTTATTTATGCTGTGCCTTATAAATAGCAGAAACAGGCTAAAAAATGTGTTAAAAACACAAATGCAAATGCTTTTTATGCAAACATCTATGCGAAATCTACCATATCCCAAAAAATAAGTAAACTAGCATGGGACAGAAAGACACAAACCAATAAATAAAATAAGAGTATAGAATAAACTTAGTACCAGTTTAGAATAATGAACTATTATGTATTGATGTAACATGTATGTATTATAATTTCAAAAAAAAAATTTTTTTTTAAATTTCATTCGCGTCACCCATTCATTCTCTTCTATGATGCAAAAAAGTACTAAATTATTTTTTTCAGATTTTTAAATTAATATTTAGGGGTCGCTACCGGCCCACCTAAAAAAAATACATATTTTTGTAAAGTATTTTTATTCAGTGAAAAAAATTGTAATCATTCTAAATCATATAATTAGTAGGGAGTTATGATAATGAAAAATTAACTATGATAACAATGTATTTTTATTTGTATTTGGGTACTTCTGTCTAAAATTTTTCACAACTAAAAGAAGGTATTGTTTTCGTTCCTCGTCGTTGGTAATTAATTTGTGGTACTCTTCCATTAATGCCACTCCCCGCTCCGCCAAATTATTCATTACTTTCATAGAGCATATAATTTGTCTAGAAGCTTTATATTCTTTATCTTCCTCCCAAACAGAAGGATCTTTTTTTAAAAATGCGGATGAAGTACCGAGAATTCTAAAAAACCTTAAGGTGTTGCTGGTAACAAAGTCTTCTAAATTTTTTTCTTCAATGTGACTTACATCTAAGGTTACCGCTTAGGGCTGAAGTCTAAACCTTCTTCATTTAGTGCAATAACCATATTTTGTTTACTTTCCAATGAAACTTGGTCATCAAAAGAAGAAAATGCAACAAGTTCTTCTGAGAGGTACCATAAATGCCCTAAAAACATCGTGATAGCTTTTTTGGATATTGCTTTGTTTATTTTTTCAAAACTCTTGAGATCTTTTAGCAAGCACAAATCATTCCTTGGTGCTGATGTTGCTGCAGGAGCTTGAAACCAGCACCTGATATAAATTATTACAACAAAGACACAAATATCAGAGATCGCCTTGAGTTCTTTTTTTGATAATTTAAACTGATCTTTAAACAAAAAAATCTTGAGGCAATAAATGGCTTTTGCCATCCATCGAGCACAATGTAGACCAGCTGTCGCTCTGAACGATTTTCCCTTATCAGGTACACCGCCCAAAAATATGATTGTAAGATTTAACAACTTCTTATAATCGTCTCGAGGTTGATAATCATTTAGTTGCTTCTCAGCGAATAAAATCACACTACTTGCTTCATTTTCGACGTACTGAAAAACGTCAGTATCTGAAGAAACTGTACTGAACTTATCTTGATCAATTTTAGGCCAAGCCTTTTTAAAACGTTTAAATATCAATATTTCTGGCCCACTTGATAGCCCTAGTGCTTGAATAACGACTGCTTCTAACATTATTTCCATTATATGGCAAGCTAGCCACAGAACATCTTTTTCCATCTTCTGCTTCAATAAAATGCACGCACCACTTCGTAAGCCGGTGTTGACCGCAGTAGTGTCGAAGCAAAAGCATTTTATTTTGTCAAATAAATTCCAGGATTGAATAGTGTTGTACACAGCTGAAGCGCACGCTTCCCCAGTTTCACGACAAACTTTGGGAACTGCCAAAAGTTGATCTACACCAAGCCCTGACACTAAAATAGGTAGGCGATCCACTGTCTCGTAACTTGTGAATCTTCAATTAACTTATCATCCCAATGAATAGTAAGTGGTACATTTGATTTTAATACTTTCTTTAAAGACTTCGCTATTCTTTGTCTTTGCTTCATACGGTGGCGTCGAATTGAGGACGAATTAATATTAAATTTTGAGGGATTAGTTCCTGCGCTCTTGAGCGTTGAGGTCAAAACAACAGCGGCTTTCCTGTCACTTCATTTGGCATAATCCTGACTTGCAGGTAAACCTTCATCAACGAGGTTTATTGAACCACGTTTACATTTAAGTGGGGGTACATCAGCGGTCGATGGTCCTGCTGTCACTGAGATTTCCGACGTCGTACTTTTTCTTTCATAATCGCTGTTCTTTCAGTCGAAGAAGACAGTATACACTTTTTTTGCAGGGATTCAGTATAACTTTTTTTTCTATTTATAAGACGTTGGAGGCGAGCGTCTTGTTCACCTTTCTTATATTTTTTTTAGTAAAATACAAATTATCAAATTAAAAAGAATATTAAAACTTTGATGCTTGGTAGCGACCCCTAAAATTTGATTTAAAAATAAAATAAAAATAATGAGCTCGTTTTTTGGATGACAGAAGCGAATGGCGGGTTGACGCAGTTACTTTTCAAAAGTCGAAAAATAAGAAGCACCCTAGTATATATCATAACTCAACCAACAATGGGTGATTTATACAATTAGTATTTATATCAATTACTTACTTAAACTTGGGCATCTGTTGGAAATTCTGTCCCGCTGAAATTGAGAGCTGCAATCACACTTATTTTCGATATTACTGCGCTGGTAGACATCCTGCTGTCTCTAGATAAACAACCAAATAAAGAGCTTATAAAAAATGTGGAGGTGGGACTGATTCTATTACTGACTAGTGACAGAGGTATGTTTCTAAAATAATCTTAACGCTACTGTAATGTTACAAAGATACAATATTGACGACAATGGTGGCAAGGCCTGCGCACAAATAGCTGACGCAAGTTCTTTTTTAAAACTGCAAGAAAGTAAATTTAGCCTGTTTTTAAGTTTTGTTTGCTTAAGTGTTGGTCTAACTTTGATGTGCAATGCATTACGTTTGTGATTCGTGTGGTTATCTTTATTGCAGTACTTTTTGTGTGACATTGAATTTACGATTGTTGAGTCGGGGCTAAAAGTGTTTTTCGAGTTTCATGGTCCGTGAGTACCGTCCATGTCTGCGTTGCTCGAGTACGCGTTAGAAGAAGATTTAAGAAAGAAAGAAAGAAAGAAAGAAAATAATTTTTATTTGCCACATTACACAGAACCATACAGAACGACAAAAAAACAAAATAAATTATAGAAATGTTATGCCGGACAAATAGGACCTACGTCAGCTATCTGTACTTTTAGTGTTTTGTGGTACCAGCAGTGTCACACTTAATAGCACCCTTTACGCATTTACATGTAAGAGTACGTTTCGGAGATAGGGATGGAGCGGCGTCTGCTGTTACCGGCGTTCCGAATTTTACGTGTAAAACGCGCTAATAAATTCAATTTGTAATTTACTTACCTCGAGCTATGACGTTTATTTCATATGAACGGTAGAAAAAAAACTAATACGGTGTCTAGAAATGTTCTAAGTATAAAGTTTTAATTATCTCACTCATGTTTTACTAATTGTTTTTATATGTAAAATATGAAGACGGTTAAAATTGTATTTAGTTGCTCGTACTGATATGGTATCAAAATAGAGGCATTAGCATTTGGAAAGAATTGTTTCGCGCAGTGAAAAACCGGTATACGTACAAATCGGCAATTGCAGAACACATACTCCAATCGAACACCAATCACTGGATTGAGTTTCACTGTCCACAAACCCTCTCCGCAGAACGCCATTTTTATTCAAGAATTATGCATGAAGCGATTGAAATTAAAAAACATAAAATTTTCAATCGGAAAGAGGGCTTCAAACTATCCGTTATGTGGAATCCAGTGATTCGTAAAACACAAGCTATACAAAAATCTGTACTAATATTATAAAACTGAAGAGCTTGTTTGAACGCGATAATCTCAAGAAATATCAATTCAACCCAGTAGGGGTCGCATTGAAAAAATATTTTACTGTTGAATAGCCCATTTATCGGGGAAGGTGAAGGACTATATTACATCACGCAACGACCACTAGGAGCGGAGTACCAATGAAAAATGTTGCAAAAACAGGGAATATTGACTCAGACGAAGTTGCACAGTTCAGTTAGTAGTAGATACGTAGGATAATATTGTCCTACCTGTGTCTCTTATTGTACACTTACACGATTTTGGATTATCTTTGATTAAAAAGAAAAAGGGAAAAGTGTAACATGAAAACATGTAGGCTTGGTGTAAGGATCTCAAATAGGTACGTATTTTTTAAGTTATATAATAAAGTTCATGAAAATCGACCCAATCCCTACTTGAAATTACTGAGCCTACAATTTTGAAAGAAAGTCTATAATGTGAAAACAGCATTGTAAATAAACTGGCCTTTGGTCTAGTGGTTAGTGACTCTGACTGCTAAGCTAAAAGGTTATGGATTCAATTCTAATCCAACATAAGTACCTATATTGTACTATTTGACCCATTGAGGTTGTTATAATGAATCTCAAATCTTCTTTATTTAATATAATTTTATCTCTTGCTTTTGCACGAGTCCTATAATATGGTGTACCTTTAATATAATGGTGGCAGTACCTTACTTACTTAAATAGTTTATAAACAAACAGAATATAATAAATGTTTATTTGCTTAAAATGTAGGTACAAAACAGATGGATTCTTATTATATACAGAGCCAGATACATTTAGTCGGCAAAATACTAATTATTTAAAAAGGTCGTCGTATATTTTATTCACTTATATTATATCTACTATTCTATTAATATTCATGCTTATCATAATTTTTATTTTATTTATTGTATCATGTTTGTCATTTTTGAACAATATGCAAAAGCTTAGGGAGAGAATGTCTTTTCTAGAAAACTCCGTCCATGTTTTTTGCAAAATTGACTATTTGGTAATTGCTTAATTTCAGTACGAAAAGCATTAAAAACACGTACACACATAGTTATGCATTTTTTTTTATACATTGTTTCCTTTGTTCCTTTTGTAATACAAATATATGTGACTATCTGATATTCCAAGAATGGGCTGCAATTTTACAAACTTGGGAGCTTTAAAAATAAACATGCAAGGCAGGGTTAGAACCTGAAGATTTTTAAATAAAGGCTTGCAAGAATCCCACGGCGGTATACCAGCGATAACCGGCACACATTTTTTCTGCATTAAAAAAATATGTGTTTGTAGCTCTCTGTTTTTGTCGATATTTTCTATTTGAACACTTTGTTTTCTATTTTTTAAATAACTTCGAAGCTAATTTAATGCTTATCCTTTATTACCATATTTGTTTAATTTTACTAAAAGTGTTTCATGAGACACAAAATCAAATGCCTTGGACATTGGCCTTGCCTTGGTTACTATTTTCAACCGACTTCAAAAAGGATGAGGTTGTCAATTCGTCTGTATGTTTTTGTTTTGTTTATTTGTTTACCGATTACGCAAAAACATCTTCCAAAAGGGTAAGTCGACAACATTAGCATGTTTTGATCCGGTGACCAAAATAATAGAGAGATAGATAGTAATTTTTTATATTACTATCTATCTCTAAAAATAATAGAGAGATAGATAGTAATTTTCTATATTACTATCTATCTCTCTATTATTTTGGTCACCGGATCAAAACATGCTAATGTTGTCGACTTACCCTTTTGGAAGATGTTTTATGATGACATGTTAAATACCTACGTTTATACATTGTCATGTCAAAAACTTTTGACATGATTGGTATTAGCGATATTGGCCTGTAATCTATATAAAAGGTAGGGGCAAAAGCTCAAAACACACATATAACTAGAATCGGTCAGTAGTAAGTTAAAGCGCGTCTCCAATAAGCGCAACGGCACCGATTGGAGCGCGCGTGATATTATTCAACGTTCGATCGCTGACGGATGACGTCGCGTTTACTGCAACAAGAAATGCCTATTTGTGCAGTTATAAGTTGTAAAAACTCGTTGAAGAATGTAGACAGTATCAAGGGAGATGTATACTTTCATCGCTAAGTAATTTTGTTGCTGCTTAAGCTGAAATTAATTTTAAAATGATTTATTTACGTCTTTGTGTGATACTACTTCGATAAATTCTCATTGGCGTATTATTACTCTATGCCTTTTACATTGTGGTTCCAATTGATGTCATAAGGTGATATGTCATCGTCTCATACGTTGAAAGTACGCAATGAAATTCAAACGATTGACACAAAAACAAAATAAATGTTGAATACCTCATAATTACTTAATTATTGACCTTCAAACAGGACGAGTTTATTATATATGTGTCTTTTCGTAGATTTATTTTTAAATTTCTCAAACGTATATCTATGTATACACCAGCTATTGCTTTTATTAGATTAACTAAATGGTTTTCAGTAGGTGCGTGATCAAACTGATGGATGGTTATGCAATTAAAAATATTACTATTAATAAAATAACGCAACATCTTAGTAGTTATGTGAAATTTATTTACCAAAGGGTTTGTGTTAAGATTTTGTGATTTATTTATTATTTCTCTTATAACTATTTTAGCAACTTTGCATACTTGTATAGAATCCTTTGAGGGATACACTTAACCACCTTTGTCCTTAAACATAACAATATCGGTATATATGTAGTTATTACAAATATGCATTCTCTTTCCTCCGGTTATCTGTTTCATATATCGATCACGATCAATTTGCCTTAAAGAAATCGATATAAAGTGCCTAAACATAACATCATTACTTGTAGAAAAACGACAAAATCACCTGTACCACGACATTTATTTGTTTTTGTGTCAATCGTTTGAATTTCATTGCGTACTTTCAACGTATGAGACGATGACATATCACCTTATGACATCAATTGGTACCACAATGTAAAACGCATAGAGTAATAATACGCCAATGAGAATTTATCGAAGTAGTATCACACAAAGACGTAAATAAATCATTTTAAAATTAATTTCAGCTTAAGCAGCAACAAAATTACTTAGCGATGAAAGTATACATCTCCCTTGATACTGTCTACATTCTTCAACGAGTTTTTACAACTTATAACTGCACAAATAGGCATTTCTTGTTGCAGTAAACGCGACGTCATCCGTCAGCGATCGAACGTTGAATAATATCACGCGCGCTCCAATCGGTGCCGTTGCGCTTATTGGAGACGCGCTTTAACTTACTACTGACCGATTCTAGTTATATGTGTGTTTTGAGCTTTTGCCCCTACCTTTTATATAGATTACAGGCCAATATCGCTAATACCAATCATGTCAAAAGTTTTTGACATGACAATGTATAAACGTAGGTATTTAACATGTCATCATAAAACATCTTCCAAAAGGGTAAGTCGACAACATTAGCATGTTTTGATCCGGTGACCAAAATAATAGAGAGATAGATAGTAATATAGAAAATTACTATCTATCTCTCTATTATTTTTAGAGATAGATAGTAATATAAAAAATTACTATCTATCTCTCTATTATTTTTAGAGATAGATAGTAATTTTCTATATTACTATCTATCTCTCTATTATTTTGGTCACCGGATCAAAACATGCTAATGTTGTCGACTTACCCTTTTGGAAGATGTTTTATGATGATATGTTAAATACCTACGTCTATACATTGTCATGTCAAAAACTTTTGACATGATTGGTATTAGCGATATTGGCCTGTAATCTATATAAAAGGTAGGGGCAAAAGCTCAAAACACACATATAACTAGAATCGGTCAGTAGTAAGTTAAAGCGCGTCTCCAATAAGCGCAACGGCACCGATTGGAGCGCGCGTGATATTATTCAACGTTCGATCGCTGACGGATGACGTCGCGTTTACTGCAACAAGAAATGCCTATTTGTGCAGTTATAAGTTGTAAAAACTCGTTGAAGAATGTAGACAGTATCAAGGGAGATGTATACTTTCATCGCTAAGTAATTTTGTTGCTGCTTAAGCTGAAATTAATTTTAAAATGATTTATTTACGTCTTTGTGTGATACTACTTCGATAAATTCTCATTGGCGTATTATTACTCTATGCGTTTTACATTGTGGTTCCAATTGATGTCATAAGGTGATATGTCATCGTCTCATACGTTGAAAGTACGCAATGAAATTCAAACGATTGACACAAAAACAAATAAATGTCGTGGTACAGGTGATTTTGTCGTTTTTCTACAAGTAATGATGTTATGTTTAGGCACTTTATATCGATTTCTTTAAGGCAAATTGATCGTGATCGATATATGAAACAGATAACCGGAGGAAAGAGAATGCATATTTGTAATAACTACATATATACCGATATTGTTATGTTTAAGGACAAAGGTGGTTAAGTGTATCCCTCAAAGGATTCTATACAAGTATGCAAAGTTGCTAAAATAGTTATAAGAGAAATAATAAATAAATCACAAAATCTTAACACAAACCCTTTGGTAAATAAATTTCACATAACTACTAAGATGTTGCGTTATTTTATTAATAGTAATATTTTTAATTGCATAACCATCCATCAGTTTGATCACGCACCTACTGAAAACCATTTAGTTAATCTAATAAAAGCAATAGCTGGTGTATACATAGATATACGTTTGAGAAATTTAAAAATAAATCTACGAAAAGACACATATATAATAAACTCGTCCTGTTTGAAGGTCAATAATTAAGTAATTATGAGGTATTCAACATTTATTTTGTTTTACTATTTTATTAAATGGTACAGAAAGGGTTTGAAACGTATTGGGGGTTCTTTAATTTTTATCCTTCAATTTTGTGGGCTTAGGCTGTTCGCGCGATTATTTTAATTTAAAACTTTTTTAAACTAAATGTTGAAATAGTATAGCATAGTGATAGTGCACGAAAAAAGTCGGTTCAGGCTGTTATCATCTCGCTAACAGTCATTAGGTCATATCATAAAGGGTGATCTGAATTATTTTTACACAAGGTTAGCCACTCAAAAATAAAGATTGTAAATTTTATAATGATGGCTGATTCTGTGATACTGATAACTTTGATCTCAATGTAAGGTTCTACCACCTATGTTTTCTATTTTCTAGAAAATTGATTGTGCATTATTCCCGTTTTGTGGTAATCTTGTGCAATCTATTAATTAATGTTAAATAGTTCAATCCTTTACTTTAATATGATATTGCTAAAGAACTGGATGTTGATCACAAATACAAACAGTGTTACGTCAATTATAAAAGTCTGGGTATCACCAAAACTTCATATTTAGGTACCATATGATCTCACTAAGACACACTTAATACTACGTGTTTCGATTTGCAATTCTTTGTTGAAACGCAACAATTCCGATCCATTTCTTAAACAGTTGATTACGGGTGATAAAAGATGGGTCACTTACGATAAGAATGTCCGAAAAAGATTGTGGTCTAAGCATGGACAAGCCCCACAGACCGTGGCAAAGCCCGACCTGACTCGGAACAAAGTGATGCTGTGTGTATGGTGGGATTGGAAAGAGATCGTCCACTATAAGCTTTTGCCGCCGGGTCAAACTATCGATTCTGACTTCTACTGTCAGCCACTGATGAGGTTAAAAGAAGCCGTTGAGACCGGCTGTAGCTGGTGAACAGGAACAGCGTGGTGTTACATCACGACCACGCCAGACCGCACTGATCAATAGCCATTCAGCAAAAATTAAGAGAGCTTGGCTGGGATGTGTTGTTTTATCCTCCGTATAGCCCTTATCTTGCTTCATTAGATTTCCACCTGCTTCGGTCACTTCAAAACTCTTTAGGAAGCATAAAGTGAACCTCAAAGAACACTGTGGATAGTACCTGTCAGACTTTTTTGATTAAAAACCTCAAAATTTAGCAATGGGATCATGGCACTACTCACATGGCACAAACATATTATTTATTTTTTTTATTGCCTATCGTTGGCAGACGAGCCAGCGGCCCACCTGATGACAAACGGTAACCGCCGCTCATGGACTACAGGAATGTCAGGGACACACCCAAGCCGCTGCCTACCGTGAAGTGAAAACTCTCTTTAAACCTCGTTTGAAGAAAGACATGTCGTAGCGATCGGGAAACACCGCAGCAGGTAGTTCATTCCAGAGTCTACACGTACGTGGAGGAAAAAAAAACGCCGGAATCGATCCGTACAGGACCGCATTGTTTCCACGTGGAATGGATGAACCCTACTACGATGTCGAGTGGTGCGGTGGTCGAAAGGTGACGGTGGCACCATGTCGAACAAAACAGTTCCTCAGAACACTCCCCGTTGAACAGACGGTAGAGTACGCAAAGTGCATCAAAGTCACGCCTCTGCTGTAAAGGCTCCAATCTGTTCGTGAGATTGGGGTCATCAAAGATCCGAAAAGCTCGCCTTTATTACTGACTGACTGACTTAATTCGAATATTGAGCCGCTAATAGCTCACAAGGCCACCCTGACGCTTCGACATATACGTAAATCATGTAGGAATTATACTTAAAATCCACTAGAATTTGATCCATTGCCCTCTGAAATACGGAGCTGCTTGTTTTCAAGCCAACGGGCAATACTTTGCGCCTCTGAGATAACATAGTATATCCTCTACTCGCGGCATTGGGTAGCAAAATAACCTTATTGTTTCTGTAGTCAACACAGAATCAGGAGTGGTGGAGATGATTGGTGGTGAACGGCGATAAGTCGAGATGCTCCTCCTTGTTCTCTATTCGTGAACTCTCGCTTCACTGCCTTTTCTTCCGATTTTTCCTCATAAGGAAATCTCTCTAGCAGCATTCAAAATTTTAAAACGTATCCTAACTCAAATTTAGGATCTACCTAAGCAAATTACACACAGCCAGTTTAGAATAACAGTAGAGATTTTATACAAAAATACATAAAACCTCTTTGCTTATCTATTGTCATAGAAACCATGAAAATATTTCTACCGAAATGACAATTGTGATTTATCAATAAATAATTGTTCACAACGTTAAATAAATATTACAGAGATATTGGAGAAGTTAAAATAGCGAAATACAATACAAATGTAATATACATAAAAAGTACGAATTAACACTACAACTCGTTTGAAGTTTTTAGGGGCTGTCTTGCATCTTCCTAGCCTATCCTTACTAAATGAGAATTGTGATTTGTATTCTTCTAAGGGGTTAGGTACGTAATCCATCTTATAATTATTATTTAAACTTTCATTAATAATAAACAATTGTTATTTCGAAATATTTAGATCGGGAAGAATATTCACTTTGTTCTCATTTAGCTTATATAGTGTAGCGTATACTTGCACCACTGCTTTTTCTGACATACATAAATGACCTACCGGAAGCACTAAACAGAAATTGCATATTGTTCGCGGACGATATAACATTAATTATGAAATGTAACAACAGACGTGACCTAGAAATGGAAATTACCAATACACTGGACAACACTGCAAAATGGCTGGGAAAAAAACATTTACAACTAAACATGAAAAAAACAAACACAATACAATTTCAAACAGTTAACTCAAAAATAGCCAAAATTGATATTCAATATATGAACACCCAATTACCAATCGTCAATGAGTGCGTATTTCTAGGAATAATGGTAGACAAACAATGCAATTAGAAAGCACACATAGAGAGAATCGTTAACAGAATTGACTGCTTTATTTACGCCTTAAAAAAAATCAGGCAAATAGTTAACCAGGAGACAGCTTTGAGTGCATACAATGCATTTGTATCCTCGGTACTCCGGTATGGTATTATAGTTTGGGGCAACTCAGTAGAGGTGGACAGAGTATTTAGAGCCCAAAAAAAATGTATCCGCGCCATATGTGACGCCCACATCCTGGATAGCTGCAAACCATCATTTAAAAAGCTAAACATTTTGCCTTTGCCATGTCTATATATACATGAGATATGCGTCTTTGTAAAGAAACACCCAGAACTGTTTGAAAGAATGAGTGATAGAGAAAATAGCCGAACCCGACATAAAGACAGGTTACACTTACCACAAATTAAGCTTGAAACATTTAAGAGAAATGATTATTGTATGTCAATTCAAATATTTAATCGACTACCAAATCTTGTACACCTACCATTTAAATTGTTCAAAAAAACTCTGTATATGTTGTTATTAAATAAGAATTATTATAACTTAAAGGACTATTTAGAGGTTAAGACATTTATGAATTAAATCTGATATGGATATAACAGACATGACTCAATGTGTTAGTAACAATATTTCTTATTCCTATTCTAAGCCCTTAACCTAATAACAAATAATTATTATTTATATGTGAAGCACTGCCACTTGCACTACACCTAGGTATACTCTAGTGAGGGATGTTCCATTTAACCTAACTGGAGGTATGGTGGCAGGATACCTCCCTCCGCCGACATCAAAGACCATGATGTTACTTTTGCTGGCGTTGTACACTAAACCATGAAGCTTAGCATAGTCTTCACAGATAGCCACCAGCTTCCGAAGACCACAAACCGAGGCGCTCATTAATGCCATATCGTCGGCGTAACTGATGTTGCTAACACATACACCGTCAACATAACAACCAGCTCGCTCTCTACTGAGCGTCTCGATCTGTTCATTGACATATAAATTAAAGAGTGTACGTGAGGTTAGCCCCCCTGCCTCACCCCACACTCCAAACCATACGGCTCCGACAAGGCCCCAGCCCATCGAACCAGATTAATCTGACCTCCGTACCAGCATTTCAGAGTGCTTATTAGTTCAGAAGGAACTCCAGCTTTCTCAAGCTTACTCCATAAAATACTATAGGAGACCAGATTAAAGGTTTTGGATAGATCGAGGAAACAAGCATAAATAGGAGTTTTCTGGTCTGTGTAGTACCTGACAGCCCACTTAAGAGACAGAATAACACTTTCCGTGGACAGCCCGGCTCGAAAGCCAAACTGATTGTCGTGCAGTCGAATGTATTTGTTAAGCTGTTTATTAAGCATGCTGTCAAGCACTTTCACTATCACGGTAGCCAAGGAAATAGGCCTATAGTTTTTTATATCTGCGCTATCTGCCTGTTTTATTTTTAACTATAGGCACTACAATGGTTCTAATCATTTGACTAGGCAAATACGCATGACTCACACAAAAGTTAAAAAGCATAGCCAACACTCTAGGTAAATGGGGACCCACATACTTGAGGTGCTCGATACTCAAACCGTCATGACCTGGAGACTTTCCTTTTACCATGGTGTTGATGATACCTTGGACATCCTTGGCTGTAAATCTAGTTTCAAGATCATGACGACTACATCAGGCATACACAAGCTGGGGTTCAGTTGTGATGGTACTTTAAAATGTTCCTTAAAGAGGTTGGCAATGCCTACAGGATCACTCACGCCACTAACCGATACAGGAAAGCCAGGCCTTCTGTTCAGCCTGTTTGTGTGCTTCCAAAATGACCGAAAATTGTTTTTAGAATGGTGTGAAGTTAAGATATACATTTGTATTTGCTCTTGCTGTGTTTGACACCACTTTAAACGAGATTTAAATATCTTTCTGGATTCACACATGTCATCAAACACTGGACCTGAAGACGGCTTACCACAATCCAGCCATACACAAAACTTCAGCCTGGCTTCCCCCCATGCGTCACCGACATGCCATTTTTTTTTTTTTTTTTTGATCTGGCGGGAAAAAATCCTTACGAACACCCCCACCGTCCGGGGAAGACGGTGGAGGTAGTGTGGGGTTTGCACCCACTAAAAAACCCGCCGTGTATCGCCCGCCACCTTCGCGAACGGGCCGCCGGAATTTGTTATATCGTCGGCGGCCCGCCCAGTGGCAATGCCCGGAAGCGATGTTATTGCATTCCGGGCATTTCACACCTACGCGGCACCTGGATACACACAGGGTGCCGCGCCTCCACGAAAGGCCGCGGGCGGGGCACATTACCCCGTACGCCCGCCCGCACCCCCACCTAAGGCGGCATCAGGCGCAGATATGCGCGCCGACGCCGCCCGGTTCGCCGGCGACGGAGCGTATCCGCCAGGGAGCTCTCTTCCCTGACGCGCTCCGCCGCCTCCTTCTGCGAGATGACGCCCTCGCAGAAGGTTGCGACCGCATTCCACGACCCCTCGCCCCGGACCATGGACAGAACCACCGCACTCGCAGTGGTGGCAGCCCGGACTCGGTTCCCTCCTAGCGACCGTGTGCAGGTACTTCCCGAAGCACCCGTGCCCGGAAAGGACCTGCACCAGCCGGAAGGAAAGGGTCCCATGTTGCCGCCCCGCCCACTCCTCCAGGACCGGCTGGAGCGCCTCCACGGTTCGGACACCTGCCCGTGGAGTCTCCAGTCGGTCCTGCCACCGGGCCATGATTGTCCGGTGGGCCTCACCGCGCCAAGCGCGAAGCTCCTCGGGCAGGGGCACCGAACCCCTGCCCGAACAGTCACCGCCCGCCGATACACTTCGGCGAGCACTTCCGCCTCCAAACCCCACGGGGGTGTGCCGGCCAATGCGCACGCCGCCTCTGCAGACACCGTGCGGTATCCGCGTATGGCCCTGACCGCCATGATCCGCTGGGGTCTCCCTAAGCGGACCCTATTCTGGGCGGTCAGGGACGCCGCCCACACGGGTGCGCCGTAGAGAGCCATTGACCGCACCACCCCCGTGTACAACCGTCTACTCGAGGCACTAGGCCCGCCCAGGTTCGGCAACAGCCTCCCCAGTGCGGACGCAGTAGCCTCGAGCTTAGGCGCCAAAATGCGGAAGTGCTCGTCGAAGAGCCACCGCCCGTCTACTACTAGGCCCAGATACTTCATCTGGGCCCGGACCTGTACGAGGACCGAGCCGACGGCAATCGAGGCGCCAGCAGGTGGACCGCGACGGGGCCCATGGAATAGTAGGGCCTCCGTCTTGGCAAGGGCCACCCTAAGCCCCCGCGCCTCGATGCGCCCGACCATTCGGGAAATCCCTAGGTTGGCCAGGCGCGCCGCCTCCTCGTCACCGACATGCCTTTTTTTTTTTTTTTTTTTTGGCCGTAAAAAATGCCTAACGCACACCTCCAGCACCCGGGGCAGACGCTGTAGGTAGTGTGGGACCTGCCCCCACTAAAAAATCGGCCGTGTACCGTCGCGCCACCTGCGCGAACGGGCCGCCGGAATCTGGTATACCATCGGCGGCCAATTCAGTGGCAGTGCCCGGCGCGGCGAGATGCCGGGCACTCCTACTCCGGCGGCGTCCTGGGGTACACTGCAGGACGCCGACGTCGCGGAAGGCTACGAGTGGGGGGAAAAGGCCCCGTCAACCCCCACCCGCGGCCCCACCATTAGGGCGGCATCAGGCGCAGATGGTCGCGCCGACGCCGCCCGGTTCGCCGGCGACGAAGCGGATCAGCAAGGGAGTCCTCCTCCCTGCGTCGCTCCGCCGCCTCCTTCTGCGAGATGACGTCCTCGCAAAAGGATGCGACCGCGTTCCAAGACGTCTCGCCGCGGACCATAGATGACACCACGGTCGGCAGCGAGAGGTCACGACCCACCACTGCGGTGAGGACTCGACGCTGCTGCTCCCAGGCAGGGCACTGCTCGAGAGTGTGCTGCGCCGAGTCCCCACCGCAATCGCAGTGATGACAGTCGGGACGCGATTCCCTCCGCGCAACCGAATGCAGGTACTTTCCGAAGCACCCATGCCCGGAAAGAACCTGCACCAGCCGGAAGGAAAGGGTCCCGTGCTGCCTCACCGCCCACTTCTCAAGGACCGGCTGGAGCGCCTCCACGGTTCGGAAACCGGCACGTGGAGCCTCCAGCCGTGACCTCCACCGGGCCATGATGTCCCGGTGGGCCTGACTGCGCCAGGCGCGCAGTTGTTCGGGCATGGGGCAAGAGCCCCCAGCCCGGACCTCCGCCGCCTGCCAGTAGACGTCGGCGAGTACTTCCGCATCCAAATCCCACGGGGGAGTTCCGGCCAACGCGCACGCCGCATCGGTGGACACCGTGCGGTAACCGCGTATGGCCCGGACCGCCATGGTTCGTTGGGGTCTCCACAAACGAACCCTATTCTGGGCGGACAGGGTCTCCGCCCACACGGGCGCGCCGTAAAGCGCCATCGACCGTACCACCCCCATGTAAAGCCGTCGGCTTGAGGCACTGGGACCGCCAAGGTTCGGCAAGAGCCGGCCCAGGGCGGCAGCAGTAGCCTCAAGTTTGGGCACAAGGATGCGAAAATGCTCGTCGAAGAGCCATCGCCCATCCAACACCAACCCCAGATATTTCATCTGGGGGCGTATCGGTACGAGGACCGAGTTGACGACCAAGGAGGCGCCAGCGGGTGGACCGCGACGGGGCCCATGAAACGACAGGGCCTCCGTCTTTTCAAGCGCCACTCTCAACCCCAGCGCCTCGATGCGCCCGACCATTCGGGAAACCCCTAGGGTAGCCAGGCGCGCCGCCTCCTCGAAATTTCGTGCCCGGGCTGTGACGAGCGTGTCGTCGGCGTAACAGAGTACGCTGAGCCCGGGTGGGAAGTTTCCTCGCAGGGCCCAATCGTATCCCATGTTCCACAAGAGCGGTCCTAAGACCGACCCCTGAGGAACACCGCACGACATTGCCCTGCGCCTCACTTCTCCTTCACGATCCTCGTACAGGACACACCGGCCTTGCAAATAGTCGGCCACCAGCTGCCTCAGGTAATCGGGCACTCCATGGAACCGGAGCGCCTCACCGATGCAGCCGAATGGCAGAGTATTGAAGGCGTTGGCGATGTCAAGCGATACCGCCAATAAAACCCCGCCGCCGAGGACTGCCTCCTCAGCCGCGGCCCTCAGACGCAGAATGGCATCGACCGTCAAACGCCCGGCACGAAAGCCGTACTGGGCATCGGACAGATCGGGGCCGACCTCGCGCAAGTGGCGGACGATACGGGTGGCGAGAATTCTCTCAAGCAACTTCCCCGCCCCGTCCAGCAGCACGATAGGCCTGAAGGCCGCGACCGAATCGGGAGATCTACCCGGCTTCGGTAGGAGAACCAGCTTCCCCGTTTTCCAACAGTCAGGGAACCGTCCGGACGCCAGGCAAACGTCGAACAGCCCCCTGAGGCGGTCTCCCATGTGGTTGAGGACCAGGGCCAACACTCGGGCAGGAATCCCGTCAGGCCCGGGGGCGGTACTCTTCGAACGAATCCGAAGTAAAGCCGCCCCCACCTCCGCCTCCGTGACGGGCGGAACACTGGGCTCGGCCTCCCGGTCGTCGGTCTCAGAGACCATTGCCGGTAGCGTGTGCTCCGCACGTTGCGGGAAAAGGGCCTCAACCACTTCCACGAGGAAGCTGGGCTGGAGAGTCTCTGTAAGGGGGGGGCCCGACGAGCGGAGCTTATTCAGCGCCGCTCTGTAGGGGCGACCCCAGGGGTCACGATCTAGACCCTCCAGCATCTCCTGTCTCGCCGTCTCCTTCGCGCGGCAGATGGCCAGCTTGAATGCGTCCCTCGTATTGCGATACGCTTCATACAGCTGGTCCTCCCTCTCTACGTCGCGGTGACGCCGTCGACTGCGGGTGTAGATCCTCCGGGCCCGAATACAGGCCGCACGGAGTTCCGCCAACTCTGGGGACCACCAGTAGACCTCCTTCCTCGGAGGACGACGTCGGAAACGTGGCATGGCCGCATCGCAAACCTGCGTAAACGCATCGCGAATACGGACAGCCGTGACGTCGATGTCCTCGGTCGGAGGTGGTGAGGACGACCACGATTGAACGATAGCCGCCTCCTCCAGCAGTTCCCTGTCGAGTCGACCCACAGCCCACCGCGGGAATCGGGATTGTCTGCCCGCGCCGTGACCCCTACTGGCGCCCTGGGACCGGGAGAGCTCAAACCGGATATACAAGTGATCCGAGAGCGTCTCAACCTCAGCCAGTACGCGCCAGTTCCTTACGCGTGCCTCGACACCAGGGGTAGCGAACGAAAGGTCCACTATCGACCCCCCCTGGCGCCGAACGCACGTATTGGTGGTGCCCCTGTTCAGCAAACAGAGGCCCACCGCAGCTGCCCATTCCTCTACCGCCGCTCCGCGAGCGTCCGTCCTGGGAGATCCCCACGCCAAGGATTTGGCGTTAAAATCCCCCAGCACCACGACGTGGCGAGGTGCTAGCCGCCGTATCGAGGCTTCCAGGCTAGCCAGGAAAACCTCAAAATCAGCCAAACTCCGGTTTGGGGAGAAGTACACGCCGTAAAGCGTGAGTCCCCCCCAGTCAGCAGCAACATATCCCGTACCCTTATCTCTGAGCGACAAGGGCGGGGAATGGAGCGCAGCGGAGCTGACGATCGCCACGGAGCCGTCCCGGTCACCCATCCAATTCGGACGAGGAGGAACGTAATAGGGCTCCGCGGCTACGGCAACAGCAATCGACCACTCTGCCATGGTTTGCAGGAAAAGATCCTGCGCGCCGGCAGAATGGTTGAGATTCGCCTGGAGGAGGGAAAAGCACTCACTGTCCATTACTGGACTCCGGTACTACATCCTCCTCCATTCGCGCTGGCGGCGGTGTACGAGGGGCAGCCTTGGCCGATTGGCTACCCCCCGGGCGTGGCTTTGGAGCCTGCGGGGGTTTGCACCCCTCCCGTCCCATGGCGTGGTTGGCAGGCAAATTACCCGCCGCACACGCTGGACAGTGGGGGGCAGCGGAGCAGTCCGCCGCCTTGTGCCCCGGGCGACCGCAGCGGAAACAAAGTCCGCCGCAGTCGAAGCAACTAGTGCACTTCGGACGCATGTGTCCCGTCGCCATGCACTTGAAGCAGCGCGCGGGTCTCGCCGGCAGGATCGTAACCCTGGCGGCGCTGAAGCCCACGAGCAGCCTCCCCGCATCAGCCAATAATTTGGCCGCGGCAACGGGGCACTGCGCCCAAACCGCAAGAGCCCCTCCGGGGCCGGGGCGAATGGCGCCGACCCTGATGGAGTCAAGAGCGCATTGGGTACGGGTCCCAATAGCCTCCCGAACTTCCTGGGCCGTGACCGAGTCATCCAGTCCCGAAATACGCATTTCTGCGCACTTCGTGGGCCTGGCGACTCTTACGCCTTCTTCCCCAGCAATCATCCCCCGCAGCTTCTCCGCGAAGAAGTCTGCGTTCTTGCCTCCGTCTGGGCCTGGGAACTCGAGGATCCGAGCTCCCGTCTGCGAGGGCCGGGTGGTAGCACCCAGACCCGCGAGGTCGGAGGCGGTGAGATTTCTCTTCACCCTCGCAAATATCTCCGCATAGGAGACTCCGCGCTCCTGTGCCTCCGGCGACACCGTGACAACCACGGCGGCCGTTTTCGGCACTTGGAGCTTCGGCTTCCTAGCCACGACTCCTTTGGCAGCATTTGGGGCAGCCTTCTTCCCCTTTCTTCTGCGGCGCGACCTTTTGCTCACCGTAACCCCGCCGTGTATGGCTTTGCGACCGGCGGTGTGCGAGAGGTCGGCACCGGAGGCAATCTTGCCTCCAGACTCCCGATGCGAGCAGCGATCTTGGACTCGAATGAGCCCATTAACTGCCGCAACTGCGCCTCAATGCCTCCAGGAGAGGTGGAAGGCTGCTTCTTGCCCGGACTGGTCAAAACAGCCCGGGGTGGACCGGCTTGGGAGGAGACCAAGTCAGCCCGCAATCTGGCGAGCTCGGCGCGGAGCTCTGCCATGTCCGACCGCAAGGTTGTGTTCTCCGAGCGCAACTGCTGTATCTCCCTGCTGGTGGCGTCTGTTCGACCAGCCAGGTCGTCCACCACTACAAGCAGTTTTGCGCCTGCCTCTTTAAGGCCCCGCACAAAGGAGCCCTTTAAATTGGTGGATTTGGTAGCCACCTCGTAAATCGCGGCTACCGCATCCCCGGCCCTCGCCTTGAGTTCCGACGTAGTAGGAGGGGATTCAAGGTCCCCCCCCGACCGTTGGTCCTCGGCGAGGAGCTGCACCACCCGGTCTTCGGCGGTGCGCTCACCCTCCGTGCGCGTGCGTAGGTATTTCTCCCTACTGGGGAACACTGACCCACCAATTCCTCCTCTGCGGGAGGTCGGAATTTTGCTAGGAGTCTGAGAGACCCCCGGCACTTCCCGTTGCGGCGAACGGCTGCGGTTACGCTTCTGGGAAACCCAGAGCCTACCTGGCTGCTCGCCACAGACAATACCACCTTCGTGGACTTCGGTATCCTCCATTACGTCCACGTCCGTAATGGAGGACTCTGAAGCGGTCAGAGACCCCGTCCGCGGGACTTTAGGCGGCAACGGGGACGGACCCCCACTCGCCTTAGCCCGACTCGGTGTCTTGCGACCCTTCTTTGAGCCTGCAATGCGACTCGATGTTCGCAGCGCGACCTTCGCGCTGTTTTCGGTGCCGGATTTACCGCTCGGCACAGGGCGGGTGCGTCGTTGGGTGTCCCCCCCAGAGTACGCGGGACTGACGGAGCCGACTGGCTCCGCAAGGGATTCCCCGAGCGAAGTGCGCCCGGGACCCTCCTGGGTAGTTATAATTGTATTGGCCACCGACATATTAAAGTTTATAGACCTCCGTCTGGGTAGCCCTCGGGACTGAGATCCCCTCAGCCATTCATCCCATTGCCGGGCACCACAAGCGTGGGATTAGGGTATTTTTTAAAGGGGTTTACTTCCCCACAGCCCACAAAGTGTGAGCCCCCGTTCCTGTCAATTCAGGGTTACGGGTCGGGCCGGTCGGTGGTCTGTATCAGACCGTGTCCACCATCTATAAATAGACAGCGAACCCGCCGCCCCTCGCCCTTCTTCAGAAAGGCCCAGGGATGGACCAAAACCTCCCCTGTTTGCCCGGCGGCAATGCAAAAGCAAAAGCACGCCGAGCCCGCCACATCGCTCCACTGTTTCCCCCCCAGCAGGAAACAAAACAAAATAAAATGTGAAAATAAAAGTGTAAAAGTAAAACAGAATAAAGTAAAAGGTGTAAAAACAAAATGTGAAAGACTATTGCAAAAATATAAAATAAACCAAAAACCAAAAACAAAACAGAAGTAAAACAATATAAAACAGAATAGAAAATAGAATAAAACAAAATAAAACTAGAGGGGCGCAGGGAGAAACGCCCCGAGTGGCCCGAATACGGGCCCCTCTCTTTGCCAGAACATTAGCCGTCCGGCGATCAAAAAGTGATCACCGTCCGTTGCCCAGGGTGCACCACGAGGAGGTTTTCCGGCACTTAGCACCCCGTCACCGACATGCCTGTTCCAACCCGTAACAACCTTCTTTCTCCTACCTCTGCTGCCTACTCGACCAACCAACGACGATTCCCGTAAAACTCGCACAATATTATTGTACATATTGTCTATATCGTTGCGATGATAATATTGTTGTCAAGCTTTGTCGCAACAGTTTCTAAACTTTTCAGGAAAATTAATAAGCCTAAGTCTCTCATGACATGCTATGGTGTAAGACTGTATTTGTTCGGAATTTCTTTCCCCCAATACAACATAATTATCTAAATAATTATTATATAAATATAAAATAAATTGTAATTTAAATATAATATAAATTTTCAAAAATTGTAATTGTATAATGTTAAATTTTAATTGTGTAATATTTAAATTTTTATATGTATAATGTTTTAAATTTGAAGGTTAGCTCTACTCGCAGTGTACACGTAGATTTGCACGCTATAGCCATGGCAGAATATGTGAACTACTTAAATAATTGTAACAACTAAATTTGGCTAATAAATACTATCTATCTATCTATCTATCTTACATACATCCACAAAATATAAATAATCATTCCTAGAAATGTTTACAAATTCTATTTTCTTCGCAATAAACCTAACCTACAAAACTTACTTCATTAATAACTTTCAATTGTGTCCTCTTATTCACAAAATCTAACAATGCTTGATTATTTACTAAAAAATCTTGACCCACTGTACTAATAATATCCGTGACAATATAGAATAGTGTGTTAAATACGACATTATTTATAACTGTATTAAGATAAATTTTGCCTAATACAGGAATTACACTACTAGTGGCGGGTCTCAAACAAATATTACATAATTTGATATGATACGTGATTTGTCATCGCCAATTGTTTTGGCATTAAAGAAATAGAAGCTTCAGAATCTAATTACTCAGGGATCGATTTCATCGTATTATTATTAGTATGATTGGTTCAGACTGACCTAAATTATCTCTATAGACATCTTGTTCGTCTCCGTTGGAAGTTTGGGTGACTCTCGGCATTCATCGATGTCGGCGGTGCGACATCCCCCGCTGCTTGCATCGGATGCGGAGGAGGTCCTCTGCTCCTTAAGTTATACTGGCAAGGAGTTAACTCCCGCCTTGGAGTTAGTGAAATGCTAGACGTAGTATTGGGGGGGGGGGGGACCAGTGATTAGAGGAAACGATAATCAGCATGCGACAGGGTTGATTGATGGCTCCGGAAAGGACTACTCATCGGCCTTTTGACCTCGTTCTGATTTCTAGATTAAACCGCCACTGCGTTCTCGACCTACACTTTCAAGTTGACCTGTCTCTCATATCCTTTACCATAAACCATATCTATTTGTTAAACTGCGACCTTTGACAAACTCCTGTCTGCACACTATCGCTGCGAGTTTTGGTTTATATAGATTTTTTTGGGAAGTTCGATATGAAAATTTTATCATTGATCTTGCCTTTATAGCTATGTCGGACGCTCGAAAAAATGAAAACAAAAATGCTACAATGTTTTCTTTTGCATCTTGTTTTATTTCGTTAAATCCACATAATTTTGAAATTCTAATTTTAACTGCTCAATGAAGCTTTCCAGTTTAATAATCACACAGATCATTTTAAATTGATAAATGAAATCGTCTACGGTTTCCGACAATCCCGCAAATGAGCTTATTCTTTAGAAAATGATATGTACTGTGTTTGAAATACCATATAACTTAATGATTCTCACGGGAAAACGGTGCTTCCACATGTGACGTTGAGCTCCCAGGAGAGCAAATACCAGGGCTTTAGCTCAGTATCGTAGATTATTATGTTAGATTCAAACACGATTCCCCGTAAAGCTATATACGAGTATATTACAACAATATATACATTAACGAGCATTTACTGCTGTTTAAACAAAGATTGCTTGGTTATAGAAGCAAATTTTACAATATAATTCAATCCAACGTTCGAGCCTCTCAGCCCTGTTGGTTCTGTTATTTTCCAATCGTTTTATTCTTACTTTATATTTTTTTCAAAGATAATCCAAAGTAAAAAACGTGAAACCAAATAGTTCGCAACTACAAGTACATTCGAGGTTGCATGCGTGGTGTTCATCCACACGACACATTGAGCATAGCTGGAGGGGTTAACAGGATTGCTAGTAGTATGGGGCTCACAATACCACATTATTTGGTATCTTAAAAAAAATATATCCCTTTATTTGCATAATATCTGCTAGGATCGAGCCTCTTCCATCGTTTACCTTCTTTTCCAAACGAAAATCTTAACCACGGAAAATTATGTTGTCTCGTAATTGATCAAACCCACAACCTCTTGAGTTTCGTGCGTTCTCCCACTAAGTCACCGGGGCAGTCACTTAATCATATTGGCTGTGAGGTTAAAAGTGATCATGTGTAACCTCAGTGACTGTCCCGGTGATTAAATCATAAAGTAACTGCAATTTCAAAAGCCGAATCGAATGACTGACTGTGCTTATATGATATGGTCGTTGTTTTTTTTAGATTTATTTATTTATCAAGCACACATTGTTATCACAGGTTACACCACACCCAATAAATCATAAAGTAACTGCAATTTCAAAAGCCGAATCGAATGACTGACTGTGCTTAAATGATATGGTCGTTGTTTTTTTTAGATTTATTTATTTATCAAGCACACATTGTTATCACAGGTTACACCACACCCAATACAACAATGCAGTAATGTTAAAATATAAACTAAATTATTAACATACAGCTACAGCATACAGTAAAGCTAGCTAAGATACTCCAGTGTACCACCTAAAATTCCGCCAAAGAACTATAGCTCAAATTTGGTTTTCATCGAGGGATGGGAGCAGCGTCTACTGCGTATTTTATGAACGTATAATATACATTATTAACAATCTACAAGACTGAAACAAGGAGCTGTAACTTTATTTAATTTCATTCATATACTTGTTCTCGATCACAAGTTAAAATATACGCCGGTTTCACACGGCTTTTTCCCCATTTTATATTGGATGTCGATATAAACGGCTATTACACTACCCTGAATCAGGGCCCTAAATCGAGGTGGCCTTGAAAATTTGTTAGAGAATTATGGCCCTAACTCTTATTACACTTCTCTTTTTAAGGATTTATGGTCCCTGATTTAGTGTAGTGTAATATGCGCATTAGTCAGTCTTAACCCCGCGAAAGGGGGATCACACCACGATACTCTACCGAAATCAATAAAAAAATAGTACCTAATTCAGTATAATGAAAGTCCTGACTCAGTTACTCACTCATCAACGTCCAGCCCAACTCTTTGACATAAAAAGCTACAATAATAATAATAATAATAAAATAATGAAAATTCTTTATTCACTTATGAAACAAAATACTATTCTTTTACTTTTCGCAAACATTAGGTAACACTGAAGAAAAGAAAGGCAATAAAAAACGGATTGCACTCCGGGAGTTCCGGCAGAAGTGAAAACTTGAACATTAACGTTGTGTATTTTTAAATATTTTGGCATGGTTAGGGTTTTACTTTACTTACTGCTTATAATAATGATATTTAGTTTCTAATCGGTAGAACAAAATGTTTTGCACCTAGTTAAGTTTGTGTCTAAATAGTTAGGTACGTCATTTTATGGTGGCATATTTGTAATAAGCGCAAAATGGCTTAGGTTAGGGGTCCTCCCTCAATCACGTGAAAATCACGAAATATCAGTATTGGGGAGCGTAATTTGAAATCATGTGTAATTTTCTAAAACTCTGCCGTTGCCGGTCCCAAGCCCGGATGAGAAAAGAGGAGGGTTTGCTGAGAACTGCGAAATCTTACCTGTAAATATCTTGGAGGAAGTCAGCTGTAAAATTCGCCAACGCCGAGTCATGGGCGGCGGTAAATAACCCATCAATTTGGCTCACCAATGGCCATGAGTGACTAAATATCCTCAAAAATATTGGGGGTATGCGCCTGGGAAACGCGTACTACTACTCTCCCACCCCTTTTATTATGAAAATGGAAAATAAAGAATGTGATTTGTCCTGCGACCCGGCTAACCCCCGGCGCCATGAGGTACCCGGGCCTCAAGGTGTGAAATATGCTACCGAAGACTGTGCAGACGTGGGTAACCAGGCCTCTGCTTCAGTGAATGCTACTGGAAGACGTAAATTTGTACAACAGGCGCTCCATCCAAGCCTTTTTACGAGAACTAGAAGTTCCTTACTGGGAAGTACCTCCCAAATAGAACCCTTAACACAGGCAACACTAGGCAAGAATCTAGAAATAATTACTCCCAAACCGCCGGACTGGCAAAGAGTCCCTGAATCTAAAAGCCGTAAACGGAAAAAATTGTCACGGACACCATCCCCAGAAACTATAAAAACCCAGAACCGCTACAAGGATTTATCTGTAGACGAGACAGAGAATTCTAGTCAACCAAAGGAAAAACGACCTAGCAAACCACCACCAATCATTCTATATGGTATTGAGGACGTAAACAGACTCACACAACTGTTGGAATCAGCAGCTGATCATAACCTCTTTACTTTCAAAATAGTAAATAGGAATCAATTAAGGGTCTCTTGTTAAGATGTTACCACCTACAAAAAAGTTATCACTGTAGTTCGAGAGAATGGACTCATAGGTCACACTTTAAACCTTAAGGACCAGCGCTGCTTCAGAGTGGTTATAAAAAACCTCCACCACTCCACTCCGCCCAGTGCAATTGTGGAGGAAATTGATAAAACTGGAAACAAAGTCTATGGAGAGATTGTTAACGCCAAGTATGGACCAGACAAAAAACCAACATCTACGTTCTTTGTAAATATTGCCCCTGGGCCAAACAACAAGGCAGTTAAAGACATCAAATACATATATCACCAGTCAATTGTCATTGAAGACCCCAAAAAGAGGACAACATTACCACAGTGCCAGAGGTGCCAACAATATGGTCACTCAAAAAATTACTGCATGCGACCGTATCGTTGCGTAAAATGCGCTCAAGGGCACAAAACTGCTGACTGCCCAAAGAAAGATCGTAATACACCAGCCCTATGCGCTCTCTGTGAAGGTAAACACCCTGCAAATTATAAAGGCTGTGCTGTATACAGGGAGATCCTCGCTAGAAGAATGCCACAGAGGACAACTCACAAAAACACCACCAGACCACCAGACTCGAAAAGCACCACGGAAGCAAACCCCACCAACCCTGGAGGAAGTAGACCAAATGACACCTATGCTGAAAGATTGAAGAAGAACACAAACGAACTGAATCCTGAAGTAAAACCATATAATAAATTAGAAGAACTCATATTAAAGCAATCAGAAAAATTTGATCTCATCTTACAACAAATGAGCACTCTCTTGAGTCTCATAACAACACTGCTAGATAAAATCCCAAAATGACTTCTCTCAGGATAGCCACGTGGAACATTAATGGCTTAACACCAAATAAGTCCGAGCTAGAGGTGCTAATTGCAAGTAATAAACTTGATGTTGTGCTCATATCTGAAGCACACTGTACGGAAAAAATCAACATAAAAACTAAGGGCTGCTGCACCTACATTACTTGTCACCCTGATGGCACTGGCCACGCTGGAACTGCTATAGCCATTAGAGCGAACATTAAACACTATGTCATGCCCGAATATAAAACAAGCTATATCCAGGCAACGTCTGTTGTAGTTGAGAGTAAGGATGGACCCCTCAATATATCTGCGGTATATAGCCCACCGAAGCATAGAATAGATAGTGCAAAGTACTCCGAGTACTTCCACACACTGGGAAATAGATTCATTGCTGGTGGCGACTGGAATGCCAAGCACTCGTACTGGGGCTCCAGGTTAATAACAACAAGAGGTAGACAGCTTAAGGGATGCATTGACGGAAATAACCTTGACTCAATCTCATCCGGTGAACCGACATACTGGCCTACAGACCCAAAGAAAAAGCCTGACTTGCTAGACTTCTTTATCACCAGAGGACTCTCGAGACACTATCTCAAAGCTGAGGCCTGTTATGATAGTAACTCTGATCATTCCCCTGTAATTCTAACCGTAAGCACGACAATAATTTGCTACGAAGAACCCGAGACAATGTCCAACAAATTTACAGACTGGGAAGGATTTAGAGAATACATAGAGGAAACAAAAAACATCAGATGAGATAGAAGATGCCACAAGCTACATTACTAGCCTAATACAGAATGCATACTGGATGAACACTCCAATCAAAAAGAAAAGGGCTACTACTGGAAACATTCCTTTCGATATAAAAAATAAAGTTCTGGAAAAAAGAAGGCTTAGAAGGGTCTGGCATCAATCTAGACATACATCTGATAAGACTGCCGTAAACAAAGCCGCAAGTGAATTGAAAGAAATGTTGGATAGTATAAATAATGCAACGATACAAAGTAAACTGCAAAATCTGACCGCTACCGCATCATCTCAGTACGCGCTCTGGAAATTCACAAAAACGTTTAAAAGACCGCAACCATTTAAGTCTGCAATAAGAAACAATAGCGGAGGTTGGGCTAGGACTGGTAAAAACTTATAGCAGCAGTAAATGCTCGTTAATGTATATATTTCCCTGACCGCCCAGAATCCCTGACCGCCCAGAATCCCTGACCGCCCAGAATAGGGTCCGCTTAGGGAGACCCCAGCGGACCATGGCGGTCAGGGCCATACGCGGATACCGCACGGTGTCTGCAGAGGCGGCGTGCGCATTGGCCGGCACACCCCCGTGGGATTTGGATGCGGAAGTGCTCGCCGAAGTGCATCGGCGGGCGGCGGCTGTTCGGGCAGGGGGTTCGGTGCCCCTGCCCGAGGAGCTACGCGCTTGGCGCGGTGAGGCCCACCGGGCAATCATGGCCCGGTGGCAGGGCCGGCTGGAGGCTCCACGGGCAGGTGTTCGAACCGTGGAGGCGCTCCGGCCGGTCCTGGAGGAGTGGGCGGGGCGGCAGCACGGGACCCTTTCCTTCCGGCTGGTGCAGGTCCTTTCCGGGCACGGGTGCTTCGGGAAGTACCTGCACACGGTCGCTAGGAGGGAACCGAGTCCCGCCTGCCACCACTGCGACTGCGGTGAGGACTCGGCGCAGCACACCCTCCAGCATTGTCCAGCTTGGGAGGGGCAACGTCGAGTTCTCACCGCAGTGGTCGGAAGTGACCTCTCGTTGCCGGCCGTAGTTCTGTCCATGGTCCGGGGCGAGGGGTCGTGGAATGCGGTCGCATCCTTCTGCGAGGACGTCATCTCGCAGAAGGAGGCGGCGGAGCGCGTCAGGGAAGAGAGTTCCCTGGCAGACCCGCTCCGTCGCCGGCGAACCGGGCGGCGTCGGCGCGCATATCTGCGCTTGATGCCGCCTTAGGTGGGGCTGCGGGCGGGCGTACGGGGTAATCTGCCCCGCCCGCGGCCTTCCGTGGAGGCGCGGCGCCCTGTGTGTATCCAGGGGCCGCGTAGGTGTGAAATGCCCGGAACGCAACAACATCGCGTCCGGGCATTGCCACTGGGCGGGCCGCCGACGGTATAACGAATTCCGGCGGCCCGTTCGCAAAGGTGGCGAGCGATACACGGCGGGTTTTTTAGTGGGTGCAAACCCCACACTACCTCCATCATCTTCCCCGGATGGTGGGGGTGTTCGTCAGGATTATTTCCCGCCGAACAAAAAAAAAAAAAAAAAAAAAGGACTGGTAAAAAAAAGGCAGAAACATTCGCAAAACATCTAGCTAACGTATTTAAACCAAACGATAGTGAATGCGAAGAATTCGAGAGGGAAGTAGATAACCAACTACAGCAAGACCTTCAATTATCACTTCCACCAAGGCCAGTAACAGTGCGTGAGCTTACATGGGCCTTGAAAAGAATGAAGAACAACAAAGCCCCTGGCTTTGACCTAATCACTAAAGAGGTTCTTATGCAACTTCCTAGAAAAGCTTTAGTATTCATTACAACACTCTTTAATGGTGTCCTCAGGGTCCAACACTTCCCAACTATGTGGAAAGTATCCATCATCTCCATGATACATAAGCCAGGAAAACCTCCAGATCATGCTACATCATACAGGCCGATAAGTCTTCTACCTGTCCTGTCTAAAGTGTTTGAAAGGATTCTCCTGAACAGAATACTGCCGCTATTGGATGAAAATGAAGCCATCCCAAAACACCAATTTGGGTTCAGAAAACACCACTCGACCATCGAGCAGGTCCACCGAGTTTGTGACAAAATACGGCATTCCCTTGAAGCCAAAGAGTACTGCTCTGCTGTGTTTCTTGATATCCAGCAGGCATTTGACAAGGTATGGCATAAAGGCCTACTCTCCAAAATAAAAACTTTGCTACCACATACCTACTATACTCTGATGAATTCTTACTTGTCAAATCGCATGTTTCAAGTACGAGAAAGTGGTGATGCATCAGAAACTTATAAGATCTCGGCCGGTGTGCCCCAAGGCTCGGTTCTTGGCCCAATCCTGTACATCTTGTACACTGCAGACCTCCCTCAGTCAACACAAGTAATGAACGCTACATTTGCTGATGACACTGCACTATTAGCAAGCAGTCCAGATCCACAAACTGCTTCAAATATTTTACAAGAAAGCCTCAACAAAGTAGGTGACTGGCTGCAGAAGTGGCGCATCAAAGCAAGCGCTTCTAAATCGACCCACATAACATTCACGCTTAGAAAAGGAAACTGTTCACCCGTGCAACTGAGAAACAATACCCTGCCCCAAAGTGACTCTGTCAAGTACCTTGGAATACACCTAGACAGAAGGCTGACATGGAAAAATCATGTCAAAACAAAGCGCGATGAAACAAACATACGGTTCCGGACCATGTATTGGCTGATGGCACGCAACTCTAAACTTTCGGTGGACAACAAGCTACTAATCTATAAAATGATCCTCAAACCTGTGTGGATGTACGGGATCCAACTCTGGGGAAGCGCTTGTAACTCCAATCTAAATATTATACAGAGACTGCAGAATGGCATACTTCGTACCTTGTCGAATGCTCCATGGTTTCTCACTAACTCTGAAATCCATGAAGCTCTGGAAACTAAAACAGTAAAGGAAGAGATCCAACAGTCCTCCACTAACTACAAAAATCGGCTCGACAACCACCCGAATGACTTAGCTGCCGAATTAACAAAAATCAGCTACAGGAAACGCCTTAAACGCCATGATATCCAGACTCTACATGCTCGATGTTAAATAGGAGTGTCTCCTGCTGGGGAGACCCCTCACAATGCTTCAACCGCCCAACAAATCTGCTTATAGTCCTGGGACTGATTGTAGATGCAGACGCACAAGAAAAAAAAAAAAATATGTGTAATTTTCGGCAAGTTTATGTGATTATTTTTATTTTTATATTTGTTTTCCATCACAAATTTAATGTTTTTCATTGTTTTAGAATTGTCAATGATGACAGATGGAAATGGGATGGCAGAACGCGACGAGCACAGTATATAAATTGTGTGTACTGCGTTTCGTTGCATTTTTTAGTCCATGGTTTGACAAAATTTTTAGTTATGATCTGTATTTAAATTTAAATGTTCGATTAAGTAAAGGCTTATTTATTGTAATTTATTATTTAGAATATATTTAACTGTGTATAGAAATGTTTTGTTTTGTAATTAAGAATTAGTTTTAGATTTTATTTATGTTTTGTACATTTTAGCTGATAAGATTGCATTGCTGCTTAAGTGACAGCGGCAGCAGAAACAAAGGGCCTGCGAGAATACCAGCGTTGCAGTTTTCGGACTGCAACAATAGCTGACATAGGTCCTATTTGTCCGGCACAAAATCCCTCTATTTTGTATAATTGTTTTCTGTATGGTACTGTGTGTAATGTGACAAATAAAATTATTTTCTTTCTTCTTTCTTTCTAATACTTGACCGGCGTTGAATCAATTGCACCCTTCCGGTTTATTCCCCCTTGTTCAGCTGGGTGAACAAAGTGATATGAGAACAAGGTGGAATAATAACTATTTATTATACGGGAATTAACGCGCATTGTTTACCTTAAAATTGCTTTACGTTTCGACCAGGTTGCACCGGTCATGCAACGCGAAAGTTTAAATGTTAGTAAGGTGGAATAACCCCCCCCCCCCCTTACTTCCGTTGCGTGACTCACACTTGACCTTGATTGCACACACGTTTCCAAAGTGGGATTAGTCTAAAACATCACGTATCATCATCAGGGGGGAGGAGGGTCAAAAAGTGGCTAAAAAACGTTCACGTGAACGTTCATGGTTGGGCCCATGAATGTAATTTTGTAACGAATACTATATAAAACACTAGCTGACCCGCGCAACTTTTTCTGCGTCAATTTTCCCCGTTTTTGCAACATTTTATATTGCTGCTCCGCTCCTATTGGTCGTAACGTAATGTTATATATAGCCTGTAGTCTTCCTCAATAAATGGGCCATCCAAAAGTAAAAGAGAGTTCCTGAGTTTTTCAATTCGAATCAGTAGTTACTGAGATTATCGCGTTCTACCAAACAAACAAACTCTTCAGCTTTATAATATTAATATATGCGCAATGTGACATTTATGCAAAAAATTGGTGCAGCTGTACGAATAATATGGTAAAGTAGGAAATAGTTATTGTTATGAAAAAAAATGCCAATAGACGACATTCGATGCGGTAGGGGGTTTCCTAAAGGGGCCCATATTTTCTATTATTTTTTTGACTAGGATCTAGGGGAACTAGGATCGGATACCAGCTATCGATAGCCGGTACCTAGGCTATCTATAGCCGGGACCCGACCTCACTGGCAGATTCATCGAATGAGTCTAAAACCGCACCACGTACCACCAGATGGAAGGGAGGAGTCAGAGCTCAAAAACATTACGTGATTAATGGACTATGCCTAAACTTCAATAATCCATTTGTAAGTCATTATTGTAAGTCGTGATTTATTTGTTTTTATCTGATTTATTTGTTTTTATTTTTTAATATCGATAATTAAATATAGTATTAGCAAAATCATGAACTTCTCCAATATATTCACTACTGAGTAGTTCCGCCAGCCATCTGTGATTAAATCTTCATTATCAGTTCGACTTCACCAGATTACGGTTCTCGAGAGTAAGGGATCGTTCATAAATCATGTGATGAGTTTTAGCTACTTTTTGACACCCCCCCCCCCTTCCCCCTTGTTGATACTTGGTGGTGTTTTGCGTATTTAGTCCAACACCGGTCAAGTGTGAGTTTCGCATGACGAGGGTTCAACGCCGGTCAATTCTCTGAAATCACGATCTGAAAAATAAATATACGTGATTTCTCACTTTACCCCCTCCCTCGCCCTGGTGATTTTCTGAAGTTGTTTAAAATAAATCATGTTTATTTCAGTACTATTATTTAAAAAATATTTAATACTTGGCTAGATGCAAGTGCATCTAGCAAAGTATTAAATATTTTTTAAATAATAGGACAAAGGATAATACAAAAGTTAAGAGAATACGTTTATTACGAAAGAACATACTTATGTTCTTTCGTAATAAACGTATTCTCTTAACTTTTGTATTATCCTTATGCCATTACTGCGACAGGACGACACCTAGTTTTATGCATTTTTCCGAAACTTCAAGATTTTTTACGTGATAATGTTATAACATATCCATAAATTTCTTTATGTCACATACTAGAAGAACTCTTTGGCTATTCACATATTTTTTTTGTGTCCTAATATTTCTATTTTCTATATATTTGGTTCATCATCATCAGCCTATCGCAGTCCACTGCTGGACATAGGCCTCTCAAATTGCATGCCACTTTGTTCTATCCTCGGCTTCTCGCATCCAGCTCCTGCCAGCCGTTTTGCGTAGATCATCACTCCACCTGGCCTGAGGGCGTCCTACACTACGTTTGCCGAGACGCGGTCTCCACTCAAGAACTCGTTTACCCCAACGGTTATCGGTTCTTCGGCTAATATGGCCAGCCCACTGCCACTTCAGCTTGCTAATCCTGTAGGCTATGTCGATAACTTTGGTTCTCCTCTCCTTCTGCCGAATCATCTCATTTTTGATTTTGTCCCTAAGAGAAACTCCGAGCATAGCCCTTTCCATAGCCCGCTGAGCGACTTTGAACTTTTGGACCAGCTGTACCGTCAGTGTCCACGTTTCGGCTCCGGTCCACGTGTCATGACAGGTAGGACGCACTGATTGAAGACTTTAGTCTTAAGGCATTGTGGGATCGAGGATGAGAAAACTTGACTTAACTTCCCAAACGCTGCCCAACCAAACCGAATTCTTCTGTTCACCTGTTGTTGGCTGATCCAAACCCTGTTTTGCGTAATCTACTCTTAAATACAATGTTCATCTGTTACGCTATCGTACACAAACATGACAATTTAAAAAATGATAGTGACAACGACATGACAATTTCAAAAGTTTATCTCTCAGAAAAATTTAAATAAAAATTTTCTATGTTACTGACATAATTATAAAAAATATGAAATAAATCACAAATCAAAAATTAAATAAAAAGGAAAATAATAATCATTATTGGGGCTCAAACTGGGGTCTTCTGGTTTCTTGACCTCCCTTCTTGCTTTCCCGCTTGAGAAAATCGTAGATGGTGTCGAAATTTACCTTCGTATCCTAATGATATTGTAGCAGATTTTCGTTGCTCTGCCTCCGTCTTACGAATTTTCGTTCAGGGTCACGTGATCTACCAGTATTCGAACAGGGTCACGTGATCCTGATGCGAGTTTTTTTTTTTTTACCCACACTAAAAAAGTGCACAACGTCGCTAAAACTCGCGGCCACTCTGTTCAAATTGCCAATGTATACAATAAAAACTGTATGCATGTAAGGTTCTGCCATTATTATAATCATTATACACCTTATTACAATTTTGAATGATGATGAATGATTTTGATGATGAAAAAACCATATCAATACCCAACATCAAATGTGTACCAAGACAGTAAATTGCTGAACGTGAGGCAGCTGTTTATATTGAAAATCTCACTTTCTGTTCATAAAAGTACATTGGAATCTGCTGAATTTTAATTACTGGCAAAACGAAGGGTTTTTCTCCAGCCACGAGTAAATACCGCCTTTGCTCCGCGATTAGGTCAGTTTGTTCGTGCTCATATACCTATACAACACTGTAGTTAGCTATTGTCTCACGTATTGTCAAACGGGTTATCTTTAAATGGTTGTCTTCACCATAATTAGGATATTCTTCTAAATATATAGGTTAATAAAGTTATGAACTAGATCTCATACTACTAAATTATTATATTTATTGTTAGCATTACTGTAAGGCTCATATTCAATTTTATTATTTTTGTAACGTGTGACAGAGCTGGGTCTTCACGATACCATCCATACACCACATCCACCATATCTTGCCTAGCGTGAAGACCACAGAATTATGTACCTACATAGTTAAACCTTCCAGCGCTTGGCAGATACTATCACGCTCATAGAGATTTGATTATTGAAAATAAAAATAAAAAAACCACTTTGAGTGGCTTACCGAATAGACGTGTCGCTAAAATTTCTTTAAATATTTTAATTATATAACAAACAAATTTTAACCTAATTGCTCACGGAACAAGTACTAAAATATATTAGTTTCGAAGTAATTCATTACGACGTTTAACAGTGCAGTGCATCGTGCCTAGCCCCCCACTTGTCACCCTTGTCAGAACGAGCCGATTCTTGTACATAGATCAACATGACTACACGTTCGCCGCCTGGAAGTGTCCCTAGCCTAATACAGACTGACTCAGAACCCAAAATAAGGAGTGTGAATCCGAAAGAAGATCTACCATTAAAGGTGGCTAAAGATGCCAAGAAGAAACTCAAGGTGCAAGATAATCAAATTAGTGACGAGATAAGTGAAATGCGGATACAGATGTCAAAAATAATGGAAATGTTGACAGCTATCAATTTTAAGCAAAATGATTTTATTGAAAAAATAAGCAGCGATATAACAACAATTAAAACACAGGTCAGTGATATAAAATCATGTGTCGAAATCTTAAAAAGTGAGCAACATAATATAAAATCTTATGTAACATCCATTAAAATCAAAAACACAATATTAGAAAACAAAATTGAAATATTACAGTCCAAGATCAGCAGCACCACACTTGATGATACCAATACAAATGAAACCATCATATCCGAAATTAGTGATCGCGAATTTAGAAGTAAAAATATAATACTGGTTGGATTACCGGAACAAACCGTTTCTAGAAGCAAGAATGGAGAAAGACAATAGTGAAGTTACTAAAGTCTTAAGAAAGATTGTATGTGATTGCCCGGAACCTGAAAGAACCATACGACTTGGAAAATATAACTCCAAAATAACCGTCCTATTAAAGTGATTCTAAAATCTAAGGAAACAGCTGCGAATTTATTACGAAATAAGAACAATTTAGGAAGGGAGCTAAAAATATACCCTGATCAGACACCGCAGCAACATAAGTAAATAATAAATGTTCAAGAACAATTAAAGTGTGAATATGAAAAGGGCAATATTCACCTTACTATAAAATATATCAGAGGGATTCCAAAGATAGTTGATTCAGCATCAAAAAACTAAGTATATTGAAAAATAATCAATCTAGATACAATCAAAACCTTCCATTCTCTGGAAATAATACTATCTCATACCAAATTGCTGATTGTCACAAAGCTGTTACAACTAGCAGAACATCTATTAGATTCTTATATACAAATGCTCGTAGTATTGTAAAATCTGGCAAACTTGATGAACTTACGTGTGTGGTCAAATCTTTTAAAAATCGCTTGGATGCCATTATTTTGACAGAAACCTGGATAAAATCAGATAATGAAGCCAAGAAAATAAAAATATCTGGATACAAACACTATTATAATTACAGAGGCAATAGGAAAGGTGTGGCGTTTCAATATTTATACGCACAGATTTAAATCATCACTTAATAGAAGAAAAATGTCTAAACGACGATCATTACCTATGGATACACCTCAAAACCTACTCCCTGGATGTGGGTGCTGTATATAGGAAACCTGTAACACAAAATGCCAAACAATTTCTCGATATCTTCAACCAGCAACTAAACCAGGGAGAGTTGTTTTTGGCGATTTCAACTTTAATCTACTAAGCTCGGATCAATGGACTAAAATGTACAAAGAAGTTCTACAAGAAAACGACTACAAAATCTTGAACAATATCGACAACCTTTTATTACAAAAACTAAAAGACATAGGGATCACCAGCAAAGCACACGAAATTCTAAAATCTTATTTAACGAATAGGCTTCAAATATTAATAAACTTTCGCGATTTGTACACATTATTAAAATATATATTACGGGTCTTAATCGCGTGAATAATTTAAGGTAAAATACCTTGTTTATTGCCCGACGTTTCGACCGTATTGCAACGGCCGTGGTCACGGGAAGACTTACCTTAAATTATTCACGCGATTAAGACCCGTAATATATATATTTTAATAAGGCTTCAAATAGTTTAACTTGGTAAAACACAAAGTATTCCTCAAAATGTAACATGTGGAATACCTCAAGGATCGATTTTGGGACCGCTTTTATTCCTTATTTATATTAATAGTATTCATAAAGTCGAATTAAAAGGTGATATTACTCTATATGCTGACGATACCTGTTTGTTTTACTACGGAAATTCAGTTCAAAAATTGATCGAAGAAGCATAAACGAATCTAAATCAACTGAACGATTGGTTTAAATACAATTTACTAACAATAAATACTACCAAAACTAATTTCATTATATTTTCCGCTAAAAACAATAAAAATAGTACAACACAAGCATCTGTACATAAGTAATAATATCATAAATAAGGTAGATCACGAGAAATATCTAATACTAGATAGTCACCTTACTTGGAAAACCCAACTAAATAAAATAAAGGCAAAGATCACGGCTTCTCACAGGGTTATTGAAAAATATCACAAAATGTTTCCCTTTACAGGTATGATACATCAAATATAACTCAATGATAAAACCACATTTGGACTATTTAGTAGAGATTTGGGGCACAGCTGCCCCAACAAACTTAGCTCTGTTACAGATTTCACAGAACAAATTAATATGACTTTCTGACTCCCACACAAACAATCTATAAAGCTACTAAAATAATGACTATATTTCAAACTTATCAATACTGTAATTGTATATTAATTAGAAAAATATTAAATATTAATAATAATTTTCACACACAAATACAATTTAATAAAAAACACCAATCACAAAAAAATAAATTAAGAAGTGCAAACGACATAAAATTACTAAAACTAAAACCTCGAACAAATTATGACAAAAGAAATATTATGTATGACGGTGCAAAAATGTATAACCAACTACCTATAAACTTAAAAGAAGCTACAACTATGCAAAATTTAAAAAAACTGCTAAAACATCACAATACACAATAACACAAAAATTTAATAATAACCACGCTCACGAACACACATCGGCGTCACTGGAAAGCTTGTTGCGGTTGGCCGACTCCGACTCCTCCATAAGCTCGGCGGTTAGCGATCTGGAGCAAGTGATGGGTAGGGAAGGTCTCCGTCCAGAGACTCTGACCGTTGGCGAGCGATGCGCTCTTCAAAAGAAGCGTGGTGCATCTCCGGGTAGCGACAACGACCCGCCTGAGGTGGTATTTAAGGCCCCTAGGAAGGTTCGCACCTCCCAGAGGGGGATATCAGCGGCGGGAACGCGTGCTAAGACACCGTTATCCCGCCCACAAACTCCGACGACGTCAACACCGACCAATAACACCTTGGCTGGCTCGGCGTCACCCTTTAGTAGACGGGAGGCCCGCACCCGCATAGAGGGAGAACTGGTCGCCGAGAACCAGATAGACGGGTTCCTGGAGGAACTCCGATCTACGGGAGGGGATAGTGCCTTGAAAACCAGATCGGAGCTTGTTAAGGCGGCGGCCACCTCCTTGTCGGTTATTGTGAATGTTGCCACTAAGAGCAAAAATCTTAAGGCACATTCGCAAAAGGCCTACGGACGTCCGCCCAGGTTTTGGGAGAAGTGGTGGATGCGCGGTTCGAGCGTGCCACCGCTACCGAGGTGGAATCGGAAAGACTGCGGGCGAGCAACATCCGCATGGAAGAGGAGTTGGGCGAGCTACGTGCTGAAGTAGCCTAATTACTTGCCGACTTTGCGTCGGCCAAAGCCGGTTTTGCGGCGAAATAGCGGCGCTGGAAGAAGAAGAAGGCCGCTCCAGCCGCTCCTGTGCAGGGCGTGGCCCCGGCAAAAGAGGTAGTTAGGCGAAAGCCAAAACTATCTCCGCCGAAAACGGCCGCCATCCTTGTGACGATGTCGCCGGAGGCGGAGAGCAGAGATGTTACCTACGCCAGCCTCTTTAGCGGGGTGAAGAAGGCTCTCTTAGCTGCTGGGGGCGTGGAGGTGAGCTTCCCGCCGTTCACAGACCAAGGCCCGACTCCTTGAGGTTCCGGGGGCGGAGGGCGCGAAGAAAACCTCGTGGCGGAAACGCTCAGGCGTCTCGCGGGAGGCGAAGAAGGCGTCCAGGTCGCTAGGCCGATGAAGTGTGCCCAGTTGCGCGTCTCCGGCCTGGACGACTCCGTGACGTCAGAGGAGGTCCGGGAGGCGATAGAGCAGAAGGCTCTATCGCCTCATCATCATCATCAATTAAGTTAAAAGTAAACGTATAGAGGCCTATTTCAGGTTATAGAAGTACTAGCGGGAGATCGCTTAATGTCAAAAGCCTTGAATTTAAAACGTGCCTAGTAATCAGAGTGTTATTGATGAAATCGTGAATGGTCAAACTGAGAGTCTAACTATAGACGAGTGAGTTAAAGTTCATATTGTGATGGGACGGTACCACAAGTTGATTTGTACCCGTAGCTCAGTAGAAATCGGTATCTGCTAGTAACAGTAGTCCATGAGTACGCGGTATTGCAATTAACTGTGGTGGGTGTTTGAATTTTGTAAGAAATCATGAAGTCGGGAGAGACTTGGCGATCCAGGTGGGATGCGCATTTGAATGGTTGAGTAACTGTTACAAGGTTACTGGTTTACAAATGAATCACATGCCTAACAGATTAAATGATTGAATTAGTTTGCAATTTGATGATTTGAACCAAGTAATCAACGATGCTCTGATTGCTTTGTGGTTGTAAAGTTTAGTTTTAATCAAATTAGATTTGATACAAGCCGTGGGGTTTGTTTCTATTGAATCTTTTGTGTTAAAGACACACACCCGAGGACGGGTGAATGTCAGGAAGGCCGTGTCGGAGAATTATTAAAACGCAAATTCATTTCCGTTGACCTAGTATCTGTTTTGAATAAAAGAAAGTCTATAGACTCATTTAAACATGGCCGCCGCAAGATGGCGTGACTTTAGTTTGACTTTTTAATTTGAAGTGCCGGTAGTGGGGCAGTGAGTCTGATTCAGTCAGTCATAATCGTGCGGTCGTAGCGACAACACATCTACCGATAGACGTCGCTATTTTTATGTCGTGCGTGCAAAGTGTTAGTGTGGTTGTTCGATAGGGACAGTGATCCATTTGTGTAATCGAAATGATTAGAACAGTAGGCGGACTTTACCTTGGTCGAGGTATCCGCGTTCATATGATCGATTATTATTTTCCATAATGTTAATTCGAATATTGAGCCGCTAATAGCTCACAAGGCCACCCTGAAGCTTCGACATATAAATATGGCGATCCCATTACCTGGGGCTTTGGCCCCAGTTTGCCCTCCCCTAGTTCTAACACTGATGGACGGATTGTATAATTAATTTCTAACTCATCACGTTCAGTCAGCAAATTCTAAGTTCAAACTCTGTAGGAAGTGTAGACTAAACATTTAATTAGCTAGATTGTTACTTTATTATATCACTTTGCAGGTCCAGTGCCATTAAAATTCCTGAATGTATTGGTTTACATGGCAACCTCCTCGGTTGACAGGAATCTTAATTATGTAATAGAACCTAGTAAGGCCCCCGCCTTTACGTCAAGTTTTAACATCATCACCTCCGATGTTTTTCTGAAATATATGATATATTAACCCATAACTACCTAACATCTACTTTTGGAGTTATGATCATAACTACCTACAGACTTTTAACAGGAGTGAAATCGTTGTTTGTTAGGTTTAGGTCTTAGATCTGACACAAAGACGTGTGGTAGGTGGTTGTATGACAAAAGTAGGTGGTAGTTGGATATGGGTTACTTTATTAAACATTTTTCAAAATTTATATTATAAAGTTATTTAGTGGAATGTAAAGAAGAGCAGAAATGTGAGGTTATTTATAAGTATATTATAAAACACGCTGTATATATAATAAAATAGTTAGATATGCCGTCTCATTTATTGAAGATGGTCAATAAAACAGACGTCCAACTTATTTTTGCGAAACTTATGCTCCCACACCACAGGAGGCTATTACTTTTTTTTATAATATTTATTTATTTATTTAACACTTCCTGTAAATGCATTGCAAAAGGCAGACTTAATGCTATAGGCATTCTCTACTAGTCAATCTCTGGGTGGTGGTGGGAGGAGGGTGGCAGGTGCATATTATTTCAATTATTACATTAAAACAAATGAGAAGCTAAATAAACACAAAAAAAATATTTTTAAATACGAGACAGCTGGTGAATAATCTAATGTCCACAGGTAGCGCATTCCAAAGACGAGAAGCCTGCACTGGGAATGAAGAATGTAAGATTATAGATATAGCTGTGAGATGGACAAAGCAGTTAAAGGGTATCAAAAGATCGAAGATTTCTTACATGATTAGAGCACATATATTGAAAGTGAGAGGAAAGATAAGTAGAAGCATTCAAAACATGAAGAAGTGAGTAAAGCAGGGTCAGCGCCCTAAGGCTACGGCGCTGTCGAATAGGCAACCATGCCAGTAAAGGGCGATAATTGGAGACATAGTCGTACTACCGAAAGTTAAATACGAATCGAATTCAATTCTTGAGAAGACAATCGAGCTTGTTAAGCAGATCTGCATTCAGGTCGAGATAGCAAATATCATCATAGTCAATTATTGGAAAAATTAACGTCTGAACAAGCATAGTCTTGGTTTTATTTGGGAGAAAATTCTAAAGCCGGTAAAGACACGCTAATGTCCCAGTAATCTTTTGACTGACATTTGAGACTTGACATTGGCAGCTGAGCGTAGTGTCGATGTGCAAGCGGAGATCTGTAAATGTCGGGCTAGAAGGGATGACCGTTCCAATAAAGATCACAGGTGTGAAAGATAGCATGTCGATTCTGATCATTCTAGAGCTCCCTATAATGTAGGCTTGACATTTCGTGGGATTTACATTTAAACCAGATCTATCAGACCAACTCTTAATTTTCTCTAAATCCCGGTTAACCTTATAAACTGCCAGACTTAAGGTCACCCTAGTCGATGATTCTACCATAAAAACGCGCATAAGTGATCTTGGACTTCACATTGATGATAAACTTAGTTGGACTACCCATACTGAACACGTCTGTAACAAATTGAGACAGTTCCTAGCGAATATCACCATATTAAGTAGACATCTACCATATAAGGTTAAGCTGATGTTATACAACTCATTAATGGAGTCACAAGTTCAATACTGCCTCAGCAGTTATGGTCGTACCTATAATACACACCTTAATAAAATTTATACACTTCAGTTACGAATATTAAAGAGAATAGTATCCCCAAAACTTTAAACTTAAAACAATTAGGCCTTTTTAAACATTGCAATACTTTACCAATTCCCCCTTGATTAAAATTAAATTTATTAAAAGAACAATATTTCAATTCCACCTTGTTCACAAAAATTGAACATTATGTATATACTAGACGCGTTGCTCAAAACAAGTTATGTACGGTGCGAGCCGAGAATACGTTCGGAGAAAGAACTACTCGCTACATGGTTCCCCGTTTGATCAATCAACTACCCTCTGATTTGCGATATAAAATAACAAAAAGTAACTATAAAACTGTTTTCAAAAATCATATTTTAGACAACTTCGAGAATTATATTTAATAATATACTTACCGATTCACACTACGACTACACTATTCTATTGTAGTAATCAATTAGATTTACCGATATTGTTAAATACCTACAGGGGGTGCGATGGGTGGGGGTGGGTCTAAAACCCACCCCCACCCATCGCAGTATGTTGAGGATACACGGGCTATGCAATTAGAGATTGACCGCCTCCATGAATCATTACAGACTCTAACAATGAAATATGAAGTAACTGCAAAACAGAGCAGGGAGCAGGTGTTGGCTATAGGTAAGCTGGTCAACTCTTGCAACTGCAACAATGAGCAATCAACTCCTTTAACAAGTAGGCATAGTCCAATTTGTAGATTACCACTAGATTGCCAATCGCTAGCACTTGATCCCTCTCCACTGCCAGCACTCCATAATAACTTAGCACAAACTAGCAGTTCTTTTAAATTAAGTACTATTATGATGTATAGTGATGAAATTGGTAAGGGCATTGGATCCCTAATGTCAAAGTTGAGTACGGGACAAACTAGAATCATCAATAATTGCACGCCTGCTTTGTCCTATAGTAATATCATGGAAAATATTTTAAGATCTAATTTTAGTCAGGACAGCACTATAATTATTTTTGTCGGTGATAGGGGAAATGTAAACAAAAATAGGTTTTTAAATTATTTTGAGGAGTTGTCCAATTTAAATGTAAAAAAAATTGTTATGTTTTCATTTCCCCTGAGTAATGGATTATCACAGGAAGAAAATTCTATTAGATATAATTTGAATAACCTTATGCATCAACTGACATGCCAAATTAATGGACCTTTTTATAATAAATTTCATTTTATTGACACTAACAAACTTGTTAGTAAATATTTTTATTTGACAAAAGATAGATATTATCTTAAAAATAGTTGTAAAAGACAGATAGCTGTTTCGATATCTTTTTATATTAATACTTCAGCCAAGAATTTGGCTACTCAAGTTGCTTCTATTGAGCAACAAAGTTATGACATTCATTTTAACTTAGCCAAAAATTTGGCTAAAGCACCTGACATTTTTAATGATAATTTATGTATTAATAATAATTATAATATTGACATACCGAATAATTTAAATTAAATTTTAAGACAATAGAGAGTACCTCTTGCACACATACTTGTGCACTACCACTTGAAAATTATTCTGTTATGTCAAAACAGAACAATAGTTATATTAATAAAATTAACCTGGTGCATCAGAATATCAGAGGAATGACAGGAAAAGACTTGGAATTGGAATTGTTCATGAATGCTGAAGCTATTGATATTTTATGTATTACTGAACACTGGCTAAAGAGCGATCAGTTCATGTTTAATTTCAACAATCACCAGGTAGGCAGCTCGTTCAGCAGGGAACTGGCTATACATGGTGGTTCACTAATATTAATAAATAAAAATCTTAAATTCAAAGAACGCCGTGATATTGTTAACTTCTCTGTTGAACGTAGCATAGAAATAGCCTGTGTAGAGTTGAAGCGGTTTATTGTATTGACTGTGTACAGACCACCTTCAGCACAATATCATATTTTTTAAGATGTTATGGATGAAGTCTTGCATAAGGTAACAAACCCTAATAAAAATGTAATAATATGTGGCGACTTTAATGTTAATTTATTAGAGAATACTACTTCAAGTATGAGGATTTTAGCTCTATTCAAATCATTTAATCTGTGTAATTTATTTTTAGAGCCTACCCGCATAACTGCCACTACAGCCACATGTTTAGATAATATATTCACAGATATTATTGTAGATAACAAGAGAGTAATTAATCAAATGGATTCTGACCACTGTGGTCAACTTATTTCTTTTGATATTAAAAGTAGAAAAGTAACTAAAAAATGTATAACTGTTATCCCTAAAACTGTCAGTCGATTTGAGAGTTTCAAAAGCCGCCTCATTTGTAACCCTCCACTGTTGAATGAGGACAGTGATCCTAACATTTTATATAAAACATTCTTTAATAAATTTTGTCATAATTTCGATTCGGTTTTCACTCCCAAACGATTATGGTTAAGGGGAATGCAACTTTTAGTGAGTGGGCTACTGTCGGCCTACATAAAAGTAGAAAAAGATTATATGAGCTGTATGATGAACGAAAGTATAACTGTTGTGAAAGATTTCAAGCTTATGTAAGAAATTATGCTAAAACATTTAGGCAGACTTGCAAAACAGCAAAAGCTTGCTACCTTAGTTCACAAATTAAAAACAGTGATAATAGAATTAAAATGACTTCATATATCATCATATCAACCCATATGATGGCCCACTGCTGGGCACAGGTCTCCCCAGTAGAACCTACTAGTATGTAGATCCTGGGGGTAATTGCCATAATCACCACGCTTGGCGAGCGGGTTGGTGATCGCAGTAAGGCTTTAAGTACGAGAGGACGCTGCTGCCCGTCCTCCGGTGTGAAATCCCTTAGTCGCCTTGACAACACCCACGGGAAGAGATGGGGTGGTACTATTCTTAAGCCGGCACCACACGGCAGGATGAATGACTTGGGATATTATAAATAGTGAGACCGGAAGAGTCAGAAGTCAGAATAATGATTACTGTCTTAAAATAGATAGTAAAACCATCACATCGGACATAGAAGTAGCCACTGCATTTGAAAAATTCTTTACTGACATTCCAGTCTCCACTACAAAGTCATTGAATTCCTCACCTATTGTTGCTGAGTCTATCTTGATTAAAAATGTTAATAAATGTGACATCACTTTTCAATTTGATTATGTTACACATATAGATGTCATAAAAGCTTTTAATTCTATTAATGTTAAGAAGACTACCGACCTCTGGAGTAACTCAGTTGTGATTACTAAGTCTATAATTTCTTTTATCGCGCAGGACTTGGCTTTTATATTTAATAAATGTATAGATTGTGGTGTATTTCCTGATTTAATGAAATATAGTAAAGTAATACCATTGTATAAATCGGGTAGTATGTCTGACCCCACTAATTTTAGACCCATATCAGTACTACCAACATTTAGTAAAATCTTTGAAAAAATAATATATGATCAGATGCAGAACTTCTTTTACAAAAATAAATTATTACACTTTAAACAATTTGGTTTCACTAGGGGTCGCTCTACAACCGATGCTGGTGTGGAGCTTTTAAAACATATTTTTGACGCCTGGGAGGAATCGCAAGATGCTTTAGGCGTCTTCTGTGATTTATCTAAGGCATTTGACTGTGTTCTGCATGAAACATTAATCAGGAAATTGCAACATTATGGTATTAAAAACACAGCTCTGAATCTTCTTACGTCCTATCTGAGTAACAGAATTCAGAAAGTTGATGTTAATGGTAAACGCTCCCCGGGGTCTGTGGTCAAAATGGGATTCCACAGGGTTCTATTCTCGGGCCGTTGTTGTTTTTAATTTACATAAACGACTTACCATATTTAGTAAATAATAATCATGAGATAGTCCTGTTTGCAGATGATACATCACTCTTATTTAAATTAAAACGCCAGCAAAAAGACTTTGAAGATGTAAATATGGCTATCTCAAAAGTGGTTAACTGGTTTGATGTTAACAATTTACTCTTAAACGAGGGCAAGACTAAATGTATTCGATTTATAACACCTAACGTGAAACCAGTAAAAACCACTATAAAAATAAAAGAAGATGAGTTGAACCCTGTAGAGACCACAAAGTTTTTAGGAATTACTCTAGATTCTAAGCTTCAGTGGGGCCCACATATAAGTGAATTGTCTAATAGACTCAGTTCTGCAGCGTACGCTGTTAGAAAAATTCGTCAGCTAACAGACGTTGAAACAGCGCGATTAGTTTATTTTAGTTACTTTCATAGTTTAATGTCGTACGGTATTCTACTGTGGGGGAATGCTGCCGACATTCAAACCATTTTTGTTCTGCAGAAGAGGGCTATTCGATCAATTTACGATCTTAGTAGTAGACACTCACTTAGAGAAAAATTTAAGGAAATCAATATCATGACTGTTGCATGTCAGTATATCTATGAAAACCTTATATATGTTCACAAAAATATTGATAGTTTCTGTAAGAAATGTGATATACATAATATTATCACGCGGAACAAACATAAACTTGTTGTACCAGCGTCAAGGTTACAAGAAGTAAACAAATCATTTCGGGGCCAATGTATACGTTTCTACAATAAAATCCCTAGCGATATTCAAAAATTAAGTCGTAATAAATTTAAGTGTACCATTAAGAAAAAATTGTGTATGAAAAGTTACTACTCAATAATTGATTATATGGAAGACAAAAACACTTGGGATTGAACTGCTTTCTCTCACAGGCTATTAAAATGTACTTTAAGATTATATGTATAGGGTCTTTCAAATAGAGCGGGTCGATATTAATAATCTGTGGCGGCCATTTTGATTTGGCGGCATCTGTCAAATCTGTTTTTTCTTATTCAGTCACTGATGCCAAATCACCATGGCAAGTTACACGGTTGAGCAGCATGTGCAAATGATAAAACTTTATTATCAAAATGAGTGTTCGTTAGTGAAAACGTTGCGCGCATTGCGCCCATTTTACGGCAGACGCGGTGGCCCTTCAAAGTCTACTCTCCAACGATTGGTGACTAAATTCGAGACGACCGGTTCGGTAAACAACCAACCAACACCTTTACGTCAAAGGAACGCCAGATCGGCCGAGAACATCGCCGCTGTACGTGAGAGTGTTCAGGAGACTCCGAAGCAGTCGATTTCTCGCCGTGCACAAGAACTCGGCCTTTCGCAGACTTCAACTTGGAGAATTTTGCGTCGGGACTTGGGTCTGCATCCATACAAGATCCAACTGACCCAGGAGCTCAAAGTTAATGACCATAGACAACGCCGTGTGTTCGCTGAATGGGCGTCGGAACGCTTGGAAGAGGACCCCGATTTTGGCCAAAAAATAATCTTTAGCGACGAGGCACATTTTTGGATGAATGGTTTTGTTAATAAGCAAAATTGCCGTATATGGGATGACCACAACTCACATGAGGTTCACCAGATAGCAATGCATCCACAAAAAGTAACTGTTTGGTGCGGATTTTGGTCTGGCGGCGTCATTGGTCCGTACTTCTTCGAAAACGAAGTTGGCGAGGCCAGCACCGTCAACGGTGAGCGCTACAGATCAATGATAAACAATTTCTTTTGGCTTAAATTGAACAATATGGACGTGAATGACATGTGGTTCCAGCAAGATGGCGCTACTTGCCACACAGCGAACGACACAATCGACATTCTGCATGAACGGTTTGCGGGTAGGGTTATCTCTCGCAGAGGTGACGTGAATTGGCCACCAAGATCGTGTGATTTGACTCCGCTAGACTTTTTCTTGTGGGGTTTTCTGAAGTCGCAGGTCTATGCCAATAAACCACATTCGACCGTTGCCCTGAAAGCCAACATAACGCAGGCCATCGCTCAGATTCAGCCGGATCTATGCAGCAGAGTCATTAAAAATTGGACCTCTCGGATTTGTGCCACCATGCGAAGCCGCGGCGGACATTTGAACGATGTCATATTTCATGCATAATGGCATAAACGGGCCTTTCAAATAAAAAATAAATTTCGTTAATATCTCACACACATCTAGTTTTATTCAATTTTAACATCGACCCGTCTTTGTTGAAAGACCCTTTATATATACATATTTACTTTGTAAGAAGTGAAGTATTGTGTTTGCTGAATACGTTCATATATAGGTACTCATTTTAGAGTTACAAATAGTGTTATTATTTAGTTATCCTTATTTTATAAACGATTACACTCACCAAACAATGGCTCATTCAGTAAAATTTATTTTTGTAAAGAAAAACTTGATGATTTTAAAAGAGTGGCACATGAGTTTCTTGGCAGCTTCTTCTCATGAGCTTTACACTTGGAACTGCCACCTAACCTCATTTTGTTTTTTTTTTTTTTTCAAACATTCATAATTTTATAAAATTTTTAGTATGTTTTAATTTGACGTTTTCAAATAATCATTAACCTGATTTTACGAAATAAAGATATTTGACTTTGACTTTGACTTAGATTTAAGCGTCAACAATTGTATTGAGATCCGACTTCCGCAGCATAAGGACAAACCTCCGTGGCTTATTTGTAGCCTTTCAAAAAAAGGTACCATCCCGTTTTATGTTCTAGTAACTACTCAGCAGAAATTGTATAATAATAAGCAGGTGAACACTTCTAGTCTGGCCGCAACTCCACATACCACTGAAATTAATAATAAAAATGGATACAATATTTTTTTCTTTAATAATGCTTGCTGCACTGATACTCTTTTTCACCAAAACATTGCAGGGGTACTTAACAAAATAGATAACATCCAACTATGTTTAAACAAAATGTTTTATAAAAATATGGAATTGGATGTGCTTTGTTTCTCTGAGACATTTGTACAAATGGGTGATGAACAAAATATAGAGTTTAAAAAATTTAATCTTGCATGTTAATATTCAAAGAAAAAGAAAAGCGTGGAGATGTGTGTATTCTAGTACATAAGTCCTTAGAATTTAAAAATATTGATTGTGTTCAGGAATTTGGTACTTAGAAAATATTCGAATGCTGTGGAACTTAAATACCTTCTTTGAATTGTGTTGTTATATGCTTATATCGGATTCCAAATACAAACACATATAGACTCTTTGAAAAATGCTAAATGTTTTACTCGCGAAGGTTTCTTATCTGATCATAATACATGTCAATTCTGACATTTCCAGTTGTAGAAAAAAAACAAGTCTTAAGATTCTGGTATAATAATAACAGGGATTATTCAAAGGACAATATAAGAAAGTTTACAAAAGCTTTAGGGAACCTATCGCGGAATGAAACCTTCGAAGCTACTAACGCAGACGATAGCTTTATTAATTTTTATGGCGTATTTATATTATTTTATAGACTATGCTTTCCTTTAAGGAAAACTAAGATGTATGCAAACAGCAATTCACCTAAATGGATAACAAAAGGAATCAGAGTTTCTAGTTTATACAAACGGAAAATTAAACGATTTTGTTATCAAAAACACAACGAGGCGATAAAACAAAATTACATAAAATATACTAAAATCTTGCGTTCTTCAGTCTAAAAGAATTTCAAATTATAAATATACTCTTAAGTCTAAAAACAAAAACAAGGCTACATGGTATATAATCAACGATAGAACAGATTCATACAAAACCTACAATCAAATAAATGAAATAATCAATAACAAAACTATTTTAAATGACCCTAACGACATTGCTAATACCTTTAACAATTTCTTTACCAACATATCTAATAATAATGTTGGTGCAAAGCTACCTAATAGAAACCATGTAAGTATCTGCTTAAGACCTTGTATACTGACTGTATAAGACTGAGGTATCTCGCACTATAAAATCATTAAGCAACAAGAAGTCTGTAGACTACGATGAAGTGTCCACTATCGTATTAAAGTCATATTGTGTTGACATTATATCATCAGTATTATCCCACAAGATAAAGTTATCATTAACCGATGGGGCCTTTCCAGATAGACTAAAGGTGTCAATAGTGAAACCTCTCTGCAAGAATAAAAAGAACTCTAGAAATTGAAAATTATAGACCGATCACTTTCATACCCATATTTTATAAGATCTACGAAAAAATAATGCATAGTAGACTAACACAGTTTATCAACGAATTCAATATAGTAGATGAAGAAACAAAACGGGTTTCACAAAGGTAAATCGACTAGCTTGGCAGCTTTTTCTCTAATGAAGTCTATAACGGACAGTATAGATAAAAAACGGTCTGTCACTTTAATCTTCTTGGATATGAGCAAAGCGTTTGACTTGGTCAACCATAAAACGCTTCTTTATAAATGTGAGCGCCACGGTATCCACGGTCCTGCTAGAGATAGAGAACAGTACGTAGAAATGTAGACCCGTGTAGACCAAAATAAAATCTGTGTGACATATAGGTCTCTAGTCAAATACAACCGATCTGGGGTACCTCAAGGGAGTATTCTCGGACTCTTGTTGTTTCTCCTCTATTTCAACGACTTGCCGATGGCGTATCAGTGATTCCTGAAAATAACAAATCCTTGCACGGTCTAGAGTAAATGAAGCTATAAATAATATTGTTAACTGGCTCACAGAAAATAACCATAAAATTAATATATCAAAAACGAAGTACATACAATTTTGTAATTACAAACAAAAACCGCAACAAATACATCCAATGTATGATAATAAAATAAAAAAGGATAATAGCACAAAATTTTTGGGTCATTGGACGAAAACTGTAACTGGTACTTACAAATAGATACAGTGTGTAATAAATTAAATACATTTGTGTTCGCCTTGAGACAGTTTCGATATACTACAAACGAAGAGGCGGTTCCTAACGCATATCATGGATACGTAGGATCAGTACTAAGATATGGCGTCCTACTATGGGGTAACTCGAGTCAATTGCAGAGAGCTTTTATAATGCAAAAGAAATGTGTACGAGCTATAACTGGAGCATCTCCACTAACAAGCTGCCAACCGATATTTAAAAAAATAAAAATATTAACCCTAGTATCTATGTACATAATAGAAATTGGAATGCTCGTCAAAAATAGCCCTCAATTCTTCACCTAAGTTACCGAAAACAGTAGATTTATAAAAAGGCATCCAACTAAACTAATAATAAAACACTGTCATAGCTCGCTACATTATAAAAATATTTATCCGATATCAATTAAAGTATATAACAAAATTCCTCGAGTAATAAGAGAACTACCAACAAAAACATTTAAAATAAAATTAAGGACATGGTTGGTAGAGAGATGCATATAAACACTAAATGAATATTTCTCTCATAAACCCAATACTTTATTAAATTGTGTTGTGACACAACATAACACTACATACAATTGTTAAATATTCGCATGACTCAAAAAGGTAAATATGATGAACTGCCACTTTTGTACCTCTGTACTATATTTGAAGCGAATAAATGTCTTTGTCTTTACTTACATACTTGTACCTACTTAATTCGTATTGTGAGTTTAATGGTGTAATGGTTGCATTACTTTACTTGCTTACATGATTGTATACAAACAAAATTTTTATCGCATAGTTCTTTTCTTGCTGCTTCACCTTTTGCGAACTTAGTAATAAATTTAGAATGTTTCTATGCCAAATTTTATTAAACATTTAAAAGAATTACATTTTGTTACCCAAATAATTGCATTACAAAATGTAACTCTTAAAAAAACGTGGGCAAAGCCGTGGGGAAAAGCTAGTAATAATATATTATTTTGCATCTGATATAATTAGTTCAGCTCCCTTTTCTGCCAAGGCCACAATAACAGCGGCTATGGAACCACTAATAGTATTAGGTATGACACTTGCATCTACCACGCGAAGTTTATTCATCCCTTTGACGCATAACTTAGTATCTACTACAGCTCCCATTGAATTGGTTCCAACGTAACGACCAGTGCCAGCCTTCATACATAGAGCGTAACATCTCCAGTATTCTCTTGACCCTTTTTTATGTTTACTACATTTTGATGCATCCATGAATTCCAAACCCATGTTTTTAAAATAAGGACTCGATACAACCTTCAAGTAATGTTGAATCTCTTCGACTACATCGTCTAAGTCTGTATTATTTGAATTATAGCCTGTGGTTATTTTTGGCGAATCTTTGGGGTTAGCACTGTTTAGTAATATTTGTCCACGAGATTCAGGGTTTAAGTTACTTAGGACTGTAACTAGTAGTTGGGTGTTTTGAGCTTGACGATACAATTGATCGCATATTTTGTTATCAAAATCTAAAGTGAAACCGCAAAATGTTAGAAAATAATCATAATTGTCCATAATAAAATTTAAAGTTTCATAATTACTAGATTTATTGGTAGCAGCATAACCAAGAACTAAAGGCGTTGGATATCTACTAGCATCGAATGGTTTTGGGTCTGCTTTTTTGTTGGTTTTGAATGCTAAAAATGCTCCATTTACATTTTGAAAATTCCGTCCTACTGGCAGATCAGATAAACTTGGAAGATTAAATTGCTTTAATTGGTTTTTAGGACCAATACCTGACAGCATCAACAACTGTGGTGATTTTATAGTACCAGCACTTATAATGACTTCCTTTTTAGCTGTTACAGTTATTTTGTTACCATTTTTAATAAATTCTACTCCAACAGCATTGTTTTGATCGTCAAACACAATTTTTGTTGCCAAGCTGTGTAGAGATAAATGAATTTTCGGATTGTTTTTGATTGGAGTTATATATGAACTCACACTGGTTCGTAAACCGTTGAAAATAAAATATAAAGCACGAGAGTAACCTATACTTCTGTTGCTAATATTATCTAAAGGCGTAGGTTGACCTGCGAGCTTAAAACCTTTAATGTACTCATCGCACACATTATCAGGCTCTCTCGTAATGCGTATTTTACCATCAATACCATGATATTGGCGGTACGGAGAATTCAGAATAGTTGGGTCTTGAAGGCTTTCACTTTTCTTGAAATACTTCAACATACTTTGCCAGTTCCAAGATCCATCCTTGCTCCAGTTATCGTAATCCGAAGGACTTCCTCGATTGTAAAACATATAATCAGATGTTCCTACACCACCCATACCTTTGGGAAAGGTTAAGCTGTTAGACTTATCACACCGGCTAGTATTTTCACCTGATTCTACGGTAAAGTTCCATCCTGTGCGAGAGTTTTTTAAGTACGTCACCCAGCCTGGAAACTGAGAATAAATAAAATAAAACATTGTTAATATTAAATCACAAATTCGTTGTCTTGTAATTTTTGAATGTGTGATTTTCTAATTTTGCTGTAGGTAATCCTCATACATATATAACTAACTCAGACTCACAGCGGACTCCAACACTGGAAGGCCTCCAGCCTCAATCACCAACACAGAATGTCCAGCTTCCACCAGTCTGGCTGAGACCACGCTGCCGGCGACGCCACCTCCTACTATGACGTAATCATAGCTACATCCATCTGCGCGAAATAAACAAAACTAAATATGAGTTTCAGGCTCAAGAACTTAATGTACAATTTTTCCTAACTTACCAGAAACTTGGGCATTTGGTGGGAAGTCTGGCGCGCTGTAATTAAGAGCTGCAATAACACTCAGAGCTGCTTGTATTGACTTGATTTTCGATATTACCGCACTCGTAGACATCCTGCTTTATCAAAGATATTAGTTCTTAGTTAACATAAATGGTAGAGAATGATTAAAATGTGTTTAATTATATTATTTACTTATAATGTAGTTGTACTTACCTAGTCGCCTCCAATATGTATAGTGTTTGCATTCGCGCTTGTTACTTAGGCAATTCTTAAGAGAAAATTAAAAGTTCAATGACATTTTAAGCACCAAAACTAATGATTAAATTAGGAAAATAAATTTAAATAATAGATAACAGTTTAACTTATTTAAACTAGAGTCCTTCTCTGCTACTTAAATGATGATTTCGATATCAACATTCTTGGTATAAGTACCACGTAGTAGTAGTGCGTTCGTCTATGTACATCTGGATCGAGAGCCCATTTTTTAAATCCTTACGTAACGAATTTACAGTGAATTAAAACTGTTATGATTAATAAACCTGGGCCCTCAGTCCAGACGCATGCATAAAGTGGCATAGTCTTAATCTCAGAAAGTACTATCTCTGGGTTAATCGTTTTTATTTAGGAATTTAGATATGAATTCCTTAAATATATGAAGAGATTCGCAAATCGGTAAAATACAACATTACAGATTTATAGCGATTTATCTAGGTCCCTCAATTCATTAATATATTTACTGAGGAATCGGCAAAACATGAATTTACTTTAAGAAATACATGAATTAATAAATTTAATATATTTTACTTGGATACCTCTGTGAATTAGTAAAAAAGAAAAAAATACACAAAAGTAAATTTTTTAAAAGTTATTTAAAGTTGAATTTTACAAAAACGTCTAAACAGAGAGCTCAAGATTTTCTTTACCCAGGTTTTGCTCTTTTAATAGGTACCGTTTCTATAATCTTCATGAGTGCGAGCGTTTCAACGCTGTTGCTCTTGGGGTTAATTTGCCTAAACGCCGAAATAAGTGATTCTTTATCTAAATAAAAATCACGTGTTTCGGAGTTGAGAAATGGTTTTAAAACCAGAAAGCTAAATACAAGTTTTTACAGATCTAACTTCAGATTCTTATTTATACCTACTTAGGGTACAAATTTTCATACATTCTTTCTTAGAGAGCCTACAACATAAAAGGCGTCACTGCAAAAAAAGTCCGTTTCTAAGACCAGCTGTTTAGGCTCGGCTTTGACGAATCAGTCAGTCAGTCAGGACAAGTGATTTTATATGTATAAATGTGTCACACGGATTAAAAACTTATCATCTATACCAACATCATTAACATATTGCAAGCGGCGGTAGCCCAATGACTAAGGCATCGGTCTCGCAATCGTGAGGTCGTGGGAAAACGGAACCCTTATAATTTCGCCATGTCTGTCCATCCGTCCGTCCGCAGCATTACTCAGAGACTGTTGGTGCTGTAATGATACACATATTGTTACTTACGCCGACAAAGTGAAAGAATAAAATCTTGAAAAACATCTTTTATTTTGGCTACGGAACCCTAAAAAGTACTTGATTTAATTTCTACTTTATCTTCAACTTTGTTTTTAAGTATTTAAATGCTTTGATTATGTTTTAGTTTATTTCAAATTGCTGTAGATATTCTATTATAATTAATGTTGTGTACATCTGTAATTGATGCTAAAACACTAGCCCTAGAATATTAAAAAAATTGAAATGTTTGTGTTTATTAGATTAATAAAGGGGCCTAATCGCGTGAAATATTCAAAGGTACGAACCTTTTATGACATTTCGATCGAATTGCACTGAAACGTCATAAAAGGTTTGTACCTTTAAATATATCACGCAATTTAATCCCGTTACCTCGTATGTATATATCATTGTAGTGTTATTCCATTAGTTATATATTTCACCATTTTAACATTATTATCTCTTCTTTAATATCTCTTTTATACTTATTGTAAACATTATTTTTGATAAATCAAATCTGTCATGTTGACAAATATTTTCATGGTTTCTATGACAACAGATAAGCATAGAGTTATTTGTATAGTATGTACTACAATTTGAAACTGGCTGTGTGTAATTTGGTTAGGTAAATCCAAAATTTGAATTAGGATACGCTTTAAAATTTTGAATGCTTCTAGAGAGTTTTCTTTATGAGGAAAAATCTGAAGAAAGACAGACAAGGACAGCTCTCTAAGACGAAAGTCAGAGAAAGGACAACCCTCCAAAAGTGAACATTGGGCAACAGTTCTCTGAAACTGATCAGAGAAGCGCATCGAACGGCGAACCTGTCGCCGTAATATCTCGCTACCTATCCTCATCTCTACCTACCGACGTCGCTCCTCTATCCACCGACGCCGCGTCTGTGCTTGCCGGCGCCGCGTCTCTACCTACTGGCGCCGCACCTCTACCTACCGACGCCGCATCGCTGCCTGCTGACGCCACCTCTCTACCTGCCTACGCCGCATCTCTACCCTATCGACGCCGCATCTCTACCTACCAGCGTCGCATCTCTGCCTGCCGACGCCGCATCTCTACTTACCGACTCCGCATCTGATTCCTAAGTTTATTTTTAGTTTTAAGTAGTTTTAAGTTCTTGTTAATATAGTCATCTAATCAACCTACGCTTTCATTTCACTACAATATTCTTATATGTGTAAAAACCTCAAAAATTTCAAAACATTTATTGTTTGTGCCTTTAATAAATAAAAGTACCAGCGTCAAGGTTACAAAAAGTAAACATATCATTTCGCGGCCAATGTGTACGTTTCTAATAAAAAATCCCTAGCGATATTAAAAATTAAGTCGTAAAAAACATAAGTACCATTAAGAAAAAAATGTGTATGGAAAGTTACTACTCAATAATTGATAATATCAAAGACAAAAACGTTTGGGATTTTACTGCTTTCTCACTAGCTATTCAAATGTACCTTAGGTTTTTTTTTGAATGATTATACAGGATGATTTTTAATATACTAATAACCTGCCGCTGTTGGTTTCTTTACGTTACACAAAATAACTTCGTAATATAATTTTTGAAAAAAAGAATAATATATAGACCCTTCACCACCTACCCCGGAGTAAAATCGATATTTCTTTGTCAGGTTTAGGGCCTAAACCTCACAACAAACAACGATTTTACTCCAATATTTTTTAAAACTGGTATTACAAAGTTATTAAGTGTTATGTAAAGAAGCCACGAGTGAGATACTATGATTCATTTTTATTATTTATTATTATTGAGTCTGTAATTGTATTTCAATCAAATGTTCATTCAGTGGTCTCGCGTGCTTTGCACCAAATAAATTTATTTTTTTCTTCTTCTTCTTAAAATAAACAATTAAAGTTCAGTCAAATCATTTCTCCTCCTTAACGACGTGTGACTTTAAGAGCTGTTGAAAGAGCTAACTCTTTCAGCGGCTCTTAAAGTCACACGTCGTGGCTCTTGGACGGCTCCAGAAGTCAAGTAAAAAGAGCTTAGTCAAATAAACACCAGAAATCTAGATCAGAACCCAGACGAATGTGCCCGTATTTATTGAATTGAATGTATGAATAAAGATATCGAAATCGTCACATAGAAAAAAAAATACAACCAAGATAATGTTCGAGTATGTAACAAAAACGCCTCATTATCTCAATTAATTTAAATTGGAAACTATTGTTCAACTTTCCTTATTTTATCAGTAGTTTTGTTGCTTTAAATGTCGCTGAACTTTTCTTTTACCTTTAAGAATTGCGTAATTAACCAGTGCGAAGTCGACACTACGTATATTAATGGGTAAGTACCTACAACTACTTAATAAGTGTCAATATAACTATATATATATTTTAAACGTTATTGCCCAATTTATTTTAACTCTTTGGTTGTTTATTTATCTATAGAAAACAAGATGAACACGAGTGCGGTAATATCAAATATCCAGTCAATACAAGCAGCTCTGGGTGTGATTGCTGCTCTCAGTTACAGCGCACCAGACTTCCCACCAGATACCCAAGTTTCAGGTAAGTTATTGACAGTAGTAATTGTACATAAAGTTCATGAGCCTAAAAATCCTAATATGTTATGTTTATTTCGAGCAGATGGACATGGCTATGATTACGTCATAGTAGGAGGTGGTATCGCCGGCAGCGTGGTCTCAGCCAGACTGGTGGAAGCTGGACATTCTGTGTTGGTGATTGAGGCTGGCGGCCTTCCAGTCTTGGAGTCCACTGTAAGTCTGAGTTAGTTATCTGCCTATTTGGTTACCTACAAAACTGCAAAGTCACCAAAAACACGTATATAAATATAACGACCGCAAATTTGTGATTTAGTGTTAACATTTTTTTATTTTATTTTTTCCCAGTTTCCCGGCTGGGTGACGTACTTAACAAACTCTCGCACAGGATGGAACTTTACCGTGGAATCAGGAAATAATAGTAAATGTCATAAGTCTAACAGTTTAACTTTACCTAAAGGTATGGGTGGTGTAGGAACATCTGATTATATGTATTACAATCGAGGAAGTCCTTTAGATTACGATAAGTGGAGCAATGATGGATCATGGAACTGGCAAAGTATGATGAAGTATTTCAAGAAAAGTGAAAGCCTTCAAGACCCAACTATTCTGAATTCTCCGTACCGCCAATATCATGGTATTGATGGTAAAATACGCATTACGAGAGAGCCTGATGATGTGTGCGATGAGTACATAAAAGGTTTTAAACTCGCAGGTCAACCTACGCCTTTAGATAATATTGGCAACAGAAGTATAGGTTATTCCCGTGCTTTGTATTTTATTTTCAACGGTTTACGAACCAGTGTGAGTTCATATATCACTCCAATCAAAGACAATCCAAAAATTCATTTATCTCTACACAGCTTGGCAACAAAAATTGTGTTTGACGATCAAAAAAATGCTGTTGGAGTAGAATTTATTAAAAATGGTAACAAAATAACTGTAAGAGCTAAAAAGGAAGTCATTATAAGTGCTGGTACTATAAAATCACCACAATTGTTGATGCTGTCAGGCATTGGTCCTAAAAATCAATTAAAGCAATTTAATATTACAAATTTATCTGATCTGCCAGTAGGGCAGAACTTTCAGAATGTAATTGGAGTATATTTACCATTTAAAACCAACAAAAAAGCCAACCCAGAACCATTCAATGCTCGTAGATACCCAACGCCTTTTGTTCTTGGTTATGCTGCTATCAATCAATCTTTTAATTATGAAACTTTAAATTTTATTATGGACGATTATGATTATTTTCTAACACATTGCGGCTTCACTTTGAATTTTGAAAACAAAATATGTGATCAGTTGTATCGTCAAGCTAAAAATACCCAACTATTAGTAACAGTCCTAAGTAACTTAAACCCTAAATCTCATGGACAAATATTGCTGAAAAATGTTAATCCCGAAGTTCCACCAAAAATAATTGCAGGTTACTACTCAAATCATAAAGATTTAGACGTTATAGTTGAAGCAATTCTACATTATATGAAAGTTGTATCGACACCTTATTTCAAAAACATGGGTTTGGAATTCATGGACCAATCTAAATGTAGTCATCATAAGAAAGGGTCTAGAGAATACTGGAGATGTTACGCTCTATGCATGAAGGCTGGCACTATTCGTTACGTTGGAACCAACTCAATGGGATCTGTGGTAGATAATAAGTTGTGTGTCAAAGGGTTGAATAAACTTCGCATAGTAGACGCTAGTGTCATACCTAATACCATCAGTGGTGCTATAACTGCAACTGTCATAGCTCTCGCGGAGAAAGCAGCTGAAATTATTCTTTCAGATGCAAAATCGGTATAAATAGTGGTGTTAAAATAAAAATGCTTATTTTCAAACGTATTTTGGTTTAATTTTATGATAAGTATTTTTTTAAATTATTTATTATTTTTTTCAATTTATTTATTTATTTTATTTATATTTTTCAATAACAATTCATTACAATTGTGTTTGAATACAAAATACTTATTATTATATCCAAATTACTTACACCTAAAATAATACATTATAACTATTAATTAATATAAATACTACATTATAAATATTATCACATTAATACAATTTTAATTACATAATAACTAAGAGAAATGTCTAAATTAGAAACTAAAAAAATAGAAATAATACATTCTTCAATAACAATTAATAATCACAAAGATCTAGTAATATATCCATTTATTTATGTCCATTCTCAATGTCAACTACATGATATGCCTGCGGGCAATTCATCTACAGAATAAAATGTGTTTTCTAATAAAAAAGATTTAATTCTCTTTTTAAATATGTATGTTTTATATACGTCTTTTTTTAAGTCCATCGGTAAGCAGTTGTATAATTTCACACATTGATATCGTCCACAATGCTTTGCAATATTTAAGGTTGGTATAAAATTGTGCTTTAAATGATTTCTTCGAGTACTTTCTCTAATTAACCTTTCATCTTCAGTCTCAAAATCGGTGATGTACTTGGACAACTGGCTCAAGATAGTCAGTATATAAAGAGAAGGCCCAGTTAGTATGGACAGTTCTTTAAAATATTTTCGGCAGAATTCCCATTGGGGAATTCGAACCATTGTTCGTATCGCCCGTTTTTGGGTGATAAACGCTTTTTCGCAATTATATTTGTAGCTATTCCCCCAAAACTGAATACTATACCTTATCCTAGATTCAACTAAAGCGTAGTATACAGTCTTTAGCTGATCAAGATTAACTTCATCTCTTAAACTTCTAAGAGCATAGCAGGAAGACGATATCGATTCCTCAATGGCATTCAGTTCGTTTTGCCAGTTTAATAATGAATCAATATCAATATGTACACCTAAGAATTTGACTGTATTTACTAGCTTTATTTTCTCTCCTAATAACTGTATGTCTAAGTTATCTGTATTTCTAGACGTCGACTTAAATAAAATAACATTTGTTTTTTTTACATTAATTTATAAATTATTAGCTTTAAACCAATCATAAAAGCTATTCAGTGCATCATTAATTTTATGATTTAGTAAATCTACGTTACTCGCACTTATAACAGCATTGGTATCATCAGCGAATACAACAAGCTGAGGGCTAGAGTTTAACTGACTCGAGAAATTCAAAAGATCATTTACAAACACTAAGAACAGAATTGGTCCCAAAATTGATCCCTGCGGAACTCCTGTAGTCACTTCATGAATTTTAGATAGATAAGTTTTATAGCAGTTGTTATTGTCAATACATTTGATTTCTACATACATTTGTCTTTTATGTAAGTATGATTTAAATAGGTCTAAAACTTTGTCCCGTATACCATAATGTTCCAATTTTGCGATAAGAAGTTTATGATCCACTGTATCAAAAGCGGAACTTAGATCTAGAAAGACGCCAGCTACCTTCATTTTATTATTTATATTTTCAGCAATTTCATTTACTAAGGTATAAAGAGCGTCAGAAGTCCCGACACTTTTTTGGTACCCAAACTGTCTCTTATTGATAATTTTGTTTATAACCAAATGGCGAATTAAACGCGATTTCAAAAGCTTTTCAAATATTTTAGATAATATTGATAGGACTGATATAGGTCTGTAATTTGTTGGATCCGTCTTTGAACCTTTTTTATGTAGTGGCACCACCTTTGCAATTTTTAGCTGCTCAGGAAAAATACTTACTTCCAAACATTTATTAAAAAAATATGAAAGTGGTGCTGCCAGTACCGCGATATGATTTTTTATTATCGATATTTGCACTTCATCAAATCCACTGGAAGTCTTAGTTGGCATATTTCTAACTATACGACTGATTTCATAAGGCGTGATAGGAGTTATCTCCTACCACGCCTTATGAAATCAGTCGTATGAATCAGTTATCTGCATGTCTTTTGAAACTCTCTCACAGTTCTCCCTAAGTAAAGTAACGGCTTCACCTTGTTTATTCGAACATGATGGTTGTTTATAGTTAAATTGTTCTGCAAATATATTTGCGACACATATGGGATCATTTACAGACTTATTTTTATGTACTATATTAATTTGTTTTCCTATTTTGTGTATGGTTTTATTTCTATGACGATTTACCACTTGCCATATTTCCTTACTAACATTCCTTGCATTTGTGAGTTGTTTACACACTGAAATCTTTTTGGCAGTTTTTATAACTTTTTTAAAAAGTCTGACATAGTTTTTTTTGTACAAAACAATCGATTCATTGCTATAACTACCGCTATTTGTACACAGAACACGTTTCATTTTGCTTGATACCTTAATACCTTTTGTAAACCATCTGATACCCGCGCTGTTATTTTTTAACTGAACTTTTAAGGTCCTTTTTTTAAAAGTACGTTTAAATAAGGTATTAAATTTATTCAAAAATGAATTAATGCCTAAATTAGTCCAGTTAGTGTTTAACAAAAGATTTCCAAATATGTCATGATTTTTATTATTAATTAATCTTTTGCTTATGGAAATAGTTTGATTTGGCACAGTTTTATTACCTATCAACCCTTGAAGTGTTACTTCACATAAAAGTCCGCTGTGCCCGTCCGCTAAGCAGTTGTGATCATTAAGAATTATATCTATATATTGACTATCCAAATTTGTTATGAAGTTGTCTATACATGAAACCGATTCATTACGAATGAAGGTTGCACCATGGACGAGAGCCCTGAAATTATAACAACGTAACAATTCCTCGCCAAACGTAACCGTTTAACGGCGAGATACGCTCTTAAAACAATCAAAATAATACTACACTACACGATACAATATAAATACATAAATTACAAAACACAAATTATAATACAATATAATATATAAAATTTAAATATCTTTTAACAATGCATCCCCTCAACCCTTTCTTCAATACATCATATTTTCTTAGAATATCTAGGCTGTTAAATACCTTTGGTATAATATACTTATTTGTCCTTTCGCCATAGTAATTTGTAATTTTCGGCTTAATAAATCTATTTTCCCTAACACGTCTTGTATTGTATTTATTGTTGACGGCATGTTTATACTCGTCACTGTAATAATATTCCAGGCCAATCAAGTATTCAACTTTTTTATCTACTGGCAATATTTTGCATAGAGGAAATAATTGATTGTAATTGTTACTACATATCTTTTTTTCTATATTACTCAATAAGTATTTGATCAGCCTAATTTGTAAGTTTTTAACATCTTTAAGGTAAGTTGCAAATGTTCGTCCATACACAATTAATCCATAGTTAATCAGTGAGTCGGCAAGGGCATAGTAGATAATTCTCATGGTACCTTTATTCAATACCCTGTTTAGCTGATAAAACTTTCCTAACACTGATCTTAACCTATTACAAACGTCAGAAACATGCAATACCCAACTAAAGTTTTTATCAATCCTTAGGCCTAAGTATTTAAAATTGTCTTCATACTGAATCCTAGTACAGTCACAATTACATTTGTTTCTATGTAAACAATCATGTGTGTTCTATTATGGTAAGGTGTTCCATGTCTATGTTTTTTGCGTTTTGGTAGTAAGGAGAGTGAATATGCATGTGTTAGATTTTACATAGGGGTCGTAGCGATTTGTAATAAAATACTAAAGCTTTTATTGTTGAACTACGTAGAAGTCCTACGACTCCTTCTTGTAGAAGTCCTACGACTCATCGTAGTAGTACTACGACTCATTGTAGACCACTACGACTCATCGTAGACCACTACGACTCATCGTAGAACTACACTTACTACTGTGTCAGGATATTTGGATTATATACCCAATCAGTTGCAATCTAACCTTATCAATCAGTATAGTATCAATAGGGAATAGAATAAATTAGGGAGGTAAATAATACAAAGGAATAAATGACAAGTAACATATATTCTCAACCTTGTTTGGTCTAGTTGTATCAAAGGTTACATAATAGCCAGTCTCCTAATAAACATTTGCCGTACTACATTTCATACATCCTAAATACAATATACCACAGATACTTCCTAACATAACCAATTGACAACAATATTGCAATGTACGACCATATCGCTGTAGAACAGCTGATAAGTATCACACCAGGCAATATTCATCAAATCATATCACATTGCAATATATTGTTATTAGTCAATATCTATACATAATACACAATAATAGGATATCAGCACAAAAGAACCAGCAATAAGTATAATCTGAATCGGATCGTACCTGTATCCACAAATGTTGCAATCAGACTGAGCCTCGACCACAATCTGTCAGTCCTTTTATAGAACAAATACACTGAATATTAAAGAACATGTGGGTACTTCGCCAATACTTTTAATTATTATACTTCAACCCATAAAATTATTTAATACACCGAATTATGTTATTTAAATAAATGAATAATAATAAAACTATTACACAGATAAAACACACTACCTTTTAATTTTCAATAAAAGAAGTGAAATATCACAACAACAATATTTGACGTTTCAAGCAGTACCTACATTTGTGACCAGTGGATATTTATTGTTTTAATTCATTTATAATACTGTGTGGTGCTTTTATAATGTGTTATAATCATCTTAAGTAATTTACATGTTAATTACAACATAAACTGTAAGTACTTGTACTTTGTCATAACCTATTCCTGATTCAAATTATTGTTCAGGTTACTAAAAACACAATTGACATATAGACATGGCTACTTGCATATCCATGGCTATTGTTATAATATAAACAACCTGTACCTACTTCTATAATGTCAATTTACTCTGCCATAACGTATTCCGTTATTCTAATGTACAAATACTGTCACATATTCTACAGTTAACAACGTTACAGTGGTATTTAGGATTCCTTATTAAAGTGGTCATTATGTCTACGATTTATTGACAGGCTAAACAAATTCATCAAACATATTCATCCCTTAGTACACAGGTATAATATTTACCTGAATTTATTTATTACGATGGTTATTTATCTATGTAAATAGCGATTAATATATCCCTTATCTATCACGGCCATACTGACTTATACTTCGCTCTCGAAGTATAAACAGACACACCACACACACACACACACACACACATTTGTAAATATATAAATACTAGCCTCTGACCCTGACATGCCATACCTATCATCTGCCGCACATGACTTCCAGTATAGCATCAGGCCAATGACCGACCGGCAGATATATTGTCTAATTAGCCTCTGGCCTTGACATGTTAGTCCTACCACCCGCTGCCAGTGATATTACAGACTAACATCAGGGCAGGGACCGACCAGCGTATACATTGTTTAATTAGCCTCTGGCCTTGACATGTTAGTCCTACCACCCGCTGCCAGTGATATTACAGACTAACATCAGGGCAGTGACCGACCAGCGGACTCCTTTTTTGTCATTAAGTCAAGGATCAAGTTCCAAACGAATATTAAGTCAAAGTCGTTTATAAGTCAAAGAATAGTGGCAAAATTAAAGCTGATAAAATTCGTAAACATTCCTTAGACTCGTAATAGAGAGAACTTCAACAACTCTTCTCTTAAGGTTCAACAAATTAATTAGCCTCTGGCCTTGACATGTTAGTCCTACCACCCACTGCCAGTGATATTACAGACTAACATCAGGGCAGTGACCGACCAGCGGACTCCTTTTTTTTTGTCGTAAAGTCGAGGATCGAGTCTCAAATGAATATTCAGTCAAAGTCGTTTATAAATTCGTAAACTTTGCATATACTCGTATATTATAATAACTTTCACAACTGTTAAGGTTTAACAAATGATAATTAAAACGCGTCTAGATCTAGAAATAAAATAGTAGGAATCATTTTGTTTTTTTTTTTTCTACCAGTTTCTCGGTGACAATGAGTAATCAAACTCAATCATTTTTAAGCAAAGTAAATCAAATCACCCTGCAAATAAGCAATACAGCGGACTATTACTATAACCTTGCACAAATACGCAACTAGTCATGTGTACGGGATGACTTGAAACAGTCCTAGTGTCGAGCCAAAGAAACTAATTATCACAAAATAAACGAAAATGGATTCAAATATAAAAGCAAAAATATCATCGAAATGTATGAACACTCAAGCATTGCACTTAAAAACGGTTTTGTATAATATACAACTTATTAGCCACTTTGCTTTTTAAATGTCTAGTTTACCAGTCCAACATATTTGCTACTATGCTTCTTAAACGTCTTGTTTACCAGTCCAACATATTTGCTACTATGCATTTTAAATGTCTAGTTTACTAGTTCAACATATTTGGTACACAAACATTTACAATGGACACCTGTGTTGTTTTTTTCTTGTACGGTACCGTAATACTTGGCAAAAAGAAAAAAAAAATGGGAAATACAAAATATTTCTAAAGGCAATTTTGGACTTAGGGTTTAAACCCTCAATTTTTTTTTTTTTTTTTTGAATATCAGTGTTTTTTCTATGAGTACTCAATATAGAATTTATATCAATCTATGTACTCGGTAGTTACTTGATACTCTTGATACCCGTTCTTTACACAAAAATCTTGATATATTTTTTCCCATTTACAGTTATTTTTTTCGGTACTAAAGATTTAACCATTTCTTTTACTATTTAAAAAAAAATAAGAAACGAAAAATAATATTAAAGCAATGAATGAAGTTACAATCATTGCATGGAAATACTCAAATGTTTTAAAAACCATTTCATTATTAGAGCATTTGGAGCTGTCAATATCCTTTTTTTTCCAAATGTCCTTTTATCAAACTATCCTTTTATCAAACTGTCCTTTTATCAAACTGTCCTTTTATCAAACTGTCCTTTTATCAAACTGTCCTTTTATCAAACTGTCCTTTTATCAAACTGTCCTTTTATCAAACTGTCCTTTTATCAAACTGTCCTTTTTATCAAACCGTCCTTTTTATCAAACCGTCCTTTTTATCAAACTGTCCTTTTTATCAAAACGTCCTTTTTATCAAAACGTCCTTTTTATCAAAACGTCCTTTTTATCAAAACGTCCTTTTATCAAAACGTCCTTTTATCAAAACGTCCTTTTATCAAAACGTCCTTTTATCAAAACGTCCTTTTATCAAAACGTCCTTTTATCAAAACGTCCTTTTATCAAAACGTCCTTTTATCAAAACGTCCTTTTATCAAAACGTCCTTTTATCAAAACATCCTTTTATCAAAACATCCTTTTATCAAAACATCCTTTTATCAAAACATCCTTTTATCAAAACATCCTTTTATCGTAACATCCTTTTATCAAAACATCCTTTTATCAAAACATCCTTTTATCAAAACATCCTTTTATCAAAACATCCTTTTATCAAAACATCCTTTTATCAAAACATCCTTTTATCAAAACATCATTTTATCAAAATGTACTCTATAGGTTATCTTACATGTACATAAGTTCAGAGCATGTAACTAAGTTCTGAGCATAACAGGAAATCGAAAAACAGGCGGAAAATAAAAATGAATTACTAATGTTTGTTTTTGTGCACAAACAAACTAAAAATCGCATTGATTTTTAGTATTTAAATATTGCCATTAAACTTTTTAGATGGAAATAAATATAATTAAAAGAAATGTATCAATATTTCGTTCACATTAGAAGAAACAAAAATGAAATTCGCCGGGTGTATAGAAATAAAGTCATTGTCAAAGACTATTAGTGTAAAAAAAATTTTTTTTTTTTCAAACAAAAGTATATGTAGGTGGTTTATTTGCCTTAACATCAATTGAGTATATCTATCGAGTGACAGAAATTTAATTGTCAGGTATATTGTTTATGTCGTCGGCCTATACTGTTAACAAAACAATTAGTTAGGCATTTCATTGTATTTCGTCAGCTAAAGTCTTAAAATGTCAAAATATATTTTTAGATATCAAATTATCTAGAGGCATCTATTTTATCACATAAACTCAATATGCGATGGGATTTATCCCGCATTTGTTAAACGTTTTGAGTACTTATTCATAAACAATTTGTTATTCGATCTGTCAAAGCTAGTTTTATTATTTAACTATAATAATCAAAATCCACCAGTACACTCGTAGGTAAACGTAAAACTAACGTCTTTGTTAAATGCAATTTTTTTCTTGAGTCGATATGAATGTCAATTTGTACTACTGGCCTATTAGCTTTATATGGAAATTTAATAGAAATGTTTAGTGACTCACGATTGTCATCAATCCGCTCGGTCAATCTGACATCAATATATAGTTATTTATAGTCATGGTCTCATACTCGGTCTATTTTTACTTTTGGGTAAAAGGTCATTACATTGTCACAGTACTTTCAATTTCATTTCAACGATAAAACATTTATGATAACCCAATATGCAATTCAACTTCAATCCATGTTAATATAGCCTAACTCATAGCACAAAATCAATTTTGATTCTATTCTCATTTTCTCAACTATTCACACATTTACCTCAACAAAGCAAACATAATAGTAAATACCTCTCCGAGTATTTCATACTCAAACATAATCCATGTTTTCTGCTCCGCTTTTTACTTGACTGGAGAATTCCACTGGAGGAATATCGGGAGCGAACCACGGGAAAAAAAAAACAGCCAGCGTTGTAGATCAGCTCTGGTAGTTGCCGAAGTAGTAAAAGCAGCAACACCAGCAATATTGCAGTACGACTCGGAAGAAGCAATCCCAAGCAGCAGTAACCATTCTGAAACTTACAACAGTTGTATTAGTTATGTGGCCAATGAGAACTTATCCAACTTCTGATGTTAGATTTTACATAGGGGTCGTAGCGATTTGTAATAAAATACTAAAGCTTTTATTGTTGAACTACGTAGAAGTCCTACGACTCCTTCTTGTAGAAGTCCTACGACTCATCGTAGTAGTACTACGACTCATTGTAGACCACTACGACTCATCGTAGACCACTACGACTCATCGTAGAACTACACTTACTACTGTGTCAGGATATTTGGATTATATACCCAATCAGTTGCAATCTAACCTTATCAATCAGTATAGTATCAATAGGGAATAGAATAAATTAGGGAGGTAAATAATACAAAGGAATAAATGACAAGTAACATATATTCTCAACCTTGTTTGGTCTAGTTGTATCAAAGGTTACATAATAGCCAGTCTCCTAATAAACATTTGCCGTACTACATTTCATACATCCTAAATACAATATACCACAGATACTTCCTAACATAACCAATTGACAACAATATTGCAATGTACGACCATATCGCTGTAGAACAGCTGATAAGTATCACACCAGGCAATATTCATCAAATCATATCACATTGCAATATATTGTTATTAGTCAATATCTATACATAATACACAATAATAGGATATCAGCACAAAAGAACCAGCAATAAGTATAATCTGAATCGGATCGTACCTGTATCCACAAATGTTGCAATCAGACTGAGCCTCGACCACAATCTGTCAGTCCTTTTATAGAACAAATACACTGAATATTAAAGAACATGTGGGTACTTCGCCAATACTTTTAATTATTATACTTCAACCCATAAAATTATTTAATACACCGAATTATGTTATTTAAATAAATGAATAATAATAAAACTATTACACAGATAAAACACACTACCTTTTAATTTTCAATAAAAGAAGTGAAATATCACAACAACAATATTTGACGTTTCAAGCAGTACCTACATTTGTGACCAGTGGATATTTATTGTTTTAATTCATTTATAATACTGTGTGGTGCTTTTATAATGTGTTATAATCATCTTAAGTAATTTACATGTTAATTACAACATAAACTGTAAGTACTTGTACTTTGTCATAACCTATTCCTGATTCAAATTATTGTTCAGGTTACTAAAAACACAATTGACATATAGACATGGCTACTTGCATATCCATGGCTATTGTTATAATATAAACAACCTGTACCTACTTCTATAATGTCAATTTACTCTGCCATAACGTATTCCGTTATTCTAATGTACAAATACTGTCACATATTCTACAGTTAACAACGTTACAGTGGTATTTAGGATTCCTTATTAAAGTGGTCATTATGTCTACGATTTATTGACAGGCTAAACAAATTCATCAAACATATTCATCCCTTAGTACACAGGTATAATATTTACCTGAATTTATTTATTACGATGGTTATTTATCTATGTAAATAGCGATTAATATATCCCTTATCTATCACATGCATTTTGTTTTATTAAAATTGAGAATGATCTCATTGTCATGCGCCCATTTCGTGATATTTTCAAAGTCTGTCTGTATATTCTCTATGTTTTTTGTTTTGGGTAATAACTTTACTTAATATTTTTATATCATAATATCTCTTAAACATTATAGTATTCAGTATATTCAAGTTTTCTGTGCAGTCGAATGTTGGTGTCTGAGAATCACCTAGTGTGTATTGATTGCGCTAGCTGCACCTTATAACTACCTTCTTTAAATGTTGTGATTCGCATAGCCCATCTAAATCTTTCTTCGTTCTTATATTGTAGATTCGTTTTTCCTCGCTATTCTTTTTGACTAGTATACTGCCGTTTTGAATCCAAATGTATTGGTAGCCTTTGGGTTTAACGTGTTTCTCACCGTTCAAAGGAGTTGTCGCTTAAACCTTGGTAGGGCTTCATTTATTTGACGGCGCCTTACAGAAATGTCAGTGTCAAGAGTGACGTGAGCTGTCAATGTCACTCTAGCGGAGCGTCGTGTCGTGTGTGATTATCTGCGACATTATTTTGTGTAAAATTATAATCATTTGAAAAAGTGTAACGGTTATATTTAAATATCCAAAATAGTTTAAATTGCGAAGCAAGTTAAAAAGACGTTGTAGCCGAAGTGAATAGTTGTTTCTATTACTCAACCACGTGCCCACGATGAATCCTGACGAAGGCCCTCCTGCGCTTATATATAAATACTTGGTCATTGTTTCCATTGCGATAGACTGTGTCGTTAGTAATTCTTTTGCCTTTTTTTGCCATCATCCAGTTTTTGCGGGTGTTTTTTGATCGAAGAGTAACGACTACGACTTAAGATCTCGCATCATCCATTTTTTGTTGTCCTACCCTCGTTGCGTCTTCAATATCATCCGTATTTAGGTTTAATGTCTGGCTATGTTTTGAACAACGGATTTGATGTTTTCATTATTGTGTGCCTCTAGTCCGTGTATCTCTATTTCTTTGTCTTTATCCTTTAGCTCCAATTCCTGTACCCTCTCTTCCAAAGCCTTGTTATATTTTTCCAAGTAAATGTTTTTCTGCTCTAGTGCTTTAATCTTTTTCTGTGACTTTTCCTTATGTTCTATTAGTATTTGGTACATTTCAGCAAAGAACTCAACGTTACTAGTGAGATCCGTTAGTTTTTTTTGACACTGTAAAGTACCTCTAGTTTTTTATTGACTTCGAGCAATATCATTTCACATGTTGCTTCTGCTGGATTTAGAGCTAGTTGCGGAGATTGCGTTGATTGTGCAGGGCTGCCTTTATTGTTCAAGCATTCGTCACACATTGCTGTAAGCATAAATTGCTTATTTTTTTGCATACATTTTTTATGATACATTGCTTCACACACTTTTTACACTTAACCATTTTTTTATTTTTATTTTTTAGTATTTTAATATTAAAAGAGAAAAAAAAAACTAACTACATCGCCTATCCTAACTTTTGCTTCTTATTGGTAAGGTAGTCTTTAAACAGAGAAAGGGGTGATCCGCGTATTCCATATTTTTCTAGTCTGTTAATAAGAATGGGAACAGAGATCGTATCGAAGGCCTTTTTGAGATTGAGGAAGACAGCTAAACATTTATCTCCCCGGTCCACTAAGTTGATAATAGTAGAGGCGAGTGCCAACCCTGCGTGCTCAGTAGACCGTCGTTGCCTAAAGCCAAACTGTGAAGACGATAGTAAGCTGTGCTTGTTTAGATAAGATACGAGCCGTGAATAAATAATCTTTCTAAAACTTTAGACATAGCCGGCAAAACAGATATTGGCCTGTAATTTGAGGGGTCGGTCGTGTCCCCACTCTTATGGACAGGTGTTATTAATGCCAGTTTCATTGCACTGGGATAAATCGCTTGTTCAATACATATATTTGCCAGGCAAGTTAAAACTGGGACAACGAGGCTATGTGCAGCTTTTAAGAAGCTGACCGGAATATTATCCCATCCCTGTGCACTATCTGATTTGAGGCTCATTAAGATAGAATGTACCTCTTCATGATCCGCGTTTAGTAGTACCAGAGATGATAGTGGCGAACTTTCGACTGTATCCCTGACGGCGTTGTAGCCAGCGGTAGTTTGGGATTGGATTTCGTAAGCAAGACTTCTGCCTATATTAGAGAAGTATTGATTCACCGCATTTGTAGACTCCACGGATGTAGGCTTCAGCTTTAAAAGATCCATATTTGATGTTTTATTTTTAATTGTGTTAGTTATATTGTTAATTGTACCCCATAACTTTTTGGGGTTTTTCTGAGTTTTAATTATGCTTTCTTGGTCATATTTACGTTTTTGGTTCTTAATAATAAAGTTGCAATAATTACGGTAGCGTTTATAAGTTATAGCCAGAATTTTGTTGAATGGGTCTAACTTTAGGCGGTTTTGCATGTCATTTCGTTTACGGATGCAGCGAAGTAAACCTAATGTCATCCTAGGTTTCAGCAATCTAGTTTTAACAGAAATTGTTTTAGTAAGAGTTTGGGCTGCGAGGCAAGTTTGCAGAGCATGTATCATTCGGTCAGTCAGTAAGTTAGAGTCATTTAAATTAATTAATGTATTAAAATCACTTTGTGCTAAACTTTCAAATGCCTTGTCTAAGTTAAGAGTTGTTTTGGTGAAAGAAACTGTGCGAGTGGCCATTGAGTTTGATAGTTTTTGGAGAATCATTAAGTGATCCGTTACAGTAGTGTTAAGAGTAGCTACAGAAGCATTTTTATGTTGGGTATCAAGCTTTATTATAAAGTGGTCGAGACAATTTTTACCTCTGGTCGGTAACGAGTGACCTGGTAGCAGACCGTGCATAGCTAACATGTTTAAGTAATTTAGTCTATTTGAGCGATCATATGAGTTCTCTTGTTTGTCAAATATTAAATTGATATTTATGTCACCGGTTATGATAACATTTTTACTAGATGTTAAGGTGGCTAGGTGCTAATCAAGAGAATTAATGAAATCGTCAGCTTTAGAATTTGCGGGGGAACGATAAATTGATAAAATTGTAATATCAGGGACTATATTGACCTGGAGGCAGGATGCATGTGTAAGTTTTACTTCAGACATATTGGCGTTATGTGTATTTTTGACATAAGTGACCACTCCATCTGCTTTATTTATGTGATTCGTAGTTTGATATGAGGAGTAATTATATAATTGGGGCACAGGTTTGTTCTGGTTTAGTCTGCATTCACTTAGGGTAATGAGATCAGCATCTAGTTTTATATTTTGTAAATTTAATAATAGGTCGTGGAAGTTAGAGTAAATACTTCTAATATTTTGGGATATGATGATAAAATTATTTTGTTTTACTTTAAGCAATTTCGAGACATCTTCGGGGGAGCAGTTATAAACTTGGGCATTAACACAGTTGTCAATATTGTTCAAGGTTTGTAAGGTGCTATCCATATTTGTGTGTATTTTTGTTTGGGCTAGTCAAGTTTGGGCAAGTCTTTAGGGAATGTGGTGAGTAAGTGTTGTGAATGATACATTTTATGAAAATAACGTGTAATTTGAGGTGTGTAAATAAGTCCAAGTGTTTGTGAAATATGTGTGCGCTTTGTATAGTATACATCATTAGACATGGTATGTAAATTATAACTTAAAAATGAGTATATATAAATTATAAAATAACAATGAGAAAGGTTTTTATGTGAATGACTAACTTTACAATCCAAACTTTGTATAGAAATGCAGTCTAGTCACTTGAGCTGCATCAGACTATTAAGTTGTGATTCGTGCTTTATCAATATGGTTTGTGAGTTGTCATCTTTTTTGACAAAGATCTTGATGTAGGAGGTCCAACAATATTTGTACGCTGTCAATATGTGTATGTGTATGTGGATTTTGCTAGATCGCGAACTAGAAAGAAAAGTTTAGACCCCTTGGTGGTCAATTGTTCAGAGACGAATATTGGAGTATATTCATTCGTTTTGAAGCCAAGATGTTTAGCACAAATTTTTTCCTTGTTCTTTCTATTAAATCCTTTGCAATTTTGTAAAAATTTAGTTTTGGTGAGAGTTGAACTCAGCTTGATCACTATTGTGCCGGTTGTATTTTTATTTCGTTTATTTTGTACTCGATATAGGTCCTTAATATCTTTTGCATCAAATCTATAGTCTACCGATTCTGATAACTTTATCGCCATGTTTACTAAGTTTTCCCTTGTTTCCCTAGCTGTTATAGGTACATTTTTTATTTCAATGCTGGATTTACGGTTTTCTCTTTGCAGGTCTTCAATCTTGTCCTCTAAAATTATTATATAATCGTTATATTTTTTCACTTGTATTTCCAGTTGTTCCATTTTCTTCTTAAGTTCTTCATTTTGCGCAGTGAGATTGGCCATTGCATTTTCGATGTTTATGTTTGTGTTTTTTATATCCACAAGAGTCGGGTAGATTTTTTTATTTCATCATGCATATATAGCAAATGAATGATGATGTAGTTGATAAAACATACAACCTGTTATTTGTCCTACTAGACGAATTCCTTTAGGCCTTAAAGGTAAATTGATGGATGAGTTACGTAGAATGGAAGACTTAGGTGTAGTTAGAAAAGTCACACACCCAACGGATTGGGTTAATGCTATCGTATTAGTCCCTAAAAAGGATGCCAGCATTCGTGTTTGCTTAGACCCGCGACCTCTGAACCACGCGGTGCGGCGCGCACAGTTCACGCTGCCGACAGTGTCTGATTTGGCAGTACGTTTGCGCGGTGTTACCGTGTTCAACGTACTAGATGCCCGATGTGGGTTTTGGATGGTTAAGCTTGATGATGCCAGTGCTGATCTATGTACATTCGGCACCCCGTTCGGCCGGTGCCAATTTTTAAGGCTTCCGTATGGTATTAACTGTGCGCCTGAAGTTTTTCTTGGCAAACTTAGACAACACTTAGAAGATTTAGATGGAGTGGAATCATTTGCTGATGATATTACAGTTTGGGGACGTACGACAGAAGAGCATGATCGTAGACTGGAATGCCTTTTGAGACGAGCGAGAGATCTGGGTGTTAAGTTTTATAAGGATAAATGCAAATTTAGAGTGTCAGAAATTACATATTTGGGTCATAAATTCAATGCGAATGGCATGCGGCCGGATGACACTAAAGTTACAGCCATAATGGATATGCCTTACCCGAGTGACAGAAAGGCGCTAGAAAGATTTCTTGGAATGGTAAATTATTTAGCTAAATTTATTAAAAATTATTCAGACAGTGCAAATGTGTTACGAATATTGCTAAAAAGGAGTCCGAATGGTTGTGGGAACGGCAGCATTCTGAGGCTATAGATAAGCCAAAAAACCAACTGGCAAGCGCGCCTGTGTTAGTACTATATAATGAAAGCATGCCGGTGGTGGTGTCAGTGGACGCGTCTAGTGTGGCCCTCGGCGCCGTGCTGTTGCAGGGTGGCCGCCCGGTGGAGTTTGCGTCGCTCACTCTAACTGACACTCAGACTAGGTATGCTCAAATAGAAAAAGAGATGCTGGCAATAGTGTTCGGTGTAGAGCGATTTAGGCAGTATATATATGGTAGATCTGATGTTGCTGTACACACTGATCGCAAGCCACTTGAGGCCTTGTTTACGAAACCATTAATCTCGGTTCCAGCCAGGTTACAAAGGATGATGATTAGAGTGCAAGGATTCGACTAAGTTAGTATATACTCCAGGAAAATATATGTATATAGCGGACACGGCTCCTTTAAATGAAATAATGAATGATCGTATTTCATCGTATATTGAGGTACAAACGTGTTTTATGATAAAACATATGCCATATAGTGCCGCCAAGATGGAAGTCATTAAAAAAAAACTAAGATAGATAGTGACTGTATGTGGTTAGTTAGGTATATCACAAATGGGTGGCCTAAGAAGAGGGAAGGGATGTAAATGAGAAAGTAATCGTTTTCTGGCCATATCGCGACGAACTCATTATATAGATGGAATGATTTTTAAAGGGCAACACGTTTTTATTCCATGTTCTTTACGTGGCGAGATGTTATTGCGAGTCCATGAGGGACATTTAGGCATTGAAAGGTGTAAGCGTAGGGCACGTGAAGTGATGTTTTGGCCGGGACAATGCGACGACGTGGAGCGCTCGGTGCGAAACTGCGAGGCGTGCGTACTACATGAACCGCGGCCTCGACGTCAGCCGCTTATGCAGCACACAGTGCCCACACTGCCATGGCATAAACTTGCTTCTGATACGTTTGAATATAGAAAGAAATACTACATTATTCTAGTTGATTATTTATATAATTATGTAGAAGTTGGGCAATTGACGAGCGTAAGCTCGAGGCATGTAATTAGTTTTATGAAAGATCAATTCGCGAGGCATGGCATCCCGTCACAATTAGTCACTGATAATGTGCCTGCTTATAGCTCACAAGAATTTAAAAAAGTTTATGTATAATTGGGAAATACGGCATGAGACTTCGTCTCCACATTACCCACAAGCAAATGGTAAAAGTGAGAGAACTGTACAGACGATAAAAAACATGCCAAAAAGATGTACTGATTCGGGGCAAGATTTTCAATTATCTTTGTTAAATTTTAGGGCTACACCACGAAACGGTTTAGATTCACCGGCACAGATGCTAATGGGTAGACGTTTAAACACAAAATTGCCAGTTAGCACAGAATTGTTAAGTGAGAACGTAGATAATAGTCAAAATTATAGAGTATTAATGTCTAACAGAGACAAAACTAAAAAACATTATGATACATCAGCCAAACCCCTCACACATCTATCCTCAGGTGATAGGGCAACTTTAATTAGTGTGTTTAACGGTGTCAGGAAACCAGTTTCAATAGTTTCACAAGCAAAGCAACGGCGTTCTTATATTGTAAAAGACGACAACGGTAACAATTATCGGCGTATTCGCAGTCAGCTGGTTGGGCGCAATACTCAGCCTATTGTGAGCTACGATAAGTTTTCAAGGCGATCGGCTTTTATCGCTGATAATATATGTAATAGTAATATGTTTGCGAATGTAGGTGTTCGTAGGCGTAGACAAAAAACATATAAGAGAGGTGTCCCGGAGACTGTTTTAGGTAATGAGAGTGACCTATCTTTGACACAGGCCGAAGTCATAAATGCGACACCTAAGAGTGTGCCTAGCGACATACAGTCAGAGCACCTGGATGTCAGTGGCAATTATGACAATCCAGATACGAGTATTGATGGTCATTCGTCACCAACCACGGTTCCTATTACGGGGTCTAGGGAAAGAACGGCACATTTTTTTTCCTTTTGTTTTCTTTTGAGGAAGAAGATGTAGTATATTGTGTGAAATAATAATTGTAATATGTACTTGAGGGTACACTAAAATAAATCGGTACTTAACCAACATACGTGTGTTTCACTACAAACAGTAAGTTATATAATAGCCTAGCTTAGTTGGTGACGAATAGAACTGCAACGCAGCAGTATCAAGGTCGAAACTGACTTGTGCTTTGATGTACTTTTGTGAATTAAAAAAATAAAAATAAAAGCTCAGCGTATAAGTTGAAGCAAAGGTTACCGACTACTACTACAAAAAATGGCAGATAACTCTTATAATATTGAGCTATACTAAACTGATTCTAATACTGAGGAGGTGACCCAAAATAAAATAACAATTAAACCGGAGTTATCCTAACCCGGACCTTAACTCACACGATATTTTATGAATTCAAGTTAAGAATCCAGGAACTTAAAAATAAATTCAAAATTGTAATAGAAATTTTTTTGTTGGAAAATGGTGTACAAGCATGACAATTATCATAAAAGAAACTTAAAATTAACAAGCTGACACACACATATGTACAAGTGCAATGAAAAAGAAATACCCAAAAAAACTGAGCAAAATCTTATTGGTACGAAGCTTGACTTTACAAGGCATAGTGCCCTATTTCTGCTCAACATACAACATTTTTCAAAACGACATCTATGGAATCAAAGCTTAGACAACTGCAAGGCTTCGACACCACCAATAGAAAGAGTTTCTATGTCTCTGCAACAGATGTCCCTACAGGTTTACTACAACAACAACAACAACAACATCGGCAAAGTTCAACACCGCGAAGTGAAACTTCAATTGACTGTACGAAATGATGCATGAAAGATAATCGAATATATAAAATTCTCGTGTCACGGTATTTGTAATTTAACTCCTCTGAAACGGCTCGACCTATTGCCATGAAATTTTGTGTGCATATAGGGTAGGTCTGAGAATCGGACAACATCTATTTTTCATCCCCCTAAATGTTAAAGGTAGTCCACCCCTAATTTTTTTTTTAATTATTAGGTAATTTTTTATTTTTTTATGATACCGGATTCAAAAATACATACAACCCTGAATTTTCACCCTTCTACGATTAACCCCTATTTTTTTATTTACCCCTATTTTGCAAAAACGGGTTAATTTGACGCAGACGAAGTTGCGAGGGTCAGCTAGTAGTTTATAATAGTGATAACAAGGTAATTAATATATTAGAGAATGCAAAAAATACTTTTCTACGGCAACAAAATCACTATTGTATGCCACATGCCAACATAATGCAATTGCTTGAAATTGTAGATGAGAAACTTGTGAACTATACTCAAAATGATTTTTGTATTATATTTTTTGGTGGAAGTGGCTTTGAAGCCTCAGATACATAAAGCTGGTAAGTAAAATAAAAACCAAAATAGAAACGATAACTCATACTAATGTTAACTATGCTCACCTACTTTCAAATTAAATGGTAATGTTACTTTATATCTATATAATAAGAGAATATAAATATTTAATCAGTTTCTGTATCTGAGTAATCTAACCCATGGGTGTATGGTTATCTTTTCGACACCAGGAAATATCTTAGGTAACGCCGAAGAAAAGAGTTGGCAATAAAAAAGGATTGCAATCCGGGAGTTCCGGCAGAAATGAAAACTTGAACATTACGTTGTGCATTTTTGAATATTTTGGAATGGTTAAGGTTTTATTATCAGTTTACAAGTACTGTCATTTATGTGGTTAAATCATGGGGTTAAATACAATATTCATCTGTTGCGCTATCGTACACAAACATGACAATTTAAAAAATGACAGTGGCAACGACATGACAATTTCAAAAGTTTATCTCTCAGAAAAAATTACATGCTGATGATTTCAATAAAATTTTTCGATGTTATTGACCTAATAATAAAAAAATATAATATAAATCCCAAATCAAAAATTAAAATAAAAAAGGGAAAGAATAATCATTACTGGAGCTCGAACTGGGGTCTTCTGGTTTCTGGACCTCCCGATTTCCCGCCTGAGAACATTGTAGATGGTGGTGAAATTTACCTTCGTATCCTAATGATATTGTAGCAGTTTATCATTGCTCTGCCTCCGTCTTACGAATTTTCGATTAGGGTTTTTTAAGTGATCTAAGAGTTTTCGAACAGGGTCACGTGATCCTGACGCGAGTTTAATTTGTTTACCCACACCAAAAAAGTGCACAACGCCGCTAAAACTCGCGGCCATGAAAAACCGGCAAACGAACACATCGGCAATTGCAGAACACATACTGCAATCGAACACCAATTACGGGATTGAGTTTCATAGTCTACAAACCCTCTCACAGACCGCCATTTTTATTTAAGAATTGTGCGTGAAGCGATTGAAATTAAAAAACATAAAACTTTCAATCGGGAAGAGGGCTTCAAACTATCCGTGACGTGGAATCCAGTGATTCGTTAAACACAACCTCGTATTAGTTCGCAGTCGGTTAACATGGACACAATCAGTGTAGTGTGCACCCTAACTTTTCGAGAAACAAAAAAGTGAGGGTAGATGAAGATTCAGCCTTACGAAGCCTTACGGAGTCTTAACATCGCTGCGACAGTCCGCTTGTGACCATGGCCGGTGCAACCTGGTCGAAACGTCAAGCAATTTTTAGGTAATCAATGCGCGTTAATTCCCGCACTCCTACACAAGTGTATGCGCAGACATGAGCGCACTCTCTATTCCCTCACTCTCATAGTCCTATGGGACAAAAATCCGATACGACCGGAGCCAGATTAGGTGCAGGACCGATAACTTACCGTGCTCTCCGTGGCACGGAAGGGTGTGATAATATTCGAAAACGGTCAGCAATCTATGGACAGCCACTGCCACTGAGTTAGAGACCCCTCCCGGTTGTAATAATTAACTTATGAGTATATATCCCTCGCAGATTGACAGCATTGCTTTTTTAAATATTATTTGTAACTACCTGTTCCGGCGAACTTTGTACCACCCCGCTATTTTTTTTACGTTACAGAATATTAGAAAACTAATAAAAAAGAATGAATGAAATCGGTAAAGTCGTTCTCTATTTGGCTAGTGACCAAAATAAATGGGCATTCATTTTTAAATATATTATAGATTCCTTGGACTTGGATTTACGTACGTCGTACTAACAAATAAAATAGATCTTATTCTTGCAAACTGTGTTCACGAAATTCAGACATTATTTTTGTACTTACATTAAAGCAAAATGTTTTATTTTCATAGGTACATTTCTGAGAGATAAGTTTATTTTAAATTTTGTTATAATGTTTTGAGTTTGCTTGGGTTTACTTTGTTAAACAAATACAGTAAAGAATTGTATTCTTTGACGTTGTAGAATTAATTGGTGGAAAGAGAAATCAAGTGAGTGAGCAAGTTACGGCGCCAGTAAGTATTGTGTAGATATCTGGGTTAATTGGCTCTGTTAATATTTCTGGAGAAACCTACGCATAGTGTAACGTAAATCCTGCCTTTGATATGTAAATAGCTGTTACTATTATTGAAAATACGCAATCCTTGCCTGCGGTGTTACAGGAACACCGCAGGCAAGGATTGAGTATTACAATATTATATCAAGGATTAAATTATAGAATACAATTTAGAATTTTAAGGTGCCACTGTCTGAGCGCTTGTAACCTATCTACACCTTTTTACTTAAAACTTCATTGGCATTATATTAGTAAAGTGTGAGCACAAACACATTAATCACATTTGATATGGTTTAATAACAATCTTGAGTATAAGCATGTCAGGGTACTTCACTTTTTCTTGGTTATCTTAACCGTTGACCACGGGGTGTCTCTGTAAAGAAGAGATACAGAACAGTGACCGTTTCACAACAGAAAGTTGATATACACAAGATTCCGGCGCACATTATACTCATCGAGACCACGGTAGGGTCTCTTTTAACACCCTCAACTCTTCTCCAGCTCCAGTTATCGTCAATGCTGTCAATGACAGAATGATTGCAATAATTCTGACATTACGATATTTTTTTTCAAGAATGTAAAACGTAATTAAGTTAAGCCAGCATTGTCATTACGCACAGCTGCCTGTGATGCCACATTTTAAATCAACCTAACTATGTCCAAGACTTCCTTTCATTCGTAGTGTCCAATAATATATTTATTGTTAAATACTTTTGGCAGTTCTAAGCCTAATTTCTAATTACAACGGTGTCAATTATTCTTCAGTAATATAGTAATGTTTACGCATCACTGTGTTTCGGTTGAGGGGCACTGTAGCAAGTATAATTACTGGGAAAATAAGACTTTTGAACTAATGTCTTAAACGAGTAGCGCGCGAATCGCGCTGACATTTTGATTTTCGCCAAACAAGGATTTGGGTGGCACTGATGCTGTTATGGCCTAGCGGGGCTCTTACCATCAGGCGCACGACTTGCTCGTCTCCTCATTTCGTAGTATAATTGTGTATTCATTTACATTAAGAAAATCTATTAAACCTAATGTAATCTGTTTGCCTTAATCAAATCGAATAGATTTGATACGACAATTGATTCATATTCTTCTTGCGAGTGTCATTAAAGACATGACAGCAATCAAAATTCTAAATGGCGACAGCCAGAGGCCATATTGTGTTAGAGAAAAAAAAACTATGTAATGTAAGGTATCATTGCATAGGCATTTTAAAATCATTTTGAGATTTTTTAAACCATTTTTCACTCTAAATTACCGTTTAGGATATATAGCAATAAATAGTTTGTTACCAACCATTTTGACTAAAATTTTCGGTAGTTAGAGCTGAACTACACGGGTCGGTACGGCACCGCTCCCGCACCGCACCGCAAATAATTTATAATTGTCGGGCACCGCAGCAGAGTTTTGGACGTACGATATGTTAATAAAATGCGCCGTTCCTTCTGGCGCGCAAATAACTGCAGGACCGCTTCGCCACCGCTCCGCTTACAACCCTCCCCACTTCATCTTTTCGGTTCGGCGTGCGGGCGACACCGCGCCACTTGCACGCCGAACCAAGACAAGTATCGCTGCGGTGTTCTGCACATAAAAAAATAATAATAAAAAATCCACCAGCTTAAGCTTAATCAGGCGGGTTTTATTTAATATAAATATTAGGTTGGTATTTATTTTACGACTTTTTGAAACTCAGGCGAAACAGCCCTTCATGTTGTTGAATAAACCTGTGATTTTTAGCCGACTGGTGGAAAGGATTACTTCAAATTTAATAGAAGATATCCTTCACATTTAATTTTGAAGCACGATTTTTAAGTTCAATAAGGACAGCAGTACAGTTTAGTTTCGTTTCAACAGTATTTTTCGCTGCCACACGTCAAAGTTTTTGAAAACTAACTTAAAAATAAATATTTTAATCAAATGTATTTAATATTATTAGCACGACACGTAATTAAAATATGATAGAACCAAAAACATGATACACTCATTTATTTTTCTCTTCTACTTTACCTTTAGCTTAAATTATTGCTCGCAATGTTTCGTAAACTAGTCACAAACGCGTAACGTAACTTGTGAGCAATATATAAATAGTTATAATATAAATAGTTATGCAGTTTCTTTATGTACATACCGTGTAATAGGCAATAACATTAATTAGATTTGAATTAAATATTTTATTTTTATCTTTTAAGGTCGTAGTAGGATTTTTTAAACTTTGACTGGACATGCGACCCCTAAAATTAAGAAAAAAAATTACATGTTCGTTTTTAGGGGATAGAACTAGAACCAAATGATTGCCTCGGCTGATTTTCAAAAAGTTAAAAAATAAGGACACAGTAAATTCAAGGTAAGTTTCTATCTCTAAAACTGTAAAGCTATTTAATGAACTTTTTACTATCGTTTACGTCACACTATTAGCGTCAATAAAAAGAGCATCCTTAAATTTTAATTACCGACAGTTTATAGCGACTAAATTCAATAGCTCATGAGTTTTGTGTCTGTAAGCCAATAATTTTATTACCAATCAAAACGTACCAAATTGAAAAACTGAACATCAATAGTGAAGCGTAAATAAACTTTTTATTACCTGCTTTATTGTTTATATAATCAATAATAAAATTAATTACTTAGATACTGCATTTAATAGTACAGGCGTATTTGACTTTAAATTTCATTAACGTCGTCAAACATAACATGAAAATTTACAGTTTATTGTACACTGGAGAGTCAAACATTATTCAGGTCAAAATTGGCTATTGAAAAAATATCAGCATCTCTTTCAAGATTGACCATGATTCTTGATTCGGCATCGGCCAAGCAAAGTGTTGCTACAATCCAAGGTGCTTTACATGTACTTACTGCGTTGCAACTCACAGCATTCGAATTTCCTGAACAGTCTTGTGTTTTTGGTGAGATTTGATATTTATTGTTATATGTTTTTTTTTATCTGTAGAGGTTACTAATGAAGTAAAGAGAAGTAATGTGCCATTTTTTTTGTTGGCTATAAGAAGACAAGCCTCTTCGCGTCTCTTTTTCACTTGCGTGGTTTTGTTACCTTTAAATTAATACGCTTTACAATGAATTATGCAAACAAAGGTTTATGTTATGAGTAACAAAATTATGCGTGTCTTGTTTACAACAATCAAAAGCGACTAACTTCTCGCTTTGGAATATAATACATATTATTTAACGAGGTAAACACATTACATCTCGCAATTAGTGTTTATACTGTGACATACGAGTATATCCTTTTAGTACGAGAGCCCACGACCAAAATTTTGGTTTTATATACGACCAAAACCGCATCAAATTGATAGATTCCACTAATTTGAACTCAAAAATAGCAATAATTACCAGGTCGAATTTTCAAAAATGTCAATAAAATAATTACTGAACTGTATCATAGCAATCTGTCTGATTTTTGGACTGTAGTTGAATGATAGCTGTAAGGTACCGAAAACAGTATTTCATTATCTGCGGCAAATAATTAAATCATTCAGTACTTTCTTGTTCTCTGTGTTATTTATTACGGAGATATTTGCCCTGGTATCGACTAAAAATCTATAACCACTGTTAGAGTCGGTAACAGTTAGACGGTTTGCTGAGTGAATTGAACTTCGCTTTCTGTGCTGGCATTAGTTTTCCTAAATATTTTTGTTGTTGTTATCCATTGAACACAGCTCCCTACATTAGTAATAATAATAATTAAAAAAAAAATACTTAGGAAGCCCTTATGAAAGGTCGATTAGACTTTTCATAAGGGCATAATACTTGTTTACAAACAATAGGTAAAACCGGAGAAAAGAACGAGGCAATAAAAACTCGCGGCCACTCTTTTCAACTTGCCAATGTTTACAATGTTTCTTACCACATCATGTTTCGCCACTATTATATTATACGCCTTAATAGAGGATTGGTGCAAAAACAAGAGATAGAAAAATATGAAAAGAAGAATAAATGAGATTGGATTTATCAACCTCAATGGGTACAACATGTTACGAGCATCCAATCACAATATAAACACGATATGTGCTTAAATATTGGCAAAATTACTGCTAAATAATGATTTTCAAAACAAAGAAAATAATGGCCTTAAAGAAAAGAATGGCGTTATGGCATTTAAATGTTGTGTTGGTAAGGTCGTCGTGAATGCATGCAACGCAATTTATTTATTTCTATTTGTATCGTAGCAACTGGCGACATCAAGTTTGTTATAAAATTAACATCAGCTGATATCGGTTGTGTCAAGGTTTTAGTGTACCGCATATTTTTATTATATACGGTCTGCCATCTCGCTCAATTTGTCTAATGTAAGTCGTCGAAAACTGCTAAAATCGAAGTACTGCGTTACACTGCAGCTGGCAGTTACCGTAGCCAAAGTTAACGAATTGTATCATTGTTAATGTTTCCGCTACACCATCATAACTGTTAAGAAAAATGAAAAAAACTTGGTTCTTTCAGGCTTACAGACTAATAATACATTGAGTAACAAAAGTACAAACCAATTTGCTAGTAACAAGCCTACACATATTAATGTTGAAAAACATAGGTAACAATATACAGGTAACAATTAGTGTGCAACTACATATTTATGTACAACACAACAGCATGTGAATAAAATGTGTTATTATAAAAGTCTGTGTATACGAGGTAGCTTATAAAATAAATACGTCATAAGTTCAGCCAGCATCTTCATAGAACTCCAGACACATTCGTTTCTTGATTGTGCTCGAGGTGGTACAAAAGAGATCTATATCTAAATGTGATGGAAGGTTATTAAAACTCCGTACACTTCTTACAGTAAAACTATTACGACTATAATTAGTCGCTGTAATGTTGTAATGTTTTGTCTTCTTGAGGCTGGCTAATATGTCACCGACTTGATGTATCACCTCCTTTGGTAATTTCCCTATGACCCCATTGTATTTATAATCCTCCCCTTGCTTCTGGGGAGCAATTACAGCCCAAAATTGCGCAAACCAAAGCAGTGGTGAGTCAGTCCAAAATTGAAGTAACCTTTCAATAATTGAAATTGTTGATATTATTTCGGTACCTGAGTCGGGTGATTTTTCTGATGGTGTACAATATTGTGTAGTGTAGTTGGTGAAGCCATTCCTTCTTCTTTAGGTACGCACAAAAATGTTATTGTCTCGCGAAATTTCAATGTCGAGACCCGATGGTGGGAGACCAACTGAAATGTGCTTAAATGCGTAACTTGGTGGCAAAAACCAGGTTCGTAGCTCCAAATCACGCCTAGGTAATCAATGTTGCAGTGTCGAATAAAATATTGAATTAGTCTAGTTTGGTTTTTTGTATGTCTCCTCTGTCTAATTACTGATTATATATAATATAAATAATTTAATTTTATTAAGCTATTACATAGCTTCTATCGCGGGCCTTGAGCGCGGGGACCGAATCCAGAAATTCCGTAACGAAAAAACCTCACGCTCCCCACTCCGACGGGCACAGCGGTGATACTTTTTAGTTTTGCCATCTATCGATGAATAGCAGAACTTTTAATGACTTTTTTTTAAATAAAAAAAATAAAAAAAAAATTTTTAGAGAAAAAAAAAATTAATACCTACATTGTTTTGTTATAATTAAAAAAAAATAAAAAATAAATTTTTAATTACTTTTTTTGTAATTTAAAAATAAAATTAAAGAAAAAAAAATTAAAAACATTGTTTTTTATAATGTTTTTTTTTTTTTTTAATTGCTTAATTTGATAAAAATGCTATGCAATAACTTTACCGCGGCAGCCCCGAGTGCCATACATTTTTTTTCTATTTAAACTCGTAAAAGTAAATTCTTGCGTAGCCATTTAAAGCATATTAATTTATAATATAACATTTATCGCCATATCAACAATACAACTCAGATTATAAATTTAAATCTCGATTTATTATCGAACTATCTGATGAAAAAAATAATCGTTACTCGGACTCGAACTCCCCAGTTCGAGTCCGAGTAACGATTATTTTTTTCCCTTTTTTATTTTAATTTTTGATTTTTTTTTTCTTCTGGTTTCTGGTTTCCCACTTGAGCTATATTAACCTTGTTGATGGTGGCGAAATTTACCTTCGTATTCTAATGATATTGTAGCAGTTTTTCATTGCTCTCCTTACGAATTTTCGACAACGAATTTTAACATTTTTTACCCATACCAAATAAAATGCATAAACCCGATAAATAAGTTTTTACTTCAAAAATATATTTTAAATATATTAAACAACGTAAATATGCGTTAAAACTTTTTGTGATTCAATGTTACGAAAAAAATTAAAATGAATATAGTATAAACTAAAATACTAAGCCATAAAAGCCAAAGTAATATTATGTCAATTTTCAATAAATGTTGGTAAACTTCGCGATTTGTACACATTATAAAATTCATCATCAGTCTACCCGTGACCACGACCGTTGCAATTACCGTTACAATTTTATTATAATATTATGTCTTTAACAGTTTTGCTAGATTCGGTATCCTAGTGTATAAAAAAATGAGCAAATCAAAGGGATCCTACCGCTGAATTTAAAAGATTGAAGAGGGATGTCTTTAACACAGCCCAAGTTGAATGGAACATTGGCTGTTTCTAATTCCACCTGTTTCAGTTACTGATTTTAGGGATCACTTTCTTTATGCTTTCTTCCAGATGGACGATCTTATGACTACATAATAGTTGGTGGGGGAACAGCTGGATGTGTGCTAGCAAATAGGCTAGTAGAAGACAAAAGTACAACAGTACTGCTCATAGAAGCAGGTGCTGATCCTCAACTCGAATCCCTTGTAAGTCATTTAAATGATAAAAAGCTTACTGTACCTTTCTACTATATACCGATTCTGTATCAACGATTTATTCATAAAAACATAATAGCAGTTTTATACTCAATATTATTCACTTGATGGTGGATAATACTGAGTCAGAGCTTATTTTAAAATTGAAATTCTCATTTTTAGAATCCTTTGTTGTTGCTGTATCTAAAATCAAGTGAAACGTCATGGAACTATACAATAGAAGACCCTGGACTATCTCAGCAATCACAAAACCCCACTAACGATGATTTGTCTTTAGGCAGAGTTCTTGGTGGCAGTAGTTCTTTGAGCTTAAATTTATATAGTTCAGGAAGTAAACATGACTATGATGGTTGGGCTACAATTGTCAACGATACGACTTGGAACTGGGATAATGTTTTACCATTTTTAAAGAAGAGTAAACGGCTTGAAGATCTACGTCTCCTTAGTACTGACGGTGAATTCTTTGGTCAGGATGGTAATATTGGATTAACTGTCATTCGCAACACTGACACTATTAGCATTGATCCTTACTTTAAAATATTCAGTGAGATGGGAAACGACATTGTTCCTAGTGTAAATGGTAATATTTCTCTGGGCTACACGAACGCAATCTTCACTATAAGTAACAATGTGAGACAGACTACAGCCCTTTCTTACCTGGTGCCATTGAAGAATAAACCAAATTTACACGTTTTAAAAAACACAGTAGTGAAAAGAATTGTTTTTGATGGAAATAAAAATGCGGTTGGTGTGGAAGCGTACACGTGCAACGAAAGAACCATATTTGTACGAGCTAGAAAAGAAGTCATCATAGCAGCTGGTGTAGTCAATACACCTAAACTACTAATGCTGTCTGGTATAGGACCAAGAGAGCAATTGTGTAAACATAAAATTTATAGTCTTTCAGACCTTCCAGTAGGTGAAGGTTTTCAAGATCATTTAAGCGTATGCTTGATTTATAATATGACCAAAGTAGTAGTACCTTTTAGGCCGTTTCCGCCTAAGACATTTCCTGCAACGGCTATAATTGGCTACGCAAATTTAAACAAATCTAACGACTATCCTGATTATCAATCGTATAATTTTGCGTCTTTCACAAAATATGTCATGGGTTTCTGTAGTTTTTATTATAATTATAACGAAGTAATTTGCAATAACTTATCAAAAACCAGTGTGAATTCACAAATGTTGTTTACGGTCATCAACCAACAAAGGTCTAAGTCTCGAGGAAGAGTTCTTTTAAGAAGTAATGATTTCAGAGATGATCCTTTAATATACAGTGGTTACTATTCTGTTGAAAAAGATCTAGAAGACCACGCGAGAGCTGTTCAAGACTATATGAGGATTACTGATACGGCAACGTTCAAGAAACTAGGTGGAGAGTTTAAAGACCCAAAGCTACCTCAATGCGGTAAATTTAATAAGGACGATTTAGGCTATTGGAAATGTTATGTACAGTATATGAAGTCTTCTCTTCACCAATACAGCAGTACCTGTCCTATGGGCACTGTAGTGGACTCGCGCTTGAGAGTTCTTGGAGTTAAAAGATTAAGAATCGCTGATGCCAGCGTTATGCCCTACCCAAATGCAGGAGGCACTCAGGGCTCCACTATAATGATTGGAGAAAAAGCCGCTGTCATGATCAAAGAAGATCGAAAAAACTAAAAATATTTGAATTTATTTACAATTTTCTTTAAATAAAATGTCTTTCAATTGTTTATTATTTTAATTTAGGACTTCTTCGTTAACTAAACGTTTTAAGTATTAACTGGCTTGTCATTTATTGATATAATTTTTAGTATTTTCATAAACATACTGTAAAAGTACCGATACATTTTATTTTTATATCTTTCAACGTCATAGTCGTCGTAAAGATAATCAAAATGTAATATACTTACCTGAATTTTACAAGACTATAACGATATCACTGGACTGGAATATTTTTAAGGCGGCTGTTAGAGAAGCGCAAAACTATGCTTTTGTCTTCACTAAAGAATTGAAATTCGTATTTTATGATAAAATATGAAAGAAAAATTGTTGGTATACAGGTTATAATCGTTAGGTATGATCAAATATAATATATACAGGAGATTATTTCGTAAGTAGAAGATATACAAAAAAACCTTGAACAGGGTCCTTATTTACTATAGTTTTTTTCGTATTCGCGGCAAGCCTGCGCGAACAGTGTCATTCTTGTCGTAATGGTAAATAGAGAGATGCGCTTAGAAATGCATCAACGCGCATGAGCGGTGGACATCTTTAAGCGCACCGCGCATGCGCCGGTTCGCGCGGGCTTGCCGCGAAAAGGAAAAAATAATATAGCGAATAAGGACCCCATTTACGAAATAATCGCCTGTATATTGCTCCCATACATTTACTGTGACATTAGTAAAGAGTAAAGAAGTTTTGGTTTCCTTAATTTACACATTTTAAAAAACAAAAAACAAAACAATCTTAACAATGTTTTGCGAAATAAAGTAGTTGTTTTAAATAAACCTAATTAAATAATAAAATTGACTTCTGATTCAATATTTTTTAATTTAAGAATAGACATATATAATACATACACACATATATAATATAATAAACTTTTTACAAATCTTCATTGTTAAAAATGGCATCTTACACATTGCACAACTGGGCGATACATTTATGTTGATAGAATTTGCTATTTCCTCTTTTTACAGCTTCTAAATGAACTTCTTTTTTGTGGGGCAGTTAAAGCAATTGCAAGACTAACGCGATTCTGTAATCCTTCTAGGCTCTATAATGTCTTAGCTTGTCACTTTATTTTTGATAAATCCCCACAAGATGTAAGATCTGAGGATTCCGCAGACCAAGAGTTTGGAAGTCAAGAAACCGTGTAACTTAGATTGAAATGTGCCCAATTGAGATCCTACTCCATTTTTGAAGTCAGTTAAATTAACGATTCCCGTTCATATACATATATCTCTCAAGGTCCTCTAATTAGATACGATATTTGAAGTCAGTTAAATTAACAATTCCCGTGAAATTAAAATTTCGAACAAACACCAAAAGAGGTTGAGCACATTATTAGGGCGGTTTGCCTTCTTAAGTACAGTACAATTCCCATGTACAGAACTGAGACCCTCATATAACATTTTATTAATTTTAATAATAATAATAAACTTTATTTGTCTTTTTACGTACTGCATTACATGTTTAATAAGATATACTTACTTGAACCCATTGACTTAAACCACAAGCAATGTCAACTAAACTAATCAGTCCATGATTTACAATTGCTGTAAACATTCGCTTGAGAAAAACTTGATGTACCACTTAATCCTAAAATTAATATCTATTGACTAATAATATGTTAAAAAAATAAAATTTTGAATCGCCACATACGATTTAAGAGGAATATTCTATTCTTTTTCTAAAAAAGACGTATACATTGACGTAGAGACTAGGACTGCGCTATAACCTTATAAAATTTACCACTCTCTAGAAAGAGACAACGCTACTTTGTGGACAATACCTGTAAAAGACCGCACGAGTTTTTTCTCTCTTTCACGCTTTGCAGTCAATATTCACTTTTGAATTGAAAGGGTTGGCGCGGTCCAGGTCTATACGTCAATGCACGTATAGAATACTAAAAAGAATATAGAATAATTTCTACTTAACAAGAAGTTCGTCAAAAAAGGTTTGTCATAATATGTATATGTCATATGTGTATTGCCATATATGGTACAATCGGCAGATGTAGTTAAATAGTTTAAGTGATTTTTTTAAATATTTATCTAGAAAAAACAACCGTATAAGTGACATTATTAAATAATAATAATAATAATAATAATAATATTATATCTAGGGACAACTGACACAACGCTATGTGATCCCAAACTAAGCAGAGTTTGTACTATGGAAACCAGACAACTGATAAACATACTTATATATTTCTAAATACATACATATTATAGATAAATAACACCCAGACACAGAATAAACCATCGTTCTCATCACACAAAGTTTTATCCTGGGTGGGGATCGAACTCACGACCTCATGCATGGCAGTCGGATACACTCCCACCGCGCCCCAGAGGCAGTCATTCAAAAATCTCAAATCGCAGAGCATTAAACTATCTTTCAAATACATATATCTCTCAAGGTCCTCTAAGTAGATACGATTTTTTGTTAATTATTTGTAGGTATGTAGTTTTACAGGCAGTTCAGTAGATAATGGGATGGAAACTTTAATGTAACACTTCAAGTGGTGTGACAATATGTCAATGAAAATTCTAAGCTAAGCTAAGCGTATAAACATTGCATAACAAAGCAAATATTCGTAGGTGTCAGATGCAAATTCTTTACAATACATACCTAAAATTCAAAATTCTTTATTCACTTATGATGCAAAACAACTCTTGTGATACGTGGAGTTTCTACATGTACATGTAATGTCAAGTTTGCAAACAATAGGTAAAGCCGGAGAAAAGAACCTGGCAATAAAAACTCGCGGCCACTCTTTTCAAATTGCCAATTTTATAATGTTTAAATGTTTATAAACTTGTTATGGGGGTAAGGTGCTGCGACTAATATACTATGCCAAAAAAATATCAAAAAGTAGAAACAAACATGAGATAAACTAAAATCAGCCTTAACAAAGGTAATAACTATATGTGCTTAAATATTGGCCAAAGTACTTGTAACGAATGATTAAATATAAAATATTAATTCTGATATCAAAAGGAAGAAAAGAATGGCCTTTATTCGCCACGCAGAATATTTACTTAAAAAAGTCAAATCATGCTCATAATCAATGTGACAATTAAAACAAAGCGACAACAAAATTCACCCAAGCATATTAAAGTAACAAGGAGCAAGCAGCTAGATCGTTTTTTTTTATCATTTAAATATTCATTCACGGTACAATAACTCTACGTATAAGATGATTTTTGATTTGATTTCCTGTGTTCATAACCTCATCGTGTTCTCCTTAAAGCCTAAGAACTTGTCTCTCAAATTGGTCGTTAATTGTTCCATTTGATGACTTCCGAGCTTAGCATGTCTAGGTTCTGGTTTCTTCTGGTTTCTGTTTTCTTGGTCGCAATATTTTTAGTTCGGCTCTGATCAATCTATGATTGGTATTAAAGTTGAATTGGTCGATGACGTTGAAGTTGGTGAAGCAATTGTTTCTGTTCGTAATAATGAAATCAATTTTATTCATCTTATCATTTTTCATCCACAGTCACAATCAGACTCACTATTAGTATTGTTCTGCAAACATGATGTATTTGTGAGTGTATTTACATTATTTGTGGGTGTAACAGACTGTGGTAGCAAGCCAAGCAAGCACTAGCAAAGGTTGTTTATGATAAGAGAAGTTAATTGATCCATATTCTCTCTTGCTACTTGGGGTACTTCCTCATACTTGAGAATGTACTGTTGAGTTTCTGATTCGTGTTCAAGTATGAGTGATGACAGACGAGAGTGTAAGTTTGTGATTTGAGCATTGAACTCCTGAGTATGTTGGTCATACATCAATCTGCTGGCAACTATTTGTTCATGACAGGAATCCAACTGTGACCGTAGTTTATCTTGTTTATTTGATGACTCGGATTGGCTCTTAAGCAATGTTGAAAGTTTTCCAAACCGACTACATTTAACTTCAAGTTTGTTAATTAGTTTATTTAATTTTGAATATTTCCTACGTTTTTATGGCTAAGTAACTTAAACTTATTTACACATTTAACACCTAAGAGTTCACTAAAGAGATTTTGAGTTGTCTGTTTGTCGCCTGTATATGAGTTAATTTCTTTGGTGTTCCAATTCTGCATTGTGGCTCAGAGAGCTTATATAGATGTCACTGCAGTTACTAAAACTTTTCACTTCCGCTTCCAGACCATCACGCTGATTTTTGATGTCCAAGTTTTCGATGTGCAGGTCTATTAATTGTTTTTTCAGGTCACCTACTTTCTCATTGATCCTCACAATTTCCTCTTCACATTCAGAGCGTTGTCTTCTTTGCATTTTTTCAACTCAAGCAACGCTAACTTCAGCTTGTTTTCAATATCCCTAGCTGTTGCCTTACAGGTCATGATGTGAGTACTCATTGTCACAGCTGTAGATTTGTTCACTGGACTCCTGTAACACAATAATCAAGGCTAAGTACAAGAAAGAAAAAAAGTTAAAGGAATAAAAATGTGAAGGGGGTAGGTAGAATTTATATAAGATTACAGAATAAATGTAAAGGAAACTTGAAATACAAATAAATACAACTATATAATATAAGCAAGATATAAAAATAATAAAAATATAATAAAGACTAAAGGCAACACAAAAACATTCACAATTCTTGTGGATTTTTAAGTATTTGGGTATGAGGTAGGTATGTACAGTCAGCTTCAAATAGTTAGTTACACTCAAAGTGCTCAAATAAATAGGTGCAACCAAAAAGTCAATAACTTCGTTACAAACAGAGTGTCCTTAAAGTTCGAGACATTTAAATCGCCATATAGATAGTTGCAATCAAAGCGCCATAAATATAGTTACAGTCATCCCGCATAAAACCTCTTCTCACTCAATCTAGTGTTGTTTGTTATTGTTTATCAGTCATATCCAATGTCAAATGCAATAGTAAGTCAAGCGGATATCTATTACAGCAATAATAATATTTAAAGTTTAAGTATGGCTACATATACATATCGCGTGAATGACAACATAAAGCATCACATTATATTCTTGAGGAATGAAGGCCTATCAGTAACTGAAATATCAAATGAATTGGGAATATCCGTAAGTATCGCTTTATATGAGTTACCTATCTTGTAGAATCTAAATCAAAATTTTATTAATAACTTATTCTGTATTTTTTTTAGAGAACCACCGTATACCGTTGGATTGAGAGATTTGAAACCGAAGGCGCATTACATAACCATGTTTCGGTTGGTCGTCCACGTCAAACAAGTGCAACATGTGATAGAAATATAGTACTATGCTATTACCAACCGATTCATAAACTCCAGGAGTATCGCTGTGGAATTTGGCACATCGCAGAACACGATAAGGCGACGACTGCAAGAACACGGGTTACGCCATCGTATTCCAGCGAAAAAACCCATTTTAACACCGAGGCTTAAAGCACAGCGTCTACAGTTTGCACAAAATTATATAAATTACAATTTTGAGAATGTAATCTTTGTAGACGAAAAAGTATTTTGTTCATCTGCCCAGGGACGCCTATCATTATATCGCACATTAAACACCAGATACGACGAAAGGAATGTCCTCCCTAACAATCGTAGTGGTCGAATCACCTTAGGGTTTTGGGGATGGATGAGTCAAAGTGGACCAGGAGAGCTCGTTGAGGTAGGAGGCAGAATGAATGGCGCCCGATATAAAGAGATCCTCGAAAGTTTTTTACTTCCGACAGCCAGGATATTTTTTCCTCATGGAAGAATTAGGTTTGTGCAAGACAACAGTTCCGTGCACAACTCCCGAGTTGTACAGCATTACTTGGCAGATAACACGGACCTGGAATTGATTAAGATGCCGCCTCATAGTCCCGACCTAAACCCAATTGAGAATTTGTGGGGCAAAATGGTTCAGGTTTGGGACAATACTCGAGCACGAACCACCGCCGCCTTAAGGACTCATGTCGATGAAATCTGGGAGTCCATGAGAGGAGAGCAATTTTGCTACAATGCTGTCCAATCTATGCGCAGACGTCTTTCTGATGTGATTCTCGCAGACGGTGGATATACACGTTTTTAATAAATAAAGATATTTTTTACAATATATTACTACTTTTTACAACTATGTCTTTTTTTTAAATTTTATATCCGATGAGAATTTTTATTGTTCCGGACGTTCGTTGTGTGTATTTATACTTATTTACTAATTAATATGTGTATATTTTAAATAGTAAATACGTAGAAATAAATACGTATAAATTTCTTAAATAAAGTGATGTAAAAATCATAATTATTTAATCATAAATTAGCATTCATATCTCATACTAGGAGCTTTTAACTTATACTCATTCATTTTAGCAATGAGGTTTATTAGGTTGAGATCTATTTTCAGCCAGCTGTTTATTGCTCGTAATATAAATATTGTATACAGCTTTGCACAAAATTCTTTACAAACAAATGACATATCAATGACGTCACGCACGAAATGAAAAGGACAGAACTACTTCTTATAGTTCGGATGACATTTTAACTATCATTGAACCTGACAGATAAAATTATATTTAAAACATATAGCAGTAAAGTTTATTTTTGTAATGCGTCGATGACTGTAACTATATATATGGCGCTTTGACTGAAACTATCTATATGGCGATTTGAACGTCTCGAACTTTATGGACACTCTGTTTGTAACGAAGTTATTGACTTTTTGGTTGCATCTATTTATTTGAGCACTTTGAGTGTAACTAACTATTTGAAGCTGACTGTACAAGCGGCGCACTTGATGCTCGACCTCCCGAAAATATTTTGCTATGAACGGTTTACAACGCTTTGGTCTCACACACAAACGCAAAAATCACTCCCATATTTTACTTTCAACCAATTAGGACGGGGCTAAGGTGTGGGAACGGGAACATAAAACATTTTTGTTAACTTAGTTGCAATTTGCACTTCCTTGTATGATGTCGCGTGTGCGCGCATGTTTACTGTATTTTGCTCACGACTTGTTCTGTTTACGGATTTCAATATCTTGCCACTTCGTTGACCCTTGGTATTTTCTTAGACTACTGATTGAACTCTCGTTGACCTGTGGTGTGAATTAGTGGACCGTTTCTTCTTCATCTGATTACCTACGGTAGCTGTGTTTTAATGGACTGTTGGGTGCTTTCTTGCTGACCTCTGCGAGTGTTCACAATTAACCGAAATTTAAACCGTGAATCAAATTTTGGATCTTCATGGCCAAGGATTCAAACCTTTACCAAATATCGCGGGAGTTAAATGTTACGGTAAGTCAAATTCAAATTACATTTTATTACAATAATTATTATTTTGTTTTCAATAGAATTAGCTATTGGTTAAAAAGTAATTGGGGGAGACCATATAATAATATAATCAATATTTTTGAAGATGGTTAATATCATAGCTAAGGTTTGTTTCAACATTCGTACTTATTTATTTGTAATATTTTATGTAAAATTATTATTTTTATTTTACGAAATGTATTTATTTCGTATATAATTTTAAAAAATCAGTAAATATTAAATGGTTTTTGTTAATAGACGGTGCAGTGGGTGTGAAATATTTAAGTGCATAATTTATTAAAATTAATGTAAATATATTCAAATATGACAATGATTGTCGAAAAATCATTCTACTAATTTACTACCGAAATGATAAGAAAATAAGTAATTTTATTTAAAAAAAAAAAAAAAAAATATCCTACATAGGTATAGAACTTTAGAACTACTTATGATTATTCAACATATTTATAATATTATAAATTATTTATTATAAATTCATAAACCGATAATGTCTTTTTCATAAATCAATGTAAAGAAAAAGTTCATTTACATTTTTTGATGTCCAATAATATTTACATTTAGTTTATTTTAAACGTGGTGTTTTGAGTCACTTGGTAATTCGTATATTTTTTAAAGGTGAATTTCTTGGAACTAGACTTTCACTCGTTCAATTTATGTGAAATTTAATAACGAAACGAAACATAAACTATTTTGTAGAACGAGTGGCAACATATAAAAGGACTATGTCTGCTGATCTACTGATATGTGAAGAGTAGGAATTTCGTGCTTTTATACACATAATTTTTTTTTCAATGATTCCTACTTAAATCTAAATCATAGTGTTTCATTTTTATTTTTCTCACATTAAAGATGTTATGTATAACTGAAGTAATTTTTATAGACATTTCTTGCCAATTACTTTACAAATACAATAATTTCATTTTTAAAAGATAGAAAAATTTGATGTCCAGACCCAGGAATCGAACCCGAGACTTCCGTAGCCAAACCGGGGCCAGAAGCGAACCACCTATCTATGACTATGTTACTAGACCTCAAATTTTTCTATCCCTTGATGCTCACGAGTTTGGGCCCTCACATGCGCAATCTAGTCGGTAGTTAAAGAATTATCACGGCTTTTGTTATTGCTTCGTTACAGAGAGCATTATAACAAATTATGATGTCGCAGGCCAAATATTGAAGTAATTTTTATAGCCATTTCTTGCCAATTACTTTACAAAAACAAAGACCTGCGACATTATAATTTGTTAAAATGCTTTCTGTCTTAAAAGCCGTGATAATTCTTTAAGAACTATTTAAGAACTATTATCTAATTTTATCAGTGACAACTCGTTCACTGTCTGTTGATTTGTAAAGAAATAATATTAGGTATTATAAAATAACATATTTTTAAAAATGTGCTCGACTTATTGTTCTATTCATTCAAACTTTAAAGAGTGGGTATCGAAGATCTTGTATACATTTATAATAACTTCTTATTTTTTTCCCGAGAGCTACAGCGTGACGTTGAATATAGCGGGATGCTGAGGAGGACTCTCTTGTCGTCGGATCGCGGTAACGCAAATGGTCGAATACGAAGTGCAGTCATTTACCAAGACGTCGACGTTCGCTAGACTATTTGACTGCGGCACGGCATGCAAGCTATAAGAAATGTGTGTATTATTCCGCTACAAAAATTAAGACAGGCACTAGAAGAAGCAGGAGTGTGTTTCACTCGAGAGTATTGTATCTGGATAGAGGCCGGGATATATAGCCCGGAAGTCGCTGCGACCTAAAAGATCTATTGTGACTCCTTTTTCTTCCTGACATCTCCAAGATTTAGTCTGACCATGTAGTCGACTATGTGTCTTGGTGGAGTGGCCTTAACGTCGTCAGGTGTGATTAAGTGCCCTCCAAGGTGATGGCTTCTGGTGTGATGAGTTGCCTCGCAGCCACAGAGGATGTGTATAGGTGTCTCTTCATCCTTATGGCAGAATCTGCAAACATTAGTATCGGTGAGACGCATCTTGTGCATGTGTTTGTTTAGTCTGCAGTGCCCAGTTAGGGTTCTAGTGAGAATTCTGATTTGATTCTTACTCATAGAGAGCGCCTCTTTAGTGAACTTTGCGTTGAAGCCCACTAGGAGTGCTTTGGAGTGCTCTTGGCCTGGTGACTTTGACCAGAGCTTGATGCTTTGGGTTAGCCCCCATCCTTTGAGCGAGTTAGTAATGAAGCATTTGGGTATACCGCAAAAGGGTTCAGGTCCCCACGCCATCCCTATAATTGATCATAGGTTATCCTGGTTTCCCCATCTGGAATACATGACTGGAAGAATTAGAAAATTAGGCTGGATATTTAAGATGCTGAGACATGTAGCTCCAACAAACCTAGTAAAAAAAGATAGCCTACATAGGAATGTTTTAAATGAGATCTACGTTGCCCTCGTACAGTCTGTACTAACATATTGCATCCCCATATGGGGAGGTGCAGCTAAATCTAAGTTTATAGATGTAGAACGAGCACAACGTGCCTTGATAAAAACTATGTACTTCAAAAAAAAGAGGCATCCCACTGAAGATCTTTATAAAATTAGTGACATATTATCTGTTAGAAAATTGTATATTACATCTACTGTCCTGAAAAAGCATAAAAACTTGCCATATAACAAGAATATAATAATAAAAAGACGTAAATATAACGTTGCTAAAATACCGCCAACAAGAACAACATTTGCAAACAGACAATATAACAAACGTTCTGCAGTTTTATATAATAAGATAAATAAAGAGATACACATACATGACAAACATCATGAAAACACTGATAAACTGGATCAAACCCCTCTCTTATGAGGAAACTGAACAACTTTTACAACTTATGATATTTATGATATAGAACACTCTCACACACTCTCTCTCTCTCTCTCTCTCTCTCTCTCTCACACACACACACACACACACACACACACACATAATACATACCAAAAGTAGTCGTAAATGTTTAACTTAAGTATTGTAATTACATTGTTAACCTTGTATTGAAGTTATGGAAGAGCGGCGTCTCCTAACACAGACACTGATTTGTCTAAAAGGAGGCTCCAATTACAATTTAATAACAAATGTACCTACTGGTTAATGAAATAAATAATGAAAATAAATATCCCCTCTGCCCCCATTCTGGCTAGCTCGTCGGCTAACTCAGTTCCTGCGATACCACGGTGTCCAGGTACCCAACTTAGCGTTACTTTATTGGTTTCACCTAGTTTGTTTAAGGTTTGGACACACTCTTTTACGAGTTTAGAATCCATCTTTTGTGAGCCTAGAGCTAGAATAGCTGTTTGGCTATTAGTAAAGATGGATATTGCTTTATTTTTATAGTCTTTTTGCAGGCTCTCCTGGGCACAGCCCAGGATTGCGTAGAGCTCTGCTTGGAAACGGTGGCATGTTGACCGAGGTTGCAGGATCTCTTAACCTTCGGTTGTCCACAGTGGAATCCGGCCCCTGCAAGTCCATCCTTTTTCGAACCATCTGTGAACCAGATGATATCGTGGAAATTGTACTTACCAGGTGTTTTCTTTTCCCATTCCGATCGATCCGGAATGGTGGTTTTAAATAGCTTGTCAAAGCTGTATTCGGATATCATGATATCAGATGGCATTGCCATCATTCTGTCTTCTATGATGTCGTTGTGCAGGGTATTCATTACCAGTGATCTCCACTTTGTCCTACCTGCATTTTTAGCTCTAACCATCGCTGCCCTGGCTTCCATTTGCACCTGCACGTGCAGAGGATTCAGGCTGAGCAGTGCTTCGAGGGCCGCAGTTGGAGTAGAAGAAAGTGCTCCTGTGGTCATCGTGGTGGCAATCCTTTGAAAGCTGGTGAGTGCCTCCTTACATGTGACTTGGTCGGTCTTCCTGTGCCATACGACGCATGCATACGTCACCAAAGGTCTTACAATGGTCGTGTATAACCATAGAGTTACCTTAGGTTTTAAGCCTCATTTTGTACCAACTAATCTGCAGGAGGTACCCATAGCTATTTTAGCTTTCCTGATTAAATGTTTAATCTGAGGGTTCCAAGTAAGTTTCTGGTCAAGCATTATGCCCAGATACTTGACTTCCTTGGAGAACTCGACTCTTTCAATAAAAAGTGTTAACGGTATTAAGTTGTCGAGTAACCTCTTTTTAGTAAAAAGAATGACAACCGTCTTGGACGCATTAACCGATAATTGGGTTGTAAGGCACCAATTTTCAATTATACTAAAGGCTTGTTGCATAAGATTGGAGATGGTTGTTTGGCATTTACCAATGATGCCTATTACCAGATCATCAGCGTAGCCTTGTGTGTAGAAGCCGGCATCATTTAGCACGGTCAGCAGGTTGTCAGCCACCAGTGACCAGAGTAAAGGTGATAGGACGCCTCCTTGAGGGCAACCTGTCTTGAGTTTTACTTTTATGGTCGTATCTAGTAGGGAGGTTGACGCAATTCTGTTGCAAAGCATTGAGTTTACCCAACTTGTGGTTGTTTTATCAATGCATCTATTTTCCAAACTGTTGAGTATAGTTTGTGTTGTCACAGGCGCCCTCTATGTCAAGAAATGCACAGAGGGCTATTTCCTTCTCTTCAACTGCATGTGCGATAAGGTCCACCAGATCCATTAGAGCGGATTCTGTTGATTTACCTTTCTGATATGCATGCTGCCTTATATGCAAGGGTCTGTTAATCAGGTAGTTTTCCCTGATGTGCAGATTGATTACCTTCTCCATGGTCTTCAACATGAAGGAAGTAAGACTTATCTCATTATCTCATCTTCGTGCTTCCTCCTGACAGTTCCACATATGCGACAACGTAGTCGTCCGCACACAGCGATGGAATCGGTAAGAATTTCACGCTCTTCTTGAAAAGCATGCATGCCCTGGGTCGTCTCCCGTCGGTGTTGTATAGTAGATTACCAGCGGAATTTAGACCCATAACCGTGTTACCACGGATCCACGGTTCTTGGATCAGAGCCATGTCAAGTTTTTCTTCTAGGAAGCGTCTGTTGAGGACCGCGGTTGCTGCCTTCGCATGCCTCAAGTTTACTTGAATGACTTTGAACATTTTTTTTTTTTCCTACTAGGTACTGGGCGGATTTGGTAGGTTTTGACGTGGGCCTCCTCCGGGCTGCTGCGGGTGTGTTGGCTTCCTCGTCGGCCCGCCTCTTGATCCGCGTCCTGTCCTGGCCCCCCTAGGTGGGTTATTAGCCCGGCTAGGTGGCCTTACAGCGATGCTTCCGCTTGGTGCTGCAATATTAATCGCCCGAGCAGTCGGCTTCTTATTATTTTGCCGTAGGTTTTGTGTATTCGTTGTTTGGGTGATAGTGGCAATGACACCGCCAACCTCCCTACCTAAGATTACATTACCTGCTGCAGTGGTTGCTGGAGTGTTGGGTTGGTGGGTCTCAATGCCGCGAGATTCCGGAGGGGCAGTTTCCCGCTCCCTCTGACTCACGGCAGAGGGTCCCGCCTCCGCCTCTGTTCCGCTCGTAGCGCCTGTCCTGGGCTTGACTCTCAGGAGGATCGGCCGTAATCCAAAATACAGCTTAAAGTTGCTGTCCTCCAGGGGTCCCATTGACGCCTCGTCAAAGGAGAAGGTCACTGTTTGACCTTTTCCCTCCGGTCTTCTGTGCATCACCCTCAACGAGTCGAAATCCGGCGTGGCATTATGCGCTCGAAGGCGCCTAATAATATCCACCGGCTCGACCTTCGCATCCGGTATCCAGGTGACTCCTATCCTGGGTTTGAGGAGCTTATGCTCATCAAGAACTGACAAACGAGCCCCCTCCCATGGAACGAAGCCACTCATGTGCTTAAGGTTAAGAGTAGCCCACCGGCTCTGACCGAGCAGCCCTGGATGCGGGGCGCGTTGCCGCGTTCCTCCTCATCCATGAGCTCCGTCATTTTCGCCTGCAGCTCCTCGATCTTTTGCTGGGACATCGGCCCTACAGCGTCGATGATCCCAACACGAACGGCACCTACCACCTCGCTGAAGGTCGGTTTGGGTTGCGTGGGCCCTTCAGCCCTAGCTAACTTGACCGGCTTCTCTTGCGATGAGGCGCTCTGTTCCTGCCTAGACCTCTTCTCCGATTTCGGCTTATCATTTTCCTGTGCAGCCAGATATTCGGGAACGCCACTACTGTGTGTTGCTCCAAGTTTACCGCTGGGATTTGTTCGCCTGCGGTTAGCTGGAAGGTTGTATGCTCCTCGGAGATATCTCCAAGGGACATAGCTGAGGAGGGACTAACGCACTCCTCCTCAGTAAGGGGACTAAGAGGTGGGCTAGCGATGACTAGCTTAGGGATGGGATTTGGGAAAAGGGTATTTTTAGTTATGTTTTTGTCGTTATTGTCCATTTTGGTCCGACGAGTAGCTAGGGAAAAGTGGTCTATCTTCGCAGAGCCCCGCGTGCGAAGATAAGGCTGCTTAATCTTCGAGGTCGCCTGGTATTGAAGATCCTCCGTTCAAGACTGAGCTCCCCCTCAGCCATGCATCCATCAGCACGGGTCGGTTTACACCTTGGATTGGGGTTTTTAGAGTCGAGGTTGTCTTCTCCGGAGTTAGGATAGGAATGATGGGATATATGGGGATAAGGCGATCAGGAGTAGCCCTCCCCGGCTCTAGCAGGAAGGCAAGGGGGAGGAGGGGGAGGGGGAACACGGGATGATGGGTAGGGGCTTGGTAACCCTTGCTTGTTATTTAGGCTAGGGCTACCCTTCCATTGTCCGGGGTCCGCACGTTGAGACGTTCCCCATCCCATGCAGCAAATTGCATGAGATGGGGCGAGCTATGCGCAACCTGCTCACCCGTCCAGTAGCTTTGGAAGAGAGCTATACTCGCGACAGGCCACACAAAGCATATAATGCCCCCTAGGAAACATTATATACAAAGTAAGGCCTACCGCAAGCGCCGGGCTGAGAGTACAGAGGTTTTATCACACGCTAAATTATTAGACGATTTTTTTAAAATCAAGTGCATACATTCGTCAGAATTTATAGCGTGTAAATAATACTAGATACAAGCCCAGAAATGTGAAGCCGGAAGTGTGAATGTGAGGACGGATTATTGTTAATATGTGGGGGTAGATGAGTGGTAATGGGCCAGGAGAGTTAATATATATTGTCGGAAAAGCCAATAGATTGTATTGAAATTAAATGTTTGTAATTATTTTAAATTGTAATCTAAATTAAACTTATTGGTTATTTTACTGTAATAAATATAAGCTAGCATCTGAGATAATTAATTAATTCCTACATTGTTACTTATTTGAATGAAACTGACTATTTTCACTAACTAAGACGTTATAAATATAATATTTATTGATAAAGGAATTGGTAATTATGCACTTTGATGACTATATAGCATGTTAAAATAATAATTTAATAATATTAAAAATATATCGATATTGTTAACCAATATGATTTTGGCCTATTGTTTTAGTTTACATACCTCATTCACAATTTAAAAGTATACCTAATTAAGTATTAAATGTGTTATGAAATTGTTTGACTGATCCATAAAATTAATAAAACAATTTACTCGTTTCTTTATTTCTTGCCCTCATTTCAGGTAATACATTTATCTCTATTAAAATAAACTGTGGTTAAAAATTAAATATAACTTGCTAAATTAAAACCATGCTTATATTATTCATATTAAAGAGTTAAAGTTTTATGTAGAGGTTAACCCTAAAACTACTAGCCCGATTTTTATTTTAAATTTCAAATATCTTTACTTCGTTAAGTTAAATGATTATTTGAAATAAAATTTAGATAAAATACTTATAACAGAGAACTTACAAAATAATATAGGTTTTGAAACATAGGTGAAGGACGTAGGATTCTTATCACTCGAATCAAGATATACGCGAGCGGAGTCACTAGGAACAACTATATATAGCATACTAGCTGACTGAAGCAGACGAAGACCCGTAAACTTTGCCTGCTTCAATTTTGCTCGTTTTTGCAACATTTTTCATTGCTGCTCTGCTCCTATTGGTTGTAGCACGATGTTATATAGCCTATGGCCTTCCTCGATAAATAAGCTATTCAACAGTAATAGATTTTTTTTCAATTTGACACAGTCGTTCCTGAGATTATCGCGTTCAAACAAACAAACATACAAACAAACTTTTCAGCTTTATAATTAAAGTATAGATTTTTCATAGAACTCATAGTTGCATCAAACTACCTCTTAAATACCTACGGAGGGCAAGCGAAAATAAAGACGTAAAAAACTTAAATATTTGAAAATATTTATGATCGTTTTGTAACATATATGTTACAAAACGATCATTTCGCATTTTCGAAACATAATTACTAGCTTTAGCTCGCCGCCTGCGTGGATGTCGGTTATCGCGATAAAAAAACCCCGGGTCTCGATATAGTCCGGTCAATTTAGACATAAAATTAGTGATCAAATAAAGAAAATTCCGACAGAGCCAAATCTTCGTAGAGACCTTAGGTTTACCACAAGGAATAAAGTGTCAAAAGTCCCCATCAGTCCCATGTGTGCTAAGGGAGTTATTCGGGGCCCAAGGTCAAAATTTTAGGTTTTTTGGATTTTTCTCGAAAACGGTAAGTTTTATCGAAAAAGTACTTCGAGCAAAGTTGTAGATCTTAAAATTCTCTATAAAAATGGTCCTTGTAATTTTTTCTCTAAGACCCACTATTTCCCAGATATTGCGCTTGTAAGAATCACGTTCTACATAATATGCACACATTTCCACACCACCTGTAAGGTAGTGAACTCGGCGTGTTTTTTTTAACGTGGTATCCACGGTAGACCTATTCCACGAACCTTTATGACGTTATTTTCAGGAACAATAATTATTTAATAGTATGATGATTATTGTTATGGGTTACTGAGTTTAATTGTCGTTCTAACTTTTTTTTATTCCTTTATTCTGACTCATACTCTTCATATTCAACTTCAACAATCATGTTTTCTTCAATTTCTTCTTGTTCTTCTTCTTCTCCTTCATATTGATGAATACTTAGAAATTGTTCAAATGAAGATGAATCAGTTGTCTCTTCATCAAAATCACATGAATCTTCCTCTCTTGTATTTTATTGAACATTTGAGCAAGAGACCTTGGCAATTGGTACACGCTGGAGAACACTGCAACCCTACTTTTTTACAGCCACATTTGGCACTACAACCTTTCTTGCAATTGCAAAAAATAATGTTAAGAAGTTTTTCTGGAGCAGGGGGCAGTAAAGTTCGAATCGGTTCTAAAGTATTATTTATCAATTTTCGACCCCAGCCTTCAGGGTTCAGTTCATTGCCTTGCCATGTCTGAACTTGATAGTATACTCGAAACAAATGTTGAGTAGCAAATGCCGATGTTGGAGGAAGACAAGATAGTTGGACAGATATTTAACATTTGTAAAAAATACACGAAACAAAAAGCAAGTACAACTATCGTGTCTTCCTCCAATTTTTCTTTCTTGCAATTTTTTGCAATTGCAAGAAAGGTTGTAGTGCCAAATGTGGCTGTAAAAAAGTAGGGTTGCAGTGTTCTCCAGCGTGTACCAATTGCCAAGGTGTCTCTTGCTCAAATGTTCAATTAAATACAAGAGAGGAAGATTCATGTGATTTTGATGAAGAGACAACTGTTATTAAAATATATATATTACGGGTCTTAATCGCGTGAATAATTTAAGGTTAAATACCTTGTTTATTGCCCGACGTTTCGACCGTATTGCAACGGCCGTGGTCACGGGAAGAAGACCACGGCCGTTGCAATACGGTCGAAACGTCGGGCAATAAACAAGGTATTTAACCTTAAATTATTCACGCGATTAAGACCCGTAATATATATATTTTAATAATGTGTACAAATCGCGAAAGTTTATCAACATTTAAGAGACAACTGATTCATCTTCATTTGAACAATTTCTTAGCATTCATCAACAGGAAGGAGAAGAAGAAGAAATTGAAGAAAACATTATTGTTGAAGTTGAATATGAAGAGTATGAGTCAGAATAAAGTAATAAAAAAAAGTTAGAACCACAGTTAAACTCAGTAACCCATAACAATAATCTTCATACTATAAAATAATTATTGTTCCTGAAAATAACGTCATAAAGGTTCGTGGAATAGGTCTACCGTGGATACCACGTTAAAAAAAACACGCCGAGTTCACTACCTCACTCACAGGTGGTGTGGAAATGTGTGCATATTATGTAGAACGTGATTCTTACAAGCGCAATATCTGGGAAATAGTGGGTCTTAGAGAAAAAATTACAAGGACCATTTTTATAGAGAAATTTAAGATCTACAACTTTGCTTTGAAGTACTTATTCGATAAAACTTACCGTTTTCGAGAAAAATCTACAAAACCTAAAATTTTGACCTTGGGCCCCGAATAACTCCCTTAGCACACATGGGACTGATGGGGACTTTTGACACTTTATTCCTTGTGGTAAACCTAAGATCTCTACGAAGATTTGGCTCTGTCGGAATTTTCTTTATTTCAATTGTCTAAATTGACCGGACTAATACCAAATTTGATCTAAATCGGTTTTGCTGTTTGAGCGTGCAAGCATAACAGACTGACAGTCAGAGTTACTTTTACATTTATAAATATTGGTGTGGATATGTATCAAAAATGCAAAATAATTTAACAAAAATTAAATTCAATTTTTTCGATAAAACTACTTAACAGAATCATACAATAAAAAAACATCGAAAATAGGATCTAGTTCATAAATTACAGGTCCTGAGGATGCCTCGTGTAGAGGCGAAACACGTGTCGAAGTTTCACTTCGTGGAAGCGGAATATTGCAAGTCAAGGGTCCGGAGGTGCCTGTCACTAATTTTCTTTGTTGCAGGTCTGTCTTTTTGAGTGCGGTCTGTCAATCCATTTCGATTGTTGTATTAATTCCTTACTACTTCAATCGTGGTGGTTCACAGATCGAGGGTGGGTGGTGGGATCCCTCCCTTATAATCTACTGAAGTCAGTATAGATGGCGTGTACTTCTGTATTCTCTTGAATTGCATCGTAAATGAGTGTGACATAATCTCAGAAGTTTGAAGCAGTGGATCTGCCCGTTAAGAAATCGTGTTGATTTACATATCAACCCATAAGATGGCCCACTGCTGGGCACGGGTCTCCCCAGTTGAACCTACTAGTATGTAGATCCTGGGGGTAATTGCCATAATCGCCACGCTTGGCGAGCGGGTTGGCGATGGCAGTAAGGCTTTAAGTACGCAGAGGACGCTGCTGCCTGTCATCCGGGGTGAAATCCCTTAGTCGCCTTGACGACACCCACGGGTAGAGATGGGGTGGTACTATTCTTAAGCCGGCACCACACGGCATATTGATTACCACACGGCGTGTTGATTTATACACACATCAAAAGTGTCTAGGGATCAAGCATTTTTATGCGGATTTCTTGAGATTGAGATGTGGCTTTGTAATAAATTTATGATTTTATAAATTTATATGGATCCTTTTTGGTGCATTTCATAATTTGAATCAGGAACTGTGAATCAAATTCGAGTAAAAGATGAAAATCAGCTGTCAATATTTTCCCTATAAAAACATACAACGCATTGAAGACATTATTAGTGCTACTGTTTCCCTACTACTGATTAAAACCAACGTTATTATGGAGCGGCGACGTCATTTAAGTAGGGAAGAAATGCTCAGAGCCGTGGGAATGATAGAAGCTGGTTCCCGGCAACGTACTGTGGCTTTAGCTCTGAATACAAGTCAGAGTGTTATCAGTCGACTTTGGACACGTTACCGAAGCACTGGTACCGTGGCTGAGCGCCATGGAGGACGGTATCGCTGCACCACACGGAGACAAGACCGATACATTCAAATCTTAACTCGAAGAGGTCCAACAATAACCGCCATGATGTTAGCCGTGAGGCTTCATCACTCTTCAGGGAACTTAATTAGCGACCAAACAGTCAGAAACCGCTTGCATGAAGTGAACCTTCATTCCCGAAGACCGCTACGGGTACCACCTATAGCAATGCACAATCGTAGGATTCGATATCAATGGGCTCTTGAACACAGAAATTGGGCAGAAGAACAATGGCGTTTCGTGTGCTTTTCTGATGAGTCTCGTTTTGGTATGAGACCGGATACAAGACGTATACGACACTGGAGAACCCCTGGACGCCAACAGCGATTAAAATCCTGCCAGGAAGTCCATCCTTATAGTGGTGGAACCATCATGGTATGGGCGGGTATTTGGATCGGCGGAAGAACTGAGTTGATTTGGATCAGAGGCAACCTCAACGCTCAAATTTATGCTGAGACGATTGTATCAGACGTCATCGTTCCTCTACAAGTGCAAATCGGTCCCTTATTTCAGTTAATGCATGATAATGCACGACCGCACACCGCAAGAGTTGTAAGACAGACTCTCGCCGCAGCTAACATCAATGTCCTGCCCTGGCCTGCTCAGTCGCCAGACTTGAACCCGATTGAGCATGCATGGGATATGCTACAGAGAAGAGCTCTGCCGAATATGGAGGGTATCCAGTCGCAAGAAGACCTTTTTTTGTTGTTGCAACGAACATGGGCGGCCATTCCACAGCGTGATTTGGATGAACTCATTTTGAGTATGCCAAACCGATGTTCTTGTGTTGTTAGTGTTCGCGGTAGAAACACGGATTATTAATTGTTTAAGTTACCCAATAAAATTTTAAAGAAAACTGTTATTTCAGTCTTTTTTTCGAACTTTAATGTTAGTGGTTCAAATGTCAAAAATCCCTTTATTAGGAAAATGGCAAATTTCTTTATTAATGCAAAGGTGACTTGGTTTATCGTTACTGTGACAAACGAAAACACTTTATTTGATGAATCCTTAAAGAAATAAAAAAAAAAAAACAATCAGGAGAAAAGTTATTGCAAAAATATATGTTGATCCCTAGACACTTTTGATGTGTGTATTAAAGATTTATAAGTTGTTTGAGAGACATTCTAATCTTGCACAGACTGACGTCCGGGATATTATCGGTATAGTGTCGGGTCAGTTTAATTTTTTAACTAAATCAATTGTAGGTTGTGTGGAAGTGATGAAAGATCTCACTTAAAATTTTAGATGTGATAATTTTGCCGTCTTTGGTCTTTAGTTTCGTGAACAAGCTGTCTATCGTCGCCTGTATACGGACATATCGACTGAAGACTGCAATCTCATTTCCCGTCGTTCGCTCAGGAGATCAAGTGTCTGAACTGAGAGTTTTTTTGACCTCGGGGGTCCGTCTGCCCAATTCCAAATTGCCCCAATTTCTGATTATCATCTTTTCGTTGACCGAGTTTCGCGTCGAAGTCAAATCAACGGTATACTACGTCCTAGAGGCATGCATGGCTCTAGATATCTCCTCATACATTGCCTCTACTTCATCATCAGGATGGACCAAAGTTGCTGCGTATAACAGAATGAACTTCAGCATTCTGAGTCTGAGATAGTTAAATGAACGCAAGAAATGAAACAAATATGATAAATTTTATAAAGTACAAAATTTGCCTTTTATTGTCAAAAAGTGACATTCAGTTTTTTTAATACGAGTAATATGAGGAATTAACCTTTGAAAATAAATATTAAAGTGTTTTTTATTGATATTATATTTACAATTTGTTTGGACGGGTGGTTTTTAACCATTTGTAACAGTGCCGGGTTCGAGGTCTACGCAGTTTTTGTTATGACTCGACGTGGCGTACAGCCTAGAGATTTCGTTTTTCGGGAACTGCATAGCCGTGCGATAAAAGAAACAGCTGTGAGCCAGTACCTACTTATTTATTAATTAGTGGCCGGCCGACGCGACGGTCAGTAATTTAATTAGCCTATCCTAACAATTACTGAAATATCAATAATAATGTATTACTATAGGATAGAGTAATATTTTTTTTAAAGGTATTATTATACTTATTGACGTCTATTTAGAGTTCCGTACCTCAAAAGGATGAAACGGAACCCTTAAAGGATCACTCGTGTTTTTGTCTGCCCGTCTGTCACAGCCAATTTGAACGAATCTACTGGATCGATTGGGTTCAATTTGGTACCCATATATTGTGTTTTTGTAACCTTGAGAGCTATTTTTGGGGGGCAAACCAAGAAATTTAAAAAAAGTTTCGAAAATTGTATCAAGGTACGATTCTTTGCCATATTTCCGAAGCTACTGAACCTAATATTTTGAAAAAATACGAAAAGATAGTTCATAACCTAAAGATTACAGTAGAACCTTAGATTTTTGGGGGTCAAATAAGATATTAAAAAAAAATCGCTAACAGTATCGTACTGATGTTCCTGTACTTAGGATTGATCTCATTTCTTTTGTGTTTTATGTGATTTTTCCAGGTAAGTCTTCGGTTCAGGTGAAATACTAAGTGTTTTATACAATCGGAGTGAGGCAGGCAGTCGCCATCGAGTTTACCACAAGACCAGTTGCCTTTCCTGAGGGTGAAGGTTATGTGGTGTGATTTTTGCCACCTGTGAGTTTTATCCAGCAATACCTGAAGGTTAGCACTAGCTTGATTTGCATCGGAATCACTGACCAAGAGTCCAACGTTGTCTGCGTATGTAACAATGGTCACGTCATGAGTATTGGGTAAGTCTGAAGTAAAAATGTTGTACAAAACTGGGCCCAGGACAGAGCCTTGTAATACTCGGGCACGTATCTCATAAAAGGAAGATCTGGCATCTCCCTGTTGGACCTGGAAAATTCTGTCTCTGAGGTATGAATCGAATATGGGTAACACAGAGTGGGGTAGTTTTTCTTTAACATAACAGGCAGACCCTATCAAAAGCCTGCTGGAGATCGAGGAATGCTGCAGAACAGTATTGCTTATTCTCAAGAGTCGGTCGGATTTTGTTGTAGATTCTATGGCTGAATGATGGAGTATTGTTTGCGGAAACCAAACTGATTTGCAGGGATAAAGTTTCCGTCATCCAAAAGTGAATTGAGCCTTTTTTTAATGGTATAAATCATCGGTTGGTGTCACAAAGTTTTTAGATTTAAGTCTTTTAGGCAAAGAGACATACATACTAATAATAATAGAAGTAATAATAATATCACCCCAATGACAAGAAACTGGTCAAAGTCGAAAAACATAAACAAATTAAATATCTGGATCTGGCGCACGAGATTATTAACATTGGAGATGTTGATTCTGCGAACATTGTACTGATAGTCGTCTTCATTTATTTGCTAAGAGCCTCGACCAACTCTTGAGAGGTTCGAGTTAGGCGATTGGATCATTTTTTGATTTTTAGATTGGCTTGATGCAGAAGGCGGTAATTCTCGACACGGCTCGCATTGTGAGGAAGTTCTTTTCTCTGGGCCAATAGTTTGGCCGCTGTACTGTGGAAAAATACTTTTTATATTTTTAACCCTCCGTGGTAGGCCCCATTGAAGCAAAAACCTTTGTAACTGTTTAAAAATGACCACGGCTGCAATGATTCTTTGTGTAGCTGGAGTGAAAACGTTGTCACAACGTTTAGTAAAATTCCGTAACGATTGCGTCACCTGTGCAGCACAGAGGCGTCTGTAAAGTGTTTCAAGGTTTCACAAAGCCCACGTAGTTCAGGACATTGTCCAAAAAGTAGGAACAATTTTTTATGAAATGCATTTCTTGCGATTAGTCTGCACTTATTTTAATGCTATATTGGCATAAATTGCTTATCAAAGTACTGATACGACATTATCAATAACTGTCTGATGCTGATTATGAGTTATATATACAATTTGTTCCTGGAAGCAAAATAAATTCGTTTTGCTTCCATTCGATGATCGACAGGAACCAAATTCAGACGACTAAGAACAGTTACATGCCATGTCAAGTTATTATATGACATGGTGAAAATTGTACTGAGTTTTAACAACTCAGTACAATTTCCACCAACATCATCGGATCTCATAAAAAAAAGTTTTTGGTGTTTTAAAATAATTCCTTATATCAATTTTAGAAATTAAACAAAAGATGATAAAAGTGATACAAACTTATCACCCGATTGCTCTTCAGCTAGTTATGTCAATAATAGTCGAAAAAGTAATAAACGTTGGTTTATATAAATACTTAGAATCTAATAGCTCTTTCTGTAACGATCAATTTGGATTTAGAGTAAATAAATCTATCAACACGGCTGTCTTCAGTTTTCTTTAAACTGTAAAAATTAAAATGAATAGAAGTGAAAACTTTTTGTGTATCTTACAAAGGCCTTCGATTTTGTTGACCATAATATATTACTAAATAAGTTAAACAGCATGCATATGTTCATAAATTGGATCAATGATCTTCCTATAACAGCTGATAACAGCACTTGAAATCTAATCATGTAAATATTAATTTTGGTTAAACGACTGTAATGACTTACAGAAATAGCTCATAAATATCAACAAATTTAAATATTAAATACTTGTATAATCAAAATATGGAAGTAGATGTTACCCGATTTCTAGGCCTAAACATTGACCATAGCATAAATTTTATACAACAAAAGACACTATGTTTTAGCGTCAACAAAAATTCTACACACTATACATGTTATAGAAAACAGTACTACTGTTGTTCTTACGGAATATCATGGTCATATTGCTCCCTTGTTGAAGTATATGGTGATATAAGGTTAAATGCGTCTTCCTTGTCGGTTGAGTTGCCCCAAAACAGGTATTATGTTTTGGGGCAACTCAACCGACAAGGAAGACGCATTTAAGGCGCAAAAGTGGTGCGTACGACCTATTTGTGGTACAAAATCAACCGACAGCTGTAGATAATATTTTAAGAGCCTCAAAATCATGACCCTGCCCACCATTTTTTTTAAGTTATTGTGTTTGTTAAAAATAAAGAATAAAAGATGTAACCACGAAATCTATACCAAGTAACAAAACAGCTCTTATGAACAAGAGCATTTTGTGTAAAGCTCCACGTATTTATAACCACTTGCCAAGAACATTATTAGAGATTATTAATAACAAAAAAATATTACTAGAAAAAATATATTACTTTGTGAATCAATATTTGACTGACAAATTAATTTGATCTTGCCTCCTTAACGAATAAAAATTGTGGAAAAAAGGGACTTTTTTCCTTGTCTCGAATAAAAATCTTGTTTCTTTTATTACTATGTAAAATTTTACTATTGTTAGTTTATGTGTTATAAACCATTAAAACGTCGAACAAATTTCACGATTTGCTTATTTTTTAATGAAATAAATAAACATATAAAAAAAGTTATAGATTTAAAAACCATTATTCTGAGTCTGGGTGTTATTTATCTATATAATAGAATGTATATTTATTATATAAGTATGTTTATCAGTTGTCTAGTTTCCATTGTAGAAGCCCTACTTAGTTTAGGATCAGATAGCGTTGTATGAGTAGTCCCAAGATATTATTACTATTTTTATATTATTCAATTTCAAATCTCTGAAAAACAGGATAATGTTTGGATTTTGACAAACCTCATGTTGCTCTGGGTGTGACTTTTTTCCACGTGGTTCAAGGAGGGTTCAATGTATTTATTTTTTATATACTTATTAAAAAGGTAATTTATTTATACGTTAGAAAATTAAATAAAGAGAACAAAAATATTTTGTATTTAATATTTTATAAGTGCATTTTAAGACTTAAGTGTATGCATTCGTATGTATGCCTTATCACTAATAGCTTACATTTTAATTAATTACTTAGATACTGTGTTTAATAGTATAGGCGTATTATATATATATGAATTTCATTTATTTGAGCACATTTTACTGAGCATTGAAGAACCAAACAATATTTAAGTCAGAATTAGCTATTGAAAAAATATCAGCATCTCTACAAGATTGACCATGATTCTTGATTCGGCATCAGCGAAGCAAAACATTATAACTGTTCAAGGTGCTCTACATGTTCTCACGGCATTGCAACTCACAGCATTCGAATATCCCGAACAGTCTTGCGTTTTTGGTGAGAATTTTATAATAACTGTTGTATTTTCAACCGACTTCAAAAAGGAGGAGGTTCTCAATTCGTCTGTATGTTTTTTTTATTATCTTTTTTCACCGATTACGCAAAGACGGCTGGACCGATTTGAAAAATTATTTATGTGTTTGAAAGGGTATACTTTCAAGTTGGTCCCATTGTCATCCGATCACGATCTGATAATGGGATCCTGGAGAAATCGAGGGAACTCTTAAAATATCAAAGGCACACCTACAGTGATTTAGGTATATTTCACAGTGATTCGAGCATTTACTCTTAAAAAACACCATTTGGTGAACTGGAACTGATGATGAAGACCACAAATGACGTGCAGACCTATTCAATATTTCACAGTTTGCGATTCAGTTACTTTAATATGGTATTGAGTAGCACTTTATTCTCGTTATACTACTATTACACAATGTAATAGAGCTGATAGTGAACTCCTCAACAATTAACGGCCCTGCATCGGGGCAAGCGATATTTTGTAAAAACATTTGAGCAGTTGACATAAGCCTATTGTAACTTAGGTGAATTACATACCAACCCACTAAAAAGTAAGAAATAAAAAATAAAAATTACAAAAAAATATTACCGACTTCAAAAATACAAGGCAACTAAAAAGCAAAAAATAATATACCTAGAATAACAAAAACAAATTAAAGATTTTGAAGTTGGTGCTGAAGAAAATATAAAGACCATTTCTTCTCTTCATGGCACCAACATCAAAATCTTTAATTTGTTTTTGATTTTCTAGGTATATTATTTTTTGCTGTTTAGTTGCATTTATGATGTCGGTAATATTTTTTTTTTTAAGTTTTTTTTTAAATAAATGTAGGGGCAACTAAAGAAGCTGCTGCTAACCCTCAATTTCACTTAGCTAATAATTCAAAACAAGAAAAAATTAAAAGCAGTTTGCCTTTTTGTTTATTTGCCATAAAAGACAAGCCATTTGTAATTTTTTCCTTGTATGAAATTGTTACCAACAAATGATTTAAGTTGTGTGGGTGTGTTTTTAACATTTTTGTTACGCATAACTATGCGCAAAAAATTGTACCAAATTTTACTTGTCATAATGGGCGTTACGCTTATAATATTCATTTTGCATAAGTCATTAGGCATAAATTTGTAACACAACTACTGTTTGCATAATAATTATAAAGCATATTAATTTATAGCATAATGATGCACCTTGGGTAGGTGCATCATTATGCTAACTTAACAAAATTATGATAACTAACTTGACAAAATAACGACACAATTTGGAAAAGAAAAGTTTTATTGTTAGCGGCTTAGGGCTGACCCTCTAATCGTTAAGCCTAAGACACCTTATCAGTTGTATAGTTACCATAGTATAAGCTCTGGTTAGTTTGTAATCTGATCGTTGTGTGAGTTATCCCCAGATATTATTATTTTGATTATTGCATTCAGTCTCCACATCTCCCCCTAGAGTTACGTACCAAATCTGAAATTTAAAATTTTGCTGCCGAAAAATTCGGTGATCACTTTGTTGGCAACGTACCGTTGAATTTAAAATAATGTCTTATAGACTAATTTAGAAGCCCGTCCAAATTCGACACTGTAGTTCTGCCTCAGTTTTGGTTCCTGGTTGTAGGGATGACTCCCTTTATGTTTTTTTCCAGACGGACGGTCCTATGACTACATAATAGTTGGTGGGGGAACAGCTGGATGTGTGCTAGCAAATAGACTTGTGGAAGATAATGGAACAACAATACTACTCATAGAAGCAGGTGCTGATCCTCAACTCGAAACTCATGTAAGTCATATAAATGATAAAACTTATTATACCATTTTTATAACTAGTCTTCCTTTAAATATTGTTACGAGAAGAAATCTTTATTTTCTGTTATATAAAGCATTTATTACTATTATGTTTGTCAGTTTATACATTGAACATGGAGCTCATTCAAAATGATCTTCATTAGCTTTAACATAGTTCTTTAAACGTAGTTAAACCAGTTACCAATAGAAACACGCACTTTCTCCATGGGAAACATTACTACTGCCAATCTTATGGATTGTTTTTGGAGCTCCCAATTTATCATTTTGATTAAGATCAGAACTATATGACGGTCTTTAGCGCTGATTAATTCAGATACGTTCGTCTCCTACAATGCTTACAATGCTCAAACCCGACCCGGCTCTGAGCCTTGCTGAAAGGATTCAGCAAGACACAGCACCAGGTAGGGTTGAGAGGGTTTTATACTCTTTCATAGTTCCGATCTTAATCCACTTATGATTTATGGCCAGTTTAAGAGAACATGGCATGCTCTTTTTTGGAACATGATGTTGTTAAGAGGCTTAACCACCTTCTCAAGAATCGTATCTTGATACAATAGTGTCGATGTTTTGTGCATAAACGCGTTCATTCCTCTTGTTAAAATATTGCTTGCTAATAGTAAAGAATTTCTTATCAGTAAATATTTTTTCTGAATACTCCCTTTGCATACCCCTTAAGAAGTTGTTTTGTAAAATCAACCATATTAATTTTAAAACTATCAGTTAAATAATCACCTGTGCGTCTCATATAGGCTGACTTTTTTTAAATTGTAACAGTATTTAATAAGTACTTATTTAAAAAAAATGTATCAATGTATTAGACAAAAAAAAGTAAAAGATTTTACCCTTAATGTTATCTACAATCAAGCTTATTTTAAAATTCAAACTCTTATTTTTAGATTCCTTTGTTGATGTTGTATCTGAAATCAAGTGCAGCATCGTGGAACTACACAATAAAAGATCCTGGACTATCTCAGCAGTCACACAACCCGACGAACGATGATTTGTCATTGGGCAGAGTTCTTGGTGGCAGTAGTTCTTTGAGCTACAATTTATATAGTACAGGAAGTAAACATGACTATGACAACTGGGCTAAAATTGTCAAAGATAAGATTTGGAACTGGGATAGTGTTTTACCATATCTGAAGAAGAGTCAAAGGCTTGAAGATAAACGTCTTTTTAGTACTGACGGTGAATTCTTTGGTCAGGATGGTAATTTCGGATTAACTGTCATTCGCAACACTGGTACAATTAGCAGTGATCCTTACTTTAAAATATTCAGTGAGATGGGAAACGACATTGTTCCTAGTGTAAATAGAAATATTTCTCTGGGATACTCAAATGCAATCTTTACTATAAGTAACAATGTGAGACAGAATACTGCCCTTTCTTACCTGGCACCATTAAAGAATGATCCAAATTTACACGTTTTAAAAAATACAGTAGTGAAAAGAATTGTGTTTGATGGAAAAAAAAATGCAGTTGGTGTGGAAGCGTACACGTGTAACGAAAGAACCATATTTGTACGAGCTAGAAAAGAAGTCATCATAGCAGCTGGTGTAGTCAATACACCTAAACTACTGATGCTGTCTGGTATAGGACCAAGAGAGCAATTGTGTAAACATAAAATTCATACTCTTTCAGACCTTCCAGTAGGTGAAGGTTTCCAAGACCATTTAAGTGTAACCTTGATTTTTAATATGACCAAACTAGTAGTACCATATAGACCTTTTCCCCCTAATACATTTACTGCGACGGCTATAATTGGTTACGCAAATTTAAACAAATCTAACGACTATCCCGATTATCAATCGCTTAATTTAGCGTCTTATTCTTCGTATGTCATGGGCTTCTGCAGTTCTTATTATAATTATAACGAAGCAATTTGCAATAATCTATCAAAGACCAGTGTCAACTCACAAATGTTGTTTACGGTGATCAACAAACAAAGGTCGAAGTCTCGAGGAAGAGTTATTTTAAAAAGTAATGATTTCAGAGATGATCCTTTAATATACAGTGGTTACTATTCTGTTGAAGAAGATTTAGAAGACCACGCGAGAGCTGTTCAAGACTATATGAGGATTACGGACACGACAACGTTCAAAAAACTAGGTGGAGAGTTAAAAGACCCAAAACTACCTCAATGCGGTAAATATAATAAGGACGATTTAGGATATTGGAAATGTTATGTACAGTATATGACGTCTTCTCTTCACCAATACAGCAGCACCTGTCCTATGGGCACTGTAGTGGACTCGCGCTTGAGAGTTCTTGGAGTTAAAAGATTAAGAGTCGCTGATGCCAGCGTTATGCCTTACCCAACAGCAGGAGGCACTCTGGGCTCCACTATAATGATTGGAGAAAAAGCCGCTGTCATGATCAAAGAAGATAGAAAAAACTAAAGATGTTCGAATATTTTATAATGTTTCTCTAACTCAAATGTGTTCAAATGGTTTATTCTTTTTATTAAGGATTTCTTCGTTAATTAAACGATTTTAAGTATAGTTTGGTTTTACAGTTACTGATAGAATTTTTATTGTTTCCGTACACATATTATTGAGAAAGAAAATTTTTATTTGTTTACGTCATGTATACGTCTTAGTCGTCTTATCAAAATGTAATAAACCTGAATTTCACAAGGCTATAGATTAGTTTTGGATTTCCGACTTGCCAGTTTTAGCTACGGTATAATTGGACTGGAATATTTCTAAAGCTATTATAGAACCACAAAACTATGCTATCATCTTCACTGTAGAATTAAAATTCTTTTATGTTATAGCTTAAGCTTTTAAGTTCGTTAGTCCTCTTAGAGCTCGAATTGCTTCAAATTCTTTCTCATACCATGATTAAATCATAAAAGAACCCTTTCTGATAAATTTTAACTTACTAAGTCCAAGGATTATGGCTGGACATTAATGAGCGAATGAATGACAGGATTTTCATTTTTATATAATAATGCCTGCGGCTCCGTCTGCGTAGATGTCGATTACCTTGCACTTAAGCTCTATAATATATGGCGCTGCTCACGTTAATTCGCCATCCATTTTAGATGGCGACGGGAGCAGGGTCCTTATTCACATTCTTTTTTCCCGTTTTAAAATGTTTCATGCGAGTTATAGAAAAAGGCACAAAATCGCTGGGAAGCTTATGGTGATTGAACGTGAGTGGCAACAATGTGCCGAAGTGATTTAAAGTTTCGAATGGTGCTTTGTGTTTGTGTTTAATTCCATAACTTGAATATGGTCATTAATTTTCAATCTTGGCATAGCTACGACTCACGTCCGACACACACTATATGGAAGCCGTGACAGGAGGCAGAACCAGTGTAAATATCTTGGTGCGTTGTGTGGTAAGGCGACCGTTTAATCATTAGGCACTGACGGAATTCCACAATCAGGTCCATTAAAATTATAGTTGAACCCCTGAACTTACAAGATAAATATATAAAAATCAAGTGTCAAGTGTGTATTATAAAAGCTTCTTAGCTTATATTGCTTGCGCTGCTGAATGTTTTTTGATGTCTGGGAGAAGGTTTGGCCCGTACAACTTGTTTGGCTGAGCAAATATATGTTCATTTTAATCCCTTAAGATATATTTTGACGCTTGTTTTGACAACACAACACCATTGTTAGATTTGATTTAGACATTAAGTCATTTAAACTTTTATGACAATTGTCAACCCCGTCACAAATGTAAGAGTGCACTCTTACACCGCATGTGGATATAACAAAACAGTATACAGCACATGCCATACGTAGCTGCCAAAAGGCAAGCACACGTGGATACAACAAAACAGTATACAGCCCACGTCATAGGTAGCTGCCAAAAGGCACACTGTGAGGGTTGCGCCTGCGCCAACAGCGAGAGCCACGCCAGCGCTTATAGCGAAGTCCACCGTTGCGTCTACCGCCGCGGCTGACCATCGAAGAAGACCGCTGGTCACGTATACGCTTCCACTTTCCACACAATGTGTGTTTCGCAGCTGCATGACCCTGAATGTCTTTCCGTAGATTAACGCTAACTCCAAGTGACAGCAAAAGTGAGGGAGCTATTTTTTTTTTTTAATTTGAATTTTTTTATTTGAAATTGTTTGTTTATTTGTCTCAAAACAGTTACATACATTTTGATATAAATGAGATATCCCCAGTAAGTAATTATAATTATATTTACTTGTGTTGGGGCTGTCTCGCTCCTTCCCTTTATATTAACAATATTGAGACTGTTGTTTATAAAGTATGAGTGAATCTAAAATTAGAATTAAAATGAAAATTAAGAAATACCATATAGAATAAAGTTAGAATTAAAATAAAATCAATTTAAAATACAATATAAAATTAAAACCAAAATTAAATTGAAAATTAAAATTAAAATTGAGATAAAAATTAAAATTACAATAAAAATCAAATTTAACAAACTTAAATACAATCAAAATTAAAATCAAGGTTGAAATCCAAATTCAAAAGAGAATGCAAGTCAAGATCAGGGAGCTGCTTGACCATAGCTCTCAAGCCATAGTTTAACTTTTCGGAAATCTGCGAACCAACAAATACAAAATCCAGGATTCCAGCCAACATGAATTACGAGAAGTTCCTTCTCAAACAGAAATACAACCAGTTAGTGCACGTTCAGTCGGTACTTAGAGAGTAGCCCGGTTGGCATCCTGTGAATACTATCACATTCCGATGAATTGATATGTCAGACACACGCTTCCACTGACTATGTAAAAAACGAGGCAACCATATTCCTACTTAACTGACTTTGTACAGTTCACACAGTGACGCGTAATAAAACATAACGACAACACAAAGCCTCCACTGGACCTCGTGTCCAACCAATAAATTGTCGAATCTGGGTGACGACGTGAACAGAAGTCAAGTTGACAAGCACCCGTATTCTAGCAAGGCTGAGCAGTATCTTACCACCCTCCATAATACATGCCAAAATTCTACTAGCTTCTCTTGAAGTGAACTGACTATTATAACTGACAGACTGATTAGAACTATCTTTCGGTATAAGATCGTAAAACGAAAGCATCATCATATAGACCCATTAGTCCTACCGCTCGGTCGTTCCTGACCTTGACTTAGAAGTCTGCCTAAATACTTTTTAAGAATGTGGGCAAAGCCTGTGGTTGTAAGAAAAGCGTGTAATACAGTCCAGTCCACAGTACTAATTTGGTCCGCAGCTCAGGATAATGCTAAGAGCGGAATACACCTTTTTCGTTTTCAACTGCAACCCAAGGGTAGTGATACCATTCGGAGGCACGACAGTAGATCCACGTATACGGATATCTCAAAACCTAACAACTGCCATTACGTAGCTTAGTGGATTCTATTTCTTGGCTACATATACCACGCATTAAACGATACATGGGAACCTTTTTACGAATCAGAAATTTAACAAATATCGAAATTGGAATCGAATTGGAACTACAGGTAGGTACTTTATAAATTACCACTGTAATACATTGCATAGGTATACATTGCTAATATCAAGGTCAAGAGACCCATAAACAACGCACTGACCCATATACGGAAGACCAGCAACTGAGTTCATGAGACGTAAATTTTGTATTTCTCTAAATTAAATAACTTTTATTTGTAAATAAATTAGTTATTAGTCTATAAAGTAGTCATTACTATTATTCAAAATTGTGTTAATCTGTGTACAAATTGTCTCTGGAAAACACACAAACTTGCCGATCATCACTGCCGCCAACGGATGAATTTTCAAAGGTTATCATAAAACCCGGGGAGTATTTGACTTATCTCATACCCAAAAACTTAAAAATCCACTAGAATTGTGAATCCACTTGTGTTGCTTCAAGTCTTTCTTTTTTTTTAATATCTTGCTTATATTCTATAGTTGAATTAATTTGTATTTCAAGTTTCCTTTGCATTAATTCTGTAATCTTAAATAAATTCTACCTACCCCTTTCTCATTTTTATGGTTTAAACTTTTTTCTTTCTTGTACTTAGCTTTGTTTATTGTGTTACGTACGGTAAGAGTCTATTGGACTAATCTGACAATGAGTATATACATGATTATTCGCAGGGCAACAGCAAAGGACATGGAAAATAAACTAAAATTAGCGCTACTTGAATTGAAGAAATACAAAGAGAACAACACCCAACTGCTGTCAGAGCGCAGCGAGTGTGAGGTAGAAATTGTTAGATTAAATGCTGCACTGAAGAAACAAATTACAGAACTGGAAGTACAAAACCTGGATCTTCGAGAACAATGTGGCCGTCTTTAACAGGAAATTGACTCTTTTAGTGTCTGTAATGAAGTATTTTCAGAGTCTCCGAGTCACAATACTGAATTGCAACGTAATCTGAATGAAGCTCACTATAGTTTCCCTAAATGAAACAATACAGGCAACAAACAGTAACGTGACTCAGAACCTCTATAGTGAGCTCTTAGGTGTAAAGTGGGTGTCGCATTTAAAACTTAAGTTACAGAAAGCTGGCCTTTTTCTCAGCCTTCTGGGCACTATACCGATTGACATCAATGGGGAGGAATTCTTCGCAGCCTAAACTGGTGGTGACTCCCTTTTTATGTAACCCTTTTTTTTGTAGTTTACTAGGTAAGTTAAATAATGTCAATAGTTTGTATACAATTAGTAGTAGTAGGGTAATCTAGCTTAAGGTTCATTTCCGAGCATCGCGGCCGATCGCGCGGCGCTCGCGGCATACGACAAGCGGCTGACGCTCGCGGCCGATGCGACAATATTCCCAGTGCGCGCGCAGGCCTACGACAGTCGTCGACCGCGCGCGTCTGTCACTTACCTCAGCCGCTTGTCGTAAGCCGCGAGCGGCTCGCGATCGATCGCGATGCACGGAAATGAACCTTTAATGTATATAATAACATTGTAATTTTTTTATTTTAATAAATAATTAATTAAGTATGTAAAACAACAGACTTTGACAGGTCCGGTCCCACGCTATAAAGCGATAAAAGCGCATTGACATGACTTACGCTTTAACACTATCCCTTTGTGGAACAACGCATAAATGCCGGGTTTTACGTTCGTTCATCATTATTTTTGCTTTTCGCACATAGATAATCTAAGTATAGCTATACTGTAGATTGCATGTAAAAACGTCTATTAATTTACTCGAGAATAAGATCGTGGAATAGATTATTTCTGGTATAGTTACTCGTGTATAAATTTCAGTTTGGTCGAATCCACCCTAAGTAACATATTTAAGAATCAAGCATCAGAAAATATGTTGTCACCTTTTTTTGGCCACTGGTGGAAGTTAAGGTCGGCTGGAAGTGTCTGGCAATCCCTCTCTTCGGGGCACATCACTAGCGCTCCAAAGCAGTGTCATCATGTTGGGTATTGAAGTTCTAATAAACTGAAACCTTTACAACTGTGTAGAGATGTAGCAGCGCTAAGCGCCTTCTTAACTTGACTTTACTACGGCGAATGCTCCGATGAACTTTTTAATTTAATCCCTCCTTCTCCCTTCCTAAATTTAATCACGCATGCTGGCCTTCGATGTTACCATTTGACCGAGGATATTAATTCATCCTGAACAAACAGATTCGGTGACTCATTTTTTCTAGCGCACATCCAAAAGATGGAACTCCCTACCACCACATGTATATTCGGCGGCGGCGGCAAAAAAGGCGTAAAAAAGCACCTTGTAGATAAGCAAGGTAAGGACAGTCAGTGCTACACATAGCGCTCTATTGTCTGGCATTGCGTTTGGACTATATTTCCACTTAACATTAGGTGGAGTGGAGTCATTTGCTCACCTATAAAAAAAAGTTATAGTATTTTACACCATACATATAAAAATGAACAGAAATCAAGATAACTTAGTCCCATTTTTTCTTACATTTCTAACTTGATACCTGAAAATTGGCCATCTATGCAACTTAGCTGGTATGCTAGCATTGAGTGTACATATAAACACTACCCGAAAATCCACATTTTTTTTGTCAGAAAATAATAAATGTCTGGCAGGCCTGGGATCTTAGAACAATACTAGTAGACAAACAAAGAGCTCATTTACGTGTGACGATTTTTGATTTATCAGTGTATGCGTGAGCTAGTGACGATATGTCTAAAAGTCGAGCAATATCGATAAGTAACACAAAAAAATATACCTACAATATGCCAGACTAGCTTATGCCCGTGAAATATATGGCTACATAAGTAGGAATAATTGTGTCATAAGTAACGCGAACAATGTTTGTAGCGCAGAATGGCTTATGACAGAATAAATTGATATTAAAGAAGTAGGTACTTGGGTACAGTGTGTTTATATTATAATATAGCCATGTCTTCATGTGTCTTCAAATGTGTACTAGGTAATGTGAACAATTATTGTATCACGAAATAGGTTATGACAAAGTAAAAGTACTTACATAAAGTATGTTAAACGAATTAAAACTGTAAATTAGCATCCACTGTTCACACTTTGCATTATACAGATTGGAAATATGTCAAATAACGTTGTTGTGGTTTGTTACCTCTTATATCGAAATTAATTAGGTACAGTGATTGTTGGTAATAATAAATAAAAATAACTTTGTTCTAAAAAATAAAAATAACTTTGTTCTGTAAAAGGACAGTTAGACTTTTATCGAGAGATATTCTGACACCATCTTCTGACGGAACAGGACGATCTTATAAAGTTGCTTAATAGCTTAATTGTGAAACTGTTGTAATATTATTGTGTTCGTGTATTTTGTTTATTGACTGATGGCATGATATTGCAATGTAAAACTAAAATTGATATTGAAAGGTGTTCAAATCTAAATAAACTTATTAGAATAATTTTGTTGTCGAAGAATTTTGCTTCAATAAACGTAATCTCAATTTTAAACAGTTTTTTTTTTCCTTTAAGTGGCTCTCAGTTAGATAACTAATTTCATTATATTTGTCGCATAGTTCAATATAAATGCTTTGAATTTGAACGTATGTCTCTATCTGACTCTGTAAGTTCAAAAAAACATTAAATTCATTTTTTCACCCGTGCACGTTTTTTCGTTTCGGCGATTCTCATTCTGACACCATCTTTTGACGGGACAGGTACGATCTTATGAAGTTGCTTATTTATGAAACTGTTTATTTTTGACTCCCGCAGTAGGGTAGAAGCCCTGTGTAATGGACACAAAGTACACCCAGACAAGGAACAATAATTTGTGGATCACATAAAGTGGTGTCCCGTGTGGGAATCGAAGCTCTTGCGTAGCAGTTCTTATCAACTGTTTTACAGGGATATGGATAACATTGCAATTATGTTGTCATGAGGATAGACTTATTAAGGGGTTTCTTAAGTACACTATAGCACTTGGTAGTATTGTGGTGCTATTGTAATATTGTTTATAATATTATAGTATTACTGTTAGTGTGTATTGACTGATGACAGGGTATTGCAATATGATTTGATGAATATTGTATTGTGTGATTCTTATCAACTGAGTTACAATAGTACCTTGTGGTACTATTGTAGTGCTGTGTATAGCATTATAGTATTACTGTTTATGTGTATTGCATTTACAAAGTATCTTTACGGTATATATTAATTATACAAAACGTAGTTGTAACATATGAAATGATCAATAGTCCTAAATATATTACCGAGTTTCTTGTAGTACCTTGTGGTACTATTGTAATGTTGTGTACAACATTATAGTATAAGTGTTTTTGGCTATTTAAATATGTTACAAAGTATCTTTATGGTATAAGGTAATTATACCTAATTGTAATGTAGTTGTAAAATAATGAAATGTTGTATGGCAAATATTTATTAGAAGACGGGCTAGCTTCTTGTTGGCCTAGCCAATAGGTCCTCTTGGAACCAACATTGATATACAACCAGACCGAATAAGTTTGAGAATGTATGATAATTGCCATTTATTTACCAACCTGGTTGTGTTAGACTTCCTTTTATTACCAAGCTTATTGATAAGAAGTTTAGTTAGCAATCTGAGTTATCAGACGATCATGTCACTGACTTATATACATCCTGATGAAGTGGTTGTATATCCAGATATAAAAGCAGTAATATATCCTGACCTAATAATAAAGTATTTTTAAAAATAGTAGTCGTAGCAGTTCTACATTGTTCTTACTGAAAGTTTATTATCATAATACGTTAGAAATTAGTAGAACTTGCTACAATATCCACAGATTTTAATTTTATTTTCTAACACTAGCGGCTTCGCCCACGTGGATGCCAGATTGTTACCCGAAATATTTTAACGCAAAGGGTGAATTTTCAAATATACTTTTTTAGTGCTCACCTACGCTATAAAAGCAAAATTTCAAGTTTTTAACCCTTATAGTTTAGGCCCTGCGTTGATATGTCATTCAGTCAGTCAGCTTCTCCTATCTTATATAGATTTAGTTAATCACCATTATGTTGTTGAATTATAATAAAATAGTTCACAAATACCACATGCGATTGGCTAGTAGGTACTTAACATTGAAATAACATAAATACAAAAACAATAAAATCAAAATATGGAATTAGGTAAGCAAATGTTTTATGTTCAAATGAGTGGTAGCTGTAGATCCTCCGACTCCTAAATAAAATGAAATCTGTGTTTTGGCAGTCAGGATCCCATCATAATTACATAGCAATAGCGACCGGCGAAGCTTCAGAAACGTTTTTGGTTATTTCTATAATATATAATTGCCTATTTACTGTTAACACCGTGTTTTATCAGCCATGGCTGTTGCATCACAACACTAGTAGTCGATGGTACCGTTTAACTTTTAAAAACCCACGGTACCACCGGGGGGGTATGGCCAGGGGTACCGTGGGTCTGAAAGGGGCAAAACAGTAATAAATTATTAGTCTCTTTAGATTCCACCATTAAAATTCTGACGTCTCCTAGCTTTAATGTTTCCTTTTCCACATTCTTAGAGATTTTTTTGCCAATCTATGACGCCAACGCTTTTATGTAAAAAAAAATCGTGTACTAATTCATTAACTTGATATGCTTTACCAATTTTTTGGCATTTCTTATAATGTGTACATACTGGTCATATAGGAGAAAAGAAAATAAAATGGATTAGAAAATATAAAATTAGTTGCGGAGTACCTTCTCGCAAAGGTATGTGTAAAACGTGGTAATTAAATTAGACGAATCAATAGAAGAAACTACATACCTACTAACTTCACACTTTTGTTCTCCCAAGGGATAGGCGACCTCTGCTTATCCTTTGGGATTTATTTGCGTGAATTATTAAAAAACTGACTGCCCTGTTGATTCAGTGGTTAGTGACCCTGACTGCTAAGACAGAGGCCGCGGGTTGGATCACCACCCAGAATAAAATTGAGGGTGATGAGCACGATGGTAAATTCTGTCTGGGTGTAATTTATCTATGAAATGTATGTAGGTATTTAAAAATATTTATGTATGTTTATTAGTTGTCTGGTTGTCATTGTACAAGTTCTGCTTAGCGTGGGATCAGACGACGTTGTGTGAGTTGTCCTAAAGTATTATTAACAAGGTAACAAAATAAAATAATAAAGTGTTCGTATCATTAAATAATTCACACGATTAAGACCATAAAATATTTATTTAAAAATGGGTAAAAATCGCTGAAGTTCAATCAATATTAACGGCGACAATTCTAAACTTCGGACTAATGCCCAGATACCTAATCACCCAGAAAAACCCAATACAATTTTTTGTTCAACTTTGGAATCGAACTACCTACTGGCGCGTTGTGTTTGACTTGTGTCTTGCTCGCACCACACAACGCGCAAGTAAGAATAATATTATGCTTCTATCCAGAAATAAAATTTATAAAGTCGGCTCGCTCACGCACTGCACTACCTGCGCTTTACCTGATGTGCATATCCTTGAGCAGACGTAAAGCTTGATGGTTGCACCGAAGGTCGCTGTATTCACTACTAGCTGACCCTCTCAACTTCGTCTGCGTAAATTTTACCCGTTTTTGCAACATTTTTCATTGCTGCTTCGCTACTATTCGTCGTAGTCGTAGCATGATGTTATATTACGTTATCGTAGATTCCTCGATAAATAGGCAATTTAACAGTAAAATATTTTAATTGGACCAGTATTTCCTGAGATTATAGCGTTCAAACAAACAAACAAACAATAAACCTCTTTAGCTTTATAATATTAGTATAGATAATCTATATTAATATTATAAAGCTGAAGAGTTTGTTTGTTTGAACGCGGCAATCTCAGGAGCTACTGGTCCAAATTGAAAAATTATTTTCTATTGGGTAACCCATTTATCGAGGAAGGCTACGACTAATAGTAGCGGAGCTGTAATGAAAAATGTTGCAAAAACGGGGAAAATGTATGCATACGAAATTGCGCGGGACAGCTAGTTCACTATAAATGGTTATAACTATTTAAACGGGAATTAACGCGCAATATTTGCCTTTTCTCGACGTTTCGACCAGGTTGCACCGGCCGTGGTCACAAGCGAACTGTCTCAGCGATGTAGAGACTCTGTAAGGCCGATGAATCTTCACCTATCCTCACTTTTTTAGTTCTCGATCATGTTTTTGAACTATGTTTAAGGTTAACCCACCGTACACAATATTAAAACAAGCCAGCTGTAAGTAAGAGTAACTATCTTGCTTTCGATTGTACATTTTTGAGCTTTATTTGTAAGCATTATTAACTTAATTAGTAATATGTTAAGACATTTTATTATTTTTATCTTGAATAAACAAATAAAACGAAATAAGTATTTATTGTCTTACTTACTCTTTCGTGAAGAACGTAGTAAAAATCAATGTTGCACTTTTCATAAAAAAAATGTACGAAAATTATTAAAAAAAAATATATATTGATTAGTCACACAACTCAAAATGGATTAATATTGCAGAAAATGTCACTATACTTTCACACGATTATTTAGAATTGTGATGTTATTAACGAGAAATATAATGTAGGTGGGTGTCAAGAATAATAACAACTAGCGAACCTTGACTGTTGCACAAAAATTACACTGTAAATCAACCAGTTGCATAATGACATTTTGGTGCGCCATTTCGTCAATTTTGCCGATATGAATGTGAGTCTTACTGGCCATGAAATATGGACTATTTTGGATCTTGCTGTATTATAAACCAGATTTTTCAAAATTTTGGATTGTGCGGTTATTCATGCAAAGCAGCGAATTGCTTATTATTAATGAAAGTTTAAATCATAATTATAAGATGGATTACGTACCTAACCCCTTAGAAGAATACAAACCACAATTCTCATTTAGTAAGGATAGGCTAGGAAGATGCAAGACGCGGGACCCCCCCTTACCGAGACTCTCCAGCCCAGCTTCCTTGCGGAAGTGGTCGAGGGCCTATTCCCGCTGCAGGCAGAGCACGCGCCCCCGGCGATGGTCTCCGAGGATGAGACCGATGACCGGGAGGCCGACACAACTGTGCCGCCTGTCACCGAAGCGGAGGTGGGCGCGGCTGTTCTTCGAATGCGTTCGAAGAACACCGCCCCTGGGCCGGATGGGATTCCCGCCCGGGTATTGGCCCTGACCCTCGACCACATAGGGGACCGCCTCAGGGGACTGTTCGACGTGTGCCTGGCGTCCGGACGGTTCCCTGACTTTTGGAAGGCAGGGAAGCTGGTGCTCCTCCCGAAGCCGGGACGGCCTCCCGACTCAATTACGGCCTACAGGCCTATCGTGTTGCTGGACGAGGCGGGGAAGTTGCTGGAGAGGATTCTCGCTACCCGCATCGTCCGGCATTCGATTCTGTTCGGATTCTGTACGAGGACCGAGAGGGAGAGGTAATCCGCAGGGACGTCTCGTGCGATGTTCCACAGGGCTCTGTATTGGGGAAACCCCACTTCCCCTCTTGTGGAACATTGGCTACGACTGGGCCCTGCGGTGTGGCTTCCCCCCTGGGATAGGGGTCATCTGCTATGCGGATGACACCCTCATCACGGCCCGGGGTGGGAAATAAATCACAACTGTCATTTCGGTAGAAATATTTTCATGGTTTCTATGACAATAGATAAGCAAAGAGGTCTTTGTATTTTTGTATAAAATCTCTACTGTTATTCTAAACTGGCTGTGTGTAATTGGCTTAGGTAGATCCTGAATTTGAATTAGGATACGCTTTAAAATTTTGAATTTTGCTAGAGAGATTTCCATAAGAGGAAAAATCGGAAGAAAAGGCAGTGAAGCGAGAGTTCTCGAATAGCGAACAAGGAGGAGCATCTCGACTTATCGCCGTTCACCACCAATCATCTCCACCACTCCTGATTCTGTCTTGACTACAGAAACAATAAGGTTATTTTGCTACCCAATGCCGCGAGTAGAGGATATACTATGTTATCTCAGAGGCGCAAAGTATTGCCCGTTGGCTTGAAGACAAGCAGCTCCGTATTTCAGAGGGCAATGGATCAAATGCTCGCGGATTTTAAGTATAATTCCTACATGATTTACGTATATGTCGAAGCGTCAGGGTGGCCTTGTGAGCTATTAGCGGCTTAATATTCGAATTAAGTCAGTCAGTCAGTAATAAAGGCGAGCCCAATCTCACGAACAGATTGGAGTCTTTACAGCAGAGGCGTGACTTTGATGCACTTTGCGTACTCTACCGTCTGTTCAACGGGGAGTGTTCTGAGGAACTGTTTTGTTCGACATGGTGCCACCGTCACCTTTCGACCACCGTACCACTCGACATCATTCCACGTGGAAACAATGCGGTCCTGTACGGATCGATTCCGGCGTTCTTTTTCCTCCACGTACGTGTAGACTCTGGAATGAACTACCTGCTGCAGTGTTTCCCGAACGCTGCGACATGTCTTTCTTCAAACGAGGTTTAAAGAGAGTTTTCACTTCACGGTAGGCAGCGGCTTGGGTGTGTCCCTGACATTCCTGTAGTCCATGAGCGGCGGTTACCGTTTGCCATCTGCCAACGATAAGCAATAAAAAAAAAAAAAATTGTGCCATGTGAGTAGTGCTATGATCCCATTGCTAAATTTTGAGGTTTTTAATCAAAAAAGTCTGACAGGTACTACCCACAGTGTTCTTTGAGGTTCACTTTATGCTTCCTAAAGAGTTTTTAAGTGACCGAAGCAGGTGAAAATCTAATGAAGCAAGATCAGGGTCATACGGAGGATAAAACAACACATCCCAAGAATAAGAATAAGAATAAGAATTATTTATTTGTTAGACATAGGTAAAATTGCATGTTAAATTACATTTGTGGTTTTTTTTATACAATTACATTCTGTTCCTTATGTCTTACCGTTAGGTGTACAAATATTAATAAAATAACAATAACACGAAATTAAATTGACATTTGATAAAATAATTAAATACAAAAATTGATAAGATGTCACATTAAATTATATTAAATTATATTAAATTAATAAAAAAAAATTAAAAAGTTGTTTGTAATATTGAATGTCTTGATAATAATAATACTAATACCTAAATTAATAATACAGCTAAAATTCTATTACATATCAACCCATATGATGGCCCACTGCTGGGCACGGGTCTCCCCAGTAGATCCTGGGGGTAATTGCCATAATCGCCACGCTTGGCGAGCGGGTTGGCGATCGCAGTAAGGCTTTAAGTACGCAGAGGACGCTGCTGCCCGTCCTCCGGAGTGAAATCCCTTAGTCGCCTTGACGACACCCACGGGAAGAGATGGGGTGGTACTATTCTTAAGCCGGCACCACACGGCAAATAAAATTCTACTGGTCGTCACATACAGTTAGTTAATCAATTTGAAACATTCATTTCCAGGTACTCATTAATTGAATAGAAGCAGTGTTCTAATAACCATTCGCGTAGTTTTGTTTTAAATGGATTTGTTGGTAGATATTTAAACGTGTTAATAACCGCGATGGTAATTGAACTCCGAGGGTGTAAATACTAGTTGCTTTGAAATTAAACGACTGTATTTTGATCTAAAGCTGGTTATATTTAAAATTTAATGGTGACCTTATATGTCCTGTTGGTAACGAAACCATATCGCGATTCAGGAAAGTTAGAACAGCGCCATCTATCGGCATCGACAATGAACTATAACTACTTACAGTGAGTTATTACCTTAAAATGGTTGACGATTGGACATACCGCCCACCAAGGACATTATATGAGGAAATGTCCTTCCCAACATAGAAACTAACATACAATACGATTGTTCTACATTTGACCTAAAATCATACATGATCTAATTGATTGTACTACTACTAACACAAATGACAAAAGAGGTAAACATTGTAAATATAATATTTGGTTGATTTTATAACATGCAATAAACTATACAATATTAAAATCCTATAACAGAGTAAACAATAATAAAAGGTAATAAATAATAGTATAAAGTAATAAACCCTAATAGCTAACAAAAAAACGAGTATGTATAAAATTAAACTAAGTGTATAATTTGATCTAAACTTAACAAATGTATGTACAGTTATAATATAAATCGATTTAACATATGTTACACAAACTAATAATTAATCAGAAATTGGCAAGATGCACAATTTTGATGTTGGGCGTTTAAGAACCGCGGACTTCGTTCGTATGGTGACCACCCGGGTAACATTGTCATCGCCGGGATGCTTTTGAGTTATACGACCTAGTAACCATCGACACGGCGGCAAATCGTCTTCTTTTATTAGTACTACATCTCCAATCCTAGGCTCCGGAGTTTGGAACGGCCATTTGTACCGGTTCATAAGATTGGATATGTATTCCTGCGACCAACGACTCCAAAACGTTTGTACCATTCTTTGGATCATTTGCCAACGTGTGAGATAACTAATATTTGCATCCGTATAATTATTGTCAGGTACATTTACTATTGGCTCACCAATCAGGAAATGTCCTGGTGTTAATGGGAGCGGTTCGCTTGGGTCTGTTCCATTAATGACACTCATCGGTCGCGAGTTTAAACAGGCTTCTATTTTAATAAGCAGCGTGCTCATTTCCTCGTAAGTTAATGTGGAATCTCCCATGACACGCTTGAGGTGAAATTTTGTGGATTTCACCCCTGCTTCCCAAAGACCGCCAAAATTTGGACTGTGGGGGGGAATGAAATGCCATTCAGTGCCTTGTGCTTCCAACTGTTCTGCAATCAACAACTGAATGGAGGACAACTGTTGCAGTTCCCGAGACGCACCAACAAACGTAGTTGCATTGTCACTCCAAATTTTGGCACAGTGACCGCGTCTCGACACGAACCGTTTAAACGCCGCTAAAAAGGCTGGTGTACTCATATCGCTTACTACTTCCAAGTGGAGAGCGCGGGTGGCCATGCACACAAACAAACATATGTACCCCTTATATGAACGATGGCCCCGACATTTTGTTGTCCTAATGTTTATTGGGCCAGCATAGTCTACCCCACTATTTATAAAGGGTCTAGCCGGGGTACATCTCACAGACGGAAGTGATCCCATAAATTGATTCCTCGTTTGAGCCCTTTGTTTGGCACATGTTACGCATTTATGAACATGTTGTTTAATCAGATTTTAAGCGCCTAAAATCCAATAAGCGGATCTTATGTAGTTGGCCATCACCTGAGGTCCTGCGTGAAGCGTTCTCAAATGAGTATCCGCCACAATGAGAAGAGAGAAGTGATTAGAATTTGGAAGTATGATGGGTGTTTTTACAGACTCATAAAGTGACGACTTTTCAATCCTTCCCCGAGCTCTCATAATTCCTTTGTCATCGAGAAAAGGACAGAGTGGTTTTAATTTACTATTTTTTAATGTAATATAGCCTTTTTTCTCTAGTTCTGTATATTCTAATGTAAATGCTTCTCTTTGAGTGACCTTTATACAGCATTCCAATGCCTCGTCGATTTCTCTTTTATGTAAATAGGCTTTATTTTTTGGTTTAGAGAGAAACCGCCTACAATATGCAATCACTCTAAGCATCCTTGCTAAGTTTGAAAATCTCTCAAATAGAGATGATTCTGGACCTGTTGCTGTGTGTCTTAATAGATTGTTCTAAATCAGTTTCCAAATCTGTTGACCTTTTGTACTCTATATGCCCTTTTAATAACAAAGGTCCCGAAAGCCATAAGGTATTTTCCAGAAATAAGCTAGGCAATAAACCTCTAGAGGCACAGTCTGCTGGATTCTCACTAGTGGATACGTGATACCACTATGACGATTTCATTGTCGTTAATATTTCCGATGTTCTATTCGCCACGAACGTCTTCCATTTGCTAGGGTGACGACTAAGCCAAGCCAGCACCACGGTGGAATCAGTCCATGCAGTTATTTTATCTTCAGCAATGTTCAAGATTTGTGCGCTCTCAGCAAGAAGTTTTGACAACAACACTGCTCCGCACAATTCTAGGCGAGGGATACTTATTTGCTTGATTGGAGCCACTCTAGTTTTTGCAACCAACAATGAGACGTGCACCTTACCCGTGGCCCTAATTATGCGTAAATAAACTACGGCTGCGTAAGCTAATTAGGCGTCGCAAAAGCCATGAAGTTCTAGCTCGTCACCTGATATGGTACCAAGCCAACGCGGAATACGAACTGAGGTAAGTAAATTCAACTCCTTACGGTAAGTACTCCACTCTTTGGTTAATTCTTCAGGTAATTTATCATCCCATCCAACGCCTGTAAGCCACAACCTTTGTATAAATATCTTAGCTACAACCACACTTGGGGCTAACTATCCGAGTGGATCAAACAGTCGAGCTATATCTGATATTATTGACCTTTTAGTTACAGCTGCAGTCGTCGGCGGAGGGAGATTTACAGAGTACTGAAAAGTATCTGCGTTGCGGTTCCAGGTGAGTCCCAAAATTTTTATTGTACTATCAAGTTTAATTTCTACATCCTTTTCTTCTCCTTTAATGGTATTTAGTGTTCCATTGTTCTCCATTACATCCTTCTTTTCCTTGCTTATCTTTGTCCTAGTATTTTCAATTTTATTTATTTGTTCTAATATGTCCTTATTATTCGTATTCCACTTTTGTAAAGTAAAACCCCCTTTTTGTAGTAAATTTGTTATTTGTGTATATATTTCTATTCCTTCATTCACACTGCTACATCCAGACATTAAATCGTCCATATAAAAACAATTCATGAGCATATCTGCAGCCCTTGGGTACATTTCACCTTCATCTATTGCGATCTGTTGCAGAGTCTTAACAGCTTGATAAGGAGCTGACGCAGTTCCAAAGGTCACTGTTAAGAGTTCATAATCTTTGATAGGTTCTTGACAACTGTCCCGCCAAAGAATACGCTGATACATAGAGTCTTCTTCGGCAACGCTAACTTGTCGGTACATTTTGACTATGTCCGCTACTAGTGCAATAGAATGAGCTCTCCATTTCGTAACAGTGTGCCTCAAATCAGCCTGTAACGTCGGTCCAATCATCAGGGTATCATTAAGAGAAATAACGTTGCAGTTTTTCTCTGATGCGTTAAAAACTACCCGAACTTTAGTTGTGGACTTGTCCTCTCTGATAACAGCATGATGCGGTAGGTAAACTGCATTTTTTCTTTTATTATCAGGTTCTGTAACAACTCGCATATGTCCTAATTGTATATATTCTTTAATTACTTCCGCATATTTTTCCTTCAACTCTAAGTTCCTATCTAATCTTTTCTCTAGAGATTTAAACCTTTTTTCAGCTATGGCTCGAGAGTTGCCTGGTACACTGCTACGGGGAGTATCTTCTCGAAACGGTAATTTGACTACGTATCTCCCATCGGTATCTCTTTTTGTTGTCCTTTTGTAAAATTCTTCACATTTTAGTTCTTCCGGTGTAAATATTTTTCTTGTAGATAAATTTTCTTCTATTTCCCAAAATTTCTTTAAGTTATCTTCCTCTACATGTGTATGCATTACGTTTATATGTCTTTTGTAATTTCCTATTTCTTTTGTACTGCAAAAATCTACTGGACTAATGACTGTACCTGAAAGAACCCACCCTAAGGCGGTATTTTGAGCAATAAGAGAACCCGAAGGGCTTTTTATAATGCCCTCCTTGATAATGCAGCTATAGGCATCAGCACCCAACAATAAATCTATTTTATTGGGCATGTTGAAGTTTGGATCAGCTAATTTCAGGTTGTTGATATGGACCCAATCAAAACTCTTCATACATGCGCTGCGTTCAGGTAAGTAAGAAGTGATTTTAGGTAATACGTAGGCATTTAAATTAAGCCTAAATTCCGGATCTTGTTGCGACATGATTGTTAATTGAACCATGTGCTTGGCAAGTGTTGACTTATTATCACCCAAACCGGAAACTTGTCCGTGAATCGAAATTTTTTTTAAGTTGAGTAATTGTACAGTGGCCTCAGTAATAAAACATGCTTGCGAGCCTTGGTCCAACAAAGCTCGAATAAACTGATATTCTCCTGTCCGAGACTCGGCCTTTATGAAGGCCGTAGCTAGTAAAACTTGCCTAGGCTTGGGAATCCTGCCCGTTGATAAACATGACACTATCGGGGAAGTACTGGCTGATGGATTACTGGAATCGCCAGTTGCTGTTTCAGTGTTCTCTTGATGCTCCGGCTCTCCGCTGGAATGCAGTAAGGAATGATGGCGCTTATGACACAGTTTACACGTTGTAAGCTTTTTACAGTTGTATACTGTGTGATTACTTCCTAGACAATTGAAGCAAATCCTATTTTTAGCTACAAAATCGCGTCTGTTCTGGGTGGACTGTTTTGCAAATGCCTTACAAAAACATAGCTTGTGCGATTCCGAACAGTATTCGCACTTCAAATTAGTGGGGGGTGTTGTGGCTAACATTGCCCTTGCGTGTGGGCCTTTACTAACTTGATGCTGAGTTCTTTTAGGTAAAAAACATTCTAACGCGCGAAAACGGTTTTCTATAAAGGATTTAAATTGATCCAAAGTAGGTAACTCGTTATTGGAGTCGTTGTTAGTATGTAATTCCCATTGTTTCCGTGTTTCAGGATCTAACTTAAATGTTATGATGTGGATAATAATAGTGTCCCAAGTGGAAACATCTATGTTTAAATTAGTAAGTGCGTTTAGGCAATCTGTCGTTGTGTCGAGAATCCCCTTTAAAACATCAGCTGATTCAACTAGCACGCGCTTTTGTGCAAATAAACGGTTTAAAATGCAATTAGCTAAATATTTTTTATTGTTATATCGTTTGATCAAAAGTTCCCAACACTGTAAATAATTTGCATCAGTTATGGGCGTGTGTCTAATAAGTTGCTCGGCCTCACCCGTCAGATGAGTTTTCAGGTAATGCAACCTTTGTACGTTATCCAACGCATTATTTTTGTGAACGAGTGAAATAAACAAATCGTGAAACGTTGTCCACTCATCATATTTACCTGAAAGTGTAGGTAAAGAAATTCTAGGCAACTTTATGAAACTGTTAGATTTACTGGGAATACTAGTTTGTTGTGGAGTTTCTCGTATAGGCTGTAGTTTTCCTAACTTTGTTTTTATTAAACATTTATAAGTTATGTAAGTATCTTCAGTTGTATCGTATATATCGCCAACCTTTTCCTCAATATCATCGAGATTAAAATTTTCGTATAATTTAGTATTAGCAGCTTTAAAGGACGACCAATCATTTTCTAATAAATCTAATTTAACTTCTATATATTCCGCAGTTAATCTCTCCTTTGGGCTCTTTTTAAAATTTGTTAATCCTTTAGTAATTAGAAGTTGATATTCTTTTAAAACATTAAGTGACCCTTCCATTTTCTTTATAACAAAAATGTACTAACAAATTGTATTAATAACTATAGTATTCTTAACAAATTCTAAAATTTTCACACACAAGCTATCAAGCAACTACCACTAAACTGTAACATTTGTATTACACAATCAAATATAATAATAATAATAATAATAAAGCCTTTTTTTTTCCGAAAATACTACAAATCTGTTGATACCCTTTTCTACAGGTTACATTATTATAGTATGTCTCGCAATTCGGTGTGCCTCTTGGCATAGGCCTCCTCCAGCTCTCTCTACTGAGCTCTATCCTCTGCGACTCTGGTCCAGTATGGTTCCAAGGTTAGGCGGATATCGTCATTCCATCTTGTTTTTGGACGCCCCTGTCTTCTAGTGCTCTCCCTTGGGTACCATAAGGTTACTTGTTTGCTCCATTTATTTATTTTGCAACGTAGCATATGTCCTGCCCAACCCCATTTCAAATGCTCTATACGAGTTATTATGTCTGCTATTTTAGTTTTCCTTCTTATTTCAGAGTTCCTGATTTTGTCACTGAGTCTGACTCCCAACATACTTCTTTCCATTGCTCTTTGTGCTTTAGCTAGTCTTTCTCTGTATTTGTCCGTTAATGCCCATGTCTCACAGCCATACGTCATGCACGGTAGAATGCAGGTGTTGAAAGTCTTTCTCTTGATATGCATGCTTAAATCTTTGTTCTTCATTATCTCTTTAAGAGACCAGTATTTTTTCATTTTTTCATTTCATTTCGGGTAGCAATCGGGCATAGAGACCACGTTCCCCCGTTTTTTATAAAACTATTATAAGTCCTAACATGCAACAACTTAAGCTAATTTCTCTAAGTCTAAACACAACACGCAAAATATTTTACAAGTTACAAATCACTAAAATATTTTCTAAGTCCCAAGTTTTTCTATAATATTGCTAAGTTGAAATCTTCTTCACTATAAAGTTCAAAATTGCTCGAAAAAGTTTCGCAATTCGATGTAAATTTAAAATTGTACTCACAGAAATTCACTGCACTCACTGTTACACCTCCTTATTAAGTTGACGATAGTGGCGCCACCTCTGGCGACACGTTGTACTACTCGATTCGCTCGCTACCGCTTACTCCGTAATACAGCGCCGTCTTTATTGCAATGTTCTTTGACGTTTCTTGTTGACGAACTTGTTTTCGCACAAAAACATCACTTTGGCAAAACTCCCACGTATTCTAGCTGCAGCGATCCACTGCGAATACGGGCGGATTGCAGGTCCAAGACGCGCCGAGGAGCACTGCTCAAAAAGTGGACAATCGGTGTCCAATCCGGGTCGTAGGACCAATGTTAATAACCGCGATGGTAATTGAACTCCGAGGGTGTAAATACTAGTTGCTTTGAAATAAAACGACTGTGTTTTGATCTAAAGCTGGTTATATTTAAAATTTAATGGTGACCTTATATGTCCTGTTGGTAACAAAACCATATCGCGATTCAGGAAAGTTAGAACAGCGCCATCTATCGGCATCGACAATGAACTATAACTACTTACAGTGAGTTATTACCTTAAAATGGTTGACGATTGGACAAAACGAATTAGGGAGCTTATTATAGATTTGTATTGCCATCTGGAACACATTTCTTTTTACTAGTTGAAGCCTACAGTATTCAACAACCAGTTTTTCTTGTACCGCACATCTAAGTCTTCTGTTGGATGCATCTTTCATTTTCTTAAAGTGTTCAGGATACTTTTTCACAAATAGACAGATTTGCAAGATGTACAAAGAGGGTAGGGGTAAAATTTTAAATTTCAAAAAGTATGGTTTTCAAGATTGCATTCAAGATTGATTGAAATGTAGCCCAACGATTGCTCTTAGGCACTTCTTTTTGAACTTTAAATACTCTATCCGACTCAACAGCGTTGCCCCAAATAATCAAACCGTATTGTAAAACTGATCCAACATATCCGTGGTAGGCATTTAATGCAATTTCTACTGAAGATCTTTCCCTAAGATGTCTTAATGCAAAAACAAATCTGTTTAACCTACAGCACACATCATCAATATGTAGTTTCCAGTTGCAGTTATTATCTATTACCAAGCCTAGGAATTTCGTTGATGTTACCTCTTGTAAGGGGATGCCGTCGTAATTTATATTAAGTTTTAATGGCTCCAACTTAGGGCTTTGAAATTGAATAACCGTAGTTTTTTTTACATTTACCTGCAAGTTATTACTTGCGAGCCATTCAATAATTTGTTTAGCAGTTTTATTTATTTCTGCTTCATAGGATTCTCTATCTTTACATTTGATTACAATTGTTGTGTCATCTGCGAATAAAATTGACTCGTGTAGTGTTGTATCGGGTAGATCGTTTATATAAAGTAGAAATAATCTAGGCCCGAGTATACTACCTTGTGGCACACCAAAGTTATTTGCTCTATATTCCGATAAGCACTTCGTTTTTAATAAGCTTTTGGTCCATGAAGATATTTCCGTACATTGGAATCTTTCATCAAGATAACTACGGAACCAGTTGTTTACAACCCCTCGCAACCCATATTTATATAATTTGTTTATTAGCCTGTTATGGTCGACAAAATCAAAAGCCCTGCTCATATCGAAGAACAGGGCAGCCACTGGTATGCCGTCATCAATACACTTTAGAATAGGTTTCACTAGTTTGAACATGGCCAAAGTGGTAGATTTATTTTGTTGAAACCCGTTTTGTTCTGCTTTAATTATATTTGTTTTGTCACAGTATTGGTCCAGTCTCCTTAACATGACTTTTTCTATAATTTTAGAGAGAATCGGTATAAGGGTAATTGGTCTATAATTTTGGGGGTCTTTTATGTCCCCTTTTTTAAATAAAGGTTTAACCACCGAGTATTTTAATCCTTTGGGAAATACTCCTTGTGTAAATGACATGTTAATAATGTGACATAAGGCCGATGAGATATAAGTGGCTATCTGTTTTATTAAATGCGTCGGTAATTCATCATAACCCGTAGACCTCGTGTTTTTCAGTGATATAATGGTTCCGTAGAGTTCATGTGGGGTTGTAGGGTTAGTGAACATACTGGTAGTACTACTATCAAACGGTATGCTTTTAGGCAAATTAACTTGTTTTAGATTTGTTATGTCAATAAAATAATTATTTAAGAAATTCGCAATGTCGTAAGGTTGATTTATAATTTTGCCCTCATATTTTAGCTCATTAATATTGTTTAAATTATGTTGATCAAATGTATGATTTTTTATAATATTCCAAACTGTTTTACACTTATTTGTCGAGTTTTTGATAATCTTTGCATTGCCTATGCTTTGAGACCCTTGTACGAGTATTTAGCGTTTTAAAACGCGAGTATAGTTTTTATATTTATTATTGGCTGTAATTTTGTTTTCTGCGGTAAAGTGACGCATATAGTATAACCTTCTTTTCGTAACACATGATTTTTTTATACCTTTCGTTAACCATTTGGTTTTATTTGATTTTCTGTTTATTTTTACTTTAATTTTAGGAAAACATAAATTAAAAATTAGCAATAATATGTCATGAAATTCGGCGAAGGCTTTGTTTGTATCAATTTCGGCAAAAACCTCTGTGAAACTCATACAGGAAACGTAATCTTTAAACTTTCTTATGTTGTCTTGACTATAATCTCTTTTTATTTCATACCACGTCAGCTTTGCCTGTTTGACTTTTTGTTTTATTTCTATGATCTGTCCTGTGTTATATTATCAGAGAGACATAGCTGGTGAACACCGCTATTTGCTGATGGAATATTACTAATTATCTGATCAATACATGTTTGTTTTCTTGTTGGAACCTTAATGTGAAAAAACATGTTGTGGCTCAAAATAAGCTCAGAAAGGTATTTTGAGTGTGGTGTGACCTTTAACATATTTATATTCAAATCCCCCGCTATCACTATACGAGTTTTGTTCCCTCGAGTAAGCTTGGTGAGTAGTGCATCTAATTTGTTAAAAAATACATTTATAATAATAATAATTCATTTATTTAAGTATCAGTGACTCATTTTGGTTAGTAACAATTTATACTTATTTACTATGTTAGTAAAACAATAATAATTTAATAATTTAATTTAACTAAGTACCTATTGAAATAACATCAGTAGGTACACAGTCTATCGCCACACTACTCCATGCGAGAGAGAACTGCAACGGTTAACATACCGACAGTCTAGTCTGCTAGCTATCATGTTTAGGATGCTATTGGTACCGCACCTCACTCTACGCACCAGGGATGCGCACCTTTTCCTCATTGTTGCATAAAAACAATCCACGTGCGCTTCCGCAAACATCCCTGACGCGCTACAGAAGCGCGGCAGCCTCAATAACACCCTAAACGCATTATTATATTGTACGCGGAGGGCGCTGTACGATGCCTGCGTGTATGACGACCACAGGCTGCATGTATAAAAAGAGGTGCAATATGCACGGAATAGAGTTATTTTAACATCTCTGGAGCACCGCGCAAACCTGCGGGCAATCATATTAGCCCTCACAGACAGCGCCCTCCTTTCCCTCTCAATATCATGATCATCTTTGAGGTCTGGGGTAAGTACATGGCCTAGGTATTTAAATGTAAATACTCGTTGCAGAGTATTTCCATTAAGCGCAACAGGTGGTATATAATTAGTACATTTATCCCCTACCCCAAATACCATGATTACACTTTTTTTGACATTGTATGTCAGTCCATGCCTTTCAGCATATGTCTCACAAATATGCAAGAGCTTTCTCAGACCGCTGATCGAAGGGCTCAGCAGCACCATGTCGTCCGCGTAGCTTATGTTATTTACACACACTCTGTCCACATGACAACCGACCCTGGTGGTGCTGAGCTCCTCGATCAGCTCGTTTACATATAAATTGAAAAGCGTTGGAGAACTTAGCCCCCCCTGTCTCACCCCGCACTCCAACCCATAAGGACAAGATAGTTCACCCATCCATCGAACGTAATTGATCTGGTTTCCATACAAATATTTAAAAATATTTATTACTACTATTGGCACTTCAGCCTTTTCTAATTTTTGCCATAACCTGTCATAAGAAACCAGATCAAATGCACGGGACAGGTCTAAGAAACACCCGTAAATAGGGGTCCTACGGTCAGTGTAGTAGGTGACAGCGTGCTTAAGACCCAGTATTGCAGTCTCAGTGGACAGGCCCGGTCTGAAACCAAACTGGTTGTCGTGTGGTCTAAAAAAGATGTTAAGTTGGGTGTTAAGTACGCTATCAAAAACCTTAGAGATAACTGTGGCTAGGGAAATAGGTCTGTAGTTATTTTGATCAGCAAGATCGCCAGTTTTGTTTTTTACCACAGGTACCACCACCGTTTGTAGCATCTCGTTAGGCATATAACTATGAGTCATACATAGGCTATAAAACATTGACAAAACTCTAGCCATATGGGGACCCGCATACTTCAGATGTTCAATGCTGAGACCGTCGTGTCCCGGAGATTTTCCCTTTGTCATACAGTGAATTACTTTCGCAATATCTTTACAAGTTATTTTAATCCCAGGTTCCACGACAGTCTCAGCATTGGGCATGCTTTGGGAGCAACCTAATAAAGGTTTAACCATAAAGTGATCCCTAAAAAGATCAGCAATTCTTTTCGGGTCACTTAGGCCCCCGACACTCACTGGTAGGCCCGGTTTACTATGCATTTTATTTGTACTGTTCCAAAACGCCCGAAAATCATTTCTAGAGTGATGCGAGGCAAGGATGTCCATTTTTAATTGTTCTTCATGGTCTTGACACCATTTTAATCGAGATTTGAAAATTTTCCTAGCCTCACACATCTCAATATAATAGCTCCCGGTTGTCGGTTTACCGAAGCATTCCCACACAGCATACTTTTGCCTGGCCACCCCGTGAGCCTCGGCGACATACTTATTCCATCCTACTACTCGCTTTTTCCTACCACACCTACGGCTTATACGACCTACAATAGCTGCTTCCCTTAAGGAAATAACTATATCATTATACAGTTTATCTATTACAGACCTGTGACCGTAGTCATTACACATGTGATCACTGCAATTACACATTTCACGTGGAAAATCAATAAGCCTCAATCTGTCATGACATTCTCTCTGATATGTATCAATTTGCTGTGGAGACCTTTGACCCCAGAGTACATTATTTCTACACATATTCATTACTGATGTCTTCGCCGGTATCACATTAAGATCACAGTCTATAGCGAGGGGGAAATGATCGGACCATAGCACATCGTACAATACACACACTGACTCAACTGACTTTTTAGCCGCTTTAGTTATTATACAATGGTCTAACCAACGTTTCGAGCCATTAGCTTCGCTAATAAAAGTGTATGTATCAGACGATATGCCTAATAACTCAGTATCGATACAAATCCACTCCTGCTCTGTACAAATCTCCAATAGTTCACTATAAAATCTTTCAGTAGGGTGCGCATTAAAATCCCCTAGAACATAGACATTTTCAACGCCACAACAATCTACAATAGCACTCACCGAGCTCATGGTATCCGTAAAATCCGTCAGGTTAGCCAAAGAATCCGTGGGCATGTACACACTGAACACTAAGAACGATTTGTCTTGTATAACAACCTTAATCGCACATAGACGCGGGTTATCACATTTTATCACGGATACATTCGTAAACACACTTCGCTTCCATAGCAGAGCGACGCCACCGTGCGGTCGTCCCCGCAACATACCTGCCGTAGTATCCACAGCGGAGACTCCCACGTACGCAAAGTCATCATGAATGGAACTGAGAAACGTTATTTCCTCCGGCAACAACCACGTCTCTTGTAAGGCTATGATGTCACATGAAATGCATAAGTCACGGATACTCTGCACCGACCTTTTGACGTTCCTGCAATTAAAAGAGACAAATCTATAACAGCCGCTATCCATCAGTTTGATTTTTTAAGGCCGACTTGTAAGAATTTTCATCCTTATTGCGTTTATATTTGTAGTGTACAAACTGCCTAAAAATAACACCCTCTGGCCAAAGGTTTGTATCTAAAAACATAGAAGTTTTGCTATATGGAACAACAAACTTATATGCATCATGCTCCGTGTGTCGTTTTATATTCAGCTTTTCCAGTTTGACAGTTTCCATTGTCTTTTTATAAATATAATCAACAATATCCTTCTCACAAGTATTCTTATGAACATTGGTTATGAATATTGGTAGTTTTTTATCTGCTGCTCTAAACTTGTCCTCTGAATGAACGAGAACAGTTCCAGTTTTACCTGATAGCCGAGGTTTACCCTTCTTTTTATTTTGTACTAACGTCCAATCCTGTGATTTGATAACGGACGCGTAAGAATTATTACAAGCTGCGTGAGTCATCTGAGCGGTCGGATTATTATCAAGTAACGGTGGTGGGGCTTGCAATGCGCTAGATCCCGGCGCGGGAGGAGCGGCGGGTGCGGGCGGCGGCGGTGCGCGCTCGGTCAGCGAAGGCGCGGGGGGCGCGGTGACCTGCGCCGCTCCGCCGCTCGGCAGCTCGCATCGGTCGTCCGTTGGAGTTAAATTTATGTCGGAGTTTGGAGTTCTATAAATACATAATATTATTAAGTTTGTACCAGATAACTGAATTCCACAACATTCAAAGTGTTTTTCAACTGCATAGTCTGATGTTAATTCTAGATTACTACATAAAATTTCATTCTTAGTCAATATACAGACTTCTCCCCTTTTCTTTGTTGATCTAGAGAAACGCGAGCTTAGAGAGAATCCATTTATTTTGAGATTGTTTTCATGGCCCGATTTTATAAATGTTTCACTTAAACATATTATTCGTACCTCTATGCCGCTTATAGTAAGTTCGTTTAAAGCGGAAACAACTATATCTTGTTTATTGAGTATGCCTGCAATATTTTGGTGTAAGACTGTTAAACTGCTTTCCTTCAACTTACGCACGAAAAAACTTTTGATTTTTGTTAGCATTGTTAGTGTGCTTTATGTTTAAATCTGAGTGAAAACTGGTTTTATGCAACTGTTCCGGTATTCTATTTGGCACTTAATTTGAATATGATAAAAGCGAACTACATTTATAACATAAGGTTTTGTTTTTACCTGGCGATGATTGAAAGTTCTGTCGATATTCCATTGAGTCAATTTTTATATTAATATTATAACACAAATCTGTCAAGTATTGGTCACGCTTCCCAATAAAGTTGTTATGAGTTTCAACATAGACACCTTTACTGAAATTCTGCGAGTACAGTCGTAGATAAAAATTAATCATATTTTCGTTTAAGTGTTTTCCGTACTAAACTGGAACTATAAATACCTTTTTAAGATGTTTCATTAGGTGTAATATGTTAGATATGTTTGAGAGTAACCGTATTGGGTTATGATCATGGGTACCAATGGAAAGAATTAGCACATCTTCATTTGAGAGACTTTTACTATTGTCTTCTAGACATTGTAATAACTGCGTGGAAGATGCATTTTGCAGTATAAATCCAAACGGTTGGTACCTGTCATTCCAGGTATTTTTTCGTGAATCTTTTAATTTTAACGATAAACCGGCTGCCTGTTCATTTCCTATTATCATAATTTTATACAAAAACCCATAACTTAACTTATTACTAAAACCATTTTGTTGATTACAAGTATTCTGAACCGTATGATAATTCTGTTCATGTCCGATAGATGTCGCGTCTTGCTTGTTGGTCGTCACAGCGAGCTGGCAGTCGCCCGCATTGATATTTTTTAATAGGTCCTTCTGTTCCTCGCTAGGTGGCGGTGTTTTCAACGTGTGTTCTGAATCGTTCGACTCCACGTCGTCGATGTGGTTAGTTTTTTGTTCTTTGACGGTGCGGTGATTGTGAGGGTATCATTACCAAGTTTAAGTTGGATTTGTGTCGTGTTAAAGTTCTTGGATTTTTAGTAGTAGATAACGGCGTCGACATCAGTTTAATGCTATTATTCGTTAAATTCAAATCATCTACTCCGATTGTTTTAAATATTTTAATTTTACTTTTATATTCCTCTACTGTTTTCTGTAAATTATAATTTTCTGTTATCAAATTTTCGATTTCCTTGTTAGCACTGTCTAGGTTGGCGCGAAGATCTTGTAACTGTTTTTGTAGTTGTGAAATGCGGCTCAGATCTTCTATGGATTCATTCGGTAAGCTAAAATCACTATCAGAGTTATTTTCGTAAGATGTTGCATTTCGTAAGTTTAGATTCGACAAGTTCTGTTTTCTTAGAATACGAGTAGTTCTACGTTTCCTTGTGTTTATATTTCTGTAGCTGTTATTAATTTTTTATAGAAAAACTTGTTTATCAGTATCCTTAAAAAGAGACGTTTACAGTGAGCTCGATATCATTCGATTACAAATCCGTCCCATAACAAATCTGATCACATCAACACTTTTTATATATATATATATAATGCAAGATTGTAAAATGCATTTAAGGATTGCCTCTTTCTGATAACAAGGTTTGTGTGTATGCACTGTATAGTATTTATATAATGTGTAGAACACTCGTTATGTCACTTTTTGCAAGGCACTGTTTGAATTTTATAACGAAAAACTGGCAGAGTAAAATGTTATTTATAAAGATTTGAGTTATTACTTTGTATCCTATTGCGCTTTAACTGTTTTTTTTTTTGTATATGTCACTTCTATCTTTCGTTCGTGATGTATTTTTCTCAGTTTTGTTTAGTTCCCAGCCAAGCTCTCTCAATTTTGCTGAATGGCTATTGATCAGTGCGGTCTGGCGTTGTCGTGATGTAACACCACGCTGTTCCTGTTCACCAGCTCCAGCCGGTTTTCTCAACGGCTTCTTTTAACCTCATCAGTTGCTGACAGTAGAAGTCAGAATCGATAGTTTGACCCGGCGGCAAAAGCTCATAGTGGACGATCCCTTTCCAATCCCACCATACACACATGTAGTGATAATTCTTACCTCTTTATATATATGTCCTTGTAGGGTTATTTCGTAGCATTTCCGTATATTTCCCATTGTTTTATTTCGCCATTTTTAACATATGTCTTATTAAATATCTCTGTAATACTTATTGTGAACATTATTTTTGATAAATCAAATCTGTCATGTCGACAAATATTTCTTATGGTTTCTATGACAACAAGATAAGCATAGAGTTATTCGTAAAGTATGAACTACATTTTGAAACTGGCTGTGCGTAAATCCTAAATTTAAAATAAGATATGCTTTAAAATTTTAAATTGCTTCTAGAGAGTTTTCTTTATGAATAAAAATCCGAAGAAAGGGCAGTGAAGAAACAGCTCTCTAAAAGAGAAGGCAAACTCTCCAAGTGGAAATTAAGAGAAAGAGACCATTCCTACCGGCGCGGCGCCGCCTCTCTACCTACCGGCGTCGCCTCTCTACCTACCGGGCCGCCTCTCTGCCTACCGGGCCGCCTCTCTTATATACCGGGCCGCACCTATACGACGCGTCGCACCTCTACCTGCCGACGCCGCGCCTCTACCTACCGGCGGCGCGCCCCTACATACCGGCGCCGCGCCTCTACCTATCGGTGCCGCGCCTCTACCTACGAGCGCCGCATCTTTACCTACCAGCACTGCATCTCCGCCAGCATCGGTTTTTTAAATTTACTTTAATTTTAAGTAGTTTTTAAGTCCTTTATGTAAATATAGTCATATCTTAAACCCTACACTTTCATTTCACTACATACAGCATCACTTTGTTCCGAGTCAGGTCGGGCTTTGCCACGGTCTGTGGGGCTTGTCCATGCTTCGACCACGATCTTTTTCGGACATTCTTATCGGAAGTGATCCATCTGTTATCACCCGTAATCAACTGTTTAAGAAATGGATCGGAATTGTTACGTTTCAACAAAGAATTGCAAATCGAAACACATTGTATTAAGTGTGTCTTAGTGAGATCATATGGTACCTAAATATGAAGTTTTGGTTATACCCAGACTTTTGTAATTGACGTAATACTGTTTGTATTTTTGATCAACATCCAGTTCTTTAGCAATATCATATTAAAGTAAAGGATTGAACTATTTAACATTATATAGATTGCACAAGATTACCACAAAACGGGAATAATGCACAATCAATTTTCTAGAAAATAGAAAACATAGGTGGTAGTTACGTACTGAACAGTGTAAAAATAATTCAGATCACCCTTTATGACATGACCTAATGACTGTTAGCGAGATGATAACAGCCTGAACCGACTTTTTACGTGCACTATCACTATGCTATACTACTTCAACATTTAGGTTAAAAAAGTTTTAAATATCTAGTAATAAGTAATAATTATAATCGCGCGAACAGCGTAAGCCCACAAAATTGAAGGATAAAAATTAAAGAACCCCCAATACGTTCCAAACCCTTTCTTTACCATTTAATAAAATAGTAAAACAAAATAAATGTTGAATACCTCATAATTACTTAATTATTGACCTTCAAACAGGACGAGTTTATTATATAACTGTCTTTTCGTAGATTTATTTTTAAATTTCTCGTTAAATAATGTAAACGTATATATTAGATTAACTAAATGGTTTTCAGTAGGTACTTGATCAAACTGATGGTTGGTTATGCAATTAAAAATATTACTATTAATAAAATAACGCAAAATCTTAGTAGTAATGTAAAATTTATTTACTTGGTGTTAAGATTTTGTGATTTATTTATTATTTCTTTTATAACTATTTCAGCAACTTTGCATACTTGTATAGAATCCTTTGAGGCATACACTTAACCGCCTTTGTCCATAAACATAACAATATAGGTATATGTAGTTATTACAAATATGCATTCTCTTTTCCCCGGTTATCTGTTTCATATATCGAGCACGATCAATTCGCCGACAAAATCCCCTGTACCACGACATTTATTTGTTTTTGTGTTATTCAATCGTTTGACTTTCATTGCGTACTTTCAACGTATGAGACGATGACATATCGTCTGCCCTCACGCGTCTGCCCGCGTTCGGGTAGTGCACTCAGACACTTCCCCCGCGTACCGCGCCAGTCGGCCACCGCAGCAAATGTCATCGCACGCGCGAACCGGTGCCGTTCGAAGTACAAAGACAGGAATGAACTATTTTTCTTGGCTGGCACCGACTCCAAAAAAAACTGATAATAAATTATAAATAGGTATATAAGTAGGTATCAATAATTTCGTTGATTGTTCATTAATTTGCTTTGCTTTGAATTTAATATAATATTATTTTTTACTTTTTAGTTTAAGTTTGTACACGTAGGTATAGTTTTGTAGGTGGGTTTTGTTCTTTTTTTCTAAAAAAATAACTTTATTTTTAGATTTTTAGTAGTAAGTAAGCGTAGTACTTTAATGTTCTTTACTTTAAATTAATTACAATATTATTTTCTACTCTTTAGTTTAAGTTTTTACACGTACATATAGTTTTGATGTCGGTTTTGTTTTTTTTTTTTAAATTTCTTTATTTTTGGATTTTTAGTGGTGTGTAAGTGCAGTACTTTAATGTTTTTTGCTTTCAATTAATTATAATATTATTTTCTACTCTTTAGTTTAAATTTGATAACGTAGGTATAGTTTTGAAGTCTTTTTTTTAAATAACATTTTTTTTACTTTTAGTAGGAAGTAAGTGAATTTTTGTTCATATGTAAGATGGGTAGACCTACTAAAAACGCTGCTCGTATGAGACAGTGCCGTTTAGAAGAAAGAACTGACGAGAGGGAAGGTCGTTTAAATAAAAGTCGGGAAAGAAATGCTATATATATTTCAAATGAGAGTGATGAGCAGCGGACTTATAGACTATCTCAGATGAGGTCATACATGAAATCATCAAGACTTCAAGAAAGTTCTGAAAGTCATGCTCAACGACTCAGTTTGATTCATGAACGTTTAGCAAACGAAACTGAAGAACAACGGTCGCGTCGGCTTAGTTTGATTCACGAACGCTTATCAAACGAAACAGGAGAACAACGGTCTCGTCGACTTAGTTTGATTAACGAACGCTTGTCAAACGAAACCGAAGAGCAACGTTCTCATCGACTTGGTTTGATTTACAAACGTTTGTCCAACGAGACCAAGAAGCAACGTTCTCATCGTCTTGGCCTGATTCACGAACGTTTGTTAAGCGAGACCGAGAAGCAACGTTCTCATCGTCTTGGTCTGATTCACGAACGTTTGTTAAGCGAGACCGAGAAGCAACGTTCTCATCGTCTTGACCTAATTCACGAACGTTTATCAAACGAGACCCAGGATCAACGTTCTCATCGTCTTGGCCTGATTCACGAACGTTTATTAAACGAGACCGAGGAACAACGTTCTCATCGTCTTGGCATGATTCACAAACGATTGTCAAACGAGACCAAGGAACAACGTTCTCATCGTCTTGGCATGATTCACGAACGATTGTCAAACGAGACCAAGGAACAACGTTCTCATCGTCTTGGCATGATTCACGAACGATTGTCAAACGAGACCGAGCAAGAACGATCCCATCGTCTTCGATTGATTCACGAGCGTTTATTAAATGAGTCGGCCGAATCCAGATCGACTCGATTAGATGCTATGCGACAAGCTAGTCACAATCGCAGGAACGTGTGTTCTGTAAATGATTTTGAACAGGCTATAAACATTTTTGCAGATGTTCCCTGTGCTGTTTGTAATAAAGCTTTATATCCTCCACAACGTTGTAAGTTACATACTACAATGTACAGTGCATTACTACCCGAAGAATTGATTTCTCTGGGTAATATCATAACATGCTCTCGCTGTCAAAATAATATTAGAAAACGAAAAATTCCGCCAGCAGCTTTCTGGAATAAAATGACAGTTGCGACTGTACCTGAAGAGCTAGCTAATTTGACGAAACTTGAAGAACGGTTTTTATGCCGTGTTGTACCTTTTCTTAAAATAATGAAGCTACAAAATCGTTTCTGTCAAGATTGGTGCAAGGGACAAGTTACTTTGTTTGCAAAAGATGTTGTTGAAGTCGCTGAACAACTGCCACTTGCGCCAAACCAATTAGGGCTATTTCTGGTTGTGGAAAGTCTTGAGAACTTGCAACGCTCCCAAGAGTTTGTTGTCGATATGAATAGATTGTATCAAGCTCTAACCTGGTTAGGATATAAGACCGCATTTCGAGAAAGTTATTGACATTTCTGAAATTGTTCAATTTTCTAAAGAGCCTGCAGATGGTGGTGAACTTATGGAGTTACAATCCACTCCTCAAAACAACTACGTTGACATAAGTGAGGATGTTTCTATACTGCATGGATCATTTTATCTAGCCGATTTAAAATTTGACATGCAATCTCGTGGTAAACAATGCACTCACACACACAAATACGCGTTCGTACCTTTTATTTATAACTACCCACCTCGGTATTAATATTTATGTTACGGCACGATGAGTGACAAGTGTGATAACCTGGAGTTTTGCGACTCCAGTGGGAGTGACATTACGGAAGAAGAGTGCGAGCAACAAGTTAATACTGAGGTTAATGAGGAAGATGCAAACAACATAAATTTAACTCAAAGACTCTTCGGAAAAAGGATAAGAGAAGACAATGAGGAGGTAATAGAGGACGACGAGGGCTATACTACAGTGAAAAAAGGTAAAAAACGTTTAACATCAACGTTGGATAAAACAAACAACCATGATAACAACATATTATCTAATATGAAGAATTTAAGTGGCGCATACACAGAAGGAATAGAAAATGTTCCGACGGTTATGATTACGTCAAAAAATGTCCTACTGAAACAATTTGGAATGGCTAAACTTTTTAAGTCTGAAAACATTCAAAATATTGTAAAAATTCAACACAAGGGCTCGTATAAAGCTCTTATACAATTTGAAAACAGAGAAAGTGCTAAAACATTGATTAATTGTGAAAAGATTATTACATTGGGGTACAGATGTCAAATGATTGATGAACTTACATTATCTTATGGTGTACTACGTGATATAGATCTGGACATTGACGAAAAAGAGATTAGCGACAGTCTGCAGTGCGAGTATGACATAGTATCAGTGAAAAGGTTAAAGAGATTAGATGATACGAATAAATGGGTTGACAGCGGAACTATCCGGTTATGCTTCAAAAGCTCCACTTTGCCTCCATACGTGCACGCGTATGGATGTAGACTTAAAGTGGAACCATATACTTTTCCGGTATCTCAGTGCTCAGGTTGTTGGAGGTATGGTCACCTATTAAAATTTTGTCCAACTAAAAAGATAACATGTCCGAAGTGTTGTGGTTCTCACGAAAATTGTGAAGTTACAAATTTTAAATGCATAAACTGCAAGGGCGCACACATGTCCCTAGATAAATCTTGTCCTGCTTTCATCAAAGAAAAAGAAATTCGAAAGATTATGTCTACTAGAAATTGTCTGTATCGAAGAGCCCTTACAATATGGTTGGACAATAGGAAATCGCTGAAAAATAACAACAAAGATGTTGCCCCTATAACAAATACAAAAAAGAACACCACCGTAAGCCAGCCCACACCATATAGGGATGCCGTTATAAACAATAATACATTTTCGCCACTATCATATGATAAGCATGTGCCCATTGATCCCACCTTGGAACGAGAGGATAATCAATCTGCTGGATTAGAATCAAATAAGAAGAGACGAAAGAAAAGAATCAATAAGAACCTAGATATTACTCACGAGGAAGAAAGTGTTTCTCAGGCTGAATCTGAAGTTGAAATTACAGCTGAAAAACCCTATCGGACACGTAAGAGTATGAACTTTACACGAGTATTAAATAAGATTAAAAATATATGTATTTCAAATAACTGTTTTGAAGATAAAATTAAAATGTTATTTAGCTATGTAGTCGAAGAGTGTATGAAGTTTTTAGTAGCATTTGTACGAAACCAAGATGTATTTACAAAATTACTATCACTTTTTACAAATGACAAATAAACAAAAAGATTATGTTTTAAATATTTTGCAGTGGAATGCACAGAGCTTAAGACCAAAATTAGTGGATTTAAAACTTTTGCTAACGTACAGTAAAATACATATAGCTTTAATATGCGAATCTTGGTTGGAACCTGACTCTAGTTTACACATGAATGGTTATCACCTGTATCGCAAAGACCGAGATGATGGATACGGAGGCGTTGTTATTATGGTACATAATTCAATTAAAATTGAAGAATGTAACTTTAGCCCTACTAACCGTAGCATAGAAACGGTATCTATTAAATTAATAAACTGCAATAAAATTGAATTCCTGATGTTAGTATATTGTCCACCATCTATTCACACAACTCAATCAGATTGGGATCATATATTTTCAAAATTTACACATAACTGTCTGATAGCAGGAGATTTTGATGCACACCACACTAACTGGTCAACAAAAGACGACTCCAGGGGTAAACAAATATATGATGCAAGTCTAAACCACTTCGTATCTATAAATAATGGCCAACCAACTAGAATTAAACTAGTTAATAATATTGCCCATAAAACATCTCCGGACATAACATTCATCTCAAGCGATATAGCATTAAGTTGTGCTAACATTTAAACTTTCGCGTTGCATGATTATAACTATTTATTTATTATACGGGAATTAACGCGCATTGTTTACCTTAAAATTGCTTGACGTTTCGACCAGGTTGCACCGGCCGTGGTCACAAGCGGACTGTCCCAGCGATGTTAAGACTCCGTCAGGCCGATGAATCTTCATCCACCCTCACTTTTTTACTTCTCGAAAAGTTAGGGTCACTGCACACTACACTGATTTTGTCCATGTTAACCGACTGCGAAACAATACGAGGTTGTGTTTTACGAATCACTGGATTCCACGTCACGGATAGTTTGAAGCCCTCTTCCCGATTGAAAGTTTTATGTTTTTTAATTTCAATCGCTTCACGCACAATTCACAATTCAGTCTCGCGCGTGCAGCCTAGTGTGACGTGCGTGTGTCTCGCTGCGCATCGGCGCTTATAGTTCGTGAATATGGAAGTGATTGTAAAGTGTAGCAATTGCAATATTGTGATTGACGAATTGTTATCATATGTGCAAAACAAGATTTCGATTATAGACGAAGAAAGCTTGGTGAAGATCTGTGTGTCCCACTTTCGTGTGGATGAAATCGAAAAATCAAAAATGTTATTATTTGAGTCGTTGCCGGTCGATAAACGCAAACCTATGCGGAAAGGACAAGGCAAAGAAAGTCGAACACTCAATGATATTATTAGTGTATTTAAAGGTACTGAGCCAGACCAGATACCAGTCTTTGTGGCGCGTAATCTCGAAAGACTACCTCCTATTACGTTTGACCACCTGGATGTGTCGGACCTTCTCAAAAGGATATCCCTACTGCAAATGGAGGTAAAACAATTCAAAAACACATATGCCACACTGGAACAATTTGAGGACTTACGGAAGGACTTTCAAGTCGTAAAAGACAGTGTGATGTCGGCAAGCGCTAAGGAGGTGGTCAACATTAACTTGAAGAGAGGCGCAAGTTCACGGGATAGTATGGTGAGCGAAAACGGGACCCCGTTTGTAGATATTTCGGGCATTAATTGTCTCGATATCACTGGCACGTCACCATCAAACGGTACAAATAAAGTGCAAAGTCATGGTGATAATATTACAATAATACCAAAAACGGGGGGTACGTGCAGAAATTCGCCGCGAGCGTGCTCACCGATTACTCGCATGTCGAGTACTAAGAGTGAGGGAGAGAGCACAGACGGTATGCAGTGTGCGGTGGCGTTCTCGCAGGAAAATAATAAAAATATTGCGCCGGTGGCGAGAGCGCTCGATACCGCAGGTGATCAGCTGACTGACGAGATAAGAACTTATAAACATGCGGTAACGAACGTCCGTCAGATAGAACCGCGACAAAATCGCGGTATTGAGGGACAGTGGACCGTAGTGTCAAATCGCAAAGCCTCTAATAAAATCCGTTCGAGGGCTAAACGGGGTATTGCAGAGGGTTTGACGGGGACATTTAAGGCTGCAGACAGAATGATCCCTATATTTATTTCGAATGTGCACATAGATACACACGAGAAAGATATCGAGGAGTATATCTACTGTAAAACGCAAATACACGTGAAATTAGAAAGGATTTCTATACAAAAGCATAATTCACATAAAGCGTATAAATTCTTTGTAGTCGACTATAAACAAAGTGTGTTTTTGGATGACAATCTGTGGCCTAAAGGGATTATCTTTAGGCGTTTTGTGCACTTCAAAAACAAATCCTTAACTGGGCAAACACAACCTAGTAGCGGTCTACCTATAGCAACCAAATAATGATGGAGAAACACACATATAAACTAGCAACTTTTAACTGCAAAAATGTGAAGCGATCTATTGATACTATACGAGAACTATGTCTCGACGCCGACGTAATCGCGTTGCAGGAAACGTGGCTTTTGCCAGACGAGCTAATGTATCTACATTCGATTAGTGACGACTTCGGCTGTGCAGGGACGTCAGCAGTGGACCTTACAAAGGGTATTCTATTAGGCCGCCCGTACGGGGGCACCGGTATTCTCTGGCGTAAAAGTGCGTTCGACAATGTGTCGGTGATAGAGTGTAACAACCCGCGCGTGTGTGCAATTAAACTAGTGTTAGGTCAAAGGTCTGTCTTAGTGTTTAGTGTATATATGCCGACCGACGCGGTCACAAATTTAGCTGAATTTACGGATTGCCTAAGCTTGGTGAGTGCGATTATTGACAATTATAATATTGAGAACTGTTATATACTCGGGGACTTTAATGCACACCCGACAGAGCGATTTTTTACTGAACTAATGAACTACGGTGAGGAATTTGAATGGACTTGTGTCGACACGGAATTATTAGGTATCAATTCTGACACTTACACTTTTATAAGTGAAGCGCATAACTCGAGGAGATGGCTAGACCACTGTGTGGTCACTAAAGCTGCGCATAGTTCGGTGGTATCAGCTTGTGTTGACTATGATACGCTGTGGTCGGATCATTATCCTCTAGTTTTGCATTGTGAATTCGATGTTGTACGAGCTAAACACTGTAACATTTTAAATAAGTCTATTAATTATGGTGCCTGGGGAGAGAGAAGTCCGGAACAAATACAGAGTTTTACAAGTGCCTGTCATAAAAAGTTAAGACTTCTGGATTTCCCAGACACCTTTAAAAATTGTTGTGATAATGTTTGTAATGATCTCAGTCACCGCATAGGTATTGACAAATTATATGATGAAATTGTGTCCGTCCTCAGTGAGTCCGCCGCGGTGGGTCGGTTAAGCAATACGCGTAAAAGGAAGAAAGTGGTGGTAGGGTGGAATAGGCATGTTGGTGATGCATACAGGAAGGCGAGGCAGAAGTTCGGTCAATGGGTAGAATTAGGGAAGCCTAATGGACCTATATACTACGAGATGTGTGAGGCCCGGAGAGCCTTTAAGTCTCGTCTAAAGTGGTGCCAGCGCCATGAAGAGCAGATCAAAATGGATGTTCTGGCTTCACTCCACTCTAGTAACAACTTTCGTTCTTTCTGGAAACAGACAAATAAACTGAGCTACAAGCCTGGTCTCCCTGTATCCATTAACAATGAGAGTGATCCGGCGCATATTGCGGAGATGTTCAAAGACCATTTCCGAGTTACATCACCGCTAGGCCCTTCATGGCGGACACATGGGGTTGACGAGAACAGTGACCTGGGTACTAGATTTACTGCCAAAGACATTAAAAATGTAATTAATACCATGACCAGAGGCAAGTCCCCAGGTCACGATGGTCTTAGCATCGAGCATTTAAAATATGCGGGTCCTCACCTACCACGAATATTAACAATGCTTTTTAATTTGTGTGTTAGTCATGCGTACCTGCCTTGTAATATGACTAGGACAGTTGTGACACCTATTGTAAAAAACAAGACAGGTGACATTGCGGACATTCATAATTATAGGCCAATTTCTTTGGCTACAGTTATAGCAAAAGTACTTGACAGTCTACTTAATACACAGCTCGGTAAATATATTACACTACACCAAAATCAGTTCGGATTTCGCGCGGGTTTATCTACAGAGAGTGCCATACTGTCTCTTAAGTGGACTGTCAGGTATTACGCGGACAGAAAAACTCCTTTATGCGCCTGCTTCCTTGACCTCTCCAGGGCCTTTGATCTGGTTTCCTACGATATTCTTTGGAGTAAGATGATAAAGTCAGGAGTCCCTCCCCATATTGTGAATATTTTTAAATATTGGTATGGAAGCCAGATCAATCAGGTGCGGTGGGCAGGTTCCATGTCCGAACCATACAAGTTGGAGTGCGGGGTGCGACAGGGGGGGCTAAGCTCGCCGACGCTCTTCAATTTGTATGTTAATGAACTGATAGACGCACTCAGCAGAGAACGTGTTGGCTGCTATGTTGATGGAGTGTGTCTGAATAACGTCAGTTACGCGGACGATATGGCTTTGCTGAGTGCATCGATCTGTGGTCTGAGACGATTGATAGCCATCTGTGAAGCTTATGCTAGAACACACGGGTTGGCGTACAACACTACGAAGAGTGTAGTCATGGTCTTTGAGGCCGGGGGTCGATGGCCTGAGAACCTACCACAAGTCTTATTGAACGACGTAGCACTAATCAGGGTATATCGCTTCAAATACCTTGGCCACGTATTGACCTCCGACCTTAAGGACAACGAGGACATTGAACGGGAACGAAGGGCACTGTCGGTTAGGGCTAACATGATTGCTCGCAGGTTTGCACGCTGTTCTAGCCAAGTCAAGATAACTTTGTTTCGAGCATACTGCACAACTTTTTACACGTGTAACCTGTGGGCCAGTTATACCCAAAAATCGTACAGTGCTCTTCGTATTCAGTACAACAACGCGTTCCGGGTGCTGTTGGGGCTGCCTCGGTACTGCAGCGCATCAGGGATGTTCGCCGAAGCTCGCGTTGACTGTTTCCACACGATAATGAGGAAACGGTGCGCATCCCTGGTGCGCCGTGTGCGGGCCAGCCCCAACAGCATTCTAGAGTGCCTAGCTAGCAGACTCGATTGTGGGTATGTGAACCGCTGCTGCAGTCTCTCAGCATCACTGTTGGGCGTGCAGTAGGGGGAGATTATTTTACCAATTAAATAGATTTACTAACATAGTTTTTAAGATATAATTGTTACTAACAAAATGAGTCATTGTCACTTGATCAATAAAGAAATTATTATTATTATTATTAATTCGTGAATAAAAATGGCGATCTGTAGAGAGGGTTTGTGGACGATGAAACTCAATCCAGTGATTGGTGTTCGATTGCAGTATGTGTTCTGCAATTGCCGATTTGTTCACTTGCCGGTTTTTCACTGCTGCGATGTGTTCTTTTAGCCTTTCCGCTATAGGTCGCTTTGTTTGGCCAATGTACGAACTACCGCAGCTGCAATCAATTTTGTAGACACCTGGCGTCTGCAGAGGTATAATATCCTTCGGAGTGCCCACCAAGTTGCCCACTTTAGCCACCGTTGTGTAGATCGTACGGATCGAGTACTTTTTCATAATTGATCCGATCTTGTCTGTCACTCCTCTGACGTAGGGCAAATAAGCAGGTTGTCTGTTCACCTCCGGAGGTTTGTCACGTTTTGGGATATGCTTCAATCTTCGGTACACCTGATATCCGTTTATCTTGAGTACCTCCTGAACATGGACTAGCTCTTGCTCCACATGATCAGGGTCACAGAGGTCAAAGGCTCTGTTTTTCAATGACGTCATCACGGATTGTAGGTGACGAGGATGGTGATGTGACGTAGCATGCAGGTATCTGTCAGTGTGTGTGGGCTTTCGGTATACACAGTGTGATAGCGATCCATCAGCTCGCGCTGTTATCTTGATATCCAGGAATGACAACGATCTATCCGTCTCCATTTCGCATGTAAATTTCATCTTCGGATGAATGGAGTTAAGGTGCCCCATATACTGATCCACATCATGTTGGCTTCCTCTGACGACAGCAAACACGTCATCTACATACCTCTTCCATAGTTTGATGATTGGTGGACCCAGAGTTAGTGCCTTCTCTTCAAAATGCTCCATCCAGAGATTAGCTAGTGCCGGGGCTATTGGGCTCCCCATTGCGACACCATCTATCTGGAGGTAATATTGACCATGAAAGAGGAAGTAGTTTCCTTCCAAACAGTGATTCAGCAGATCAATATAATTGAACGGTAGCTCGTTGTCACTCAGTCTATCTCTCACCACATCCAGACATTCCTTAATCGGAACGTTGGTGAACAATGACTCAACGTCAAAACTCACCATTATGTCTCCCGGTTCCAATTTGAGATTCTCTATAATCTGGACGAAGTGGCGCGAATCTTTCACGAAAGACGTTGTTCTTCCCACGAGTGGCTGTAATACAGACGCAACGTGTTTTGCCAAGTCGTAAGTGGGACAGGCAATTTGACTTACGATGGGTCGCACTGGCACGTTGGGTTTGTGTATCTTAGATAGCCCATATAGTTTTGGTGGTTGATGTGGTTTCGGTTTGTACAACCTCTCATACTCATCTACCGTGAAAAGGAAACGGTGTTTCTGGATCAGAGCTCGAGTTTTACGTGTTACTCTGGCTGTTGGGTTATATGATACCGGCTTATACACCTTGTTATCACATAACAAATCCCGCATTTTATTACAGCCACTCGTGGGAAGAACAACGTCTTTCGTGAAAGATTCGCGCCACTTCGTCCAGATTATAGAGAATCTCAAATTGGAACCGGGAGACATAATGGTGAGTTTTGACGTTGAGTCATTGTTCACCAACGTTCCGATTAAGGAATGTCTGGATGTGGTGAGAGATAGACTGAGTGACAACGAGCTACCGTTCAATTATATTGATCTGCTGAATCACTGTTTGGAAGGAAACTACTTCCTCTTTCATGGTCAATATTACCTCCAGATAGATGGTGTCGCAATGGGGAGCCCAATAGCCCAGGCACTAGCTAATCTCTGGATGGAGCATTTTGAAGAGAAGGCACTAACTCTGGGTCCACAAATCATCAAACTATGGAAGAGGTATGTAGATGACGTGTTTGCTGTCGTCAGAGGAAGCCAACATGATGTGGATCAGTATATGGGGCACCTTAACTCCATTCATCCGAAGATGAAATTTACATGCGAAATGGAGACGGATAGATCGTTGTCATTCCTGGATATCAAGATAACAGCGCGAGCTGATGGATCGCTATCACACTGTGTATACCGAAAGCCCACACACACTGACAGATACCTGCATGCTACGTCACATCACCATCCTCGTCACCTACAATCCGTGATGACGTCATTGAAAAACAGAGCTTTTGACCTCTGTGACCCTGATCATGTGGAGCAAGAGCTAGTCCATGTTCAGGAGGTACTCAAGATAAACGGATATCAGGTGTACCGAAGATTGAAGCATATCCCAAAACGTGACAAACCTCCGGAGGTGAACAGACAACCTGCTTATTTGCCCTACGTCAGAGGAGTGACAGACAAGATCGGATCAATTATGAAAAAGTACTCGATCCGTACGATCTACACAACGGTGGCTAAAGTGGGCAACTTGGTGGGCACTCCGAAGGATATTATACCTCTGCAGACGCCAGGTGTCTACAAAATTGATTGCAGCTGCGGTAGTTCGTACATTGGCCAAACAAAGCGAACTATAGCGGAAAGGCTAAAAGAACACATCGCAGCAGTGAAAAACCGGCAAGTGAACAAATCGGCAATTGCAGAACACATACTGCAATCGAACACCAATCACTGGATTGAGTTTCATCGTCCACAAACCCTCTCCACAGATCGCCATTTTTATTCACGAATTGTGCGTGAAGCGATTGAAATTAAAAAACATAAAACTTTCAATCGGGAAGAGGGCTTCAAACTATCCGTGACGTGGAATCCAGTGATTCGTAAAACACAACCTCGTATTGTTTCGCAGTCGGTTAACATGGACAAAATCAGTGTAGTGTGCAGTGACCCTAACTTTTCGAGAAGTAAAAAAGTGAGGGTGGATGAAGATTCATCGGCCTGACGGAGTCTTAACATCGCTGGGACAGTCCGCTTGTGACCACGGCCGGTGCAACCTGGTCGAAACGTCAAGCAATCATTAAGTTGTGATTGGCAAGTCATGAATGATACTCTCGGTAGTGACCATTTGGCTATTAAAATAAAATACAACTTTAAAGACACGATACGAGTTAACAAAAATCGCAACTTTAAACTAGCAAACTGGAGCGAGTACAATAAACACTTAAAATATAATTTCTCTTCTACGAATAGACATGACAATAATGTCCAAATTACATATGATAATTTTATATTTAAACTAAACACCACAGCTGACTTATATATCCCAATAAAAAAAGAATTTAATAATTTTCACAATAATTTTAAGCCCCAGCCCTTTTGGACCCCATCCCTTTCTAAATTAATTGCACAACGTAGACAAGCTCTTGGCCAGTTTAGAAGAAACCCGACTCCAATCAACCTCGCGAAATTAGAAAAAATTAGTCTCGACACCAAAAAGGCTATTCAAAGAGCTAGGAGACAAACATGGGAGAAATACTGTGATGACATTAACGAATCAACTTCTATATCGCAAATGTGGAAACAACTAGGATGGCTGAAGGGTCATAGATCACAATACATAAGACTTATATTTCAGAACAAAAAAAAACTGATCTTTTAAACAGTCTAGCTCCTGATTTCGTAAATCCATGCCCATTACAAATAAGATCAAACAATAAGTTGTCAGATAGCAGTTTTACAATACAAGAACTAAACAACTGCTTAAAAAAGAAGGACACCGCACCAGGGGATGATGGGATAACGTACTCGATGATTGACCACTTGCCTTACTGCGCGAAATTACAACTATTAAAAATTTATAATCTAATTCTTACAACCGGAGAGATACCTACCCAATGGCGAGACATTCGTATTGTCCCAATACCAAAAAGAGAAAACCTTTTAAATAATAATTATAAGCTACGTCCGATTTCACTGGTATCATGCGTTTGTAAAATAATGCACGCTATGATGACGAAACGCTTAGAGTGGCACGTAGAAAAGAATGAAACCTTATCTTCCTTCACGACTGGTTTTAGGAAGGGTCAGTCGTGCTATGAAAACTTAGTTCGTTTGGTAACACAGATTCAGATAGGATTCTCGAATAGTTCCCCCACATTAGCATGCTTCCTAGATATCGATAATGCATATAACAACATACTCACTGATAAATTAATAAGAACCCTTGATGAAATCGGAGTGGGCAAGAGGTTTTGTCTGTATCTGTGGAATTTTTTGATTGAACGTCACCTAAAAATTAGGGATGAGACGGACCCTAATAAAATCCTTATACGGTATACTAGCAAAGGACTTGCGCAGGGTGATCCTATGTCCCCTATTTTGTTTAACATAGCCACAATGCAAATATGTCGTGAAATAAACAATGTCTATATCTGCCAATATGCAGACGATTTTGTTTTATACAGCTGCAATAGGAACCTGTTAGAAAGCGTTAACAATATTCAAAATACGCTAAACACGGTAGTCGCTGTATTAAATGAATTAGGCTTATCTTTGTCAATTAATAAAACTAAGTTGTGTTTATTTAGCAGAGGGCAGAAACATCTTCAAGCCCAGATTCAGGTAAATAACCATGTGCTAGAATTAGTGAAATCATATAAATACCTAGGCGTTTGGCTGGACAGCTCCTTAAGATGGGGTAAACAAATAAATGAATGTTACCAAAAAACTCAAAGACATCTTAATCTTCTAAAAGTTTTGGCAGGTTCATCATGGGGAGTACACACAAAACATTTGCGGAATCTTTATCTATCTTTAATAAGAAGTAGGCTTGACTATAGTTCATTTTTGTATGATAGTAGTGCTAAGGTTCATCTATATAAATTAGACAAGGTCCAAAACCAGGCTTTGCGCATTATAGGCGGATTCATAAGAAGTACGCCAATACATGTAATGGAGTCGGAGCTCTGTGTTTCTCCACTGCATTTACGTAGAAAATACCTCGCATGCAAATTTTGTTTAAAAGCTTTCTCTCCATCTAACAATATAACTATATCTTTGCTGTCTGAACTTAACTCTTTATGTAATAACTATAATTATTGGCGTAGAAAAAAAACTCCACTACTTGTACAAATTTTTAACCTAATGAAAAATGAAGTTGTCTATTCATCCTCTCCACTCCGTATGTTTTCCCTTAAGACCTGGGTGACCAACATTAATGTTACAAATTTAATAGTATTTAATTTAGATAGTCTGGTTGGTGCTAAGAAATTGAGTGATTATAATACTTTAAAATATAATGTAATATCAGAACTGACAGCAAAGTATCATGATTGGCACATCATATACACAGATGGGTCAAAAAGCCCCAGCGGTCGAGGCGCAGCATTTTATGACCCACATATGTATACCAACGACTATAATAATCGTTTTAAGTCGTGTCATGAGCTCTCAGTTATGTCGATGGAACTCATAGCTATTCTAGAGGCCCTGGTATATGCTCGATCTAACCCACATAATAAGATGCTTATTTGCACAGACAGCAAAAGCGCTTTATATCATATAGCTCGATGCGCCTCTGGCTGCAGAGGTGCATCGATTGCTTATGATATCCTCTCGGAAATACACGAGAGTTATTTGAAGAGCGTGAAGCTGAAGATGCAATGGGTTCCATCGCATACCGGCCTCCAGGGTAACGAAAGGGGCTGACATGTTAGCGAAAAAAGGAGCTTTATACGGAAATGAGGTTTACGTTTTGCCACATTACACAGAATTGTTACCAAAATACAAAAATTACTGCCACAATGATTGGAAAGAATACTTCAATGAAAGGTCTTTAGAAAAGGGTATATGGTATAAGACAATACAATGTGAGCCCCCTCGTATACCTTGGCCTTCCAATGCAGCACTTGGCAGAAAACTAATTGTGACAGCCTTCCGTTTGAGATCTGGACACATGCCATTAAAGAAGTTTGCATTTTTGATGCGAAAGGCAGATTCCCCAAATTGCGATCTATGCGGTGTAGTGGATGACGTACATCACCTACTGATGGAGTGTGTCCGGTATCAAGCAGACAGGGAGTCTCTGATGAGGACTCTTAGCTTGAACAGACTTGATATAGGAATGTTTCACACATTATTGTCAGCACCCCTATCCGAAGCGTCGAAACATCTGTTTATAGCCTTTAGTCCTCGTCAGTAGCAACCCTCTTGGTACTAGGTAGTTATATTACATTTATTATAGGTTAAGTTAGATTACAATCATTATTTTGTTTAAATAGCATATATTAGGTTATAATGGAATTGGCATATACTCAATGTATAAAAGTTGCTTAAAAAAAAAAAAAAAAAAAAAACAGACGAGCCAAGTCAATGGTCAAAAAGTGATATTGATTATATAGTAATACTTGGAGACAAGCTTTACTGTGATTCCATTGCTTCTAGAGGGGATCCTGCAATTGGAGAAGTTAATCCTGAATATCTTGCTGCAAGTGATCTTGCGGAACAAATATTGTATAACAGGAAGCAAATTAATATCTCAGTTGCTGAAACTAATTACAATGGTCATTTAGATACAGATCGCAGTACTGACGGGTTTCCTTACTTAAAAAATGGACTGACATTATTTTTCAGAGAAAATTGTTGCGGGCTGCTTACTGCAAATTCCATGACAGTGGCTATATATTGTAAAGCTGAAACTGAAACGAATGATTATAAATATTGGTTATTCGATTCACATGTACGTGGGCCTAAGGGAGCTGTAGCCTCAAGACGTGGTGCAGCCTGTTGCATGAAATTTAAAAATATGGATAAATTACATGGCATACTCCGACGAAATTTGTTTACACCGACGAAGAAAGTACCCGCACAAGATTACTTTCTCAACGTATACTCACTAACCGCTTTGATTATAACACCGGAAAATCAGACAGAAGTGCGTAGAGAAACATTAAGGAACCTACAGTTGGGTACTCAGGAGAAGTCAAGAGTAGTCCAGTCAGTGAGTCCTACTTATACAGCCTCGACATACAGTCCTCAACAAATATTTCAAGCAAACTCAGTTCACCAAGAAGAAAGAATACTCATAGACATTTTCAGACCATCACAGTGTCAGTCAGAGAGTCCTACATATACTATAATAAATAATAGCAACACTCCTCGACAAACATTTCAACCAACCTCAGCTCCGGAACAGGAAAGACCGCTTTCACAAATACAACCGATTGTCACAATAATTGAAACAACTAGTATGCTCCGAAACATAGACGAATCTATCCCTAATCTAGAAAGTATAGTTTCTTTGAATCCTAACCCAACTACGAACAATACCGACATGAGATTAGCTGAGATTACAAGGAAAACGGCGCCACCATTAAATGTGGATCGAGAGCGACGAACGGAAGAGCTTGCTTGGTATTGTCTTTTTCCTGACGGCAAAAATGGCTTTGGAGAGGAAAGAGATATTCAAATTACTCCTTTGGATTATTTTCAAAGTCGAGTAATGAGTCTGGACAAGCGTTTCAATCGAAACGACTATTTATTTTTTGCTCTTTCCATAGTTGAGTACTATCGAGCTAAATCCAGTGTGTCTGTGTCATGCCGGATGCGTCAAGGCCAGGGTGCGCAGACACCCCAAGGACTAATAGATAACATGCACCTTACTATGAGGAATATCAGAGGATCAGCGTCATATTGGCAGAAATGCTGCTCTGAACTTACAGCAATGGTCAGAACTTTGGGGCCTCCTACGTGGTTCATGACGTTCTCCTGCAACGACCTTAATTGGCCAGACATGACGAAAGCTTTACTTATAGCAGACTCGCTTTCGCCCGCGGCTTCGCCCGCGTGGATGTCGGTTATCGCGATAAAAACTATCCTATGTCCTTCCCCGGGTCTCAAACTATCTCCATACCAAATTTCATCTAAATCGGTTCAGCTGTTTGAGCGTGAAAGCGTAACAGACAGACAGACAGACAGACAGACAGAGTTACTTTCACATTTATAATATTAGTACGGATGGTCGTAATGTAAATGAAGCAGAGAGCCTGTCTTTTCTCGAGCGTTTGCAGTTAGTACAAAAACATCCCGTGGTTATCTCTCGACAATTTATGGTTCGTGTGAACGCTTTGATGCGATTCCTTAAACGTGATCCAAACTGCTTAGGTGGTCCAGTTGTAGACTTTTGGTATAGGATAGAGTTCCAAAATCGGGGAAGTCCACACCTTCATATGTTGGTATGGTGTGACAATATCCCAGATTTTTTTTTTTTTTTTTTTTTTTTTTTTTTTATTGCCTATGGTTGGCAGACGAGCCAGCAGCCCACCTGATGGTAAGCGGTAACCGCCGCTCATGGACTACAGGAATGTCAGGGACACACCCAAGCCGCTGCCTACCGTGAAGTGAAAACTCTCTTTAAACCTCGTTTGAAGAAAGACATGTCGTAGCGCTCGGGAAACACCGCAGCAGGTAGTTCATTCCAGAGTCTACACGTACGTGGAAGAAAAGAACGCCGGAATCGATCCGTACAGGACCGTATTGTTTCCAGGTGGAATGGATGAACCCTACTACGATGTCGAGTGGTGCGGTGGTAGAAAGGTGACGGTGGCACCATGTCAAACAGTTCCTCAGAGCACTCCCCGTTGAACAGACGGTAGAGTACGCAAAGTGCACCAAAGTCACGCCTCTGCTGTAAAGACTCCAGTCTGTCCGTGAGATTGGGGTCATCAACGATCCGAACGGCTCGCCTTTGGAGGGAGTCAAATGGATCGAGCAAGTATTTGGGGGCACCCGCCCAGAGATGAGAGCAGTACTCCACGTGCGGTCGAACCTGCGCTTTATAGAGCACAAGTCGCTGTGCCGGCGAGAAGTAACGCTTCGTTCTGTTGAGGACACCCACCTTTTTGCTCGCCAATTTGGCTTTACTTTCCAAATGACTCCCAAACTGGACTTTGCTGGAGATTTCGACACCGAGGATCCCAATACTCTCGGTGACTCGGAGTGTAACTCCTTGGAACTGTGGCACTAGGACAAATGGGTCTTTCTTCGCAGTGAACGCGCATATTTGTGTCTTTGTGGGGTTGAATCGAACCAGGTTCCTCTCACCCCATTCGGAGACCCGCCCCAGAGAGTCCTCGACTTCTGACACAAGTTGCAACCGTCTCTCCTGAACAACGCTCCGAGGGACGTTCTGCTGGCTGGTATATCGCGCATCACCCGTGCTGTCATCCGCATAGCAATGTATGTTCTCTATGGACAGCATATCATTGATATGCAGAATGAACAGTGTTGGGGAGAGCACCGAACCTTGTGGGACGCCAGCATTAATGGTTTTCAGACTGGAACAAGCACCGTCAACGACGACCATAATGCTCCGATTGTCCAGAAAGCTAGCGATCCATCTGCAGAGCCCCTCGGGGATTCCATAAGAAGGAAGCTTCGATAGAAGGGCCTTGTGCCAGACTCTGTCAAACGCCTTGGCGATGTCGAGGCTGACAGCAAGAACCTCGCCCTTGCCTTCCAAGGCTTCAGCCCAGCGGTGCGTGAGGTACACAAGGAGATCACCAGCTGAGCGACCGTAACGGAAACCGTACTGGCGGTCGCTTATCAGCTGGTGCTCCTCAAGATACCGCAAGAGTCTGGTGTTGAGAACTCTCTCCATCACCTTTGACAACAAGGATGTTATCGCTATCGGCCTGTAATTTGACGGGTCTGACCGGTCACCCTTTTTGGGAATAGGGTGGACATTGGCGACCTTCCACGAAGATGGAACCCTTCCGGTTTTATATGAGAGGCGGTAGAGGCGCGTCAGAACGGGGGTCAACTCAGGGGCGCACGTCTTAAGTACCACTGCAGGGATGCCGTCCGGCCCGCTCGATTTCTGGGTATCAAGGAGCCTGAGCTCCTGCCTAACCGCACGTTGCGTGATGCGTATTTCTGGCATGGAGCTCTTACACTTTGGGATGGAAGGTGGTGTGGCTCCTCTATCATCCAAAGTCGAGTTAGAGGCGAAGAGTCGGCCCAAGAGATCGGCTTTCTCCTTAGCACTGTGCGCCAGACTGCCATCGAAATTGCGCAGTGGTGGGAGGTTGGACTGGCAAAAGTTATCTTGTGCAGCTTTGGCGAGCGACCAGAATGCACGACTCCCAGAGGGATGCCTTTGAAGTCGCTCGCCAATTCTGGCAATGTGATCTGCCTTTGCTATAGCAATAGCCTTCTTGTTGGCTCTGGAGGCGGCGTTGAACTTACGTTTCTCAACATTCACGGTCAGATCCTTACGATTCCTGGCATCGTTCCAGGCTAAGTACGCAGACTGTTTCAGACGCGCGGTCACTCGACAAGCCTGGTTGAACCAGGGGCGACTACGACCGCCAACGGGAATTCGGGCATTGGGAATGAATAGTTCCATTCCCTGAAGCACCGTATCCGTGATGCAGTCCGCACAAGCGTCGGGATCCTCTGTGGAGAAGCAAAGCCGCCTCCAAGGGTAGGACGCGAAAAATTCGCGGAGACCATCCCAATCTGCTGACTCATATCGCCAGACTCTGCGGGAACCATTCGCTGGAGAGCGGACGGGTCGCGCAATGGGGGCTTCAGTGCGGATAAGGCAGTGGTCGGACGATCCAAGTGGAGCATCGACGACCATCCTGTATCCGCGTGGATGTGTTGTCAGCAGAAGGTCCAACAAGGAGGCTTTGTGGCTCTCAACGTCTGGAATACGGGTGGGCTGTATTACTAGTTGTGAAAGACCATAGGCCAAGGCCATGTTGAAAGTGGTCCTACCTGGGAGATCGGTGGTCCTCGATGCCAACCACTCTTTATGATGAGCGTTAAAGTCACCGAGAACCACCACCTCTGCGGATGGGCACTGCTCCAACATTTGGTCAATCCCCCTTTTGACGTTCTCAAACAGTAGAGTCGACCCCGAATCACTGCAAGGAGATCTGTAGAGGCACGCGTAGATACGGGTAAGTCCCCCATGGTCTACGCGAAATAAAATGGACAGATCTCCATGTTCGAGGCCCCGAAGGCGGCGACAGCATATATCGCCCCGTATGAACACGCACACCCCGGCTTTCCGAAGGAATGTCTGCTCCAATTCGTAGCCGGGGTATTTAAGGTACGAGATGTCATCCGGGGCACATATCTGCGTCTCCGTTAAAAAGAGCAAAGCAGGCCGCGCTGTCTCAAGGTGGTGGTGTACAGCGTCTAGGTTGCTATGAAGACCCCTGACATTGCAAAAATCCATTTTAAATGTGGATAGGGTGTCCGCCGTGTTAAGCCTTCTCTTTTTTCTTATTCGTGGCATCATTTAGAGAGAGATATATTTCGGGAAGGGGTTATATGAGGTATGGGGCCACAGTGATACTCAGATAAGGGGGCGGGGCGTAAGTCCCGGCTGGTCCGCGAGTTGTATGAAGGGCTGACGCGGGGCACGGAAGGGCCCCCGGTGCCCAGATTTCTCGACTCCTGAGTGTATAGCAGTCATCGAAAGGGTTGTATCATGCTCCTTAACGCCCAATGATTCTGCATTGCAGAAATTAATAGAAGACGTGCAAATACACAAACACACGTCCACGTGCTATAAAAACCGCAACGATAGTTATTGTCGTTTTGGTTTCCCGAGGCCTGCATATAATATTACTATTTGCCTAGGTCCGGATGAAGTATTGTCAAACAATGGACGGTTTTGTTGTTTGAAACGAACTGCAGATGAAAGTATGGTGAACAATTATAATCCTGTTCTACTGAATCTATGGAAAGGAAACATTGATGTGCAACCGTGTGGTAACGTAACAGCAGTTGCGTTAAGTGGCAAAATACGCAAGTAAATGCGAGCCTCATGATACTGGTGACGTTATACGAGAGTCTGTTGCGAAGGCCAAAAGACAAGTTGGTCCTGTGTGGAACCAGTTATTTGCAGTCTCAATGGCCATTCTATCTCAACGCCTCGTAAGTGCTCCGGAATGCGCTTATAGATTGTGTCATTTACCGCTTAAAATGTCTTCCCGGAAAACAGTCTTCGTAAACAGCTGTAAGCCAAATGAACGTTTCAGACTTTTACGATTCGACAGTTTTGATACATCCATTTACAATAATATTTTTGACCGGTATGTATTACGCTCAGATGAACTAGAAAACTAAAGTCTCGCTGAATTTGCTGTGCGCTATGAAACAGTTTCTAACGTTACATGGAACGAAGATGATGGTGATGTAGAATTAAGGAGTGAAGATGTTACGCCGGCAAGATTTATACGGCTTACAGATAACACGCGAATGCGTATAAGAAATAAATCTGCAGTATTGCGCACGCGTTATTTTACCATTAATAGGGACAAAGAAGCCTATTACTACAGTTTGTTAGTATGTCATGTACCATTTCGAAATGAAAGTGAGATTTTACTCGAAGAGGAAACCGCGGAGGAGTGTTTCCTTAGACGCCAAGGAGAACTTAGACCATTACATGGCAATGCTGCAAACGCTGCAGAGTTTGCTCACGCAGAGCAAGTTATTCAACAGGCTCTTGCCCAAGCAGTCGCACTCAACGCTGCCCGTGACACTCACAATGATGATGCTCCGTTGATATGTGGTGGTGAACAAATCATAAACAATGATGACAATTATTATGAAGATATGTGCGAAAGGTCTGTTATGCCAGATGAAGTGTTCTTGGGCAATATTCGAGGCTTAAACGTCCAACAAAAAGATTTGTTCCAAAAAGTTTTGGCAGCCGTGGAAAGTGATTTGCAAGGCCAAGAAAGCCAATTATTATTATTTATCACTGGTGGTGCAGGAAGTGGAAAGTCCTTCGTTTTGAAATTACTAGTAGAACATATAAAAAGGTGTTATGCACCGACAGTTGACATATTGCTCAAAGCAAAATTTGTTGAGGTTGGATCTCTTACAGGAGTAGCCGCACGCCAAATATTTGGCAAAACCTTGCACTCAATATTCTCGCTTCCAATTGAGAAAGGAAATACCATGACGTACAAAAAAGTTACCGGACAAAAGCTAGAGAATGAAAGACGTAAATGGCGCCATATAAACTGGCTAATTATAGATGAGATTTCTATGGTATCGTATGAGAATTTGCGAATTATACACTCGCGTCTACAAGAATATAAAAATAATGATAAATTATTCGGAGGAGTGCATATATTGCTTTTTGGTGATATTCTGCAACTCCCACCGGTAAAAGGGCATTGGTGCTTTATTCAACCGTCATGGTTTTCGGCTGAAGTTAATTTGTGGCAGCAGTTCTCATTTTGTGAACTTACAATAAATATGCGACAGCGCAATGACATTGAGTTTATAGACCTGTTAAACAGCTTGCGGGTTGGTGAATTAACAACAGCACAACTGGAGTTACTTTGTGAGCGGCGACATGTGCCCTTGTCTGGCGATTTTGCTGATGGAGTGGCTGTCCGTATTTTCCCTACCGTTAGACAGGTTGACTCATATAATGAAAAAATTACTGCTGAAAATGCTAAATCACACCGCATGTACGCAATTAATGCTGTAGATGAGTCTCGCGAGGCGGCAACCTATGGTAGAAAGCCACCTGACAATGTTATTCCTAAAGATATCAATAACTGCGGCGGTTTTTTATCAACTATTAAGTTAGGTCTCGAATCGCGAGTCATGTTACGGCGGAATATTTCCGTATCTGATGGGCTGGTAAATGGTGCCATGGGCATCGTTAAAAAAATTAAATGGCCTGCTCTTCGAAGAGACCAATTGGAGGAAGGTGAGTTACCTGAATCTGTGCACATCAAATTTGATGACGCGACTGTTGGCCTTAAACTAAAAGATGATGAAGGTTGTGTAGCAATATCGCCTGTTTGCACGACATTCCAAGCGCAAAGAGGCTATGGAGATGTCGAACGCAGAATGTTACCGTTCATCTTAAGCTGGGCAGTAACTGTCCACAAACTTCAGGGTACAACCCTAGATAAAGCAGTAATCGATTTAGGAAAGAAGAATTTTGCGAAAGGACAAATTTATGTAGCCCTCAGTCGCGTCAAAACTTTAGAAGGCATTGCGTTGTCTGATATGGATGCAAATATCTGGCAAAAGAAGTTAATGTTTGTACGTTTTTTGTATTGATCTTTTTATTGGAAATTTTGTAAATATTCTTGTACTATAATGGTTCTTTTTTCGTTAAAATTTTCAGTATCTGATCAATATTAGGTTTTGCATCCTACTTGGGTTACGGTCTTTATGCTTTTGGCCCACCAGTGACTTTGAGTATGACATGGCTGTAGGAGGATGACAATGATAATAAAGGTTTATATTTTTATAATTTGATACTTATTAACACCAGTGTTATGAGGTAATATAATAGATTATAATATAAAAACTTATATGTTATGTTTCTGGCACTCGGCTGCCGCTGCCGCGGCACGCTCGTTTCGCTTGCTCACCTCGTGCGCAAGGGTTTACAGTTCTAACATAACCTAACCGAATTAAGTTACTGCAGTAGGCATTTACATATATTTTAGTTTTATGTACTATTTCTAGCACTTGTCAGGTGATATAAATTTCGCAGACCTCAGTTTTCATGGAAACCTCATCATTTTGTCTGTCGCTAAACGTTAGACGCCGCTTTGTTCAACGTATCATAAATACAATCCGGCTGAATGTGGGGTAGCTGCATTACAGCGACGTTTTTAATTCGGCGCGCCTACTTATAATACGGCGTGTCTAACGATATGGCTGCGACACCTATATAGCTATTATTTATGGAGACGGGATCCAACTTTTGTGACGGCATTATTATTGAAATAAAAAATATGTTTTTTCAACCGAGAAAACGGATACCTAGGTACCGTTTATCCACTTCTAAGAATTTCGTGATTAACAAGTCTTCATAACGCCGAACAAACGTTACACGCCACTGTGAAGATGTCTTTAGTATTGCATTTTGTAGTACCGTCAGTTCTATAGTGAGAGATATAAATCAGGCGAGGGCAGTTCCCAAAACCCCCCAGTGGTGCCATGAAATAGTAGTCTTTATGTTTTATTCGGCACCAACTTCAAAATGTTTAATTTGTTTTTGTTATTCTAGGTATATTATTTTTTGCTTTTTAGTTGCCTTGTATTTAGTTTTGAAGTCGGTAATATTTTTTGTTAAAAAGTTTTTATTTCTCACTTTTTAGTGGGTTGGTTTATAATTCACTTAAGTTACAATAGGCTTATGTCATCTGCTCAAATCCATTTACGAAATATTGCTTGCCCCGATGCATGGCCGTTAATTGTTGAGGAGTTCACTATCTAGTACTATAGCTTTATTACATTGTATAATAGTAGTATATCGAGATTAAAGTGCTACTCAATACCATATTAAAGTACTTAATTGAATCGCAAACTGTGAAATATTGAATAGGTCTGCTCGTAATTTTTGGTCTTCATCATCAGTTCCACTTCACCAATTGGTGTTATTTAAGAGTAAATGCACGAATCACTATGAAATATACCTAAATCACTGTAGGTGTGCTTTTAATATTTTAAGAGTTCCCTCGATTTCTCCAGGATCCCATCATCAGATCGTGATCTTGGGACAATGGGACCAACTTGGAAGTATACGCTTTTAAACACAAAAAGAATTTTTCAAATCGGTCCAGCCGTCTTTGCGTAATCGGTGAACAAACATACAAAACAAAAAAAAAACAATCATACAGACGAATTGAGAACCTCCTCCTTTTTGAAGTCGGTTGAAAAATACATACCTATTTGAGATCCTTACACCAAGCCTACATGTTTTCATGTTACACTTTTTCCTTTTTCTTTTTCATATCAACCCATATGATGGCCCACTGCTGGGCACGGGTCTCCCCAGTAGAACCTACTAGTATGTAGATCCTGGGGGTAATTGCCATAATCACCACGCTTGGCGAGCGGGTTGGTGATCGCAGTAAGGCTTTAAGTACGCAGAGGACGCTGCTGCCCGTCCTCCGGTGTGAAATCCCTTAGTCGCCTTGACGACACCCACGGGAAGAGATGGGGTGGTACTATTCTTAAGCCGGCACCACACGGCATTTCAAAGATAATCCAAAATCAAAGGTAAATATACTTGACGTATTTTTACTTTTGATTTTGGATTATCTTTGAATAAAAAGAAATACACCAAATAGTTGGCAACTACATTCGAGGTTGCATGCGTGTTGTTCGTACACACGACACATTCACCACAGTAGTATAATGGGTAGGATTCGAACCCACGGCCTCACGGGTACGAGTCTCATACCGCCATTGATTTGAGCTTTCAAAATAGGTGTACAATAAGAGACACAGGTAGGACAATATTATCCTACGTATCTACTACTAACTGAACTGTGCAACTTCGTCTGAGTCAATATTCCCTGTTTTTGCAACATTTTTCATTGGTACTCCGCTCCTAGTGGTCGTTGCGTGATGTAATAGTCCTTCACCTTCCCCGATAAATGGGCTATTCAACAGTAAAATATTTTTTCAATGCGACCCCTACTGGGTTGAATTGATATTTCTTGAGATTATCGCGTTCAAACAAACTCTTCAGTTTTATAACATTATTACAGATTTTTGTATAGCTTGTGTTTTACGAATCACTGGATTCCACGTAACGGATAGTTTGAAGCCCTTTTCCCGATTGAAATAATGAAATTTTATGTTTTTTAATTTCAATCGCTTCACGCATAATTCTTGAATAAAAATGGCGTTCTGTGGAGAGGGTTTGTTGACAGTGAAACTCAATCCAGTGATTGGTGTTCGATTGGAGTATGTGTTCTGCAATTGCCGATTTGTACGTTTACCGGTTTTTCACTGCGGGAAACAATTCTTTCCAAATGCTAATGCCTCTATTTTGATACCATATCAGTACGAGTAGCTAAATGCAATTTTAACCGTCTTCATATTTTACATATAAAAACAATTAGTAAAACATAAGTGAGATAATTAAAACTATATACTTAGAACATTTGTAGCCACCGTATTAGTTTTTTTCCTACCGTTCATATGAAATAAACTTCATTGCTCGAGGTAAGTAAATTACGAATTGAATTTATTAGCGCGTTTTACACGTAAAATTCGGAACGCGGGTAACAGCAGACGCCGCTCCATCCCTATCTCCGAAACGTAATCATACATGTAAATGCGCAGGGCTGGTAGTTCCCCCCAATGAACAGTCGACAGTTCGAACTGGCATGTTGATGCAAGCGATTTTTTGACAGTTTAGAGCGTGCATCACGTGTGAACGCAAAATAAGAAAAAAAAGAGGTTCAAACATGTAAGATTCACCGGCGTTCCAAGCCTTGAACACTATATTAGCACGACAGTTTGATCCGATGTCTAAGCCGCACAGATCCATCTGCGGTCTAGAACCCAGTTCCGGATGCGTGGTCGAAACTTTACGTGTAAAGGGTGCTATTAAGTGTGACACTGCTGGTACCACAAAACACTAAAAGTACAGATAGCTGATGTAGGTCCTATTTGTCCGGCATAACATTTCTTTAATTTATTTTGTTTTTTTGTTGTTCTGTATGGTTCTGTGTAATGTGGCAAATGAAAATTATTTTCTTTCTTTCTTAAATCTTCTTCCTACGCGTACTCGAGCAACGCAGACATGGACGGTACTCACGGACCCTGAAACTCGAAACACTTCCATGTCACAATTTTCCCCAAGAAAATATAACTTTTAGGCCCGACTCCAAAATCGTAAATTCAATGTCACACAAAAAGTACTGCAATAAAGATAACCACACGAATCACAAACGTAATGCATTGCACATCAATGTTAGACCAACACTTAAGCAAACAAACCTTAATAACAGGCTAAATTTACTTTCTTGCAGGTTTAAAAAAGAACTTGCGTCAGCTATTTGTGCGCAGGCCTTGCCACCATTGTCGTCAATATTGTATCTTTGTAACATTACAGTAGCGTTAAGATTATTTTAGAAACATACCTCTGTCACTAGTCACTAATAGAATCAGTCCCACCTCCACATTTTTTATAAGCTCTTTATTTGGTTGTTTATCTAGAGACAGCAGGATGTCTGCCAGCACAGTAATATCGAAAATCAATACAATAAAAGCGGCCCTGAGTGTGATTGCAGCTAGCTAGCTAGCTAGCAATTTCAGCGGGACAGAATTTCCAACAGATGCCCAAGTTTAAGTAAAATTGGTGAGTTACCTAAAATCATTAATCTTAATCAAGCATTTACTGCAATCTACAATATACACTGCTGTTATAAATTTCAACTGGTTCAAGTTTAAATCATACCTAAGCCGTAAGCTACTTATAGTAGTCCTGCTGAAAGTTTACATTTTTGATCAACGGTGTTAGGGATGTGACTAAATTTTTTAGTAACCAAATGGAAACGAATTTTCCTAAAAAACAATTAAAATCTGTAATCGTTTATTTTTATTGTATTTTTGAAAATTCTAGAATATATCTATTAATAATAATTCTAAAATAATGTATTTTTAAAAATTATAGAAAATCGAAGAAATTAATAATTATTTTCTCCATTGGATAGTTGACTACAATAAAAGTAATGATTTGACGATAGTAACTTATGACGTTCCATACATATTTCTATAGAGCTTGTCATTTTGACATTTCATAAAAAGAGACTGATTTGACTTGACAGTCAACATGTGCTGAACTTGATTGTCGGCAACTTAGTCGAAACGTCAAGCAATTTTAAGGTAAACAATGCGCGTTAATTCCTGAAAAATAAAGTTATAATCATGCAACGCGAAAGTTTAAATGTTAGTAAAAGTTTAAAAAAGCTATAACCCGACTACGACATAAAACCTATCGTGATCTAACTATGAAAAAAAAAATGGCTGATATTTGTATCTAGCAAGTATTAAATAAAGAAAATACCCGTGGTCGCATGGCAATTGGTCAAAGATGAGCACATCAATGATACCATGCGACCACGGCTATTTAAGGCCTCTTTTAAGTATCTGGTGATTCTTTACGACGATTTTCCTGCAGCTTGTGTTGCTGTTTTAGTTTTTTGCTTAAAGTGGCGTTATAAATCAATGTGAGAATTATGTTGAAGCTTCATAATCCGTATTAATATATTAAATGGGAAAGTAACTCTCTCTGTCGGTCTGTTACGTTTTCACCCTCAAACCGCTGAACTGATTTAGATGGAATTTGATTGGAAGCTTGTTTGAGTCCCGAATAGTTTTTATCGCGATAGTATAAATTAGAGTAATGTAATATTTGTGCTTTCAAGAATGCACCTAAATAGATCGATAAACGAAAGAAATCAATGATTACAAGAAAACGATTCAAAGTTATTGTTATTGTCTTTAGTTTTATTTTTAATAAATGTTTTAGATTAGTATCAACATTTTATAAATAATTATAACTAATTCCCGTAGCAACCAATACCATGGTGATAAACCGTTCTAGCGCACGAGATGGAGATTACGCAATCGTTGCTCTCAAAAGGCAAAAATCTTTGTTTAATAGACACAAAAATCGTGCAATTATGCAATTATCTAAATTTAGTCAATTTTTGGAGGTCAGAATAGTTTCAAGTTATCCTGTACCTACCAAAAAGAATGCAACATTTTGTCTAGTACCTACTTACAGAGACAAACCTGGGACCAAAACAGGTTGCTATAGTAACTCTATAACGTAGTAATAAAGGTGTATTATTTTGGACAGCATTCATTCTTTGTTTTTGAGAGATTTGAGCACTTTTTTTATTAGGCCATAAAAATCCGCGTTTTCTCATTCAAAATGATCCTGAATTTCCTATGACTTGTTTAGATAATGTCATAGATAGATTTAAACCATTAAACAAAAAAGTCATAATTATTTTGACGTATCTACTATATCAGTGTGTTTTATAAAAAGATACGGAGATATTACACAATTATTTAGCTAATGCAAACTACGCTAGCAATGTGTTTGGTATAAAATGGATGTGCTACTTGAGCCTTTTCATTTGATACCAAACACAGGACACATAAAAAATTTTAAAAATTCACGTGCTTACCACACTTTTTGTGATCATCTTAATGATAGAAAATGTAACCTATGTCACCCGTGCAATAATAACAAATCAATTGACATCTCGTTCATTGAAATCAGATGAGTAGTTTAGGCGCTACAGTGTAGCATACAAACATAAAAATATACAAACATATATAGACTGCTAAAACATTACCCTTCCCTTTTGGCTTCGCCATAATCGGGTAAAATGCTCGAATTTCCAATTGCTTGTTAATACATTGTCAATGTAAAGTGTCAATGGTGAATACTTAGATCGTGAGGACTTATAAATCAATTGAGAACTTTTATTTTTATTTCTTCCCAGTTTCCAGGCCTGGTAACGTACTTAAAAAATTCTTGCACAGACTGGAACTACACCGAAGAAGCAGGTAAAAATACTGATGGGTGTCATAAATCTAACAGTATTGTGGTCTCCAAAGGTTTGGGTTGCGTGGGAACAACAGATTACATGTTTTACAGTCGAGGAAACCCTTCAAACTACGACCAGTGGAGCAAGGATGATGCGTGGAGTTGGAAAAACATGATGAAGTACTTTAAGAAAAGCGAAAGTCTTTTAAGACCCAACCATTCTGAATTCTGCGTATCGACAATATCATGGTATTGATGGTAAATTGCGTATTACAAGAGAGCCTGATGATGTATGCGATGAGTGCATAAAAGGCTTTGAGCGCGCTGGTCAACATGTGCCTTTAGATAATGTTGGTAACGCTAGTCTAGGTTATTCCCGTGCTTTATATTTTATCTTTAATGGTATACGAAGTAGTGTATGCTCGTACATAACCCCGATTAAAGACAACCCAAAAATTCATATACCTCTATACAGCTTAGCCACTAAAATTATTTTCGATAATAAAAAAAATGCAATTGGAGTAGAATTTACTAAAAATCGTAAAAAAAATACTGTATACCATCTGTACTGTACTGTATCCAGATTATGAAACGTTAAATTTTATTGTGAACAATTATGACCTTTTTCTATCATTCTGCGGTTACACTATGAATTTTGCAAGCAAAATATGCGATCAGTCATATAGTCAAGCTGAAAACACTGAACTGATGGTTACCATTCTTAGTAACTTAGTGGACAAATACTTCTGAAAAGCGCTAAACCCGAAGACCCACCTAAAATAATTACAGGTTACTACTCAAATAATAAAGATTAAGACGCAATAGTTGAAGGAATTATACATTATTTAAAAGTTTTATCGTCTCCTTATTTCAAAAACATGGATTTGGAGTTCATGGACGCATCCAAATGTAGTCAACATAAGAAAGGATCTAGAGAATACAGGAGGCGCTACGCTTTATGTATGATGGCCGGTACTTTTGTTATGTTGGAACCAATTCAATGGGAGCTGTGGTAGATTCTAAGTTGTGTGTTAAAGGGATGAATAAATTTCGCGTAGTGGACGCAAGTGTCATACCTAATACCATTGGTGGTGCAACAGTCGCTGCTATTATAGCCGTCACAGAGAAAGCAGCTGAAATAATTATTTCTGTTGCAAAATCTGTGTAAATAATATTGTGGTTTAAAAATAAAAACTTTGAATTTTTTTGATATTATAATACACACATGTTACATCAATACATAATAGTTTAATATTCTAAACTGGTGCTAAGTTTATTCTATTCTGCTCTTATTTTATTTATTGGTTTGTGTCTTTCTGTCCCATGCTAGTTTATTTATTTATTTATTGACTTTATGCACAAAAATGTCGTACAAAGGCGGACTTAATGTTAAAAGCATTCTCTACCAGCCAACCTTTGGGTGATGTGACATAAAATTATATAGGTGCAGATTGTTGACTGCCAATGCTAGATAAATAAGATAATTACAATAGATTATATACACACACACACATACGTATACTTAAAAACATAACATACATACAAATATACATAATTAAACTCAAATACATTACGTACATACAAAATACATATACCAACTTAAATACATTACATACATACACATACACAAATAAACATATACATAAATACATAACATACAGACATACGTTACAATCATTTATGTGGCTAACATTGAGATTCAGCTAATCCATCGAGTGACAGTGTACGATCTCTCAGCTTGAAATTGAAGCGATTAGAAGCCATTCTAATTTCGGGGGGCAATGCATTTCAAAGTAAAACAGACTGTACAAGGAAGGAGGATCCGACGAATCCAGAAGAATGAGCAGGACATAAAAGAAGCATATTGTTGGAAGAACGAAGGTCTCTACCATGGCTGGAGCACAAGTATTGAAAATTAGAAGATAAGTAAGAGGGGCTAGTAGGAGAATTAAGAATAGAATACAGAGTAGTGAGAACGCGCAAACTACGACGCTGACGAATAGGAAGCCATTTCAGTTCAGAACGATAAGATGACACATGGTCAAACTTACGGAGATTGAAAATAAATCGAATGCAATTATTTAGAAGTCGATCGTATTTATTGAGTAGGTCTGCATTCAGGTCAATATAGCATACATCACCGTAATCAATCAGTGGAAATATCAACGTCTGGATGAGCATTAATTTGGTTTTGAAAGGTAGAAAGTTCTTCAGGCGGTATAGACTCCGCAGGGTACCAACCAGTCTTTGACTCACGCTAGTAACCTGAGCTTGCCAGTTGAAATTAGAGTCAATTAAAATACCGAGGTCCCTGACCGAAGAATTAAAAGGAATAGTGGACCCGTTAAAAATAATTGGTGGCAATGTATCGAGGTTAAATCGGCTTAATATCCGTTGACTCCCTACCACAATAGCCTGACACTTAGGTGGGTTTACTGTCAAGCCAAATCTGTCAGACCAGGTCTTGATAGCATCAAGATCAGCATTTATCTTAGTGATGGCCTTACTTTCGAGATGAATAAAGGAGTGGTCGTCCTACGACGGCTGTCATGGAAGAAAGTGTGCTTGCAGTAAAAAAAAATTATTACAGGCTAATTATATACGAATAGATTCAGCATACACTGCAGATCGGTTCGGAGAGCGTTCACAAGATTCTACACGAGCACCTTCACGTGAGGAGGACAGTTTCAAGGTAGTTCCCATGTTGATCGAACTGTTTACGTACTTATAAGTTAGTACGAAACCCTCAGTGCGCGAGTCCACCCATTTCTTTTACAAACATTGTAAAGAAGATGTCGAAATGATCACAAACAATAAGAAATAAAAACAAGATAATGTACGGGTAATTAACAGAAGATGTTTTATTAGCTCAATAAATTTAAATTAGTAACTATTGTTCAAATTTATTTTTCTGACTATCAGTAGTTTTGGTGCTTTAAATGTTATTGAACTTGTATTTTTCTTCTAAGAGTTGCTTATTTATCTAGAATTTCTTCAATAAATAGTCCTTGGTAAGACGTGAAAGCAAACACTACGTATACAGAAGGTGATTGGGTAAGTACAGCTACTTAGTATGAAAAATAATGTCACTAAATAAATTTTAATCATTTTTTCCAATGTACTTACAAAGACGGCAAGATGTCTACGAGCGCGGTGATATCGAATATCAAGTCAATTCAAGCGGCTCTGAGTGTGATTGCGACTCTCAATTTCAGCGCGCCAGACTTCCCAACACCTGCTCAAGTTTCTGGTAAGTACCTAACTAGCAAAAATAATTGTAATGTAATTAAAAATTATATTAAGGTAAAGGCACCTAATTCCGTGGTGTTTCATTATAACTAAAAAGAACATTTTATAAATTAAGAATTGATTGTACCTTTCTGTAGACTTGACTATTTTTATCAAAAGTGTTATTTATCTTTTTCTCTTAAATTCTCTTCTTTTAAATTATATTCATAAATTGACAATACAATTTTATTAAAAATGTAACATTATGTAAAAATATGAAGTAGTCTGAGACACCTTATTCCGATTTAAAAATCCTAATTCCGATGCATTTGATTCCTAATTACGAGTGTACCAAATACAAAGAAAAGGGGTACTTTGTATTGAACTTGAACTTCTTTATGAAACAACTGTGAAAAAAAGCACAAATAGCATTTATTAAAAAACATTTAGACATTGTTTTTTTGTAAAATAATAACAGAAGAGATATGGGTCATATAATACTAAAATATTATACGCAGGGAACGTCTAGTTATATTCCTAAGAGCCTAACCCTTATGAAGTTATTTTCTTTATTGGTCTAAAATGCAATAATTAATTAAAATGGATATTGTATGAAAATATCATAGGTGCAATGATTCAGAAATGATTTAAAGTTATGTTACGTTTTCACTAGTAAACATGTAAACAGAGTGTACCAAAACCTTATCTACCTTACTTATTGTAGATAAAACATTTTACTGAAAGAATACATCATTTTGATTTTAAAAATAATTCGAACTGTATTTTTAGATTTTTAAATAATCACCTGTCTGTACCGGGAATCGAATCCGCCTAATATGAAAAAGCACCCTCTTTATGACACCAATCGAAAGGGTCATGAGAATTATATTTTTCTACCTAGTCCGGCCATAAGTTCTGTTACAAATGAAAATCCATTTTTTCATGTCATCATCTTCAGTTACCAGGCCTGGAAACTGGTAAGAAATAAAAATAAAAGTTCTCAATTGATTTATAAGTCCTCACGATCTAAGTATACACTATTGACACTTTACATTGACAATGTATTAACAAGCGATTGGAAATTCGAGCATTTTACCCGATTATGGCGAAGCCAAAAGGGAAGGGTAATGTTTTAGCAGTCTATATATGTTTGTATATTTTTATGTTTGTATGCTACACTGTAGCGCCTAAACTACTCATCTGATTTCAATGAACGAGATGTCAATTGATTTGTTATTATTGCACGGGTGACATAGGTTACATTTTCTTTCATTAAGATGATCACAAAAAGTGTGGAAAGCATAATAAATAGGGTACTATTTTTAAAAGTATTTATGTGTGCTGTGTTTGGTATCAAATGAAAAGGCTCAAGTAGCACTTCCATTTTATACCAATAACATTGCTAGCGTAGTTTGCATTAGCTAAATAATTGTGTAATATCTCCGTATCTTTTTATAAAACACACTGACATAGTAGATACGTCAAAATAATTATGACTTTTTTGTTTAATGGTTTAAATCTATCTATGACATTATCTAAACAAGTCATAGGAAATTCAGGATCATTTTGAATGAAAAAACGCGGATTTTTATGGCCTAATAAAAAAAGTGCTCAAATCTCTCAAAAACAAAGAATGAATGCTGTCCAAAATAATACACCTTTTGCATTCTTTTTGGTAGGTACAGGATAACTTGAAACTATTCTGACCTCCAAAAATTGACTAAATTTAGATAATTGCATAATTGCACTATTTTTGTGTCTATTAAACAAAGATTTTTGCCTTTTGAGAGCAACGATTGCGTAATCTCCATCTCGTGCGCTAGAACGGTTTATCATCATGGTATTGGTTGATACGGGAATTAGTTATAATTATTTATAAAATGTTGTTTCTAATCTAAAACATTTATTAAAAATAAAACTAAAGACAATAACAATAACTTTGAATCGTTTTCTTGTAATCATCGATTTCTTTCGTTTATCGATCTATTTAGGTGCATTCTTGAAAGCACAAATATTACATTACTCTAATTTATACTATCGCGATAAAAACTATTCGGGACTCAAACAATCTTCCAATCAAATTTCATCTAAATCAGCTCAGCGGTTTGAGCGTGAAAACGTAACAGACCGACAGAGAGAGTTACTTTCCCATTTAATATATTAATACGGATTATGAAGCTTCAACATAATTCTCACATTGATTTATAACGCCACTTTAAGAAAAAACTAAAACAGCAACACAAGCTGCAGAAAAATCGTCGTAAAGAATCACCAGATACTTAAAAGAGGCCTTAAATAGCCGTGGTCGCATGGTATCATTGATGTGCTCATCTTTGACCGATTGCCATGCGACCACGGCTATTTTCTTTATTTAATCAGCCATTTTTTTTTATAGTTAGATCACGACAGGTTTTATGTCGTAGTCGGGTTATAGCTTTTTTAAACTTTTACTAACATTTAAACTTTCGCGTTGCATGATTATAACTATTTATTTTTCAGGAATTAACGCGCATTGTTTACCTTAAAATTGCTTGACGTTTCGACTAAGTTGCCGACAATCAAGTTCAGCGTATGTTGACTGTCAAGTCAAATCAGTCTCTTTTTATGAAATGTCAAAACGACAAGCTCTATAGAAATATGTATGGAACGTCATAAGTTCCTATCGTCAAATCATTACTTTTATTGTAGTCAACTATCCAATTGAGAAAATAATTATTAATTTCTTCGATTTTCTATAATTTTCAAAAATACATTATTCTAGAATTATTATTGATAGATATATGCTAGAATTTTCAAAAATTACAATATAAATAAACGATTACAGATTTTAATTGATTTGTAGGAAAATTCGTTTCCATTTGGTTACTGAATAATTTAGTCACATCCTTAGCACCTTTGATCAAAAATGTAAACTTTCAGCAGGACAGACAGGACAGGACGAAGTAGCTTACTAGTTATGATTTAAACTTGAACCAGTTGAAATTTATAACAGCAGTGTATATTGTAGATTGCAGTAAATGCTTGATTAAGATTAATGATTTTAGGTAACTCACCAATTTTGCTATAACCCTAACACAACAACACACGAATAGTATCATAATAAAACTAAATATAAACAACTAACAGTAGACTCCACGCCTGGAAGACCCCCAGTCTCTATCACCAACACAGAATGGCCCGCTTTCACCAGCCTAGCTAAGACCACGCTGCCGGCAATAACACCCCCCACTATGACGTAATCATAGCAACTTCCATCTGCGTAAAACAATCGTAACTTAATAGTGTATATATCATAACTCAACCAACAATGGGTGATTTATACAATTAGTATTTATATCAATTACTTACTTAAACTTGGGCATCTATTGGAAATTCTGTCCCGCTGAAATTGAGAGCTGCAATCACACTCAGGGCCGCTTTTATTATATTGATTTTCGATATTACTGCGCTGGTAGACATCCTGCTGTCTCTAGATAAACAACCAAATAAAGAGCTTATAAAAAATGTAGAGGTGGAACTGATTCTATTAGTGACTAGTAACAGAGGTATGTTTCTAAAATAATCTTAACGCTACTGTAATGTTACAAAGATACAATGTTGACGACAATGGTGGCAAGGCCTGCGCACAAATAGCTGACGCAAGTTCTTTTTTAAAACTGCAAGAAAGTAAATTTAGCCTGTTTTTAAGTTTTGTTTGCTTAAGTGTTGGTCTAACATTGATGTGCAATGCATTACGTTTGTGATTCGTGTGGTTATCTTTATTGCAGTACTTTTTGTGTGACATTGAATTTACGATTTTGGAGTCGGGCCTAAAAGTGATATTTGCTCGGGGAAAATTGTGAGATGGAAGTGTTTCGAGTTTCAGGGTCCGTGAGTACCGTCCATGTCTGCGTTGCTCGAGTACGCGTTGGAAGAAGATTTAAGAAAGAAAGAAAAAAAAAATTATTTGCCACATTACACAGAACCATACAGAACAACAAAAAAACAAAATAAATTAAAGAAATGTTATGCCGGACAAATAGGACCTACGTCAGCTATCTGTACTTTTAGTGTTTTGTGGTACCAGCAGTGTCACACTTAATAGCACCCTTTACACGTAAAGTTTCGACCACGCATCCGGAACTGGGTTCTAGACCGCAGATGGATCTGTGCGGCTTAGACATCGGATCAAACTGTCGTGCTAATATAGTGTTCAAGGCTTGGAACGCCGGTGAATCTTACATGTTTGAACCTCTTTTTTTTTTATTTTGCGTTTACACGTGATGCACGCTCTAAACTGTCAAAAAATCGCTTGCATCAACATGTCAGTTCGAACTGTCGACCGTCCATTGGGGGAACTACCAGCCCTGCGCATTTAAATGTAAGAGTACGTTTCGGAGATAGGGATGGAGCGGCGTCTGCTGTTACCCGCGTTCCGAATTTTACGTGTAAAACGCGCTAATAAATTCAATTTGTAATTTACTTACCTCGAGCTATGAAGTTTATTTCATATGAACGGTAGAAAAAAAACTAATACGGTGTCTAGAAATGTTCTAAGTATATAGTTTTAATTATCTCACTTATGTTTTACTAATTGTTTTTATATGTAAAATATGAAGACGTTTATAATTGCATTTAGTTGCTCGTACTGATATGGTATCAAAATAAAGGCATTAGCATTTGGAAAGAATTGTTTCGCGCAGTGAAAAACCGGTAAACGTACAAATCGGCAATTGCAGAACACATACTCCAATCGAACACCAATCACTGGATTGAGTTTCACTGTCCACAAACCCTCTCCACAGACCGCCATTTTTATTCAAGAATTATGCGTGAAGCGATTGAAATTAAAAAACATAAAATTTCATTTTTTCAATCGGGAAGAGGGCTTCAAACTATCCGTTATGTAGAATCCAGTGATTCGTTAAACACAAGCTATACAAAAATCTGTACTGATATTTTGATTTCGGACTGTTCGTTCCACTAATGGGTCCAACAGGATTTGCAAGTTCTCATGGACCCATTTTGATAGTGGAACCAATAACACTATTTTTATGAAATATATTTTGGACTAGTGGCCCCACTTGCCATATTTTACTAAAACCTCTATGGTTTTATTTAAAGCTGAAGAGTTTGTTTGAATCTCAAGAAATATCAATTCAACCCAGTAGGGGTCGCATTGAAAAAATATTTTACTGTTGAATAGCCCATTTATCGGGGAAGGTGAAGGACTATATTACATCACGCAACGACCACTAGGAGCGGAGTACCAATGAAAAGTGTTGCAAAAACAGGGAATATTGACTCAGACGAAGTTGCACAGTTCAGTTAGTAGTAGATACGTAGGATAATATTGTCCTACCTGTGTCTCTTATTGTACACTTATTTTGAAAGCTCAAATCAATGGCGGTATGAGAGTCGTAACCGTGAGGCCGTGGGTTCGAATCCTACCCATTATACTACTGTGGTGGATGTGTCGTGTGTACGAACAACACGCATGCAACCTCGAATGTAGTTGCCAACTATTTGGTGTATTTCTTTTTATTCAAAGATAATCCAAAATCAAAAGTAAAAATACGTCAAGTATTTTTACTTTTGATTTTGGATTATCTTTGAATAAAAAGAAAAAGGGAAAAGTGTAACATGAAAACATGTAGGCTTGGTGTAAGGATCTCAAATAGGTATGTATTTTTTAAGTTACATAATAAAGTTCATGAAAATCGACCCAATCCCTACTTGAAATTACTGAGCCTACAATTTTGAAAGAAAGTCTATAATGTGAAAACAGCGTTGTAAATAAACTGGCCTTTGGTCTAGTGGTTAGTGGCTCTGACTGCTAAGCTAAAAGGTTATGGATTCAATTCTAATCCAACATAAGTACCTATATTGTACTATTTGACCCATTGAGGTTGTTATAATGAATCTCAAATCTTCTTTATTTAATATAATTTTATCTCTTGCTTTTGTTGGTGCCGAATAAAACATTAAGACCATGGAACCAACTTCAAAATGTTTAATTTGTTTTTGTTATTCTAGGTATATTATTTATTGCTTTTTAGTTGCCTTGTATTTATTTTAGGAGTCGGTAATATTTTTTGTAAAAAAGTTTTTTATATTACTATCTATATTCTCTATTATTTTGGTCACCGGATCAAAACATGCTAATGTTGTCGACTTACCCTTTTGGAAAATGTTTTATGATGACATGTTAAATACCTACGTCTATACATTGTCATGTCAAAAACTTTTGACATGATTGGTATTAGCGATATTGGCCTGTAATCTATATAAAAGGATGGGGCAAAAGCTCACAACACACATATAACTTGAATCGGTCAGTAGTAAGTTAAAGCGCGTCTCCAATAAGCGCAACGGCACCGATTGGAGCGCGCGTGATATTATTCAAACGTCGCGTTTACTGCAACAAGAAATGCCTATTTGTGCAGTTGTAAGTTGTAAAAACTCGTCGAAGAATGTAGACAGTATCAAGGGAGATGTATACTTTCATCGCTAAGTAATTTTGTTGCTGCTTAAGCTGAAATTAATTTTAAAATGATTTATTCACGTCTTTGTGTGATACTACTTCGATAAATTCTCATTGGCGTATTATTACTCTATTCGTTTTACATTGTGGTTTCAATTGATGTCATAAGGTGATATGTCATCGTCTCATACGTTGAAAGAACGCAATGAAATTCAAACGAGTGAATAACACAAAAACAAATAAATGTCGTGGTACAGGGGATTTTGTCGTTTTTCTACAAGTAGTGATGTTATGTTTAGGCACTTTATGTCGATGTCTTCAAGCGCGAATTGATCGTGCTCGATATATGAAACAGATACCGGAGAAAAGAGAATGCATGTTTGTAATAACTACATATATAGAAAGAAAGAAAGAAGAAAGAAAGAAAAATCGTTTATTTGCCACAGATACAATACGCTTCATAGAAACAAATAAAATTACAACTGAGTTTGTGCTTGCACGTCGTATCTGCGACAAACGAGGCTTCCACTCAGCTTAAATGCCATATTGTGGCATGAGCCACAACACAGCGCTGGTTTTCAGTGTGAACCCCAAGTGACGTCCGAAACCATTAAGGTATATCCATAATTAAATAAATAATATGAAGGTATAATACATTGCAATAAATATGTTAGTAAATTATAATAAACATTTTTTGTTATAATTGTATATAGATGATAAACATATAAAGGCACAGAACATAAAATTATATTACATTAAAATATATAAATACATGACTACAGTCTTTGTACTCATCTCCTACGGAACGAAAACTAGGCATCCGTAGTGGCTTTCGACTATCAATGATACAATGCCGTGCGTGACCTATCTATGTGCGGAATAGCGCTCTGTCTCACTCCCACACGGGGTTCGCAATGCGCTTGCACAGGTTGCGTCGTAATAATAATAAATTAGTGTCGAGATCGATACATGGGGGACTGTGCTGTGCTAGTCGCGTTACAAAAATAAAAACCAAAAACTATGAAGAAACGGGCTAAAAGTCATTGCTGAGTGTCCTGGTTTAGTGTTCTGCCTCAGTGTCAGTCAGTGATGTGTTATTAAGTGAGTGACTTGGTTTTGAGAATAGGAGTGCATATAGTGCAGTAATGTGGAAGTGTTTACGCGTCTCTTGTAAACGGAGTCTACATATACATATACATGCATATACGCCGCCTCGCTTCGCTTATGGGCCAGTTCACCTACATAACCTACAGGATCTGAAACTACGTAAGTAAATAATATGAATAATGTTACTATGAAAAATGTTAGACATAAAAAGAAAAAATAAAAAAATATAAAAAAAATAAATAAAAATGCTACTGATAATATAGTGTCTGTTCATTTTTTTGATTAGTTAATAAGTATCTTTTAAAGTGGAATTTGAAATTTTCCTTTGTTTTCAGGTATCTCATGGGAGGTGGGACATTGTTCCAGCAACGCGTGGCGGCATATTTGAAGCAACCCCTGAAAGCTGTAGTTTTGTATTTTGGCATCGACAGCGGATTGGCTGTGGAGCGAGCGGAATAGCTGTAGTGCTCCTGCTTCCAACTTAGTTTTGTGTACAGGTATTGTGGTTTCTGTGTGTCAATTAGTCCAAACAGCATACATGCAAGGTGTAGATTCCGGCGCGCAGCCATTTTCAACGTGTTATGTTCATTTAAGTATGGTGTAATATGACTTCTCCGAGGTATACTATAACAATATCGGGCACACGCATTCTGCACTCTTTGTATTAACCGTTCTGTCCGGGCTAACAGACACGGGCCGTAAACATTGTCGCAATAGTTAAACTTAGAAAGGACTAGAGAATCGGTTAGCTTCTTCCTCATTTCGACGCTAAGAAACTTCCTTATTCTATATAAGATCTTCAATCTAAAAAAACAATTTTTTACTAAGTTTCGGATGTACTCCTCAAAACGAAGTTCCGGGTCAATGATCAAGCCAAGGTTACATGCCGTTGGGACTCTTTCTATGGCGGCTCCCAATATCTTAATTTTAGGGTCAGCGGATGCAATTAAATTAATTTGATTTTTGCTGCCCATAATAATAAACTTTGACTTTTGAGAATTTAATACTAGTGAGTTTCTTTTAGACCACTCAGCTACCCTATCTAATTCTTTATTTATCGTTTCCACGGCGGATGTAATACTGTTAGCCTTAAAAGAGAATGACAATTGTGTATCATCGGCGTATAAATGATACTTAGAGTTATGAAGACACTTGACCATGTCGGCACTGTATAGGATGTACAGGATTGGACCGAGAAGAGATCCCTGGGGAACTCCTCTGGAAACAAGTCGTGGAGGGGAGGCATGCACAGAACCATCTTTTTTACGTATTTCAACTTGTTGGTACCTATCTGTCAAGTAGGAATCAAACCACTTTACTGTCTCCCACTCAAAACCATAGTAAGAGAGTTTAGACAAGAGTAAGGAGATATTCAAAGTTTCAAAAGCGCGGGAAAAATCTAGTAGCGTTAGAATAGTACCCTCTCCACGATCTCGAGCCTCTAGGATATTACCCACCACATCCATAAGGGCGGTAGCGGTACCACGTCCTTTTCTGAAACCTGACTGCAGGTCGGGTAGGATACCGTTAGATTCCAGGTAGTCGACAACCTGCTCGCACACCACTCTTTCCAACACCTTGGACAGACAGGGTAATAGACTTATAGGGCGAAGGTCCTTAAAGCACTGCGGGTTGTTATTTTTAGGGAGTGGTCGCACGATCGCCCTCCTCCACAGGTTAGGGAATGTGTAAGTTGTAATTGATTTATTTACTATCTCAGTGATAGCTGCTAGAGATTGAGGTAGGGTGAGGGTTATCATATCCTTTGATATACCGTCAATTCCTTGCGCATTACTGGTCATATTTGTAATTATTTTAAAAATAGCTTGATCGTTTGTTGGTTTTAATGAAAAAGTTGCCGGGCCATAGCGATCAAACTCATAGCATGGCAGTTGAGAGATGCTTATATTTGGGTCACCTGGGATGTCTAGGAATGCTAAATTTATTTTGTTTGGGTCGTCAAAATGACTCGGGAGTACACCGTCAATCCTACCCACTGGGATAACGTGCTTTTTTAGATTATACCAAAGTTGTTTGGAGTCGTTTATGTTATCGTTAATATATTTATTAAAAAATGCCTTTTTTTCATTTGATAATGCAGATGAAGCTTGATGTTTTAAATCTAGGTAATAGCGCTTATGTTCATCGACTTTGCTTTGGCGATACCTCTCACGGGCATCATTACGTAACTTAAAAATTAGTTTGATGTTGTCTGTAATCCAAGGCGTTGGAGAGCCCTTGAATATTTTAGTGGTGTTAGGTGCATGGACATTGAAAAGAAAATTCACAAAAGTATTAAAACAATCTACCATATCATTTACATTTGCTAAGGCACAGATTGAATCCCATGGGATCGCCCTTAAATCCTCTGTAAAAAAATCGTGTAATATATTTTTAAGGGGTCGGTATGTAATTAATTTATTAATAGGTTTTTCTTTTTTGAAGAGAATCTCACATGTTATAAAAGAGTGGTGACCTAGTTCTTCAATATAATCTATGTTAACATTTCGACACGGCGCGTCTGTACAAATCACGTCGATCAAAGTAGCACTGTCACCTACGAAATGCGTGGCTGTAGGTACTGTTTGGTTCAAGTTGCAGTAGTGTAAAAACTCCATCACTTGTTTTGTTTTGGAGTTATTGGAGTCCAACATATTTACATTGAAGTCTCCAAGTAATATGATATTATCATATGGAGCCAGGGCATACAAGCTGTCCGTGATTGCATCCAGGAAGGTACCCAATTCTAACCAGGGAGGCCGATAGGCCGTACCAATTAATAATTTTTTATTATATGTTGTCAAACTCATCCACATTTGCTCTACTGTAGGGTGGTGAGGGTGGGATCTTACACGGGTATTTATTCCGGTCTTAATATAAAAAGCAACACCCCCCCCGCACCCCTCCCGAGTAGTAACTGGTCGAGGAATGTGACGCAGATAGTAACCTGGGACAACCGGTGCGCGAGCTTCCTCCCCCTTGCGCAGCCATGTCTCGTTTATTGACATGATATCTACAGAATGCTGGTTCATAGCTAAGAGAAATTCATCATGGTTAGTGGCCAGTGAGCCAGCGTTAAGTAGCCCAAATTTTACACTCTTGCTACATGACATCATTACAGCCGACAAAAGTGTTTAAGTACATATACTCGTATATAACCGAAACTCCGCACAACAATAAAATATATACACATACTAGATTTCTACCGCCACAATTAATAAATATATATAAGTATGAAATATTGTAAACCATAAATACACATAAATCAAAATTAAACACAAATAGACCAGTACATAGATAAAATATAGTTTTTTGCTGGGATTCCCTACACTTGCCCATTAAAGCCCCCCCAAATGTCACATATACGGCGTGCAAACACAAATATACTGTGCTATACAGCGTAAACAATAAAACACTAAGAGGTACCAAAAGACTACAAATACAATTAATTTTGATTTTGAATTTGGGGACTCTTATCCGTGAATGCGCCAAAGACGCGTGACAAATCTGCCTCGGAATGAATGAGACTTGCCTGCTCTTCTGGTTTGCGTCTGGCAAGGATACGGCCGTTCTTCGACCAAACAAATTGCCAGCCAAGACGCTTTCCCGCCTCCCGAGCCCGACGAAATAAATGTCTATTTGTCTTGGTTAAGCGCTCGTTGACATAAAATCTAACCGGTGGCCCAGACATACCCAGATCTGCCGTATTCGCTCCCCTTCGCACTCGTGCACAGCGTATAAACTCGTCACGCAGGTCGCGGCGAGTTAGTCGCACAACCACGGTGCGCGGCCGTGACTCCATTGGCCCTGCAGATTTCGTCGCGTCTATGTGTCTGGTACCGCCGATGCGATCCGCGCTAACAATGTCTCTCTCGTCGATATTGACGCCCAGTTTGCTCGAAACCAACATAACTGTATGAATAATATTTTCTTTTTTTGGTTCTGGCAGATTTGAAATCTCAATATCATTCAATAGGCCATGCTGATCACGATCATTGAGTTCTCTTTTCAATAGAGCAATTTCCTCGCTCAAATCCCCCGACCCTGTCAATTTGGCCTCGATAGCTCCCAACCTAATGTCCATACCATGACTTGTGCTTTTATACGCAGAAAAAGAGTCTTTTAAATTGTCCACCTCCGTTTTAAACCGCCTGAGCTCCTGGCGCAAACTGTTGAGGTCACTCTGGAAATCATTCTTCATTTTTTTAAATTCAGCCTGCAATTCCTCTTTGAGCATCATACGCAGCTCTGAATGAAACTCCTCTTTGAAGTCACGTAACCTTGACGCAATGATCGGGGAAAATTCATCGGTGGTAACAGAAGAACAAATGTGGGTATTTGGCGGCGTTTTTTTGGGCTCCTGCGGACCCCTTTTATGCGCAGAATCTTTTCTGCCTTCACCACCTTTTTTTTTACACTCCTGGCATGTCCAAGTTGGTGCAATGTTTCCAGTGAGCGGCAATAATACACACTCCCGGTGAAACAAATTATTGCAAGCACTACACCTAGCGGCATCTAGCGGTGAAAGGTATTTCGCACAGCTCCCGCACCTCGCCGACGGCATTGTTGATAAGATCGCTTCAACTAGTTATGATTAGTCGCTAATCGATATCCGGGTGGGTCAGTAGGTGGCGATGCGCTCGTGCCGAGTTTGGGACTTGTTCTTAGTTACCTCGGAAGTTCACAGATGGAGCTATATTCGACCGCGTCTGATCGATTCTTAATAATTGACGCACTGATAGCACAACACAATGTTAGAGATACGACTAGGTGCTATGTTAGAAATAAGCGCGCTGTTACACTGGTACACTTTTAAGTACAACTTTTGTAATTAAGTATTGTAAATTTGTTCACTTTTCTAGAATAAGGTAGTTTTAAGTCACTTAGGATTATGATAATTACACACATCAAAAGTGTCTAGGGATCAAGCATTTTTATGCGGATTTCTTGAGATTGAGATGTGGCTTTGTAATAAATTTATGATTTTATAAATTTATATGGATCCTTTTTGGTGCATTTCATAATTTGAATCAGGAACTGTGAATCAAATTCGAGTAAAAGATGAAAATCAGCTGTCAATATTTTCCCTATAAAAACATACAACGCATTGAAGACATTATTAGTGCTACTGTTTCCCTACTACTGATTAAAACCAACGTTATTATGGAGCGGCGACGTCATTTAAGCAGGGAAGAAATGCTCAGAGCCGTGGGAATGATAGAAGCTGGTTCCCGGCAACGTACTGTGGCTTTAGCTCTGAATACAAGTCAGAGTGTTATCAGTCGACTTTGGACACGTTACCGAAGCACTGGTACCGTGGCTGAGCGCCATGGAGGACGGTATCGCTGCACCACACGGAGACAAGACCGATACATTCAAATCTTAACTCGAAGAGGTCCAACAATAACCGCCATGATGTTAGCCGTGAGGCTTCATCACTCTTCAGGGAACTTAATTAGCGACCAAACAGTCAGAAACCGCTTGCATGAAGTGAACCTTCATTCCCGAAGACCGCTACGGGTACCACCTATAGCAATGCACAATCGTAGGATTCGATATCAATGGGCTCTTGAACACAGAAATTGGGCAGAAGAACAATGGCGTTTCGTGTGCTTTTCTGATGAGTCTCGTTTTGGTATGAGACCGGATACAAGACGTATACGACACTGGAGAACCCCTGGACGCCAACAGCGATTAAAATCCTGCCAGGAAGTCCATCCTTATAGTGGTGGAACCATCATGGTATGGGCGGGTATTTGGATCGGCGGAAGAACTGAGTTGATTTGGATCAGAGGCAACCTCAACGCTCAAATTTATGCTGAGACGATTGTATCAGACGTCATCGTTCCTCTACAAGTGCAAATCGGTCCCTTATTTCAGTTAATGCATGATAATGCACGACCGCACACCGCAAGAGTTGTAAGACAGACTCTCGCCGCAGCTAACATCAATGTCCTGCCCTGGCCTGCTTAGTCGCCAGACTTGAACCCGATTGAGCATGCATGGGATATGCTACAGAGAAGAGCTCTGCCGAATATGGAGGGTATCCAGTCGCAAGAAGACCTTTTTTTGTTATTGCAACGAACATGGGCGGCCATTCCACAGCGTGATTTGGATGAACTCATTTTGAGTATGCCAAACCGATGTTCTTGTGTTGTTAGTGTTCGCGGTAGAAACACGGATTATTAATTGTTTAAGTTACCCAATAAAATTTTAAAGAAAACTGTTATTTCAGTCTTTTTTTCGAACTTTAATGTTAGTGGTTCAAATGTCAAAAATCCCTTTATTAGGAAAATGGCAAATTTCTTTATTAATGCAAAGGTGACTTGGTTTATCGTTACTGTGACAAACGAAAACACTTTATTTGATGAATCCTTAAAGAAATAAAAAAAAAAAAATCAATCTGGAGAAAAGTTATTGCAAAAATATATGTTGATCCCTAGACACTTTTGATGTGTGTATTTGTTCACAGATTTTATAGATTAATACTTGAAAATAACACTGAATAACGTTTTATATTGTTTATCACACTGAATGTAAACTTTGAACAATAAACTCTTTGCAAAAAAATCGCAACTTTTATTGATTTTAAACGAAATAAGTACGAGCTAACAATCACCGTTCTGTCAACCTTAACGTCCGTGACGTCACTTCTACAATATAGTACCGCCTTTGTCCTTAAACATAACAATATATACCTATATTGTTATGTTTAAGGACAAAGGCGGTTAAGTGTATGCCTCAAAGGATTCTATACAAGTATGCATAGTTGCTGAAATAGTTATAAGAGAAATAATAAATAAATCACAAAATCTTAACACCAAGTAAATAAATTTTACATTACTACTAAGATTTTGCGTTATTTTATTAATAGTAATATTTTTAATTGCTTAACCAACCATCAGTTTGATCAAGTACCTACTGAAAACCATTTAGTTAATCTAATATATACGTTTACATTATTTAACGAGAAATTTAAAAATAAATCTACGAAAAGACACATATATAATAAACTCGTCCTGTTTGAAGGTCAATAATTAAGTAATTATGAGGTATTCAACATTTATTTTGTTTTACTATTTTATTAAATGGTACAGAAAGGGTTTGGAACGTATTGGGGGTTCTTTAATTTTTATCCTTCTATTTCGTGGGCTTACGCTGTTCGCGCGATTATAATTATTACTTATTACTATTAGATATTTAAAACTTTTTTAACCTAAATGTTGAAGTAGTATAGCATAGTGATAGTGCACGTAAAAAGTCGGTTCAGGCTGTTATCATCTCGCTAACAGTCATTAGATCATGTCATAAAGTGTGATCTAAATTATTTTTACACTGTTCAGTACGTAACTACCACCTATGTTTTCTATTTTCTAGAAAATTTATTGTGCATTATTCCCGTTTTGTGGTAATCTTGTGCAATCTATATAATGTTAAATAGTTCAATCCTTTACTTTAATATGATATTGCTAAAGAACTGGATGTTGATCACAAATACAAACAGTATTACGTCAATTACAAAAGTCTGGGTATAACCAAAACTTCATATTTAGGTACCATATGATCTCACTAAGACACACTTAATACAACGTGTTTCGATTTGCAATTCTTTGTTGAAACGTAACAATTCCGATCCATTTCTTAAACAGTTGATTACGGGTGATAACAGATGGATCACTTACGATAAGAATGTCCGAAAAAGATCGTGGTCGAAGCATGGACAAGCCCCACAGACCGTGGCAAAGCCCGACCTGACTCGGAACAAAGTGATGCTGTGTGTATGGTGGGATTAGAAAGGGATCGTCCACTATGAGCTTTTGCCGCCGGGTCAAACTATCGATTCTGACTTCTACTGTCAGCAACTGATGAGGTTAAAAGAAGCCGTTGAGAAAATCGGCTGGAGCTGGTGAACAGGAACAGCGTGGTGTTACATCACGACAACGCCAGACCGCACTGATCAATAGCCATTCAGCAAAAATTGAGAGAGCTTGGCTGGGATGTGTTGTTTTATGGCCCTGATCTTGCTTCATTAGATTTTCACCTGCTTCGGTCACTTCAAAACTCTTTAGGAAGCATAAAGTGAACCTCAAAGAACACTGTGGATAGTACCTGTCAGACTTTTTTGATTAAAAACCTCAAAATTTAGCAATGGGATCATATCACTACTCACATGGCACAAACATTTTTTTTTTTTTTATTGCTTATCGTTGGCAGATGGCAAACGGTAACCGCCGCTCATGGACTACAGGAATGTCAGGGACACACGCAAGCTGCTGCCTACTGTGACGTGAACTTCCTGGCTTTGGGGTGCGCAGCCGGGATTACTACTCACGGGGATGAGGAATTAAACACTATTTTATATGCCCAGAACGATATTATATATTATACAATTTGTAATCTTAGTCATTTACATTTCAATTCTTTTTTCGACCATTCGTCTTGACGCTTCCTTCAATTCTCTCGATTGTTTTTTTGTTTTCTTCTTCGTCATTATTTCATAGTTTTGGAACGTCAAGACAAACAGTTAACAATTAATGAGGCTTTATGCGAGTGGCCGGTCGAGATTCCGACGCACATGCCACACGCCGCCGCCTTATAAAAAAAAAAACTTTATATTTGACTACAAAGTCATTTTTTTTTTCTTTTTTATAATATAAAACAACAAATATGAACCTAACTGAGCAGTTACCTATGCAGGCGAAATAGTTTTTTTTAATACCCCCCTTCATCTGCTGTCTCTATGCAAAAGATGTCATATGACTGTCGTTCATCCAACAGTCATATGACCATGCAAGGCAAAAAAATCGCCTAAAAAAAGCCACTGCATCGGCAGTGCTTGCCTATCTATCTTAAATTATATTAATTAAATCAATCATTAAACACCAATTGACCCCAGGCAACAAATGGGGTGAAAGACCTGCTTTGTTGTAACTGGAAGAAAATTCATCTTTAAGTATCAATCTTATATCAGTTAAATAATTGGTCAATCAAGCTATCGGTGACCATCTGATCACATCAATTGATTATTTAGAAACAATAATCACAAACGAACTTCCCAAGTTCGATTGAACCAAATGTAAAACTGTCAGCTTAAACACAGAGTTATATTTATAATTCAACACAATAATACACCCGTTTTTGTTTGCCTAGTGCTCTATGGCATCAACAGTGTAGGACATTTCTTCGCCGTGTGGTTGTACATGCAAAAACAAACAAAATTTTAGAATCAGAACTAAAACCACGAACCATCCCTAAATATACAATTCTTACACCTCAAAGACTATTAACAACGTCGCCACTTCTTTTCTGGAATCACCTACTCCTAAAAAAATAATTCTCATTAACTATTCATGTTTATCATGACTTAATTATAACATATGTTCAGATAATAAAAATTCTCAACTACATAAAATTAAATACTAAGATATCGATATCTATTCGTCCATCCTCGTAATAAACGGTTTCAATCTATTCGCATGAACAATCTGCCTCTGTCTTGAACCCACTTTCTTTATAATGAAGTTATTATTATCCAATCTGTTTTCAATTCAAAATGGCCCTAAAAACTTTCTACATAACTTTTTCGATATCCCCGACCTTCTCTTCGGATTAAAAAGTAAAACTTTCTGACCTATGTCATACGATACTTCAGTCGCTTTTCTGTCAAATAATCGTTTCTGTTTCGCTCGCGACTTATGCAAGTTTACCATAATCCTTGTAAAAATGTTTTATCTATTCTCTATTCTACTCGCGGTATTCTCATTCATTTGAATATTTAAATTAATTCCCGTATCCGATGGCTATTCTGGTTGTCTTGCAAAGACCAGAAAGTACGGTGACACCCGTGTCGATTCCTGTTTACTAATATTATATGCAAACGTAATTTGAGGTAAATATACCGACCAATCTAACCTATCATCTCGGCCGTACTTGGCCATCATGCGCGACATAGTTGCATTTAATCGTTCTACCAACCCTAATGTCTGATGATGCATCGAAGTTGCAACTTTATGCACGGCCTCGAAGTTTGTTATCGTTTCTCGAACTAACGCCGACGTAAAAATTGACCCTTTATCCGTTATGATTTCTTTTACGGCCCCATGTATTGAAAAAATATTATTAATAAGGAAGTTCTATATTTCAATCGCTGTGGCCTGTTTTACTGCCTTACTAATCGCATATTTTGAAAAACAATCTATTGCCAATATAATATGTATATCTACTTCCATCCGTCGCATTATTTAACGGGCCTATCGTATCCACTTCTACCTTTTCAAATAACGTGTTTGTAACAATCGGTTGCAACGGCGCCACCCTAAGTATTTGTAACCCGTCAGTGACTACGTGATCATCTTGATTTATCAACGGATTTCGACTCACGAACTCCGCATCCGAATCAGAATCCTGTTCTATAATACTGAAGAGGAACTATCATTACAGGAAGGACGAATTCTACCAAGATTTACTAACTCACTGACTTGTTGTTGACGACTGATCTCACTCTGTTTAAGTGAGACCCTATATGTAGGTTTTTTCACTGGAACCTCGTTCGAAGTTTTTATTTTAATTGGGTTATTTCATCACCCACCTGGCCTAACCTTACCAAATGAGAACTGTGGCTTGTATTCTTCCACTGGGTCATGTAATTTATTATTATCATCTGTACTCAGATTTTCATTATTATTTATTTTTTCTTTTGACACATTTAAATCAGGCAGAATACAAGTTTTATTACTCACTTGACTTACAAGTATTACTAATAAATAAATGATTATATTTCAAAATATTAACAGACATTATTTCCTGTGTATCGATAACAGAAACTTTGCCTGGTCTAGCAACAAAACATATTTCATTGTAGTTTCTCAATGTTATTTTATTATTTACAAAATCTAGGGATGCCCCATTTATGATTAAGAAATCTTGACCCAAAATCACTGGCCAACTGACATCTATTACAACATAAAAAAAGTGTGTTATACACCACATTATTAATTATAACGTTGATATATGTTTTGCCTGCGACTGGTATAATCTTACCATCGGCAGCTTTTAAATCAACATTATCACATATATCTAAGGTTACTTTGTTCATTAACGCTACTTTCTTCGATAGCAAGGACACTGAAGCCCCACTATCTAATAAAGCAGGAATCGCACCTGAACGCAACTCTACTAAAATAACTGGTTCGGACTGACCATAATCATTCTTCTGGACGTCTTCTATGTTTGTGCGCCGCTGCGTACTCATTGCTGCGACGTGATGCTCGCCTACTCTCGCTGTTGATGATGCTGCATCACCAGCTGATTGAATCGGCATCGGCGGAGGTTCTCTGCTCCTTAAAAAGTACTGGCGGGGGTTTGACTCCCGCCTTGGTGTTAACGAACCGCTTGGTGAATCATTGGGCGGAACCCGAAACACCGGGGTCGGTATTGACTATACGGAGTTGATTGATTGCTCCGAAATGAACTATTGGTCGATCTGTTGGAGTCTCTTAGCTGCCCAGACCTCACTGCTACCGCATTCTCAACCTTAACCTTAAGATTGATTTTCCTTTCAACCTCTTTATCATATACTGATTGTAATTGTAAAACTGTGGCCTTTAAAATATTTTTATCAGCACATACAATTGCAGCGAGCTTTGATTTGTAGAAACTATTACATTTCTTTGGAAAGCTCCTTACGAACGTATTGTCGTCAATTTTTCCCTTTTTGGCTATATTTGAAAGCTCGTAGTAAAACCTTGACCTTTCAAACAAATTTACAAAATTAAATGTTTATATTTAGGTACGTATGTTTGTTCAACTTCGAAACTATTGACGAGAACATGACCAATCTTAAAAAAACCATTATTCTAATGGTTTTTTTAAGATTGGTCATGTTTGATTCATTATAGGAATAGATGATTTTTGATTGGAAATTAGTTAAGAAGTAATAGTTTTAAAGAAAAGAAGAAATAAATAATTATTTTCTCATAGAAATATATAACGCATAGGGCTGCACTCTGCTGCTGTACATGTCAATAAACTTTAAAGTGACATGTAGACAATTAAATTGTTTGTAACATTTTACGTGTTTGTCAAATAATTTGATACCCTACCGCTTTGTTTGATTATATTATTAGATATTTTTAGATAGAGATATTTTTTACTAATTTAACGACTTTTTCAAAATTATGGGTAAAATTTTCCCAACTTGGCAGCACTGTAAAATGTATGTACTTTATTTTGCATCCTTTTCAGCGACACGAAAGCTAGGCGTCTATATAATTATAGTGATGAGCATATACATGCCTACTGATCACATCGATAATTTACAAACTTTTATGGATTGCCTCGGTATGGTGAGTGCTATTGTTAATGACTATTCTATTGAATCTGTTTACTGTATGGGTGACTTTAACGCTCGTCCGAACGAACTTTTTATGCGGGAGCTATTATGTTTTTGTGAGGAAGATAGCTGGACAGTAGCCGATATGAATATATTAGGCCCCGATAGTGATACCTATACGTACATAAGCGAAATTAATGGTGCTAGACGGTGGCTTGACCACTGCATTGTTACGCACTCAGCAATTAACTCGGTTAAAAACATTTCTGTTGATAATGATGTATTTTGGTCTGACCACTTTCCCATGACTTTTGAATGTAAATTTAATTTTTTGACATCTTTATCGTATAATTTATCTAATAATTCAAATCATATTAATAATAATAATATAATATGGGGTAACCGATCTAATGAACAAATAGAATTGTATTATAATGAATGTAATAATAGACTGCGATTAATAGATTTACCATTAGAATTAAGATTATGTTGTGACTTTTACTGTAATGACATTTCGCATAAACATATAATTGATAATTTATACAATTGTACAAACTCTTAGTGAGGCCTCATTATGTAGCTATCAGAAACATAACAGTAACATTCGAAGGAGGGGTGGGCGAGTGGCGGGATGGAATAGGTACGTCCGACGTGCTCGCGTGAAAGCCAGACTAAAGTTTCATAAATGGCAATCAAGTGGAAAACCAAGAACGGGGGTTGTTTTCGATGAGATGAAAGAAAGTAGAAATTTTTTTAAGGCTCGGCTAAAATGGTGCCAAGATCATCAAGAACAGATAAAAATGGATATCCTTTCATCTCATCACTCTAAACGTGACTTTCGCGGTTTTTGGAAGAGCACAAACAAGTTAAATACTAGGTCTGGATTGCCCGTGAGTGTGGACGGTGTAGGTGATCCAAAACAAATAGCAGATAGGTTTAAGAATCACTTTTTTGTGAAATCACTGCTTGAGGCGTCTCAAGTGGTGCTGGATGCTGATACCGGTCGTGACAGAGTGAATACCAGACTTACTGCAAATGAAATACACAAATTAATAACTTGTTCATCTCGTGGTAAGTCACCAGGGCACGACGGGCTCAGTATTGAGCATTTACTGAACGCTGGTCCTCATTTGCCGAGGGTTTTGGCTCTCTTATTTAATCTGTGCATCAGTCATTCGTACCTTCCCCCGGATATGATCAAAACTATTGTTGTCCCAGTTGTAAAGAATAAAACTGGAGACCTGTCTGACGTAGGCAATTACAGACCAATCTCCTTGGCCACTGTTTTTGCTAAGGTGCTTGATGGGCTGCTTGAGACACAACTAAATAAACACATAAAATTACATGACAACCAATTTGGTTTCAGGCCGGGTTTATCAACCGATAGTGCAGTCCTGTGTCTCAAGCATACTATTAAGTATTACACATGTCGAGAAACACCTGTGTTTGCATGCTTCCTCGATATGTCGAAAGCTTTTGACCTGGTTTTCTACAAAATACTTTGGAGGAAGCTCGAGGACCTAGGTATGCCGAGGGATCTCCTAAATATGTTTCGGTTTTGGTATGGAAATCAGGTTAATAGTGTCAGATGGGCGGGAGCTTTATCCGAGCCATATAAGCTGGAGTGTGGAGTGCGACAGGGGGGGTTAACCTCACCGGCACTCTTTAATATTTATATTAACGCACTGATTGAGGCGCTTAGCAGTCAACATGTCGGATGTCACATTGACGGAATCTGTGTCAATAACCTAAGCTACGCAGATGATATGGTCCTGTTGAGCGCTTCGGTTTGTGGGTTAAGGTCGCTGATCGCTACATGTGAGGCCTACGCGGTGGAACATGGGCTCATGTATAATATTAAGAAAAGTCAGTTCATGGTCTTTGGGGCCAGCGGCGCCCTTTACAATGATAATGTCCCTTCCTTACGACTTGGAGGCGTCGCACTCGAAAGAGTATATCAGTTCAAATACCTCGGTCACCTGGTCACCGCGGACCTCAAAGACAATGCAGATATTGATAGGGAGCGGAGGGCTCTGTCCGTCCGGGCTAATATGATAGCTCGCAGATTTGCACGTTGTTCACAGCAGGTGAAAATAACGCTATTCAGAGCATACTGCACATGCTTTTATACGTGTAGTCTGTGGGCAAATTATACACAAAGGGCGTATGGGGCCCTCCGTGTCCAATATAATAACGCATTCAGGAGGCTAATGGGGCTGCCCTGGCGCTGCAGCGCGTCGGGCATGTTTGCACAGGCGTGAGTAGATTGTTTCTACACTACAATGCGGAAGCGCGCCGCATCCCTCGTGCGCAGAGTCAGGGCGAGCTCCAACTGTCTCCTGAAGATGATTGCCGATCGCGTAGATTGTATATACATAAATAAATGTTGTGCGCTACATGTGATTACTAACACCTAGGATTAAGATATAATGTATTTACTAACACAATATGAGTTTATAAAGCTTGAAATAAATGAATAATAATACTTAGTCAATGATTTTAATCCTTTTTTCGACCATTCGTCTTGACGCTTCCTTCAATTCTCTCGATTGTTTTTTTCGTTTTCTTCTTCGTCATTATTTCATAGTTTTGGAACGTTAGCTGTGTGGCACCGGCTTAAGAATAGTGCCACCCCATCTCTTCCCGTGGGTGTCGTCAAGGCGACTAAGGGATGTCACACGGGAGGACGGGCAGCAGCGTCCTCTGCGTATTTCAAGCCTTACTGCGATCGCCAACCCGCTCGCCAAGCGTGGCGATTATGGCAATTACCCCCAGGAACTAATAAATAGGTTCTACTGGGGAGACCCGTGCCCAGCAGTGGGACATCATATGGGTTGTTATGTATGTTATGTTTGGAACGTCAAGACAAACAGTTAACAATTAATGAGGCTTTATGCGAGTGGCCGGTCGAGATTCCGACGCACATGCCACACTACCGTGAAGTGAAAACTCTCTTTAAACCTCGTTTGACGAAAGACATGTCGCAGCGCTCGGGAAACACCGCAGCAGGTAGTTCATTCCAGAGTCTACACGTACGTGGAGGAAAAAGAACGCCGGAATCGATCCGTACAGGACCGCATTGTTTCCACGTGGAATGGATGAACCCTACCACGATGTCGAGTGGTACGGTGGTGGAAAGGTGACGGTGGGTGCGACATGATGTCAAACAAAAGATTTCCTCAGAACACTCCCCGGTAAACAGACGGTAGAGTACGCAAAGTGCATCAAAGTCACGCCTCTGCTGTAAAGACTCCAATCTGTTCGTGAGATTGGGGTCATCAACGATCCGAAAAGCTCGCCTTTATTACTGACTGACTGACTTAATTCGAATATTGAGCCGCTAATAGCTCACAAGGCCACCCTGACGCTTCGACTTATACGTAAATCATGTAGGAATTATACTTAAAATCCACGAGCATTTGATCCATTGCCCTCTGAAATACGGAGCTGCTTGTTTTCAAGCCAACGGGCAATACTTTGCGCCTCTGAGATAACATAGTATATCCTCTACTCACGGCATTGGGTAGCAAAATAACCTTATTGTTTCTGTAGTCAAGACAGAATCAGGAGTGGTGGAGATGATTGGTGGTGAACGGCGATAAGTCGAGATGCTCCTCCTTGTTCGCTATTCGAGAACTCTCGCTTCACTGCCTTTTCTTCCGATTTTTCCTCATAAGGAAATCTCTCTAGCAGCATTCAAAATTTTAAAACGTATCCTAATTCAAATTTAGGATCTACCTAAGCAAATTACACACAGCCAATTTAGAATAACAGTAGAGATTTTATACAAAAATACAAAGACCTCTTTGCTAATCTATTGTCATAGAAACCATGAAAATATTTCTACCGAAATGACAGTTGTGATTTATCAATAAATAATTGTTCACAATGTTAAATAAATATTACAGAGATATTGGAGAAGTTAAAATAGCGAAATACATAACAAATGTAATACACATAAGAGGTACGAATTAACACTATAACTCGTTCGAAGTTTTTAGGGGCTGTCTTGCATCTTCCTAGCCTATCCTTACTAAATGAGAATTGTGGTTTGGATCATACAGCTCAAATAATAAAATGTTCTGTAAAGAAAACTTGCGTTTTGACACATTGGTTTACATCAAAACGCGACTTTTGCTCGGATAATATGAGCAAATTTAAAAAAGCTCTATATAGTCTTAGTTTCACTAACGTGTATGAGTGTAAGGATGTTAACGCTGCCTATAATGAATTTATTGACTTGTTTGGACTGTTTTATAATCTTTGCTTTCCAGTCATCAAAGTTAAAAATAAAACAATAAAATCCAACAGATGGATTACTAAAGGCATTAAACTATGCTGTAAACGTAAACGTGAGATACTATGGCGGTCAAGGCGTAACCCTGATTCAACCAGTAAGAAAACATACAAAGCTTATTCTAAACGTTTAAAAAACATAATAAAATTAACCCAGAAATCTCAAAATAGTTATTTTATTAATAATGCAAATAATAAAGTTAAGGCAACAAGGAAAGTTATCAACTCAAATAAAAATAATTACCCAAAATCTCTCTAGAAATATAATAGAAATCTAGAATAAATAGTGGTGGAAAATGTGTAACAAACCCGTGCGAGATAGCTGAATTATTTAATAATTACTTTATAGATCAAGTTCATTCTAATTTAAAATGTAAAGTTGATTATGATATCAAAGACAATTTAATTTCAATTGATTCTAATATTAATTCTGTATTTCTACCACCTACGGTACCGCACGACATTAATAAAATAATTCAGAATCTAAAAAATACACTTAGTTCAGGGCATGATGGATTCACAACAAAGGTTATAAAATATGTGTCTTTAGAAATTTCGCTAGTATTAAGTTTTATTGTAAATCTGTGTATAGGAAACGGTATATTTCCCGAAAGCCTAAAACTAGCTATCATTAAACCACTTCATAAAAAGAATGATCCAACCAATCTAGAAAATTATAGACCCATTGCGCTTGTCTCAATATTTTCCAAAATTATTGAAAAAGTTTTATATAATAATCTTTATCCGTATTTGGAGAAGAACAATGTACTAACAAAAGAGCAATACGGTTCCAGAATCAATAAAAATATTAACATGGCAATCTATGATTTAGTGAATAATATTGTTGCTAATATGGATAGAAAAATACCCGTTACAGTATTATTCATAGACATGACAAAGGCATTCGAAATACTTCTTGCTAAATTATATAAGTATGGAATCAGAGGCAATATTTTAAACTTGATCAAATCCTACTTAACCAACAGAAAGCATCTCACGAGTGTCACAAAAATAAATACTTACACCAAAACTGAAACAGTTTGTCTATCTAAACAAAGACAAATAAAATACGTCGTGCCCCAAGGAAGTGTACTCGGACCATTACTTTTCCTATGCTATATAAACGATCTTCCTAAAGTTGTTTCACACCCTATGACTTTGTTTGCTGACGACTGTACTACGGTATTTATTGGTAAGGACATGACAATATTTGAAAGTGACATAAATAATAGTTTAAAATTAATAATTCAATGGTTAGAAGCAAATAATTTAAAAATTAACCTTAATAAAACTCACATAATGTCATTTAAACAAAGAACAAATTCTGTTTACCTTAATATTAATTATGAACAAATGTCAATAGCTAAAGTAGATCATACAAAATTTTTAGGTATCTGATTGGATAAAAATATGACGTGGAAAGTACACATTGAAAACTTAATTAAAAAACTAAACCAATATTATTTTGTTCTTCATAATTTAAACAAGGTTGCAAATCGTGAAACTGTTCTTTCTGCATATCACGCTTATGTCTCTAGTACACTCAGATATGGTATTATTTTCTGGGGCAATTCTTCAGAAAGAGAAATTGCATTCAAAACGCAAAAGAAGTGTCTTAGAGCAGTATGCGGGATTAAAACGACAGATAGTTGCAAACCATAATTTATAAGTTTAAAAATTTTAACTCTTCCATCGCTTTATGTTTATGAAGTGGCTATATTTGTCTAAGTTAACTTTAATCGTTTCAAAACTCTTACAAATAGACGTCATCAGGGTACACTACGTCTGAAACAACATCAAACTGCACTTTTTTCTAAGAGTTTCCTAGGTATGGCACCTAAAATCTACAACAAATTGCCAAATTGTATTAAGTGTCTAGATAACCTTAATCGTTTCAAGACAGCACTCCATAGATTTCTGGTGAATAAAGCGTACTACACAATAATAGATTTTTTAAATGATTAATAATCCCGACATTCGCTTTGTTTTTGGTGTAATAACATGATAAGTTGATTTACTTATTAATTATATAAATTGTTTATTTTTTTAAATTTTATTATTGACATGTTTGATTTTAAATTGATCTAATTGAATTATTTATGTTATTTTTTAATTGTTTTTTCTATATTATTCTATTACCTTTAGTGACTTTACTTTTTTTTATTTTTATATAATTTACATTTTTTTTTGTTTTAAACATATTTGTACGCCTTACATAGGCGAAACATAGTGAGACGATTGTATTTTAATGTTATAACCATGTACCTATGTTCCACAAATAAATTTATTTGATTTGATTTGATTTGAGAACAATCACAACTAAATAATAAACGCGTTCCAAATTCAAAGTACTTAATTAAAAAGTTGAAAAATAAAAGTTTTCATTATTTATGGCCGGACTAGTTATATAACATAGTATCTTAAATGAGAATAAACCATGAATTTTTACGTTTATTTAAATACTTTTTGTGTAATTAATCACGACGTCAGTCTTAACTTGTTGTTTGTTAAACTATTAATTAAATAATTTAGGTAGCTAACAAAAGTAACTTGTAAATTGCTTAAAGACGCCGGTATTCTAAATACATCAGAACATGGTGTAATTTTTAGAACCCGTCGGAATTGGGTGCCTTTACCTTACATTAAGTTTATTTTTCGCAGATGAATGTAGCTATGATTACGTCATAGTTGGAGGTGGTAACGCCGGCAGTGTGGTCTCAGCCAGGCTGGTGGAAGCTGGCCATTCTGTGTTGGTAATTGAGGCTGGAGGGCTTCCTCGCTTGGAGTCTGCTGTAAGTTTGAGTTGCTGTTATTTATTTATCCGTTAGGTTTACGCGTTAAAAAGTAGAAGTATTTAAAAATTTTCCTGCCTCTGTGGCGCGGTGGGAGTGTATCCGACTGCTACGTAAGAGGTCGTGGGTTCGATCCCCACCCAGGATAAAACTTTGAGTGATGAGCATGTTAAGTACGGGACCCTAATGGACAACGCTGACCTAGCAGTCACCACAGTTTACACAATAGAATGCAAGCGAAGACGGAAACGCCGACGCAGCGATCCTTACACGTGGAGACATCGCGAATGACGTCAATTGCAACGCAACGCGCTGACACTGCAACCCTATTGTTCTAAATTGTAATAATTAAAATGGCATTCCATATTCATACTTCGAATCGGTTTCACTTAAATTCAATAATTGTAATTAGTTATAATTTCTTTATAATTAAATTAGTTTATAAAAGACTTTGGTTTTTTTTCAAACTTCTGGCTGCAGTAATCGTAATTGGCGCAGTCGGTAGGATTCTCGCGGGCCGGTTCGCGAGCCTTAGGAACATATCACGAATCGATATTCGCGTTCGCGAGTCACCCGGGTGGCTATCAAGCCCCGTCACGAGAGTCCAGAATCTACGTGAAGCTGCGGAGCCTGAAGGAGATTCCAGACATCGAATCACGAGAAAGAACCAGAGATGCAATATATGTAAGTACACTTGAATCATTCTCGTGTTGCTTCCTTCTGTATCCTAAGTAATCTTATGTCCAAGTTATTTCATCACGAAAAACCTCCCCCGGACTCTGCATCGAGACAGTCACGCCGGTACACCGTAGATAGTAATAGAGACTTAAATAGTGAAATAGATTTTGATTTAGATAGTTTATTTGGAGATAAAATGTCGCACCAACCCGACACAATTTTCAAGGCCTTACGACTGGTGCCAGAGTTTGACGGCAACCCCAATGTATTAACCAGATTTGTTCACATTTGTGATCAGCTTGTTACCCAATACGCTAGCTCCGAAGCAGGTAGCGAATTAGCGAACCTCTGTCTTTTAAATGGTATTTTAAATAAGATCACGGGACCCGCTGCGTGTACCATTAACTCGAACGGGATTCCGGATACATGGACAGGAATTAGAGCGGCTCTCGTCAACAACTTTTCTGATCAGCGTGACGAAACGGCCTTGTATAACGATCTCTCATTAGCTGCACAGGGCAACACAACTCCACAAGAGTTCTATGACCATTGCCAAACCTTGTTTAGTACGATAATGACTTACGTGACTTTACACGAAACATTACAGACAACTGTAGCTGCTAAACGAGCGCTTTATAAAAAAGTTACAATGCAGGCATTTGTACGTGGCCTAAAGGAGCCCCTAGGATCGCGAATTAGATGCATGCGTCCAGAGACAATCGAAAAGGCTCTCGAGTACGTGCAAGAAGAGTTAAATATAATGTACTTGCAACAACGCAATGACAATCCAAAAATTCAGAATAGTCACAAGGCTTCTATGTCTCACAATATACCGTTAAATACTATGAATGTACCACGACCAGTCCCCAACTGGCCAACCTCGTTAGGGCAACGTAACTTTCAACCACACCCTCAAGCTTTTAAATTTAATAATGGTGTACCACACAGTGTAAACCCAAATCGTTTCCCCTCTCGTACACAGCAAATGTTTCGTGCACCGCCGCCGAATTACCGCCCCCAAAGCAATGTTTTTCGTTTTCAGCCTAGAAATCAACAACCTACACAAAATTTCCATAATTTTGGCCCAAAACCAATGAGCGGAGTTCAACATTTTACCCCTAAACCGTTACCACCCACGACCTCAGGACATGACTGGCGTAGACACGGTAACCCTCCGCCGAACAATTATTTTAAATCACGAGAAGTAAACCTCAACGAGTTCGCTTCAAATGACGACCACTACTACTCGACCGACTATTACTGCGAACCATATGAAAATTACACAGACAATGACTATTATAACTCGTACGATGATGTCTATGACTATGACCATAACGTGACATATCCCGACGCAGCATACAACAACCAACTAATGACCCAAATGACTAATGAACCACAACCAGGTACTAGCCACGCAAGTCAGAGCCAGGATTTTCAGTTAGAGGAGATATCAAAAGAGCAAAGATAGACATTAACCTACAGACTCAAAGACAACTACCATACATCGAAATTTATAACCCCCCATTAAAGTTTTTGTTAGATACAGGAGCTAACCAATCTTTTATAAACCCCGAAGCTGTAAGAAAATTTTATGCCAATTATCCTCTTAACTACGACCCCTTCGAAATTACAAACATATACGGCGTTAGTAGAAATGATTATTCTATAACCCTACCTTGTTTTAACGAATTCAACGAAAAAGAAAAAATCAAATTATTTGTATACCAATTTCATGACCATTTCGATGGACTAATAGGCTTAGATTTACTTTCCACATGGGAAGCTAAAATAGATTTAAAAGATTTTAAGTTAATAACGCGAACTGCGGTAAATGAAATCAAACTGTACAACTCTCGTAATGTAAATTTATACGAAGATATAATCCCAAGTAAAATGTCTAAGATAATTAAAGTACCCATTAACGCCCCGGATGGCGATGTTATGTTAAATAAGCAAATCCTTTGTAATTGCATTATACATGGATGCGTTACCACTGTTACTAACGGTCGCGGATATGTAGAAGTAGAAAACCCTTCACAGAACGATATTATCTTCTCGCTAGACCAACCTGCCTGCGCAGAAATTTTTTACGTTAAATGTTCGCAAATAGAGAAGTCAAACCGAGTAAACGACGTGCTGTCACGGGTACGCACCGATCACCTTAATGAAGAGGAAAAAGCTAATCTTTTAGCACTTTGCTCTCGTTACTCGGACGTATTCTATATAGATGGAGAACCATTAACCTTTAGCGACAAAGTCAAACACCGAATCCGAACGACAGATGAAGTACCCGTCTACACTAAAAGTTATCGGTACCCCTTTATTCATAGACAGGAAGTAAGAGACCAAATCTCAAAAATGTTAGAGCAGGGTATCATAAGACCATCTGATTCCGCATGGAGTTCACCAATTTGGGTAGTGCCTAAAAAGAAAGATGCTTCTGGTAAGCAAAAGTGGCGTATTGTAGTTGACTTCCGTAAGCTGAATGAAAAGACAATAGATGACCGATATCCTATTCCGAATATTAATGACGTATTCGACAAACTAGGCAAGTGTCAATACTTTACAACCTTAGATTTGGCAAGTGGGTTTTATCAAATTGAAATGGACCCACGAGACATTTCCAAAACCGCATTCAATGTAGAACACGGGCACTTTGAATTTCTTCGAATGCCAATGGGTTTGAAGAGCTCCCCGTCCACGTTTCAAAGAGTGATGGATAATGTGTTGCGAGGCCTTCAAAATAACATATGCCTGGTCTATCTAGATGACATTATTGTCTACTCCACATCACTCCAGGAGCACATGGAAAACCTGGAAAAGGTATTCCAGAGACTTCAAGAATCCAACTTCAAAATACAGATGGATAAATCCGAATTTCTAAAACTCGAGACCGCATATCTCGGTCACATTATTAGTAGAGACGGCATTAAGCCAAATCCCGATAAAATTTCCGCTATCGAGAAATATCCCATACCTAAAACCCCTAAGGAAATAAAGCAATTTCTTGGCCTTCTCGGTTATTATCGAAAATTCATTCCGGACTTCGCCCGTATCACCAAACCTCTTACCCTCTGCCTAAAGAAAGGTAGTAAAGTAGTTCACAGCCCCGAGTATATCAACGCTTTCGAAAAATGCAAAAACCTTTTAACAAATGATCCAATTCTACAATACCCGGATTTCAATAAAGAATTTAATCTCACAACCGATGCTTCCAACGTCGCTATTGGAGCAATATTATCTCAGGGACCCATAGGTTCCGATAGGCCTGTTTGTTACGCATCTCGCACACTCAACGAAAGCGAGCTAAATTACAGTACCATAGAGAAAGAGTTACTTGCCATAGTCTGGGCCACAAAGTATTTCCGACCATACCTATTCGGACGAAAATTTAAAATATTGACTGACCATAAACCCTTACAGTGGATGATGAATTTAAAAGAGCCTAACTCACGATTGACTAGATGGAGATTAAGACTTAGCGAATACGACTTTACAGTTATCTACAAAAAAGGAAAGTTTAACACAAACGCAGACGCACTCTCCCGTATAGAAATTCACAATAACGAGACCGATGAAATTAACTCACTAATCGGAAGTATTCGAGAACTAGGTTCAATGATTAATAACCCACCAGAAACAATAGCACCTCAACAAACAAATTCTTCGACCGACACTGTTCACACGAGCAACGAACATCCAATACTAGAAGTCCCCATCACTGATGACCCTCTTAATAAATTTCACAGACAAATACACTTTACCATAGTTGACGACATTAAACGAAGACCGACAGTGACTAAACCATTTGAAAGTCATACCAGAACTGCCATACAACTTTCGAAATCAAATTTAGAAGATGATGTTGTAAACGCTATTAAAGAATATGTGAACCCAAAAGTTAAAACAGCTATATTAATTGACCCACCTTTAGGCATGTATTCCATTGTCCCTATAATTCAAGATAAATTCAAAAGCTCTTCTCTTAATTTAGTATTAGCTAAGACAGAACTCGAGAACGTTAAAGAGTACCTTAGACAACAGGACATCATTAGACATTACCACGATGGCAAGACAAACCATCGCGGTATAACCGAATGCTATCTAGCCTTGTCACGAAAATTCTATTGGCCAAAAATGAAGGAACAAATTACCAAATTTATCAACGAATGTACTATTTGTGGTCAAGCCAAATACGACAGAAACCCTATTAGACCTCAATTCAATCTAGTTCCCCCAGCTACTAAACCACTCGAGATTGTTCACATGGACCTTTTTACAGTCCAAAGTGAAAAGTATGTGACTTTCATTGACGTATTCACAAAATATGGTCAAGCATACAATTTAAGGGACGGAACTGCTATAAGCATCTTGCAAGCACTACTACAGTTTTGCACACATCATGGTTTACCTTTGACTATCACGACAGACAATGGAACAGAATTTACTAACCAGCTTTTCTCAGAATTCACTCGCCTTCATAAGATAAACCACCACAAGATACTACCCCATAGCCCGAACGATAACGGTAACATCGAACGGTTCCATTCGACATTACTGGAACATATTAGAATTCTCAAACTACAACACAAAGATGAACCGGTAGTTAATCTCATGCCTTACGCCCTAATAGCATACAACAGTTCCATACACAGTTTCACGAAATGCAGACCTTTTGACTTACTAAACGGTCACTTTGACCCGAGAGACCCAGTCAATGTAGACCTCACAGAACACATATTACAACAGTATGCGCAGAATCATAAAGAACAAATGAAACAAGTTTATGAGATAATAAACGAATCGTCACTTAATAACCGTGCAACATTGATCGAAAATAGGAATAAAACCCGCGAACCGGAAGTAGAGTATTTCCCCCAGCAACAAGTATTTATTAAAAATCCTCTCGCGAGTCGTCAGAAAACTGCACCCCGTTACACTCAAGATACCGTCCTAGCAGACTTACCAATACACATTTATACTTCCAAAAAACGAGGTCCCGTAGCTAAGTCGCGGTTGAAACGGGTACCTAAAGGAAACCAATTGTTACAGGATTCTGCTATTGCTGACAGTTCACGCGACGCAGTCTCAAGAGATAAGACTTGAAACCTTGGCGGACGGACCAGGACTATTACCTTATAAACTAGGACTAACTAGACTAATTACACACTACCACTCTTTTATACAATACGTACAATTAGACGACATGGAAGACAAGATAAATTCCGTACAGACTCAACTTAAGACTTGTAGCGTATATTTGTAAAATTTAATTTTTAAGTTAATAATAAAATATGTACTCGCGGACGAAACAATATTTTTTGTTATTAGTTAATTCACTCGCTGCGCGGAGACGCGCGCTGAGCTGGGTGACTTGTTGTCCTGCTCCCGCGCACCGGGAGTGGGCTACGCCCATCTGCATTCCTCAGAGCGCGCCGCCGGCCAGTCGGTATAATACCTGCTACCGCGCTGACGTGCTACTCGCATGCTTTCTCGCTTGACCTATTTTATTGCGTTTATGTATCCTAGACTTTCGCCTATTCTATATTTCATCCTTCCGAACTGTATCCTGTTGCTTTCGTGTAAATGTAAAAACTGTGTAATAAACAAACTATCGTGCAAGTGAAACACTCGTTTTCTTCATCATCCTGATTTGGAGGGACATATCACCCTGTCCCCCACATTGGTGACCCCGACGTGATCGCAGGATGTCAGACTACGAGAACGAGGAACCCAAGACCACTCAGCGAGTAGAAACCGAGAACATTCGAGAAACATGCCGCGTGGGCGTACGCATACCGCCATTTTACCCAGAAAAACCGGCGTTGTGGTTCTCGCAATTGGAGGCGCAGTTCGTACTGGCGAATATTTCCACGGATGCCACGAAATATTTCTACGCTATCGGCCATTTAGATCCCCAGTACGCAAGTGAGGTAGAAGACATAATCACATCTCCGCCCGCCACCAACAAATATGAAAAATTGAAAGCAGAACTCGTCAAACGCCTCTCCGCGTCGAGGGAGAGGAAGGTGAAACAACTGCTCATGCACGAGGAGCTTGGAGACCGCAAACCGTCCCAATTTTACCGGCACTTGTCGAATCTAGCCGGCCCAGGCGTCCCGGACGATTTTTTGCGAACCATATGGGCAAGTCGCTTGCCGAGTGGTACGCAGACCATTATTGCTTCGCAACCGAAGGCCAACCTTGAAGAATTGGCAGAGCTAGCCGACCGGATTCACGATGTGGTGACACCTCAAGTAGCGTCTGCAGCGGTGACATGTGCTCCGTACCCGAGCGGACCCGCCGACAGTCTACACATTATCGCCGAATTAACCAAACAGGTGGAATGTTTAGCATCAAAGGTAGAAAGATTATCACGACGTCGTTCAAGACCGGATCGACGTGGCAGCCGCGAACGCGGCCGTTCAAATTCCTCACGGTCGCACTCCAGCTACCGAAAACAACCTGTGTGCTGGTACCATGGCAGATTCGGCGACCAGGCGAAGCGTTGTGTTCGCCCCTGTGACTATCAATCGTCGGGAAAAGGCGTGGGCAGTCAGTAAGCGCGACCGACGACTGCCCAAACATCGGTCGTGTATTCGTCACCGACCAAAAGACAAAACTACGGTTCCTGGTGGACACCGGAAGTGATTTGTGTGTATTTCCACGGTCTGTCTTGCCAAGACCGCAGCAAGTAACGAACTATAAACTCAGTGCAGCTAACGGTACCTTAATAAACACGTACGGGTATATTAATTTAATATTAAATATAGGTTTGCGTCGGGATTTCTGTTGGCAGTTTGTCGTAGCCGATGTAAACAAACCAATCATTGGTATAGATTTTTTGTCTCACTATAATTTAATTGTCGATTGCAGGAACCAGTGCCTACGGGATGGTAATACTACGCTTGTCACCCCGGCTTCACCTGTTCGTTCGACCGACGCCGCACCCTCAGTAAAGGTAATATTTGGTGATTCTACATACCACAACATACTGCGCGAATACCCCGACATCACACGACCACCAGGCATACACCGTACCCCCACACACAATACACTTCATCACATAAATACAACACCAGGCCCACCCGTTTCGTGTACGCCACGTAGGTTAGCCCCTGACAAGCTAAAGATAGCGAAAGCCGAATTTAACACTATGCTGAGAGATGGCATAGCCAGACCGTCGGATTCAGCGTGGTCTTCTCCATTACACCTAGTACCGAAGAAGGATAACGGATGGAGACCATGCGGCGATTACCGTCTACTAAATTCCAGGACAATACCCGATAAATACCCCATACGACATATACACGATTTTTCTCAAAGTCTTGCAGGATCTACAATTTTTTCAAAGATTGATTTAGTTAAGGCGTACCATTTTATACCTGTCAGTTCAGAGGATATCCATAAGACTGCAATAACTACCCCTTTTGGGCTTTATGAATTTCCATATATGACATTTGGTCTCAGAAACGCTGGTCAGACCTTTCAAAGATTTGTAGATGAAATGTTACGAGGCTTAGAGTTTTGCTATGCTTTTCTTGATGATTTTTTAGTCCACTCGAAGGATAGAAAGTCTCACGAACAACACTTACGTCTCCTTTTCAAAAGACTTCAGGATTACGGAGTAGTAATCAATACTTCAAAGTGCATTTTTGGAGCAGATGAAGTTACATTTCTGGGCTACAGTGTCTCAGCCGAGGGCACCAAGCCGCTACCCGAGAAAGTGCAGGCTATTAGGAAATTTCCCGTACCGAGAACTATTAGGGAACTTCGTCGATTTCTTGGTATGATAAATTTCTATAGGCGCTTCATACCAGATGCAGCACAACATCAAGCCCCGTTGAACGAATTGCTGACCGGTGCCGTGAAAGGTTCACATCCAGTTAGCTTTACACCCAATGAACTCGACGCTTTTAACGCTTGCAAAGACAGCCTTTGCAAAGCCACCATGCTTGTACATCCTGACTGCGGAGCAAGGCTAGCGCTGGTAACGGACGCATCGGACACAGCCATAGGCGCGGTGTTGCAGCAGTGCAAGGACAAGCAGCCATGGCAACCTCTCGCATTTTACTCACGGAAGTTAAGCCCAAGTCAGAGTAAATATTCACCTTATGATCGAGAACTTCTAGCCATTTACGAAGCCATCAAACATTTCCGACATATGGTCGAAGCACGAGACTTTGTAGTCTACACAGACCACAAACCTCTTTGTTTCGCATTTCATTCAAGAAAGGAGAATTGCTCACCGAGACAGTTTCGGCACCTAGACTTTATTTCTCAATTCACAACGGACATAAAGCATATCTCAGGCAAGGATAACGTCGTTGCTGACAGTCTTTCTCGTATTGAAGAAGTAAGCCTACCGATAGACTTAAAGAAATTAGCCAAGTCTCAAGAAGGGGATCTAGAGCTTCAACAGCTTTTGAACAGCAACACCTCGTTACGCCTGAAGATATTCAAAGTCCCGGGATCAAACACCGAACTGTACTGCGACGAGAGTAGCAAGAACCTCAGGCCATACGTCACAAAGGAGTATCGTCGTCAAGTTTTCGAAAGCTTACATTCTTTCAGCCACCCAGGTGCTACCGCAACTGTCAAATTGGTAACAGAGAGATACATCTGGCCCGGCATAAAAAAGGATTGTCGAGAATGGAGCCGTTGCTGTATACCTTGTCAGCGAGCAAAAATCACTCGGCATGTGTCTTCACGACCCGGTTCTTTTCAACTACCTAAAGCCAGGTTTATGCATATACACATAGACCTTATAGGACCTTTACCACCATCTCACGGTTTTCGATATTGCCTCACTGCCATTGACAGGTTCACGCGATGGCCTGAGGCGATACCCATACAAGACATCACAGCTGAAACAGTGGCCCGAGCACTAGTAGGCGGTTGGTTCGCACGATTTGGCTGTCCCAAAAGCATCGTAACTGACCGCGGCAGACAATTCGAGTCAACACTTTTCAGACACCTGTCAGAGATAGTTGGATCTCAGCATAGGCGCACTACAGCTTACCATCCTTCGTGTAACGGGCTCATAGAAAGGTTCCACAGGCAGCTGAAAGCGGCTATACTGTGTCACACAAATGAAAGCTGGGTGGAGTCCCTTCCATTAGTACTATTAGGTATAAGAACCGCATACAAGGAAGACCTCAGAGCTACACCTGCCGAGCTTTTATATGGCGAGACGCTCAGGTTACCAGGGGAGATGTTACACCCAGAAGTTGAAGACAATATGGACATCACAAATTACGTAGAACGCCTAAGGATGTATGCCAGGAGACTACAACCTGTACCTACGTCACGCCACGGAAGCAAATCAATATTCGTCTTCAAAGATCTAAGCTCAACAAGTCACGTGTTCCTCAGGGACGAGACGACTGGTTCACTCAAGCCGGCGTACACGGGACCCTTCGAAGTCATACAACGCGGTGACAAGACTTTCATCTTACTCGTCAAAGGTAATAAAGTGTCAGTTTCGATCGATAGACTCAAACCAGCATACATATTTCATGATACACAAACAAGCACAAACACATCACAAACAAACACTCACAAACCCACACCAATCACCAAATTAACCGATACTGGGGACAAAGTTACCGATCGGACGACCAGGTCCGGTCGTAGGGTTAATTTTCCCGATTATTATCGCCCGTAGACACGGTCTCTGGGGGTGGGTGATGTAGCGTATATTTGTAAAATTTAATTTTTAAGTTAATAATAAAATATGTACTCGCGGACGAAACAATATTTTTTGTTATTAGTTAATTCACTCGCTGCGCGGCGACGCGCGCTGAGCTGGGTGACTTGTTGTCCTGCTCCCGCGCACCGGGAGTGGGCTACGCCCATCTGCATTCCTCAGAGCGCGCCGCCGGCCAGTCGGTATAATACCTGCTACCGCGCTGACGTGCTACTCGCATGCTTTCTCGCTTGACCTATTTTATTGCGTTTATGTATCCTAGACTTTCGCCTATTCTATATTTCATCCTTCCGAACTGTATCCTGTTGCTTTCGTGTAAATGTAAAAACTGTGTAATAAACAAACTATCGTGCAAGTGAAACACTCGTTTTCTTCATCATCCTGATTTGGAGGGACATATCACCCTGTCCCCCACAGACTTTTAAAACTAGATTCAATAACGAAACTTACATTCTATACGAATATCAAATAGATTATCTTACTAATAAGCTTGGTAAGGTCCTCAGTCAAGTGAGATCATTAGAACCTGTCAGAGCTAAGAGAGGTTTGATAGACGGCCTCGGATCAGTAGTAAAAAGTGTTACTGGTAACCTAGACTATCTAGATGCCCTAAAATATGACGAAGCTATTAAAACCCTACAGAGTAATGAGAATAAAATCGTTTCAGAAGTTAATAGCCATGTTAGTCTGAGTAAAGAATGGATGTTAAAAAATAACGACATTCTAGAGCAGCTAACCACGAACCAAATAAAAATTAATCAAACTCTAGAGTCACTTTTACAAAAGGAAACTTATCGAGATTATAGTCTAATCAAGTCCGCACAGTTCGCTCAAATATTAGGAATTATAAGTAATAATGTAGAAGATTTAATGTTAGAAATAATTAAGTTAGAAAATATATTGGCTTTTATACGTGCGTCCAGCACTCATCATTCTATGATAGATATAGAAGTATTAAAATCAATGATAGATAAGTTGCGATCCATATACAGACCGGATCAAATCCCAAATTTAGAGTTAAGAGAATATTATGATTTAATTAAACCCGGTTCTTATTTTATTGAGAAAAGGATAGTTATAGTTTACAGTTTTCCGATAGTAACTGAAGAGTTATATGATCTGTACAGACTGTCCATAGTGCCCAATGACAAACAACTTGCTCTTATCCCTACCTCTCCTTACATAGCAACAAACGAGAATTCATTCGTGTACATAGAGGCTGAATGCCCGAAGTTTAGTAACATGTATCTCTGCGAGAAAAATATAGGTCAACAGATCCGATCAGAACCCGATTGCATTCAAGAACTCATCATTAAACAGAACTTAAGAGATAGCTGCCATTATACCAAGATTCTTCTCTCAAAAGAAGCGATGGAAAAACTGGATGATCGACACTACGTGATCTCGCTGCCTCAACCAACAAAAGTACAGTTAACCTGCAGTAGAAAAGAAGTCGACACACTACAAGGGAGTTATCTCATCACGATTCCTAAAGATTGTTATCTAAGAACTCCAGAGCTCACAATCATCAATGAAGAAAACGAGATAAAAGGACAACCCTTCAAGCTAGCAAAAATCCCCTACAATCAGATGAACGAAACATACGTTTCTACTCACGTCGGATCCAAATCAGTAAACCTAGAAGATCTTCACAGCATCCAGAGCAGAGTGACACTTGAAAAACCTATCCAAATCGACAACGCCCAGCCGGTGGCTCTGTACCATACGACCATCCCATTCTACATTTTCATAATATGCATAGCTGCGCTGATTGGTCTAGTATTCAGCCGAAGACACAGATGCTGGAACCCTAAATCAGAAAACCATGAGAAGCAACAGACATCTGAGACACATATCTACGAAGATATGACTGAAGATGCCACAAGCCGAGAGAAAAACCAGAAGAAATCTCCAGCGATATTTTCCCTAAAATTGATAAAATAGTCGCTGTTCTGAGGATGGAGGTGTTAAGTACGGGACCCTAATGGACAACGCTGACCTAGCAGTCACCACAGTTTACACAATAGAATGCAAGCGAAGACGGAAACGCCGACGCAGCGATCCTTACACGTGGAGACATCGCGAATGACGTCAATTGCAACGCAACGCGCTGACACTGCAACCCTATTGTTCTAAATTGTAATAATTAAAATGGCATTCCATATTCATACTTCGAATCGGTTTCACTTAAATTCAATAATTGTAATTAGTTATAATTTCTTTATAATTAAATTAGTTTATAAAAGACTTTGGTTTTTTTTCAAACTTCTGGCTGCAGTAATCGTAATTAGCACTTTAGTTTATTCTGTGTCTGGGAGTTATTTATATATAATATGTATGTATTTAGAAATATATAAGTATGTTTATCAGTTGTCTGGTTTCCATAGTACAAGCTCTGCTTAGATCAGATAGCGTTGTGTGAGTTAATGTCCCAAGATATTATTATTATTATTACTAGCTTTTTCTTGCAGCCGCGCCCGCGTTTTGTTTGTTCAGTCTCTTAGAGCTCGAGTTGCCTAAAATTCTTTCGCATTCCTTGTATAAATCACAAAATAATCCTCTGCAAAATTTTTAATTTACTAAGTCCAAGGACTTTTGCTAGACATTAGTGAGTGAAGCAATGACAGGAATTTTATTTTTATGTATATAAAATAAGTATACCTGATGTAATTTTATGTAGGTTTCTGTGACCTTGCTTCTGCGTTTATTTGTAGTCCATTTTAGAATCCGACGGGAGCAGGTTTTGAAAATATTGGATGAATAGTCGCTAATTATGAATTTTAGTAATATATGTCACAGCGTGCAATAGAGTCAAGTTAAAACAAGTTTCTTATTATTTCTTTTTATATTTTAATATTTAATTTTAAAATCTTTGTGACAAAAGGCACAAACCGCTGAGAAGCCGCCGTCAGCAGAAAGTGAGTGGCGACTGAACTGTTGTACCTGTCTGGTGAAAGTTAAATACCAAGAGAACTCTCAACTCGGTCTTCTCTTATTCGGGCTATTAGTGATAGATCGCCAAAGCTTTGTATATTCAGGGGTGAATGTTTCATTTTGAAAGGCCTAACTTTGGGAAAACATTCTCCGAGTTCTATGCCTGATGATGAAACTATCGCCTTACCACTCGACACCCTTTGTTACTTACGGTTGTGCTACCAATTATGGCGACTAGATAATTGATTAATAGTTGATAGACTAGATTCAATACTGATAACAGTATTGTAGGCATTCAACCTGTTACGTAAATTACCATCTAACGATCACCCAAATCCTTAACCATTATTTTGCATTATTAAAACCTACCTGCTATTGTATTATCTACTATTGTACTTATTGGAGTACTTAATAGTGTTTTCAATCCAAGGGCCTCTAAGTATCTATTTATGTTAAAAAAAATTTTGTCTACAAATGGCAATGGAACTTTTACCATATAAAGCTGGCATGTTTTTTTTGTCTATTTGCCAGAAGTGTAACCTGGGGCATATGTTAGAGGGCTGTACGATAAATCAATAGCAAAAAAAACTAGAACTACTAACTGTAACCGAACCAAGTTAGAAAGTGTTTAGTAGATTGCTATTGTTTTATCAGGCGTTATTTTTCCTACATTATAATACCCCCGTGATGCTTTAAGTTTCTCGTAATACATACTCCTCGAAACTCGTCGAGTCTTTCCATGTCCCCCGCTTCCTCTAACATATAGTTTCATCATACGGATAATAATAATAATAACAACTCTTCATTAATATTGTAGTACATTTGATTGTGATATATGATAAAAATAACTACAACAACATTAATAAAATAAGTACAATAGTATTGTAATTATTTGCCGGACAATAAACAAGGTATTTTATCTTAAATTATTCACCACGATTAAGACCCGTAATATATGTATTTTCATAACTTATGTCAGGCGTTACATATTTATCTTATATTAAAAATACTATCACACCCGATGTTTTGCTGTGATTGTTACCGTTATATTTATTTTTCACTAACAGTTTTTACCACTAAAACTAGTAAAATAAACTGTTAAACGGACGTTAGTGGGTAACACTATTTAACAAGTAACCACTGTAGGATATGTCTTCTGAGTTACTTTTATAAATTGTACTATCGAATATTCTTACAAAAAAAAAATGGTACAACCATAAAAATCAAAACTAAAACTTATTTTTGTACCTTTGGTTTTACGAAAATCGTTGTTTATAATATCATAGCACAATTACATGCTACTAAGTTCTTATAGGTAAATTTATCATCATCATCACGACTCGTATCTCTTCTGACACTTATTGAGCTGGAGGACTCCTGATGTTAAGTGGAAATAGAGTCCAAACGCAATACTTCATTCAGACATTGTTAAATTGATGTCATCCAATGCTTGATATCGCTAGTCCTCAAGGCTTCAACCGTGAGGTTTTTCTTTTGTTGAGACTGAGCTATGCTAGGAGGGCAGCGAGGGCTACTTTCCATAGTAGCTATAATTTGATTTACTCGATTGTCATACTAGTACTTATTATTTACTAAAAATTGCAAGTGTTTAGTAATATAGGTCACAGATTTAATAAATATGTATAATTAATAATAATATTTAAACGCAGGGCTATTCATTTCTTTCTCAATGATAGCTTAAATATTAAATATAGATATAGGTATGTTGTCACGGATTTTTTGTAGAACTAGTTGAGAGAAATGTTTCCACCATACATTATTCGTGTTGTAACTCTTACGATTTTCGCAGCGTACGCCAAAATATTTCACAGAGATGGCAGAATTTTATCTGAATTATCAGACACTTTTTGTAATATTTTGGTCATTTTACATCAGAGATTTATAAATTTGTCCTTCCATCCTTTTCTACTCTGCGTAAAAGAGTAAAAAACATACATCCTTACAAACTTTCACATTTATAGTCTTAGTAGGTAAATATAATTATTGTAATAATTTATATATTTTTTTATAATTTGTATTTTATTTTTTAGTTTCCAGGCTATGTAACGTACTTAAAGAATTCTGGCGCAGACTGGAACTACACCGTGGAAGAAGGTGAAAAAACCTGCGGCTGTTATAAATCTAACAGTTTTTCCGTCTCCAAAGGTATGGGTGGCGTAGGAACAACTGATTTTATGATTTATAATGGAGGAAATCCTTCAAACTACGACAACTGGAGCAAGGATGGTGCTTGGAGTTGGAAAAACATGTTGAAGTACTTTAAGAAAAGCGAAAGTCTTCAAGACCCAACTATTCTAAATTCTACATACCGCCAATACCATGGTATCGATGGTAAAATACGTATTACGAGAGAGTCTCGTGATGTGTGCGATAAGTATATAAAAGGCTTTGAGCGCGCTGGTCAACCTGTGCCTTTAGATAATATTGGCAACGCAAGTCTGGGTTATTCCCGTGCTTTATATTTTATTTTTAACGGTTTTCGAACCAGTGTAAGTTCATATATTACTTCAATTAAAGACAATCCAAAAATTCATTTATCTCTACATAGCTTGGCAACCAAAATTATTTTTGACGATAAAAAAAAATGCTATTGGAGTAGAATTTATTAAAAATGGTAAAAAAATAACTGCAAAAGCCAACAAAGAAGTCATTGTAAGTGCTGGCACTATAAAATCCCCACAGTTGCTGATGCTGTCAGGCATTGGTCCTAAAAAACAATTAAAGCAATTTAATCTCCCATGTTTATCCGATCTGCCAGTAGGACAGAATCTTCAAACTATAGTTGGGGCATGTTTAATTTTCAAAACCAACAAGAAAGCTAATCCAGAACCATTCGATGCTCAAAATTATCCAACACCTTTAATTGTTGGTAATGCTGCTACCAATAAATCGAGTAAGTATGCAGATTATGAAGTTTTAGGTTTTATTATTGACGATTATGATTATTTTCTAGCATTCTGTGGGTACACTTTCAATTTTGAAAACAAAATCTGTGATCAGTTGTATCGTCAAGGTAAAAATAAGCAGCTACTAGTAGCAACCGTAAATAACTTATGCCCTAAATCTTATGGACAAGTATCACTGAAAAGTGCTAGTCCCAAAGATCCACCTAAAATAATCACAGGTTACTACTCAAATAATGAAGATTTAGATTCTGTAGTAGAGAAAATCCAACATTACATTAAGGTTGTATCGACTCCTTATTTTAAAGATATGGGTTTGGAATTTATAGACGCATCCAAATGTAGTAAACATAAAAAAGGGACCAAAGAATTCTGGAAATGTTACGCTCAATGTATGATGGTAGGTAGCTTTCGTCATGTGGGGACCAATTCAATGGGGGCCGTGGTAGATTCTAAGTTGTGTGTTAAAGGGATGAATAAACTTCGCGTAGTAGACGCAAGTGTCATACCTAATACTATCAGTGGTTCCATAGCCGCTGTTATTGTGGCCGTCGCAGAAAAGGCTGCTGAACTAATTATATCAGATGCAAAATAATATATTATTACTAGCTTTTCCCCACGGCTTTGCCCGCTTTTTTCAAGAATTACATTTTGTAATGCAATTATTTGGTTAACGAAATGTAATTCTTTTAAATGTTTAATAAAATTTGGCATAGAAATATTTTAAATTTATTACTAAGTTCGCAAAAGGTAAGCAGCAAAAAAAGAACTATGCAATATAAGGTTGTATCGACTCCTTATTTTAAAGATATGGGTTTGGAATTTATTGACGCATCCAAATGTAGTAAACATAGACCAAAGAATTCTGGAAATGTTACGCTCAATGTATGATGGTAGGTAACTTTCGTCATGTGGGGACCAATTCAATGGGGGCCGTGGTAGATTCTAAGTTGTGTGTTAAAGGGATGAATAAACTTCGCGTAGTAGATGCAAGTATCATACCTTAACCCATCAGTGGTGCTATATTTGCAACTATTATAGCTGTCGCAGAGAAAGCAGCTGAAATAATTATATCAGATGCAAAATAAATTGTGGTATAAAAATAAAAATGCTTATTTTTAAACGAGTTTCCTTTCATTCAAGTCCTTAACCCCTTTACAACTTTCATTAAAGTTATTACAGTATTTAACAAACGAATATTTTGTCTTCTTCTACTTTATTTTGAAAATAGAATGAAAAATAGAGGGAAAACATTAGCTAGTCCAAATGTTGAAACTTACATGGGGGGAGAATCGTAGTGCTTTGCATGATATAATTACCAAATCATTGTAGGAACACTGAAGCTGTAACACATAGTTCTTTTACTTTCTCTTCGATTCTTGGCACATCCCATAATTACATTGATTTGGCTTCTAATTAGATATATATATAGTCGCCTTATATGTATCTGGTGTACACCTCACGTAGGATACTAAAACTTTATAGATACTATCAAAGAATTACCATTTATTAGATTTAGCAGGAAACTTAAAATGTGGCTTATGGAGAAATGCTTTTATTCAGTATCAGAACTATTAATTAGGCGAAATAGTTAATTGTGAGATTTATTTTGTTATAATGTTATATTTGATATTTTGTTATAATGATTTTGGGAAGTTTTGGTTTAATAATATTTGCATGTCTTAAAATGACAAAATGTATATGGCACTCTAATACTTACAATATCTATAATGTACCTGCATTTTTAGCAAATAAATTATTATTATTATTATTAACAACTATGGATAAGGGGGGTACGGGGAGAACGGTACCAGCAGCCTAACCAACCCAACTGTCAACCTCACCTGCACGCGCCGCATGGCGACGGGGGCCCTACCAGGCTCCCGTGGTACTTACTGCTAGACAACAGACGAGGCAATGGCGACCAAGCAATGGCGGTATAACCATACACCCAGCTGGGCAACCAGTTGAAGAGGCTGTAGCGAGCCTTGAGACCTTAATAGTCTTAAAAAGGTCTAGAGTAGAAAGGGAGCAACAAAAAAAAAACCTAATGTAAGCAAATTTGAAAAACAAACTACCCCTGGAGGGTACCGGTAGCACCGGAGAATCCCTCCCTAAGTCTAACTTAGGCAGCCCTGCGTATTCTGGGGAGGGCACAACTTTGCAACCTGAAGGTAACAAAAACCCAAATAGTCAAACAAATAGTACAAAACTAAACTCAAACAATCTGGTACAGCAAACCTTACACAGCAGCATGTTTGCAAAAAATAGAAGTAATTCGATGCCATCTTCACCGGCACGAGTTGATGACAAAACTCATACTGGCACACTACACAATAAATAAAATAAATAAGTCATTTATTCGAAACCTACCTATTTTACATTTTTGTAAGCCTGCCAAACTGCATAGCAGTTTGTCGGCAGGGATGAGCACTTGTTTTAACATGTTCCTTAAAAACTATACATTATACTTATTCTACCTAAATAATAATATCTAAAAAACACTTACATGACGTGGTTTTTAAACACCGTGATAATTATTTTAAAAGTTACAATATCCACAAGTACAACTACAAGTACAATACCTACAAGTAGACAAGAGAGTACACACAAGGATATCAGTACAGGAAAGTAAAAGTTATTTGATTACAACAGGTATTGAACTTAACAGTACCTGCCTTAGTTTTCTCTTAAGTGACAATTTACTTACATTGCTAAACCCTTCCCTTTAGCCAGCTAATATTATTATAAATAGTAGGGATCAAATATTTATTGGTCCTCTCGCCGTAGTAGTTAGTTGCTGATGGTCGAACTAACTTACGTTCTCTCACACTTCTAGTGTTATATCCATTATGTACTTGGACCATGATCTCATCATTATCAAACTGCTCAAGTACCAACAAGTATTTGACCTTTTCATGTACTGGGAGTTCCTTACACATTACAAACAGCTCCTCATAATTATCTTTACATTCTAGTTTAGTTTTTCCATCGACAAGGTGTTTCATAAAACGTATTTGTAAAGATCTTACACTGTCCAGGTAAGTTTTGAATGTGCGGCCATAAGTACTAAGACTATAACTTAGCACGGATTAAACAAGGGCATAGTATAAAACACGCAACGTTTTTCTGTTAATGGTTGTCTTTAAAGAGTAAAATTTACATAAGACTGACCTCAGTTTTGTACACACACCGTCAACATGCGACCGCCAATTCATATTCCTATCGACCCATAGACCTAAGTACTTAAACGTATCGACATACTCCAGACATTGACATGTACAGTTGACATTTGCTATGTGCAGGCAGTCATACGTGTGACCTACAATATTAATATCTGAAATAGCCACGGTTTTTGCGACACGGTTGTACGGCGAATGTATGTGCATTACTTTTGTTTTGCTTAAGTTTAAAATAATTCCATTATCGTGAGCCCATTTAGTGATACTATCAAAGTCTGCCTGCAACACAGCTCTTGCCTCCTGGATGTTTCTGGACGAGTATATCAGGCACATATCGTCGGCGTACATCCAAACCTGGCACTTTTTAACTACCTTACTTACACTATTAACATGCATAATGTACCCAACTGGCCCATATACCGATCCAGTAGGTACACCCATGTTCGCAGCCGCCTCTCGCCCCACTACACCAGATATACGAGTTTGCAAGGTTCTGCCACTAAGTAGCAACTTCCGTTTGTCGGGCCCCTAATACCGCACTCATCCATGGCCTGCAGTAGAATCTCATGACCCAAAGTGTCAAATGCCTTTTTGTAATCAATGAAAAGTGCTAAAACTTGATGACCCTGGTTTAGACGGTCATATATGGTTTCCGAGAATTGAGTTAAAGCTGTTGCAGTGCTACGATTTCTTCTAAATCCATGTTGCGCATCGGACAGTATGTGGTTTTGCTCCAAAAACCCACTAACCTGCTCAATCACTATTTTCTCAACAATTTTATTAATTATTGATAAAATAGCAATCGGTCTGTAGTTTGTATAATCTGAGTGTACTCCTCCCTTGTAAATGGGCCTTATTAAAGCTTTTTTAAATAACTGTGGGTACTCCCCTCTAGCCAGACACATGTTAACAAAGTGTGCCAGAACTGGTGAAATTACCTTATTAATTATTTTAATGTCCATAATGCGTATGCCATCAAGACCCGGCGCCTTATCACCGCTCATTCGATTTATAACTTTACACACTACATCATTAGTTATTGGTTTAAATCGAAACGTAACATTACTCTCATTGACAAACTGTTTCCTATCTAAAAATGTTGTACTACAAACATGTTTTATTTTTCGAACCTCTTCGGTAAATATGTTTGAAAAATTATTACATATATTTTCCATATTATCTATCTTACCAAAATATCTATTTACTGTTTCGTCTATATTGGGTTTATTCCTGCCCATCCACCCATTAATTTTACCCCAGATTTTTTTTGGGTCACCGTTACATTTTTTTATTTCGTCCTGTCTGTACTTATTCTTTATTTTACAAATCATTTTATTCACTCTATTTCTAAATTTTGTGTACTCTAATCTCTTTGTGTGATTATTAGGTGTTGCCTTCCACTCTCTAAATAATTGGTCCCTACGTAACAACATATTTTTCAGACTATTATCCACCCAATGTTGCGTTGCTCGTTTTTTAGTTGATGGCAAGAAATATAAGCTGTCTTTGTAAATATTGCTAAAAACACTATGTAGCATGTCATACAAAGCAATTGGACAGTCAATAGTCAATAATTGAGACCAGTTAAAATTAGTAATCTTTTTATAAACAATTTTTGAATTAATCACATACCGTCCCATGTCCTTACTGTCACTCCATTGTCGCTGTACCAAAGGTATTGATACACCCACCATTATGATGATCGGATATAAAGAACTCGATTACACACGAAATGCAGTCTTGCAAATGTTTAGCTCTTGTACCCACACATGGTCAATACACGACATCTCACTTACACCGGTGACGATAGCTTCACGCGTCGCCTCGCTGGCCGGGATGACGCATTGTAGGCCAAGTTCACACAAGCAATCCTTGTAGTTAGTAGTTTGGTTATGCACTGCAGAAATATTTATGTTGATGTCACCCAACAATACTATTTCTTCGCTCACACGAATCTTTTTGATTATTTCCTTAATTTCGGAGATGAATAATAACTTATTTGTGTTAGGCGGCCTATACACCGCGACTAAATTTATAATTGAGTTGTCTAAAGTGATTTTCCCATGAAGTGCTTCCATTGATCTGGTCTGCCTCTTTTCTACACTGAATCTTAGGTTTTCTTTGGCATAAATTACAACTCCACCTCCTCTTCTATTATCTCTCGTGTTCGCAAACAAATGGTAACCCTCTATATTATATAACGCCAACTCATCTTCCCAAACATTAACCTCAGACCGCGCCAAAATGTCGATCTCTTTCGAACAATGTTTCAAAAATACTATTAACTCATTAAAGTGCTTTCTTAGCGAACGAATGTTCAAATTATTATGTATTCAGTGTACATATATTCGGTATTATGTGTAGAAATTTGTTATTAAAAATACTTTGACCCCATTCTTCTAAATTTTGAAATCTGTTAAATTGACAATCTAATGGAACAATAACCTCGAACAGATCCATTGAACTTTATTAGTGTGATTACGCAGTGTGTACACCGCACTACATTTGCTATGAAGTCCTGATATGCAAGTCATTCTATTTTACCCACATATTGTTCAATATCGCGTTCGCTTCTGATTGCATATATATTATCTTTTCCTCTTCACTTTTTCGAATCAGAATTTTGCCATCTTGTACCCATATGTATTTATAGGTTTTTTAACATATTTTTAGTTACCCACAGGAGATTTCTTTTATGTCTGGTCAGATTTTCATATAAGTAAATACGACTGTCTTTCTTTGTGCCATATACGTGACCGTTAGTCAAGCGGGTTTTTCTGGATTTAATCCACTTATCTCGGGCTTCTTTTGTTCTTAGCGTTATCACCACCGGCAAAGGTCTCACAAGACCGGGTTTTTCCCTGTCTACCCTCTCTGCACTTTCAATTTGCTCAGGGTCCAGATTGAGCTGTTGGGCAATTCGGACTACCACGTCACCAACGACTTCTTTATCCGTTTTTTCCAATCCTGCTAGTTCTACCCTCTTTTCTTTATCTTTTTCTTCCAACTCAATCACACGTTCTTCTAACGATTTATTGTATTTTTCTAAATATGCATTCTTATTTTCTAGGGCTTTAACTTTTTTTCTGCCGTTATTTCTGACTCATGTAGTTTATCATATTTCTCACACTTTACCAGCTCTGTCAGCTCGCTTAACTTCTTCTCCATATTATACAGTACTTCCAGTTTCCGGTTCATATCCGCTAAAGTTGTAGCTATTTCGGATTCTGACAAAGCAGGCGAATTTAGCGAAGTGCTGCATTCCTCACACTTTTCTTTTGTGAATGTTTTGTTTGAAACACACTTTTTATGAAAGACTGCTTCACAAGGCCCTTTACACTTCACATATTCGTCTTTCGCTAACGAGATGAACTTATTGCACTTTTTACACTGCACCATTTATAACAGATTTTTAGATTATCACGATAACGTCGGTATTTGAATAATCGCACAGTTAGTAGTTGTAGACACGGCCGTACGCCAAGCGCGCGCGCAACGAAATGAAGCAGCACCTACTCAAATAAGAGAAACCTGGCAAATGACGGAAAAAAAACTGCTAGAAGTACAAAAAGGAAAGAAACTAGTCCAATACACAATGATATTAACAAAACGATGAAGAATACAGCAGAGTATGTAATACCTACACATAACAGCTTTGAAATATTAGAAGACGAACAACCCCAAATTTAGGAAAAAATGAAAAGACTTACATTCTTAGACCAGAACCGATACTTGTCACAGGAGTACTAAATGTCGGACTTCTTAAGGAAACCATGAATAAGTTTCTAGAACCTAGTTTATATACTATGACCACACTTAGGTCAGGCCATATAGTCAAAATCGTGCCTAAAGATGTACAAACATACAAATGCATTAGAGAAAATTTAATCTTTAACAATATATTACATTACACATATCAGCTAAAAAGTGAAAGAGCGTACAGGGTCATACTACGGGGACTACATTGTACACATGATACTGGTCAAATTGCAGAAGAGCTGAAAAAGTTGGGACATGAAGTTAGACAAGTAGTAAATGCCTTACATCGAGTTACAAAAGATCCTTTATCTATGTTTTATGTGCACCTAGAACCAAAACATAATAATAAAGAGGTTTTTAAAATTAAGTACATTACCAACATGAAAATATCCTTTAAAGTCCCATACAAAAAAAAGAAACAGGAAATATTACAATATAAAAGATGCCAGAGATTTGGTCACACGAAAAACTAATGCTATAGGCCTTTCAGATGCGTCAAATGTGGCCATGAACATCCAACGAGTACTTGTAAAAAATTACCAAACACGGATGCCACTTGTGCGAATTGCCTAGGCAAACATCCAGCCAGCTACAAGGGTTGCAAAACCTACAAACAATATAAGGAAAAAAATCCTAAAGCACACACCTAAAGTAAGAGAAAGACAACAAGTATTGGAACCAATAGGTAAAAGTGAAAAAACCAATCAAGCTAGAACAACAACAACTACACACATCAAAAGTGTCTAGGGATCAACATATATTTTTGCAATAACTTTTCTCCTGATTGATTTTTTTTTTTTATTTCTTTAAGGATTCATCAAATAAAGTGTTTTCGTTTGTCACAGTAACGATAAACCAAGTCACCTTTGCATTAATAAAGAAATTTGCCATTTTCCTAATAAAGGGATTTTTGACATTTGAACCACTAACATTAAAGTTCGAAAAAAAGACTGAAATAACAGTTTTCTTTAAAATTTTATTGGGTAACTTAAACAATTAATAATCCGTGTTTCTACCGCGAACACTAACAACACAAGAACATCGGTTTGGCATACTTAAAATGAGTTCATCCAAATCACGCTGTGGAATGGCCGCCCATGTTCGTTGCAACAACAAAAAAAGGTCTTCTTGCGACTGGATACCCTCCATATTCGGCAGAGCTCTTCTCTGTAGCATATCCCATGCATGCTCAATCGGGTTCAAGTCTGGCGACTGAGCAGGCCAGGGCAGGACATTGATGTTAGCTGCGGCGAGAGTCTGTCTTACAACTCTTGCGGTGTGCGGTCGTGCATTATCATGCATTAACTGAAATAAGGGACCGATTTGCACTTGTAGAGGAACGATGACGTCTGATACAATCGTCTCAGCATAAATTTGAGCGTTGAGGTTGCCTCTGATCCAAATCAACTCAGTTCTTCCGCCGATCCAAATACCCGCCCATACCATGATGGTTCCACCACTATAAGGATGGACTTCCTGGCAGGATTTTAATCGCTGTTGGCGTCCAGGGGTTCTCCAGTGTCGTATACGTCTTGTATCCGGTCTCATACCAAAACGAGACTCATCAGAAAAGCACACGAAACGCCATTGTTCTTCTGCCCAATTTCTGTGTTCAAGAGCCCATTGATATCGAATCCTACGATTGTGCATTGCTATAGGTGGTACCCGTAGCGGTCTTCGGGAATGAAGGTTCACTTCATGCAAGCGGTTTCTGACTGTTTGGTCGCTAATTAAGTTCCCTGAAGAGTGATGAAGCCTCACGGCTAACATCATGGCGGTTATTGTTGGACCTCTTCGAGTTAAGATTTGAATGTATCGGTCTTGTCTCCGTGTGGTGCAGCGATACCGTCCTCCATGGCGCTCAGCCACGGTACCAGTGCTTCGGTAACGTGTCCAAAGTCGACTGATAACACTCTGACTTGTATTCAGAGCTAAAGCCACAGTACGTTGCCGGGAACCAGCTTCTATCATTCCCACGGCTCTGAGCATTTCTTCCCTGCTTAAATGACGTCGCCGCTCCATAATAACGTTGGTTTTAATCAGTAGTAGGGAAACAGTAGCACTAATAATGTCTTCAATGCGTTGTATGTTTTTATAGGGAAAATATTGACAGCTGATTTTCATCTTTTACTCGAATTTGATTCACAGTTCCTGATTCAAATTATGAAATGCACCAAAAAGGATCCATATAAATTTATAAAATCATAAATTTATTACAAAGCCACATCTCAATCTCAAGAAATCCGCATAAAAATGCTTGATCCCTAGACACTTTTGATGTGTGTAAAATAACAAATCAAAACTTAACATATGAAAATAGCGAAAAAATAAACAAACCACATTTTAAACCTTCACAACACAGTTCAAACAAACTCTACTCCGAAATTACGAAAGCAGCAAAACTGAAAGAAAGCACCACTGATATCATAAGTATTAACCAGGTGTTGGATACTATGCTTGAAAAAATGCAACATGCAATGATGGCAGTGATGGAAAAAATGATGGACAGAATGATGAACAGCATAGTTCAGCTAGTCAACAGCCTAACAAGAAATGACTAGATGCAACCTCCGAGTAATTACTTGGAACGCCAATGGCTTGACGGAACGTCGTCAAGAACTCGAAACCTTTCTCGAAACTGAAATGATTGATTTAGCTCTTATATCAGAGACAAGGTTCACTGCCAAATCCTTTGTTGCTTTTAAAAACTACACGGTACATGCTACCAACCATCCATCTGGATATAGCCATGGTGGTACGGCAGTAATCATTAAAAACAATATAAAACATTACCTATTAGAAAGATATTGCACTGAAAAAATTCAGGCAACTACAATTATGATTACAGACAACAAAGTTGATACAATAATCTCAGCCGTATATTGCCCCCCTCGACACAGTATAATCGACAAAGATTTTGAAACTTTCTTCACTGGGATGGGCAAAAGATTCATTTGTGGCGGAGACTGAAACGCAAAGTACTTGCACTGGGGGTCCAGACTGATTAACCCAAGAGGTAGGCAATTATTTCGGGTAACAGGGAAAATGAAGCTAGAAATCCTGACAAGTAGCAAGCCAACCTACTGGCCGACTAACAGCAATAAGATTCCCGACCTATTAGACTTCTTCATCACTAAGAATATCGAAATTAACTACACGAGCACGGATACGATTGACGACTTAAGCTCGGACCATACCCCTGTTATCCTTACTATGTATGCTACAGTTTCATTATTTCAACCCCCTAAACGAATATATAACTTAAAACACACAAATTGGGAAACATTTCAGACTATCGTAGCTACAGAAATAGACCTAAAAAATAAGATCATAACAGCCGAAGACTTGAAAAACGAAGTAGAACAATTTAACATCGCTATTCATAGGGCTGCGAACAAAGCCACCACTAAGACTAAAGATAAGCTGTTGAAGCACAATGTATACCCCAAAAATGTCAAAGAAAAAGTTCTAGAAAGACGTAGGCTACGAAAAGTCGGGGAAAACACTCGTTATCCAAGAGACAAAACACTGTTTAACAAATGCTCTGAAAAATTGAAAATTAATAAACGAACACAATAACAACAATCTACAAAACTATTTAGCATCCTTATCCTCTACATCGGACACAAATTATTTATTATGGAAAGCATCAAATAAACTTAAGAAACCTAAAGTTCAGATACCACCTATAAGATATAATAATGGTAGATGGGCTAAGACTGACTCTGAAAAGGCCACAACCTTTGCTGAACACCTAAGCTACGTTTTTCAGCCACATGAGGACACTTGTTCCGACCACACGAAAGAGGTAGAAGAATACCTAAAAACAGCTACACAAATGTGCCTGCCCCTAAAAAACACCACACCTAAAGAAGTTATAAGTGAAATAAAACTGTTACAAGAAGGTAAAGCTCCAGGATACGACCTTATTGATGCAACGCTTTTAAAACACCTACCACACAAGGGGTATATGGGACTCGTAAAAATATACAATGCCTGCCTACGACTTGCTCACTTTCCCGGACAGTGGAAGATAGCACAAGTAGTAATGGTACCCAAGCCAGGGAAGCTACCGCAGGAACCCACCTCATACAGACCCATTAGCTTGCTATCTGCTACTGGCAAGGTGTTGGAAAAGATACTGCTTAAAAGAATGAAACATCACCTTAATAAAATAATTCCAATCCATCAATTTGGATTCCGGGAAAAACACGGTACAGTTGAGTAGGTGCATCGCACCGTAGATTTTATCGGTAGACGTCTGGAAAACAGAACTTATTGTTCTGCAACTTTTTTAGATATAAGCCAAGCGTTCGATAAAGTGTGGCATGACGGGTTAATATATAAACTTAAAAAGTATCTGCCCCACTCTTTTCTGAATATCCTCAGATCTTACCTCAGCAAAAGAAGCTATCAGGCTAAATTCAACAATGAGTGCTCAGAACTATATAGTATTAACTCAGGTGTCCCTCAGGGCAGTATACTTGGCCCCGTATTTTACCTCATATATACAGCGGATCTTCCAACGAACGAAAATATAATGACAGCAACCTATGCTGATGACACCGCATTGTTATCGGAAAGCCCGTGTCCTGAAACTGCCTCAAGGCAACTACAGGTCCATCTTAATGAAATCGAAGAATGGCTTAAGCTGTGGAGAATAAAAGCTAACCAAAACAAATCGACTCATGTTACTTTCACACTTAAAAAATATACTTGTCCACCCGTAAAGTTGTATAACCAGCAGATTCCCCAACAGGACCATGCAAAGTACCAGACCTGGGAATGCACCTAGACAGACGACTGACATTGCAAAAACACATCTGGACCAAACGCAAGCAACTCGACAGCAAATTTCGTGACCTTTACTGGCTAACGGGACGTCACTCCCAGCTCAGCAACAATAACAAGTTGCTTGTTTACAAAGTGATATTAAAGCCAATCTGGACTTACGGGATCCAGCTTTGGGGATTTGCTAGCAATAGTAACATCGAAATACTCGAAAGATTTCAGAATAAAGCACTTAGGACCATGTTTACCATTCCAAAATGTATAAGCAATAAATACATGTATTTAGACATTAATATAAGAACAATTCATCATCAGCCTATCGCAGTCCACTGCTGGACATAGGCCTCTCCAATTGCACGCCACTTTGTTCTATCTTCGGCTTCTCGCATCCTGCTCCTGCCAGCCGTTTTGCGTATATCATCACTCCACCTGGCTTGAGGGCGTCCTACACTACGTTTGCCAAGCCGCGGTCTCCACTCAAGAACTCGTTTACCCCAACGGTTGTCGGTTCTTCGGCTAATATGGCCAGCCCACTGCCACTTCAACTTGCTAATCCGGTGGGCTATGTCGATAACTTTGGTTTTCTGCCGGATCACCTCATTTCTGATTTTGTCCCTAAGAGAAACTCCGAGCATAGCTCGTTCCATAGCCCGCTGAGCGACTTTGAACTTGTGGACCAGCCGTACCGTCAGTGTCCACGTTTCGGCTCCGTATGTCATGACGGGTAGGACGCACTGATTAAAGACTTTAGTCTTTAGACATTGTGGGATCGACGATGAGAAGACTTGACGTAGCTTACCAAACGCTGCCCAACCCAACCGAATTCTCCTGTTCACCTCGTCCTCGAAGTTGTTTCTACCTAACTGCAATGACTGCCCGAGGTACACATATTTTTGAACAACTTCGAGAACGGCGCCGTGCACCGCTGTCGGTTCCGGTAGTACATGTTCATTGAACATGACCTTGGTTTTATCCAAGTTCATCCGTAGGCCGATGCGTACAGAAGAGTCAGCCAGGTCATTCAGCATCCGTTGTAGGTCCTGCAGCGTTTCCGCCATGATGACAATGTCATCTGCAAATCGCAAGTGAGAAATGTATTCACCATTGACGTTGATGCCCCGCCCTTTCCAGTGCAGCGTCTTGAACATATCCTCCATTGCATTTGTGAACAGTTTCGGGGAAATAACGTCCCCTTGCCTCACTCCTCGATGCAATGGTATAGGTTTTGTTTGCTGATTTTGTACTTGGACGGACATGGTGGCGGCTTCGTAGAGACATCTCATCACTTGGATATATCGCCAATCTACTTGGCATCGCTGCAGAGACTCCAGAACGGACCAGATTTTAATCGAGTCAAAGGCTTTCTCATAGTCCACGAATGCTAGACACAGGGGCTGATTATACTTCTGGGTCTTTTGTATAATCTGCCGCACTGTGTGGATGTGGTCTATGGTGCCATATCCGCTCCGAAATCCAGCCTGTTACGGTGGTTGGAATTCGTCAAGTCTTCGCGCAAGGCGGTTCGTGATGACTCTTGAAAACAGCTTATAGACGTGGCTTAGAAGAGAAATAGGTCGGTAGTTCTTCAGCCGGGTCTTATCTCCTTTTTTGAAGAACAAGACGACTACACTTCTACTCCACGCCTCCGGAGTTCTCCCTTGAAACAGGACAGCATTAAAAAGCTTTTGGAGCTCCCTCAGTACGGGTTTACCTCCAGCTTTTAACAGCTCAGTTGTAACGCCATCCTCTCCAGGGGCTTTTCCATTTTTCAGCTGTTTAAGAGCCAGCACGATTTCGTCAATGTTGACTTCTGGCAGGTCTTCGGTGTAGTGGCGTGTTAGAGTGGCTCTAGGACCCTCGTTTTCAGGATCAGGTCGAGATGCATGCGAAGCGTATAACCGGCCATAGAAGCCTTCCACTTCGGAGAGGACTGCCGGCTTCGAAGAAACGACTTCTCCACTTGCTGTGGTCAACTTCGTCAGGTGGCTTCTTCCAAGAGATTGTACGAACACTTTTGACCCCCGGTTCTGCTCGATCGCTCTTTTAATCAAAAGAGTGTTGGAGCACCGAAGGTCGTGTCGTATTAGCCTGTTGATCTCTTGGTTTAGAGCGCGCTTTTCCGACGAAGTGACGGGTGGGTTTTCACGTCGTTCCTTCATTAGCCCTAAAGTCCTTTCCGAAAGCTTTGACTTCCTGCCCTTACGCTGCATTTCACAAAATCTCGTACCTTCTTCCCTGAGTATCCGAACCACATATACGAGCTTCTGGTTTACGTCTGTTGTGGTTTCCATGGCAGCAAATCGGTTATCCAGGTTTGACTGGAACGCTTCGGATCCTATCATGGTTTGGAGCAAAGTAGGTCGGAGCCTGGACCTCATCAGACGGGCACGTTCCACCTTGAAGTCGATATTCAGAGAGCCTCGGACAAGTCGGTGATCACTACCGGTATTAAACCTGTTGATCACGGTGACGTCTCTGAATATATGCTTTTTGTCCGTCATGATGAAGTCGATCTCGTTTTTCGTCATAGTGTCGGGGCTTTGCCACGTCCACTTCCTTTGGGGCCGTTTCTTGAAAAAGGAGTTCATCAAGAAGAGCCCCTCCCGTTCGAGGAAGTTGACTAGCATTTGCCCCCTATGATTTCTGCTTCCAAATCCATGGGATCCTACTACCAATTCGCTACAATTTTGTACTCCCACTTTAGCGTTGAAGTCCCCCATAACAACGTTGTAGTGGGTCTTAGTGGTGGAGTGGAGGGCCCTCGATATGTCATCGAACATATCCTCCACTTCGTCGTCTGGATGTGCCGAGGTCGGTGCGTACACTTGCACTACCTTGAGGCTATACCTCTCGGTGAGCTTGATAATGAGGTACGCTACCCTGTTCGACACGCTAGACATTTCCACAACGTTGTCAGAAAGGGACTTATTTACCAAAAACCCAACACCACCTTGGGATTTTTGGTCTCCCTCGCGGAAGTACATAAGGTGGCCTGACTCGAGGGTTATGGTGTCCTCTCCCTCTCTTCGGACTTCACTTAACCCGAGGATATGCCACCTAATCTTCCCAAGTTCCACCTCAAGTTGTGCCAGATGCGAGTCTAGCCGTAGCGTGCGTCCGTTATACGTCGCCAGGGTCAGTCGGTTGTGGTGGCCTTCCGTAGCCCGGAGATTCTTAGCACCCCCCGCCACGCCGTTACCGTGGACGCCACCATGTCCAGGAATAGCGTGACTGCCGGGAACTCGGGGCCGTGGCCTTAGTGCTTTGTGCATTTGGGGTAATGCCCATAATCGCCACGCTGGGCAGGCGGGTTGGCGATCGCAGGGCGTAGCTCTCGCATCAGTGACGCTGCTGCCCGTCACTGACCTATTACTTCAGCTACGCCTTAAATTGAGATGGTTATACCGCCACCAGCCGGTCGCCAGGGCCTCGTTCGTTGTACAGCAGGATGTACCGCGTGCAGGTGAGGTTGGCTTGGAGCGAAAGATGGTGATGCGCCCCCTTACATCCCATAAGAACAATTAGGCAGGAAATAAGTCACTACAGCGCTATGTACCAAAACAAACTGTCACAGCATGAAAATGAACATGCATTGGCTTTGAGTGGTGATGGAGGCCTTCATCATACGCGGTTGAAGCGTAGTGACATTCCCTGCTTGAGTACCCGATTCAATTAGGGAAGAGCACATTAAAAGGATGGCCCGACCAATGAGTCTCCTTAAAAAAACATATGAATGACACTAGACTGGAAAATCCAAACAGAAAAATGGCTTATTGTTTTCGAACAGATTGCCTTTAAGCAGAAAAAACACAAAAAAAAAAATATTATTAAATGTTCATGAATGATAAAATAGATAAAGATTTGGTTATTTCTAAATTTGATTGTTTGGCTCCAAACCTAAAAATTGTAGATAATCAATCTCTTCAACTCCTAAGGGCCCCAATTTTAGAGGAGTCCTAAGATTCGTCAGTAGAAGAAAAAATACAAAATTTTTGTACAGTCTCGGACCAACTTCTTCAAATTAATATGCATTCGGCTTTTACAATCGTTCGATATTGTCTTTTTGTTCCTAAATTCACATACGTACTCAGATCTACTCAATTTTGGAAACATCCTGAGCTTTTGGGTAAACTGGTCAAAATTATTCATAAAACCCTGTGTAAAATCTTGAATGTGGCATTGAACGACCGAGCGTGGCTTCAAGCGTCGTTACCCGTTCGCTTTGGTGGCCTCGGCGTTCGCAAAATTTCTGATGTTAGTTTACCGGCGTTCTTGTCCTCACTTCACAGCACTGAGGAGTTAACCAGGAAAATTTTAGAACCAACACTGGTTAGTTCTGAAGTCCGGTGCAAGTCTGAGGCCTTGAACGCTTCGAAAATGGCTTGCCCAAACTTTGATTTGCCCACCAACCCCTTCGCCCAGAGGCAGTGGGACGGACCGCTCTGCAGTTCAGTAAGAGAATACCTTTTAAATACTGCATCAAATCTTTCAGAGCAAGCTCGCCTGCTGGCTGTGGGTGAATGGGAATCAGGTGTTTGGCTTCAGGCTCTTCCATCGTCCAACATAGGCACTATGTTGGACGACACCACGTTCCGCATTGCTGCCTGCTTGCGTTAAGGTGCCCCATGTGTCTCTCCTCATCGATGCCACTGTGGAGAAGCCGTAGGCTGCCTTGGGCATCATGGTCTATCATGCAGCAGGAGCGCAGGCTGCATATCACGACACGCTAGCCTTAATGACATCATCCGTCGGGCTCTTGTCAGTACTGGTGTGCCAGCTGTTGCTGAACCTAATGGTTTGGCACGCAGCGATGGCAAGAGGCCGGACGGTATGTCTTTGCTACCTTGGAAGATGGGAAGACGTTTGGTGTGGGATGCAACCTGTGTCGACACCCTAGCGCCTTCCCATCTTTCAAACACTGCGAGCAGTGCCTGCGCTGCTGCTGCATCTGCGGAGACTCTTAAACGGCGCAAATATAGTAATCTAGTCGGAGATTACATATTTGAGCTGTTTGGGGTTGAGACGCTAGGGCCATGGGGTCTAAATGCTCGCCTCTTATTTAAAGACATTTCCCAGCGTCGAGTCAGTGCATCTCGTGACCAGAAGGCTGGCTTTTTCTTTGCACAGAGAATAAGCATTGCCATACAACGTGGCAATGCTGCCAGCCTTCTGGGCACTATACCGGTAGACATCGATGGGGAGGAATTCTTCGACGCCTAACTCTTTTTTGTATTTTACTAGGTAAGTTGTAAATAATGTTAATAGTATGTATATAGTTCGTATGTAGGGTTATTTAGCTTGTAGCTATTAACATTGTAAATTTTCATTTTGCTAATAAATATTTTTTCTACCTTACATTAAAAAAAAAATTTACCTAGTGCTAATCTGCGGCGTGCTACCTTTAAAAGCTAGTTCAGTACTCCAGTATGGTTTGGGTTTGAATATTTTTTTTATGATTGGTACATATCTTAGTTAAGGGTATACTTGCATCCGCTGCTTTAATAATATAGTCTTTTGTATAAAGAAATCGTATTTTTCTTGTATATAGAGGGGGGAATAGTTTGTGCAAATGTCAGTATTTATTAGCGAATCTGTGAAACATTTTTTTGTATTTATGCCAATCAGCGAGTATTAAGTTACGTTTTTAATAACTTGTACATTTTTTTCGTTATAATAATATAATAATAATAATTAAAGTTTTTTTTATCCATTTAGGTTAGTATTACATAGGACTTACAAACTATGTTAGTAACATTATTTTATTTTTATAATTTTAATTCATATTTATTCAATTATTTCAATTCATATCAAAACCATTAAATTTATTATTTATTTTTATTTATCAATTTTAATATATTATAGTTTTTTTTTAAATTTTAATTCATTTACCTGCCGCCACTTTGCCTACCAGGTATACATGTGCACGGGTCCAATGTCACATGAACGGGCAGTCAGGTCTATCCGCAATTGTTTTCTGGGCACTATTGGTGCTCCCACTTATCCGGCGCATCAGGGATGCGGTTATCTTACGAAGGATTGTATGAAAACTGTCAACACGCGCCTCTGCAAACATCCCTGATGCGCTACAGAAACGTGGGAGCCCCATCAGCAACCTGAAAGCATTGTTATATTGAATGCGAAGAACGCGGTAAGCCCTCTGCGTATAACTGACCCACAGGCTGTACGTGTAAAGTGTCTGACAATACGCTGTAAACAGCGTGATTTTCACTTCTTGTGAACATCGTACAAACCTGCGAGCCAGCATATTACATCGAACTGCCTACGCTCTCCGCTCTCTCTCGATGTCCTCGTCATCCTTCTGGTCTTCCCTTAAAATATGGCCTAGATATTTAAATTTTGATACTTTATTTAATGTAATGCCATTAATGTGAACGGGCGGGACAATCTCAGGCTTTTAAGACCCTACCCTAAACACTATAGTAACACTCTTATTTACATTGTATTGAAGACCATGTGTCTTCGTATAGTTCTCGCAAATACCTAAGAGTTGACGGAGAGCATTAATCGAGTAGGTTATACTGTTTATACATTTGCAGTCTATAGAGCATCCGACCCCAGTACTACTGAACTCCTCGATCAACCGATTGATGTTTAAGTTAAAGAGTGATGGAGAGGTCAGGCCACCCTGTCTCACCCCACACTTCAACCCGTAGCCTTGAGAAACAGCCCCTCCCATCTGACTTGGTCTATCTGGTGATCGTACCAGTATTCGAAAAGTCGTACTAGCTCATCAGGTAGGCCCTGTTCACGCATTTTTGTCCATAATATACTATAATCAACCAGGTCAAATGCTTTAGAGAGCATAAACAGGCGTTTTTCTGTCGGTGTAATACCTGACAGTGTGCTTAAGCGCAAGTATAGCAGTTTCTGTTATTCATAGAGAGTATAATTAGTAAATGGTCACTCCCAAGATTTTTTGGAAGGGTTCTCCATGAAAACACAGTGGCTATATTAGTAGATACAAACAGAATATCCGGTGAAATTTGCCTTAGCGTACGCTCCACTAATTTAACCCATGTAGGAGCCCCATTATAAAGTGTCATAAGCTCATGTTCTAAAGCGGCATCCCATCATTGTTTTTCCCTGGCATCCGTTTTGCACGACCAATGTGCGTGGTGGACGTTGAAGTCGCCAGCTTTAATGAATTTTATTTAAATTCCTCAAATCAAATCCTTCCCCTCCCTTTTCAAATATTTCATCCCTGTCAGTAGAATTTGTCGGTTTTTGAAGATGGACAATATATATTTTTTTTAAGAGATGACTCCCGCATTAGGGTGCAAATCCTGTGTCGCGGGGGACTTTACAAACATATTTGTGCATCACACAAAGTGGTCTCCCGTGTGGGAATCGAGCCCAGGACCTCTTGCGTAGCTGTCGGATACACTCCCACCGCGGCACAGAGCTAAACTACCGCAGTTTGCCAATTTCGTTTATATGTTAGTTACGTTAATAGGTCTAGCAAGCAAAGCATATACTTTAATAGATTTGTGGACAATGATCCTGCAATCAATGTCCACAGAACATTGATACCTATTAGAGTTCATAAAAAAATAAAAAATAATAATGATTTATTCACTTAGGAAGCAAAATACTACACTTGTGAAAAGTCGATTCTACATTTACTTGTAATGCCTGTTCGGTAAACAATAGGTACAGCACGTGAAAAGAACAGGCAATAAAAACTCCTGGGCACTCTTTTTAAATTGCCAATGTTTACAATGTTTCTCTGTTTATAAATTGTATATGCAGGTAAGGTGCTGCCACCATTATATTATACACCATATTAGAGGACTGATGCAAAAAAAAGCAGCCTCAATGAGTCATAATTATGTTCTGAGATCGCAACCCCACCATAGCTGTCTAATCTATCTTGCCTATAAATATTGTATGAATTAATATTAATGTGCTGTGTATAATTCAACCAAGTTTTACTGATAATTGTGAAACTTGGTTGAATTGCAAGATAAGTGAGCAAGAGAAATAATAAAGAGTAGCAGTACACTCCGATTCATTAAATATTGAAAATAAATGTTGCAACATAGTTTCATCAACGAATAGACTACATATAAACTGTTTAGCTTCTTCACAAAATATTTTGACACATTACAATTTTTTCTTTCAATCTATTTTTTGGCAAAATCATATCTTTTATTTTAAGTACTTATAATACTTCAAAGAAGCTGGGATGATGTTTGTTATCCTGAGTGCGCTAGACTGATGGCTTCTGGCTCCAAAGAATTTGGTGAATGGCTTCGTGCTTACCCGTCGCCAAATACTGGCACATTTCTGGAGCCTGACACCCTCCGTCTTGCTATTAGTCGGCACATTAGGGCTGCGCATGATGTTCTTTGCACCGTTTCTTCTGTGGCAGTTAAATCGACCATCTGGGATACCACGGGCTTTCTTGCCAAAAGAGTGGCTGCTTTTCCAGCCACGCCACCCTGAGGCTGAGGCTCAGCAGCCGAAAATCTCGGCAGCGAATATATATATTTGAACCATTTCGAGTCAAGACCCTTGCCCCGTGGGGTCCCAGTGCGAACAAATTCTTAGTGACCGTAGAGCTGACAGCTTCCTCGCACAACGCATCAGCATGGTCATACAGCGACGGAAATGCTGCCAGCATCTGTGGATCCACGCCCAGATGCCCCAATTGTTTTAGATATATTTAAGTTTTATTTAGTGTTAGTTTTTAGTTTTAGTTAGTTTTTATCAGTTTTAATCAATTACTTCATATTATATATTATCTATTCAACCTATTATTTATGAAATACATATTTCCTTTACCTATGCGTGGATGGTTCTCTGCTGAAGATATTGGTATACTATTAACGGTCGGTCTCAATAACGTAACTACCAATAAATGCCTGTAAAAATAGCTAACTTAGGAGGCGAAACTGACATTTGTGCGTCTCAATAACCGTCGATGGGTAGAAAATCTTATCTTTGACATTAAACTATCGTTGGGAGGACTCTTACCTAACTCGGGTAAAAATCTCTCTAGAAAAATAAAAAAGAGCGTTTCAATAACGTTTTTGACAGCTAACTTTAGTTCATAGAATAACTAGCTGTTATAAAATTATAAACTGCCAAAATCGACCGTTTAACAATAAGTAAACCAATGATACGCGATGAAAATTGCCGATACAACCTTCAAAAGACATACAAAAATCAAGAAAACGAGACAAGAAAAATCAAGAACGCATTTATTAGCTAAACGTAATATCACTACGTGATCGTCGTCTCAGTACCCAGAAACATACATTACACTACCCGAAATCAGGATCCTAAATGAAAGGTGGCCTTGAAAACTAATTAGATTAACCGTTATACACCTTTCTTTTTAAGGTTTTAGATTCAGTGTAAGTATAATAAGCGCATCATTAGCAAGTTAGAAAAATAAAAACCTTGACGTCCTCAAGAACTAAGATTTATTTAACAAATTTCACACATCATATTTTTAACAAATTAAACACACATTAACCTATAAACTATAGAATGGTTCAGTTCAATTTTCACCCACTTCAAGCTGCAAGTCTGAATAATTAAAAATCTTGCACACATTAAAATCCGATGAGACTCATTATCGATTTATCATACATCAATTATTTATGATAAATCTTTGTATTTGCAGTCGAACAGATAAATCGCGTACATTTTAGTCAAATCTTCAGGAATCGGTTTTCATTTTTTATAAGTCATAGCTTATAAACGAATGCTTTAATATTTTAATGAACTTACAAAAGGTAAATATGTACTACGATTACTATTTATTATTACGAATGCGCGCCTCGACGATGCGTGCGCATGCGTAAAGAGTATTACGCATGCGCGCGCTGTGCTCAACTAGCGCGTTTAGTTGTTTTCATTTTTTCAACTATTTATTATTTCTAAATATAATAAACATAGGTTTTTAGTATGATTATCAGGATATATAATAAAAATAGAGATAATGTAACTAATCTAATACGTTATATTAAAAACAATATTTTTTTAGAATAACTAACATACAAGATTATTTTTGCTGCGTGCAAAAATAAAACGTCTGGGAGGGAAACAATTACAAGAGTGAGGAGACTATAACTATCGTTTGTCTAACTTAACTTTACGTAAATATTGATATTGAAACGACGGTAACTGTAAAAGTAAATGTTGCATTTAACCTTTGGTAGCTTCTAGAGTTAAACTGTCGGTGGGTTATTGAGATCGGCCGTAAGTCGTTTCTTTGTAGTTTCTTCTTTTCTGTCCATAGCTGTTATTTTTTGTACTATCTGTCGAGGTGTCGCGTTTTTGTTTCCTTTGTCGTTTATTACTTTTTGCCACTACGCTACTGTATGTTTCATTTTTATTGTTCACAATGCATAAGTCACTTTAACTCGTACTTGGCTTGCAGTCTGATAATTACGTGGTCATAGATTGGCGTGATTTTGAGCGATCCAGCTAACCATTATTTTTTGTAATATTTTGACATTTATGTTGGTATAGATTAATTTTTAATTCTTGTGACACATTTATACATATAGAATGACTGATTCGTCAATGCTGAGCCTAAACCGCTGGTCATAGAAACTAAAAGTTTTAGCAGTGACGCCTTTTATGATGTGGCCATTCTTTAAGCAAGAATGTAAGAAAATTTGTGAAAAGTGAGCAAAATAAGGATTGCGAATTTGTAAGTAGGTAACTCCTTCAGTTTTGAAGTAATATCTTTAGATCTAACATCAAAAATGACGACATTAGAAAGAACGGACCAGAAAGCTAAACACAAGTTTTTACGAATTTTTTTTTTGTATTTAGCTTTCTGGTTTTAATTAAAGAAGCGGCGAAGTTTCGGCGTCTTAGGTAAATCATCCCCAAGAGCAACAGCTATGAAAGACACACACCTTTGAGGATTATAGAAACGGTATTAAAAGAGCAAAACCTGAGTATTGGCACTGGGGTGCAGATGTTTCATTTTAGATTGGTTGCCTAAATTGGTTAGAAAAAGTGGAACACCTAGAGTGGCCACGTAGACTCTCAAATCCCTCGTGATATTGATAGAAAGCTAGCAGAGCTTTGTATGTTCAGGAGGGAAATTGTCATATTGAAGGCGTAAAATGGATTTAGAAGTAGAATTGACATTTTGAGGGCCCGAACTATGGAAAAACAGTTATGTGCCCCTGCAGTGATAAAATCATCGCCTTTGAAGGTGTGAGCAAGCCGGCCGTTTCTGGGCGATTTATTGCGATGATACCCTGATACATTTTGCATTAAGTAGTTGCCATTGGACGGCTATAGTGCAATAGTAGAGCGCCCATGATATGGTATTTCTATTTCTTATTAGATAAAAAATCTCCACAGGCCTCCACGCATCGTCCTCTCCATATCTATGCTTGGAAATTCTAGCTCCCGAATGGATCTATGAATTTTAGTTAAGTTCAAATAGAGAAAAAATTAAAATGGTCGCCTGAAACACAGGTTTTCCTAGTTCAGGCATAAGTATTAAGCTAGAAATTTAAGTAAATTTTTTTAATAATTGTTATATCTTGTTATCTTCTGTATAAGGAATCATCATCATCATCATCATCATCATCAGCCTATCGCAGTCCGCTGCTGGACATAGGCCTCTCCAATTGCACGCCACTTTGTTCTATCTTCGGCTTCTCGCATCATGTATTAAAATAAATATGATCAATGTCAAATATTCATGGCTATGTTCAATGAAAAACGTGCGTACTTTGACAATAAAAATAATAGTCATATAAATATTGTAAAGTCTTGTTGAAAAAAACTAAAATCTGATGTCTTACACAGTAAACAAAACAACATTCCAAACCATTTCAATAATCCTGACGAAATTAATGATGCTTTTCTTAATGTACCAGGACTTTCTAAAACAACGAAATCAGATTTGACTTACTTTGAATTCCACAGGTATAGTCAGTTAGTGAAGAATGTGTTCTAAAATTTTATCATCATCATCATCAGCCTATCGCAGTCCACTGCTGGACATAGGCCTCTCCAATTGCACGCCACTTTGTTCTATCTTCGGCTTCTCGCATCCAGCTCCTGCCAGCCGTTTTGCGTAAATCATCACTCCACCTGGCCTGAGGGCGTCCTACACTACGTTTGCCGTGCCGTGGTCTCCACTCAAGAACTCGTTTACCCCAACGGTTGTCGGTTCTTCGGCAAACATGGCCAGCCCACTGCCACTTCAGCTTGCTAATCCTTCTATAACTTCCTTGTATAAGGAATAAATAAATTGAAAATTGAAAAAAATAAAAAAGTTACCTCAGCTGGCTCGAATCCTCGAGGGTACTAGCCGATATCAGTTCTAGGCTAACCGCAAAACCACAGGACCACGGAAGATACTGACTTTTCGTTGAAATACGCGCGTTGCGTTTTTCAACGAAAAGTCAGTCATTTTAAGATATGCATTCCAGTGATTATAATTTATATTATTAAATACAAATTATAATCACTCAAGACTTTTTGTAATACGGTATGGTTCGACAAAAACTGCACCACTGCTAGATCCCTATAGATGATAGCGCTTAGTCAAGTAATGGCCCTTTATATAAACTACCAAATTGCAAGTTTTTTCGAAGATCCGCCCAATGGTAGTCGTGTTATTTGCAAAATATTGTAAAGGTGAAGTCTAACAACAATCATTTTACGTTATTGCCTTATTCACTATCTTTTTTTTTGTTTTCCCGTCAAGCCCGCGCTTATAACTGTCAAAATCTTGACATAATGGTATATAGAAAGCTGCGCTTAGAAACGCACCGCGCATGCGCCAATTCGCGCAGGCTTGCCGCGGAATCGAAAAAAAACATAGTGAATAAGGACCCAGGTCTTAATGAAAATAGCGTGATGATATGTATCCTATAATATAATCCGGGCGTAAGTGATTATACGCACCGACGCTGCAGCTCTAGCCGTCGGTGTGGCATCTCGTACGCACCGACGCTGTAGCTCTAACTATCGGCGTGGAATCTCGTACACACCGACGCTGCATCTTACCCGCTTAATCGCATAATACCAGAATCGCTAAATATCAGATTCGCAATATACCAGACTCTCAAAACACCAGATTCGCAAAATACCAGTTATGCAAAATACCAGATACGCAAAATAGCAGAAGTACAGTCGTAATTAGTTGAATTCAGACTATACTGTAATAATATTATAACTTCATCAGAGTGAAAATTTCAAAGCATTTGCTACGATAGATAAAATGAGATCGTTATACAGAAAAGGTCGTAACCTTATTTATTATAAACTGCACTGGCCACTTTTGCTTTAGAAAATAAGATGATAATCAGATGACACTTATCTTTCTAACATTGTCGTTGGTGTACTATTCGGCAAAATATTTTGTTACAATATTTATATTAAAATGAACAGTGGTCAGAAATTAAAGTTCATAAAAAGCAATAAGGGAAAACCAGCACTCCTCTGTGATGGTTACCGCTATAATTTTGTTTTAAAAAATAAATCTGGGTCTACAAATTGGCGCTGTTATAATCAAAAGACTTGCAATACATCGGTTACTCTAAATAAAGACAATGAGATTGTAAAAAAAACCTTCCCATATTTGTAGTGCTGATTATGTGCGTAACTTAATTGATGAAACCATTGATGCATGTAAAATAGAGGTATGCTCTGATTTTCAATCTGTCCAAAAATATATGAAAAGAACTTTTTTAATGCGCTACCTAAATTAGAAATGATAAAAGCAGAACATGAAATACCGAACTTTGCTAGTAAAAGAGATTTATAGAACCCGCAGTAAATTTCTTAAATTAAAAAGCACTTCTTTCAAAACACCTGCACAAGTTAAGTTGCCAGACCATATTGTTGATAACTTCTTTTTATACAGTGATGGGCATGAAGACCAAATTATAATATTTGGGACTTCTAGCGCCAGAGAGTTGATTATGAGAAATTATGTGTACTACGGAGACGGGACTTTCAGAATAACGCCAAAACCATTTTATCAAGTATATACACTCCATGTTGACTTATCTCCCAACGCGAATGTTGTATCATTTGTACCAATAATTTACGTACTGCTTCCTAAAAAATGTCAAAACACATACAAACGTCTATTCTACATTTTAAAAGAACAGTTCAAGATGAACATAGCGGTGTATAAATGTGATTATGAAATAGCTGTAATACAAGCTGTCACTGAAATATTTCCAAACGCTCAAATTAAAGGTTGTTACTATCACTACATGCAAGCTATATATCGCATGAGTAAAAAGCTAAATTTCGGAAAAAGGACTGAAGAACGGCGTGTCGTCACACTTTGCACAATTTTAGCTTTATTGCCCAAACATTTGATACCAGAGTCATATTTACATATATGCGAAATAGCACCAAAAACTGACATATTTTATAAATTCAAAGAATATTTTGAAAGTCAGTGGTTACAAAAAATAACTGCAGATATTTTTTCTTGCTTTGGAGAAAAAAATCGTACAACAAATGCTATAGAGGGATGGCACAGACGCATAAATACTAAGATTCCGCCTAAACCGACACTATTTCAGTTTATTATATTATTGAAGAAAGAGGCACTTTTACAGGATGTAAAAATAAAGAAGAATGCTGTTTTTTCTCCAGGCCAGAAGCGAAACTTAAAATTTATCGAGAAAGATGACAAAATTAATAAAATTATTACAGCTTGCGTCACTAATGAAATCGCGGTAGAAGTGTGCCTACAAAGATTGGAATTACTAATTAGGAATGATTATTATTAATAGCCTATTTGTCTTTAGTCTTAAGGTAATGTCAATTGTTTCAATTAAATTTCGTTTTGACTGTACAAAATCTGCTATTTTGCGTGTCTTGTATTTTGCATAACTAGTATATAGCGATTCTGGTGTTTTGAGAGTCTGGTATATTGCAAATCTGATATTTAGCGATTCTGGTATTATGCGATTAAGGGATCTTACCTACTGACGGTGCATCTCATACGCACCGATGTCTACCTACCGGCGTTGCATTTCATACGCACCGACGCCCCATCTTTACCTACTGACGTTGCATTTCGACGCACCCACGCTGCATCTTACCCACCGACGTTGCATCTCAGCGCACCGACGCTACAGCTCTACCTACCGTCGTAGCATCTCATACGCACCGACGCTGCATCTCTACCTTTCGACGTAGCAACACGACGCACCGACGCTGCACATCAACTACCTCCTAGCTTCATTTTAATTAGTTTTAAGCAGTTTAACGTTTCTACCCCTTTCATGTTATTATAGCCCTTTAATCCTTATCTAAGCTTTCATTTAACTACACTTGTCGTAAGTATTTTTGTAGTCACGATTATTAAATGTCCGTTGGTACACGTACGCTCACCACAACAGACCGCGCAAGACTGTTCCAAATTTTTTACGAAATTTTAAGAAATTCCGTTCTTTTATATTTTTTTTTCAAAAACCATGCATTTAGTATAAATATATCACATTTTAGATGTCTCAATTTTTTCTTGTTATTATCTTATGTAAGTTAATTATGTATATTCTGTTTTCTTTTTCAAAGCAGGCTGTAAGTTATAGTCCACTACTGGTTCACATGGCACTTTTCGAATTCGTTCCGTTATTAAACAATACGGCGGACAATCATGGGCATACCCAGAATCATTTTTCGGGGGGCTTTCGTGATTTCAGAAGGTGGTATATTAGGCTAAAAATAAAATTTACATAAATTATCGAACTTACTAAATTTGTTTACTTTTTTTTTGTCAATAAATACAACCGACTTTATGTCTAAGGTATAACTAAAATAACCTTGGAATAAGGCAGACATAAATATTCAAAAATGTTCCAGTGTAAAAAGTGTGGTCAAAATTTGGCATCAGTACTGCACCGTTTACTTTTTGTTAAATGTTCGGCAGCGAATAGCAAAGGTATTGCACCTTCCATGGCGCAAAAGTCGATTGTTTTATTTTATTTTTTATTACAATTAGTATTTCTTTCATAAATAACTTTTTGGTTGTAATATAAACGAGTGATTAAAAATTAAATTTTGAAATACTTCGATTGTGCTAAAATTATTTATAATGGTCGGTCAATACACCCTTTAAATTGATTACACTTTTCTGAAACACGATGTTCATGTTTGTTTTGTTTTATACCAATTTATCAGTAATTTTCGTATTCAGACTCCTATCTCGTCATAAATTAGCTAAATAGGTAAATTATCGGCGTATATTCTGTATATAAATGTTTTAAATTTTAGAAAATAAATTAGTTACTTATTGGATGACCTGGTAAGTAGATTCAAGAATTCTTTGACATTGAGTTGGATAATTTTTACATTCGAGCTCTTATGCTCAAAACGCTATTCTACCTGCTTGGCATAGCATTTTGACAGCAAACATTATAGCCATCAAATATTATGAAGAGTGGTGTTGCTCACGTCCGTAGGATTTACCACCTTTTCCTAGGCTCACGTACCCCCTGGGTGGTGCTAAACGCGCAACAACGCCGAGCAACTGGCGGCGGCTAAGTAACCTGCATCTGGCTACCACAAGCCAAGAGACATTAAATCCCCTCTAAAATCGTGGGTACAGTACCTTGGGAATGTGCTGTAATCAATTTTCCAAACCCCTTTTTTATTATGGAAATGTCTCTGAATGAAAGGCTTTGTCATGCGATCTGGCTAGCCCTCGGCGCCTTCCATATACGGGCTGGAGGGTGAGAAATCGGCTACCGAAGACTCCATAGGGGCGGATGACCAGGCCCCTGTGGTAGTAAATGCTACTGGTAGTAGTTGGTGCAACAAGCTTTCCACCCTAGTCTATTATAAAGTAGACCGAGAAGCTCTTCACTGGGCGACATCCAACCTCAAGCCACTAACTCTAGTAAAGAAAAAAAGAGGATCCCAACAACCCCTACTACTAGTGAGAAAGCAAATGAAACCAATTTGGCAAAGAGTTCCGACTACAAGGAACCCTAAAAGAAAACGAAAATTACAGACACCATCCCCAGTAGGAATTAAAACATCAAACAGATTCGATAATCTTCCCATTGATCTCACAGAAGAGGAAAACTCAAAATCAAATAAAAAGAAAGTATATAAACCTCCTCCAATAATTCTCTATGACATAGATGAAGTAAGCAAAATATTATACCAAAAAAAACTAAACTACTGAGCTACTAGAATCTGCTGTTGAGAAAACAACATTCTCGTACAAAATTATTAATAAAATCAACTTAGAATTAATTGCACAGATATGGAAGAATACAAGAAACTTATAACTGTAGTTAGAGGAAACAGTCTTATAAGGACATACCTTTAACAGGAAGGATGAAAGGCTATTCAGAATTGTTATAAGGAATCTTCATCCAACAACCCCACATAATGCTATAAAAGAAGCTGTCAAAAAAATAGGCAACATAGTTGTAGGAGAAATAATAAACGCCAAATATGGACCAGACAAGAGACCGACTTCGACATACTTTGTCAACCTACAACCGGGCCTTCACAACAAAGCAGCTAAGGACATAAAAATTGCTGACTGCCAAATAGCCAAGCAAAGGTGCCAACAAAATTGTCATTCCAAAAACTACTGCATGCAACCGTATCGTTGTGTAAAATGTGTGTTGTCTCATAAATCTTCAAAGATCAATCTACTAACGCACTGTGCGCTCTTTGCCAAGGCCAATACCCCGCTAATTATAAAGGATACAAGGTTTAAAAAGAAATTCTTGCAAAACAAACTGCAAAATCACCTAGGTCAGAAAATAAAAATAATTCTATACCTAAACAGAGACCTGTAGAAATACTACCACCCCATAAGAATCTTGCATCAAAAGATGAATCGAACGCTGAAGCGCTGAAATATAATCCACATTCAGATGCACAAACAACACATAAAACTCTAAAATTAATTCTTATGAAACAATCTAAAAAAATGTATCTAACCGTTTAACAAATAAGTACTTTGATGGTTTTTATAACTAAACTAGTCGACAAATTGGCAAAATCAATATGGATACTTGGAACGTGAATGGATTGATGTAAAAAATTACTGAAGTAATGTTCACAAGCTATTTCCAGACACTTGGTTACCGATTTGTCGCTGGTAGAGACTGGAACTCAAAACTCACTTTCTGAGGATCCAGACTAACAAGTACAAGAGGTAGACAATTAAAATCGAGCCTTGACAAAAACAAGCTAAATGCAATATCCAGCTGTAAACCAACATACAGGCCCACAGATAGTAACAAAACGCCTGATTTGCAAGATTTCTTTATTACAAAAGGGCAACTTCAAGAACACTTTTCAGCTACGTCATGCTATATATAGAATCGGCTACCTGCCTACTGAATATGACATCCCTAATAGGCTCTTTAACAGGTTCACAGACTGGCACTGCATTAGGGAACATTAGGAGGACACAATAGACCTTAAAATTCCTTTAAAAACTCCTGAAGACTGCCATTCAACAAGCTTGCTGGATGAACACACCTACTATAGGGCCCAAAAAACAATCCCTAAATTTTCCATTGGAAATAAGGCAGTTAGCACTGGAAAAACACAGGCTGCGGCGCGTCTGGCATCTTAGTAAGCACAGGTTGGACAAGATTGCACTCAATACTGCGGCAAAAAGGTTAAGGGAAACGATACAACAATGGCATGATACCACTCTATAAACGAAACTGGAATCTCTCACGGCCACATCATCTACAAACTATTCACTATGGAAGTTTACAAAGTCGTATAATAGAGCGCAGGAAATGAAAGCCCCAATAAGAACTAGTGATAGCAGGTGGGCTAGGACGCCTCAAGAAAAAACTGATGCTTTTGCCGAATTTCTATCCAAGATCTTCACTCCTCACAACAGAAACAACCAACCAGGCACAGATATTTATATTGAGTTTGCCTTGAAACAGGACTTTCAACTCTCGCTTCCTCCTACATTAGTAACGCCAAAAGATATTTACAGGACTATACGAGTGCTTAAAGATAAAAAAAAGCGCCAGGGTCCGACCTAATAACCAAAGAAGGGCTGCTGCAGTTATCGAGAAAGGCTATAGTATTTCTCACTATCTTGTTCAATGGAATACTTAGAGTGCAGTATTACCCCAGTCTTTGGAAAATATCACAGAATCTAATGCTACGTAAATCAGGAAAACCAATGAATGAGATTTCGTCATATAGGCCTATCAGCCTCTTACCCATCTTTTCCAAACTTTTTGAGAAAGTGCTGCTTAGAAGGATAACTCCCTTTTTCTCAAAAAAACAATATTATACCAGACCATCAATTCGGTTTGCGTGAAGAGCATTCCACAGTCGAACAAGTGCACCGAGTATGTTACATATAAAGCACTTTGGAAAACAAGGAGTACTGCTCCTCGGTATTCCTTGATAGGGTATGGCACACAGGACTACTGTATAGGATTAAACTATATCTTCCACTTTGCTACTACCTGTTATTACATTCAAACGTTAAAGAAAATTTTACAAAATTGAGGCTGTAGTACCCCATATTGCATATTCTGTATACATCCTACCTTCTACAAGTAGAAAATGTCACTACAGTTACATTCGCTAACGATACGGCAATTCTTGCCAGTAACAAAAATCCACCAGTAGCTTCAGAAAAATTAAGTAGATTATAAGGAAGAGATCCCACCACCCACTCTCGATCTGTAAATCATCACGATTGAAGTAGTAAGGAAATGCCCTTAATACAACAATTGAAATAGATTGACAGACTGCACTCGAAAAGAGAGACCAACAAAGAAAATTAGTGACAGGTACTCTCACCAAGTCGAGTGGAAGGCACCTCCGGACCCTTGACTTGCAATATTCCGCCAAACTGCTAAACGGTCCTGTCACAGATCGAGGGTGGGTGGTGGGACCCTCCCTTATAATCTACTTAAGATGGATTTTCGCCATGTGACGCCTGATTCAATCGGTTATTCAGAAAACTTGCAAAAAGGGCTTGATCTAGTTATCACACGACTCCACAAATGGAAAATAAAAGCGAGTGCAAACAAATCTGTACAAGTAACCTTCAGTCTAAGGCAGGGCAACTGTCCTGCTGTGCAGCTGGAGAGCAAACCCCCACCGCAAAAGGATTCAGTTAAATATCTTGGCCTCCATCTCGATAGGTGACTGTCCAGTATGGATGTATGTAATACAGCTCTGGGGCAGCACTAGCAACTCTAATATCTTCATTCTACAAAGGATGCAGAACATAATCATGCGTCCAATATCAAAAGCACCATGGTTAGTAACAAACATGGAAATACACAATAACCTCCAAATAAGCACTTTCAAGGAGGAAATCCAGAGTAGCGCAATAAAATATCAGTCAAGGCTAATAAATCACAAATCTGCTTATAGTAAACTGATTGCAGATGCATAAAAAAAAACAAGAAAAAGCAAACAAATATTCATCAAAAAATAGCCATTAAGTCCTACATTGTGCAGGGGTTCGGGTACACAAGTCACGATATAAGATGGGCCAATGTTTATATTACACCGTGTAAGCCTGCTAAAAATCTGTCATATCCGTATCTTAAAATAATTCAGAACAAAACTACATTTAACATTATCACCTATAGATAAGTTGAACATTATGCTTTGCTTTTAGAAATGATTTGGCTCGGGCATTCAAGCGGCTGCAATTTTATTGATCATCTGAAATGAAGCTTTAGACCTGGTGACCTCAGCCCAGCGGTTTCTTGAGTGAACATAGTTCACATTCGATTTATTTGTTCCTAAACCAGTATCACAATGGAGACGATTGCGGCGATACACAAAGTCAAAACGATACAAGTAGCACTGAGTGTGATTTCGGTCCTTAACATTCAACGCATTTCCACCAGATGTCGTTTAGTGGTATTAAGGCGCTTGACTTTACTTTGAACAATAAAATATGTGATAAACTACATAATTATATTGATATATGTCGTTTATCACTTAATGCAAAGCTCAAAGCTGCAAAAACTGAATAATTACCTTCTGTTTAAAAGGATTTTAATATCAAATCCCATGGTGAAACAACACTAAAGAACACTGGATTCCAATGATCAACAACAAATCTCACTATTCAAACCCATTTAAATGACAAACGCTTAGAATCTATAATTAAGAAAATTCAACATTATGGGTTGTGCCGACTCTTATGATTGGAATTTATGGATCCAGAATCTCAACTTAAAAAAGATTTTAATGAATGCGGGACTGAAAATCAATACGAGATTTAGTTGACAACTCAGAACAGTTCAAAAAGATAGTAATCAATGTTTTGTGGTTGACAACAAGATCTGTGTCAAACGGATCAAAAAGCTTCGTGTTTTTTGTTTATAAATATCGCAATTTAATACACGTTACGTTACGTCGAATATGTTTTTTTTAAATTTCCACTTGACGTATTTTCATACCACAATGGCTTTGTGGTATGAAAATACGTCAAGTGTGTCATATTTAATTTATAATTATTATTTTGTTAAAGACAGACATATTTTATGTGTCATGTACTATTTACTTGACAACCTTACAGTGCTTTTGACAATAACATTCAAGTTTATTAATACTCGAAAGTATTTATTTTATTAAATATCAACTAATCAGCAATTTTCGCATGAAAATTAAACTTCTATCTTACTATAAAAATAGCAGCTTGTATTAAGTTTCCAAAAGGAAAGTAGTCATATTTTGGATAACCTGGTAAGTAGACAAGTTATATATTAATAGATATGGGCAAAAGTATTTTCGTATTTTGAATGTAGTAATCAAATCCGATTCCGGTCGTTGAAAAGTAAACACGGTTTAACACAGGTTCCGCAAATATTTACGTGTAAACAGTGAAAAAAGGGCTAACCAAGGCGTGCGGCCACAATATCACGGAAAAAACAATATTGTGTGGTGATTAAAGTGCAAGCATACTCGTTTCGCGCTAAAAATACATTATTAAACTGTACGACATAACCTATAATCGACATGGACGGCTATGCTGTCAGACCAGAGACAATACAAAGACAGACATAGAAAGAACCAAAAAACTGCTACCAACCTATACAAATATAAGTGACAAGCTGACATCTATATCAGTGTTGCCAGAAAATAAATTAAAACTGCCACCAAGTCAGTGTTGCTGTAAAAAGTATGGAAATTTTACTAACGAAACTAAACGAGAAGCTCGTACAACAAACCGAAATTATAACAACTTTAGTAACAAAGAACGTGTTGGAGGCGCTGGATGCGAAACTGAAATTCCTAACAGAAGAAAATACCAATCTTAAAGCTAAAGTATCCACACTAGAACTTAAAATTAAGGAGATATATATTAGAGATATAGGAGATAACATAATATATAGAAATATAGAGAAGCGTAAACATAACTTAGTTTTTTTCGGAGTTGAAGAGAAAGGAAAGATAGAAGCCGAGCTGGTGGACTGCATTAAGGAAGCCATAAAAGAAGCAGGAGCAACGAAATCACCAACATTTACAGAATCGGGCAACAAATTCCCAACAAAAATCGCCCCGTCATAGTCTCTATTGCAGTGATATGGAAAAAGTATCTCATTCTCAAAAATAAAGTTAAACTACCGTCAAATATAAATGTTAAAAAGGATTATCCCAAAAAGGTGATAGAGATACGCAAACAGTTACAACCTCAATTAGAAGAGGAAAAAGGAAAATTGGGCTTACTTAAAATATGACAAACTCATAGTGAAAAAGCAAAATGAAAACACACGCGATAACAGGAAAAGAATCGAGCTCACCAAAATACTCAACGCAGAAGAAAGTGAACACTAAAGAAAATAACCCACAACACCTATTAGCCAAGACAGCTTCAAAAGAAATCCTAAAACCTAATATTCTTAACTATGTGGAACGAGATCACTTTCAACATCTGAGCTTCCAAAAAACTATTAACTACAACTACAATGACTACGGACACTCCGAAACAAAACAAAGCAAAAAAACACAAAAAATGTAAAATCAATTATACTAAATAAAATTGTTATAACCAAGAACCGGAGAATCAAAAATAACAAAAACAACAACTAAATAGTTTCCCATCACGGTTAGTCCCCGCGGGAGACTTAGTACATCACCCTCTAAGACAAAGAAACAACACAATGAAGATAGCAACTTTAAACACGAGAATTCTTAGAACGGAAGAAAGTTTGCACGATTTAGGAAAGCTCTAGAAGACATTTTTTCCTTTTCTCCTACGACGACTAGGAAAAAAGATTGAAGAACGTCAAGACTTCATATTATTCCATAAAGGTAAAGTTGCAGGTCACAGAGGAGTAGGTTTCCTAATAAAGAAGCAATATAAACGATACATCTTGGGAATTTCTGGCCAAATAGCTGTTCTTACATTGAAAACAGGAGGCTACAGGTAGCTATGGTCAATAATACAGATTTACGCTCCGACAGAGCAAGCAACAAGAACAGAAATCATATACTTCTATAAACAACTAACGCAAACAGTATCAAGGCATTTAAACAGCCACATCATACTAATGGGCGATTTCAATGCACAAGTTGGAACAAAACAAAGTAAAGATTAATATATAATTTGAAACTTTGGGCATGGAAAAAGAAGTCGAAATGGCGAACTGCTAACCGAATTTCTATTAGAACACAATTATACACTTATGAATAGCACGTTTAAGAAAAACAAAAAGAACAAATGGACATGGATTTTCCCTGATGGCGTAATAATAAAGAGAATAAATACAAACTAAGCGAAACAACTACTCTGCTGATAGAAAAAAAGAAAATCTACTCTCAAAAAATCCCAAAAAAGAAAACATCAAAATGATTATGGAGTTAAGAAAATTAGAGAGAACACAAAGAAAGGTAGAAAGACTAAGAGGTTACAAACAATAGAAAATCACATACAGAGAACAGGAGGAGTATAAAAAGCGTTTAAAGAACTAAAAGAAATTAACAAAGAGTGGATTCCAAAACTTAACAACAAGGCAACAAACTCTTCTTCAAACCGAAAAGATATAAATAAAACGGCTACAAAATTCTACCCAAACTTATACTCAAACCAAGTACAGACACACAAATCAAGTACAGACCATAAAGAGAGACAGGTTGGAATGGAACAGGAACCAAAAATACTCCCGAGCGAGGTTGAAAAAGCGATCAACAGTCATAAGATGGAAAAAAGTCTAGGTCCAGACAATGTTACGAATGAATTACTTAAAGGCACTCTGGAAGAACTACTACCCATACTCACTTTAATATTCAATGAAATGCTAAAAACGGGCCTAATCCCCAGTCAATGGAAAACTTCGCACATCATACTGATTTTCAAAAAAGGACAAAGGAAGACATAGGAAACTAAAGAAACTATAGACATTGATGTCAAACGTCTATAAAGTTTTCTCCAAAGTTATCTTATAACGAATAACCAAAATACTTGACGAAAATCAACCTCGCGAGCAAGCTGGCTTTAGATGTAAATACTCCACCTTTGACCAAATACACACTGTGAAACAATTAGCGGAAAAGTATAACGAGTACAACAAGGAACTTTATATGGTATTCATCGATTATTCCAAAGCCTTTGACAGCATTCATCACATAATTATAAGGGACAGCCTACAACAGCAAGGAATGCATTTAAATTACATTAACATAATTATGAACATCTATACAAACAGTGAAGCGAGGTTTCAACTTGAAACTTTGGGCAAAAGTTCAAGATCGATCGGGGAGTAAGACAAGGAGATCCACTTTCGCCAAAACTGTTCTTGGCTGCTCTTGAAGGTATCTTCCGCAAACTATACTGGAGTAACTAGGGCATCAATATACAGGGAGTGAAAAAGCCATCTAAGATTTGCGGATGACATAGTCTTGTTTGAAGAGAATCCAACACACCTCAAGAAAATTATAGAATCACTTAACACCGAAAGCATGAAAGTAGGACTTCTCATGAACAAAACTGTTCTTAGCTGCTCTTGAATGTATCTTCCGCAAACTAAACTGGAGTAACTAGGGCATCAAAATACAGGGAGTGGAAAAGCCATCTAAGATTTGCGGATGACATAGTCTTGTTTGAAGAGAATCCAACACACCTCAAGAAAATTATAGAATCACTTAACACCGAAAGCATCAAAGTAGGACTTCTCATGAACAAGGACAAAACAAAACTACTCACAAACTCTTTCCCCATCAATATAGAACTAGACAACCAACAACTTGAATATGTATACGAATATATTTATTTGGGGCAGATAATCTCCCATTAAGACCAGACCACAAAAGAAATCAACAATAGAATAGCAAATGGATGGAAGAGGTACTGGTCACTAAAAGAAGTCTTCAAATCTAAAGAGCTAAGCATGGAAATAAAGAGGAAAGCCTTTAACACATGTATACTCCCTGTCATTGCATATGGATGCAAAACCTGGTCACTTACCAGACACCATAAAGAAAAGCTGGAACGCTGCCAGATAGCCATGGAGAGAAGTCTAACAGGAATTAGGATACAAGACAAAGTAAGAAGTGGTAGTTTTTTTTTGTACCCATTCGTGGCCGATTGGTACCCCAGAGATGGCCAGCGCAACAGAGACCAGCCAACGAATGTGATGGGAAGACGACCTGAGGCTCACTGCTGGGCAACTCTGGAGAGGGGTTGCACAAGACAGAACCCAGTGGAAAGCATTAGAAGAGGCCTATGCCGAAAGGCACACTGTACTACGTGATATTTTATAAAATTATTTTTTTAAAGAACTTAATATTATATATTTTAGAATGTAGTACAGAATAAAAGGCTTATTATTATTATTAATGAAACCTCTTTGGTTGTACTGAATGTAACTGGCTGGTTTTAATACCTTTAAATATTGTCATTCTGAAGATGCAATAAATTTAATTATTTTTCTAGCAAGCAAAATGAACGTATGTGACGAAGAAATTCATACATTTTAAAATTTTATTATAAAAAAGGTAAAAATGCGACGAACGCCACGAATAAAATTGGTATGGCTTACGGAATGTGGTATTAATACGAGTAGCACAAATGTGGTTCAAGCGTTTCAAGTCTGGAAATTTTAGTGTGAAGGGAGACATACTCCTAAAAAGTGGAGCAAATCGACGTATTAGTAGTTACAATATTGCTGAAGAACTGGATGTTGATCACAAAACAGTTTTACATCATTTACAAAAGTCTGGGTACAAGAAAAATCTTGATATTTGGTTACCACATGAACTCACTATTTATGAAAAATACGAAAACACTTTTGCCTTGACCTTATAATATGCCTAAATTTAGAACCAATATAAAACACAGATCAAATTGCACAATTAAACAAATCATTTTAACAATACGTTAACGTAGTCGGTATACACATTGCGTGTTTACCGATTGTAAAAGTGACAGCTTCCATTAAACTTTTTTTTAAAACATTAAATTGTTTTTTTTTAGTCTACCGGCCTCGCGATGGATACAAGTGCGGCTATATCCAATATCAAGACAATACAAGCAGCACTGAGTGTGATTTCGGTGCTTAAATACAACGCTCCGGTATTTCCACGAGATTTCAAGGCTTCTAGTAAGTATAGTAAAGCTCTGCATTCACATGACAATCAGACTATTGTCCTTGAACATCGTTTCAACCGACTTAAAAAAAAAACATGCAGTCGAATTGAGAACCTCCTCCGGTTCTCAATTCGACTGTATGATTTTTTTTTTGTTTACCGATTACGCAAAGACGGCTGGACCGATTTGAATTTTTTTTTGTGTTTGAAAGGGTATGCTTCCAAGTTTGGTCCGATTGTCATCAGATTACGATCTGATGTTGGGATCCCCGAGCAATCGAGGGAACTATTCAAATATTAAAGCTACACCTACAGTGATTTAGGTACATTACATAGTGATTCGTGCATTTACTCTCAAAAAGCACCTTTTGGTGAAAAGGCCACAAATGACGAGCAGACCTTTTTACGATTTGCGATTCAATTACTTTAATATGATATTTTATTCTCGTCATACTACTATTACACAAAGTAATAGAGCTGATAGTGAACTATCATGTGAACTCCTCCACAATTAACGGCCCTACATCGGGGCAAGCTATATTTTGTAAAGGGATTTAAGCAGTTGACATAAGCAGTTGACATAGGCAGTTGACATAAGCCTATTGTAAGTGAATAAGTGAATTACAAACCAACCTACTAAGAAGTGAGATACAAAAACTTAAAAAAATATATATTACCGACTTCAAAATTAAATACCGAGTCAAATAAAAAGCAAAAAATAATATCTACCTAGAATAACAACAACAAATTAACATTTTGAAGTTGGTGCCATGAAATAGTTGCTTTTGTTTAATTCGGCACCAACTTCAAAATGTTAATTTGTTGTCTTCTTTTTTTAATAAATTATTATTTACTTTCTTTTAAACTGGTTTTTATTTTCATTTGTGAATTAGTTAGACTGTTCATCTAACATCGAGTCTTATAGTAATAATATGTATAGCCTTTATTAAGACACAAAATAAATATTTACAAATAATAATCTTTGGTTAACGACTCTGCTGAGTCGATGACATCGACAACTTCATCTATTTGCCCAACTTTGGCAGATACCTCCTCCATTTCTTTCCACTCTACTCGGTTTATTGGTTTCCTTGTCCACAGTTTTCTTGCCTTTATTTCATCTTCCCACTTTCGAATCTATCTACCTCGTTTCATTTTCCTATTTATAGGGTACCAAAACACTATACTCGTGTTCCACTTTTCGATGTCTTATTTTATGCCCTGTTCCGTATTCTAGTTGTAATATTTTATATTAAAGTGCGATTTCTGATGTTTTGATTCGTACTCTGTCTAGTTTTCTTAAATTCAGCATGCTTTTCTCCATTGATTTTTGGCAAGTTTCTAATTTTTTGCTTTGCGCTTTGGGGAGAGAAAACTGGTAGCACGCAGGAATTTCGATTTGGCAGATATCTTGATTTTTTTGTTCTTTATCATTTATTTTAACCGCCAGTAGCACTTTCAAGCTTTCCCAATGCGATTGTTTATTTCCTTTGACATTAGTCGTTAAAACTGATGGCCTAAGTAAGTGTACTCTTTGACATACGTAATTAGTAAGCCGTTTATGATGATAGGGTCTTCGGACGTCTTTAGTTTTGGAGGCGTTCATCGTTAGCAAGGTAGGCTTGCGGTTTCATCTTTCCAGGTTTATGAGCATGTTTTGTAGGTGCTCCTTTGTTTCGGAGAATAATACTATGTCGTCATCGAACCGTAAGTGGGATAGTCTTTCCCCTTTTATATTTAGCCCATAATTACCCCAATTTAATTACCGGAATATTTCTTCTAAGACTACTGTGAACAATTTAGGCGATAACGGGTCCTCGTGACTTACATCACTGTTTTTTTTGTATTTCATTCCTTTTTTTTCTACCTACATTTTAGCTGTAGGTACTGTCAGTATATTCTTTTATTTTTATTATAGTACTTCCTAATAATAACACGGTCTCTAGCAAGAAATAGCACTTATAATTTTAATCGTTTTATCATAAAGATTCATCAAATGGAAACATTAAATTAAAGACCCATAATTTAAATACCTCAGCAGGACTTCTTTAGGCCTATAATTTTTGTGTAGACTAATAAGACAGAATATAAAAAAAAAGAATAAATAGTAATAAAGTATCATGACAAAACGGTTAAGAAATTTATCCGTTCGCTATTAAATAGGTAAATAGCAGCGTTAGATAATCAGACTGTCCGTGTCAAATTTATTCACCCTGTTATCGGTCTCAATTTTATTTTTTTATTGCACAGATGGAAGTACCTTCGACTATGTCATAATTGGAGGTGGCATCGGCGGCAGCGTAGTCACAGGTAGACTAGTAGAAGCTGGCTACTCCGTGCTACTACTTGAAGCTGGAGGTCTTGCTAACGTGGAGTCGAATGTAAGCTTGAATAAAATTAACGATGTGGGTTACGGCGGCCAATTTCAACAGAGACTACTCAAGCGATATTATAATGCACAAGTGTATGTATAGACAACACAAGTGCACTCTCTATTCCCTCGCTGTCATAGTCCGATGGGACCTCAGAACAAAAGAAAACGTTGGTTCACAGTATTAAGTTAGCATGCCGTGGACACGGTAAAAATCGTGTATGAGAACTCTGACTGGGTTATATTGTAGTATAACCCAGTCAGGGTTGCACGATTTTTGACTTTGAGACTGCCACATGATTATTTAAAAAATAACTTATTGTATCGTCTCAGTTCCCAGGTTGGGTGACGTACGTCAATTTGGATTGGAAATACTCTGCAGAAACTGATGAGAAATGTGACAAATGTCATCAGGCTTCCGGTCTGATAGTGCCTAAAGCTTTAGGAGGTGCAAGTGTCACCGGGTACATGGTTTACAATCGAGGAAATCCGTCAAACTACGATAAGTGGTCAAATACTACCAAAGATTATTCTTGGACTTGGGAAAACATGCAGAAGTACTTAAAAAAAGGCGAAAGACTCCGAAATCTTGATATTTTAAATTCTCCAAACAAGAAATATCATGGTACTAATGGCACAATGTATGTTACTAGAGATACTAGTGATGTATGCGATGACTATATTAAAGGTTTTAAGAAAGCTGGACAACCTGTTCCTTTGGATAATATTGGTAACGCAAGTTTAGGCTATTCACGTGGTTTGTACTTTATTTACGGCGACCGAAATGATGCTGCTTATGCGTATATGAATTCAATAAAAGATAATCCAAAACTTCACGTATCTCTACACAGCTTAGTAACCAAAGTTTTGTTTGACGACAAAAAAAATGCTGTTGGAGTTGAGTTTATAAAATGTGGCAAAAAAATAATTGTGAAAGCCAAAAAAGAAGTTATTGTAAGTGCTGGCCCATTCAAGGGGCCACAGTTACTGATGCTATCAGGCATTGGCCCCGAAAAAGAATTAAAGAAATGGAATATAAAATGTCTGTCTTATCTACCAGTAGGACAAAATCTGCAGAATGTAGAAAGTGTTTTGTTAACTTTTAAAACAAACAAGAAAAGGGAGCCGAGGCCATTAGACGCAAACAAGTTTATATCACCTTTAGTAATAGGTTATGCTGCTACTAATGAATCATGCAAATATCCCGATTATCAAACTTTGAATTTTATTATTCGTAATACTTGCTATTTTCTACCATTCTGTGGTTTCACGTTGACTTTGAAAAACAACATATGCGATGAACTAAATCGAAAAGCTGCAAATACTCAATTGTTGACGTCTCTATTAATTGATTTTGATATCAAAGCCCAGGGAGAAATAACACTAAAGAGCTCAAATCCCAATGATGCTCCTAAGATCAAATTAGCCCACTATTCAAGTGATGAAGACTTAGATTCATTAATTAAGAAAATCAAACATTATATGAAGGTTGTGTCGACTCCTTATTTCAAAGATATGGGAATGGAATTGATGGATCCTGTATCTAAATGTGGTCAACTTGAGAAGGATTCTAATGAATACTGGAAATGCTATGCTCTCTGTATGTCTGCTGCCACTGGGTATTACGTTGGGTCTAATTCAATGGGAGCAGTGGTCGACAACAAGTTCCATGTGAAAGGGGTCAAAAAACTACGTGTAATAGATGCTAGTGTTATTCCTAATATTATTAGTGGATTTACTCAAGCCGTAATTGTGGCTCTCGCTGAAAAGGCTGCTGAAATTACTATAGAGGATGGAAAATAGGTGCCATCAGTGGGTACCAAAATATTGTCACTTGACTTACTTTTACTTTAAAGTATAACAATTTAAAATTTATAATGGTAGAAGTTTTATTTCTTGTATATCTAACAGCAATAGTCGATGTTATCACAGTTCTTCAACATTCGTTTCTTCGTCAAAAGGGTTACCGAGAGGATTGATTCTTTCATTTGCATTTCATCTTTACTGCCTTTGAACTAGGTACGATTGGCGTTTGAATTTTCCTACGGCCGTCTTCGTAACTGGTTTCGATGAAGGTTTTTTTCTTTCTTGTACGAACCTGGTTTCGATTGAGAAATTATTTTTCTACGGTATGTACAAAGAATTTTAACAATACTATGTAACTTTACTTGTTACGTGCAAGGAATAATAATTCCTTTATCGAAACTAGCGATGTATTGATTTGATATGCAAACTCTTTATTGATTGGCCTTTATGTTTGTTGTATTGGACTATGTCATCGCGCTGAAATAAAATGTTTTCTTGTGATGGTCTTTGTGTAAAATAGTAATATACCTATTTAAAAGCTTGTCGAGTGATCAATAATAGATGATATTGAAATCGAAGTCTCTACAACGTTAAAACCCGATGCAAGTGAAATGGAGTTCATTAAGTACTACGCGTAGCGGAGGAATTGCCTTGCTGTGCAGTGATTGGTCGCAGGTACCCCTGAGAGAAAAACAGAAATAGACCAAGATGTTTAACAATCTATAAATGAGTTAAAAGAAAATAAAATTACTGTATATATTTTTGATTTTTTAGACTAATTACTTAATTAATTAAAACAGCCTTACTTCGATAAAATCTAATTTGACTAACATCGCTAGTTTCGACGCAGGAATTATTATTTCATACACGTAACTAGTAACCTGCCATAATATAGCAAAACATCTTATTTAAAGAAAAACAATTCCTCCACATGAACTAGTTACGTACAAGAAAAAATATATTGCACTAAGTACTTACCACAATAGCCACAGTCAACTACATTTGTAGGAACCTGTACCGGGCAAGGATCTCGCGGCTAGTCTGGGCGTACTCCGAGCGTAGTCTCTCAAGTGCGGCCTCATCTAGCAGATGACAGCGCTGAATGGCCCTCACTTGGTCCGATAATTGTTGTGCCGAAACGTTGACAGTCGGCTCAAGCACCTGAAACAGAGGCAGCATCCGTTCACGGTACACAGTAAGGTTAGTTCCCCCCTCTGTAGCCGATGTGAATGAAAGTGTCGATGAACGAGAACGTCATGCTGTGAACGCATGACGTTCTCGTTCATCGACGTCGTCCATCGCATGCGGCGCACATCACCACCGACAGCGGGGGCCCTGTTTGAGGCCGGTGGGCCTCGGGGTCCTAAGCTGGTCGGCGGCCGGCCTCTCCCTCGCCGATGTACAGGTGGTGGCGACGTTGGCGGAGAGAAATACTCGTCACTTGACGAGCTCGACGCCTCAGCAACGGCTGGTGTTGAATCCTGTGGATGCGAGGCGGAGCGGAGCGACGAGTCCGGGGTGGAGGGTGTGCTGTTCTGTTTCTGGTTTTGCTTCTGGTGATCATGTGGCTCAATGTAATTGAATTATTTTTTCCTTGTGTTAATGTTCATTTTCATTTTGACATGTAATGTCATGGTGTAAATTTCTTGGATATTCTCCGGTTTTGCTGTATTTATGGAAGTTATATTTTTTAAGAAGTATTTATGCTGGAGTATATTTGATTAAAGTATTACAAGAACATTAGCGAAATATTATTAAAAAATAAAATATTTTGTGAAAATTTTACGACACACGTCAATCGTCATTCAGTGTTGCCAGTTGCCGTTAATTTGTCGTGCATTATTTTTTCAAATAACATCGAAAATATAGGAAGTAATGTAATACTTAATATTATTATTATTATTATGTAGGGTTGGCGTCATACTTGTTTTAGTGGTAACTATAATCGAGATGTCGTCAGCAAAATAAAATAGTTTTGTAGTGTGTAACTTTGGACAAATCATTTATGTACAACAGAAAAAGAAGTGGTCCTAGGACACTCCCTTACGGTACCCCAAATTGATTTATCATGTAGTCTGAATTGCATATTTGCACATGGTCAATTGTGTTTAATTGGGAGATCTCTACACACTGGTATCTATGTTCCAAATACGTTTTTATCCACTTTAGAGCTGGTCCCCTAATTCCGTACATCTCGAGCTTTTTTAGAAGTTGTTTATGTGATACAAAATCGAACGCCTTAGACATAATTTCTTGTCGTTTAATCTTAAGAATATCATTTACAAGACAGAAAGTGGCATCTCTAGTGGAATCCATATTGATACTGATCAATTATATTATGTTTAATTAGATATGCTGTTAATTTGTCGTGCATTATTTTTTCAAATAACTTCGTAATGTAATTATTAGCATCATTTTGGTCCCCTTTCTTATACATAGGTTTCACTACCGAGTATTTGAGTTTAGTGGGAAATGTTCCAGTTTCTAGTGAAAGATTGACGAAATATTATGTGATTGTCGGTGTGCTTTCAGATTTTGTATTAGAGAGAGACATTATTAACCTATGTATGTCATACTCATCAACAGGAGACAAACATAGAGCTTGACTGTTTGAATTTTAAATCTGTGCTATGAATTTCACTATTTATTTTATTTGTAGTGCCAATGAAGTGCACATTGAAAGTATTCGCTATTTTTGTAGGATCTGTGATTGATACGCTATCTTTAGACAATTTTGTGACACGTTTCGTTTTAATGACTGACCAGGTAGCCTTGCAAATATTTTTACTGATTATAACAAAGTTTGTATTTGCAAGCTTTTTTTGTAGCGACTACACATTTTTTGAAGAGTTATTAAACTTCAGGTAATTTTGTTTATCTGTTTTACTTTTAGTAGAATAGTATTTATACCATAGCTTACTTTTGTGTGTACAACTTTTGGTAAAGCCTTTTGACATCCAGTTGCTCTTTTCTGCTTTATTCACCCTTACATTATTAATAGAAAAACAAAGATAATACAGCAAGCAAAAATAATCATAAAATAAATATTAAAAGCCGTGTTTAAGTCAGATTTCTTATACCAGTCGTGGTAGTATATACTAGGTAGGTATTTCTTGGATATATTTGTGTTTTCATCAGAATAACACCTTTTAAAACCGTATATGTTTTTAGGTATGCTATTTTTAAATGCTACCGACCAAGAGATAATTTGTGCGGTGTTGTGATCAGACAAGCACAATGGTAGAAATGAGCCTGTTGCATTTGTAATATTACTAATAATCAAATCAATACACGATCTGCCTCTGGTAGGTTCGGATATATGTAATATTAAATAGATTTTTTTTAGAATGTCAGTAAATTGTCGAGTAAATGATTTTTTTTCTTTTTTTTGTAACAACTCCCGCAGTAGGGTGCAAGCCCTGTGTCACGGGGGACTTTACAAACATACAAGTCACGGACACAAATTACACCCAGACCCGGAACAACAATTTGTGGTTCACACAAAGTGGTGTCCCGTGTGGGAATCGAACCCACGACCTCTTGCGTAGCAGTCGGACACACTCCCACCGCGCCACAGAGGCATTATGAATGTCAAAGGCATTAATATTTAAGTCACCAGCAGTTACAATTTTATTTCTAGAGTATTTTGATAAATATTTGTATAACATTAAATCTAAATTATTAAGAAAATATTCAACATGTCTTTTTAGCTTGGAAGGAATTCTATATAAGCAAATAATTATTAAACATAGTAATTAATTTAATTGAACAAAGTTTAAAATGGAAAGTCATTTTGAACTGATCGAAATATGTGATTTTTGTATATGGTGTACCTCTCCTTACCAGTATACATCTGCCGCCTCTCTTTTTTTACTTGCACTTTTTCAAGCATGCAGTCCATAACTTTATTGATTTATTAAGCATAAGACAGTTTAAGTACGGGTTATGAGTAACAATCGTTATAAATATGTGTGAAGCTTTACTTAGTTTACCAATTATCAAACTAAGATTATAATGTAATAATTGTATATTATTGTCATAGCTACCTATATTAAGAACTACTAAGTCGTCTTCTGATATCCCCTCTGCAATATGATCGCATTCTGAAAGTAAATCAGTACTCGTAGCCCCGGTTTGATCATAGAAAACGGCTTGTATTTATATTCGTGTTGCTGATTCCTCGATCGTATAAACGCAGCAGATATACCTCTCATTTAAATGTGGTCAGCGAGAATAAAAATATTTTATGTTTTCTTAGTACTAGTAGCGCCATCTAGTATTGCAATGTTGTTACATTAACTCCACGTTTAGAAATTCCCGTAATCTGTACAGCACCTTAAAGTCTGTAAAAACAATTGCTTACCAGACTATTTATGTGCTGTTCAAATCGCAGGTCGCCCATGATTCTAGCCGTAAATACCCTCTCGATTTTTTCACCACTGACCATAATCGTGGTATCAAAGTGAGAGATTGCACTTGATCTTTATTGGTTTAGGACCAAAGCATTTCTCTGCGCCCACTCATAAATCATATTAAGGTCTTCATTAATTGCTTGTACTGCAGCCTGTGTAAGCGTCGGTATCGGTTTAAGAGGGATATATATACCTGCAAGTCATCCGTATATATGATATAAACAATTATTAATGCATTTGGTGATGTCATCGCTGTACAGAATATATAACAATGGGCCCAAAATTGAGCCCCTCTGAAAATTGTTCTCAAGGACGATGCAAGCCTGGACCCATCGTCTCTAGTAATTAGTCGTAATTTGTTAGATAGCTGTCAAACCATATCACCGCACCCATGTCAAAGCCATAATACGAAAGCTTGGAGAGCATTAATGGCACATCAATACAATCGAATGCGCGTGAGAAATCAAGTAGGGTAAGTATGCTACCCTCACGCTTGTCCCGTGCTTTTAGGATGTTAATCACTACGTCTAACAAAGCAGTTGAAGTGCCACCCCTCTTTCTGATCCCCGATTGAAGATCAGGCAGAACATTGATGCTTTCCAAGTAGTCTGATAATTGCAAGTAAACGACTTTCTCCAAAATCTTCGACATAAAAGTCAATATACTAATAGGTCGTAGTTCTCTGACATGAGATGGGTTAGGGGTATTAGGTATTGGTCTGATCACAGCGATACGCCAAGCGCAAGGAAATGTGTTAGTGACGATAGACTTATTGACAATCGCCGTGATGGCAGACAAAGACTGGGGTAAACTAAGAGTGATCATGTCTCTAAATATACCGTCTATACCCTGCGCATTTGATTTTATGGAATTATAAAATTTTATGGGATGTAAGGGGGCGCATCACCATCTTTCGCTCCAAGCCAACCTCACCTGCACGCGGTACATCCTGCTGTACAATGAACGAGGCTCTGGCGACCGGCTGGTGGCGGTATAACCATCCCAATTTAAGGCGTAGCTGAAGTAATAGGTCAGTGACGGGCAGCAGCGTCACTGATGCGAGAGCTACGCCCTGCGATCGCCAACCCGCCTGCCCAGCGTGGCGATTATGGGCATTACCCCAAATGCACAAAGCACTAAGGCCACGGCCCCCAGTTCCCGGCAGTCACGCTATTCCTGGACATGGTGGCGTCCACGGTAACGGCGTGGCGGGGGGTGCTAAGAATCTCCGGGCTACGGAAGGCCACCACAACCGACTGACCCTGGCGACGTATAACGGACGCACGCTACGGCTAGACTCGCATATGGCACAACTTGAGGTGGAACTTGGGAAGATTAGGTGGCATATCCTCGGGTTAAGTGAAGTCCGAAGAGAGGGAGAGGACACTATAACCCTCGAGTCAGGCCACCTTATGTACTTCCGCGAGGGAGACCAAAAATCCCAAGGTGGTGTTGGATTTCTGGTAAATAAGTCCCTTTCTGACAACGTTGTGGAAATGTCTAGCGTGTCGAACAGGGTAGCGTACCTCATTATCAAGCTCACCGAGAGGTATAGCCTCAAGGTAGTGCAAGTGTACGCACCGACCTCGGCACATCCAGACGACGAAGTGGAGGATATGTTCGATGACATATCGAGGGCCCTCCACTCCACCACTAAGACCCACTACAACGTTGTTATGGGGGACTTCAACGCTAAAGTGGGAGTACAAAATTGCAGCGAATTGGTAGTAGGATCCCATGGATTTGGAAGCAGAAATCATAGGGGGCAAATGCTAGTCAACTTCCTCGAACGGGAGGGGCTCTTCTTGATGAACTCCTTTTTCAAGAAATGGCCCCAAAGGAAGTGGACGTGGCAAAGCCCCGACACTATGACGAAAAACGAGATCGACTTCATCATGACGGACAAAAAGCATATATTCAGAGACGGTTTAATACCGGTAGTGATCACCGACTTGTCCGAGGCTCTCTGAATATCGACTTCAAGGCGGAACGTGCCCGTCTGATGAGGTCCAGGCTCCGACCTACTTTGCTCCAAACCATGATAGGATCCGAAGCGTTCCAGTCAAACCTGGATATCCGATTTGCTGCCATGGAAACCACAACAGACGTAAACCAGAAGCTCGTAAATGTGGTTCGGATACTCAGGGAAGAAGGTACGAGATTTTGTGAAATGCAGCGTAAGGGCAAGAAGTCAAAGCTTTCGGAAAAGACTTTAGGGCTAATGAAGGAACGACGTGAAAACCCACCCGTCACTTCGTCGGAAAAGCGCGCTCTAAACCAAGAGATCAACAGGCTAATACGACACGACCTTCGGTGCTCCAACACTCTTTTGATTAAAAGAGCGATCGAGCAGAACCGGGTGTCAAAAGTGTTCACAGTGTACAATCTCTTGGAAGAAGCCACCTGACGAAGTTGAACACAGCAAGTGGAGAAGTCGTTTCTTCGAAACCGGCAGTCCTCTCCGAAGTGGAAGGCTTCTATGGCCGGTTATACGCTTCGCATGCATCTCGACCTGATCCTGAAAATGAGGGTCCTAGAGCCACTCTAACACGCCACTACACCGAAGACCTGCCAGAAGTCAACATCGACGAAATCGTGCTGGCTCTTAAACAGCTGAAAAATGGAAAAGCCCCTGGAGAGGATGGCGTTACAACAGAGCTGTTAAAAGCTGGAGGTAAACCCGTACTGAGGGAGCTCCAAAAGCTCTTTAATGCTGTCCTGTTCGAAGGGAGAACTCCGGAGGCGTGGAGTAGAAGTGTAGTCGTCTTGTTCTTCAAAAAAGGAGATAAGACCCGGCTGAAGAACTACCGACCTATTTCTCTAAGCCACGTCTATAAGCTGTTTTCAAGAGTCATCACGAACCGCCTTGCGCGAAGACTTGACGAATTCCAACCACCGGAACAGGCTGGATTTCGGAGCGGATATGGCACCATAGACCACATCCACACAGTGCGGCAGATTATACAAAAGACCCAGGAGTATAATCAGCCCCTGTGTCTAGCATTCGTGGACTATGAGAAAGCCTTTGACTCGATTGAAATCTGGTCCGTTCTGGAGTCTCTGCAGCGATGCCAAGTAGATTGGCGATATATCCAAGTGATGAGATGTCTCTACGAAGCCGCCACCATGTCCGTCCAAGTACAAAATCAGCAAACAAAACCTATACCATTGCATCGAGGAGTGAGGCAAGGGGACGTTATTTCCCCGAAACTGTTCACAAATGCAATGGAGGATATGTTCAAGACGCTGCACTGGAAAGGGCGGGGCATCAACGTCAATGGTGAATACATTTCTCACTTGCGATTTGCAGATGACATTGTCATCATGGCGGAAACGCTGCAGGACCTACAACGGATGCTGAATGACCTGGCTGACTCTTCTGTACGCATCGGCCTACGGATGAACTTGGATAAAACCAAGGTCATGTTCAATGAACATGTACTATCGGAACCGACAGCGGTGCACGGCGCCGTTCTCGAAGTTGTTCAAAAATATGTGTACCTCGGGCAGTCATTGCAGTTAGGTAGAAACAACTTCGAGGACGAGGTGAACAGGAGAATTCGGTTGGGTTGGGCAGCGTTTGGTAAGCTACGTCAAGTCTTCTCATCGTCGATCCCACAATGTCTAAAGACTAAAGTCTTTAATCAGTGCGTCCTACCCGTCATTACATACGGAGCCGAAACGTGGACACTGACGGTACGGCTGGTCCACAAGTTCAAAGTCGCTCAGCGGGCTATGGAACGGGCTATGCTCGGAGTTTCTCTTAGGGACAAAATCAGAAATGAGGTGATCCGGCAGAGAACCAAAGTTATCGACATAGCCCACCGGATTAGCAAGTTGAAGTGGCAGTGGGCTGGCCATATTAGCCGAAGAACCGACAACCGTTGGGGTAAACGAGTTCTTGAGTGGAGACCACGGCACGGCAAACGTAGTGTAGGACGCCCTCAAGCCAGGTGGAGTGATGATATACGCAAAACGGCTGGCAGGAGCTGGATGCGAGAAGCCGAAGATTAAACAAAGTGGCGTGCAATTGGAGAGGCCTATGTCCAGCAGTGGACTGCGATAGGCTGATGATGATGATGATAAAATTTTAGAACACATTCTTCACTAACTGACTATACCTGTGGAATTCAAAGTAAGTCAAATCTGATTTCGTTGTTTTAGAAAGTCCTGGTACATTAAGAAAAGCATCATTAATTTCGTCAGGATTATTGAAATGGTTTGGAATGTTGTTTTTTTTACTGTGTAAGACATCAGATTTTAGTTTTTTTCAACAAGACTTTACAATATTTATATGACTATTATTTTTATTGTCAAAGTACGCACGTTTTTCATTGAACATAGCCATGAATATTTGACGTTTAAGATCTTTGTAATAAACTTTGTGCGCTTCTAGCTTGGTAGACTGATATTTAATATGAGCCTCATTTCTAAGTCGAACCATCAAACGAATATTGTCAGTAATCCAGGGAGTGGGATGACCTTTAAGCATGCTAGTTTTTCATAATTACAGATCATAAATGTAAATTAAGTGATTATTGAACATTTGTACCATAAAATTTACGTTGTCTGAGTCAGAGATTTCATGCCACGGCACTAGGTTCAAATCATTTTTAAAAAAGTCCGGGAATATGTCTCTAATGGGCCGATATACCACACGTCTTGAAGTAATTTTATCTTTTTTGATCATTATCTCACATGAAAAAATAGCGTGACGTCCAAGATCATTAATATGATCAACGATCACATTAAAAAAACATCAGTGCAGTTAACATTTATTAGGGTCTGAGACGTATCAGTATTGTGCGTAGGTGTAGAAACAATTTGTCTCAACTTATAATGACCTAGAAACTGACAAAACTTCTTCATGTTTACATTGTCTTCATCTAGTTGGTTAATATTGGTATCACCTAAAATAAAATTGTAATCAACGAGTGAAAAAGAACTAAGACTATCAGTAATGGCATCAAGGTAAAGATCAGTACTCAGCTATGGATTTTGGAGTTAATATTTACACTTGCCACATTTGTTCAACCTGTGGGTGTACAGGGTGAGGTCTGTTCCGCACATTGATACAACTCCTGACGTAGAAGCCTACCCCACCACCACGGCTTCTAGGCACACTTGCTGGTCTCGGAACATGAAGTAAACGGAACCCGGGTACAGTTGAAGCTAGTCCCTCCTGACCCGGGCGCAGCCATGTCTCATTAATTGCCATCAAATCAACCGAGTGGTGGGCCATAGCAATAATAAATTCGTCATGCTTTGTGGCCAGAAATCCGGCGTTATAAAAACCAACCTTTAAACATTATTTTTAACCATTGGCAGAGAGAGAAGTAATTAAATTATTATATGGATCAACAAATATAAAACCAAAACGAAAACTGTTATCTGTCTTAAATTGTGTGTAAATACAAAAATAGCATACGGATATAAGCCAGTAGTTATGTTTATAACATGTAAAATTAAATAATTTATAAACACAGCCGTATATAATCATTAAAAGTTTAATATTGGTACCGTGTCGCATAACAACGCAGAGCCGAAGAAAGGTACAATTCCATATTATTTTCCATTTCTCAATAAATCTAAAGAAAAGTCAATAACCAAAAAACCTAGTTTTTTTCGTGAATAAATATTTATTTTCAATTTTTCACCAAAACATTGCTGGTGTTTTAAATAAAACACATGATTTAGAGGTAGCACTTCGCGAAATGCATGATTTAAATGAAAACGTTATAGCAGTATGTCTGAGCGAGCATTTTATAGTTAGAAATGAAGAAAAATACATAAATATACATAATTTTTATCTTGGCTCTATTTATTCAAGACAAGATCAACGACGTGGAGGCACGTGTATTTTGTGTAGAATGGGGTACGAAAGTACTGAACTAGATATGTTAAAAGAATTTGCTCTAGATAAACATTTTGAAGTTTGCGGTGTTGAAATAAAACTGTTAAATGTAATTATTATATCTATTTATAGAACTCCAAATTCAGATGTTAAAATTTTCTTTAATTCTCTTACCGATATTTTGTCAAAGCTTCAACACAAAAAATGTAAAATAGTTATTTGCGGCGATTTTAATATCGATTTACTATTGTCAGATAAAATTAGTACTACATATAAAGAGGTATTACTAAATTTTGGATTGCAATATCATATACATGAACCAACTAGACTTAATAAATGTATAGATAATATAATCAGCAATATAAATAATGCTACTGGTAAAACTTATAATTTATGTCTGTCCGACCATAACACAGCTCAAGTACTCACATTTGAACAGACAAAATCTAATAAAATAGGTAATGATCGCTACTTAATAACAATAAATGATTTAAATAAAGATAATGTCAAAAAATTCGTTAAACATATAAGCTGTCTAAATTTTAGTGAAATTTATCGAACATCAAATGCTAATGAAGCCTTTGATAAGTTCCATGATTTACTGACTTTATTGTATAAACTTTGTTTCCCTTGTATCAGAATAAAAAATAAACATAATAGTATTAAACCGATATGGATAACTCGTGGTATAAAAAATAGTTGTAACACTAAACGATCATTACGATATAAATATTACATAAATAGAAACTGTGAAAATAAGAATAAGTATAAAGTGTATTCACAACTATTGCGAAGGTGTATGAATAACATGCAAGCCTTATGTAACCAAAGACATATTGCATCTTTTCAAAATAAAGCAAAAGCTACGTGGGATGTCGTAAGACGTAACACAGGTAACGAACCGCCTAAAGATTACATTACAACAATTATTGACAATGGAATAATACTAACAACTGGGTCTGACATTGCTAATAAATTTAATGAACACTTTGTTAATATGGCTAATAATAATTTTACAATTCTTAATGATAATATTTCTGACAGGCTTACTATAACATCAAACGATAAAAGTATTTTTATTGAACCAACCGATACTTCTGAGATACATCGTATAATAATGGCATTAAAAAATACAAAATCGGCTGGTTATGATAATATCACAACAGAACTCATTAAGAATATATCTCAATATATATCAGTGCCACTAGCATATATTATTAACTTATCTTTAGAGCAGGGATGTTTTCCAGACAATTTAAAGCTTTCTTTGATAAAGCCACTGCACAAAAAAGGGTTGAAATCAGATGTTGATAATTACCGGCCTATTGCTATAACTCCGGTAATATCAAAAATTTTTGAAAGAGTCATGTACAGGCGAGTTCTGCACTTTTTAAATAAATATAATATTCTTGCTGAACAACAATGCGGGTTTAGGCAAAATAAATCAACTAGTTTGGCGATATTTACATTAGTTAAAGCAGTTATTACCAATATTAATAATAAAATGCCCACATGTGCATTATTTTTAGATTTAAGTAAGGCTTTTGACCGTGTTGATCACATCAAACTTTTAGAAAAAATGGAAATTTACGGCATCAGGGGACCAGCAAAAGAATGGTTTCATTCATACCTAGTTGATAGAAAACAGATAACAAGGGTGGCAAGGTTCAATAAATTGCATAATAGCCTAGAAAGTTTTGATTCCGAAGCTAGAACGAATCACTGTGGAGTACCCCAAGGTAGTATTTTGGGGCCTGTTCCTGTTCCTTCTCTTTATAAATGACTTGCCACAGTCAATTAAACATCAAAGTGTATTGTTCGCCGATGACACTACAATTATTATTAAGTGCAATAATATGCAAAATTATGAAATTGAAATTAATGAAACTTTAAATAATGTAATAAAATGGTTAAATACAAATAAATTAAAAATTTATACTTCCAAAACTAGCGTACTTCATTTCAAAACATTCAAAAGTAAACCTGTGCACGTTAATGTAAAATATAATAAAGTTGCTATAGAACAAGTACGTAATATAAAGTTCCTCGGCGTAACTCTTGATGAGCATTTCACATGGAAGAATCACATTGCAATAATTGCAAAAAGAATCAATCAGTTCGTATTTGCCTTAAAAAAGGTTAAAAATATTACATCCAGGCATACTTCTATAACAGTTTATCACGCATACGTCTGCTCAGTAATCCGTTACGGCATAGTTGTGTGGGGTAACTCTTCTGAAATAGAGAGAATCTTTCTTGCACAAAAGAAGTGTATTCGTGCTATGTTTGATATGCAGTGGTCCGATTCATGCAGGCCTGTCTTCAAAGTGCATAATCTTCTCACAGTCCCCTGTATTTATATTTACGAAGTAGCCAGGTTTTTAAGAACTAATCCTACACTATTTGAGCGTAAGGATAATCAAAATAAGAGAATAGTTACACATCTAGATTACAAAATGCCTATTCCTAGGTTAGAAGTCTTTCGACGGAGCTGCGTTTATATGGCTCCCCTAATTTATAATTCTTTGCCTAAAGTTATTACCCAACTACCATTTAAAAAGTTTTCGCTAGAATTAAAGAAATGGTTGTTAAAAGAATGCTTTTATTCTATTGATGAGTTTTTAAAAAAAAATCCTTGTAAGTTTTACACGCATAGATGAATGAAATAAAAGTGTATAGATTACGTAAGTGTATAAAGATGTTTAATGTTAGAATGCAGATTTTGTTCTATTGCATGCTTATACTGCCAAATATGTGAAACTTCTATTTTTTATAAGACCTCTGCATCTACCATATTTGATGCAATAAATAAATTATTATTATTATTATAACAATTACCCTACCCGCAATTAGTGAAACCAAAAAATAGTAATTAATATGAAATATAAATAACAATATAAAAAACATAATTAGGTATTACCATTAAAATAACTAAAAAACAATAAATAATCATGCACAAAGGATAACTCAAAACATGTCCATCATCATCAGACTCGCTTTGTAGCCTGATCGCCAAGGACGCGCAGTAGGTCAGTTTCGGGGCGAATAAGATACGCGGTATCTCCGTGTTTGTGTCGGATGAGAATGCGGCCTCTTTTTGTCCACACATACTGCCTGCCGAGTCGCATTGCAGAGTCCCGAGCGCGACGAAATAACCGCCGATTGTGGGCAGTGAGCCGCTCATTCAAATAAATTCGTTTAGGCGGACCAGCAATACCTAGGTCAGAAGAGGTTGTACTTCTGCGCACTCGCGCATTGCGTATTAGCGCATCGCGTAAATCGCGTCGAGCTAAGCGGACGACGACATGATGGGCGCATCTGATTCGGTGCTGCGCGCCGGCGGCGTCCATTGTTAATGTGCCTACCGCCTACCCGATCCGCACTTACTATGTCGCGGTCTTCCAGCTTGACGCCTAGCTTGGTCGATATCAACATAACTGTGTGTATGATGTTTTCTCCGGAGGGTTCAGGCACGTTGGAGATTTCGAGATCGTTTGCTAGTAGATCTTGGTTCGCGATCGTTTAGGTCTTGTCTGAGTCCAGCAATAAGTCCCTCAACCTCCGGAGAGTTCTGTGACTCTGGCGACTTCTGTTCAAGTGCACTAACTCTCGATTCCAGGGTATTCAAGCGGTCGTTACATTTCTTCAAGGAATTACTGATTCGCGAAAGATCTGCATGAACCACAGAGAACTCATCTCGCATTGCAAGAAATTCAGCAGAAGTTCATTTTTGAAATTCCTAAATTCTGCTGCCATATCCCCTGTGCTGGGCTTGATTATTTCTCCAGATAAGGTCGCGTGTAGTGGGCTTGAGTCCTAAAATTCGTCGCTGCTACAATCTGACCCACCCTGTGCATTTTGCCCCACTTTATGGCTAGTAAGTGTTTTCGTGTGGTTTCGGCTTAAGAATAGTACCACCCCATCTCTACCCGTGGGTGTCGTCAAGGCGACTAAGGGATTTCACACCGGAGGACGGGCAGCAGCGTCCTCTTCGTACTTAAAGCCTTACTGCGATCGCCAACCCGCTCGCCAAGCGTGGCGATTATGGCAATTACCCCCAGGATCTATAATAAGTAGGTTCTACTGGGGAGACCCGTGCCCAGCAGTGGGCCATCATATGGGTTGATATGTAAGTGTTTTTTTTTGGCAGACTGTGCACTGCCATGACGATGGTACTGTGCCCTTAGGTGTTAATCCGCCACATACTTTATGATACAGTGCCTTGCATTTATTACATGCATTTCATGTTCATGTAATAAATGGCATTGCATTTCACTGCTGGCATATTGGTTTTGCAAACTGTATATATCAGTTGATCAGAGTACTTCCAACCGTTTCGGCTAGATGGCATTGTTCTCAGGAAACTGAAGATATTTAATTTATACACGATCTATTAAGTTATCAGCAGTACGAGATAGTAATTATAACAAGCCGGTCACAAGCACGCACACACATATAAATCTCACAATGTATATAAATACTCAACTGTATATTTAAGGTCAATTAATTTAATATAAGGGTAGTTTAGTATACTGTAGTCTCAAAGTGTTTATTTTTGTATTTATATAGTTTAATTAAACACTTGGTCACTGTATAACTTTTCACTTCGTATAATGGATTGTATTCTAACTTTTTATAATAAACTTGTTATTTTATGCACTGATTTTATTTTAAAAAAATCGAAAAGACTATGCGCTATGTTAACTGTCTAAAATCAGTTCATGGTTTTTAACCAGTGTTTTGTGACACAAAAAATAAAATTAATTTTATTTCGTGAATCTTGTCAGATAATTTTATATTACAATTGGTTGTCTTGAAATATGGGTTACAATTTTTAAAATACAAACACGGACTTTATGTATCATTTATTTTTCTACCAGATAACAGCAGTAATTTTCACAAATAAACTCATGTTTAAATTCGAATTTATTTATTTTGTGCAATACCAACATTTTATCAGCAAATTTGGTATTGCAAATGTCTTTGAACTGCATTCTTACTATAATTAATTAGCTAATCATTAAAATTAGCATCTTATCCTAAGTATAAATGATTACAGTTTTCAAAAGGAAAATAATCATATTATGGACGACCTGGTAAGTAGACAAGTTATATAATTATGTTGCTATATTTTACTGCATTATTACAAACTCTGCAACATGTCGTCGTGTCAATCGGGATGGGTTTAAATGGGGAAAGCAAAGGCTCGCCGTCTTATTCTACCAGTTCACTTTAAACTTGATTAAATTTTTCACTGAGTTTGTTTGCGTAAAATTCATTAGATGAACTGTACACAAATGTAGAAGTTTCCTTTGTAGTCCCGTAAATATGTAAAAATCTGGAACCACTAAAAAACACAGATCAAATTGTACAATTGATCAAATCACTCTCACAATTCGCGAACATAGTCCAATGTATTCGCGAATTGTAAAAGCGATCTTCCGTTAAACATTAACTTGTGTTTTTAATCAACCAGCATCACGATGGATACAAGTGCGGCCATATCCAATATCAAGACAATACAAGCAGCACTGAGTGTGATTTCAGTGCTTAAACTCAACGCCCCGGTATTTCCACGAGATTTCACGGCTTGTAGTAAGTAAACATAATGGTATTAAAGCTTTGCATTTACATGACAATAAGACTATTGTGCGTTAATATCTTTTTATAATTTTTGATTGTATATTGTTATATATATTTTTATCTCGTTATATCCATTAGACATGGACACGGGAATAAACTTAAAGTCTGGATTTAAATGCGTAAAGTTAATTTAATCGGGATGGTTCCTAGCTTTAATATGCTTGATGGAAACCCGTACAGAAGTTTTGAAGATAGAACTTATTGTTTCACGTATTAGGGTTTTTTTTATGTATAATGATAAGTAACGTTATCTTATTATTTTAGCGTCCTTATCAAAATTCGATAGTAGTTCCTATTAAAAATATGATCTGTACTCAGAAATGGTACTTATAATTTAAATCGTACGACCACATTTCAAAGTATCGTTCTCAGCTTGCCGAACTGGCTTTCTATCCGGCAACGCCGTAGTTTGCGTGCTATTACAACGCTGCTTTTTATGCTCCTATTTATTTGACATCCACTTTTAATTTTTCTGCTCTAGCCATAATCGTAATCTACGCTCCTCTAGTAATCTGTTGCTGCTCTGTCCTGTTCATAGCTCCAGTCTTTTTCTAAGATGACTCTTGTACATTCTTCCTTCGCTGTACAATGTAAAAAAAAAGGAGTGCGCTCCCTCTCGAAATCAGAATGTTTACAACCCGTTTTACTTTTACACACAATTAAGCACCTACCTTATTCCTCTTGACCCCAAGGTTGACTGGTAGAAATTGCCTGTGGCATTAAGTCCGCCGTTGTAAAAAATTGTGTGCAATAAGTTTAAATAAATAAAAAATAATTTAAATACCACAGCAGGAATTTGTGGTGGCCTTTAATTTTTATGTATTAAAAGGTATAATATTTAAAATTAATAAAACGAAGCAATAACAAAAGACGTGATAGTTCTTTAACTACCGGCTAGATGGCGCATGCGAGGGCCCAACTTACGAGCATGAAAGGATAAAAAAATTGAGGTTTAGTAACATAGTCTAGATAGGTGGTTTGATTCCGGCCCCGGTTTGGCATACGGAAGTCTCGGGTTCGATTCCTGGGTCTGGACTACAAATTTTTCATCATTCAAAAATGCAATTATTGTATGTCTAATGAAATGAAATGCCTATAAAAAATACTATAATCACAATCAAGTTTTATTCCCTTATAATCGGTATTAATTGTAATTCTTTATTGCACAGATGAAAGTACCGTTGACTATGTCATTGCCGGAGGTGGTATCGGCGGCAGCGTAGTCACCGGTAGACTGGTACAGGCTGGCTACTCCGTGCTACTACTTGAAGCTGGAGGTCTTGCTAACTTGGAGTCGAATGTAAGTATAAATAAATTAATGATGTCGGTTACGGCGGCCAATTTTATCAGAGACTAGTAAGCTACACAGGAGATGTTATAATGCACAATTGTATGCTCAAACACAAGTGCACTCCTATTCCTTCACTCACATAGCCCGATAGAATGGAAATCCGACTCGGCTGGAGAAAGATTGGGCGCAGGACCGTTGTCTTATTAACGTTGCTTAACCTTGCAAATATCATAATGTGCTCGGCCACCACTGAGTCAGGGTCCCCTCTTAAATAAATTATACTTACATGATCAGAAGGCAGGTGTAGTTTTATTGCATTTTTATATATTGATTCTTAAAGATCTTACTATATCATTTGTTAACATTTGCGGACACTGTCATCTACATCTACACTTCTACACTTAATATTATAAACAGGAAGGGTTTGCATTTTAAATTTTTGTATGTAGGTAACGATTAAACTAAAACTACAGGACCGATTTTAAAAATTCTATCGCCATTAGAAAGCTACGTTATAGGGAAGTAACATGCACAACAACAAGATCCCTACGAAAATTACAATAATTTAACTCAAGGTATAAAAAACTACGATATGACACCCGTGCGAAGCCGAGGCAGGCAGCTAGTTAATAATATAATTACTTTTGCAGTGAAGTTACGCATAATTAAATTGTTGGTAGATTACTTGGTTAAAAAATTCCAATTTGCAATTGAAAGGTCATGGACTCAAATCCCACACAATACACTTCTGACGACGGAGGTTAACCCGCAAGCAAATTATATTAGCTGAACGGGTTACAAAGTTATGTGACTGCTACTAGACATATTTTTTTTTAAATAAAAAAAAACTGGCCTAAATTATACAATAATACTTTGTTAGTATTGGACAATAATTACTTTTAAAAATAATTAATTATATAATAACTCTTTGTATCGTCTCAGTTCCCAGGTTGGGTGACGTACGTAAATTTGGATTGGAAATACTCTGCAGAACCTGATGAAAAATGTGACAAGTGTCATCAGGCTTTCGGGCTTGAAGTGCCTAAAGCTTTAGGAGGTGCAAGTGTAACTAGGTTTATGGTTTATAATCGAGGAAATCCGTCAAACTACGATAAGTGGTCAAAAACCACCAAAGATAATTTTTATAGTTGGGAAAACATGCAGAAGTACTTTAAAAAAGGCGAGAGGCTCCGTGATCCAGATATTTTAAATTCTCCATACAAGAAGTATCATGGTACAAATGGCACAATGAATGTTACCAGAGATACAAACGATGTATGCGATGAGTACATTAAAGGTTTTAAGAAAGCTGGACAACCTGCTCCTTTGGATAATATTGGTAACGCAAGTTTAGGCTATTCACGTGGTTTGTACTTTATTTACGATGGCATTCGAAATGATGCTGCTTATGCGTATATGAATCCAATAAAAGATAATCCTAAAATTACACAGTTTGGTAACTAAAGTTTTGTTCGACGACAAAAAAAATGCTGTTGGAGTTGAGTTTATAAAATGTGGCAAAAAAATAATTGTGAAAGCCAAAAAAGAAGTTATTGTAAGTGCTGGCCCATTCAAGGGGCCACAGTTACTGATGCTATCAGGCATTGGCCCCGAAAAAGAATTAAAGAAATTGAATATACCATGTGTGTCCAATCTACCAGTAGGACAAAATCTGCAGAATGTTGAAAGTGTTTTGTTAACTTTTAAAACAAACAAAAAAAGGGAGCCGATTCAATTAGACGCGAAAAAGTTTTTAGGACCTTTAGTAATAGGTTATGCTACTGCTAATGAATCATCCAAATATCCCGATTATCAAACTTTGAATTTTATTATTCGTAATACTCGCTATATTTTACCATTCTGTGGTTACACGTTGACTTTGAAAAACAAAATATGCGATGAACTATATCGGAAAGCTGCAAATACTCAATTGTTGATGACTCTTTTAACTAATTTTGATATCAAAGCCCAGGGAGAAATAACACTAATGAGCTCAAATCCCAATGATGCGCCTAAGATAAAATTAGCTCACTATTCAAGTGATGAAGATTTAGATTCGTTAGTTAAGAAAATCATACATTTTATGAAGGTTGTATCGACTCCTTATTTCAAAGATATGGGTTTGGAGTTGATGGATCCTGTATCTAAATGTGGTCAACTTGAGAAGGGCTCTAATGAATACTGGAAATGCTATGCTCTCTGTATGTCTGCTGACACTGGGTATTACGTTGGGTCCAATTCAATGGGATCTGTGGTTGACAACAAGTTCTGTGTCAAAGGGACTAAAAAGCTTCGTGTAGTAGGTGCTGCTGTTATACCTAACATCATTAGTGGGTTTACTGAAGCTGCAATGGTAGCTGTCGCTGAGAAGGCTGCTGAAATCATTATAGCGGATGGGAAGTAGGTGCCTTCAGGGGATGAGAAAATTGTGTCACTTGCTAATGTTGAAATATAATACCTATTTTCAAATTTATTATGGAAGATGTTTTATTTCTCATATGTCTTACAGCAATATTTGATTGTAACACAGTTCTTCGCCAATCAATACTAGTTGAAAGAATCACCGACAGAAACGATTTACTCATGAGCGTGTTGTTGTTTCTGCTTCAACTACGGACGATTTAGCCGACACAACTGCTCTAGCACTAACACTGAGTAAATGTTTAACACTCACACTAAGTGTTAAACATGTCATATTCAAATTCAGCTTAATGTAATCTTTATTTTAATGTACATTTTGACCCCGTCACAAAAATAAAAAATCGAGTGTGACTTTAACGGTAGGTTTATTGTTTTTTTAATAACCTATGTTGCTCATCATCATTAAGGTTGATACCTACTCCATTCGACTAAGTTCTGAAAAAACATTCAGAATTTAGATGAATCCAAGATCCAGAATTTAGACGAATGTACGGACCCAGTGAGTATGGGCGTGCCATAAGGGGTTACACAATTTTAGGTCCTTTATTATTTTTAGTGTATGTCCAATAACAATTCATTAATTAAATAAAAAACCAATCGTAAAAACGAATAGTCTGAAGAAGTAAATAGGTCATTCGCATTAGTTCTTGAATGGTTTACATCAAATAACTTACTCTTAAATTCTAAAAAAAAACAAATGTATAAAGTTTAGTTGGCCATTTGGCCAACTAAACTTTATACATTTGTTTTTTTTTAGAGCGAACACTGATATTCCTTACATTTGTAAGGAATATCAGTGTTCGCTTTACTAATCGACTTTAATGCTTATCGATTATGGTGCTTCGTTTCCGAACGTCGCATCACTATCAGTGTGTCGCTTCACTAGTCATTGCTGTCACTTCGCTTCCCTTTTTGGTTCCGGTCAGGTTTTGAAGGTCAAAGAAACCTCGCCGGTAGAACTTGTTATAAGGTTTGTTGTAATTGTTGAAAACTACCAATTGAATGGGCATTTGGACTGTTTGTGTTTTTGATTCATGAATGTCGCGTATTTTGGTATATTTGGACTTACTCGTAATAATATATTTGGATATAATAGACTCATAATTTATGCATATAAGTGAACTAAACGTGAATAAACATTGGTGATCCACTGTGATCGAGTAATTTGTACGAGAAACCAGCACTCCACACTAAGGTCAAGGGAATGGGATTATTTCTTACTTATTTCTTGAGGCCTCTAGGGTTAGGTAGAATAATTGCTATAGCCGCAGTGTCATAGAAGCCGTCGACGGGCTGGGGTAAGTGGTTTGACCGTAGTTTAAGTTTAGTATATAAGTATTTCATTTTAGCTTTGAAACAGAGCTGGTCGGCTAACCTTGTAGCTGACATTGTGGTAGCATAAGCGTGGTTTGAGCGATTCATTTATATACAATTGTACAAAGTTATATTTTTCTTGTAAGAAAATATAACCTCAAACCTGGTCATACGTGGTACTTTTGAAACTAAGTCTAGTTAATTTTGTTGAATTTTGTTATTGAATTTGTATTTGGAAGCTGTTGCTGTGTTGTAAATGGTAAAAGGTGTCATAGCTTAGCTAAGTTTATTTTTGTGATACTTATCTTTCAGTCTACTATAACGGACCATTACTCATCGCTAGCTTGCATCAAAATGATAAAGAACAATATTACTACTACATGTACTGTCTCAAAAATAAATGATGTCGCTCTCGATATTGCGTTTATTAAATTAGACTTTTCTACTGTAATATCACAAGACGATCCTAATATTGCTACAGATATTCTCATTGGTTTATTAAATAAGACAATTACAAATAACACTGTAATAACCAAACTGTCAGCTAGGAAAATAATCCTTAAGCCTTGGATTACTCCAAAGCTATTTAGATGCATACGGAATAGAGACTCAATACACAAAAATATGAAATTGTCACCCTTTAATGAAACAATCGCATTATCTTATAAACGTTATAGTAACTTTTGTAACAAAATATTAAAAAAAGCAAAAAGACAACATAATTCCGACAAAATAAATAAAGCAGAACATACTACTACACTACATACACTCTGGGACGCCATCAAAACCATAACCAACACATCCAAAACCAGACACACGTCCTCTAAACTTTTATCTGTCTCACATTCTCAAATTCATTTCTGTGATACTGTTAATAAATTATTCGTCAATATCGGAGAAGAGCTCGCAGATCACCAAAATCACCAGTACTAACGTATCACAACCGTCATATACAACAGGTACACGTTGCGTCTTGTCCTCGTTCGTTCTGGAAAGGACTGATGACGATGAAATCCTATCAACTATTAACTCCTTAAGATTAAGTGCAGCAGTAGGGTGGGAAAGAATATCCACAACAATACTGCTGAGGTACTATTCTATTCTGGCCCCTATCTTATGCTACGTATTTAGTTTGTCATTAGAACCTTCCATCTTTCCAAATGCATAAAAAAAACGATTATTCATCTCATTTTAAGTAAGGGTGACGATGGACATCTAATTATGAACTTTAGGCCAATAGCAGTTTTGAGTTCCCTCTTAAAAGTATTTGAACGTATTATAAATAAAAGACTAAGGAACTATTTAGAACATTATTTTCTCATAACACACCAGCAATTAGGCTTTCGTAAAATAAATAAATAAAAAATAAATCTTCATCTGATACCGTTCAGGAACTACCAACTTTTATCGTTACCAAAACAACAACAAAAAAGTACTTACGATATTTCTGGATCTAGCGAAAGCCTTTGACAGCGTTCCTATTCCTGCACTTTTGCTAAAACTAGAAAACATCGGTGTCAGAAGCCCACAACTCCAGTTGTTTAAAAGTTATCTCACAGATAAAACTCAGATGGTCAGAATAGACAACTACACTAGTGAAAAGCTTCTCATTCAATACAAGTGTACCGCAGGGTAATGTCCTTAGACCAACATTATTTATTGTGTTTATAAATGACCTTTGCACCTTCGCAATAAACATTTTTGCAAATTCTACAACACTTCTGCCTTAATTGGCTTTTATCTCACAAAATGACCCTCAAAATAGCAAAAACTAAATTTATATATTTTTCAATTAGGTCAGTCATTTAACTAAAAACATCCATTACTCTAAGAGCCCACACATGTTCCATCATTGCACAAAATTGCCAATGATAATATTAAATACCTAGAAGTGCTGTTAGACAAAACCCTGAACTATAGATGCATTGACATGGCGAGTGCGTAAGTTATTATACGTTCTCAAAACACTTCGTTATGTTGTTATCCAAACAGTAATACGAAATGTCTATTGCGCACTGTGCCAGTCCATGATATCGTCCTGCATTTCCTGTTGGGGTGGTGCTTCTAAAACCATTCTGACGCACCTTCTAGAAATCGCTCATAGAGCTTTACTAAAAACTGCAACCTTACAACCAATTTTATTCTCTACCTCTGAGTTATCTAAAAACCATAATATTCTAAACATAAGACAGCTCTTCATTTTACATAGCATTAGTTCACAACTCTTATAACCTTGGACCAAAATTAATGAACGTCGTAAAGATAAAATTTGTACTATTCCTGCGGTCAAATATTCCTTCACCAAAAGATTTTTCTATTACCTCGGTCCATTTCTTTACAATCTTATTATTTTTTATTGATTATTTGATTGTAAAAAAATAGTTCGCTCTTTTCTTCAAAATAAATGTTATGACGAAACGTAATGAGTGTAATTGAACAATAATAATTACATACGTACGGTCAAACATTTATACATAGTAAAACCATCACATCGAACATAGAAGTGAACTGACATTCCAGTCTCTACTACAAAATCATTGAATTCCTTACCTATTGCAGCTGAGTCTTTCTTGATTAAAAATGTAAATAAATGTGACATCACTTTTCAATTTGACTATGTTACACATATAGATGTCATAAAAGCTTTTAATTATATTATTGTTAAGAAGACCACCGACCTCTGGAGTATCTCAGTTGTGATTACTAAGTCTATAATTTCTTTTATATTTAATATATTTAATAAGTGAATAGATTGTGGTGTATTTCCTGATTTAATGAAATATAGTAAAGTAATACCATTGTACAAATCAGGTAGCATGTGCATCTAAGGCATTTGACTGTGTTCTACATGAAACATTAATCAGGAAATTGCAACATTATGGTATTAAAAAAACAGCTCTGAATCTTCTTACGTCCTATCTGAGTAACAGGATTCAGAAAGTTGATGTTAATGGTAAATGCTCCCCGTCGTCTGTGGTCAAAATGAGTCCCACAATGTTCTATTCTCGTTACTCACAAGTCCCACAAGGTTCTACACTAGTTATAGTTATTAATTTACATAAACGACTTACTATATTTAGAAAATAATAAACATGGGATAGTCCTGTTTGCAGATGACACATCACTCTTATTTAGATTAAAACGCCAGCAAAAAGACTTTGAAGATGTAAATATGGCTATCTCAAAAGTGGTTAACTGGTTTGATGTTAATAATTTACTCTTAAACGAGGGCAAGACTAAATGTATACGATTTATAACACCTAGCGTAAAACCAGTAAAAACCACTAGAAAAATAAAAGAAGATGAGTTGAACCTTGTAGAGACCACAAAGTTTTTAGAAAGAACAGAAAGAAAATATTTTTTTATTTGTCACATTACACAGAGCCATACAGAGCAACAAATAAACAAAATAGAATATAGGGATTTTGTGCCGGACAAATAGGACCAATTCGATCAATTTACGATCTTAGTAGTAGACACTCACTTAAAGAAAAATTAAGGAAATCAATATAGCCTATCTAGAAAGACAGTTTCGTACCCTTCTAAACGTACCTAGTATTATAATTATAATTCTGTAATAAAACGGAAATAAATATTATTATTACTAAATCGCCATATAAAATGTATCATAGTTATATGGTATATATGTTAAAATGAATGTCCCTAGAGACACTAATGATATGTGAGATGAACACATAGATAGTTTTAAGAAAGCTGGTCTACCGACTTCTTTAACAAATATTGGTAACGCAAGTCTAGGCTATTCACACGGTTTGTACTTTTTTACGATGGCATCAGAAATGATGCAGATGTGCGTATATGCATTCAATAAAAGATAATCCTAAAATTAAAATATCTCTGCATAGCTTGGCAACTAAAATTTTATTCGACGATAAAATAATTATGTTTGTGTCGAATTTATTAAAAATGGCAAAAAATAAATAGTGAAAGCCAAAAAAGAAGTTATTGTAAGTGCTGACGCATTCTAGTCACCACATCTATTGATAATCAGGCATTGGCCCCGAAAAAGAATTAAAGAAATGGAATATAAATTGTGTGTTCAATGTACCAGCAGGACAGAATCTACAAAATATAGAAAATGTTTTATTATCTTTTAAAACAAAAAAATAATATGCGCCACAAGACAAGTAGACTAACCGGTTTGTTATCTCTGGATAAATTAAAGCAATTTTTATAGGCATTTCTTGCCAATTACTTTACAACTCGCGAGCATCAAGGGATAGAAAAATTTGAAGTCTAGTAACATAGTCCAGATTGGTGGTTCGCTTATGGCCCTGGTTTGGCTACGGAAGTCTCGGGTTCGATTCCTGGGTCTGAACTTTAAATTTTTCTATCTTTCAAAAATGCAATTATTGTATTTGTAAATTAAAGCACTCTGAAATAACTTCAGCCAGGTTATGTCAACAAAAATCTTATGCAGATTTGTATGATTCGATTTTAGGTTTAATAAACGACATCTTATATTATTAAATAGTAAACATTATTTTACACTTTTATTCATTATCACTGTCATTCATCAGTGTTTATTGCACGCATAACCTCAACCTGACAAAAAGGTGGTTCATAATAGTGTGAAATCTGCAAGATTACGAGTGACAACTGTTAGTTCCATTATGGGTAAACTACCTCGTGAGCGACTACTCCCGGGATGCTGGGTCATTGTTCATACTAAACCGTAAAGGAAGAGGAGATAGATTGCAAAAGGCGTATTTAATTATATATACATATATGCTTCGCATCGCGCGATATCCATCTCGAATGTCCTTTCATCAGATACTTATATTTTAGCGCTGAATCGGTTTATTTCACGTCAATTTCAATTTCAGTTTTGAAGATATTCGTTTATTCTTTTTTTTTCTTTTTTTATTTAAAGATACCTATCAATGTGGTATTGTGGTTTCACATTACTAGCAATCCTGTTAACCCCTCCAGCTAAGCTCAATGGCTTGTGTTAGGAGTGGGTTCACGTCTGAGAGACTGATGCCTTAGCCATTAGGCTACCGCCTCTTGATAGTAGTTTTGTAGTATTGACTCACGTTTAAGCGTTTTTTTTTTATGTATAATATTATGTAACATTATTTTAATATTGTTGCGTCCTTTTTAAAATTCAAAAGTAGTTGCTATGAAAAATACGATCCCTAGTAAAAAATGGTACTCATAATTTAAATCATATGACCAAAAGGAAGTATGACCACATTTCAAAGTATCGTTCTCAGCTTACCTAACTGGCTTCCTATGTAGCAGCGCCGTAGTTTGCATGCTATTACATCGCTGTATTCAATTCTTTATTCTCCTGTTTATCTAACACCTAACTTTCAATTTTTCAGCTCTAGCCATGACCGAAATCTATGCTCCTCTAATTATCTGTTGATTCTCTGTCCTGTTCATAGCTCTAAGTCTTGTACTCTCTTTTGCAATAAGTTTAAATAAATAAAATATTTAAAAATAAATTTAATAACTTTGGCAAGAATTCTTGGTGGCCTATATTTTTTGTGTAAGTTAAGGGTATTAAAGGTACAATATTTAAAAAAAAAAAGTACCACCACACTGTATAAAATGTTACAAACCGTTCGGTTTTGAATAAGTAAATAGCTGCGTTAGACAATCACAATCACTTTTATTCACGTGTAATCGGTATTAATTGTAATTCTTCATTGCACAGATGGAAGTACCTTTGACTATGTCATTGCGGGCGATGATATCGGCGGCAGTGTAGTCACAGGTAGACTGGTAGAGGCTGGCTACTCCGTGCTACTACTTGAAGCTGGAGGTCTTGCTGTTTGCTGCTGCTGCGGTCTGTAAGTTTGAATAATTAATGATGTCGATTACGGCGGCTATTCTCATTAGAGACTAGTCAATTACGGAGGGGTATTTTAATGCACAAGTGTATGCACAGACACAAGTGCACTCTCTATTCCCGTACTCTCATAGTCAGATAGGACGGAAATCCGTCTCGGCCGGAGAGAGATTGGGCGCAGGACCGATGTCTTATTGTACTCTCCGAGGCACGGAGAAGTCAGCAAGGTAACGTTGCTTTACTTCGCAGACATCTTAATTAGCTCGGTCACCACTGAGTCGGGAACCCTCTTGGATAAATTATATTTACATGATCAGAAGGCAGGTGTAGTTTCATTGCGATTACATATATTTATGTTTAAAGATCTTACCACATTATTTGCGGACATGGTCATTAATAATATAATTACTTTTGCAGTGAAATTACGCATAATTGAATTGTTGGTAGATTACTTGGTTAAGACATCCGATTTGCAATTGAGAGGTCATGGACTGAAATCCCACACAGTTAACTGCCGACGACGGAGGTCAACCTGCAAGCGAATTATCTTAGCTGAACGGGTTATAAAGATATGTGACTGCTATTAACCATTTTTTAAAAAAAAGCAAATGTTAGCCCAAACGTTTTACAACAATACTTTGTTAGTATTGGACAATAATTACTTTTAAAATAATTACTTAAAAATAACTCTTTGTATCATCTCAGTTCCCAGGGTGGGTGACGTACGTAAATTTGGATTGGAAATACTCTCCAGAGACTGATGAGAAATGTGACAAGTGTCATCAGGCTTCCGGGCTGGTAGTGCCTAAAGCGTTAGGAGGTGCAAGTGTTACTGGCTACACGGTTCATAATCGAGGAAATCCGTCAAACTACGATAAGTGGTCAAAAACCACCGAAGATAATTCTTGGAGTTAGGAAAACATGCAGAAGTACTTTAAAAAAGGTGAGATACTTCAAGATCCAGAAATACTAAATTCTCCATACAAGAAGTAGTAGTATACAAATGGCGCAATGCATGTTACTAGAGATACTTATGATGTTTGCAATGAATACATTAAAGGTTTTAAGAAAGCTGGACAACCTGCTCCTTTGGATAATATTGGTAACGCGAATCTAGGCTATTCACGTGGTTTGTACTTTATATACGTAGATGGCATCCGAAATGATGCTGCTTATGCGTATATGAATCCAAAAAAAGATAATCCTAAAATTCACGTATCTCTACACAGCATAGTAACCAAAGTTTTGTTCGACGACAAAAAAAATGCTGTTGGAGTTGAGTTTATAAAATGTGGCAAAAAAAATATTGTGAAAGCCAAAAAGTTATTGCAAGTGCTGGTCCATTCAAGTCGCCTCAGTTACTGATGCTATCAGGCATTGGCCCTGAAAAATAATTAAAGAAATGGAATATAAAATGTGTGTCCAATCTACCAGTAGGACAAAATCTGCAGAATGTAGAAAGTGTTTTGTTAACTTTTAAAACAAACAAGAAAAGGGAGCCGAGGCCATTAGACGCGAACAAGTTTATATCACCTTTAGTAATAGGTTATGCTGCTAAATCTGCAAATATCCCGATGATCAAACTTTAAATTTTATTATTCGTAATGCTATTATCTACCATTCCGTGGTGTCACGTTGACTTTGAAAAACAAAATATGAGATGAACTAAACCGGAAAGCTGCAAGTACTCAATTGTTGACGTCTCTATTAATTGATTTTGATATCAAAGCCCAGGGAGAAATAACACTAAAGAGCTCAAATCCCAATGATGCTCCTAAGATCAAATTAGCTCACTATTCAAGTGATGAAGACTTAGTTTCATTAATTAAGAAAATCAAACATTATATGAAGGTTGTGTCGACTCCTTATTTCAAAGATATGGTATTGGAATTGATGGATCCTGTATCTAAATGTGGTCAACTCTCTGTATGTCTGCTGCCACTGGGTACACGTTGGGTCTAATACAATAGGTTCAATTAGACCCAACGTGTACAATTCAATAGGTTGATAACAAGTTCCATGTGAAAGGGGTCAAAACACTACGTGTAATAGATGCTAGTGTTATTTCTAATATTATTAGTGGATTTACTCAAGCTGTAATTGTGGCTCTCGCTGAAAAGGCTGCTGAAATTACTATAGCGGATGGAAAATAGGTGCCATCAGTGGGTACCAAAATATTGTTACTTGACTCACTTTAACTTTGAAGTATAACAATTAAAAATGTATAATGGTAGAAGTTTTATTTCTTGTATATCTAACAGCAATAGTCGATGGTATCACAGTTCTTCAACATTCGTTTCTTCGTCAAAAAGTATTACCGACAGAATTGATTCTCTCATTTGCATTTTATGTTTTCTGCCTTTGAACTAGGAACGATTGGCGTTTGAATTTTCCTTCGGCCGTCTTCGTAACTGGTTTCGATGAAGGATTTTTTCTTTCTTGTACGAACCTGGTTTCGATTGAGCAATTATTTTTTTATGGTATATACAAGGGATTTTAATAATATTATGAAACTTTACATGTTACGTGCAAGGAATAATAATTTCTTTAACGAAACTAGCGATGTATTATAGGTTTGATATGCCAACTCTTTATTGATTGGCCTTTATATTTGTTATATTGATTGAACTATGTCATCGCGGTGAAACAAAACGTTTTCTGTCTGTGGTCTTTGTGTAAAATAGTAATAATATACCTATTTCAAAGCGAATTATCGAGTGATCAATAATAGATAATATTAAAATCGAAGACGTAAAACCCGATGAAAGTGAAATGGAGTTCATTAAGTACTACGCGTAGCGGAGGAATTGCCTTGCTGTGCAGTGTGCGGTCGCAGGTACCCCTGAGAGAAAAACAGAAATAGACCAAGATGTTTAACAATCTATAAATAAGTTAAAAGAAAATAAAATTACTGTATATATTTTTGATTTTTTAGACTAATTACTTAATTTGCCCTGGGCGGGGGACAACGGGGAATTTGCTTGATCTGATGACTCACCTGGTGCCTGCGGTGGATGCTGGGCTGCAAGCAGACGTTGCTTACTTTGATTTCCGAAGGGCGTTCGACACAGTCGATAATGACATTCTGCTTTCCAAGTTGGCCGGTGTGGGTTGCACCCCACACACACTCACATTCTTTGCCAGTTACCTGCGAGACAGATGTCAATACGTTGACTGTGGTGGACAACTTTCGGATCCTTACCCGACGAGATCTGGGGTAAATCAGGGTAGTAATTTAGGGCCCCTCTTGTTTATACTGACGATTAATGACTTACCAACCGTGGTTACAAATTGTACTCCCCTTCTATTTGCCGACGATTTAAAACTGGTTCTGGATATAAAACACAACACAAATCATACTATACTACAGCAGGACATAGATAATGTAGTAAGGTGGAGCCAAGAAAACCGGCTGTACTTCAATGTGGCTAAGTGTTCCGTACTATCGTTCAGCCGCGCGCGCGCCCCGAGCCATTACCAATACCTTATGGACGGGACGCCGCTACAGCGCCTCACTGAGGTTAAAGACTTAGGTGTACGCTTTACTCCTGACCTACAATTTCGGCAACATATCACAGATGTTTGCAAAAAAGCATACCGGAATTTGGGCATGGTATTACGCCAAGCCAATAGTTTTTCAAACATGGGGGCTCTGAAAGCACTATACGAGGCACTCGTAAAGAGCCACTTGGAGTGTAATGCAGTGATATGGTCACCTCACGAAGATAAATACAAGTTAATGTTAGAAAAAAATCAAAATAAATTCGTCAGGTTCCTTTATCTGAAGCAGTACGGGGTGTACCCAGGTTATCCACTTCTGTATCCTACTTTGTTCGTTCTCGGCATGGTAGGATATTACAGACTAGAGGTTAGAAGGGAGGTAGCTCTTGTCACGTATTTGTTTAAAGTAATCTGCGGTAAGATCCATAATCCAGGCATTTTACAGACTCTCGACTTGTGTGTCCCGGACGAGTACGTAGGACGGCGGCGGAGACCACCATTGCTGTCGGTGCCCCGCGCGCGCACCAACCTGCAGCAGCGAGCGCCGCTCGCGCGTGCGCTGCGTGCGCTCAATGCAGTGTCCGACCGGATAGACTTATTTTATTGCACGTTGAACGAATTCATACGAACCGCCTATTGTGTTATTTGTAGTTTGTAGTTAATTAAACATAAGTTTCTGTCTGTTTACCACGCTATTGAATTAGGTTATACCTGTGATAATAGTTGTGTGTCTATATTTGAATAAATAAATAAATAAATAAATAAATAAAAATTAATTAAAACAGCCTTACTTCGATAAAATCTAATTTGACTAACATCGCTAGTTTCGACGCAGGAATTATTATTTCATACACGTAACTAGTAACCTGCCATAATATAGCAAAAAATCTTATTTAAAGAAAAACAATTCCTCCACATGAACTAGTTACGTACAAGAAAAAATATTTCTTTCACCGTAACCCTTACAATAAATTCTTTGTACATAACCATGGTGCGCAACTGGTTTCGTACAAAGAAAAATATTTCCTCCATCGAAATTAGTTACGTACAAGGAAGAATAATTCTTTCATCGAAACCAGTTAAGAAACTACGGTTTCGTAGACGGCTGAAGGGTTTGAAGAATTTTTAATAAATCGGGTGTTACTTTAATCACGTTTGACGACTTCCATATTGCTTTTATTCATCACTACTTGTCACCAGCGACTTTGTTTGCCTTAAAATGAAAAAAAAAAAAACACGAAAACATGTTTCCGGGTAAAAAGTACAGACATCATCTATACAACCAAATTTTTGCATCTATCTATACTATTACAAAATTGTGAAGTAGCTGTGTCTGTACATTGCAGATATTGAAAAAAAACTAACCTAGATCAACTAATTAAAGGTTTCTGAGTTCAAATCTATGCTTGGTTTTTTTCGAGTCTGTTTGTTTGTATGTATGTTTGTTCGGGGTTGGCGCAAAACTACTAGACAGATTCTATTAAAATTTTGTGAGTATAATCACTTACGCTCAGATTAAATTATAAGATACACATGATCTCGCAATTTTCTTTAAGACCTGAACAATAACATAAGATGATTATTTATGGACTTCATCTTCACAATATTATACAAATAACACGACTAACATTAGGCGGATCTTGGAAAAAACTTGCAATTTGGTAGTATATATCATATAAAGGGCCATTACTTGATTAAGAATAATCGCAATCATCTATAGGGATCTAGCAGTGGTGCATTTTTTGTCAAACCATACCGTATCATCATAAAAAATCTTTAGTACGAGTTCCCTAGAACAAATTTTAAAATGATACATATCAAGCTGGAATTGCCATGGTAGCTTCGTTTTGACGAGACTCCTAACTTTATGTATACGATAACTTTGTAAAGGGTAAAAAAAGGTGTTAAAAATTACAAATTTAACTTTGCTGTTGGAAAACTGTTATCCCCATATAGACAACAAACTAAACTGTAAAGAACATAGGTTTAAAGACATTTATTTCTCATAGGAACTTACAGCTCACTTACAATGAGATACATAGAACGAAACTTAAAAAATAGGTTAGTATTATACCTATAATGAGTTAATTTTATAAACATATTTCCGAGATACCTACATAACAGGAACGTGTGCTTTCCGTCATTTCAAATTATGACTTATGGACATGTTCTTTAAGCTTATTTTTGAATGAACTCATACTATCACAATCTCTTATCTCGATAGGTAGTTTATTGAACAAATGTGCTCCTTCAAACAATATTGTTCTCTTGCCATAGTTAGTTCGAATCTTCATTAGTTGTAATTTATTTTTGTTTCGTAGATTATATATAGCGTTGTTTTTCTGTGTAATTGTATGTTGGATTGAACTTTGTTAGATGCATGTGTTATATATGTATAGTTGTCTAAGGTTCAGTAATTTAGTTTCTGCGTACAATTGTTTTGTTGGCGTCAAATAATCGTAATGAAAGAGAATTTTAATGATTTTGTTTTGGGTTCTTTGTAGTGTGCTTAAATTAGATTCAGCGGCCGACCCCCAAATCTCAATTAAATATTCTAGATGAGGTTTAACTAGAGAGTTGTATATTAATGTACGTACTTTATATGGAATACAATTGTTAGCCCTGTATACTGCCCCTAGTAGAGAATTTATTTTAGTTTTAATGTGCTCAACGTGTATTTTCCAGGTAAATTTATCATCTATGTATAATCCGAGGTATTTTTCGTGGTTTATTTGTTTTATGGTAGCATTATTAATCTTAAGTGGTGAAAATTGTGGTACATTTTTATTTTTTGCAGAAAATATCATGAATGTCTTATCAGTGTTAATTGTTAGGAGATTATATTTCAACCATTCATTAAGAAGATCGAGGTCATTCTGAGCGTCTGTTATGATGTTGTGTATGGACTTATCAAAATAAAAAAGACAGGTGTCGTCCGCGTACAACGTTAGATGTCCTGTCAGCCCTATTTTATTTATGTTGTTTAGGTATATAAGAAAAAGTAACGGACTAATTATTGAACCTTGTGGACAGCCATATGATACAGTTTTGGTGGAACTTGTGTAAGTATCAATCTTTACGACTTGCTGTCTCTTTTCTAAAAATGATTTAAACATATTGTAAGCCGCGCCCGTTATTCCTATATTTTTTAATTTTTGTAAAAGTTTTTTGTGACTAACGGTATCGAATGCTTTTTTTAAATCAATATAGATCCCTAATGCTACATTTCCTTGGTCGATATTAGTTTTTATTTTAGTTATTACATCTACAGCGGCTGTGAGGGTACTAGATCTAGGACTCAAAAACTCTTTTTGTGTTAGGTAATCATTTAGGCGACTATGTAGAATCCGTTCGAATATTTTCGACAACACTGACAACACCGATACCGGTCGATAATTGCCCGGGTCAGTTCTACTGTTAGCTTTGTAAATGGGGCTGACCCTAGCGACTTTCAGCGTATCTGGAAAAATACCATTCGTTAAACATTTATTTATACATTGAGTCAGCCTCTCAACGATTATGGGTTTTAAACATTTTATCGCTTTGGTGCTTATCCCATCCAAACCAGTACTGGTGTTAGGTTCAAGGTTATCAATTATTTTTGCAATTTCTTTGGTGTTACAAGTTGACAGTTCGTCTAGTGTTATGTTGTGTGTTTAATTGTGGTCGTACATTAATGTGTTACCTGTGTTAGAGTGATACTTGTGAGCTATTCGGTTGGCTAAGTCATCGCCTATAGATGAGAAATAAGAATTAAACAAGTCACATATCATGTTACCTTCTGTGATATATCCCGAGTTTGACATTAGTTTTGTAGGAACACAACTGTCTCTGATTTTATTTAATCCTAAGCTATTTATTACATCCCATAGTCTTTTTGGTTATTACATTTTTGGAACAAAGCAAAATAATAATTTCTTTTATGTTTATCGATTAGGTTCTTTACTTTTTGTTGTTCTTCGATGAAGTTCTGTCGCAGCTTGCCGTTGTGAGGGTTTTCCTTGGTCTGTTTCCATAATCTGTTTCGACAGTCAATTGAATTAATTATATCTTGGTTGATCCACTCTTTTCGGGGCGGGTTTAGAAATTTTATCTTGTCTATTTTGTTCTTCTGTATTTGTTCTGATATAAACGTTTCCAAATGGTTGTAGTTATGGTGTTCATTGATGTAGGTAGCATCTGTAGCATTCTTGAACAGCTTTTCGTAGTCGATTGCCTTGTAATTCATCTTCCTAATGGTTTGCCGTGAACATTTGCCAATTTCCAAGTAAATCTGCTTATGATCCGAAAGACTTGATTCGATAATACACATACTGAAAGAATGGTTGTTTATATTTGTACATACGTGGTCCAGTATTGTGTTAGATGTGCTCGTTTCGCGGGTACTGTGCATTTCGTCGATTTTATTTAGTATGTTGTAGCCTGTTTCTTTGATATGATTTATATATTTCGTCACCCTATTGTTTGTGCTTAGTAAATCTAGATTAAAATCTCCGAACACGATCGACCTTTTCCGGCACTCCAATTGTGAGGTATATTTTTCTAAAAAGTCGTTTAAATTACTCTCACCTGGCTTATAGATTGCTCCGATGTTTAGTGATAGCTTATCTACGTGAATCCACATGTAATGGTTACCGCTCTCACACAGTTCTTCTGTTACGTCGTACTTTAAGCTATTGTGAACATAGATGGATATCCCGCCGCCTCTGCAATCTTGTCGGTAGTTGTAAATATGTTTATAATTTGGTATTTCGTATAATTTTGCATCCGCACTTGAGGTGATCCAGGTTTCGGTAAATATCAATAGATGCGTAGTTTTGGGTATAGCGTTTATTATACATTTTATTTCGTCAAGCTTCCCCGCTTTACGGATGCTTCGTAGATTAGCATAAAAGAATCTTAAAGAGGAGGGGTGCAACACAATTTCATTGTACTTGTTTGTAATTTGATGGCTTAATCTAGTCGTGAACTTGTTATTTTGAAGAGGCTCAGTTATTAGTTTTTTGGATTTATTTAGTTGGTATTCCTTTTATGTACTTTATGGTTAGGTTTTTCTCGCCGTTTTCTAATCGTTTTTTTAGGTCATTTTTCACCGATAATAAGTATTGTCTTTGTGCTGGAGTTTAATCTGAGAATATTTGAATATTCTCCATAAGTTTTGACTTGTTTCGCAATAACATTTTTGGCGTGTCGGTATCATTGAAAAACACTTTGATAGCTCGATTTTTGTTAGGACTATATTGCCCGAGTCTGATTACCTTTATTGGTTTGGGACATTGTTCATAAAGTGTTTTTAAGATTTTGGTAACCTCTTCAATGTCCTGAGTTTGTCTAAAATGCAAATTTTTGATATTTTTTTCTGCAATACCCACAATCACGACATTTTTCTCCCGCTCACATCGGTCTCTTAGTTCAAGGATGAGGGTTTCGTTACATAAGATGGGCGATTTTGCTGTCGGACTTGATGGGCTGTGATGTTGATCTTTTATTTGATGTAGTTCTTCCTCTATGTTTTTGATTTTATTTTCTGTTTTCGCGGTTTTCGTTTCAAAGTCTTCCATTTCATGTCGCATGAGTTGAAATTGTTGTGTGAATTTCTCAGTGGTTGACTTAATGCTTTTTATTTCGCTTTTAAGCTCAGATATTTCCTCTCGGATATGTGATAGGTTCTCATTTTGGGTTTTCCCAACATTTTCTAAAAAGGTCATTATGTCTGAACGGAAATTGTTGAAGTCTTTTTGGTAATCGTTTTCTTCTGAACGCTCTTTGCGTTTTCTTGAGTAAATATTAACATTGTTGTAATATTGATCGTCACTATAACATATTACACATATATCCACAAAAATAAGTAGCCGCTCATACGCATTATATAAACTTGCCCCTGAAGTTAATATAACTGCATTACTTACTGCTTATCATGGCTTGGTCGAATCCATACTTAGATACGGAGTCATCTTCTAGGGCAACTCAGTTAATAAAGAAATCGCTTTTAAACTCCAAAAAAGGTACATCTGAGCGATGTTCGGATTACAAGTCAGAGATAGCTGTAGGCTCTACTTCGAAAAGTATAAAATTCTTACACTACCATCCTTGTATATTTATGAGACAGCTGTATTTGTGAAAACTAATCCATATCTTTTTTGTAAGATGTCGGATGTTAGCATTCGAGACCGCCGTGACAATCATAAATTATGTATGCACACAGCAAACACAACGCTCTTAGGCAAAAGTACATTCTGCATGGCACCTAAAATATTTAATAATTTACCCAATACCTTTATAGACATGAACGTTAGTATGTTTAAGCGTAACCTTAGAAACTTCTTAGTACGTAAATGTTACTATAACATTAATGATTTCCTTAATGATAGACTGTTCTAACTTCTAATTGTACAATTTAGTATTTATATAGTTGCTAATATTTTCCATGTGTATTATATTTGTCTTACATTGAAATGTAGGTAATATTTTATATTTGTACGTCTTAACAGACAGAACATGTTGTCCCATTTATATTGTAACACCTGATTCTCACATGTTACGACAAATAAATATATCTTTATCTTTATCCCATACATCAACATAGGCCGCAGTTAGTTTACCAACCGCAAATAAAATTATTGTTACAAAATTACTTTTATAATGCAACGATTATGGCTTTTACTGTGCTAAGTGCCATGTAGCTTGTAGTAAAAGCCCTAACCGTTGCATCACAAAAAATATTTTTTTATTACAAATTTATTTGCGATTGGAATATGTATTAATTGCGGCCTATGTTGATGTATGGGGATAATAGTTTTTCAACGAAAAAGTTAAGTTTGTTATATTTAACACCTGTTTTTTTAACAACGTTCCACTATATAAAGTTGTCGTATACATAAAGTTGGGCGTCACGTCAAAACGAAGCTATCATGGCAATTCCAGCTTGATATGTATCATTTTAAAATTTTGTTCTGGGGAACCCGTACTACTTGATTTACATTATTAAATGAAAATGAAGATGAAATGAAAATAAAAATATATTTATTGCAGCAATAGATACAGTATTACATTAAATGTAAACATAGAATAAAGCTGGGTGGACATTTACTGCTGTGTTACTGTTGGTCTTCTCACTAGGCTAGCCTGTATCGAGGAGACCGTATCTTAACTCGTATCTACCATTGTTACATTAATATTTTTTATAATATTTTCACAAGAAACATTTAAATTATGAAATAAAATTATACAAAACAAAAAAAAAACAAAAATTAAATATATATCTGCGTATAGAAATAAAAACGATTTGTTTAAATTATTTTATGTATTACCTAAGGTACAGACTAATACAAAATAATTATTAAAAATGAGGCATGTGTGTAATAAAAATAGGTTCAGAGATAGATATATAAATGAAATTAATAAGTATATTATATCAATACATACCAATTCACATCTATGCTATAATTTGTAAGATCTCTTCAGTGTCAACGTAAGTTAGTGTATATAACCAGTTTGTTATGATTGTCTTTGCTTCATATGATGTTTTATCTTTTAAGTTACAATACTTGAGGACAGTATTATATACACGTACCCTTACAAACAACCCAAACCGTTGAGCAAAAACTGTATTAACTGATGGTTTTGGTAGACGAAAAGTCCTACGCTTAATTAGTGCTGTGTACTCATTCGATGATAACACAGATTTATGCGTCGAAACAGATAATTTTAGAATATATAGTCGTCTGACGCTGAGGACGTTGCTTTCTCTGTAAACTTGGGTTGTTGGATAACGGAACGGCTTTTTAAATACAATATTATAATCACTGGAATGCATATCTTCACGCTATTATCAAATGGAGCCAAATATACCTTTTCAGAAGTTTAATTTGAACGGTTAGCCTAGAACCGATATCGGCTGGTCGATGGTTCGAGCCAACTAAGTTAACTTTTTTATTTTTCTTTTTATGTAACCTTTTTCAATTTTCCTTATTTTTATATAAGGTTTTACGAGTGAATAATATAATCAATCTTAATTTTCTGTTTATTTTGTAGTTATTATCACCCGCTATGTTTATTCAGTCTTAATTATTGATAAAATATCATATTTAATTATTGATAAAATATTTTTGTACGAAAGACAGGATCAGTTCCCAATTTCCTCAATTATATTATTAGAACTTAAAGTTATTATTTAGATGATTGAACATAATTGCGATATAGTTTTTTAAAAATGGCTGTATCATCTTAGACAAGTTATATGAACGTTAATAACGGCCCAACGTGGTTTTGTTATACTATTTAAAATTCATAGAAACTACGATTTATTCGGGAGCTAAAATTTCCAAGCATAGAGATGAGGAGGACGATGCGAGGCCTTTAGCGATTTTTTATCTAAGAAGAAATAGGAATACCATATCGAGGCTTTGCTACTGCACTATAGCCTGCATATAGTACAGTAGCATCATCATACCGCGATGCCATACCGCCCATAATCGGCCGACTTACCCACTCCTTCAAAGGTGATTTAAAATGTCAATTCTACTTCTGAATTCATTGATTGAAGCAAGACGCCACTCAGGTTCTGCTCACCTGTGATTTTGTACGCTTTTATAAAGATCACTCTAATGAGTGTCTGTGTTCTGTTAAAATAATATAAGGACTTCAAAGACTGATCTATGTCCACGTTGATGTCGCAATAAGATATGAAATAATGGTTTTTAGACTTCTCGAAATTACTTCAATCCATGAGGCAATGTTCAACAGCAAGTGTCTCGAGCAGACTTGGTACGATGAAATAAGGATAATGAAGGTGTGAAACCTTCAATATGACAATTTCACTCCTAAACATACACAGCTCTGTTGGCTTTCTATCGATAGTCTACGTGGCCACTGTAAGTGTTCCACTTTCTTTAACCAATTTAGGCAAGCAACCCAAAAATTAAACATCGGCACCACAGTGCCGCCACTCAGGCTTTGCTCTTTTAAAACCGTTTCTATAATTCTCATGAGTGCGTATGTTTCAAAGCTGTTGCTCTTGGGGTTGATTTGCCTAAACGCCGAAACACGTGATTCTTTATTTAAATAAAGAATCATAATCAAACGGGGAACCATATAGCGAGTAGTTCTTTCTCCGAACGTATTCTCGGCTCGCACCATACATAACTTGTTTTAAGCAACGCTTCTAGTATATGCAGCATGTTCAATTTTTGTAAATAAGGTGGAATTAAAATATTGTTCTTTTAATAAATTTAATTTTAATTGAAGGTGAATTGGTAAAGTATTGCAATGTTTAAAAAGGCCTAATTCATTATCCTTGTATTGTAATTTAAGTTTTGGAGATACTATTCTCTTTAATATTCATAACTGAAGTGCATAAATTTTATTAAGGTGTGTGTTATAGGTACGACCATAACTGCTGAGGCAATATTGAACATGTGACTCCGCCAATGAGTTGTATAACATCAGCTTAACCTTATATGGTATACGTCTTCTTAGTATGGTGATATTCGCTAGGAACTGTCTCAATTTGTTACAGACGTGTTAAATATGGGTAGTCCAACTAAGTTTGTCATCAATGTGAAGTCCAAGATATTTATGTGAGGCAGTTAATTCAATAGCAGGGCAACAACAAGAAGAGATACTGTGTAGGTAATTGTGATCATGAGCTTTTACATCATTGGTTAGCGACTGTTTAGGGTAGGGTGACTTGATTGCCTACAACATAAAATGCATCACTGCAAAAGTTTCTAAGACCAGCGGTTTAGGTACAGCGTAGACGAATCAGTCAGTTAGTCAGGACAAGTGATTATATATGTATAAATATGTCATAAGGGTTAAAAACTAATCTATACCAACATAAATATCAAAATATTAGTTGCATTGCAAGAAATAATGGTCAGCTGGATCGCTCAAAATCATGTCAATCTACGAGGCTCAATTCAATAGCGAATAACTCGGGCAGACTTAGGACGAAGCTTTCACTCACTCATAAGTATCTGAAGTCTACACCTGTGACTTACTTTACTACCACATTTTTTCCGTAATTTGAAAAGTGGATACAGAAATTGCGAGGTGTGCGCAATGCCTGTATCTACACTAAAACGAACGACGAATGATTGTGAGCTACGCCATGCATTAGGAAGCTCAACTGCTTAGTAACAATCTGGCATCCACGCGGGCGAATCCGCGGGCATAACCTAGTTATTAAATACAATATTATATACTATTATACACTGGGATGCATATATTCACGCTATATTCAAAAGGAGCTAAACGCAACTTTTCAAAAGTTTAATTAAGACGGGTATTTCAACGAAAAGTCAGTATCTTCCGTGGTCCTGTGGTTTTACGGTTAGCCTAAAACAGATATCGGCTGGTTGAGGTTTCGACACAGCTGAGATTGTTTTTTTCTTTTTTTGTAACCTTTTTCAATTTGCGCTATTTTTACTCGACTATGGCGAGGGTAATGTTTTATTAGCAGTCTATATATGTTTGTATGTTCCACTGTAGCGCCTAACCTACTTATCCGATTTCGATGAACGAGGTGACAATTGATTTGTTTTAATAGCGCGGGTGACATAGGCTACATTTTCTTCCATTATGATGGTCACAAAATGTGTGGTAATCATGTAAGTAGGGTTTAATTTTTTAAAGTATTTACGTGTGCTGTGTTTGGTATCAAATGAAAGGGCTTAATTAGCACATTCATTTGATACCGAACATATTGCTAGTATACTTAACGTTAACTTATTAATTGTGCAATATCTCCATATCTTTTCGTCAAATACAATGACTTATAAGAGACGTCAAAATAATTATGACGTTTTTGTTTGATGGATTAAATCTATATGACATTATATAAACAAATCAAGTGTACGCTTGGGTCGCGGTGGGGGTGTAGGTTTTTATATAAGGCGTGGACTTAATGTGCGTACACTTAATTTAGCTGTAGATCCTAGGTTTGAGTCTGTCGAGCAAATGTGGCTTACAACTACACTAAATAGTAGGAAAGTGGCTATTGGTACTGCGTATCGCCCCCCCTGGCTCAATCTAGATCTTTTTCTTGACGCCCTGACCGACACTATTACTTCGCTCGGAAATGTGGATCATTGTGTGCTGGTGGGCGACTTTAATGTGAACTATTTAAACGGGTCTGACCGTAGAGTGAAACGACTTACTGATTTTTTACGTTGCTTAGGATTGGTGCAGTTAGTTAGTACACCGACACACTTTACAGAAACAAGTGAAACCCTAATCGACCTAGTCTGCACTAATATCTGAGCCAAAAAAATTTCAGTGGAGTCATTTAAAAATTTAAATAGTCATTCAGTTATTGCTTGTGATTTCCTGATACGAAGAGAGAGATTCGAACCATATACAGTAAGTTTTAGACCGCTTAAGCATATATCTCGTGAGAATCTTAGCTGCAGTCTGGCTATGGTTGATTGGACTAGTGTTGCGTCTTTTGGTACAGTGAATGAGATGCTTGACGTATTTTATTCCTATATTATCGCGGTTTTTGATACTCAAGCTCCGCTAAAATCCTGTTTAATTAGATAACCATCATACCCGTGGGTTACAGACTCTATTAAGCTAATGATGAGACTACGAGATAGGGCTTTAAATTCATACCGGTTGTGCAAGACGGAAACGAAAAGAGAGTACTATAAGCAATTCAAAACACTCGTATCTTCCTCTCTTCATCTCGAAAAAGTGGCTTATTTCAGATAAAGCATAAATAACAAAATCAATAATCTAAAGACTCTCTGGAGTAATCTGAAACGAGCTTTACTGCCAAATAAAAAAATGCACGATCTTCCATGTCACTTATCTGATCCTGAATTAATTAATCGCCATTTCCTAAATGTTCCTGGTGACGATGTAGTGGGTTTATCGCATATGACGTTTTATGAATATAATCAATATAGTACATCTACATTCACTATATCGCCTGTGAGCCAGGAAACCATTAAAAACTATATACTGGATCTTAAATCAAACGCTGTGGGTTGGGACGGCGTGAACTTGGAGATGATTATGTTATTGCCTTACACTCTACTGTCTATTGCGCATATCATAAATACTTCTATAATGACGTCTACAGTCCCTTATAGTTGGAAAATTGCCACTGTCAGGCCGCTGCCCAAAATCCCTAACCCAATAGCTTTAAAAGATCTTCGCCCTATTAGTATTTTGCCATGTCTGTCAAAGGTAATGGAAAGGGTAGTATGTACACAGCTTACCGATTACCTTGAGAAAAACGAGTTACTACTAATGTTTCAGTCTGGCTTCAGAAAAGGTCGCGGTACCGCCACCGCATTACTTGATGTGACAGACAATATTTTGGCTGCACAAGACCAGGGTATGTGTACGTTGCTAGTGTTACTGGATTTTTCCCGCGCTTTTGATAGTTTAAATATTTCATTACTTTTATCAAAACTAAGCTATTATGGTTTTGATCACAGCCCGGTAAACTGGTTCCACAGCTACCTAACACATCGCTATCAACGCGTGGAATTGCGACTTAGGAACGGAGAATCAGTGTTTTCTGGTCTCTCCCCTCTTACAAGAGGTGTGCCGCAAGGATCCATTCTAGGGCCTATTTTTTTATATTATACTGCGCGGATATAATACATTGTATCTCAAATTCAAATTACCACATTTACGCTGATGATATTCAAATATACATATCTTTTAGACGCAACGAATACCATAAAGCTGTAGCGGACCAAAACGAGGATCTTGGTAGGATTGTGAAGTGGGCCGAAAGGAACACCCCGGTTTTGAACCCTATCAAAACTAAATATATGCTTTTTGGTACTTCAAAAGAGTTAAGGCTTTTACCTAGCCTTAGTATAACCCTTATGGGCCGGGCTGTTGAGAGAGTAGATGAGGCACGTAATCTGGGTTTATGCGTCGATGCTAACCTTAGGTATGAAAAGCATGTCGCTGAGCTGGTCCGTAACTGCTTTTACAGATTGCAAGTACTGTACAAAATGCGTTTGGTCGAGTCCTTGGTACTCTCAAAGTCAAATTACGCTGATACAGTGTATGGCCCGCGCTTGCTGTCGCGCACTGATTGTTTGATACAGAGAGTTCAGCATGCTTGCACTCGCTTTTGTTTTGTGATTCCACCCCGAAGTCATGTAACGCCTTTCCTCAACAATAAATTTATATTAAATATGAAATCGAGACGTAAGCTACACTTGGCAACTCTCATGTTTGGAGTTCTTAAGTGTCAGAAACCGCTATATCTATATAATAAATTACGTTGGGTAAACAGCGGGCGGGACTGTGCGAGTAGACAGGTGTTCAATACAGCTCTCTATACTGCCACATTAAACCGCGGCTTTCAGAGATAGTTTCCGCTATGCCGCTTCTAAGGTATGGAATAATCTCCCACCGCCAATTAGATCACTGGAAGTCGTGGGCACTTTTAAAAAACATTTAAAGCGCTATCTTATTAATGCTCAGCGGGAGCGGAACATGATAAATGTAAACACGTCCTTCATATAAGTGAAATCGATCTCCTTCCTAACTATACCAAAACGCGCATATAAGTGTGACTGCGTATGCGTGTGTGTGTGTGCTTTGTGTTATGGTACCTCCTGCTTTATTTCTTTAGTGAGCATAGGTACGTCGTGCACGCGCGGTACAAAGACGGGTGTATAATAATAGTATAGTCCTGTTAAAGTAGTCGTTTAAAAGGTATCATTTATGTATTATTATCAATATGGTATTTATTATTTTTATTTATTTTTACTATAAATTATTATTTTATTTATTTTTACTGTAATTTACTATATTATTTATCTATTTATACGATTAGTTTATTTATAAAAAGGGGCTAGTTGAAAACCAGCGTCAGGCATCTTGCCTGGCATATGCTGAACTAGCTCCTATTTGGCTTAAACTTTACATAGTGTTGTCAAATTGTATTTAATTTAGTAGCTATTTGTTTTTACACGTACATGTACTCATTTTATTTTTTCTGTTTTGTCGAAATAGAATTATTTTTTCTTTCTTCTTTCTTTCTTTCTTCTTTTCAAGTCATCAGAAATTCAGGATAGTTTCGAATTATAAAACCCGGGTAATTAACAAAGCCTAAAAAAAAATAACTTATGTCTCTCGAAATAAAAATAATGAATGCTGTCCAAAAGATTACACCAGACTGTTACTACAACTTTACAACGTTATAGAGTTACTATAGCAGCAACCTGTTTTGGTCTCTGGTTTGACTTTGTAATTATGTAGGTAATAGACAAAATGTTGAATTCTCTTTGGTAGGTTATGACTTGAAACTATTCTGACCTTCAAAAATTTACTAAAGTTAAATAATTGCATAGTTGCACGATCTTTGTGTCCATTAAACAAAGATTTTTGCCTTCGGAAGCAACGATTGCCGATTCCCCATCTCGTGCGCTAGAATGGTTTGTCATCATGGTATCGATCTTGGTTTATACGGGAATTCGTTTCTATTATTTATAAAATGTTGTTTCTAATCTAAAACATTTATAAAAAATAAAACTAAAGACGATTATACGATAATAAAATAAAAAAATGAAAACAACACAACTTTTTATAACTTTGAATCGTTTTTTAGTAGGCGTCGATTTCTTTTGGTTTATTATCTATTTAGGTGCATTGTTAGGAGCACAAATATTATATTATTCTAATTTATGGTGGCTGCGCCCGGGTGAATGTCGGTTATCGCGATAAAACTGTTCTATGTCCTTTCCCGGGACTTAAACAATCTCCAAACTAAATTTTGTCTAAATCAGTTCAGCAGTTTGAGGGTGAAAACGTAACAGACAGACAGAGAGAGCGACTTTCTCATTTAAACATTAACAAAGTCTAGGGATATTCCATATTTTGTTGATTATAAAAAAAACTATTAGTATTTTGTTAAGTAGTAAGAATCCGTATTTTATAATCTATAATTAAAAATAAAATTAAAGGTATTTAACATTATTTTATTCCATAAATTATTAACTTTGATAATAAAAGCTAAAAAACTGATAAAATTTACTTCATTTAATTACACACTTCATATAGACACATTTTTTATAAATTGGTAATCCGTGTTTCCTAACGTTAATAACACACACAGAGAAATCTTGAGAGCGGTGGGCATGTTAGAAGCCGATGCTGTCCAACGCATGGTTGCTGACGGCCTGAGCCCCAGCCAAAACGTGATTTCCAAGTTGTGGTCACGTTACCTTGTAACTGGGAGTGTAGCAGAGCGGCACAATGGGAGGAATCGTGTTACCACCGATATCTACAAAACACCGCGAGGAGGCAACCCAACATTACGGCCATGCAACTAGTGCAGAGGCTCCAGACAGACCACCAGCTGTTAGTAAGTGACCAAACTATGAGGAGAAGGTTGCATAAAGTCGGTCTTCATGCGCCAGTCCGCTTCGAGTTCCACTCTACTGCATGGCAATCGCGGAAGGAGGCTTATTTGGGCTCGCTTACATTTATTATGGACCAACGAACAATGATCGATGGTACTGTTCACTGACGATTCTCGTTTTGGATTCTATATAATAATAAATAAATAATAAATTCTTTATTTGCACAAAAGTTGGTACATCTGTGGTCTTATAAATTATTAAGTTCTTACAACTTTAGTCAATAGTGACATGCAAATATTATTTCATTTAAATAAGATTTCTGCTGAATTTGTTTCTTACCTTATGCATAATACGAAAAAAAAAAAATACATTATTTTTTTTTAAATTAATTACACAATATGAATAATTGTTCTATAAAATTACAAATTGGTAGGTCCATTTATCACATTTATGTCAAGAAATAAAAATTTAATAATACTAAAAATTAATAAAAAAACATGTTAAAGAGTTATAATTTTGTTACATTACATATCATTCAGAAAATCATTTATTGAATAGAATGATTTCATTATTAGCCATTGCTTAAGTTTCCTGATGAATATTTTAATTGGCAGGTCTTTTATCTCATTAGGGATTTTATTGTAAATCCGTCCGCACATGGCATAACAATTTTTCTGTAACAATGTGGCTTTGGGCACCCTAGTCTTCTCGCTACTTAGTACTAGATGGCGTTGTACTAAGAATTTAATAGCAAAAAGTTATTTATTTGTAGTAACAACTCTGAAATAATGTCACATTTAGTTGGGCTGCCCTCCACTTGAGGCGTTAGTTGCTATACAAAGTTCACTTCAAGATTTAACTTTTTTTCCGTAACGGTTTTTAAAAATTACTTTTTAACTTAATTCACTTTATATCACTGTTTAAACTTAACTGAATATTATATTGTATTTAGTAATTATCCTTACCACTATTATAGTGTCCAAATGTAGTACTTAGTGTTTATTGACGTTGATATTTGGTGCAGTCACTGTTTTGTATTATTGTTTTATAACTTTTTACGCACTTATTATTATTAACCACTAATAATGTCACTTAGATAGTTTGATATCTTCTTCAGTTTTAACTACACTATACACTTTAAAAACGAATAGTTTTATTATTTATAATTTATAATTACACGGGTTGTGTTTACAGAGCTAGTGTTGCCAGTCTCAACCAAAGGTATTCTACTCGGATTCGAGAAGAGGACGTGTTTGGAGACTTCCAAGCAGAGAAAGCTGTCTGCAGCACACACAACTACCAAAGCGGCACCATCATGGTATCATTCGTATGGGAGCGCGAACGGCCTTCATTTGGATAAGAGGCAGCATGACGGCCCAAAAATATCATGACGAGATCATACAATCTGTGATCGTCCCAAACAGAGTTCAAATAGGACAAATATTTCAGTTCATGCATGACAATAGAGAGCTCATACTCACGGCGATAAGAAACCGCGCCTATTTCTCGTCTCTAGTAGAAAACAAATGTGTACCATTACTTTTATAATTAAATTCGTCACTGTAATGTTGTAAATCATAAATAATGTAAGAGTTCTCATTGTCTACCCGATTCTGGCTCAGCCAAAAGGAAGGTTTTGTTTTAAGTTCTTTGAGTCTTTTTTATTCTTTAGTTTAAGAGCATGCATTTGAAATTTTACAAAAGATAAGGCAGGGAGGACACAATTTGTGCAGCTTTCGGAGCGTTTATTTCCAAAAATATTCACTTAATCAAATAAGTTTATTAGAAACCTTAATATGAATGATGATGTAAAACACGTAAGTTTGCTAAAAAAAATCTGCTTCTGTTACATGTATAGTGTGCCTTCCCTCAAAAATATTTATTGACTGCCTCTGTGGCGCGGTGGGAGTGTATCCGACTGCTGAGGTCGTGGGTTCGATTCCCACACGGGACACCACTTTGTGTGATCCACAAATTGTTGTTGTTGTTGTTGTCTTTTTTAAAAAGAAAAGAAAAAGAATTGTAGCGGCTAATACAAGACATATTGTAGTGAAATAAAAGTTTAGATTAGGATTAGAGGACTATAATTATATGAAAGTGGTAGAAAACTAATAAAAACTAATTAAAATAAACCTAGGAGGTAGTTGATGTGCAGCGTCGGTGCGTAGCGATGCCACTTCGGTAGGTAGAGCAGCAGCGTCGGTGCGTGGAGATGCAATGTCGATGGATAAGATGCAACGTGGGTGCGTTGAGATGCAACGTCCTTCAACGGCGATAGGTCGGCTGCAGTGTCGGTGCGTGTGAGATGCAACGACGATAGGTAGGCTGCAGCGTCGGTGCGTATGAGATGCAACGACACTGCGTACGAGATGCAACGCCGGTAGATGGGCGTCGATGCGTATAGTATGCAACGGCGATAGGTGGAGATGCTCTCCTGTTGTTCGCTATTCGAGAACTTTCGCTTCACTCTTTACTCTCTGAGAACTGTCGCCTCACTCCTTACTCTCGGAGAACTGTCGCTTCACTCCTTACTCTCTGAGAACTGTCGCCTCACTCCTTACTCTCGGAGAACTGTCGCTTCACTCCTTACTCTCGGAGAACTGTCGCTTCACTCCTTACTCTCGGAGAACTGTCGCTTCACTCCTTACTCTCTGAGAACTGTCGCTTCACTCCTTACTCTCGGAGAACTGTCGCTTCTTTCCTTACTCTCGGAGAACCGTCGCTTCACTCCTTACTCTCGGAGAACTGTCGCTTCACTCTTTACTCTCGGAGAACTGTCGCTTCACTCCTTACTCTCGGAGAACTGTCGCTTCACTCCTTACTCTCTGAGAACTGTCGCTTCACTCCTTACTCTCGGAGAACTGTCGCTTCTTTCCTTACTCTCGGAGAACCGTCGCTTCACTCCTTACGCTCGGAGAACTGTCGCTTCACTCTTTACTCTCGGAGAACTGTCGCTTCATTCCTTACTCTCGGAGAACTGTCGCTTCCAGATTTTTCCCCATAAAGAAATCTCTCTAGAAGCATTCAAAATGTTAAAGCGTATTCTAATTCAAATTTAGGATTTACCTAAGCCAATTACACACAGCCAGCTTAGAATAACAGTCGAACCATTTATAAAAATACAAAGAACTCTTTGCTTATCTATTGTCATAGAAACTATGAAAATATTTTACAAATACAATAATTGCATTTTTGAAAGATAGAAAAATTTGCAGTCCAGACCCAGGAATCGAACCCGAGACTTCCGTAGCCAAACCGGGGCCAGAAGCGAACCACCTATCTGGACTATGTTACTAGACTTCAAATTTCTCTATCCCTTGATGCTCGCGAGTTTGGGCCCTCGCATGCGCCATCTAGTCGGTAGTTAAAGAACTATCACGGCTTTTGTTATTGCTTCATTACAGAGAGCATTTTATCAAAATTATTGTATTTGTAAAGTAATTGGCAAGAAATGCCTATAAAAATTACTTCATGAAAATATTTGTCGAAATGACAGTTATGATTTATCAAAAAATAATTGTTTACAATAAATATTAAAGAGATATTAGAAAAGAGATATTAATGTTAAAATAGCGAAATACATAACAAATGGATTATATACATAAGAGGTACGAATTAACACTACAAGGATATATACATAAGAGGTAAGAATTATCACTACAACCTTTTCACCAAATTTCATTAGCATTCATTGTGCACTCTTTGAATAAAATGTCTGTGACAAACGGACGGCCAGACAGACAGACAGATAGACATGACGAAACTAAAACGGTTCCTTCTATGCCAATTTGGCTACGGAACCCTATTTATTATATATTTACCGGCATTTTTTAGCTCAGGCATCAAAGTGTAAAACGAAAAAAAGTTTAAAAAACTATAACCCGACTACGACATAATACCTAGCGTGATCTAAAAAGTATGAAATAAAATATTATTCTTGGCCGATATTTGTATCCAGCAAGTATTAGGACAAAGAAAATAGCCGTGGTCGCATGGCAATCGGTCAAAGATAAGCAGATCAAAATTAAATATCGGCCAAGAATAAATCCATGAGGCAAGGTTCAACAGCTATTGTCTCGAGTCTCGAGCAGACTTTATAATGAACTTTCGCGTGTTCAAAAAGTACATTGAACACACAAAGCTCTGCCGTCACTCATGCTTTCCTCTTTTAAATACCGTTTCTATAATACTCATAAGTGTGTATGTTTCATACATTTATGAGAGTATCTGAAGTCTACACTGTGACTTAAACTACTTATACATTACTACCACAATTTTCCGTCATTCGAAAAGCCTGCAGATGCAATGAACCATTCCCAGGAGGTTCCCGTCAAAACGAGTTTAAAGGTTTCCACACACAAAATATGTGAGACCCTACCCTAAAACAAACGAGGAATGATTGCGCCATACAATAGAAAGCTCATGTGCTTGATAACAATCTGGCATCCACGCGGGCATAAGCTAGTACTAGTATATCATATTTGTAAAGATAACTGTTGCTCAGACTCATTTATCGGCTCCAACTATTGTTGGAACCGTTAAATGAGTCTGATCTTAATCCGTTCAGGCATTTAGAAGTTTCACACACACACACACACACACACACACACACACACAAACACACACCCACGGTTGTACTAAAATGAATCCTTAAAAATAATAAACTCGTTTTTCGAAATCGTGGTTATATATCTTATAATAGAAAGAAAAGAAAGAAGAACAGATATAACATATTGTGGGTTACATACTTACTTAGATTGAAAAATAAAAGTTGGTAATCTGTAACAGATAGGTTCAGGACTTAGCATATTGCAGCGTTGTGGAGGACCACAACACAGCGCTGATTTTCGGTGTGAACCTGAGTGTCGTACGGACACGTCAAATCAATCGGAATAAAATAACATTAACAGTTAAATGTAAGAAAGTAAGTAATTATAACTGCAGTTTTAATTATTTACTTATATACACTTGATCAAACACAATATCAATATTTATATATATCTAATAACTAACAAAACTAAAAACAAATTAATTAAAACAATAACTTTTAATAATTTATTTCGAAAAAAGTTTACTATCTTTTAAAACTTTTACTTAATCTAAAAGAAAACCCGTATAAGACACAGTGTAGGTTCATAGCGCTCATATTTCCTGTACACAGGCAAAGTAATCACTACGTTTTATTTGTTTATGTACAGTTTTGCGTTTAGTTTGAGTTTTTATCGTTTGGGGTATCATCAAACAATATTAAAACCAATAATGCCAGCTAGCAGCCTTCAAAAACTTATTAAAATGAAAAACTTATTTACTAGTCATTGTAGGAGTTTAGTAGGTAATTTTAAAAAAATAACAAAATTAAAAATTTTGCGGCAACCCATGACGGGCGTAAAAATAAACAAATAAACCCCCCGACTAACCGGAGGTAAGTACCGTAACGGAAGAAAATCTGTCGGGGTCTACTATTTACTGCCAGGTTAGTTCATAGCATACCCCGACGGATTGTCTTCCCCGACGGATCAGAATGTTGTTCACATGCACAAAAATAGTTTAGAACTACACACATGTATACACACCCACGCACACAAACACACACACACACACATACACACACATACAAATATGTCCTACCGCAAACGCATATACCGTCCCTGTGGCCGTCGTGTGTAAAAAACATATATCAACCCATAAGATGGCCCACTGCTGGGCACGGGTCTCCCCAGTAGAACCTACTAGTATGTAGATCCTGGGGGTAATTGCCATAATCGCCACGCTTGGCGAGCGGGTTGGCGATCGCAGTAAGGCTTTAAGTACGCAGAGGACGCTGCTGCCCGTCCTCCGGGGTAAAATCCCTTAGTCGCCTTGACGACACCCACGGGTAGAGATGGGGTGGTACTATTCTTAAGCCAGCACCACACGGCAACTGTGTAAAAAACAGATTTGGATAAAATGTACAAGTCAGTGTTGGATACTAGCAGTGACAGAGGCCGTACCATGAATATCAAAATTATTTTACAAGTGCAGGGCAGTTCAACTTCATATTTGGACCTGACGCATGTCAGTCGCTTAACTTAACTTAAATAAATAAATAATTAATTATATCTTGGGACAAATCGTACAACGTCATCTGATCCCAAACTAGGGAAAACCTGTACTTTGGGAACCAGACAACTCATAAACATACGTATATATTTTCTAAATACATCATACTTATTATAGATAAATTACAAGGAATAAGCCATCGTGCTCATCCCACAAAGTTTTTTTCCTGGGTTTGGTGACGTCATCCGTGACTAGTCTGCTTTAGTAGAATTATAGTACGAAATTAGCAAAACAGTTTATTTTCCGTCCACAATTGACCAACTATAAAAGACGGCCTTAGTTTAGCAATATACGAATATCCCCTTTATTACCCGATTATAAAGAAGGGTTATGTTTTTCTATGTGTGTAATATTCTTTATTACCTGATATCACACAATCCACTGAACGGATTTATACAATTTAGATGTCGTTCGATTCATCTTGATTGCCCAAGTGTTCTTAGATCGTTTGAAAAAAAAACAAACATGTCGGCTGTAAGATGTCAAAATAAAGAAGTGTGAAAAAAAAGTTGTTATGAATACTGCAATATGGGTATCAAATTAAAGGGCTCATCTTAAGCATTTCGAAAAGGTATAACATTTAATCATGTTATACCTTTTCGAAATGCTTATTGTATGACTGTAATATTAAAAAAGTAAGTTAGCAACTATTATTTTTTCAATTTTTAATTGGTACTTGACAATAGCTATGATAAAAGTTAGTTGTTACATTGGTTACGTCCTACAACCACTAAAAAGTATTAAATAAAATATAAATTTAAAAAAAAACCCGCCTACACAAAAAAGATGGAAACAAGATCCCCCTACATAATTATATAATTTCATGCAGTCGGAGGCACTTTACTAAGTTCTTCGGGATTCATTAATGCCTCCGACTGCTTGAAATTATATTATAATTATGTAGGGGATCTTGTTTTCATCTTTTTTTGTGTAGGCGGGTTTTTTTATTGATTAAAATGTTTGGTATAACGTTTTTACAAATAAGTTAATATTACCTATAAGTACTTATTTTTTATTTTAACTTCATATATTTTTATATTACAACTGGTTGTTTTGAAATATGAGTTACAATTTTTAAAATACAAAGACGGACTTTATGTGTATTTATCTACCAGACAACCCCGCAGTAATGACAGAATGAAAGAATTAAGTTAACAAAAAACTCAAGTTTAAATTCGAATTTATTTCTTTTGTTCAAAACTAACATTTTATCAGCAAATTTGGTATTGAAAATGTCTTTGAACTTCATTCTCACTATAATTAATTAGCTAATCAACAAAATTAGCAGCTTATCCTAAGTATAAATGATCACAGTTTTCGAAAGGAAAACAGTCATATTATGGACTACCTGGTAAGTAGACAAGTTATATAAATAAGTTGCTAGATTTGACCGCATTATTACAAACTCTGCAACATGTCGTCGTGTAAATTGGGATTTGGTAAAATGGGGAAGGCAAAGACTCGCCGCCTTATTCTATCAGTTCACTTTAAACTTGCTTAAATTTTTCACTGCGTTTGTATAGGTAAAATTAATTTGATGAACTGTACACAAATGTATAAGTTTCCTTTATAGTCCCTCTCACAATCCGCGAACATAGTCAAATAAAAATAGCGAATTGTATAAGCGATCTTCCGTTAAACATTAACTTGTTTTTTAATGAACCAGCATCGCGATGGATACAAGGGCGGCTATATCCAATATCAAGACAATACAAGCAGCACTGAGTGTGATTTCAGTGCTTAAGTTCAACGCGCCGGTATTTCCACGAGATTTCACGGCTTGTAGTAAGTAAACATAATGGTATTAAAGCTTTGCATTCACATGTCAATAAAACTATTGTGCTTTAATATCTTATTATAAATAGTTTACTATCTTTTAAACTGCATATTTTTGATTAAGGATTTTCATCTCGTTATATCCATTAGACATGGACACAGGAATAAACTTAACGTCTGGATTTGAATGCGTAAAGTTAATTTAATCGGGATGGTTCTTAGTTTTAAATTGCTTGATGGAAACCCGTACAGCAGTTTTGAAGATAGTACTTACTGTCTCACGTTTTATGTTTTTTTATGAATAATGTTAAGTAACGTAATCTTATTATTTTAACGTCCTTTTTAAAATTCAATAGTAGTTTCTATTAAATATACGATCCCTAGTAAAAAAAGGCACTTATAATTTAAATCGTATGACCAAAAGAAAGTATGACCACATTTCAAAGTATCGCTCTCAGCTTGCCTAACTGGCTTCCTATCCGGCAGCGCCGTAGTTTGCGTGCTATTACATCGCTGTATTCGATTCTTTATTCTCCTCATGCTCCTATTTATCTAACATCCAACTTTGAATTTTTGTGCTCAAGCCATAATCCTAATCTACGCTCCTCTAATAATCTGTTGCTTCTCTGTCCTGTTCATAGCTCCAGTCTTTTTCTAAGATGACTCTTGTGCATTTTTCCTTCGCTATCCAATCTATTCTTCTCTAGAGTGCGCTCCCTCTCAAAATCAGAATGTTTACAACCCGTTTCACTTTTACATACAATTAAGCACCTACCTTATTACTCTTTCTGCATTACCCTAAGGTTGACTGGTAGAAATTGCCTGTGGCATTAAGTCCGCCGTTGTAAAAAATTGTGTGCAATAAGTTTAAATAAATAAAAAATAATTTAAATTCCACAGCAGGAATTTGTTCCCCTTTAATTTTTATGTATTAAAAGGTATAATATTTAAAATAAATAAATAAAGTGTCTCGGAAATGCTCTATGTAACGAAGCAATAACGTCAAGTTTTATTCACTTATAGTCGGTATTAATTGTAATTCTTTATTGCACAGATGGAAGTACCTTTGACTATGTCATTGCCGGAGGTGGTATCGGCGGTAGCGTAGTCACCGGTAGACTGGTACAGGCTGGCTACTCCGTGCTACTACTTGAAGCTGGAGGTCTTGCTAACGTGGAGTCATATGTAAGTATGAATAAATTAATGATAACGGTTACGTCGGCCAATTTTATCAGAGACTAGTAAGCTACACAGGAGATGTTATAATGCACAATTGTATGCTCTAACACAAGTGCACTCCTATTCCTTCACTCTCATAGCCCGATAGTATGGAAATCCGACTCGGCTGGAGAGAGATTGGGCGCAGAACCGGTGTCTTATTGTGCTCTCCGAGACACGGAGAGGCCGGCAATGGTAACGTTGCTTAACCTTGCAGATATCTTAATGTGCTCGGTCACCACTGAGTCAGGGTCCCCTCTTGAATAAATTATACTTACATGATCAGAAGGCAGGTGTAGTTTTATTGCATTTTTATATATTGATTCTTAAAGATCTTACTATATTATTCGTTAACATTTGCGGATACGGTCATCTACATCTACACTTCTACACTTAATATTATAAACAGGAAGAGTTTGTATTTTTGTATGTAGGTAACAAATAAACTTAAACTACTGAACCGATTTTAAAAATTATATCGCCATTAGAAAGCTACTTTATCGGGAAGTAACATGCACAACAACAAGATCCCTACGAAAAATACAATAATGTAACTCAAGGTATGAAAAACTACGATATAACACCCGTGCGAAGCCGAGGCAGGCAGCTAGTTAATAATATAATTACTTTTGCAGTGAAGTTGCGCATAATTGAATTGTTGGTAGATTACTTGGTTAAATATCCGATTTGCAATTGAGAGGTCATGGGCTCAAATCCCACACAATACACTTCTGACGACGGAGGTCAACCCGCAAGCAAATTATCTTAGCTGAAAGGGTTACAAAGATGTGTGACTGCTACTAGACATTTTTTTTTAAAAGAAGAAAGAACTGACCCGAACGTTATACAATAATACTTTGTTAGTATTGGACAATAATTACTTTTTAAAATAATTAATTATATAATAACTCTTTGTATCGTCTCAGTTCCCAGGTTATGTTACGTACGTAGATTTGGATTGGAATTACTCTGCAGAACCTGATGAAAAATGTGACAAGTGCCATCAGGCTTCCGGGCTGTTAGTGCCTAAAGCTTTAGGAGGTGCTAGTGTCAATAGCTACAGCATGGTTTACAATCGAGGAAATCCGTCAAACTACGATAAGTGGTCAAAAACCATCAAAGATAATTCTTACAGTTGGGAAAACATGCAGAAGTACTTTAAAAAAGGCGAGAGTCTCCGTGATCCTGATATTTTAAATTCTCCATACAAGAAGTATCATGGTACAAATGGCACAATGAATGTTACCAGAGATACAAACGAAGATTGCGATGAGTACATTAAAGGTTTTAAGAAAGCTGGACAACCTGCTCCTTTGGATAATATTGGTAACGCAAGTTTAGGCTATTCACGTGGTTTGTACTTTATTTACGATGGCATTCGAAATGATGCTGCTTATGCGTATATGAATCCAATAAAAGATAATCCTAAAATTCACGTATCTCTACACAGTTTGGTAACTAAAGTTTTGTTCGACGACAAAAAAAATGCTGTTGGAGTTGAGTTTATAAAATGTGGCAAAAAAATAATTGTGAAAGCCAAAAAAGAAGTTATTGTAAGTGCTGGCCCATTCAAGGGGCCACAGTTACTGTTGCTATCAGGCATTGGCCCCGAAAAAGAATTAAAGAAATGGAATATAAAATCTGTGTCCAATTTACCAGTAGGACAAAATCTGCAGAATGTTGAAAGTGTTTTGTTAACTTTTAAAACAAACAAAAAAAGGGAGTCCCTTCAATTAGACCCGAAAAAGTTTTTAGGACCTTTAGTAATAGGTTATGCTACTGCTAATGAATCATCCAAATATCCCGATTATCAAACTTTGAATTTTATTAAACGTGATACTCGCTATTTTCTATCATTCTGTGGTTACACGTTGACTTTGAAAAACAAAATATGCGATGAACTATATCGGAAAGCTGCAAATACTCAATTATTGACGACTCTATTAATTGATTTTGGTATCAAAGCCCAGGGAGAAATAACACTAAAGAGCTCAAATCCCAATGATGCGCCTAAGATAAAATTAGCTCACTATTCAAGTGATGAAGATTTAGATTCGTTAGTTAAGAAAATCAAACATTTTATGAAGGTCGTGTCGAGTCCTTATTTTAAAGATATGGGTTTGGAGTTGATGGATCCTGTATCTAAATGTGGTCAACTTGAGAAAGGTTCTAATGAATACTGGAAATGCTATGCTCTATGTATGTCTGCTGACACTGGGTATTACGTTGGGGCCAATTCAATGGGATCTGTGGTTGACAACAAGTTCAGTGTCAAAGGGACTAAAAAGCTTCGTGTAGTAGGTGCTGCTGTTATACCTAACATCATTAGTGGGTTTACTCAAGCTACAATGGTAGCTGTCGCTGAAAAGGCTGCTGAAATCATTATAGCGGATGGGAAGTAGGTGCCTTCAGTGGGTGCGAAAATTGTGTCACTTGCTAATATTGAAATATAATACCTATTTTCAAATTTATTATGGTAGATGTTTTATTTCTCATATGTCTTACAGCAATATTTGATTGTAACACAGTTCTTCGCCAATCAATACTAGTTGAAAGAATCACCTACAGAAACGATTTACTCATGAGCGTTTTGTTGTTTCTGCTTCAACTACGGACGATTTAGCCGACACAACTGTCCTAACACTAACACTGAGTAAATGTTTAATACTCACACTAAGTGTCAAACGTGTAATAATCAAATTCAGCTTAATGTAATCTTTATTTTAAATGTACATTAAAATAACATTTTGATCCCATCAAAAAAATAAAAAATAGAGTGTGACTTTAACGGTAGGTTTATTGTTTTTTTTTAATAACCTATGTTGCTCATCATTATTAAGGTTGATGACCTACTCCATTCGACTAAATTCTGAAAAAACATTCAGAATTTAGATGAATCCAAGATCCAGAATTTAGACGAATGGCCGGACCCAGTGAGTATGGGCGTGCCATAAGGGTTACACAATTTTGAGTCCTTTATTATTTTTAGTGTATGTCCAATAACAATTCATTTGATTGATTGAATGATTGATTAAATAAAAAAACAATCGTAAAAGCGAATAGTCTGAAGAAGTAAATAGGTCATTCGCATTAGTTCTTGAATGGTTTACATCAAAAAACTTACTCTTAAGTTCTAAAAAAATGTAAGGAATATCAGTGTTCGCTTTAATATAATCGACTTAAAAGCTAATCGATTATGGCGCTTCGTTTCTGAACGTCACTATCAGTGTGTCGCTTCACTAATCATAGCTGTCACTTCGCTTCCCTTTTTGGTTCCGGTCAGGTTTTGAAGGTCAAAGAAACCTGTCCGGTAGAACTTGTTATAAAGTTTGTTGTAATTGTTGAAAACTGCCGATTAAATGGGCATTTGGACTGTTTGTGTTTTTGATTCATGAATGTTGCGTATTTTGGTATATTTGGACTTAACTTTGGAGTTCACTCACATGGTGAACTGTTAATTGTGAAATAGACTAATAATTTATGCATATAAGTGAACTAAACGTGAATAAACATTGGTGATCCACTATGATTGAGTGATTTGTACGTGAAACCAGCACTCCACACCAAGGTCAAGGGAATGGGATTATTTCTCACTTCTCTCTTGAGGCCTCTAGGGTTATGTAGAATAATTGCTATAGCCGCGGTGTCATAGAAGCCGTCGACGGGCTGGGGTAAGTGGTTTGACCGTAGTTTTAGTTTAGTATATAAGTATTTCATTATAGCTTTGAAACAGAGCTGGTCGGCAAACCTTGTAGCTGACATTGTAGTAGCATAAGCGTGGTTTGAGCTATTGATTTATATACACTTGTACAAAGTTATATTTTTCTTGTAAGAAAATATAACCTCAAACCTGGTCGTACATGGTACTTTTGAAACTAAGTTTAGTTAATTTTGTTGAATTTTGTTATTGAATTTGTATTTGGAAGCTGTGTTGTAGCTGGTAAAAGGTGTCCCAGCTTAGCTAAGTTTATTTTTGTGACACTTATCTTTCAGTCTACTATAAGGGACCATTATTCATCGCTAGCTTGCATCAAAATGATAAAGACAAATTTTTACTACTACATGCACTGTCGCAAAAATAAACTATGTCGCTCTCGATATTGCGTTTATTTAATTAGACTTTTCTACTGTAATATCACAAGACGATCCTAATATTGCTACAGATATTCTCATTGGTTTATTAAATAAGACAATTACAAATAACACTGTAATAACCAAACTACCAGGGAAAAGAATCCTTAAGCCTTAGATTACCCCAGGGCTATTAAGATGCATACAGAATAGAGACTCAATACACAAAAAGACGAAATTGTCACCCTTTAATGAAACAATCGCATTATTTTATATACGTTATAGAAACTCTTGTAACAAAATATTAAAAAAAGCAAAAAGACAACATAATTCCGACCAAATAAATAGAGCAGGACGTAATACAAAAGCACTCTGGGACGCCATCGAAACCATAACCAACACATCCAAACCCAGACACACGTCCTCTAAACTTTTATCTGTCTCACATTCTCAAATTCATTCCTGTAATACTGTTATTAAATTATTCGTCAATATCGGAGAAGAGCTCGCAGGTCACTAAAATCACCAGTACTAACGTATCACAATCGTCATATACAACAGGTACACGTTGCGTCTTGTCCTCGTTCGTTCTGGAAAGGACTTATGATGATGAAATCCTATCAACTATTAACTCCTTAAGATCAAGTGCAACAGCAGGGTGGGATGGAATATCCACAACAATACTGCTGAGGTATACTATTCTATTCTGGCCCCTATCTTATGCCATGTATTTAATTTGTCATTAAAAATTTCCATCTTTCCAAATGCATTCAAAAAGGCGATTCTTATTCATCTCATTTTAAGTAAGGGTGACGGTGGACATCTAATTACGAGCTATAGGCCAATAACAGTCTTGAGTTCCCTCTCAAAAGTATTTGAACGTATTATAAATAAAAGACTAAGAAACTATTTAGAACATTATTTTCTCATATCACACCAGCAATTAGGCTTTCGTAAAAATAAATCTTCATCTGATGCCGTTCAGAAACTAACAACCTTTATCGTTACCAAAACCACAACAAAAAAGTACTTACAATATTTCTGGATCTTGCAAAAGCCTTTGACAGCGTTCCTATTCCTGCACTTTTGCTAAAACTAGAAAACATCGGTGTCAGAGGCCCACAACTCCAGTTGTTTAAAAGTCATCTCACAGATAAAACTCAGATGGTCAGAATAGACAACTACACTAGTGAAAAGCTTCTTATTCAATACGGGTGTACCGCCGGGTAATGCCCTTAGACCAACATTATTTATTGTGTTTATAAATGACCTTTGCACCCTCGCGATAACCATTTTTGCAAATTCTACAACACTTCTGCCTTAATTGGCTTTTATCTCACAAAATGACCCTCAAAATAGCCAAAACTAAGTTTATATATTCAATTAGCTCAGTCATTTAACTAAAAACATCCATTACTCTAAGAGCCCACACATGTTCCATCATTGCACAAAATTGCCAATGTCTGCATATAAACTCTGTTGATAATATTAAATACCTAGAAGTGCTGTTAGACAAAACCCTGAACTATTTCGATATATTCGATGCATTCACATGCCGAGTGCGTAAGTTGATATACGTTCTCAAAACACTTAGTTAAGTTGCTATCCAAACAGTAATACGAAATGTCTATTGCGCACTGTGCCAGTCCATGATATCGTCCTGCATCTCCTGTTGGGGTGGTGCTTCTAAAACCATTCTGACGTACCTTCTAGAAATCGCTCATAGAGCTTTACTATAAACTGCAACCTTACGACCAATTTTATTCTCTACCTCTGAGTTATATAAAAACTATAATGTTCTAAACATAAGACAGCTCTTCATTCTACATTTCATTATTTCACAACTCTTATAACCACCTTGTACCAAAATTAATAAACGTCGTAAAGATAAAATTTGTATTATTCCTGCGGTCAAATATTCCTTCACCAAAAGATTTTTCTATTACCTCGGTCCATTTCTTTACAATCTTATTATTTTTTATTGATTTATTGATTGTAAAAGAATGGTTCGCTCTTTTCTTCAATATAAATGTTATGACGAAACGGAATCATATTTCCGTCCATTGATGTAATGAGTGTGATTGAAAAATGATAATTACATACGTATGGTCAAACATTTATAGATAGTAAAACCATCACATCGGACATAGAAGTAGGCACTGCTTTTGAAAAATTCTTTACTGACATTCCAGTCTCTACTACAAAGTCATTGAATTCCTCACCTATTGCAGCTGAGTCTTTCTTGATTAAAAATGTAAATAAATGTGACATCACTTTTCAATTTGATTATGTGACACATATAGATGTCATAAAAGCTTTTAATTGTATTATTTTTAAGAAGACTGCCGACCTCTGGAGTTTCTCAGTAATTGTGATTACTAAGTCTATAATTTCTTTTACTGCGCAGGACTTGGCTTTTATATTTAATAAGTGTACAGATTGTGGTGTATTTCCTGATTTAATGAAATATAGTAAAGTAATACCATTGTACAAATCAGGTAGTACGTCTGACCCATATCAGTACTATCAACATTTAGTAAAATCTTTGAAAAAATAATATTTAATCAGATGCAGAACTTCTTTTGCAAAAATAAATGATTACACCTTAAACAATTTGGTTTTACTTGGGGTCGCTCTACAACCAATGCTGGTGTGGAGCTTATAAAACATTTCTTTGACGCCTGGGAGGAATTGCAGGATGTTTTAGGCGTCTTCTGTGATATATCTTCTGCATGAAACATTAATCAGGAAATTGCAACATTATGGTATTATAAACACAGCTCTGAATCTTCTTACGTCCTATCTGAGTAACAGGATTCAGAAAGTTGATGTTAATGGTAAATCGTCAAAATGGGAGTCCCACAAGGTTCTATTCTCGTTACTCACAAGTCCCACAAGGTTCTACACTAGTTATTGTTATTAATTTACATAAACGACTTACTATGTTTAGAAAATAATAAACATGAGATAGTCCTGTTTGCAGATGACACATCACTCTTATTTAGATTAAAACGTCAGCAAAATGACATTGAAGATGTAAATATAGCCATCTCAAAAGTGGTTAACTGGTTTGATGTTAATAATTTACTCTTAAACGAGGGCAAGACTAAATGTATTCGATTTATAACACCTGGCGTAAAACCAGTAAAAACCACTAGAAAAATAAAAGAAGAAGAGTTGAACCTTGTAGAGACCACAAAGTTTTTAGAATGAAAGAAAGAAAAGAAAGAAAATATTTTTTTTATTTGTCACATTACACAGAACAACAAATAAACAAAATAGAATATAGGGATTTTGTGCCGGACAAATAGGACCTACTCTAATAGGAATTATTCTAGATCCTAAGCTTCAGTGGGACCCACATATAAGTGAATTGTCTAATAGACTCAGTTCTGCAGCGTACGCAGTTTGAAAAATTCGTCAGCTAACAGACGTTGAAACAGCGCGGCTAGTTCATTTTAGTTATTTTCATAGTGTAATGTCGTATGGTATTCTACTGTGGGGGAAGGCTGCCGACATTCAAACCATTTTCGTTCTGCAGAAGAGGGCTATTCGATCAATTTACGATCTTAGTAATAGATACTCACTTAAAGAAAAAAATAAGGAAATCAATATAGCCTATCTAGGAAGACAGTTTCGTACCCTTCTAAACGTACCTAGTATTATAATTATAATTCTGTAATAAAACGGAAATAAAGATTAATCTTACTAAATGGTTATATTTATTATGTCATAGTTTATATGGTAAAATGAATGTCACTAGAGACACTAATGATATGTACGATGAACACATAGAGAGTTTTAAGAAAGCTGGTCTATCGGCTTTTTTAAAAAATATTGGTAACGCAAGTCTAGGCTATTCACGCGGTTTGTACTTTTTTACGATGACATCAGAAATGATGCAGATGTGCGTATATGCATTCAATAAAAGATAATCCTAAAATTAAAATATCTATACATAGCTTGGCAACTAAAATTTATATATATTTATTATTCGAGGATAAAAAAACTCTGTGTCGAATTTATTAAAAATGGCAAAAAATAAATAGTGAAAGCCAAAAAAGAAGTTATTGTAAGTGCTGGCGCATTCTAGTCACCACATCTATTGATGATCAGGCATTGGCCCCGAAAAAGAATTAAAGAAATGGAATTTAAATTGTGTGTCCAATGTACCAGCAGGACAAAACTCTAACTCTTAGAACAAAAAAATAATATGCGCCACAAGATAAGTAGAATTACCGGTTTGTTATCTCTGGATAAATTAAAGCACTCTGAAATAACTTCGTCTGAAATAACGTTATGTCAACAAAAATCTTATGCAGATTTGTATGATTCTTTTCTTCATAATGATAGTGTTGAATGTAACCCGCAGTTATCATAGTATATATTACATATTCGTTCATGAAGGAGAACAGTGAGGGACACTATGCGTAACATTTAATGGGATAATTTCTATATTGACAGAAGAGACAAGAGAGCGGAGTTTGCGACTTCGTAAATCATCCTTCATCAGACAGGTATTAAAATCTCTAAGGATAATAATGTAATTACATAGCGAGGAGAGATATTCAAGCTTGATTTCGAGAGAGGAAAAATAGTCAATGTGACTAGTTAGGGCTATAAAACACACCAAGCAAAACTTTTGAAAGTTTTAAATCAATTTTAATAAACAGGTGCTTAGCTGATTTTGAGTATCCATTCGAAGATTGATCGACATGTTTACAAGATCAATTGATCACCAAGGAGTATTGAGTCATCCTCACTAAATGCACTGGCGAAACTTTCATCACCTGAAGAAGAAGAACAACAAGATGTGAAACTACCCTATTAGAAATGGAAGTATAAAATAAAATATAAAAGGGTAAAAATCACACAAATTGAATAATTTCATATGTAACTTTTCTTTATGTAACTGGGTCATTCCATTTCATTCCAGGGTCCTTGTTCACGTTCTTTTTTTCCGTTTTAATTAAAATTTAAAATATAAAATAATATCAATATATATAGCTAAATATAAATATGTTAAATTTGTGCGTGTGTGTTTAAATACTAGTAAATATCTATTAATTCTAAAATTAAAGCGTTTTAATTCTCTATGCACTCGCAAGTTATACACAAACATAATTACACCAATTGGATGAAAAGTCTGAGAGTCAAAATTTTGAACTGACAATAAATATTGTTTCCAAACGAAGAAATACATAACGTCGAGTGATAGCAAAATGTCAAAACAGGCAAAGCAAAATTAAAGGAAGGTTAATCCACAAATCAAATAAGATATTACATAAACAAAGTTGCAAACTTATAAAAAGAAATAATAGTAATAATAATGTATTCTTCATTTCACTGGTTGGAGGTTTCACGAGGATGCGTTAGTGTACTCGAGGCTTTGTCTGACGGATCCGTCACCGGGTATTTGAGCAGAAGTTTTTGAATCTCACCTGCAGTCATTGAGGTATTAAGGTACTACGTACTAGAGAAGTCACCACGCATCACAACTGTGTTCCGTTCAATTGCGGCCATCCGGCCGCACTTTACTCAATTGCTTGCCAGACCTTAGCGCCTTCGGTCGTTCTATGTTTTTTAAACGAAAAATGTTCAACCGCATTAAACATGCCATCGTGTATTTTACAATATTGCACTAACAATTCAATCAATACGGCGAAGTGCAAAAAAATAACTTTCCATCGGTAAGTAACTTTATAATCATTTTAAAATTGAATTCGATCAAAATATTTTTGGTGTACACCCTATTACGTCATTTTTCATATACTAAAAAAGTAAAAGATGTGACAATGTGTGCAACAAGTGTAGGTAGAATAAGCTGACGTTTCTTTTTAAAGCGAAAAATAATAATCTAACACATTTATTTAAAAAATAACTGACTGTGGTTATTCAATGAAAAATGATTAAAAATGAAAAATGAAAAATAATTATTGCATTATGGTAAGACATAATTTGTAATATTCTCCTTTTTTAAGATTTCCACGTTTGAGCCGTTAAGATAGGAAAAAATTGATAAAATTTGCCCAAAACGACCGCACTCAAGAGACCTGGTTACCATTCAATCATGCATATGTATGTTCGTTGCATTTTCGTGAAGAGGATAAATATATCACAAAAGCGGAAAGGAGTTTTCTGAAGAAGTCTGCTGTACCTTGTATAGATATAAGTAACAATAATGGAAATAACGCAACAGTTTTATTTCCCTTATTAATACTTACATCGTACGTCTTGAAACATATATTTCTTTCATCACTAACATTATGTTGTTTTTTTTAGTTAAGGGTGTGTCATACTTTGACACAAAAAAACATGACTGTGCAGTTTAGTGATTGAAGAAGGAGGAAATGTAGTTTGTTTTAATATATTTAAATAATCAAAATATACCAGAGGTCTTTGATTAGGTGTATGCACCTTGGCTACCCTCAAAAATAAAAGTAATTTAATAATTTTTTATAAGTGTATTGATCAGGTTCTTTACTCTTTGTCGTTCTTCGAGAAAACTGTTTCGCAGCATGTCATTGTCAGGGTTTTCATTGCTTTGTTGCCATAAACTATTTCGAGTGTTAATTGAGTTGATTATCTTTTGATTAATCCACTCTTTTCGGGCCCACCCCGAAAAGAGTGGATTAATCAAAAGAGAGTTGGATTTTTAGAATGTTATCTTGTCTATTTTGTTCTTCTGTATTTGATCTGATATAACCGTTTCTAAATAGTTGTAGTTATAGTGTTCGTTGATGTAGGTAGCGTCTGATGCATATTTGTACAACTTTTCGTAATCGATCGCCTTGTAAGGAAATCCATATAATGACTGTTGCATGTCAGTATATCTATAAACCTCATAAATGTTCACAAAAATATTGATAGTTTCTGTAAGAAATGTGATATACATAATATTAACACGCGGAACAAACATAAACTTGTTGTACCAGCGTCAAGGTTACAAAAAGTAAACAAATCATTTCGGGGCCAATGTATACGTTTCTACAATAAAATCCCTAGCGATATTCAAAAATTAAGTCGTAATAAATATAGGTGTACCATTAAGAAAAAGTTGTGTGTGAAAAGTTACTATTCAGTAATTGATTATATGAAGACAAAACTGCTTTCCCTCACAGGCTATTCAAATGTACTTTTAGATTATATGTATATAATTTATATATATATATATATATATATATATAAAGTTTAAAAACAATGTTGGTAATTAATTAAAACTAAAAACGAACACTAAATAAGACTAAAATATATCTAAAAAATTGGGGCCCCTGGGCATGGTTCCACAGATGCTGGCAGCATTTCCTCGCTGTATAGCAATGCTGATGCGTTGCGCGAGGAAGCTGCCAGCTCTACGGTCACCAGTGGAGTCGACCAATTTTTTGGAAATTTCTTTAAAGAATTTGTTCGCGCTGGGACCCCATGGGTCAAGGGTCTCGACGCCAAATGGTACAAATATATATTCGCTGCCAAGACCCCTGTATTTAACAATTTTCAAATTTTCGGCCGCTTTAGCTGCCGCCCCAGCTTGAACGCTGGTTCCGTGGAGGTGGGAAGGAGCAAGTGTGTCTACACACGTGGCGTCCCACACAAGCACCCTTCCCATACTCCAAGGAATCAGTGACATCCCATCAGGTCTCTTGCCATCGTCCCTGGCTAAGCCGGTAGGTTCCAGCACAGCTGGTATGTTTACAGAAGCAAGAGACCGACGGATTATATCATTCAGGGCGGCGTGCCTAGAAAAGCGGCCGGCACTCTTTTGGCAAGAAAGGAAAGTAAATATATATATATATATATATATATATATATATATATATATATATATATATATATATAATATAGATTTACTTTGTTATGTCATAATTTTATAAATTTTTTAAGTATGTATTAATTTGACGTTTTCAAATAATCATTAACCTGATTTTACAAAATAAAGATATTTGAGTTTGAGAGTTTGAATGCATTTTCCTAATGGTTTGCTGTGTACATTTGCCAACTTCTAAGAAATTTATTTATAAAATCTGCTTGTGATCGGATAGACATGATTCGATAATAAATATACTACAACTATGTTTTTTTACATTTGTATGTACGTGGTCCAGTATTGTGTTCGATGTTCTCGTTTCATAGGTGCTGTGCAGTTTGCCGATTTTATTTGGCACTAGCTGTGCCCGCGACTTTGTTTGCGTAAAAGTCGGATCTAAATTAAGGTAGTTTATGTTACGAAATAACTTCTGTGTACAACAGTGTGTTGGAAACAATCATGTCAAGTGAACCGCGATATGATTCAGCAGCAGATAATCGTCATACCCTCTTCTATTGATATTGGCTTCAACATCCAAAAGCTTTGTGAAAATAAATAAGTAAGTACCAAATGCAAAGTCTTTAGGCATTCGTTTACTGTGTTTTAGAAAGTTTCTTAGTTTGGTGTGTGGCTTAAGAAGTGGGTTTTCTATTGTTTTTGTTTCATACTTACAACGTTATACCTACTTAATACCTAATAATTTTCAATAGAATTTGTACGAAAATTTTGTTATTTCTCATTTGATCAGATGTTTATCGTAAACTTGTAAAGCCTAAGTACGTAACTGTGATAGTTTTCCTTATAATTTTACTATATTTATTACTACCGTTTTTTTTTTCACATACCCAACATCAACCATTGTGCTGGCAGGGGGACACTTGCCTCTAACAAAAATGTTCACTATAAATCTCAATATTTCACAAAGTGATCCTTAAATCTAAAAATAGTCTTCACAAACCCTAAACACTTTTTAAAAGACTTATCTAATTATACCCCACACGATGGGGTAGGTGAGAAAAAAAATCACAAGATTTGAATCTTTCACTTTAACGGCGTAAGTAATATTCATGCGAAATTGTAGCCTTCTAGTACTAATAGTCTCTGAGCTAAGCTGCGGACGGACGGACATATGGGAACTATAAGGGTTCCGTTGTGCCATTTAGGTTAAAAATGGGGAGTACTTCATGTAGTGTTACAACGCAATATTCAGGTTTTTCCTTTATCTGAAAATATAAACAACTGAAAATACTTATGAAACAGCTGTAACACTTTAGTAAATAAACACAGAGCGTGTCATGTGTACCATGCCCGCGAATATGGCAGCGTAAGAGATATATGTACATACTAATCTATGGGGAGCATCCAAATAGGTCAAACATTAGCTATGTTTTTAATCTTTTTTTTTTAAATAATTTGTACTCTGCGGAGTGTTTATAAATGTTTTCTTACGTTACAATGATGCAAGTAATAAAAAAAAGACATGCACTCGCCCCCTCCCTCAGACTCATGAGTTTTCAAGCCTTCGCCATACATTTGGTCCGCGTTGACAGACAATAACCCCCCACCCCCGTCCTCCCGTCGCCCGAACTACTCACACTTGGCTGATGTTGAATCATTTATTATCGTTGACTTTATAAACACTTGATCCCCAACCATAACCCCAGAGCATGACCCTCAATGCACCTGTGTGATGCGTGGTCAAACAAACGGACAGACAAACAAACATTTCTAAAAATTATGGCAATGTGTTTCTTTTAAATACTATTTTTAAACTTCTTTTACTAAGTATAAAACATTATTGAAAACAACGCCATCTACTTTCAAACCAGTGTAGTTCCTTCTAATACTTAATGTTTTTTTAAATAACATATGCAAGATGGTTTTAGTACATTAAAACCATAATTAAATGTTGCCACTCAGCAAGAAATAATATGCTAATATATATAAAATAAATGTTTTCACAAATAAGGAATTATTTGATCATGGTGAAAAATTTAATTTCATAGATCTACATGTTTTTTTTTACGTATGTGATGTCTTTTTTTTAGCAACGAACACATAAATTCTAGAAAATGTCGAATACTTTTTAACTGTAATGTAATATTGTTTTTAATTTCTACTACGATTAATTCATCACTCTCAGCAGTGCATGCAATACCTATAGATATTTTACCTATGTGCATATTTAACTTGATTTTATGATAAAAAATGATAACCAATGTAAATAAGTTACCTACGGTCGAAAAAATAACTATAACATTGAGAAAAATGTTAAAAAAGAAAAAAAGTATTTTTTTTAAAAATCCAAAAAGAACATATTCAGACATCAGATCCGAGCCTGGAAACTCGCCGTCAAAGACCGCTAGCATAGCTTCGAGGCTATTTTGTTGGCTACTTCGCACATCAAAATAACAGTTCTTATGAAACTTGAAAATAGTGTGTTTAGCTCCTTATAGTTTTAGCGTGAAGTTATGTATTCCATGGGTTACAATTGTAGATAATGTCTAAATGTGGAAAATATTGTGATAATGCATTATGGTTTGATAAAAAATACGTTGCTGCTCATTCCCCATAAACGTTAGCGTAATGATTCATAATAATGTGTAAATAATGACCTATAGTATTTACTGTATAACTGCAAATTTTCATAAAGATCCGTCAAGTAGTTACTGTTTTATAACGAAAAATAGCTACAGACATTATCCCTTACTGCTTAGCTCCTATAAGAAAAAGCGTGATAATTTATAGAGTAAATGCTAATCCGCAACTATGAAATTGCACGTGCAAAATGTCAACCGAATCTGTTTAGTAGTTTTTGCGTGATGCGTGTTCAAACAAACAGATGGACAGACACACAGACATTTCTAAAAATGCAGCAATATGTTTAAATACTGTTTTCGAACATGTTGCAATATTTTTTTACTAAGTTCGGCCATGTCAAAAGTCAAAGTCAAAAATACTTTCATTTAGGTTACAAATGCAATGCATATGAACGTCAGACAAAATTTGGAATAAAATGATTCTACATTTAATGCCAAGTTCGCAAGAGTTAAGCCGTGAGAAAAGAACTTAGCAATAAAAACCCATGCCCACTTTTTTTTAAATGCCAGTTTTTACAATATATTTGTATATATACAATTTTATTATATATCTATCTATAGATAGGTAAATACACCCAGACACGCACACACCCCATAAAGTTTTATTCTGGGTTTGGTGACGTGGCGACTCGCCTGCTTTAGTAGGAATAAGGCACGAAATTAGCAAAACAGTTTAATTTCCGTCTACATTTAACCTGCTATAAGAGTTCATAGTACGGGCCTTGGTTTAGCAAAATACGGATATCCCCTTTTTGATTTAAATGTTTGGTATAACGTTTTGTCACATTATGTTAAATTATATTACCTATACTTACTTATTTTTTATTTTAACTTGATATCTTTTTATACTACAATTGGTTGTATTGAAATATGAGTTACAATTTTTAAAATACAAGGACGGACTTTGTTTCACTTATTTATCTACCAAACTACCTTACAGTAATTTTGACAAAAATATTTAAGTTTAATAGCAACTTATCAGCAAATTTGGTATTGAAAATGTCTCTGAACTTCATTCTTACTATAATTAATTAGCTAATCATTTAAATTAGCAGCTTATCCTAAGTATAAATGATCTCAGTTTTCGAAAGGAAAATAATCATATTATGGACGACCTGGTAAGTAGACAAGTTATATAAATATGTTGCTAGATTTGACTGCATTATTACAAACTCTGCAACATGTCGTCTTGCAATCGGGATGGGGTTAAATGGGAAAAGCCAAGACTCGCCGTCTTATTCTGACCAGTTCATTTTAATTTTGCTTAAATTTTTCACAGGGTTTGTATAGGTAAAATTAATTTGATGAACTATACACAAATATATAGATTTCCTTTGTTGTCCCGTAAATCTGTAAAAATCTGGAACCACTATACAACACAGATCAAATTGTACAATTGATCAAATCACTCTCACAATCCGCGAACATAGTCCAAATATTTGCGACTTGTAAAAATGATCTTCCGTTAAACATTAACTTGAATTTTTAATGAACCAGCATCGCGATGGATACAAGTGCGGCTATATCCAATATCAAGACAATACAAGCAGCACTGAGTGTGATTTCAGTGCTTAAGCTCAACGCGCCGGTATTTCCACGAGATTTCAAGGCTTGTAGTAAGTAAACATAACGGTAGTAAAGCTTTGCATTCACATGAAAATAAGACTATTGTGCTTTAATATCTTTTTATAAGTTATTTACTATCTTTTAAACTGGTGCATATTTTTGATTGAGGATTTTCATCTCATTATATACATTAGACATCGCGTTACGATCTTTAAGAGAGGAACAATGTTTTTGTTACCCTCGACGCAAAAGGAGAGATAAGGTTAACGTCTGGATTTGGATGTGTAAAAATAATTTAATCGGTCTGGTTTTTAGCTTTAATTTTTTGCTTGATGTAAACCCGGACAGCAGTTTTGAAGATATTCTTTTCTTTTTTTACTTAAAGATAACTGGCAATGTGGGATTGAGTTCCATTTTACTAGCAATCCTGTTAACCCCTCCAGCTAAGCTCAATGGCTTGTGTTAGGAGTGGGTTCACGTCGGTAGTATAATGGGTAAAATTCGAACCCGCGACCTCACGATTGCGAGACTGATGCCTTAGCCATTCGGCTACCGCCGCTAGATAGTAGTTCTGTAGTATTGACTCACGTTTTAGCGTTTTTTTATGTATAACTAGCTGTGCCCGCGACTTCGTTCGCGTGGAAGTTGGGTTTATGTTATGGTAGTTTATATTACAATTTAACTTCTGTGTAAAACATATTGGAAACATGCTCCACAATGCTGTCTGGCATCTATGGATATTAGGGCCTAGCTTTAATCAGGGCCCGACCTATGGCAGGGCAAGCCTAGCAAATGCCCAGTGCAGCAAAATGAAGACCGATAAAGTTTATGGCGCCAGACCATTAGAAGACAAAATATAAAAATTCCTTTGCTTTCAGCACCTCGACAAAAAAGTATTTCACCAAAATGATTTTCATCACATCAAATATTATTAATATTGAAAAATTCCCCCCCTCCCCCGTCACGCGAGAACTTGGGTGGTTTCGGGTTAAATGCAGCCCGAAACCGCCCAAGTACTCGAGCGAAATTTTGTGTTATGGAGCTTCGATTCTGACTCCGAAAGGTCAAAAATTCCGATTGATTTTAAACCTTCGACTCAAACTTCGGCTCCGACACTTTTAAATCAGACGTTTTAATCGAAGGTACCTAGCCGCTCGTTCCTTCAAAATAATTTAAACATAGGGAATAGGGCATGATAGAAAAAACTCTCACAGATTTCCTATGATCGCGGGTTTTGTCCTGCCCTAGCGATCTTTTCCGAGTCTAAAGTACATACACTTTGTGTCCGTGTTGTAAAGTCCCTCGCGAAATAGGGCTAGTTATGTTTTTAAAAAATATCCTGTTTTTAAAACATTGTATTCCCGCGGAACTGTGATGTGTTCAAACAAACAGACAACATTCAAACGTTTTTAAAAGATCTACTCAGATATCGTTTTTGTGTTTAAATACTTTTCTAAACTTATTTCAATTTTTTTTTTCACTCACTTTAGAAGATTTTAATACTTTTTATAATGTCTACTTTGGTGAATTAAAAAATAGATGTGTCAACCTGTCGCAAATTAAGATCATCATAAGTATATTCATATCCCTCTACGTAAGATATTTTCAGATTTTTTTTTAAATCAATTTTCCTGTTATTTTTCAATTTGTATTTAAACGCCATCTATTTTCAAAACGGGATTAGTTGCTTTTAATACTTGATGATTTTATATTAAATGAAACTAAAATTTTCATGCATGTTAAACGTAGGTAAGCAAGGTATTTAACCTTAAATTATTCACGTGATTAAGACCCGTAATATATATATTTTCATAATGTGTACAAATCGCGAAAGTTTATCAACATTTGTAGGTAAGCAATTTGGCACTCAGAAGAAATCGAATCACAGATGGCGCCACGTGTTTTATTTTGATATAACATTTATAAATTCTAGAAAATATCAAGTAGTTATTGTTTATTTGTAATGTAATATTGTTTTTCAATTCTACATTCATAACATAATCACGATTCATGCAAGACAATGATAAAGGTGCTATTGAAAGTGATTGATTAATATGAAAATTTGTTAAACAAAGTAAGCATGTTAAAGTCGAAAATAAAAGCTTGTGTAATAAGTATACATTTGGAAATATACTTAAAAAAAGAATAAAAATAAATTTTTAAATAACACAAAAAGAGACTCGCACACTTGGGATTCGATCCTCTGATCACACTTCTCACTTGTTCAATACCGCCACTTGTGCCATTATACCACCTCAACCGATATTAAAGCTGTTAAAATAGCTGATCTTAAGAAAATTGAAAATGTTGTGTTTAGCTCCTTATAGTTTTAGCGTGAAGTTACTGTTTCCATGGGTTACAATTGTAAATAATGTCTTATTGTGGAAAAATTTGTGAAAAACCATAATGGTTCGACCAAACATACGTTGCTGCTCGCTCCCCATAGACGATAGCGTAATGATTCATAGTGTAAGTAATCACCTATAGTATTTACAATAAAACTACAAATTTTCATGAAGATCCGTCAAGTAATTGTTTTATGACGATAAATAGCTACAGACATTATCCGTTATTGCTTAGCTCCTATGGGAAATAGCGTGATAAATTATAGCCTATATGTTAATTCAGACTTATTAGAATACACATAGAAAATTTCAACCGAATCTGTCCGGTAGTTTTTGCGTGGTGCGTGTTCAAACAAACAGACAGACAGACAGACATTTCTAAAAATGCATCAAAGTGTTTGAATACTCTTTTCGAACATTTCCTAAGTTCGGCCATGTACAGACACGAGAAATTTACAGTTTTATTGACTCACGTTTTAGCGTTTTTTTATGTATAATGTTAAGTAACATTATCTTATTATTGTTGCGTCCATTTTTTAAAATTAAATAGTAGTTGCTATGAAAAATACGATCCCTAGTAAATAATGGTACTCATAATTTAAATCGTATAACCACAAGGAAGTATGACCACATTTCAAAGTATCGTTCTCAGCTTACCTAACTGGCTTCCTATGTAGCAGCGTCGTAGTTTGCATGCTATTACGTCGCTGTGTTCAATTATTTATTCTCCTCATGCTCCTGTTTATCTAACACCTAACTTTCAATTTTTCAGCTCTAGCCATGACCGAAATCTATGCTCCTCTAATTATCTGTTGCTTCTCTGTCCTGTTTATAGCTCTGTCCTGTTCATAGCTCTAAGTCTTGTACTCTCTTTTGCAATAAGTTTAAATAAATAAAATATATAAATAAATTTAATAACTTTGGCAGGAACTCTTGGTGGCCTATATTTTTTGTGTAAGTTAAGGGTATTAAAGGCACAATATTTAAAAAAAAATTAGTACCACCACACTGTATAAAATGTTACAAACCGTTCGGTTTTGAATAAGTAAATAGCTGCGTTAGACAATCACAATCAATTTTTATTCACCTGTTATCGGTATTAATTGTAATTCTTCATTGCACAGATGGAAGTTCCTTTGACTATGTCATTGCGGGAGGTGGTATCGGCGGCAGTGTAGTCACAGGTAGACTGGTAGAGGCTGGCTACTCCGTGCTACTACTTGAAGCTGGAGGTCTTGCTAATGTGGAGTCGACTGTAAGTTTGAATAATTAATGATGTCGATTACGGCGGCTATTCTCATTTGAGACTAGTCAACTACGGCTGGGTATTTTAATGCACAAGTGTATACACAGACACAAGTGCACTCTCTATTCCCGTACTCTCATAGTCGATAGGGTGGAAATCCGACTCGGCCGGAGAGAGATTGGGCGCAGGACCGATGTTTTATTGTACTCTCCGAGGCACAGAGAAGTCAGCAATGGTAACGTTGCTTTACCTCGCAGACATCTTAATTAGCTCGGTCACCACTGAGTCGGGAACCCTCTTGGCTAAATTATATTTACATGATCAAAAGCAGGTGTAGTTTTATTGCGATTGCTTACCACATTATTTGCGGACATGGTCATTAATAATATAATTACTTTTGCAGTGAAATTACGCATAATTGAATTGTTGGTAGATTACTTGGTTAAGACATCCGATAGTATAGTCATGGGCTGAAATCCCACACAGTACACTGCCGACGGAGGTCAACCCGCAAGCGAATTATCTTAGCTGAACGAGTTTTAAAGATATGTGACTGCTATTAACCATTTAAAAAAAAAGCAAATGTTGGCCCAAACGTTTTACAACAATACTTTGTTAATATCTGACAATAATTACTTTTTAAAATAATTACTTAAAAATAACTCTTTGTATCGTCTCAGTTCCCAGGGTGGGTGACGTACGTAAATTTGGATTGGAAATACTCTGCAGAAACTGATGAGAAATGTGACAAGTGTCATCAGGCTTCCGGGCTGGTAGTGCCTAAAGCTTTAGGAGGTGCAAGTGTCACTGGCTACATGGTTTATAATCGAGGAAATCCGTCAAACTACGATAAGTGGTCAAAAACCACCAAAGATAATTCTTGGAGTTGGGAAAACATGCAGAAGTACTTTAAAAAAGGTGAGATACTTCAAGATCCAGAAATACTAAATTCTCCATACAAGAAGTATCATGGTACAAATGGCGCAATGCATGTTACTAGAGATACTAACGATATTTGCGATGAATACATTAAAGGTTTTAAGAAAGCTGGACAACCTGCTCCTTTGGATAATATTGGTAACGCGAGTCTAGGCTATTCACGTGGTTTGTACTTTATATACGTAGATGGCATCCGAAATGATGCTGCTTATGCGTATATGAATCCAATAAAAGATAATCCTAAAATTCACGTATCTCTACACAGCTTAGTAACCAAAGTTTTGTTCGACGACAAAAAAAATGCTGTTGGAGTTGAGTTTATAAAATGTGGCAAAAAAATTATTGTGAAAGCCAAAAAAGAAGTTATTGTAAGTGCTGGTCCATTCAAGTCGCCACAGTTACTGATGCTATCAGGCATTGGCCCTGAAAAAGAATTAAAGAAATGGAATATAACATGTGTGTCCAATCTACCAGTAGGACAAAATCTGCAGAATGTAGAAAGTGTTTTGTTAACTTTTCAAACAAACAAGAAAAGGGAGCCGATTCAATTAGATGCGAAAAAGTTTGTAGGACCTTTAGTAATAGGTTATGCTACTACTAATGAATCAAGCAAATATCCCGATTATAAAACTTTGAATTTTATTATTCGTAATACTCATTATTTTGTACCATTCTGTGGTTACACGTTGACTTTGAAAAACGAAATATGCGATGAACTATATCGGAAAGCTGCAAATACTCAATTATTGACGACTCTATTAATTGATTTTGATATCAAAGCCCAGGGAGAAATAACACTAAAAAACACAAATCCTAATGATGCTCCTAAGATAAAATTAGCCCACTATTCAAGTGATAAAGATTTAGATTCGTTAGTTAAGAAAATTAAACATTATATGAAAGTTGTATCGACTCCCTATTTCAAAGATATGGGTTTGGAGTTGATGGATCCTGTATCTAAATGTGGTCAACTTGAGAAAGGCTCTAATGAATACTGGAAATGCTATGCTCTCTGTATGTCTGCTGCCACTGGGTATTATGTTGGGTCCAATTCAATGGGAGCTGTGGTTGACAACAAGTTCTATGTCAAAGGGGTCAAAAACCTTCTTGTAGTAGATGCTAGTGTTATACCTAACATCATTAGTGGGTTTACTCAAGCTGTAATTGTAGCTCTCGCTGAAAAGGCTGCTGAAATAATTATAGCGGATGGAAAATAGGTGCCTTCAGTGGGTGCCAAAATGGTTTCACTTACTTATGCTGAAATATAATACCTATTTTGAAATGTATTATGGTAGATGTTTCATTTCTCATAATTAAATATCCTACAACAATATTCGATTGTAACACAGTTATTTGACAATCGAATTTAGTTGAAAGGATCACCGACGAAATGATTAAACGATTCACTTATGAGCGTTTTGTTGTTTCTGCTTTCATCTACAAACGGTTTAGCCCGTACGTAACGTTTTAGCACTAACACTAAATACTCAGTGTTAGGGCTTAAAACAGTTGTATCAGCAGTTGCATGTTTAAGACTCACATTAAGTGTTAAACATATACATTAAAGAGGCATTACGAATTATTTATTTATTTAGCGCTACGCATACAGTGACACGGCCGCCCGCCTCGCTCTTCCGCACATAACTATAACTTAGCAGTGCGCAGGAGCGCATGTCTGCCACGCTCAAAAATCTCGCGCAAAATCAAAGCTCAGTAAGGAACAATATTTTTGAAATCACTTATTTGGCATACTTCGAACTTTCTTAGTAAGTCGCGTCGAATTGTGAATACACCTGCTTTTTTAAACCTTACAAATAACAGTTAAACACTCTCAAAAAATCAAATTAAAAACCTAGTCACTCGCCTTTACCACTTCAAAACCTAGCAAGTCACAGATACAATTACTAACTAGCTTTTGGTTTTTGAAATGGGACGCGACGCGCGATTCGAATGTGGATTACATCTTGCCGCCCGCGTACCGCAGCGTGACACCGAACTATAAAACAATTCCTTATAAATAAATACAAGGCAACTAAAAAGCAAAAAGTAATATACCGGTATATTATTTTTTGCTTTTTAGTTGCCTTGTATTTATTTTTGAAGTCGGTAATATTTTTTGTAAAAAAGTTTTTATTTCTCACTCTCTTCTTTGTGGGTTGGTTTGTAATCCACTTAAGTTACAATAGGCTTATGTCAACTGCTCAAATCCTTTTACAAAATATTGCTTGCCTAGATGCAGGGCCGTTAATTGTTGAGAAGTTCACTATCAGCTCTATTACATTGTGTAATAGTAGTATAACCAGACTAAAGTGCTACTCAATGCCATATTAAAGTAACTGAATCGCAAACTGTAAAATATTGAATAGGTCTGCTCGTCATTTGTGGTCTTCATCATCAGTTCCACTTTACCAATTGGTATTTTTTAAGAGTAAATGCACGAATCACTATGAAATATACCTAAATCACTGTAGGTGTACCTTTAATATTTTAAGAGTTCCCTCGATTTCCCAGGATTCCACCATCCGGTCGTGATCTGATAACAATGGGACGAACTTGGAAGTATACCCTTTCTAACACAAAAACAATTTTTCAAATCGGTCCAGCCGTCAAAGCGTAATCGTATAACAAACATACATAAAAAAAACATACAGAGAATTTGGGAACATCCTCCTTTTTGAAGTCGGTTGAAAACAGTAAAATAATATTTTATTACAATGTTATAAATATTATTACAATATCTTTAATATGTACATAACCAATTTGAAATGGGTGGTATTACTGCCTCTGTGGCGCTGTGGGAGTGTGTCGGACTGCTACGCAAGAGGTCGTGGGTTCGATCCCCTCCCAGGATAAAACTTTGTGTGATGATCACGATGGTTTTTTCTGTGTTTGGGTGTTATTTATATATAATATGTATGTATTTATAAATATATAAGTATTTTTATCAGTTGTCTGGTTTCCATAGTACAAGCTATGCTTAGTTTGGGATTAGATAGCGTTGTGTAAGTTGTCCAAAGACATTATTATTATTATTTCTCGCCTACGGACCTCGCAATTTGTTCAATGGGGTTCCATGAAATAATAGGTATTTGGTGGATGTTCCGGTATCTTACATGTTTAGGAACTAGACAACCTCGTAGGAAAATATGTAATTTTTAACTCCAATATATCTATTCATTTTATTCAATACCAACTTATCAGCAACTTGGGTATTGACGATGTCTTTGAACTTCTATCTTACCATAAATTACCAAAACATTTAAATTTGCAACCTATCCTAAATATAAAATTATCTAAGTTTTCGAAAGGAAAGTAGTTATGTAATGGACGACCGGGTAAGTAGACGAGTGATATGATATATATATTGCAAGATTTAACTGCATTATTATAAACTATGTGACAGGTAAACGTGGCAATCGGGATGAAGATATATGGGGAAAGCCAAGACAGTACGCGTTCTACACTTGCCGTCTTAGGGCGTTTGTCCACTGCAGTCCATCAACGTCTTGACATCGCCGAAATAGTGATATATAGAATTACTATAGCCGTTTGTCCACCGCATAATATATTCTCTTTGCACCGCACGTCCGTTATCGTACCGGTCGCCGAAGTAAAATAAACTCATTAGTTTTGCCAATTATCAATGTGCAAAAACCTGGGACCTCTATAAAACACAGATCAAATTCAATAAGGCCCCAGAACTCTTTAGGCCTAAAGGTATATTATTGCCTTTATTGAACCATCAGTTCAATAAAGGCAATAATATTACGACCGACGGGATTTTTCCAACTAATGCGTAAGCGAATCATAAAAATGATTGTGTTCTTTAAACGATAAGTTGATTGTTCATGAAGCAGCATCGCGATGGATACAACTGCGGCGATATCTAAGTTCAAGGCAATACAAGCAGCACTGAGTGTGATGTCGGTGCTTAACTACAACCCTCCGGTATTTCCACGATATTTCGAGGCTTCTGGTACGTATAGTAAAGCTCTGCATCTACACACAATCAGACTATTGCGTGTGAATGCAAAGCAATAAAATCTTTTGATATATTATTTACTACCTTTTGAACAGGTGCATATTTTTATTTGAGGATTAGTTAGTCTGTTATTCATCTCATTTAAACCCTCAAACATCGCATTAACATCTATAAGTGTGGAACCAGGAGTGTAGCTACCGCCATATCAGGGGGCCCAACCGCAGACCGACCGACAGCGACCCGCATTAAAGTCTCAATAGGATTTTTTTGCGGGCGATTCTCATTAGTCTGTGGCGGTACCCACATATAATAATATGAATAAACTGACACTTGACAGCTCGCGTCAAATCCTGAATCGCGATATAGTATATGAAGTTTTCACAGCTGCTAAGTATATTTACAAGTTCCCAACGTTAACCGTCGGGCCGCGGCCCGCCAGGCATGATCACCTCGCCTGGTCGGAGGATCCTCCCTTTGTGTTGGAGGGACTTAACACCTGGCCCTCCACAGTGGTGACCCCGACGTGATTGGAAGCAGCCTTCATCATCAGCAGCAGCAGCATCGTCATCGCCACACTCGCCGTCACTCCCATAGATATGAGCGGTAATCAAGTCACAGCCAGCCAGCATCCGGCCTCTACTGGGATACCACACGTCTGCAGCGAACGCTCCAGCCTGGTCATCCCTACGGCCTCTCCAGCGTCTAGGCACAGCACACTGCACCTACGGTACTCGTAAGCAGAGCACATCTCTCCCGTCTACGCAGCAGCCAGCCACTACGCAGCACCGACTCACTGGGTTCAGCGGATTTCAATTCCGACTCACTGGAACCACTCTCCACTGGCACTGGCACGCTCCTCAAGAAAGCGACGACAGCTGACTCATCAAGACAATAAACCTCCGGTCTCGGAGGGGAGTGATGTGGCGGTACCCACATATAATAATATAAATAAACTGACACTTGACAGCTCGCGTCATATCCAAGTTCCCAATGTTAACGGTTGGGCCGCGGCCCGCCAGGCACGATCACCTCGCCTGGTCGGAGGATCCTCCCTTTGTGTTGGAGGGAACTAACACCTTGTCCTCCACAAGTCCTTTGGCCGTTAGGGACATTAGGCCCTCCAACAAATTTTGATACAAAGCAAGGCAAGCTACGCCTCTGAGAGGAACAATGTTTTTTGTAACCCATGACGCAAACGGACGAATGTTATACGTTTAACATATGTATCTGTGTCTGTGGATGCGATCGTAGCGCCCAAACAGATGAACAGATTTTCGTTTTTGTTTTTTTTAAATTAAAAATATGGTTTAATCGGAATGGTTCAGCTTGTTTGATCAATATACATACATCCGTTATCGTGAAGATAATCAACTTTTTGGGTGTTTTGACGCTAACATTATGTTATTGTAATCTACTTTGTAGTTGCCTATTGAAAAATATGATCTCAAGCGAGAATTAACACAAAATTTGATTAAAAAAGTTATCAAAAGGATTAAATTCATGAATAAAATTTAAATTCCTCAGTACGTAGCATTTTTATGTTAGTTAGGGGTGTCTAAGGCAGAATTGATGACTGCCTCTGTGGCGCGGTGGGAATGTATCCGACTGCTACGCAAGAGGTCGTGGGTTCGATCCCCACCCAGGATAAAACTTTGTGTGATGAGCACGATGGTTTATTCTGTGTCTGGGTGTTATTTATCTATAATATGTATGTATTTAGAAATATATAAGTATGTTTATCAGTTGTCTGGTTTTCATAGTACAAGCTCTGCTTAGTTTGGGATCAGATGGCGTTGTGTGAGTTGTCCCAAGATATTATTATTATTATTATTAATTTAAAACAGCAAACAAGTAAAATAACACCACTGAACGATCACTGTAGAGCCACAAGAAATATAAGTTTGTAGCCGTTCATTATTTCAACAACATTCAATTTATGGTGGGTGATCCGAAGTGTCTTTCCGGTTCGATTCTTGGACCTGAACTTCAACTTTTTCAATAATTATATTAATAATGTTATTGGCAAGAAATGCCTATAATATTATAGGTACCATACTAGCCATTCAATTATAAATAGCTGCTATTTTTAATTATATTTTATTTCTGACCAAAAATAAGACAATTAGACAGCGCATCAACCTGTATTCCATTTTAATTATATTTTTTTGTTGTGTAGATGGAAGTACCTTTGACTACGTCATAGTTGGAGGTAGCATCAGCGGCAGCGTAGTTACAGGTAGACTAGTAGAGGCTGGCTATTCCGTGCTACTACTTGAAGCTGGCGGTCTTGCTAACATAGAGTCGAATGTAAGTTTAAATAAATTATAAACAAGATCAGATGACATGTGTAGATCTATGTCTATAAACACTACACTACAGAGTTTAAAGATAGTTTAATTTTACCACAGTAGTTGTCAATATTTTTATAGATAGTGATTAACTAATAGCGCTCTTTCAATTTAGGCGTTTGTTGTCGGCCGACTGCGGTACCGAAGCGGTGCATTAGTCGTACTGCGCACGGACGTTCGTTATTTTCATACAAAACGCACGGTACGGCAACCGTACGGCGCCGCTACTGCAAACGCACGACCACAGGATGGCACCGTTGGACGCGCGCTGTGTGCGCAGTACGGCTAACGCACCCCTTCGGCACCTCGCAGCCGGCCGACAACAAACGTTTAAATTGAAAGAGCCCATAAAGTCAAGCATAATAATTCAACAGTTGCTAGACTAATGGTTAAGGCATCCGATTTACAATTGAGAGGTCATGGGCACAAATATATTTAAGTGATTTAGCTTAGCTGAGAAAGGTATTAACAAAAAAAAAGGTATGTGACAAGAATTTATTTTTACAATGTTTACATAAAATAACTTTTTAGTTCGTTTCAGTTCCCAGGTTGGTCGATGTTCGTAAAGAATAGCAGCGTGGATTGGAAGTACTCCGCAGAAATTGATAATAAATGTGACAATTGTCACCAGGCAGGCAGCGGGCAGACAGTCCCTAAAGTTTTAGGAGGTGCAAGTGTCACTGCTTACATGGTTTACAATAAAGGAAATCCGACAAACTACGATAAGTGGTCTAAAAGCACCGAAGATAATTTCTGGAGTTGGGAAAACATGCAAAAGTACTTTACGAGTAAAAAACGAGAAAGACTTCAAGAACCAAAAATACTAAATTCGCTTTATAAAATATATCATGGCACAAATGATAAAATAAATGTCACTAGAGACATTAATGATGTGTGGGATGAATACTTTGAAGGTTTTAAGAAAGCTGGTCAACCTGCTCCTTTGGATAATATTGGTAACGCAAGTCTAGGCTATTCACGTGGTTTGTACTTTATTTACGATGGCATCCGAAATGATGCAGCTTATGCGTATATGAATTCAATAAACGATAATCCTAAAATTCGCGTATCTCTATACAGCTTGGCAACTAAAATTTTATTCGACGATAAAAAAAATGCTGTTGGGGTCGAATTTATTAAAAATGGCAAAAAAATAATTGTGAAAGCCAAAAAAGAAGTTATTGTAAGTGCTGGCGGATTCAAGTCACCACAGTTATTGATGCTATCAGGCATTGGCCCTGAAAAAGAACTAAATAAGTGGAATATAAAATGTGTGTCAAATCTACCAGTAGGACAGAATCTGCAAAATATAAAAAGTGTTGTGTTAATTTTTAAAACAAAAAAGGAAAGTGAGCCGAAGCCATTAGACGTGCACAATGTTATATCACCTTTAGTAATAAGCTATGCGACTACTAATGAATCATGCACTTATCCAAATTATAAAACTTTGAATTATATCATACGCAATAGTCGCTATTTTTCAGCATTCTGTGGTTTCTCTTTGCCTTTGAAAAACGAAATATGCGATAAAGTAAAGCTTAAAGCCGCAAACACTCAATTATTGATGTCTCTTTTAATTGATTTTGAAATTAAAAATCGAGGAGAAATAACACTGAAGAGCACCAATCCTTATCGTCCACCTAAGATAAAAGCAGCTCACTATTCAAATGATGAAGATTTAGATTCGTTGGTTAAGAAAATCCAACATTTTATTAGGGCTGTATCGACTCTTTATTTCAAAGGTATGGATTTGGAGTTTATGGATCCAGTATCTAAATGCGGTCAACATAAAAAAGGTTCTAAAGAATACTGGAAATGCTATGCACTCTCTATGTCAGCTGCCACTGGATATTACGTTGGGTCCAATTCAATGGGAGCTGTGGTTGACAACAAGTTTTGTGTGAAAGGGATCAAAAACCTTCGTGTAGTAGACGTGAGTGTTATACCTAATATTATTAGTGGGTTTACTCAATCTGTAATTGTAGCTCTCGCTGAGAAGGCTGCTGAAATTATTATAGCGGATGGAAAATAGGTGCCATCAGTTGGTACCAAAATGATGTCACTTACATTGAAATATAATATTTACAAATTTATCAGGTAGAAGTTTTATTTCTTATAAATCTTACAGCAATATTCGACTATAACACAGTTCTTCGACAAATGATTCTATTAAAAGGATCACCGACAGAAACGATTCATTCATTTCAGCGTTTTGTTGAAAGAACCTTTTAACTACGAACAATTCGAAGACACAACTGATCTAGCACTAACATTAAGTAAGTGATAAACATATAGAATTCATTGATACACATTTTGACCCCACATAAGTCACACACACAAGTGAATATGCTAGCTTGAGCTTAAAACGCCATTTCCTTTCCTATCCTTTTCCCGCACACACCTGTTAAGTGAGTGCGAGCGAGACGCTTGTCGACCAATCAAGACAATGTGTAACGTGGACTAGCACTTCTGGACAACGGACCACGCGTTCGAAGTCAATCTCGATTATTTTTTTGCAGGAAATGTAAAAAACTATTTATCTTTAAATAAGTATAATATTGTTAGAAATATCAGGACGCGTGGCTTAGCACCACGTAGGATCACCTGAGCGGTAGAGAGAGCGCTGCGAGCGGTGCTCTAAGCGGCGGCGACATGAAGCGCTCAGTTCCGCGATGGCATTCGATCGAGACGGACGTATTCTTATGCCTATAATTGTTATTCGGTTTTTTGAAATAAAAGTGATTTTGTTATTAATAGATACTTCTGTTTTTATAGAGTCTGCTTGTCTTGTTAAACTGCGCTTGTGGTTTATAAGATCAGAAGTGAGATTCAATACGACGCCATGTTCGCTGTTGCTTTCCTGTTTCATAGTGAATTGGAGATTTGTAATTCTAATTTTGAATTTCAACAATTACTTTGTGGAAATGTTTTGTGCTTTAATACAATAAATGCACTAAGCTACGTAATGGCAGTTGTTAAGTTTTGAGATATCCGTATACGTGAATCTATCCGTCGTGCCTTCGAATGTTATCACTACTCTTGTGTTGCAGTTGAAAATAGCGCTGGGTGTCTTCTGCTCCTAGCATTATGCTGAGCTGTAGACCAAATTAGGACTGTGGTACTGTATTACACACTTTCCTTATAAACGCAGGCTTTGCACACATTCTCAAAGAGTATTTAGGCAGACTTATAAGTCAAGGTCAGGAACGACCAAGCCGTCGGATTAATGGGTCTACATGATGATGATGAAGACTTTTACGATCTTATACCAAAAGTTTGTTCTAATAGTAGTAGCTGTAGATCTGAGTAGAGCTCTTAAAGCAAGAGCACGTCTCCAGTGTGTACTTGTCGCTATTCAAAATCATGTGTTCTAGGTGTTAGCAAATTGTTAATGTGTCAGTGTAGCAGTTGTAGCAGCGTGCGCGTAACCAGTGATTTATCGATCGCAGATTGTTATTCGAGTTAAAAAAATAGTGCTTAACATGTGTGATATTCGCGTGTTGCTTGTGTGGAGAAGCTGTACGTTATTTTACGTCCATCCTGGAAGTTTTTATTCGGAAACTGGTAGTTAGCTATTTCTTATGGATAAAGAACTTCTCCTGACTCTGTACATGATTCAGCTGACTCTGAACATCACTATAAGCAACGACTTGTACTTCAACTGTTGACTATAGTCAAAGCCCCCACACTTGTTCTGAGGGCGCTTGTAAGCGATGTAGCCCTGGAATTGTAAGGCCTGGAATCTTGATGGTACTAAGGCGAGTCCAACATGCTTCATAGTTGTGCAAATAATAGTCATGTCAGTTGAATGCGTAAACAGTCACGTGTCCTTGCCCTTTATGATTTCAGCCTTCAGCCGCTGCGGTAGACGCAGCGGTGGCCTTCGCTATGAGAGCGGGCGTGACCCTCGCTGTGTGCACAGGCACAACCCTCGCAGTGGTTGCAGGCGCAACCGTCGCTGTAGGCACAGACATAGTCCTCACTGTGGGCGCAGGCGCAACCACCGCAATACACGCAATCGCTATCGCCGCTGTGGGCGCAGCTGCTACAATAGGCGCCAACATAATGGCAGTCATTTAACATCATATCCCCTACATTGGGGCTACGTTTGCCCTGATAGTGGCAATTTAACATTATAGCCCTGAAATTGTTTCATGTAATTTATCAGGGGATGTAATGTCCTTCAGCCACAATACATGCGCAGGCTTTATCTCAGCACACACTGTAGGTCCTTACCTACAGTGTGAGCTGAGATAAAAGAGCTTACTATTGCTTTCCTGCGTTTTATTTTGCAAATTTATGCATATAGCTGTTAGATGAAAATAGTTATGCGCTGATCTCGGGTGTAAGAGTACACGCTTACATTCATGATAGGGTGCTGACAGATGTCATAGAAGTCTAGGTAACTAGAAATCCAGATACAAATGACAACGATGTTTTGCAGATGTTGACGATCCTTGTAACTCCCAAGACTGCAGGGAGCCATCCACCCAAGATTAGGCCGTCGAGGACGACATTCGATCGAGACGGACGTATTCTTATGCCTATATTTGTTATTCGATTTGTTTAAAATAAAAGCGGTTTCCTTATTGTTATTTCTGTTTTTATAAAGTCAACGCCGCATGTGGTTTAAAAGAATATTTACAATGTTTATTTTTGAGTAATATTTTAGGATCCATTAGAAATCGAACGCTACAAATAAAATTGATGTTAATGTTGTTATGTAAACATTTGAATATTAAAAAAAAAATGAAATTTAAACGAAATTAACGATCATAAATAATAATAATTTAAAAAAATAACTCGTGCCAATTTCGAGATTATTTTAAAATGTATCCAAATTAAACATAATACTAAAACTTGAAGATTATCACTAACACCTTAAATTACTAAGATTTCAAAATCGTTTGTAGTTAGCTATTATTTCATCATAACATTCTGTGAATTCTGTCGGTATTTATTACTCCAACTGACTGATAGATTATGGAGAGAAATAAGTATTGTAAGCAATAAATACGAAAAAATCTCTCATCGATTGTGTTAGTGGTGGTACAAAACAAATCACTATCTAAAGTGATGGAAGCTTATTAAAGCTCCTTATACTTCTTAGAGCAAAAGAGTAACGACTATTATTAGTCGTAGCAGAAGGCAAATTTAACAAAGGTCGCTGTCTGAGAGTTATTTGTATGATCCGAAGCATTATGTTGGAGAGCAGCTCTGGACAATCAACCTTGCCATTAGTTATGTTAGCTAAGTAGCATTAGAAGCAGATGTCGTTAATATTGCGTCTGTACTCAAGGGGCAGAAAGTGATAACGTTTACGTCGTGCACTGTAATCATACGAACGTTGGTGTGATTTATTGGTTTATTCAAGGAAACGAAAAAAAAAGTATTGCATGCCTTCAATGCGCGATATATAAACAAAGAGAAGACAGAGACGCATACTCGAGGTGGTTAGCAATAAAGTAGTTTGACAGTTTTTAGCGAACGAAAGCATGCTAAAGTACACATTATGAAACCCGTAGCCTTAGATGTTGCGTTAACTATGTGGTCGATATGTTTGTTAAAAAACAATTTACTGTCAAAAACCACTCCAAGATCCCTAATGTGATTTATTTTGCTCATAGCTTAGTTGTTCAGCTGATACTCATTACCTATGTTATTATTTTTACGTGTATAACTTATATAACAGCATTTAGAGATATTTAAATGAAGCTTGTAATGAGAGCAATAAGCTGCAAATGCATTCAATTTGCATCCCGAGTCGGCCACTGAACGTTTGAGAATTTTCATGTTATCTGCGTATAGTAAGATGTTAGAGTTTTTAAAACTATATTTAATATCAGATATGAAAATTACAAACACGAAAGGACCCAGGAGTGATCCCTTAGGAACACCAAATGGGACAGCATTCCAATCCGACATTCGAACCATGCATCACTAACCGTGTACACCAGATGTCAGTAACTTTTACAATATCGTTTTATGATTTATGCGATCAAAACATTTGGAGTAATCTGTATAGACTATGTCCATCTGAGTACCTTGCTCCATTGTTCTCAATACGAAGTCAGTAGACAAAATTAGGTTGGAAGTAGTGGATCACCTACAAAAGAACCCATGCTGTTTATTACCAAAACTGTTCTGCAGCGAAAAGTAAAGATAATTGTAGGCACAGTTTCGAAAAAGATCTGTAATTTTCTACGAGTTTATAGGATGTCCCAAAAGTATGCCCCACGAAGTGAAAGTACCTTCAATTTTGTAGACAGAACATTTTATTGAAAGAAGACTTCATTTTAGTTTGAAACATAATTCGAACTGCATTCAATTTATTTTTAATTAATCGCCTGTCTGAACCGGGAATCGAACTCGTCTAATGTGAAAAAACACCATTCTGTATTTTTATGACACCAATCTAAAGGGTCAATCATTAGGATTATTTTTTTCTAAATAAAATTCCATTTAAGATACTATGTTTTGACCTTTCGATGCGTATCGTAAAAAATACAGCTTGTTTGTTTTTTTTAAATATTTTTCGAGTCTAATTTCTGGTCCAGATAGATGATTATTTAAAAATCTTTGAATGCATAAAACTGATTTATTTTTAAAATCAAAATTATGTCATTTTTCCAGCAAAATGTTCTATCTACAATATTTTAAGGTACTTTACCTCCTTAAGGCATACTTTGGGACGTCCTGTATATTAGATTTGTCACCTTTTTCAGTACAGGTGTAATGAACGCGGACTTCCATAGTCGCGACACGACCTTTTCCGAAAGTGATCTCTTAAAGGGTATGCAGATCGGTTTAACTTGTAGCGTGAGTATGAAGAGTATACAGTTTACTATGAAGACAGATGGTATGATATCAGGTCCACTAGACTAAGATCAAGGGATTTTCAGTAGCTAAATGTATTTCCAGAAATCTTGAGGTGATATTTTTATTTGGCCCTCGCACCTATTTGTGTACTTTGTGAAAAAAATATCTTGTAGAATTTTTGTTTTGTTTCCGAATAGTAAAAATTCAGCATATACATTATATATATATTTAAACTTTTTCCATTTCATAAGTAACTTGTATTTTTCTTTTATAGCGTTAATGAAAGAGGGTGGGTGCCATTTAAGATAACATTACCTATTTGACTCCCTTGGAGAGGATATGATTCAATTAATGAGTTTATTTTCATGTATAAATTATCTACAATTTCTTCTAAGCTGTTTGAGTTCAATAATTGGTCCCAATTTACTTTTAATAATTCTTCATTAATTGTTTCGTAGTCTCCCTTAAAAATAGGAATTAAATATGTTTACGAATATTAATCTCAAGTGGGATATAGTATTTGTATATGTCCGCCGTCACCCATTGGAGTAGCGGGCCTGTCGTACCTGAACACATCGTAGCGGTTGTCACATAATTCTGTGTCCAAAATGCCGTCGTATAGCTAACTTTTAGTAACAATGATTATATCGAAATAATTTGTGTCAATGTTGCCGCGCGTGTTTTGGTGGAAATGTTTAAATAATTAGTGGCCATACTAATACGAAGGTTTTAAAAGGTTTAAGCGTTGAGTGTTTACTATCTATTGAATATTACGGAGTGTGGGTAGAAAAAAAATGCAGGTTTACTTGCTTTGCGCTCGGAACTGCACTGGCTATCAGTGTAACAATTAGCATGGCAGAAGTTGTCAACCTTTCATTACTGTGTGCCGGGTTGTAATTAAAATTAATGTTAGAAAAATATTTTGTCTATGGAATGTTGATTATTGTTTTATGTACGAGGTAAGTGGTTGTTTGAAACATTTGTGTGAATAATGTGAATATATTGCGTCGTATGAATACAGAAAACATAGAAATATAATGAATTAATTTGCTGCTATATGTGGTAATTAACAAAATCAACCATAGATAGCAGTCTCAGCAGATCCTTTTAGTAGTTACATGTTGTTTTAGTTCAGTAGTTACATGTGTACAAGTTACAGTAATGGAATATTTCTACTTCTGGCTGAGGTACGCCTAAAACCTTTTCTAGATCAAAAATAGCCAGAGTAGAGTTTTCAACAAAATTTTCCTTTTCTGAATTTTTGATCTGACGAATCCTTTCTTTATTTTTTAATGATTATTTTCTCTCGTCATTATTATATTCGTAAAGTGCACAAGTACCGTATAAATCTTTCTTTGGACGAAAAAAGAACTAGTTAAATATTGTCTCATATTGCCTATTGGTTGGCTGGTCCACAAGTTCAAAGTCGCTCAGCGGGCTATATGATCGGAGTTTCTCTTAGGGACAAAATCAGAAATGAGGTGATCCGGCAGAGAACCAAAGTTATCGACATAGCCCACCGGATTAGCAAGTTGAAGTGGCAGCGGGCTGGCCATATTAGCCGAAGAACCGACAACCGTTGGGGTAAACGAGTTCTTTAGTGGAGACCGTGGCTTGGCAAACGAGGTGTAGGACGCCCTCAGGCCAGGTGGAGTGATGATATACGCAAAACGGCTGGCAGGAGCTGGATGCGAGAAGCCGAAGATCGAACAAAGTGGCGTGCAATTGGAGAGGCCTATGTCCAGCAGTGGACTGCGATAGGCTGATGATGATTGCCTATTGGTAGCCATTTGTACTCCGCCGTAACGTTCTTCTGTCTCTTGCATTATAGATCATACATTACGACGATGAATTCACTGAAAAGAAAACTGAAAGACGAAAAAATAGAAAACGCAAATCTGCCGCAAATGAATGTTTATCTATAGATGATCATATTAAAACCGGCCTATGATGGTCCTGTTACTGTATCAAAACCCCTACACGATGATCTAATCAGTCTTTGTCGGGTTAATGCCATACCTCATAATTATCACACTTTTTATAATTCCTTAACTAGTACAAGTGACGTAGAAGCTGTTCAAGGTGATAAGGACTCAGAAAGTGAGTGCTATGACGAAGATTTTTTTTTATATACACCATGAATTTGTAGTTGTTTTGGAACCGAAACATGGGAACTTGAAATAAATAAAGGTACAAAAAAATATAAATTAGTTCCAACGTTAATAATGACAAAGTTGGAATTCACTTAACAATATTGTCATTTATTCGAGTACGTTAATAGTAGTGGACCGAGAATTCATTGACATAAGCATGAACTCCTCACGTCGTCGCCCGCGCTACTCGTTGTTAGGCAACAGCGTCAGCTGTGCCTGTACGAGTACGTGTTCGCGGGCCTAAACCGACCAAAAACTACGCGTGATGTAAACACACAACAAGTAGTAACTTCACAACAAGTTATTAAAATACATTAAGATGGCAGGGAAGGCAATAGAGAAGATGTTAAAATTTATTATAATAAATAGCGCGCCACAAAATCGGCTGATATGTGTTACAAATGTTATACGTTTTGTCTCTCTTTCATTATGAATAAACTTGGATTAATCATCAGGTTAGGTTAAATTACATAGGTAAATGGATATTCTTATTTCACCTTCATACTTAACATGAGTTTAGGACCGTCTGGAATACTTTTGAACACATTTTCATAACAACGTTATCAGAGTGTGAGCATTCGGGCGTATTTGGAAAATTGGACCTATTTTTTTACATAATTGTCGGCTTGCATACCTAATATCGGCTTATGTACAAGTTTATTTACACTGACCTGAAGCAAAGCATCTACTCGATGTGCAATCCATCGCGTTCGTTACACAAACGTGTAAGGTTTTGGCTATTGTGTTTTCGTTTTCTTAGCGTGTCTATCACTTTTCACTCATCAAATCAAAAGCATCCACTATCACACTGCGTAACTTATTACGACTTTTGCATTCCCGAGTGTACACTAGTCTACTAATAAAAATCCAGAGGCCCTAAGTTCGGTCACCTCGGCGGCCCAGCCACAGAACCGCCCCACGGCTGGTATTCATCGATCATCAAACTGAGTGCCTAGGTACGCACGCACTGCACTTGCGTATGATTTAGTGCAGTTGACCAGTTTTATTTGCAAGCTATCATGCGATGTTGTTTTCAATGTAATGTCATTTGTGTTTTCTCCATATGGTTGGAAAATTTGTTCCAGATGTTGAGCAAATCTATATGCTTTCGTAATGTTGTTAATTGCCCAAGTTTTATTGAATTCCATAATTAGGGGTATATCTGTTGTGTTCTTATTCGCTACTTGGCTGAGGTATGCACTCATAGTTTTATTATGAAAAATTTTGATTGCCCTGCTTAACTTTTCGCTTTCACGTAGTCTCATTTAAAGTCAATATTATTGGCGAGTGGTCGGAATTTATATCATATCTCTCTTCAATATGAAGAAATACTGATATATTCCTGTATATAAAAAAGTCAATCACGTCTGGAATCCCTTTTGTTGTGGTCAATATGGAATCCCATTAAATGTTCTTAGCATTAAAATCCCCTCCCAATGTGAAATTACGTCCAAGATCTCTTAATAGGGATTTAGGTCATCTGTTTTAAAATTAGCTTCTGTTTGCTGAAGCCGAGGTTGGAGCTGCGCTCCTTTCGTTATTTTGGCATAGATATTTGTAGTATGTTTTGAACTACGTTGAATGTTACGCGATGTGTTTGTGGTTGGGTTCTGAATTCTGGGTAAGGGTTTTTTTTTATATTTTGCAGTTCTTTAGCTACCGTACACTCTCTTTAGTTGGCAGGGTGTGGTTCACCATAGTGGAAGCATTTGGGTTTTGCCTCTGCAGATTGCACTCTCTAATCAGATCCTTACCGGTGCGCTTAACACACCTAGGTTCTTTCGTGCAATATTTTTGAGTATGTCTTATACATTTCATAATGAACTTAGACATTTTTAAAGGTTGGATGTCCACTTTACAGCTCAGTATGGACTTTATACTGTATATTTTATTTAAATCTTCTTCCTTTTCAAATGTAAGCATAAACATTTATAGGAGCCTTATTTAGCTTAGTTGATTGACAGCTTCCTGGATTTTGAAGCCTTTGGCTGTCAAGTCTTTAATGTTTTAAATACAATGATTTAATTATAATACAATGTATACGAATTTTACAGATGCTTTAATTTTTAGCTTTAGTTATTTAGAAACTTATTCGTGGTGACGGGTATAAAAGACATTTTCAAATATATTAAGTTAATTTAGTCTGAACTAAGTTAAGTGGAAAAAGACTCCAGACGCAAGGCTGGTAGCAGTATATGTGCTGCACTGGCTGTCCTTACCTTTCTCATCTGCAAGGTGCGTCTTCACATCCCTTTTGAAAGACCCCATGTCGTAGGTAGGAGGTAACACATATGCTGGTAGAGAGTTCCATTTTTCGGAAGTGCGGCCAATAAATGAGTCACCAAATTTCTTTGTTCGGGATGAAATTATATCCACGGTCAGATTGTGACATCGAAGGCCAGCACGCGTGGTTCGATTTAGGAAGGGAGAAGGAGGTATTCAATTGAGAAGTTCATCAGAGCACTCGCCGTGGTAAAGTATGTAAAAGGAGCTTAGCTTTGCTATATCTCTACGCAGTTGTGGAGGTTCCAGTTTAATAGAAACCCCCGCATCGTCTATAATGCGGATTGCGCGTCGCTGCAACCCATCCAAGGCATCAAGTAGATATTTAGCGAATCAATCCCAAAGGTGTGAGCAGTACTCGACACAAGGCCGGACCTGGGTCTTGTAGAGTAAACTAAGATGTTCCGGCGTTAAAAACTGTCTCGTCTTGTTCAGGACACCAAGTTTCGGTGAAGCCGTTTGAAGACGGTCTCCATGTTTTCCTTTGGATTTAGGTCGCAGCCAACATTATGACACTGCTTTAGAGCGCCAGTGATGCGCCCCGAAAAGAGGGAAGGGGACGGAATGGCATTTTTTTTACCGGGATTTAACGGGGGACAACTCCGCTGCACACTTTTTTAGCACTACAGCCGGTATGCCGTCCAGTCCACTAGCCTTCCGGACGTCGAAAGACTGCGATTCGACACGTACATCATATTGCCTGATTTTTATGTCAGGCATTGCGGAGCTACAATTAGGTAGAGTTTGTGGCTGTACATTACAGTCATCAACTTGGGAGTTAGTCTCAAAGAGTTTTCCAGGAGATCAGCTTTTTCTTGCGGCTCGTGGGCCAGTGATCCGCCTGAACCTCTGAGTGGAGGCAGCGAAGATTGTCAGAAGTTGGCTGTTACTGCCTTAACTAAAAGTCAGAAACCACGGGAACCTGTGGGATGCGATACTAGTTGGTAGCCAACACGACTGATGCGCTTAGCAACCGCTCTTATGTAAGCCCTCTTGCATAACTTGGAGGCCCTATTGTAGACTGCCTTCAAGGAGTTCACTGTAGGATCCTGGTGGCTAGGCGTCCCCTAATTAAATTAAATTCAAGCGCGATACAACGCCTGTTCACACAGTCGCGATCAAACCAACGGGTCTGTGTGCTGTCCTCAGTGTGAGTCGTGAGCAAGAGGTCCAAACTAGAGGGCATTTGACTTGCGATGTCTGGGATCCTGGTGGCTTGATCGACCAGTTGCGTCAGGTCATGCGTTAGTGCAAATGCATGAGCAGATCTCCCTGCGTGGTCCGTTTTGGAGGAACTGAACCACTGTTCGTAGTAAACATTCAAGTCCCCGAAAAACACTATGTTTTAATGACATCAACATATTAAGTGTTTTACATGTTTAAAATTATCTTGATTTGCCAAATCAAACCCATAATGATCGGATCAGCCAAAATAAATAGATCGAGTGCAACTTTAATCGTATCTGACGTCAATTACATTGTTTTTTTTAATTAAAACTAGCCTTTCTTATTTAACTATTGGAGCTACACCCGATTCGTCTAAATCATTTTGGGCGTTTAGAAGTTAAGGTCGAATCAAGAAACTCACAAACATACATAGGTACATACGTGAACCCTGAAAACACAACACTCCTTTTTTGTGGCAGTAATTACAAAACGGACGAAAATCGTACCTACCCATAGCACATGTTGTTACGCAGCGGGAATGAGCTGCTGGCGAATTGGCGCAGGCGGCAAGTGGTAATCCTCACTCAACTCACGCGTCGCGTCCCATTTCAAAAACCTAATAAGAATCTCTGACTTGCTAGGTTTTGAAGTGGTTTTTTGCGAGTGTATACACTTACTAGGTTTCGTGGCGTCACAATATTTGTTACTTGTAAGATTTTAAATCAGGTGTCTTCACGATTCGACGCAACGTACTATAAAAGTTCGAAATATGCAAAAAAGTGATTTCAGAAAAATTGTCCCTAACTGGGTTTTGATTTGGGGTAGCCGTGCGCTCTTGCGCTCTGGAAAGTAATGGTTGTGGGTGGAAGAGCGAGGCGGATGGCCGTGTCGCTATGTGCGTAGCGCTAAATGCATAATTCACTCGGCGTAATGCCCCCCTTAAAGTATATGATTAACACTGAGTGTGAGTGTCAAACATTTACTCAGCGTTGGTGCTAGAACAGTTGTTTCGGCTAAACCCGAATGGTTTAGCCGAAACAACTGTTCTAGCACCAACGCTGAGTAAATGTTTGAAATGTAGTTAAAAGCAGAAACAACAAGACGCTCATGAGTGAATAGTTTCTGTCAGAGATCTTTTCAACTAGAATCGATTGTCGAAGATCTGTGTTACAAACGAATATTGCTGTAAGATATATGAGAAATAAAACATCTATCATAATACATTTGAAAATATGTATTATATTTCAACGTTAGTAAATGACGCCATATTGGCATTCACTGATGGCACCTATTTTCCATCCGCTACAATGATTTCAGCAGCCTTTTCAGTGACAGCTACAATTACAGCTTGAGTAAACCCACTAATGATGTTAGGTATAACACTAGCATCTACTACACGAAGGTTTTTGACCCCTTTGACACAGAACTTATTGTCAACCACAGCTCCCATTGAATTGGACCCAACGTAATACCCAGTGGCAGCAGACATACAGAGAGCATAGCATTTCCAGTATTCATTAGAACCTTTCTCAAGTTGACTACATTTAGATACAGGATCCATAAATTCCAAACCCATATCTTTGAAATAAGGAGTCGACACAATCTTCATATAATGTTTGATTTTCTTGACTACCGAATCTAAATCTTCATCACTTGAATAGTGAGCTAATTTTATATTAGGAGCATCATTGGGGTTTGTGCTTTTTAGTGTTATTTCTCCCTGGGCTTTGATATCAAAATCAATTAATAGAGTCGTCAATAATTGAGTATTTGCAGCTTTCCGATTTAGTTCATCACATATTTCGTTTTTCAAAGTCAACGTATAACCACAGAATGGTACTAAGTAGCGAGTATTACGAATAATAAAATTGAAAGTTTTATAATCGGGATATTTGCATGATTCATTAGTAGAAGTATAACCTATTACTATAGGTCGAAACTTGTTCACGTCTAATTGAAGCGGCTCACTTTTCTTGTTTGTTTTAAAAGTTAAGAAAACACTTTCTACATTCTGCAGGTTTTGTCCTACTGGTAGATAAGACCGACATTTTATATTCCATTTCTTTAATTCTTTTTCGGGGCCAATGCCTGATAGCATCAGCAACTGTGGCGACTTGAATGGACCAGCACTTACAATAACTTCTTTTTTGGCTTTCACAATAATTTTTTGGCCACATTTTATAAACTCAACTCCAACAGCATTTTTTTTGTCATCGAACAAAACTTTGGTAACTAAGCTGTGTAGAGATACGTGAATTTTAGGATTATCTTTTATTGGATTCATATACGCATAAGCTGCATCATTTCGGGTGCCATCGTAAATAAAGTACAAACCACGTGAATAGCCTAAACTCGCGTTACCAATATTATCCAAAGGAGTAGGTTGTCCAGCTTTCTTAAAACCTTGAATGTACTCATCGCATACATCATTAGAATCTCTAGTAACATACATTGTGCCATTTGTACCATGATACTTTTTGAATGGAGAATTTAAAATATCTGGATCACGGAGTCTCTCGCCTTTTTTAAAGTACTTCTGCATGTTTTCCCAACTCCAAGAATTATCTTTGGTGGTTTTTGACCACTTATCGTAGTTTGACGGATTTCCTCGATTATAAACCATGTACCCAGTGACACTTGCACCTCCTAAAGCTTTAGGCACTACCAGTCCGGACACCTGATGACATTTATCACATTTCTCATCAATTTCTGCGGAGTATTTCCAATCCAAATTTACGTACGTCACCCAACCTGGGAACTGAGACGATACAAAGAGTTATTTTTTAAGTAATTATTTAAAAAAGTAATTATTGTCCAATACTAACAAAATATTATTGTATAACGTTTTGCGCAGTTTTTTTTCTTTTTTAAAAAAATGTCTAAAGCAGTCACATACGCTTGCGGGTTGATCTACGTGATCGGCAGGGTACTGTGGGGTATTTGAGCCCATGACCTCTCAATTGCAAATCAGTCAGTGTCTTAACAAGTTGACTCAGTGGTGACCGAGCAGATTAAGATATCTGCGAAATTAAGCGAAGTTACCATTGCCGGCCTCTCCGTGCCTCGGAGAGCACAATAAGACATCGGTCCTGCGCCCAATCTCTCTCTGAACGAGTCGTATTTCCATCCTATCGGACTATGAGAGTGAGAAAAATAGAGAGTGCACTTGTGTCTGCGCATACACTTGTGCATATTTTATAATATAGCCTGCGTAGTTGGCTAGTCTCTGATGAAATTGGCCGCTGTAACCGACATCATTCATTTATTCATACTTACATTCGACTCTACGTTAGCAAGACCTCCAGCTTCAAGTAGTAGCACGGAGTAGCCAGCTTCTACCAGTCTACCTGTGACTACGCTGCCGCCGATACCACCTCCCGCAACGATATAGTCAAAGGTACTTCCATCTGTGCAATAAAGAATTACAATTAATACCGATAACAAATTAATAAATTTAACTTGATTATGCTTGCCAAACGCAGCTATTAATTTATTTAAAAGCGAACGGTTTGTAACATTTTCTACAGTGTGATGCTACTTTATTACATTTTTTATAAATTTTGTAGCTACATTAAAATACTCTTAACTTACACAAAAATTATAGGCCACCAAAAATTCCTGCTAAGGTTTTTAAATTTATTTTTATTTATTTAAACTTATTGCACACAAAATCTGTTACATCGGCGAACTTAATGTCATAGGCCATTTTCTACCAGTCAACCTTAGGGTAACGTAGAAAGAAGAATATGATACGTGCTTATTTGTCATTTACATAGAACGAAAGCGAATAATAATATAATTACTTATATAATATCATATACATAAATATACGTAGGTTAATATAAGATTATATAGATATAAAACTTTACATACTTATATGATAAAATAGATTCATAAATATAAGTATGTAAAGTTTTCTTAACAAAATACGGAATATTCCTAGACTTTAGTGATGTGCATATATTAGTGCTAATTATGAAGCTTAAACATAATTATTGCATTTTTATTAGGGACATTAAGACAATAAATGAGATATAATACAATTCACATTAAAACTGGATTAGTATAAATAAATAATTTAAAATAAAACTAAAATTTACTAATTATTTACAACTTACCAGAAAAAACTACAAAAAAAGGTTACATAAAAAGGTGATGCTCAACCGGTTTATTCTTCCCCATCGATGTCAACTGGTATAGTGCCCAGAAGGCTGGTAGCATTGCCACGTTATATGGCAATACTTGTTCTTTGTGCACAAGATGCACTGACGAGCCGCTGGGAAATATGTTTAAATGAGAGGCGAGCACTTGGACCCCATGGCCCTAGCGTCCCGACACCAAACGTCCCAAATATGTAATCTCAGACTAGATTACTATATTTGCGCCGTTTGATAGTCTCAGCAGAGGCCGCAGCAGTGCAGACACAGCTTGCTGTGTTTGGTAGATGGGAAGGTGCAAGGGAGTCGACGCAGGTTGCCTCCCACACCAAAGGTCTACCCATCTTCTAAAGTAGTAAAGACATACCATCCGGTCTCTTGCCATCGCTGCGTGCCAAACCATTAGGTTCAGCAACCGCTGGCACACCAGCGCTGACAAGAGCCTGACTGATTTATAGCGTGTCGCGATATGCGGCCTGCACTCCTGCTGCATGATAGGCCATGATGCCCAAGCTTTGGCTTTTTTTTCTGGCTTCTCCACAGTGGCATCGATGAGGAGAGACACATGGGGCACCCAAGTATATAAATATTTATACATATAATTATAATTATATCCACGGTTAAGAACCATTATCTTCTATCTACAATATATTGATTTTACAGGAGGTGAAAAAAACGTTTAATTTTTTTTCACCGAATTTGTTTTTTTTTATTAATTAATTAAATATGAGATAGGCTTTGAAAAACAGATGTTTAAATGTATTTTTTTAAAGTTGTGGTTGTTTCAGAGATACTGTAGATAAGCTACAGTACATAAGCTATTCTTATATTTATTAAAAACTTCTGGAAAACAGAAAACTTTTGAGGTTTATTATAATTATATTACTTAAATACGTGACAACACATCGTAAAGCAGATGACTATCTTTAGGTAAAACATATTTTAGCTGCTGAAAATGATTATATAAAAAAAGATTATATTTTGTTGACGAAATGGGCAGCATAGTTTCATGCCATTGCAAGTATTTCATAGGCTTAATATCTTTGCAAGGTCTCAGCGGCAAATCTGCCCAGTTGTCATCAAATTCAAGTTTTATCTCTATTTGGCCAATTGGCTTGTATTTCATAGCATGCATTTCTATGACAACTTGATCATCAGCTTTACGTCCTGGTCTAATATTTTTCAACCGACTTCAAAAAGGAGGAGGTTCTCAATTTGACTGTATGTTTATTTTTTTTATTTTTTATATGTTTGTTCACCGATTACGCAAAGATGGCCGGACCGATTTAAAATATTATTTTTGTGTTTGAAAGGGTATACTTTCAAGTTGGTCCCATTGTCATCAGATCACGATCTGATGATAGAATCCTGGAGTAATCGAGGGAACTCTTCAAATATTAAAGGCACACCTACAATGATTTAGGTATATTTCATAGTGATTCGTGAATTTATTCTCAAAAAGCACCAATTGCTGAAGTGAAACTGATGATGAAGACCACAAATGACGAGCGAACCTAATATTATTCAATATTTCACGGTTCGCGATTCAATTACTTTAATATAGTAAAGTAGAACTTTATTCTCGTCATACTACTATTCAATAATGTAATAGAGCTGATAGTGAACTGTCATGTGAACTCCTCAACAATTAACGGCCCTGCAGGCCTGAAGTCGGTGTCGAATAAAACATAAAAACTACTATTTAATGGCATCAACTTCAAAATGTTTAATTTTTTTTTGTTATTTGTTACTAGGTATATAATTTTTTGGCTTTTAGTTGCCTTGCATCTATTTTTAAAGTCAGTAATATTTTTTTTGTAATTTTTATTTAAATATCCAAGTAGAAGAATCAGCGTAATTCTTTAAGAAGCTATAATCTTAAATAACATTACATTACATTAATAATAAACTTCCACTACTTCATACGACTCTTTGGCGCGAGCTACTTTGCTGGCAAACACGTAGTCACTTGGAAGATGGATGGCCCTGTTTTTTAATTTTTGTTTAATTGCGCTGTGCACGGAGTCATACTCCATCTGAGTGTGCCCAGGCTCCAAATATTTATGAGTAATGATGACTTTGTGTTTCTTGCTGAAATTTGAGAGAGCACTGGACGGACTACTTTCCTATTTTGATACGTACATCCGTCTGAATATATCACTATAGGCAATTGTTTCGGCAAACGCGCGATATACAGACCAGAGATGGACTGCGAGAATAACATCGTGAAGCAGCCCAGCAGGTAAGAGAAGTCCAGGGAGACCTTTAACCAGATGGGAAGACGACCTCAGCTGACAGCTGGCCCAAACTGGATAGACGTAGCACAGGATAGAGACACCTGGGCATCTTTGGAGGAGGCCTTTACCCAATCCGGGCTTTTTGCTAACTAAATCTTACAATAACTTTATAATTACAATACTTTTTTAATTTGCATCCTAACTACTAATACATAGTTTAATTGAACTTAACGCGATTGAGGTGAGTAGATGCAGTAGTTCATATGATGTTCATGTGAACTACTGCATCTATTCACCTCAATCGCGAAATGAAATAACACTCACCCGTGCCTCACTACTATTTAAGGTAATAGGACTACACGCTAAATAAAATTTCTGACGACGCATTACACACACAACACTATATGGTTGAGATTTGAAATTTTTCACTTCGCTTACTAGAAACACCCATTTACTCGTCACTGCATAGTTTAGTGGTTATTTTTTTTGATTGAGATTGTACTCGGCCTCAAAATCATAATAAAACAGGACAACTCACATACCAGAGATCCGCGACGAAACCGGACAAGTCAGATCCGTCGGCACTATCTGGAATCCGGACACAAAAACGCCTGAGATGGACGTAAAATAACGTCCAACACATTCACACAAACAACACACGAATATCGCTTGCGATAAGCATTGATCTTTTTATTTTGTATGTCGAATAACAATCTACGAACAAGCACCTCGGTTTGGTTTACTCTACGTTGGCTCCAGGGATACAGTATCCCTCTAATGATGTCGAAGTGCCAAGGTGACTTTATGAGTTATGAGCGGCTAAATATTCGAATTAACATTATGGTAATCGATCACATGAACACGAATAACTGGACCAAAATAAAGTCCGCCAACTATTCTAATCATTTCGATTGCAACTGCGAACCAATGCCACTGCATCATTGACTTTATCACCACACTAACACTTTGGACACTCGACTAATAAAATAGCGACGTCTATCGAAATACGTGTTGCCGCTTTGTAGACTGACCGAATGAGACTAACTGCCCTACTACCGGCACTTCAAATGTAAACGTCAAACTTAATTAATGCAATCTTGCGGCGGCCATATTGAAATGAGTCAATAGACTTGTAATTTAATCAAAACAGGTTTTAGGTCAACGTAAATCAATTAGCAATTTTATAATCGTACACTAATATATTTAAGATGATTCTGCCAATAAATTGGTGAAAAATTGGCGTACTTTAAATTTAAAAGTGAAACGGGTTGTAGACATTCTGATTTCGTGAGCAAGCGCATTCCAAAGAAGAATAGATTGTACAGCGATGTAAGTATATACAAGAGTGGAGCTAAACAGGTCAGAGAAGCAACAGATTATTAGAGGAGCGTTGATGATGGCTAGAGCAGAAAAATTGAAAGTTAGATGTCAGATAAACAAAGAAAATAAAGAATTGAATACAGCGTCGTAATAGCACGCAAACTACGGCGCTGCCAGATAGGAAGCCCGTCAAGCTGAGAGCGATAATTGAAATGTGGTCACACTTCCTTTTGGTAATACGATTTAAATTATAAGTGGCATTCATTACTAGGGATCGTATTTTTGGATTTAAGAACTACTATCGAATTTTAAAAAAGACGCAACAATAATACGATAATGTTACTTAACATTATACAAGGGTTTTTATATATGTCATATATAAAAACCCTTGTGATATATAAAAACGTGAGACAATAAGTACTATCTTTAAAACTGCTGTACGGGTTTCCATTAAGCAAGCTAAAGCTATGAACTTTCATTTCGCGTCGAGGGTTACATAAAACATGATTCCTCTCTTACGGATCGTAACGCGATGTCTAATGGTTATAACGAGATGAAATTCCCAATTAAAAATATGCACCAGTTTAAAAGATAGTAAATAATATATCCAAAAATATTAAAGCACAATAGTCTTAATGTCATGTGAATGTAGAGCCTTACTACAAGCCTTGATATCTCGTGGAAATACCGGGGCGTTGAACTTAAGCACCGAAATCACACTTAGTGCTGCTTGTATTGTCTTGATATTGGATATCGCCGCACTTGTATCCATCGCGATCCTGGTTCATTAAAAAAAATGTTTATTGTTTGACGGAAGATCACTTTTACAATTCACGAACACATCGCGGATTGTAAAAGTGATTTGATCAACTATTTAATTTGATCTGTATGTGAGACAAGACAGACCTTATAACAAGGTTTGGTCTTGCAATTCCTCGCATAGATCGACGTAGCCTTTGGTTATTTTATTCAATTCCATATTATGTCAGTCCTTCAGTAGAGCCAAAGCCTCAGGTATAATAACTGTACTTGCAATTTTTCGCGGACTGATATTGTATTAAATTCATTTTACCTATACAAATGCAGGAAAAATGTAAGCAAGATTAAAATTAACTGGTCAGAATAAGATCATCCTGATTGCCACGACGACCTATCTAAAAAGTTTATAATGATGCAGTCAAATATAGCAACATATATATATATATATATATATATATATATATATATATATATATATATATTATATATATATATATATATATATATATATATATATATATAATAATAATTTCTGTATTGCATCAAATGCGTATATAAATTGTCTACTTACCAGGTCGTCAATAATAATTATGACTATTTTCCTTTCGAAAACTGAGATCATTTATACTAAGGATAAGCAGCTAATTTAAATGATAAGTAAGAATGAAGTTCAAAGACATTTTCAATACCAAAGTTTTTGATAAGCGACGAAGCGAGTTCAAACTGGAATATTTTTATCAAAATTATTGCGGAATTGTCTAGTAGATAAATAAATGAGACATAAAGACCGTAATAATATATAATATAATATAATATGATATGAAAAAAATATACACCTCAATGACCTACGTTTGAACCCTAATCGTACTAAAAGACTAAAAGCAGGTGAGTTAAGGATGACGTCACCAAACCCACGATAAAAATATGTGGGATGAGCACGGTTGTTTATTTCGTGTCCTAGTGTCATTTATCTATATTATGTATGTATTAAGAAAACATATAGGTATGGTTATCAGTTGTCTGGTTACCATAGTACAGGCTCTGCCTAGTTTGAGATCAGATGGTGTTGTAAGTATGAGTCGTCCCAAGATATAATTTATTATTTATTTATTTATTTTTGCACTTGATAGCAGATCAGCGACGGATATTCGTCCGGTTTTTAACATGAAGTTAAACTGCCCTTCACTTGGAAAATAATTGAGATGTTCATGGTATGGCTCAAATCAATGCTCGTATTCAACCCTGACTTGTACTCGTATCAAATAAGAAAAAAAATATGTGAGCCATATTTTATCCAAATCTGTTTTTATTCACGACGGCCACGGAGACAGTATATGCGTTTGGGGTTAGACGTATTTCTGTGTATGCGCGCGCGCGCGCGTGTGTGTGTGTGTGTGTGTGTGTGTGTGTGTGTGTGTGTGAGTGTGAGTAGTGTATTGTCACTTGACTTACGTTGAAATATAAAAAATTGAAGTTTATAATGAAAGTAGAAGTTTTTTTTTTAAATATCTAACAGCAATTTTCGATTGTATCACAGTTTTTCGACTTTCGTTTCTACGTAAAAAGAATCACCGACAGAAATGATTCACTCATGTGCATTTCATCGTTAGAACCCAGGGTCTGTCGTTAATAATGGATAAACTATTAGCTGGAGGTTAACCCGTTATCAGGCTATAAGAAAATAATATTTTTATGTCAGGGTTGATTCGCTAGCATATGATCCCTCTCCACCGCCAGCACTCCATTATAACTTAGCACAAACTAGCAGTTCTTTTAAATTAAGTAATATTATGATGTATAGTGATGAAATTGGTAAGGGCATTGGATCCCTAATGTCAAAGTTAAGTATGGGACAAACTAGAATCATCAATAATTGCACGCCTGCTTTGTCCTTTAGTAATATCATGGAAAATATTTTAAGATCTAATTTTAGTCATGACAGCACAATAATTATTTTTGTCGGTGATAGGGGAAATGTAAACAAAAATAAGTTTTAAAATTATTTTGAGGTGTTGTCAATTTAAATGTAAAAATAAATGTTATGTTTTCATTTCCTCTTAGTAATGGATTATCACAGTAAGAAAACACTATTAGATATAATTTAAATAACCTTATGCATCAACTGACATCCAAATTAATGGACCTTTTTATAATAAATTTCATTTTATTGACACTAACAAACTTGTTAGTAAATATTTTTATTTGACAAAAGATAGATATCATCTTAAAATTAGTTCTAAAAGACAGATAGCTGTTTCGCTATTTTTTAGCCAAGAATTTGGCTTATCAAGTTGCTTCTATTGAGCAACAAAATTATGACATTAATTTTAACTTAGCCAACAATTTGGCTAAAGCACCAGACATTAATAATGATAATTTATGTATTAATAATAATTTTAATATTGATATACCGAATAATTTAAATTAAATTACAAGACAATAGAGACTACCTCTTGCACACATACTTGTGCACTATAATAATAATAATAATAATAAAGCCCTTTATTCAGACCAACTTAGCATCTATTTACAAAGTATTAAGAACTATGAGTATATTTAATTATTTTTTGCAGGTCTGTTTGCCAGTCGGCAAAGGCCTCCTCCAACCTTTTCCATTCTTGTCTATCTTGGGCTACTCTATTCCACGTTACTCCTGCTACTTGCCGTATATAATAATAATAATAATAATGTTTTATTGCGTCTAATAAACTGTTTACATAAATTTGTGATTGGAGCCTCCTTTTAAGCAGAAAATGCCTGTGTTAGAAGACTCCGCTCTTCCATAACTTGCTTATATTAAAACCCAAAAATGTACTAGGTGGGCAATAAAGTAATACAATCAAATTAAATAAACTTATTTTCTATAATTTTGTGTGTGTGTGTGATGTGATGTATGTGTGTGTGTGTGTGTGTGTGTGTGTGTGTGTGTGTGTGTGTGTGTGTGTGTGTGTGTGATGTATCTTATTTCATGTTTTGTAACAGTATTTCTGTATCCTCGTATGACAATGGTTTGATCCATTGTATTATACTTTTTTTACAGTCTCTATATTGCTTTGGGAATATAAATATTTCTTTGTTAATTTTATTGTAAACTTGCGCTGATCGTTTATTGAACTGTACACTAGCGAAGTTGGTTTTCGTTTTTGGTACCTGTGCTATATTATATTTTCGTCTTTTAGCTTTAATGTTGGCGTCATACAGTATGCTTTTATGTTTTTTTAATATAATTTGAGTGAGGTATAGCTTCCGAACAGTTAGTAAGTCACTAATTTGATAAAGACTACACGTAGAGTATCGACTTTTTTTAAAATACATTATTTTTATAAGCGCACGCTGAGCTCGTTCCAGCTGAATAAATTTTGTTTTCGCTGCACCTCCCCACACAGGAATACAATAGGTTAGAACCGATTGTACAAGGGCCACATAGATTTGATTTAAAATGTTTCGGCCACGATGTTCATTTTTCTTTATTGTTAAGTTTCTTGGAACCACGTGTCTAAGCGTCTTAAAGATCCAGCTTAATTTACGAACCCTATTAGTAACTTGCTCCAAGTGTGGATACCAAGATAGTCTCTCGTCAACTACGACGCCTAAGTACTTCGTCTCTGAAACCCTACTGATTGATGGACACAAACATTTTCCAGTTTCAGCATCATTGCATGTGTGTATTACAATATTAAGGTCATCTTTTGGTATAGAACGTTTATCTATACCGAAACAAATATAATTAGTTTTAGTAGGGCTGAGGGTGAGAAGATTATAATTCAGATAATTAGCTATGTATGACATACCAGCTTCAGCACTAGCTTTAACGTCCTGCCAAGAATGTCCATAGAAAACAACAGCTGTATCATCGGCGTACGAGAAAACTTTTGTGTTATTCATGTTTATCTTACAGAGGTCGTTGATATATAATAAAAAGAGGGTTGGACCAAGTACGCTTCCTTGGGGTACACCAAATGATACATCTGCGTCATCACTAGTGTAATTACCTACTTTGACCCTTTGCTTCCTATTTGAGAGATAGTCTTTCAAAAGTTTAAGTGCAGTGTCCCTTATTTCAGCGTTTTCCAACTTTTTCACAAGGATAGAGGTAGAGACGGTATCAAATGCCTTCTTAAGATCTAGAAAGACTGTTAAGCATTTTTTACCATTATCAATTTTTCCGGTTATTAACGAACTAAGAGCAGTAACTGCATCCTCGGTAGATATGCCGCGTCTGAATCCGAATTGTGAATCTGACAGTATTTTAAATGTGCTGAGATAATTTAATAGCCTTATATTTATTATTTTTTCTATAATTTTAGATATTGCTGTCAACACCGATATTGGCCTATAATTATTGATATCGTCTCTATCCCCACCCTTGTGTACTGGAGTGATAATTGACTGCTTTAATGGCACCGGGAAGACTCCTTTCCTAAAGCAAAGATTAACGAGATGTGTTATAATAGTAACGACTTCATTGCTTACGCATTTTAAAAATTTTGTGGAGACATTGTCCCATCCAGGAGCACTATCGGTTTTTAAACTAAATAGTATACTTTTTACCTCATCATTATCGGTGTCAAGAAGTACGAAGGAGTTTATTTGTGTTGAGCTTTTATTAAAACGATAAGGATCAAAGTTAGAGCTAGGTTGAATTTTATGGGCTAACTCTTTACCTATATCGGCAAAATATTTATTTATAAATTTCACTGATTCATTAGGGGAACACTTTAGGTTTAGTAATTCTGTGTTGTAACATTTTGTGTTATTTGTGTAAGTTATGGCTTTTATGTTTTTCCAAAGTAATTTATTGTTATTAACTGATTTAGATAGTAGTTCCCTTTCATATTTCCTTTTTAATTTTTTTATCAAATTATTACAATGGTTTCTATACCTAATATAAGTAATTTTTAATATTTCATTATGTTGATCCCTACGTAGTTTTTGTTGTAGTTTATTACGGTTACGTATACAGCGTAACACGCCTTTGGTGATCCAGGGTTTAATAATCCGTTTGCTGCACGGTATTTTTACAGTGATTGTGTTAGTTCTAACAGAATCAATAAGTTCCTGTAATAACAGATCACATAGCAAATGCGGATCATCACAAAATAGTAGTTTGTTAATATTTTTCTCTTGAAAGTGTTTAAGAGCCTGTTCAAAATCTATGATATTAGTAGTGTTTTTATTGTAAGTAGATTGCATATTATATTTTTCCTTAGACATGACTAATAGTGTTGTATAGTGATCAGTAATAGAAGAAGTTAGGATACATATGCATGCTGATACCCGCTTTTTATTAATTTTAAGCATAAAATGATCCAGGCAATTTTTTTCTCTTGTGGGCAGTGTATGCCCCGGCAATATACCGTGTAGTGATAGCATATTGAGGTAGTTTACTCGATTTTCATGTTCATAGGATAGTTCGGTTGCCTTTGTTAAAATATTAATGTTTATATCACCCGCTATAATTATGTTTTTATAAGATGTTAAAATGTCTAGATGTGTTTCGAGAGAGCTCAGAAAACTTTCAGTATTAGTGTTAGAAGGAGATCGGTAGATACATAGAATAATATTATTAAGCACCTCTAGCTGAAGGCAAGATGCTTGGGATAGAGTTATTTCATTGACTTTGTGGTTTAATGTACTCTTTACATAGACTACTACCCCATCATTTTGGTTCAACTGACGTCTGGTGATATAAGAATGATAATTATTAAGTTTAGGAATTGGTTTATTAGAGTTCAGTCTACATTCTGTTAAAATGATGACGTCTGCCTCGAAAGAAAGTGTGGACAGCAGCAACGTAAAACTGTCAAAGTTACAGGTTATGCTTCTTATGTTTTGTGATATGATGGTTAGGTCAGATTTGTTTACACAGATATGCTTAGGGAGTTCAGAGGGATCACATTCGATACTACGCGCTATCTCCAAATTGTCTATATCACTGACAGTTTGTAGTGTGTCACTCATAAAAACTATTATAGTAAAGAATAAACGTCATTACAACATGCGGGTGTACAGAGCCAACGGATGCAGTATGGGCAGAAAAACTTATTTTACCGTATGATATTTTACAATATTGTTTAGGATATCGTTTTAATTTGTTAAAATTACATATAAATGTTGTAATGTATGTATTTGTAGTGTATATTTGGGTCACTAGCGTGACATTTTGGTGTACATTTGTGACGTATAAATATGTTGCTAGTGAGATATGAGTATGAGAGTGTATTAAATTACTTAATTTAACAATGTATAAAATATTTTTTAAATTGCATATAAAACCATGTATAAAAATGTGAATACATAATAAGAAACATCTTTTACAGATCAACTTCAGAAGTGAACACCAAAGTAACTTAATATTCACTAAATTTGATAGGTAGTAAGAGCGCGGAGAAATATATTTATATAGTCATATTTTTTGTATAAGCTTATGTACCTGCTCTTTACTTCGAATGATTACAGTTGGCGATTGCTCATCCTTTCTTACGTAAACCTTGCCGTATGCTGTCCAACAGAACTTGAATAACCCAGATTTGACTAGATCTCGGGCGACGAAGTGTAGTCGGGAACCCTTCGACGTCAAATGCTCTGCTAGAAATATCGGAGTGTCTTCTTGTGATTTAAATCCAAGGTGTTTGCAGCAAAGTTTGGATTTATGTTTTATATTAAACGCCTTCCCCATTTTTAATAGTTCAGTTTTTAGAAGTGTGGAGCCCGTTTCAACGACTATAGGAGAATTCTGTTTTTCTGAATTATTTCCGCGTACTCTGTATATGTCCTTAATATCTTGTTTGTTTATGTTGCAATTTATATTTTCGGAGAGTGAGAGAGCCATACCAATGAGATCTTCTTTCGATTCATTCGGGTTGCGGGGAACATTTTTAATAACAAAATTGGCTTTACGGCCTCCTATTTGTAACTCCTCCATTTTATTTTCAAGAGTGGTTATATACTGTTTATCCTCTTTGACTTGGTTCTCTAACTGATTAATTTTCTGTTTGAATTCCTCGTTTTGTGCAGCTAAGAAGGCCATAGAGTTCTCAATGTTTACGTTTGTTTGTTGTATTTCCTTGAGGGTTGAGGTTATTTGTTGCATCTCCTTTCCATGATTTATTGAAAAAGATGTCATCATTTTTCTCATTTCCTCCTTCAACTCATCGAAGTATTTGCAAAAGCTATCATCCGTATCGTCTCTGCTCCTTTTTACTCTTTGAAATACGTAGTTAGGCGGTGTCTTATGCCCGCTTCCTAGCTGGTTAATATCAGTATCCGAACATGATTTATTCATTGGCGAGCCCATTGTACTAGGCTACCAGCACGGTAAAGCGGTAGTTGCAGATATATGTAGGTGTAGCTATGCTTGCGCAAGCGGCAGGGGTGTGGTTTCGGCGGATTGCTTCAAGATGGCGGCGTTTCGCACACTGGAGGGTGGATCCTGCGTTGCAACAATGCTCTAATTGGATGGTGGGGGTGTGCCAGTGGGAGGTTCTCAGGGTGGCGTCAGGCGCTCGCGCAGATAGTACTAATGAAATCTTACTTGTGTGCTTTATGGGCGCTTGTAGTGAGACGGCGTACCAGGCGCGCATGTAACGGGTGCAATGCAGAGTAGCGCTGATTTTTGAACTCTTCAATTGTTATGCACTCCTAATATCACGAATGATTTTATTTTACTAAAATGTATTATAATTTTGAAAAAACAAATTATTAACGTTTGAGTACACGTTTACACCTTACGGCGGTCCGGAGGGAAGAGGAATATATCATCGTCCCACCTTTTCTGTGGTCTGCCTCTTTTCCTTTTCCCTTCTCTAGGGTACCAACGCGTTACAATTTTGCTCCATTTCTCTTGGCCTCTTATCATGTGCCCTGCCCATTGCCATTTGAGTCTTCTGATTTTGGATGTTATGTCTATGACCTTCGTCTTTTTCCTGATGACATGGTTTTTTATTCGGTCCGACCTTTTCAAATTCAGCATACTTCTTTCCATTGCATGTTGGCAGGTTTCCAGTTTTCTCGTCGTATTTTGTGTTAAAGCCCATGTTTGACTGCCATACATTAAAACAGGTAGTACACTCAGGTGTCGAAAAGTTTTTTCTTTACATTAATGTGAAGAGTTTTATCTTTCATGACCTCTCTCAGACTCCAGTATCTCTTCCAGCCATTTGTAATTCTTCTCTCAACTTCTTTGCGTATAGGATCTTCTTGTGTTATTAGCTGTCCCAGATAGATGTATTCGTCGGTGTAATCAATTTGATTATTTCTTAGATGTATGGTGGTTTTCTTCCCGTTTGTCATAACCTTTGTTTTCTCTGGGTTCAACTTCAAACCCATCTTCTCACTTTCATCCGCTAGTTCATGTATCATTTGTCGTATGTCTTCCGGTGTTTCAGCGAATAAAACTATATCGTCTGCGAACCTCAAGTGTGTTAGGGAGGTCCCGTCGACATTGATTCCGAGGTTTTCCCAGTTAAGACCCCTAAAGATTGTTTCGAGAACCGCTGAGAATAGTTTTGGAGATAGAGGGTCTCCTTGTCTAACACCCCTTTCTACTCTAAATGGTTTACCTTTTTTTTCTAGTTGGATTCTCGCGGTACTATTACTATATACAGTTTTTATTAGGCGGATATATTTTTGTTCGATTCCTTGTTCCTTTAGGGACTTCCATATCTTTTCGTGGTACAAGGAATCAAATGCTTTGGTATAGTCGATGAAAGCGATGTAGTATTCGCGCTGGTAGGCTGTATATTTGTCTAGGACTTGGCGGACCACATGAATGTGATCGATTACCGAATAGCCTTTCCGAAAACCCGCCTGCTCGATGGGTTGATGTTCATCTAGTGTTCCTTCTATTCGTTTTAAAATTATTTTGGCAAATATCTTATATATGTTAGACATGAGGCTGATTGGACGGTAGTTTCCGATGTCGTGTTTGTCTCCTTATTTATAAAGAAGTATAATATTTGATTCTGTCCATTGCTGTGGGATAATTTCTGTGTCTATGATGTCTTTAAACATTTCCGTGAGGATCGGTGTGATAACTTGTTTATTTCGTATTAAGATCTCGTTGTTTATACCATCACTTGTGCACTACCACATGAAAATCATTCAGTTATGTCAAAACAAAACAATAGTTATATTAATAAAATTAACCTGGTGCATATGAATATCAGAGGAATGAAAGGAAAAGACTTGGAATTGGAATTGTTCATGAATGCTGAAGCTATTGATATTTTATGTATTACTGAACACTGGCTAAAGAGCGATCAGTTCATGTTCAATTTCAACAATCGAGTATTATGATAAATTATTTACTATGGTGTATATTTTGATTTGAGGATTAGGTAATCTGTTTATTCATCTCGTTATGACTATCAACAACGAGTCAACAAATATCTTTTTAAAATTCGATAGTACCTACTTCCTATTAATAAGACGATCTCTAGCAAGAAATGAAACTTATAATTTAAATCGTATTACCAAATGAAAGGTTAAACTTATCAAACTGAAACTGAATTGTACTGGTGAAATTGAATTGTATTATCAGTTAGAATATAAAAACATAGGATGAATAGTAATTAAGTACCACGAGTCGACTGAATGGTTACAATAGAAATTAATATAGGTACCTAATTTCAGTTAAACCCATTTGTTTTTCTGTTCTTTTTTTTTTCACTAATATTTTTATGTTTTGTTACCCGACTATGACGAAGCCAAAAAGGAACTTTTTAGCAGTCTATATATATAGTCTACACTTTTTTTTTTTAATGACGACTCCCGCAGTAGGATACAAGCCCTGTGTCGCCAAGGATTTTACAAACATAGAAGTCACGGACACAAAGTACATCCAGACTCAGGACAACAATTTGTGGATCACACAAAGTGGTGTCCCGTGTGGGAATCGAACCCACGACCTCTTGCGTTGCAGTTGGACATACTCCCACCGCGCCACAGTCAATGTTTGTATATTTGTATGCTCCACTGTAGCGCCTAATCTACTTATCCGATTTCGATGAACGAGGTGTCAATTGATTCGTTATAATAGCGCGGGTGACATAAGCTACATTTTCTTCCACTATGACGGTCACAAAAAGTGTAATAAGCATGTAAGTAGGGTTTTATTTTTTAAAGTATTTACGTGTGCTGTGTTTGGTATCAAATGAAAAGGCCTAATTCGCATGACGGCGCAACATATGGCAACACTTGACATTCACTGTCATTTACGTCGGAAAAGAATGAGGGTAGTTGATCATTCTTGCGGAACGTCACATGGACGTGATGGCGGGGCGGCCATCTTGTAGGCAGTTCGCCGACGAGAGCCGTTTGCGCACCACGTGCCCGACGAATCGCTAATATCCGACCCGATCATTTTATTTTTTCATATAGTGATATGTGGAATCAATTATTAGCTATATAATTTAGATGCGTCTAGTATTATTTCGTTTATTAAATTATCTGTGGTGAAATTAAGATTTTAATTTAATTAGTAATGGTAAAATCTAAACCTAGTGATCACCCGGTGTTCGTGAACGATGGCAAGCTATAACCTGCGGCATCCTGAGCCTACACGCACATTCATTTGATACCAAACACATTGCTAGCATAGTTTACATTAACTAAATAATTGTGTAATATCTCCGTATCTTTTCGTCAAATACAATGACATAGTAGAGACGTCAAAATAATTATGGCGTTTTTGTTTAATGGATTAAATCTATATGACAATATATAAACAATCATCGAAAATTCAGGATAGTTTTGAATTATAAAACCCAGGTAAATAATATGGCCTAATAAATAGGTATGGCTTTTAGTAGGTTTATTATAGGTCACACAAATTATAGGGTCATAAATTATTGTTCACCAGGATCATTTTTTTGTAATTTAATTAGTAAATTAAATAATACGACCTTAGATAATAGGTCAACAGTTATGGTATTATATGGTGACAGCTTCTCAGTCACAAAGAGAGACATAATTAAATTAACAGAAACTATTACATACATTCATGACAAAGTATGTTGTAAGTTTATTTTAAGTAGTCTACCTTATTCGCAGTCAGTATCTGATTTACAAAACAAGCATGTATAGAGCTTGAATCTTTTGTTATACAACACTACTTACTTACATAGTAAGTATATTTTGTTTTTTGACACGAATAAATTTATTCGTAATTTTATTTTAACGAAAGATAGAGATATCTTTCCACATTCTACAAAAGACAACTTGCTAAGTTATTAGCATTTAATTTACACCCTGACCTGGGTACAAACAGTACTTTGCATGATTCATTTAGTGTTAGCAGTTTTACTTTGAATGTTATTAAGACTCTTAGTTTAAACTAGTAAGTCAGACAATGGACAAGCCCACAGGTGGTCTAACCGTAGTTCACCAAAATATTCAAGGCTTATCCAGCAAAATAGAGGAACTCGAATAGTTTCTTAAAAAGCACAGTGTTGATATTTGTTGCTTAACTAAACATTGGTTGAAAACTAATGAACTGATATTTAATAATAGTTATTATTGTATGGTTAGTGCATTTATAAGAGAAAGGGCTATACATGGTGGGTCTATGATATTTGTATGCAACAGTGTTAAATGTAAGGAACGCAAGGATATAGTACATCTGTATGTTGAGGAGCTGGAGAGAGATATTATAGTTTGTGCATATCGACCACCGCTGAGTGATTTTAACTTATTTGAATCTGTAATGGAAGATGTGCATAAAAGGGTTACCCTTTTAAGCACATCTTCGGTCAGTTACGGTAATAAGCTTAAACTAGTATGTGGCGACTTCAATGTAAAGTAAGTAAGGGTTTCAGGTTGTGCGTATTAGAGCAGTTGGAAATACTAAAACAGGAGAGAAGTACATTGCTGAACGATCAAACCAACTTCAATTCGTCTCCCCTGCTCAATTTATTTTCTTTTAGTCAACATTACTCATCGGCCGTTGGCCGGAGTAGTGGGGATTGAACGTATAAAAGAGGCGCACACGTTGGACGAGCGCTCAGTCAGTGCCAAACTGTCCTGAGAATGCCTCGTGTAGAGGCGAAACACGTGTCGAAGTTTCACTTCGTGGAAGCGGAATATTGCAAGTCAAGGGTCCCGAGGTGCCTACCACTCGACTTGATAAGAGTACCTGTCACTAATTTTCTTTGTTGCAGGTCTCTCTTTTTGAGTGCGGTCTGTTAATCTATTTCGATTGTTGCATTAAGGGCATTTCCTTACTACTTCATTCGTGGTGATTCACAGATCGAGGGTGGGTGGTGGGATCCCTCCCTTATAATCTACTTAAGATGGATTTCCGCCATGTTACGCCTGATTCAATCGGTTAACCTATTAATGTATTTTGTTGTATAGTTTATTGCATTTTACTAGGTGAATATTGTTGTCACAGTTTGATAATGTTACTTAGGTACTAATTAAGAAAACGATTTAGTTTTGTAAGTAAAGATTCTGCGTGATAAATTACGGCTATTCTTTTGCAAAACATGTGTACTTATTCATTAAGCACACACTGTATATGCAGGTAAGATGCTGCTACCATTATATTATACACCATATTAGAGGATTGATGCAAAAAAGAGAGAGAGATATATATATATATACACTCGCGTGCAAGTAAATCGACTCAAGCCTCAAGTGCGCATAAAAAGTGATATAACTAAAAAATGACTTATTTTACCTCTATATAATGTTTTACATAATTAAAGCTTAGTAATTAGGCTTTCAAATGGTAGCATAATATCAGTAATTTAAGTAAACACTTGTACTTAGAATGCAACTGAACGCAACCTCCCGTAGACTGCTCTGCGCTCTATACACAACTTGTGCGACACAACCCCCTATAAAAACCTTCTGTAATCGTTTTTTCTTATCAGTCGCTCATTAGACGTTGACCTGAACACATCTTTGCAAATTAAAGCCGTCATTTGAAGAAACTTATGGATACAACACCTGAAGAAGCCGCTCAAGTCGTTGCCCTGTTGCAAGAAGGGTTGAACCAGCGAGAAGTCGCTCGTCGTTTGAATATGAGTCAGTCCGCTGTCTCGAGAGTATACAGAAGGTTTCAAGAGACTGGTGCCTTCACTCGGAGGCCTAATACCAGCCGACGCCGGTGCACCTCGGAGCGTGACGACCGGTTTTTGGTCCCGACCTCTCTCCGAAATCGACACCTTACCGGCGTAGATGTGCAGCAGGAGCTACGTCAAGTTCGCGGGGTGACTGTCAGTCAGTGGACAGTTAGAAGAAGGTTGAAAGAAGCTAACCTTACTCCGAAAAGACCCGCTACAGGCCCGAAGTTGACCGCAGCTCATCGTCAAGCACGCCTTCACTTTGCTCGAGAGCATTTGGATTGGAGCATAGAGCAATGGCAGTCAGTCCTGTTCACAGATAAGACGAGGATGTGTCTCCATGGCAGCGACAGGAGAGGTCGGGTATACCGTCGTCCCGGTGAACGGTTTTCACAGTGCTGCTTTGTGGAAACCGTTGCATATGGTGGCGGATCTTGCATGATGTGGGCTGGAATTTCCTTAGAAGGCAAAACGGACCTTGTTTTCGTTCCTGGGGGAGGCCGGGGAGGAGGTCTGACCAGTGATCGTTACATTGAAAATGTTCTACTGAATCAAGTTATCCCTTATCAAGGCTTTATTGGGGAAAATTTCATCTTGATGCATGACAATGCCCGATGTCACACTGCTCGGGCCACACGTGATTTCCTGAACGAAGTAGGAATTCACACTATGCATTGGCCAGCGCTCAGCCCCGATTTAAATCCCATTGAGCACATATGGGACGAGCTCAAAAGGAAAGTTAGAGCGAGGAATCCAGCTCCGACAAACATCAATGAGCTCAAGACTGCGTTGGTAGAAGAGTGGGGTCGAATACCACAATCATCAATTAAAAAGTTGATAAGGTCGATGAAGAATCGCTTGAAAGCAGTGATCAGAGCTAGAGGAGGGAATACCAAATATTGACACGAATAATTTTTTTATCTTACGCACATTTTGTTTCATTTAAACACAATAACCCCATACTGTGAAATTGTATGAATTTTCAACATTTTTTACATTATCATTGGCATTAACCTTTTTTACTAAACTACTGAATCGATTTTCATGCAACTTACACCATTTTGAAGCTCAATTACTAGACTTTAATTATGTAAAACATTATATAGAGGTATAATAAGGCATTTTTAAGTTATATCACTTTTTATGCGCACTTGAGGCTTGAGTCGATTTACTTGCACGCGAGTGTATATATACATATATATATATATATATATATATATATATATATATATATATATATATATATATATATATATATATATATATATATATATATATATATATATATATACACATATATATACATATATATACATATATATATATATATATATATATATATATATATATGGTGGTATATACATATATATACATATATATATATATATATATATATATCTTTTTTTGCATCAGTCTATTGACTGTGTATATATAAGTTAAACATCGTTCGCTTTTAAATACCGACAATCAGACTGCGCATCAAGTTTTATTCACCCTGGTTGTAATTGTTATCTATTGCACAGATGGAAGTACCTTCGACTATGTCATTGCCGGAGGTGGTATCACAGCGTAGTCACAGGTAGACTGAAGGTCTTACAAACGTGGAGGTCTTACAATCGAAAATAAAATAAAATATATTGAGAAATAAATACATAAAATTTATGATCAATAGCACAGTACAAGTCCGACAGAAAAATCACCCGTCTCATGCAACGATAACCTCATTCTCGAACTAAAGGACCGATGTGACTGTTGTGGGTATTTCATAAAAAACTACAAGAATTGGCATCTTAGGCAAACAATGATTGCAAAGAAGTTACCAAAATCTTTAAACCGCTTTGTGAACAATATCCTAAACCAATAAAGGCTATCAGACTTCAGAAATATATTCGTAACGAAACTGAGCTCTAAAGTGTTTGTCAATGATACCGAGATACCTAAAATATTGCAGCGAAACAAGTCAAAACTTTCGGAGACTATTCAAGTATTTTCGGATCAAACTCCAGCACAAAGTCAATACTTGCAATCGTTGAATAATGACCTACAAAACGAATAGAAAACGGAGAGAAAAACCTTACCATAATGTACGATAAAGGGATATCCACTATTATTACTGTCTCATACGTAAAAACGTGTTACCGAGCCACTGCCAAATAATAAGTTCGCAAATAGATTAAGCCACCAAATTGCAAACAAATTTAAATGAGTTCTCTTTAAAATTCTTTTACGCTACGATAAAATGCATAATAAACACCATAATTACGGTACGGGCGGCGGTGTTTCCATCTATGTACACTGTAGTTTAACGTACCTATATAACTGAAGAACTAACCTGTAGATTCACGTAGTTAAGCTATCACTGAACATCGGATCTTATTATCTTTTGATTAATCCACTCTTTTCGGGGTTGGTTTAGAATTTTTATCTTGTCTATTTGGTTCTTCTGTATTTAATCGAATGTAAACGTTTCTAATTATCTTATAAATTAGTAATAAGTGAAACAATCATTGAAAAAGTAGCTATGTAAAGTTAATTAATTAAATTAGATAAAAGTAGGTAATTAGTAGGAAATAAAAGGCTTTTTTATTTTGTTTTACTTATTTATTCAACGTTTCTAAATAGTTGCAGTTATGGTGTTCGTTGATGTAGGTGGCGTCTGATGCATATTTGTACAGCTTTCGGTTTGCAGTGTACATTTGCCAATTTCTAAGTAAATCCGCTTGTGATCGGATAGACTTTATTCGATAATAGATATACTAAAAGAGTGATTATTACCATTTGTATGTACGTGGTCCAGTATTGTGTTGCATGTGCTCGTTTCACGGGTGGTGTGCAGTTTGTCGATTTTATTTAGTATGTCATAGCCTGTTTCTTTCATTTAATTAAAGTATTTAGTCACACAACTCATCATCAGCCTATCGCAGTCCACTGCTGGATATAGGCCTCTCCTATTGCCCGCCACTTTGTTCTATCTTCGGCTTCTCGCATCCAGCTCCTGCCAGCCGTTTTGCGTAGATCATCACTCCACCTGGCCCTAGGGCGTCCTACACTATGTTTGCCGAGACGCGGTCTCCACTCAAGAACTCGAACCCCAACGGTTGTCGGTTCTTCGGCTAATATGGCCAGCCACTTCAGCTTGCTAATCCTGTAGGCTATGTTGATAACTTTGGTTCTCTGCCAAATCACCTCATTTCTGATTTTGTCCCTAAGAGAAACTCCGAGCATAGCCCTTTCCATAGCCCGCTGAGCGACGTTGAACTTGTGGACCAGCCGTACCGTCAGTGTCCACATTTCGGCTCCGTCACATAACTGCTTGTAATAAATAAATCTCCGAACACGATCGGTCGTTTTCGACACTCCAATTGTGAAGTAAATGTTTCATAAAGTTGTTTATATTACTGTCACCCGGTTTTTAAATCCCTTCGATGTACACACACACACACACACACACACACACACACACACACACACACACACACACACGCAGGCACGACGCACGCACGCACGCACACACATACACATGCTTTAACTTAATATCTTTATAAACTACAATTGTCTTGAAATATAAGTTACAATTTTTAAAATACAAAGACGGACTACATGTACGTTTAATTTATTTATCTACCAGATAACCTTGCAGTAATTTTAACAAAAATATTTCAGTTTAAACTCGAATTTCTTTATTTTGTTCAATACTAACTTATCAGCAAATTTGCTGTTGAAAATGTCTTTCAACTTTATTCTTACTATAATTAATTAGGTAAGTAATCATTTAATTAAGCAGCTTATCGTAAGTATAAATGATCACCGTTTTCGAAAGGAAAATAGTCATACCTGGTAAGTAGACAAGTTAAATAAGATTTGACTGCATTATTATAAACTCTGCAAGAGATCGTCGTGGCAATCGGGATAGGCTTAAATGGAAAAAGCCAAGACTCGCCATCTTATTCTAACCAGTTCATTTTAAGCTTGCTTACATTTTTCACTGCTCTTGTATAGGTAAAATTAATTTGATGAACTGTACAATATAGGTTTCCTCTGTAGTTCCGTAAATAGGTAAAAATGGAACTACTATAAAACACAGATCAAATTGTACAATTAATCAAATCACTCTCACAATCCGCGAACATAGTCCAACGTATCCGAGAATTGTAAAAGCGATCTTCCGTTAAGTATTAACTTGTTTTTTAATGAACCAGCATCACGATGGATACAAGTGCGGCGATATCCAACATCAAGACAATACAAGCAGCACTGAGTGTAATTTCGGTGCTGAACTACAATGCCCCGGTATTTCCACGGAATTTCAACGCGTGTAGTAAGTAAACATAACGGTAGTGAATCTTTGCATTCACATGACAATAAAGGTTCATTTCCGTGCATCGCGATCGATCGCGAGCCGCTCGCGGCTTACGACAAGCGGCTGAGGTAAGTGACAGACGCGCGCGGCCGACGACTGTGGTAGGCCTGCGCGCGCACTGTGAATATTATCGCATCGGCCGCGAGCGTCAGCCGCTTGTCGTAAGCCGCGAGCGGCTCGCGATCGGCCGCGATGCTCGGAAATGAACCTTTAGACTTGCTAATGATAATGTGTAAGAGAGGAACAATGTTTTTTGTTTCCCTAGGGATAAACTTAACCTTTTTAGCGTTAACTTGCTTGATGGTAACCCGTACAGCAATTTTAGGGTTTTTTATGTATAATGTTAAGTAACGTTATCTTATTATTGTAGCGTCCTTTTTAAAATTCGATAGTAGTTCCTATTAAATATACGATCCCTAGTAAGAAATGGCATTGATAATTTAAATCGTATGACCAAAAGGAAGTATGACCACATTTCAAAGTATCGCTCTCAGCTTACCTAACTGGCTTCCTATCCGGCAGTGCGGTAGTCTGTGTGCTATTACAACGGTGTATTCAATTCTTAATTCTCCTCATGCTTCTATTTATCTAATACTTACTTTAAATTTTTTTGCTCTAGCCATGATCGAAATCTACGCTCCTTTAATATTCTGTTGTTTCTCTGTCCTGTTCATAGCTCCAGTCTTGAACATTCTTCTTTCGCTGTACAATCTATATAATTCTTCTTTGGAATGCGCTCCCTTTCGAAATCAGAATATTTACAACCCGTTTCACTTTGACACACAACTAGGACATATTATAACCTTAGGTTAATGCAGAATGAAGAATAAGACACCTGTCTTATTACCTGCATTAACCTACGGTTCACTGGTAGAAATTGCCTGTGGCATTAATTCCGCTGTTATAAAAAAAATGGGTGCAATAAGTTTAAATAAATAAAAAAAAATTAAATACCTCAGCAGGAATTCTTGGTGGCCTATAATTTATGTTTATCAAAAGGTATGAATATTCAAAAAATAATATAAAGTAGCACCACACTGTAGAAAATACTACAAACCGTTCGCTTTTTAATAAGTTAATAGCTGCGTAAGACAATCACAATCAAGTTTTATTCACATATAATTGGTATTAATTGTAATTCTTTACTGCACAGATGGAAGTACCTTTGACTATATCGTTGCGGGAGGTGGTATTGGCGGCAGCGTAGTCACAGGTAGACTGGTAGAGGCTGGCTACTCCGTGCTACTACTAGAAGCTGGAGGTCTTGCTAACGTGGAGTCTAATGTAAGTATGAATAAATTGATGATGATTACGGCGGCCAATTATTTTTTCTTTTTAAGAAGACTACTCCCGCAGTAGTGTACAAGCCCTGTGTCGCGGGGGACTTTACAAACATAGAAGTCACGGAAACAAAGTACACCAAGACTCGGAACAACAATTTGTGGATCACACAAAGTGATGTCCCGTGTGGGAATCGAACCCACGACCTCTTGCGTAGCAGTCAGACACACTCCCACCGCGCCTCAGAGGCAGTCAAAATTTCATCAGAGACTAGCCAACTACACAGGAGATATTATAGTGCACAAGTGTATGCTCAAACACAAGTGCGCTCTCTATTCCCTCACTCTCATAACCCGATAGGATGGAAATCTAACTCGGCTGGAAAGATATTGGGCGCAGGACCGTTATGATATTGTGCTCACCTTGCAGATATACATGATCAGTAGGCAGGTGTAGGCATTGTAATTGCATACTTATGTTTAAATATCTTACCACATTATTTGATTAACATTTTAATATTATAAACAGGAAAAAAATGTTTTTTGTATGTAACGAATAAACTTAAGAATTTATTTTTTTACATAATATTTTGTTTTTAAGTTGTGTAGCGAATACGAATTTGTTTTGTCTGGCCACACAACTCAGGTTACAACACACTCAGGTTACAACACAAAACTAGCTGTGCTTTGAAATGTTGGTACATCGATTAACATGACTAAAGTGCAGACAATATTAGTAAATTTAAAGAGTGCATAAATGCCCTTAACTTTACCGAAGCTTTACACAGTGATGATCCGAATTCAATAATTTTACGACTTATTTCGCTTACCAACTTATGTTTTCCTAACAAACGTATACGAGTATCACCTAAGGCTACAGTGAAATGGATCACTAAAGGAAATAATTTAGGTATTAATTTAGATTCCAGCTTAAATTGGTCGTTACATTTTGAGTCAGTATGCACAAGACTCTATCAATTCTCATACGCACTCTATGTATTGTCTAAAACGGAAAACATATCAACTGTAGGCTACGAATCAACCCTGGCAAGGGATATGGCAGAGTTCATCTCACCAGAATTAATCCCAAAGGTAGTGGGTACTTAGCTTCGATTCAAAGCATTATTGAAATTATTTTAAACTAAATCAAAATTACGCTCAAAACCACTCAATCACACCCAAGCTCACAGACTGGTGTAATAACATAACACCACGGCTATAATAAGTTTCCTACCCAACCCTAAGACCTTAGAGCGCGTTAAGAATACATACTATATAACCTAACCTGCCGTATGAAGCTGTCTTGGCTTGCAAATCACTCGACCAACAATGTTTCTTTCACTATAGTTCTGCTAGGGTGACGGGGGACACAACGGCGTCACACAAAATTGCTAGACTTTATCAATTTTACGATTCACTCACTGCGAGGGTTCTAGTGACTGGTACACAACTGGTATTGGGGGTCGTGTTATCCCCAAAGCGTCACCCAAGAGCCAGGCTTATCAATTTATCATATAAATCAATTATAACAAGAATTTGAACGCGGTCAGCCATTAACCCAACCAAAGCCACATGTCCAAGCGAATGACATATAACATTTTTGACGTGTCTCTGCCCTGACGTAGTGATGCGACGTTCGATTCAATCGATTAGAATAAGTCCACTATTATAGCGAACATCAACTATTTTAACTGCATACCATGGTTATGTTACACCCATATTTTATGGGATTCTATTCTGGGGCAATTGTACAAAGAAGGCAGCAGTACTTAAAGCACAAAAAATGCGTGAGAGGGGTACGGCTTTTTTTTCCTTTTTTAAAAATTAAAGCAGGCTGATAGCTGTAGACCCTACTTCATAAAATTAAATCTCCTGACTGGTCCCATGCATCTACATACTGGAAGTTGTACTTTTTGCGAGGGAAAATATTAACTTGTTTAAGAAATTTGGTAGTCGAAGACATAAATTCAAAATAAAGCTACCGTCTAATTAAACAAACTTATTAAATAACAGTATATCTTGTATGATGCCTCGAATATATAACAAGTTACCTACTTCAATACTTGAAACATCGAATTTATTTAAACAAAAAATAAGTTAAACAAAGTTAAAACAACTGTTACTCAATAAAGGTTATTACTCTATTAGAGAATAACTACTTGATAGTAGATGATATATATTTTTTTACATTATTGATATAAGTACTGTATTTATTTTGGTATCGCAGAGTACAAATAATTGGAAATTATTATTAACTTATTAGACATTATATAATATAATTTTTACACTTGTCATATTCTAAAATTTCGACATGTATACTGTATTTAAATGATTCTCACTTTGTTCCTTAAATTTTATTTATTTATTTTTAAAAACATTTACAATACCATTACAGGATTCCAAATGAAGCTACATAGATTTTGTAGGCACATAATAATGATATCTAATTGAATATATTTATATTTGACTCAATACATATTAGAGAAATTTCTGTGAATTTCTACAGGTTACAATGGTAAATATCTACGTGTGTAGCAATTAAATTAATTAGTCGTATGGCTCGCGACAATGGGGCATATTTCAGCAAATTAGTTCTCGTGACTGGGACGCTAAGCGTAAGGGGTCGTCGGCGCGCACCTATACGTGACCATCGGGGGCGCACAGCTTCAGTTCCGCGAGCACGGCCGGGTGATGCCACGATAAACACCCGCCATACGTAGCTCGCTAGCTATACGGCGCGCCGTACGCTCAACCGCGAGTATCCTGCCATACCGAGGAGGAACAAGCTTGGGTCCATCAGTGGGTACATAGGGTGTTGGGGTTTAGTCCAACACAATTTGCTAGTGCGAGGTGAATAGACACAGTAAGAGGGGAATGGAGTTTGATTGATACGACTGTTACGATTGACGGCGTTTATTGGACTCAATATAAAATATAATTAGAAAATATGATTATGTGCTTAGTATAGTTTTGAGCGCGTCAGCAATTACTCTGTTACTACCTAATACGTATTACAAAATGTGCAACTCGCTTGTACATAGGGTATACTCCGTATTGTTTCAAATACAAGAATCGAGTAAATTTATTCTGATTTTTTTCTACCATGAGATTATATTATTTAATTTTATTCTTTGTATTACTATTCTTGTACCAACATTTGTACCCATATAACACAAATAAATAGAATTGAATTGAATTGAATTGGACTGGACCGCTTTAAAAAAATTTAACATCATTAGAAACTTAGCTACATTATCGAGAAGTAACATGTGCTATTTTTTTTTTTAAATTACATATCCATACGAAAATTACAATAATGTAACTTAAGGTATAAAAAAATACGATATGACACCCGTGCGAAGCCGAGGCAGGCAGCTAGTTAATAATATAATTACTTTTGCAGTGAAGTTACGCATAATTGAATTGTTTGTAAATTACTTGGTTAAGACATCCGATTTGCAATTGAGAGGTCATGGGCTCAAATCCCACACAGTACACTGCTGACGACGGAGGTCAACCTTCAAGCAAATTATCTTAGCTGAACGGGTTACAAAAATATGTGACTGCTAAAAAAAGAAGAAAAAACTGGCCCAAACGTTATACAATAATACTAAGTTAGTATTGGACAATAATTATTCAAATAATAACTACTCTTTGTCTCAGTTCCCAGGTTGGGTGACGTACGTAAATTTGGATTGGAAATACTCTGCAGAACCTGATGAAAAATGTGACAAGTGTCATCAGGCTTCGGGGCTGGTAGTGCCTAAAGCTTTAGGAGGTGCAAGTGTCACTAGATACAACATGGTTTACAATCGAGGAAATCCGTCGAACTACGATAAGTGGTCAAAAACCACCAAAGACAATTCTTATAGTTGGGAAAACATGCAGAAGTACTTTAAAAAAGGCGAAAGACTCCGAGATCCTGATATTTTAAATTCTCCATACAAGAAGTATCATGGTACAAATGGCACAATGTATGTTACTAGAGACACAAACGATGTATGCGATGAGTACATTAAAGGTTTCAAGAAAGCTGGACAACCTGCTCCTTTGGATAATATTGGTAACGCAAGTTTAGGCTATTCACGTGGTTTGTACTTTATTTACGATGGCATTCGAAATGATGCTGCTTATGCGTATATGAATCCAATAAAAGATAATCCTAAAATTCACGTATCTCTACACAGTTTGGTAACTAAAGTTTTGTTCGACGACAAAAAAAATGCTGTTGGAGTTGAGTTTATAAAATGTGGCAAAAAAATAATTGTGAAAGCCAAAAAAGAAGTTATTGTAAGTGCTGGCCCATTCAAGGGGCCACAGTTACTGATGCTATCAGGCATTGGCCCCGAAAAAGAATTAAAGAAATGGAATATAACATGTGTGTCCAATCTACCAGTAGGACAAAATCTGCAGAATGTAGAAAGTGTTTTGTTAACTTTTAAAACAAATAAAAAAATGGAGCCGATTCAATTAGACGCGAAAAAGTTTATCGGACCTTTAGTAATAGGTTATGCTACTGTTAATGAATCATCCAAATATCCCGATTATCAAACTTTGAATTTTATTATTCGTAATACTCGCTATATTTTACCATTCTGTGGTTTCACGTTGACTTTGAAAAACGAAATATGCGATGAACTATATCGGAAAGCTGCAAATACTCAATTATTGACGACTCTATTAATTGATTTTGATACCAAAGCCCAGGGAGAAATAACACTAAAGAGCTCAAATCCCAATGATGCTCCTAAGATAAAAATAGCTCACTATTCAAGTGATAAAGATTTAGATTCGTTAGTTAAGAAAATCAAACATTATATGAAGGTTGTGTCGACTCCCTATTTCAAAGATATGGGTTTGGAATTGATGGATCCTGTATCTAAATGTGGTCAACTTGAGAAAGGTTCTAATAAATACTGGAAATGCTATGCTCTCTGTATGTCTGCTGCCACTGGGTATTACGTTGGGGCCAATTCAATGGGAGCTGTGGTTGACAACAAGTTCTGTGTCATAGGGACCAAAAAGCTTCGTGTAGTAGGTGCTGCTGTTATACCTAACATCATTAGTGGGTTTACTCAAGCTGCAATGGTAGCTGTCGCTGAAAAGGCTGCTGAAATCATTATAGCGGATGGAAAATAGGTGCCTTCAGTGGGTGCCAAAATGGCGTCACTTACTAACGTTGAAATATAATACCTATTTTCAAATTTATCATGGTAAATGTTTTATTTCTTATGTCTTACAGCAATATTCGAATGTAATACAGTTCTTCGCCAATCGATTCTAGTTGAAAGAATTACCGACAGAAACGATTCACTCATGCACAATAATTGCATTTTTAAAGGATAGATTTTTTTTTTTTATTCACTCTTGAGCATTTTGTTGTTTCTGCTTCAACTACGAACGGTTTAGCCGACACAACTGTTAACTAACACTGAATAAATGTTTAACACTCACACTAAGCGTTTAAAATGTATTATTTGAATTCTTAATAGCCGCGTTTTACCTGAAATAAAACGCATATTAAAATACTTACCTTACCGGAAGCCTTAGAGTGCATTTCCGTTTCCGTCTATTTCTTACCGAATTTTCGAGTATTTATGCAACGATTTCTGGTCCAGTGGCGCCATCTGGCGGCGCCATCCGCCAGATGGCGCCACTGGACCAGAAATCGTTTCATTATTGGTAGGTTTCATTATTGGTAACGCGCCATTTTGTTTCATTGGATCATAATTCCACCAGGCAGGAATTAAATAGAGGCTTCCGGTAAGGTAAGTATTTTAATATGCGTTTTATTTCAGGTAAAACGCGGCTATTAAAATACTTGACCTGTACCGGAAGCCTTAGTATGAGACCTGTTTGTTTTCGCCTGGTGACGCCACGTAGAATGTACGCCAATGTGACTTATTAAGAAACAGTTAGTTAAATAGCTGCAATTTAAGATTAAGTAATGAAACATAGTATTAATCCTTGTTACCTCTGGAACAATCAAAGGATTAGTACCTATAGGTAACAGAATAGAAGGTACTTAATCAAATTAAATTAAATTAACTTTCGTGAATCAATTTCATAAAGTAGGTAATTGTGTGTACTTCATCACTTGAGATAAAGCTTATACCTTTATGAAAAGCTGCAGCGAAAAGTAAGAAGCTGGTGTTTCTAAAGGTCACTAAAATGCGAGTTCTAAACAACGTATCTACTAAAATAGCTATAAAGTGCGTAAAGCATGCTGGTTGGACCTCATAAGACGACTTGGAAAATAAGTCTCTCTTAGTAATAATTTTTCTAAACTGACAAACGGGGTTGAAATTAGTTTATCATATCTACTAGCAGTTTCCAACCTGACCTATTTTCAGTCACCTTTGGAGCCATATTGGGCCCAAAATATAAAACTTTCATAGGGTGCAATTCCTGGGATCTATTCGCGAGGTTAAGAGACAGTTACAGAGAGGAGCTCTCTGAATTATAATAACGTTGGAATCCGTTTCCGGTCGTTGAAATGGCAACTGGTCTGTAAAGTTCGTCCATAATAAAACATTAATTTAAATAGTTAAAGTTACACTTTCTTAGACTATAGTGAAACAAACACCAGAAAAACAATATCGAAAGATACAGAAGAAGTAATCTTTGAATATTCTCAACATCTACGCATTAAAAAGTGAAGAGCAAGGAGTTAGCATAAAACATCATTATACTAGAGAACTATCGACTTCGCCACAGTCAGCGGCTACCAGTAAACCTAAGAAGCAACAAACGATAAGCTTTACTAAAACAAGCAGGTCAAACGCCTTCGATTTGATGAGAACTCGATCAAACTCTCTCGCTGATATCCCCACATCTAAAAACCAATAGCAATTAACAACCGGCAAACGGATCACCCAACCAAACAATGAAAACCTTACAAAAGAAACAACACAATCTCCCCCAAGCCAACTGGTCCTCGTGGGGGACAGAGACCACAACCCTCCAACAACACAGAGAAACTATTGCGATAACAGTCACACAAGGTCAAAGATCTATGTTGCAGCCCTCATCGTACGAACACTGAAAAACGAAGAAAACTTTACAGAATTAACATACGCTTTAGAACAGATTAATTGGGACATCGTAGGACTGAGTGAAGTAAGGAGGATGGGAGAGAGAATCATTTCCCATCCAGACTTTCTTCTATATCATATAGGAACTACTCCAGGTCAGTATGGAGTTGGCTTTATAATGAAAAAGCACCTCACAAACCAGGTGGAGAGCTTTATAGGAGTATCAGAGCGCATAGCAGTGATGAACCTTAAATTACCGGGGTACAATGATCCATGGTCTATCATACAAGTATACTCACCGACGGAACAATCCGATACACGATCAATAGACTCATTCTACTTCGAGCTAAATAAAACAATACGAGATCATGCTCACAAAAACCTTATTGTCATGGGAGAAGAAGACAAAGTCCTGGGACCATTTGTAAATAGAAAAAAGTCAAGAAGCAGAAACGGAGAAAGGCTGGTAGATTTTGCACAGGAGAATGACTTGAGAATATTAAACACAATGTTTAAGAAGAAAGAAAGCAAGAAGTGGACATGGGTATCACCAGACGGGAAAACTAAAAATGAAATAGATTTCATAATGACTACTAAAAGCAGATACTTCTCAAACATGGAAGTCATAAACAATTTCAACTTCAATACCAACCACCGAATTATTCAAGCAGAATTGATAACAACCCCGCCAAAAAACCGAAGACCAAGAAACAATATGATGAACATGAAACCTACCAAAGATCAAGCAGCCCAAATAGCCAATTTAATAACGAGAAAACTTATAGATTACAATAAAGAGACAACAAGCATGGAAGTACAGAAAAAATACAACTGGTTAGAAGGAACTATCAAAGCAGCTATTCAGCAAGGAACTAGTAACAAAGATCTGACTAACAATTGGATGACTAGTAAAACCATTAACCTTCTTAATTAAAGAGCAGACATAATCAATCAAAAAAATACCAACAAGAATCGAAAGCAAATAGCAAAACTAAGTAAAGAAATAAAAGAAAATATTAGAAAAAATAGAACTCAGAAAAGAATGGAAACAATAGAGAGACACATTGCACAAACAGGAGGAATAAAAAAGGCATATAAGGAGTTAACTAACAAAAAGGACTGGATCGTACAGATGAAAGATAAAAATAGCTTGCAGGTAAACCGAAGGCAAGGAATATTAGAAATTGCTACATCTTATTATAAGAGACTATACGAAGGTACCATAGCGGAAAAATAAATAGAGTTGCTGGAAATCTCACCCGTACCCAGCATCCTTGAGGGAGAAATAGAATACGCTATTGAAACCCAAAGAGAAAACAAAGCTCCAGGACTCGACGGAATAAGGAATGAAGTACTAAAACAAGCAAAACAGACCATAACACCTGTTCTCAAAGAAATCTTTAATGAAATCATCATCACGGAAACGATTCCCAAGCAATGGACTAAATCCAATATAATCCTTCTTTACAAAAAAGGTGATCAGTACGATATCGGAAACTATCGGCCCATAAGTTTGATGTCCAACCTGTACAAAGTATTTGCAAAGATCGTACTCAAGCGAATGGAGAGAAAACTCTACGAGCAACAGCCAATAGAACAGGCAGGTTTTAGAAAAGACTACTCAGTACTTGATCATATCCATGTCGTTAGGCAAATCATTGGAAAATATGCGGAATATCAACTCGTATACTATATAGCATTTGTAGATTACAGCAAGGCATTTGACTCATTAATACATGCAAACATCTGGGAGGCGTTAAGAGAACAAGGGATAGAACAAAAGTATATAAGATTGATCAGAAATGTGTACAAAACCAGCTCGGCATGCATTCAGCTAGAAAAGAAAGGGGATTCGTTTAAGATACAAAGAGGGGTAAGACATGGAGATCCTCTCTCTCCTAAACTTTTCTCCGCCGTGTTGGAAATGATCTTCAGAAACTTTGAATGGGATAATCTGGGTTTAAATATAAACGGCCGCACACTAACACACTTAAGATTTGCCGATGACATTGTATTATTCGCCAAAACACCAGGAGACCTAAATATAATGTTAAACGAACTAGCATCAAAAAGCGAAAAAGTCGGACTAAAACGAAATCCTGAAAAAACAAAAGTAATGACCAACGGGAATAAAAGCAGTATAAATGTAGGCAAAACCCAAATTAGCTATGTTGAAGAATATACATACCTTGGACAACTGATATCACCCAAAGACAACATAAACAAGGAAATAAAAAGAAGAATAGCAAACAGTTGGAAAAGGTACTGGGGTCTAAGGGAAGTAATGAAAGACAAAAGGCTTCATACAGCATTAAAGAGCAAAGTATTCAATGTTTGCATTCTACCAATATTAATATATGGAAGTCAAACATGGGCCTTAACAAAAAACACAAGAAATAGGATTTCTAAGTGCCAACGAGCAATGGAGAGAAGCATGGTAGGAGTAAAAAGGAAAGATAGAATAAGTAACATCAACATTAGGAAAAGGACCAAAATACAAGATGTAGCCTTAAAAATAAAAAGGCTAAAATGGAAGTGGTCGGGACATATGGTCAGAGGAAAAGATAAATGGAGCAAATTAATTACAGATTGGTACCCAAGAGAAGGGAAAAGGAAAAGAGGCAGACAACAAAAGAGATGGGACGACGATATCACGCAGTTTGCAGGCGTAATATGGAACAGAGTCGCCAGAGAAAGAACAGAATGGAGTAGGTTGGAGGAGGCCTTTGCCAACTGGCAAACGGACTTACAGAAAGCAAAGAAGTATCAAATTTATGAATATGTTTAGTTGAATAGAATACTGTAATAACAGTGCATTAGTATAAGCAACTTAATTGTAAATAAGTATGTTTTCCGAATAAAAAAGCTTTATTATTATTATTCTCTTTATTAAAATTAAATACGTGTGGTGGTGGTTACGGTTCCAAAGAAAGGAACCTCCTCACTATGCGAGCCGTGTCCAGAAGTACTGCCTTCTGTATCAAGCGCTTGATCCAACCGTCTAACGCGAGCCTCTCAAGGTGTTGGTCGAGGCTCTTGGCAATCAAACCATTAACGGAGACGACTATCGGTACAATGATCGCCGAATTAACATCCCACATGTCGACAATCTCGTGCGCCAGATCCAGATATTTTATTTGTTTATCCTTTTCGGCTTTCACGAGATTTTCGTCATGTGGAATGGTGATGTCGACGATCATTGCACGACGCTCTGATCGGTCTATCAGCACAATATCAGGTTTGTTTGCGACAACAGTCCTGTCTGTGATGATAGAGCGATCCCAGTACAACGTGATACGACTATTCTCGAGAACTGGCTCAGAAACGTACCTGTAGTATGGTACCTCAACGTCCACAAGGTGGTATTTCAGAGCAAGCTGCTGGTGGATTATCCTGGCTACTTGATTGTGTCTGTGCAAGTACTCGCCGTTAGCAAGACGTGAACAGCCGGAAACAATATGTCTGAGGGACTCACCGGGTCGGTGACAGGCACGACAGATGTCAACAATGCCATCCCTCAGGATATATTTCCGGTAGTTATTCGTCATGATAACTTCGTCAGCAATTGCACAGACAAAACCCTCGGTTTCACCGAAAAGGTCACCGAACCGTAGCCAGGCCACGGACGCTAGTAGGTCCACATCGGGCCCATGAAGAGCCCGAAAGAACCTACCGTGAAGCTCCTTGCTCTGCCATACCTCCCTGCGCTCGCTGACACCAAGCACTACAGGCCTGCGCCAGTTCTCTCTAGCCAAGGAGAGCGGGGTTAGCCCGGTATCCACCGCGACGACATCCCGATGCACACCCGCGTCCACATGGAGAAAATATTCTCTTAGATTGTATACCTCGCGGTTATGAAGGGACTTAAGGTTTAGCAAACCCCGGCCCCCACACTTCCGCGGGATATACAATCTCATTACAGATGAACGCGGGTGATGCATTCGGTATGACGTCATCAGTGTACGGACTTTTCGATCCAAGGTGTCTAATTCAGTCTGAGTCCACTTGAGTATGCCGAAGGAGTACATAAGAAGTGGCATAACCCAGCTGTTGCAGGCCCGGATCTTGTTGCCACCTGACAAAAGGCTATTAAGCACTTTTTTCAGGCGGCCCAGGAAACGTTCCCGCAGCAGCTGTTTCATGTCAACCTCATTTATGCACAGCGCCTGCGACATACCCAAGTACTTATAGGTCTCAGTTGCGAGTAGTGATCTTAGGTGAATGGAATCCGAGAGTTGAGTCCCTTCGGATTCCACTATCCGCCCTCGCTTTATATGAACGACTGCACATTTGTCCACACCAAACTCCATTCTAATAGAATTACTAAAGGTTTCAGTCACCTTCAGTAGCGCTATTAGCTGTGAGCTGGTGGGAGCAAAGAGCTTCAAGTCATCCATATAAAGCAAATGAGATATAACCTGACCACCACGTCGCAACCTGCAACCTAGCCCTGAACCTACTAGTAAGGTACTAAGTGGGTTCAGTGCTAGGCAGAACCAAAGGGGACTCAGAGTATCACCCTGGAATATACCCCGCTCAATCCTTATAGGTACGCCGCCACTTTCTTGGGTCCCTCGACACCCTGGATAGGTAAGAAGCGTATTCCATTGCCCCATACACGACTTCAAGAAGGTACGTAGAGTTGTATTAACTTTATACAACTCCAGCACCCTCAGAAGCCATGTATGTGGCACGGAGTCATACGCCTTCTTATAATCTATCCAACATGCCGATAGATCCTTTCGGTTGCGACGAACCTGCTGGCTTATAGTCGTATCAATGAGGAGGAGCTCCTTAGTACCCCGGGCCCCACTTCTACATCCATTCTGAGAGGTACACATGATGGAGTTTGTGTGTATATGTTTGTTTATTTTAGCTCTCAGAATGGATGTAAGAAGTTTATAGATCGATGGTAAACAAGTTATCGGTCTATAATTACTAGGGTCCGAGGTACTACCGGTCTTATGGAGCAGGTGGGTCACTCCTTTAGTCATAAAGGCTGGGAGCGACGCAGATTCTAGGGCTGACTGGAATTGTGATGCCAAACAAGCGTGCGAACTGCGTAGCCATTTTAGCCAAAAGTTGTGCAGTCCGTCTGGGCCTGGAGATTTCCAATTAGACAAAGGACGGACTGCACTGGCTACGTCTGTGCTATTAATGATGATATCTTCCATTTCTGGAATAAGTTCGCACGCTCGTTCAACGTCACGCATCCATTCCCCCTCTGTGTGTATGACAGGCACCGACCAAATGTTGCGCCAAAACAAGCTTGTCGCTTCAGCATTCGGTAAATGCCCGTCATCCACACCTTGGTCCGTTCGCTGCCAGTCTCTATACACCCACCTTTGGTCCCTTTGGAACATGCGGTTCACGTTATACCTGTCCACGCGTTTTTTATACCTGCGTATTCGGTTTGCCCATGCATAAATTTTTTGCTTCAGGAAGTCGATGCGCTCTGTGACACGTGACATATAATCTTGAGGGCTGATTCCAGTCCCCAAGAATGCCCGTTTCACAAAGCGCATCACTCTCGGACGAGTGTTCCCGGTCCTGAAGCAGGACAACTTGCCAATTGCCCTTGCCAATTGCCCTTGCCTCGGTAATACGGCGTTCAATCCTGTATTGCCAAGCCGGTACGGCGTACCTTGGTCGTATAGTAGGGGCTTCAGCTAAAAGCTTAATACCTGCTATACGACACGCCGCAACAGCCGTACAATACAGGATCGAATGGGTATCACCGAGGTCTTCGCTATTGTCTAGGTAAGTAGGCAATAGCGAATCAAGAGCACACACCAGCGCAATGTTCCGTCTATGCATAGGCAACCGAGGCAGGCGTGGCCTAATATTGTGGGGCGTGGACCGATACTCGTGAAGCGCACATTCCAAAGCGGCCTTAACCTCCTCTTTGTACTGAGTACTTACCATTATAGTCGCGGCATCCGGCCCCGTAGATTCACAGTCAACTACATTTGTAGAAACCTGGACCGGGGCAGGGATATCGCGGCTAGTTTGGGGGTACTCCGAGCGTAGTCTCTCAAGTACAGCCTCATTCAGCAGATGACAGCGCTGAATGGCCCGCACTTGGTCCGATAGTCGTTGTGCCGTAACTTTAACAGTCGGCTCAAGCACCTGAAACAGAGGCAGCATCCGTTTACGGTACACAGTAAGGTTGGCTCCCCCCTCTGTAGCCGCATAATATGCCCGCATGACGTTCTCATTAATGGATTGAGTCCATCTCATGCGGCGCACGTTACCACCGGCAGCGGGGGCCCTGCTTGAGGCCGGTGGGCCTCTGGGTCCCAAGCTTGTAGGTGGCCGGCCTCTCCCTCGGCGGCGTGCAGGTGGTGGTGACGTCGGCGGGGAGAAGTACTCGTCGCTCGACGAGCTCGACGCCTTAGCAACGGTTGGTGTCGACGTAGCGTTCGGTTCCCGTGTTTGCGAGGCGGAGCGGAGCGACGAGTCCGGGGGTGGAGTTTGTGCATCTTGTGCTCTGGCGCGACTTCTTGTTATCATTTTCGTATTATTGGTCTATTGATTTCTTCTTTTATAATTGTAATGTGTTTTGCTTGACATATTGTCATCATCTGTCATTCTGTTTAATTTTAGTTAACTGAATTTGATCGGAATAGGTGTAATTTTCGTAAATTTACTATTAAATGGTTAATGAGGTTTCCTTTTCTTTTTGCGGCTATTGTATGGTTTGTAAAAGCTTGTAAAATAATGAATTTAAATGTTATTTGGACGGAGATATATTTTAGACGTCATGACTCTTTAAGTGTTGCCAGGTTATTATTATTATTATTATTATTATTGAATGACGTGCACTTGGATAGTTTTGTACCTATTGATCTCACACGAGAGCTTTAACTGTTTTAGATAAGGTAAGTGGAATAACTATATATGTAAATACATCAGACTTGTAATAGTAATATTGTTTTTATTTAAGTATATTTTATTTATCTATTTTAATACAAATCTGATAAATTTGAGCTAATTAAAAACCTGCAGGATTTTTAATAACCAAATTTTTGGTACTAAACCATTTTTGTCACGTTTCTGAACTACGTGGTAGGTTCTTAACGACGACATTCTCCAAAGTCTTTTAGTAATGAGATTTTTCGTGTCTCCACTGCTTTAGAACATCTACAAATTACCACACTTCGAAATTTACTTTAGGGAATGCTAGTTTCATTAATATTATGTCAGAGAAAAACAATCGGAATCACTTAGGAAGCAAAAATAATGCTTGTGATGTTATTCTACCTGTACAAGCAATGCAAGTTCGCAAGGCAACAGGTACAGCAGAATAGTGTATCTGTAGTCCTGTCAGGCTTTGTGATGTTGATAGAGCTCGGGACACAGAACACTTACAAGGTTAAAAATTACTGTTAAGGGAATCACTCACATTCATCTTTATCACCACGCTTTCGGTCCACCGAGTGTTGACTCACATGTGTATATTGACATGAATAGGTCTATCACCGGTATTCTCCAAATTGTTAATACGATTTCCTCACCTGCCGGTAACCGGTATCATTTTGGAGGTCGTCGTTGACGGGATAAATGACCGGCATGTATTTAATGTTCATCTAAAAACTTAAAAATTTGATTCGTTAGGTGGATCAATATCGTATGTCCCTGTTTCCTGTCATTTATAAGCGACTTCCTTATTGTTGTTGCATAGAAATAGTATGAAATGGATAGAAGTTTTATGACAACATCTCGGCAAGACTAGATAGCGGTTATAATTGAAACGCTTTTAGACAAAAACTCGATATGACCACATTGCGTTTGGTCTTCAGTATACGGGCTTTGTTCTAAAGAGTGTCTATAATATGGCAACTAGGCACTAGCTTGCTCTTGTCGAGGTCAGCTTCCATAGATGCTTAAGTATACTGTTCACTTGAACACCACAACCTTAGTAGGAGGCAACTGTCCCTTAAAAAGAACAGTTTTGAAGCTGCCTGTTTAATTGGACAAAGACAGTTTTACTTCACAGTTTTGAAGCTGCCTGCGGTAGCCAATATAAACTCCGCGTTAAACTTGGGTAATGACTTAAACGTCAACATTTGTCGACGAGGAAGCCTCCCTCGTAAAACAAAAAACCTGAAAATATTTTTTTTAGCAGCCCTATCTCTAATTCTTAAGAGTTACTGCTGGTGGCTCTCCATTGGGGAATCGAACCCCGGTCGGCTGAGATACTGACCACTATGGTGCAATCTATTTAGCTACACAATGCTATGTAATGGAAGGCAGTTTGTTGCTCTTTCACACAAGAAACTACTAAACGAATTTTGATGAAACTTTAGTTATGTATCTTATACATCAGAATATTATATCTATATTAAAGAAAAAGAAAGAAATGAAAACGTTTATTCGTTGTACTTCAGACATAACGTATATATAAAAGCCAACTGCTACTAACTGACTGATCTATTAACACAGAACTCAAAATCACTTAACGGATTGCGCTAAAATTTGGCATACAGATGGTTAGATTTAGGACTTTAGGCTAAAACTGTATCCACGCGTGCAGAGCCGTGGGCCAAGTCTAGTATGCTATAAAATACAAATATAATTCCGGTTTTTGAAGTTGTGTTTAAGCAGAATGGAAGAAAAATAATTTTCAAAGAGATTATATTCTACAGGTGGTCAAATTACAACAGCAAACGTCTGAATCTCATTACTGAATTGAAGGGGCTTAAATTTTGATAAACATTTTTGGTAGGTACAAGTACTCAGTATACTGTGTATGCCCCTAAATTAGACCTCCCCCCCCCCCCCCATCTCAAGACGTAGGAATTAATAAATACTCAAATGGAAGGCATGCGTTAAGTCGCATTTTGTACATCCAGTCCAGGCTGGAGAAACGTCAGTATGTGTAGGACTTTAATAAAATGAAAGGGTTTAGTCACGACCTCATCGTAACGTTTATTATGTCTAACTGCAAGTTCAGGCACTAAAACAAATGTCAAAATTTTTGGCACGCCGGACAGGGCATCGCCGACGATAAAAAACTTCCATTACAGTCTGATATTACGGGCGGAAAGTTGTCAAAATTAAATGGAATCTATACCTGTGTAACAAAGATAGCAACAACGGCCATTATGGTCATACATAAGTGACAAAATACTAATACCATACAAAATACAGTCTTGTGAATCCTACTCGGCATATAAAATTGCTGTTGTACCTTGTACGGGGCAGCTGCGTAGTACCAGTATAATAGAGCTATTTAGCTACTTGTAAAATATTACCATACAGTTTAATTATCATTCTGTATGGCCAACCAAAAACCAAATTTGAATAAATAAGGGTTATTGATTAAATCTTATGCGATAAGGCGAAATAAAATTTAAATAACTTGCATGTATGCGTGTACAATCTGAACCTCCTTGAAATGTATTTAAGTTATCGTTCATACCTTTTCTTCTGGTGCTCTCACAATATTTGAAGACTTTGAACTTCAGTCTACATGTCCTTGGTTATTAAAATATATATATTACGGGTCTTAATCGCGTGAATAATTTAAGGTAAAATACCTTGTTTATTGCCCGACGTTTCGACCGTATTGCAACGGCCGTGGTCACGGGAAGACTAGTTGAGCTCAGACATGTTCAGAAGGTACTAAAGCGAAACGGATACAGAGGAAGCACACGACGTACGAAGAGGAGAGACTCCCGACCGGGGGTTGACAGGGCTCCAGCTTTTCTACCGTATGTGAAAGGAGTGACGGACAAAATTGGAACAGTACTGCAGAAATACTCCATTAAGACTGTATATAGTCCGCACTCCAAGGTAGCTAAGCACCTACGTACTCCTAAGGATGTAATTCCTCTACAGACACCTGGCGTCTACAAAGTGGATTGCAGCTGTGGCAGTTCCTACATCGGACAAACCAAGCGAACAATAGCGGAAAGGGTTAAGGAACATATCGCGGCTGTGAAAAACCGACAGACAAACAAGTCAGCAATAGCGGAACACTTGTTGGATGCGGGAACCAATCACTGGATTGAACTACACAAACCACAGGTCCTCTCCACTTACCGTCACTATTACTCCAGGATGGCGAGGGAAGCGGTTGAAATCAAAAAACATGTCAATTTCAACCGAGAAGACGGATACCGTTTGTCAACATCGTGGAATCCCGTGATCGGCAAGTGTATACACCGCCGAACCAACATTACACGCCAGTGTGCAGATGTCCTTAGTGTTGTGTGTCGAAGTACCGACAGTTCCGTAATAGTGAGTGATAAAAATCAAGCGAGGGTAGTTTCCGAAACCCGCGCTTCACGGAGGCGACGCTGAGCTCAACTAGTCTTCCCGTGACCACGGCCGTTGCAATACGGTCGAAACGTCGGGCAATAAACAAGGTATTTTACCTTAAATTATTCACGCGATTAAGACCCGTAATATATATATTTTAATAATGTGTACAAATCGCGAAAGTTTATCAACATTTATGTCCTTGGTTATTTCCTCGGTTCGGCCGCAAGCCTCAGTCGAGAAATGAACCGCTATTTTAAGCATCGTGTTGACTGTACTGGACGTAATACAAATTCTAATGCCAGCATACACCCCACGAGGGTGGGTTCACAAAGGTATGAATGTCCTGTGAGGAGCATTCATGGTAAGCATATATGTGTCCATGCGATGAACCAATTGCTTTTGTGCTCAAAGGTATAAAATAATATCCTGTGAGGAGCATTCATGGTAAGCATATATATGTCCATGCGATGAACCAATTGCTTTTGTGCTCAAAGGTATGAATGTCTTGTGAGGAGCATTCATGGTAAGCATACATATGTCCATGCGATGAACCAATTGCTTTCGTGCTTGCCTTATGAAGGGCACGTTGGATTGAAATTGTCACTTTACTTGCTAAACTTTTTTAAAGGTAAACTCCGACTAAGCTTAGACAAGACCGTTTTAGCGATGCTGTCCTGTTCACATAGTTCACCAGACTATATACACTGAGATAGAAAAATAATAATATCTTGGGACAACCCTCATACGGCCATCGAATCCTAAGCTAGTCAAAGCCTACACTATGGCTGCAAATAATGTATTATACGGAGATCCTTGTTAACTAACATCATAATATCACAATGAATAGTGTTCGATCATTATTATTTTACTACTGCCGATGACGGTGCGAGAGCGTACCTCGGTTTATCGAAACGAGTTCAGAAGTATGCCGGGATTCGATCCCGAGTCGTCGTCACTACCAAGGAGCATGTAAAATAGTCACTACGGCCAAAGCGTGACGCTATGCCACTAGACCAAATTAACCACTGAGAACAAGATAGCTTGACAGTTAAAACACTGTTTAAAATTTGTTTTTGAGACACTTTACTTGGGTTACACAAATTGAGCCAATTTTATACGTATCTATTTGCATACTGAAAGGAATTTCATTAAAAACCCTGCATCTACAATATTAATTTTAACAATCTTTGTCATTGTTGTAATAATGACAACAACATTTGAAGATAAAAACCGTTGCATGATTTTATAAAATTGAAGTAGGTTATCCGAACGGCAAAAACCGTTTAAAAAATTAAATTGATACCTAATTATTTATTAAACGTAGTGTACTTACAGTTGTACACAACTGTAAGTACACTACTTATTTTTGGAGTTATACCATGGTTTGTGCTACAGCACAAACCATAGTATAACACTTTTTAACACGAATAACACTAACACTCACGGTAATTTTATTATTACAACGCGCAACGTCAAGGCCGGGCCCAGTGCACATGTTGTTCCGACGGAAAACGAAACGCCAATGAAACAAAATGGCGCGTTACCAATAACGAAACCTCGCCACCCGCCAGATAGCGCCACTGGACCGGAAATCGTTGCATAAATATTCGAAAATTCGGATAGAAATAGACGGAACCGGAAATGCACTCTCATACTAAGGCTTCCGCTACAGGTCAAGTGTTTTAATGTGATCTTTATTTTATTACACATTTTGATCCCATCACAAGAATAAAAACGGCTAAGTGCGAGTTGGATTCTCGCACTAAGGGCTCCGTACTAACTTATAAGTATGTTAATAGTTCGGTCATCACGGTAATCTATCTAGACACAAGGCACTGTATCAACCATGTTGCAAAAGGGTGACTGACCGACCGTGCTTCGACGAAGCATTTTGGGCCACGGTAATATGCGACCCATATTGTTAGTAGATAATATTTTTGGTTGACTTTTAGGTGTACAAAGCGCTTCACGCTTATTAATTTTTTTATTAACGTTTTTTATATATGTACAGGATGATTATTAATATACTAATAACCTTCAGCTCGTGGCCTCTTTACATAACACTAAATAACTTTGTAATATCGGTTTTGTAAAATATTTAATATGTTAACCCTTAATCATCTGCCACTTATTTTTGGAGTTATGACCTTAACCACCCACAAACTATTTAACTGGAGTAAAATCGTTGTTTATTGTGAGGTTTAGGCCCTGAACCTGACAAAGAAACATCGATTATACTTCAGAGTCTTTCAGATGTGTGGTAAATGATTGTGTGATAAAAGTAGGTGGTAGGCGGAAAAGGATCAAAACCTATACATCCCTGAGGAGTTGCACTCTATTATCAGATCAGCTCCAAGTTACCATACTACTTTGTTGTCGTCCGAACTACATTCACATGCAAAATTAGGAGTAACAAACGTAGGAGCCATTTATGATTTTTAGAATTTCAAAAAAACTTGATTTCCAGTTAGATCTTACTTCTGTTATTTAGATCGGAGTAGGTGGAGCTATTTTGTGTACTTGCCATATGTTAGAATAATATGGATACTCCCCGAATCCGGGGATTTGCTTTTTAAGTAGAATAAAAACTTTTTAACAAAAAATATTACCGACTTCAAAAATAAATACAAGGCAACTAAAAAGCAAAAAATAATATACCTAGAATAACAAAAACAAATTAAACATTTTGAAGTTGGTGCCATGAAATAGTAGTCTTTATGTTTTATTCGGCACCAACTTTATGCAATGGGACCAACTTGGAAGTATACCCTTTCAAACACAAAAACAATTTTTCAAATCGGTCCAGCCGTCTTTGCGTAATCGGTGAACAAATATACAAAAAAAAACATACAGACGAATTGAGAACCTCCTCCTTTTTGAAGTCGGTTGAAAACAATAAAAAAACTATTCACGCCTTAGGGAGTAATAAAAGAATACTCTTTCTCTCCGACGACGGGTAAATATAAGAAGGACGAGTTTAAGGTTTCTAATTATTTATTATACTATATAATAAATAATTAGAAACTTCATTCATTAAGCCACATATATTTTTTTGATGTAACAATTTCTTATATTTATACAAGAATCAACGTAGCAAACATATTACCATACATTATACATTACAATTATTTGTTTCTTTAAAATTAAACTATGATCAAACAGAACAAACTATTTGTGTTCACTATAAAATCTTAACTTAAATGATCAACATAAACAATAATTTACTTATTTAAACAAAAAATGTAATTGGCCTATTTTTTGGTCTGTATCGTCTTCAGCTTCACTAAAAGACTGTGTATGACCCGAGTTATAATAAATTACAATTATTTATTCTAAATTCTCAAAGTTTTGTCCATTTCTTTTAACATCTAACACCCATTTATGTGTAGAAAAGGAGCGTTCGATATCTGTGGATGTTAGTGGAGCTATTTTATATGACAAAATTTCGTCATTCATATTCTCAAAGGATATCAATGTCAGGATTCCTATCCAAAACTTTTTAAATTTTGATTTTTATTCTATCAGAATTACATTCATATAAAGCAGCTCTGATATGAATAAAAGCTAAAAATGAGATGCTTAATATAAAATTTTGTTTCTGCAACTCATTTAATGAAAATAAAATAATCGTTTAATGATTTTCTATATATATTAATTGATTCTGTAAATTCTCTCTTCTAGAATTTTTCGAATTTCCTATTGCCGTTAATTCAAAACTGTTTAATCGAGAAACAACAATTCTTCATAATATTTTGCATAATACGATGAGGTTTCAAGCCAAGTGCCCCATATAGTTACCACTGGTTGTGGAGGAAGTTTGGATACATATATTTCAATATTTTTATTCTGCGGCGGGCCTTTATATATTTTTTTTTTACATTTTGCAACAGGTAACATGTTTTAATTAAGGTAACAAAAAATCTAATTTCGCCCCGCAGACAACATGTACGAGTATGCTACACTATTTATTTATTTTTTTATTTAATGTTTACCAACATATGTTACAGTTAATACTTAAAAACTATATAAGTATATTTTATGAGTACTGTACATCTAATTATAGGTAAACACTACATGCAAAGTGTTTTACAAAAAAAAACTTATGTAACTAAGTTTGGAGCAAGTTCGCCTGTTCCGAGATTATGTAAGCTTATCAATGAAAACAGTGCTTCTACTGACCTCCACACAGATGCTCAGTTCACACTCATCCGGAATGTTAACATCTGTCTCGACAAACCTAATCCTAAATTATATCTGGTCACAGAAGGCCTTTAGTGGAACCATGTTAAGTTTTTTAATGCATTCAAAAGTCCGTCAGTAACAGTCAGTAACACCATTTATAGTAAAAAAAACTTATGTACTTACTAATTTTATTTTGAAACTATTTAAGTAAGTGTCTAACTTACTTAAATAGTAGATGACCGCGAAACTCATTCAATATGTCGCCGCCAAGAATTTCGATTCTGTTTAAATGTTTTAAGGGAGTGTTCTCAAAGCGGGAAGTATCACAAAAGGAGTCTCTTTTGCGGTGAACTTGCAAACTTGTGTCTTCGTGGGGACTAAGTTTCAAATCCGAGACTTTGCTTAGCCGAGCAACAACTTCAGACACAAGTATAAACTTGTGTCTGAAGTCCTGCACTCAATAACGTGCTGCTAAGAAATACAGGGGTAACCGGCATAAAAGACTGTCGTCCGCATAGCAATGAATGCCACGATTTTGTAGCATCTAATCTAATACCTTGTATATACAGGATGTAACAGAAAGGTGTGGTCGAATTTCAACAGCGGATGAGGGTATGTTATCAGTATTGCACCTACCATGGTGCCATAGCTGGTTGCATTATTATTACATAGTTGTAGCATACTAACTTTCGCCCGCGGCTCCCCCTTTGTGGATGTCGGTTATCGCGATAAAAACTATCCTATGTCCTTCCTCGGACTCAAACTATCTCCATACCAAATTTCATTTAAATCAGTTTAGCTGTTGGAGTGGAGACAACAGAGTTACTTTAACATTTTTAATATTAGTATGGATAGTAATGTATAGTATAATAGTTAATAGTATATATATATATATATATATATATATATATATATATATAGTTTATAGTATAGTGTATATAGTATAAAGTATGGATTCTTTTTGTCAAAATTAAAAAAAAAATCGAAAAGCGTATGGCATAAGAATTATACCTCCCCTGGTACAAAATTCGATTGGATTATTATGGCATAGAACTTTTGAAGTCATACTTTTTAAAATTAATAACTTTTTCACTCATAAAGAAAATAATGAAAAAATAATAAATATTTTTTTAGGGTACTCCGATTTTGATAAAATTAGGTATGTGTACTCAGTATCATGGGCATATACCAAACCTTGAATATGACCACCCCTTTTTGTTACACCTTGTATATGTCGGAGAACTATTAAAACACTAATTGACTTCCGTTGACCTAGTATCTGTTTTGATTAAAAAGCAAGTCTATTGACTTATTTAAAGATGGCCGCCGCAAGATGACGTGACTTTAGTTGAAGTTTACATTTGAAGTGCCGGTAGTGGTGCAGTGAGTCTAATTCGGCAGTCTTAATCGAGCGGTCGTAGCGACAACACGTCTACCGATAGTCGTCGCTATTTTTATAGTAGCGTGTGCAAATTGTTAGTGTGGTCAGTGATGCAGTGGCATTTGTGTAATCGAAATGGTTACAACAGTTGGCGGACTTTACCTTGCTCAAGGTATCCGCGTTCATATGATCGATTAGCATTTACCATAATGTTAATTCGAATATTGAGCCGCTAATAGCTCATACTGGATCCTCTCGAGCAAAAGTAGAGTAAACTGAAAGGAGGCGGGTGTTTGTAGTTGTTTAAAAAAGAAGTCATATTTGTGTGTTGTGTATGTGGATGTGCTGGATGTTATTCTACGTTCATTTTGGCCATTTTGTGCCAACAGATCGGGTGTATCTGGTTTTGACGCGGATCTCTGGTATGTGAGTGGTCCTACGGGATTGTTCATGGACACAGGTGAATCGTTCTTGCTTTATTATGTTTTTGAGGCTGATTACTGTGTCGTTCGAGAAAGAAAAGCTATTAAACTATGCAGTATACATTTAAATGAGTGTCACTAGTAAGGGAAGCGAAAATTTTCAAGTCTTAACCGTATAGTGTTGTGTACTGCGTCGTTATAAATTTTATCTCGCGTGTTTACTTCCTTAAATAGTTGTGAGGCTCGAGACAGGTTTATTTTATTTCAAGGCGAGTAGATGTAATAATTAAAACGATGTTCGTGAAACCTTTAAATTTGATTTTGGCTTTCTTTACATGTGGTGTATAACCTCTCATGTGACACGTGGCTAGTTAATTATTCTGTTTAGTTTAAATAAAGTGTTGAGCATTTATGCAGAGTATTTATACTGTGTATTTATAGGTGGAGTCATTATCATTTAATGAAGTAAGTTATTTTTATCACAGTGATATTACATGCGATACATTACGGACAGTATTTTTCCATCGCAATTTTCTTGCGTCACTTGCTATAGCTTGTCACAAAAAACGAATTATAAACGTGATTTTGTAACGGATGCTATCTAAAACATGTGCGATGTGACATTTGCGCGAAAAATTCTTGCATTTGTACGGAATAATACGGTAAGGTAGGAAATAGTCACTTTTATATAAAAAAAGAGAGAATGGTATTCGATAAAAACAAAGACAAGAAAAAAAAGACATTTATGGAAAAAAATAAAATAACTAGGAGTAAGTATAAAATGGATTTTTTTATTATAAAACAAAAAAAAAGGTGTGCCAATGACTGGTGTTAGGTATGTGTGGCGGATATGGGAGGAAATTACGTTATTTTTTTGTAGTAGTATTTATGCTATTGTTAGGACTGGTATAGAACCAATCAACATTTAATAGCAATGTGGACATTTTAACGTGTGGATTTTGATAGCGTCTCTCTGACCATTGTTTTTTGTGTGAAAATCTTCAGCACTAGTGGACGTGTTATTTTAATTAATAATACATGGCTGTTGACCCGTTACTAATGTCCCAAGCTATTACCTCTAATGGGGGTTCCAACGAGAAGTTCAATGTGGGATCCATTGCGGAGCCCACCGTACGAGTTAACTGTAGGATCAACAATGGGTCAGCTGTGGGTTAGCAGTAGGGTCAATAATTGACGAAAACTAGTTGATGACTATTATTAATGTTCGGAAACCACATATTATATCTACAGTATAAACTACAGAAATAACATATCCACAAAATACCTAGAGCACAAAAGGCGTTATATGAAGCTTCATATAACGCGCGCTGTAGCGACGCAAATATAGACATCACTCGTCGTCGTCGCCACCCTCATAGATCGCCAGTGGTTTCCCGTGACTTTCACGACCGGTTGAAGGTTATTGATGACACTTTTAAGTTCTTGACGGTACATCTTGACAGACATCACTCATGAATCTTAAGACGCTTTTCGAGTCAAGTGGTCTGTAATTCCGTATCTATGTACCGTGTGTTGCTTGAGCGAGATAAGAATGAGGGTTCCCTTCTGTACTCTTGGTATTTTATGATGTGTCCGTGTGTGAAAACAAAGTATTTATACAATATATATGCTAGAGGCGATAGTTTTTTAAATAATAAAACAATATTAGGATGAAACCCTTGGAAAAGGAAGAGTATATATAACAAAATTTAATGGAAAAATAATTTACGGTCGATCTGCGGTCGGGGATTGGAAGGGAGTGAGTTTTTAAGGGTAAAAAGCGGTTTATCTCGTTTTTCGGCAAAACTACAAGTCCTATGGAAAAAAGGCAGGTCAAAAGTCAGTTATTCTCAAATCATCACACTGTCAAGTAATGGTTGTGTGCAGAAGAGCAAGGGTGGTGGCCATATCGTAGTGTGCCTTGCGCTACTTGAACAATTCGCTCGGTGTAAAATAGATTTTTATCGAAATACCGGTAGATAAGATCTAAGTTGTTGATAAACAAAAGAATTAGAATTGGTTTTCTTTTAAAATAAAATTATTTAAACAAGATACTGAATATCCATGGTTATGGATATTCAGTAACTTGTTTACATAATTTAAGTGGTTACTTAAAATATAATGATGCCATTTGCCTTTAATCAACAGTTACTCCAAGTGTGCGCACAATGTAAATTTTTTATTGGCTTTTTCGAAACATTATTTAACAGTTTTGAATCTGGAAGTTATCAAAACTCACATAAAATGTTACAAACGTCACATTTTGGTAGCGCTGCGCTACTTAATTATGCATTTTTTTTATAGAATTTGAATAATCCCGGGATCATATTAATCTTCCTATTTATCTTAAATATTCCAGGCAATATTATTATACTATAAGAACAATATATAATATAATAACTACAGCCAGTCGCCGATGGCATAAAAGTTGAAATTAAAATATCTCATTACTCCAACGTGCTGGGAAACTAAGCAAAATATTTTGAATTATCTAAAACAGCTTTTTAAAAAAATCCATGTCGTTTTTCCAGAACAGATTTTTTTTAAAACTAATGTTACTTTTGGACGTCCTTAATTTTACACCGTTACTCTAGGTAAATATAGAGGTACAGGAAATAAGTCGTAACTTCGTTGATTTAATTGGTCATATTGTGACTTTATAAAGTTTTATACCTATTGACGTCAAATTCATTGTCTATTTATTGCTAAATGTCAATATAAATAGTTTAATTGTAGATGGTATCGCCAAGGCTCATTAGAGGAGCCTGTTTCATTGGCTGGTTTTTCTTTTTAAAGCGGGTAGCTGCATGTAAGTGTTTAATTCATTATTACTTTAATATTTTTAAAACTAGTTTATTATACCTATGTTTATGTACCTGTGAGATTTATATAAGTCATATGTACCAGCTTTCGCATGGTTGTAAATCAAAACAGAACTTCTTACCAATTTGACATGACTTGAAATCACTGAACTCTTACTATGAAAGATACCAGTGCATGGCATCAAATATTGAAGAAAAGAACTGAATCGATTAGATAATACATCCTAATCAATTCCATTTTTTTAAATGTACATTCTTTACAACTGTTAAACTAAAATTTCAATGCCTTTACCTAATTGAGGCGACATGTATACTTACACAACTCACGCAAAATGGAATATCTGATACTAGATTCTGCCGTGTGGTGCCGGCTTAAGAATAGTACCACCCCATCTCTTCCCGTGGGTGTCGTCAAGGCGACTAAGGGATTTCACTCCGGAGGACGGGCAGCAGCGTCCTCTGCGTACTTAAAACCTAACTGCGATCGCCAACCCGCTCGCCAAGCGTGGCGATTATGGCAATTACCCCCAGGAACTACATACCAGTAGGTTCTACTGGGGAGACCCGTGCCCAGCAGTGGGCCATCATAAGGGTTGATATGAATTCTTAATATTTTAAAATGCTATGGGTGCGCGTAATTACTTAATGTGCTATCACATCTACAGTGTTGAACGATGAACGCAACGGCGGTGCTCGCTGCTTTGCAGGAGAATCAAAGAGCTCTGCTCACAATCGTCCTGCTCGAGCTGACTGGTTACCTATTTCCTCCACCAGCGTTATTGCGAGGTAAGAGGACAGGCTTCAAAGTTGTCTTTAAATCTCATATGTACTTTTATATAATCCAACTATGGGTTTTATATGTTTACTAGCTGACCCACGCAACTTCGTGTGCGTCAATTTGCCCCGTTTTTGCAACATTTTTCATTGCTGCTCCGCTCCTATTGGTTGTAGCGTGATTGTATATACAGTCTAGCCTTTCTCGATAAATGGGCTACCCAACAGAAATAAAAACAATTCGGACCAGTGTTCCCGAGATTACCGCACTCAAACAAACAAACTCTTCAGCTTTATAATATTAGTATAGATTACCACAAGTGGTGATACTGTGGTAACGACCCCGACTTATTACTGCATTTTAACCCTCTATTCAAGAAATGCTGAGGGGAAACCAAACCGCGCTAGAGCTTCGTAGTGGTTTACGGCTAGTATCCTTTTGAATGGGAAACTCAATTATATTTATTTCGAAAAACCAAATCATCAGTTTTTGATAATCGTCAACGTCGAAAAAAAGAAGTTCATGGTCATAAGAAGAAGCTGCCAAGAAACATATGAGCCACGCTTTAAATTATCAAGTTATATTATAGTAATGATAATATATTTGAATTAACCACTTACCAGTGTGTTTGGAAAAGGTGAGGCCAGAGACCAGCTAGCGGTGAGCACGCTAAATTAATGATTATGTTAATTATTACAGACGGCAATTGTTTCGACTACGTGATTGTGGGAGGTGGTACTGCCGGCAGCGTCATTGCCACTAGGCTAGTACAGCAGAAATACAACGTACTCCTCATCGAAGCCGGAGAAGATGCTCCTTATGAAAGTTCTGTGAGTATACTGCCCCGAGAAGACAGTAAAGTAACTAGATAGTACAATTAATATTAAATTATTATTTATACCAAAAACAATTGTATAAATGCTAATCGGCATGCTTATGTCCTAAAATATGATACTCATAATAAAATTTGAAAAATATCGTGTTAAATAACTGATTTAAGTTTGATAAATGCTGATCATAATTATTTTAGAGATTTTTCAAATTCAAAATTCTTTATTCACTTAGGATGCAAAACAACTCTTGTGATACGTCGGGATTCTACATGTACATGTAATGTCAAGTTTGCAAACAATAGGTAAAGCCGGAGAAAAGAACCTGGTAATAAAAACTCGCGGCCACTCTTTTCAAATTGCCAATTTTACAATGTTTGAATGATTATAAACTTGATATTGGGGTAAGGTGCTGCTACTAATACTATACACCAATGTTATGGGACTGATGCAACTGTATTATTAAAAAGTTAAAACCAAAATCAGCCTTAGTGGGTACAATATAGTAGGAGCATCTACTTACAACAAAGGTAAAAACTATATATGCTTAAATAGAAGTCTGACTTTGCTGACAGCATATGCTGCAGAACTGAGTTTTTCTGCGAGACATGATATTTGGGCGCCTCACTGTAACTTCTATCTGAATAATAATTCACAAAAAACCGTTGAATCAACAAAATGAATAACTTCATTGTTAAAAACAAGATTTGTACAGATATTTCTTACATTTTTCAAACTAAATTTAATACATTTAATTTAATTTTTTAAGTTATTTGATGTAAACCAGTCAAGAACTGATGCGAGGTACCAGTTTAATTTTTTTTAATCATTTTCAAGATTGGTTTTGAATATAAGAGCAAATGGAACAATATTGCATAAGTTACAACATAAACACCAAAAATAGTAAAGGACCCAGAACTGATCCTTGAGGCACAGCCATACCCACTGTTGATCCGGACGACCTTATTCCGTTAATGTCAACATACTGCATTCGCTCACTAAGATAAGAAGCAACAAGATTAAGCGCTGTATTCGTAATGCCGTAATGCGTAAGTTTCAACAGAACTGTACTATGCACCACACAATCAAATGCTTTTGAGAGGTCGCAGAAAACACCAATAGCGTCCTGCAAGTTTTCCCAGGCACTATATATGTGTTTTAGTAGTTTAGAGCCTGCATCTACTGTCGAACGACTCTTTGTGAATCCATATTGTTCACTATGCAGTAGATTATTAGATTTAAAATGTGTTTCTAACTGCATTAGTATGGCCTTTTCAAAGATTTACTAATAGCTGGTAAGATAGAAATAAAAATTACTAGGGTCACTTTTTGTACCAGCTTTGAACAAAGGGATTACTTTACTGTGTTTCATTAAATCAGGAAATACGCCGGTATCAACACATCGAATAAATATTGTAGCTAAATGTGGTGCTATTTTAATTATAATGCAATTAATTAATTTAACAGAAATACCCCATAAGTCTGCTGTCTTTTTGCAAATAATTGTTTAAATATTTTTATTATGTCATTTGGGCTTATAAAATTAAAACTAAATGGTATAGTACACTCTTTCACACTGCTTCTTACAATTGATTGGGCTTTAGCCGGACATTATTTTAAGGAGTTGGCTATATTTATAGGTATTTCAGCAAAGAAATTATTAAATGTTTGCGCTAGATCTAAAAGTGGCTTTAATTGTATTCTCTGCTTGTTTAATATTTCTACTTAAATATAAAGACTAGGTAGCAGCACAAGTCTTTTTAAATATTTTGGAAAAAAAATTAACATATTGAACAAACTTAGGGTCAAAATTATATTGCTTCATACCATACAATTCATACAACTTAGCTCTACTTGTTTGTATGCCAGTTGTTGCCCAATCACAAAAGCTAATTTTTCGATTTTTATAAAAAGTCTTAGTTGTGAAAATATTATTAAATACTTGTTAATGTAAAACAAAGAAGCTTAAAGGTATTTTGGATCATCCTGACTAAAATGTATATTAGAAATGCGGACAGAAACATTTGTATTAAATTTGTTTAGGCGGACTGTATTCATTGGCCTACATGTGATCTTGTTTATTAGCCACTGTATAATTAGGAAAAATGACTTTCTTTCCACAGTGATCGAAAGTTAAATCACTCAATAAGACCTCATTATTTTATCTAAGCATATGGCAGAATGTGATGTGATCCTTGTTGGTGTGCTAAACAAATGCTTCAAATTTAATGAGTTAAATAAAGTACATAATCTAATACACATAGGTGACTGTTCAAGTAAATTAATGTTGAAATCGCCACATACTACTTCATGCTTTTTACCATAGCTAAGAACTTTTAGTACATATTCCATTATAGTTTCGAATAAATTAAAGTCACTCTGTGGTGGACGGTAGACATAAACAACAATATGCTCCTTTAATTATACACAAGAGAGTTCTACAGTACGCTCGACAGAACGTTACAATATATTTACGTTCTTTACTATTCAAACTATTAGAAACAAAAATCATAGAGCCACCATGTATAGCCTTCTTCCATAAGAACATGCTTACCATACTATAATGTTCATTATTAAAAATCAGTTCATGGTTTTTTAACCAGTGTTCTGTGACACAAAAAATAAAACGTGGTGGGTCTTTAAAAATAATTCTATTTCCTGAATCTTGTCAGATAAGCCCTGGATATTTTGATGTACTATGGTTAGACCATATGTTTGCTTATATGTTGTCTCATTCACTAATTTAAACTAGGAGTTACATTAATGATCCTAGAAGAATTGGTATAACTAACTGATTGCTGTGATACACCAATAGTACCAAGGTCAGCGTATATATTAAATGCAAATAATTTAGCGACCTGTCGCTTAAATATAGTAGACAAATACATAGTATTTTTTGTTAAAATAAAGTTACGAATAAATTTGTTCGTGTCGAAAAATAGTACAAACCTAACATACTTATATTTTAAATTAAATTTTCTACCTTAAATTTACAACCAATTTTTTTATTAATGGATATCATAGACTTCCGTTAAATGAATTACAGTATGCTGATAAAACCTAAACTACTTCCGGTATATGTTGACATGCAATCGCAATATTGTGTGCACCCAAAAATGCATTTCCGGCAAATCAATGTTGCTAGCAATGAAATCCTTAAAAATTACCAATAAATGCTAAAGTAAAAGGGTACAATTTTAGGTATTTTTGATTACTTTATTATGATTAATTTTATGTTTATTTATATGTTTGGCTGGATGCCAAACAAGTTATGTAAAATATGTAAAAAAATGTAAAAACTGAATCATTATATTTTTTTTTTAATTTACTTTCCCCTAACAAGCAATTATCTCTATAAAGGGGCGTCTAAACGTACCATTTTTTACGGCAATTTGTGGCGTCACTATTGGCAACTAATTGCTCGGCCAATAGTGGCAATATGTCTACAATTGTATGGCGCATGATCCAGTCTCCTAAATGGGCTACACAACCCGGCAACAATAAAATAGAAAGCGACTGATACAACAACAAAATTGACCGGGCATTGCGACAATCGATCGCTCAGCGAACGTCCGGCAACCATCAAATCAATATTGGAGAGTACTGCCATATTGCCGACCACAGCAAATTGCCGTAAAAATTGACCCGTTTAGACGCCCCTTTAAGCCAACTTTTGATTGCGCACCATCATATATAGCGCACATACAAGTAATAGACATTTACGTATTAACGGTAAATAATTATGCTACCGTAGTGACCATTTCCTTTACAATTAGGGACCCGTGCCTCAAAAAGAAAAAAAGGATCACTCGTGTTTCTGTCTGTCCATATGTCACCGAATCTACTGGACCGATTAAGTTCAAATTTGATACACATATGTATTTCTGTGACCCAAACACGGATACATAACTTAAATAAGAAGACTTGAGAGGCATTTCTGGGCAAATTTAAAAAAAAAGGTTCGCAAACTGTATTATGTACCATATCAAATAAAAGGGCTTTTTGTAAGGATATTATATATTTTTTTATAAATTTAATATCGTTATATTTAAAGTTATTTAGGAAAAATCATGAAAATAGACCATTCCTCTTATCTCCGAAGCTACTGCGCTTAATATTTTGGAATAAAAATACAAAAGATAGTTCTTAACCTATAGATTATAGGAAAACCTATAGGAGTTCTGAGTTTTAAACATGGCGGTAATTTTAGGGGCAAAACAATAAATTAAAAAACCGTTATGAAAACGGCATAGTGTAACATGAAAACAAATTAAAATATTGATTTTTTTAAGCATATGCTTAAAAAAAATAATTTTTAGACCCTTACATCAATATTTAATAAATACAAATACAATAAATACAATACTTAAAACAAATTAAAATATTGATGTAAGGGTCTAAAAATGATTTTTTTTAAGCATTTTATAAGCATATGCTTAAAAAAAATTACATCAATATTTTAATTTGTTTTCATGTTACACTATGCCGTTTTCATAACGGTTTTTCAATTTATTGTTTTGCGCCTAAAATTACTATATAGATAGTTATATATAGCTAATTTTCACAATAAACTAAGAAACGTAGTGAACTTCATTTAGGTAAAACATCAAGATGAACGTGAACTTCATTTAGATAAAACATCAAGAAGTCAACTGAATTATTAATTTGATTCTAATTGGGTAATTTATATATGAAAACTGACATTACTAACCTGTAGCGGCCGAAACCCGTTTTTATTAAGTATTTTTTCAAAATTATACAGTATCTAGGGTAAATTGAGACGAAGCCTAGGGTCATCTAAGAATCTGACGGCAACACTGCGTAGTTCCTATTTTCGCCGTTTCACAAATAAGTTGGTAGAGCTGTAACCTCAATCTACCTGCCATAGTAGCAACAAATATACAGTTTTTAAACAAACAAATATTGTAAACATCAGCAATTTGAAAAGAGTGGCCGCGAGTTTCCTTTCGCTGACTTTAGCTATTGCTTGCGAACAGCCATGTAAATGCCACGACTCTACATGTACATACATATATGTAGAATCGTGGCTTTTCACAAGTGTAGTATATTTTGCTGTATTGTATTTTGCTTCCTAAGTGAATAAAGCAGTTTTGATTAATTTGATTTATGTATTTAGAATTACGAGTATTTAAGTATGTTTATGAGTGTCAGTTGTCTAGTTGCTTTAGTAGAGGCTCTCCTCAGTTTGGGATCAGATGGTCTTGTGTGAGTTCTCTAATATAAGTAAAATTTTTCAATATAGTTTAGTTAAAGAGATCCCGTTAAAAACAAAAATGTGAAAATATGGCAAGGTTTCGCTAATAACAGAAGTGAAATCTAACTGTAAATCAAATTGTTTTAGAATTCTAAAAATCATACATTGCTCTTATCATAAATGACGTATTTCATTTGTTTAAATAATTTGATATTTGCGGCTAAATAGAGCAATTTGGCAACAAAGTTTTTTTAAATACTAGCAATGTGGATCGAACCATGGTCGGTGAGTCGCTCTTTTGCAAATTGGTTGATACAGTGCTGTGTGTCAAGAAAGATTTTCGTGTTGATACAAGCTACTAACAAGCTACTATAAAAGGGCAATTAACTATATCTTCTTCTTTTACAAAGTATGAATATAGTTATGTTGTGTGAGTTGTCCCAAGATATTATTATTATTTATTTATTTGTGTTGGTCTAGTGGTCAGGGACCCTGACGTCTAAGCCGGAGGTCGTGGATTCGATTCCTATCCAGGATAAAACTTTGTATGACGAGCACGATGGTTTTTTCTGTGTCTGGGTGTTATTTATCTTTAAAATGTATGTATTTAGAAATATACAAGTATGTTTATCAGTTGTCTGATTACCATAGTACAAGCTCTGTTTAGTTTGGGATCAGATGATGTGTGAGTTGTCCCAAGAAATTATATTTATTTATTTATTCTTTCATCATTATTAGAATACATATTTGTTATCTTTTTTAGCTTCCGGCATTGTTCCCATACGTTGCGAACTCTCACGTTGACTGGAACTACACCACGGAACCTGATTACTACACTTTTCAAGGCCAAGTCGATAAGGTTACAAAACTTGGATTAGGAAAGATGCTTGGCGGTTCGTCAGAATCAAATTACATGATCTATTCCTCAGGAAACCCACAAAATTTTGAGGAATGGTACAAGATAACTAAAAATCCCATTTGGAAATGGGAGAACGTACTACCATATTTTATCAAATCGGAAAACGTCAGTGACAGCGCAATTATAAATTCTAACCTCTCGGATTTGTACGGTTCAAAAGGTTACATAGGTGTGACTAGAGATCAGTCGCCTTTTACTGATGATTTTTTAAAAGGTTTTGAACAGGATGGTAGAGAAATCATTGATGATATAGTAGGCAATAGAAATGGTTATGCAAAAGCATTACTAACTATAAAAGACGGTCTAAGGCAAGGTGCTGGGGCTAAATACTTAAGTCATATCTCTGAAAGTCGTTACATAGCTACTGCCAAGAGTACATTGGCAACAAAAATTATTTTCGATGATAACAAAAAGGCTGTAGGTGTTGAAGTGATTACAGATGAGGGTGAAATAATTACAATTTGCGTAAGAAAAGAAGTTATCATTACTGCTGGTGCAATAAAGTCGCCACAGCTTTTGTTGTTATCAGGTATTGGTCCCAAAAAGGAGCTTGAAGAATTCAATATCACATGCATAAGCGATCTGCCTGTTGGCAAAAACCTGCAAGACCACGTTGGAGTCTTCATTACCCACAAGACTAACAAGCCCATTGTCAAACAGGAAGTAAATCCTGGCTTGTATCCTGTAGGTATATTCAAAGGTTATGCAAGATTGAATTCGTCTAAATATCACAAACGCCTCCCCGATTACGGTGTGGTTGGCAACGTCATTAACGATATGAAATTTTTATTCTATTATTGTGCAGCTGTCCAGGGTTTTCCTTACAGAACTTGTAATAAGCTGTATGAAGAAGCTGATGATAACCAAATACTTGTATCTTTAGTTTATGATTTGTATGCAAAATCTGTCGGGCAAGTAGTCCTTCGAAGTACAGATCCTCAAGATTCACCAATGGTGTATACTGATAGTTTTGGCTCTGATAGAGATTTGGATTTATTGGTGGATTACATGAATGATTATTTGAAAGTAGAACAGACAGAAGCATTTAAGGCTTTAGGAGTGGAAAGGATAGAATTAACCACACCGAAATGTGATGCGTTTAAAAAGTGGAGTAGGAATTTCAAAAGATGCTGCCTTTTAAATATGATGGTCAGTATGCGGACGTATACTGGGACCTGTGCCATGGGTTCTGTGGTAGACAGCAGATTGAGGGTTAAGGGAGTGACGGGATTAAGAGTTGCTGATGCAAGCATTATGCCAGTAATTGTGACGGGACTAACATCTAATACCGTGGTAGTGATTGGTGAGATAGCAGCTGATATAATCATTGAAGACGCTGGACCGGAATATAATTCCATGAAACACGAGAAGATAAGAAAAGATCAAATTAAGAATATGCCGAACTAAGAGGAGTCTCGATCGCTGCAATATATAAGACGGTTTTGCTAGGTGGTTTTGCTTGTTGACGAGAGTAATCATAAATATACCAATTATAATAAAGATGGTGTTTTCTGTTTCTTTTATCCTTTCAGAACTTGTTATAATAAAACCACTTTGCTTTACGTTATGATAGGTAGAAAAAATAATATTTTCTAAGTCATTAAGATACTTGCTCATGCTTTGATTGTACATCAAGTTTCCGTTTTGTCACTGGATTATAAGTAACCGTTTTATCTAAACAAAGCGAAAAGAAATTTCAAATAAATAGAATACAAAGAAACACATTCTAAAGTTAAAGTTCCAGGCAAGTTGTACAAACTTCGTCCGAAAAATAAATAATTCAATTAAATATTCCTAACGATATTATTGTTACTCATTAAGTTTGTCCGTAGGTATGGTAAGGTTGCTTATAACGTACCCTTACAAGGTAAGGTAAAAACGCTGTAATATTTAAGGTACTTGAAATGAAACTCAACATCAAACTTTTAATTCATTTTTTCAAGCTTCCAATAAACAAAATTTTGTCTAATTGTTTTAATTACCTTTTTAGGAGGAAAACCCTTACAGGATCACTCTTCTGAATCTCCGAATATACTGGTCGGATTTAGATCAAATATGGTTCACATAATAAGTGATTTAAGTGACCCAAACACGAACGTATAACGTAAATAAAATAATTTTGAACTTAACTAATTCTTAGTAAGCTGACAAGCGTAGGTGCCACGTAACAGTAATCAGGTGCCTTATCTGTTTGTCATAGTAGTTTATAACGTAAACGCCATTTAAAAATATGACCACAAAATGCACTTTGCAGGAATCAGAGTAACGTTTTAATGAGCTTTTTCTTCGATAGAAATACCTGTGACCTCAGACCATTGAGAATATTTTGTCGATGCCTCAGACGTGGCTAACTGCCATAGGTCAGTATATAGGTAGGTAAGATTCGGCTCTGCTACACGCAACCGCAACCGCCCTCGCAAACATCAACACAAATAAGTCAGTATTTAAAATATTCGACACCTTTCTTGGGTAAACTCCATGGATAAACGAACCGAAACTTTTCCTTGTTAAATAAATTCATTATTCATTAAACATGTTTAAAATCACAACACATTACATATAACATGGAAAATCTACATTCTGACAGCGCAGCGTTATAAATAGAATGATTCGGCGAAAGGGTAACAGAAGGTAATGGAGCGTGGGGGATTTAATATTATTTTAATTTTTCAGCGGCTCGGGTGGTTTTGAGTAACAAATATTAAAATAATGTTTCACATGCGTACGTAATCTGCCACTAATGTCACACAGGCTTTCTTCTAAGAGAGGATACAGCCTAAACAAAATGTTCGTCTGTGCTGTATTGAATCAGCGAAGTTGACTAACGTTACCATAAAGGTGACGGTTTTTCAAAATTGTCACACTCGTGCGTGTTTTGGTGCACTGGTCCATAGGCGGGTGACCGTTTCAACAAATGTCGCCCCACTTCGTAGCTCGGAGAGAACGCAGCTTAAAAAATTTTTTTTTTTTTTTTAAAAACCCGCCGACGGACGTAAAAAAGACACAAATAAAATTTTAAGACCCCTGTAAGTAACCGAAGAAAATACCGTCCTAAATTGAACTAAAATAATTTTGAGACCGACGGATTTTCTTACTTACCAGGCCAGTTAGCCAGGGGTTTTAAAATTTTATTAGTATCTGAAGTAATTTTTATAGGCATTTCTTGCCAAAGACTTTACAAATACAATAATTGCATTTTTGAAAGATAGAAAAACCTGAATCCAGACTCAGTAATCGAACCCGAGACTTCCGTAGCCAAACCGGGGCCAGAAGCGAACCACCTATCTGGACTATGTTACTAGATATCAAATTCTTCTATCTCTTAATGCTTTTACGGGTTAGGCCCCCGTAGCGCCATCTAGTCGGAAGTTAAAGAACTATCACGGCTTTTGTTACTGCTTCGTTACAGAGAGCATTTTAACAAATTATGATGACGCAGGCCGAATATTGAAGTAATTTTTATAGGCATTTCTTGCCAAAGACTTTACAAATACAATAATTGCATTTTTGAAAGATAGAAAAACCTGAATCCAGACTCAGGAATCGAACCCGAGACTTCCGTAGCCAAACCGGGGCCAGAAGCGAACCACCTATCTGGACTATGTTACTAGATATCAAATTCTTCTATCTCTTAATGCTTTTACGGGTTAGGCCCCCGTAGCGCCATCTAGTCGGAAGTTAAAGAACTATCACGGCTTTTGTTACTGCTTCGTTACAGAGAGCATTTTAACAAATTATGATGACGCAGGCCGAATATTGAAGTAATTTTTATAGGCATTTCTTGCCAAAGACTTTACAAATACAATAATTGCATTTTTGAAAGATAGAAAAATCTGAATCCAGACTCAGGAATCGAACCCGAGACTTCCGTAGCCAAACCGGGGCCAGAAGCGAACCACCTATCTGGACTATGTTACTAGATATCAAATTCTTCTATCTCTTAATGCTTTTACGGGTTAGGCCCCCGTAGCGCCATCTAGTCGGAAGTTAAAGAACTATCACGGCTTTTGTTACTGCTTCGTTACAGAGAGCATTTTAACAAATTATGATGACGCAGGCCGAATATTGAAGTAATTTTTATAGGCATTTCTTGCCAAAGACTTTACAAATACAATAATTGCATTTTTGAAAGATAGAAAAACCTGAATCCAGACTCAGGAATCGAACCCGAGACTTCCGTAGCCAAACCGGGGCCAGAAGCGAACCACCTATCTGGACTATGTTACATTGCATTTCTTCTTGGGTTAGGCCCCCGTAAAAGCATTAAGAGATAGAAGAATTTGATATCTAGTAACATAGTCCAGATAGGTGGTTCGCTTCTGGCCCCGGTTTGGCTACGGAAGTCTCGGGTTCGATTCCTGAGTCTGGATTCAGGTTTTTCTATCTTTCAAAAATGCAATTATTGTATTTGTAAAGTCTTTGGCAAGAAATGCCTATAAAAATTACTTCAATATTCGGCCTGCGTCATCATAATTTGTTAAAATGCTCTCTGTAACGAAGCAGTAACAAAAGCCGTGATAGTTCTTTAACTTCCGACTAGATGGCGCTACGGGGGCCTAACCCGTAAAAGCATTAAGAGATAGAAGAATTTGATATCTAGTAACATAGTCCAGATAGGTGGTTCGCTTCTGGCCCCGGTTTGGCTACGGAAGTCTCGGGTTCGATTCCTGAGTCTGGATTCAGGTTTTTCTATCTTTCAAAAATGCAATTATTGTATTTATTAGTATCTGTTTTACCTCCGTCGGGGGTATTCTCAAAAAAAATAATTTTGTTTTTGATTTCAAACTTTTTAGAGATTTTTACAAAATATGCAACTTTGCCTTATCCGTGTTGAGAGTAAACATATAATTGTATAATTCAATAACATTACAACACACAATCCGTTTCAATAATAATAAAAAAAAGTAATTTTGTGGTCACGGCCATCTTGGACCGATTTTCATCAAACATAGCTAAGAACACTAAACTGACTAATTCACCTTTCAAACAAAAAAAAAACAAACGCACATACACACACTTCAAACTTATAACACCCCCGTCATTTCTACTTCGAGGGCTAATAAATGCATTCAGCTGAAATTTTCACTCGATTTAAGATTACTAGGATCACTATTATACATAAAAAGAAAAACACGGGTAAAATTAAACGTCTTATGCATTTATTTATTCATTTTTACCTACCTAACCTACCTATATAATCAATTGTAGGGATTATTAGGTAGGATCAATATAATTTTTACACTAAGTCAAAACTATTACCTGTTTTTAACGCTAGAAATACAATAGGTAATTGCATTTTTGAAAGATAGAAAAACTTGAAGTCGATTAAATGAATATCACAGAATCAGCCTTCTTAGAGTAAACTAATCATAAATTGTGTATTTGCTTTTATGTAAAGTACTTTGTAAGTACTTTAACACTTAAAACTACTTAATCACAATAACGCTTTTAATTTTTTATCATTATAGGAGCGAATTAATCAGTAATAGGTCTTACACATATTAAAGTAAAGGATTGAACTATTTAACATTATATACAAAATCAGGAATAATGCACAATCAATTTTCTAGAAAATAAAAACGTACGAACATAGGTGGTAGTTACGTACTAAACCTTATATTAAGATCAGTATCACAGAATCAGCCTTCATTATAAAATTTACAATCTTTCTTTTTGAGTGGCCAACCTTGTGTCAGAATTATTAATAGATCACCCTTTATGACATAACCTAACGACTGTTAGCGAGATGATAACAGCCTGAACCGACTTTTTACGTGCCCTCTGAAGCACGGATACGCTCAAATGTAATAGCACAATGCTATACGCCTTCAAAATTTAGTTATAAAAAGTTTGAAATTAAATAATCGCGCGAACAGCGTAAGTCCACAAAATTAAAGCATCAAAATTAAAGAACCCCCAATATGCTCCAAACCTTTCTGTACCATTTAATAAAATAGTAAAACAAAATAAATGTTGATTTTTTTTAACTGCATTTTTTACCTCATAATTATTAAATTATTGACCTTGAAACAGACGAGTTTATTATATATTTGTCTTTTCGTAGTTTTGGTTTTTAAATTTCTCGTTAAATAATGTAAACGTATATCAATGTATACATCAGCTATTGCATTTATTAGATAAACTAAATGGTTTTCAGGAGGTGCTTGATCAAACTGATGGATGGTTATGCAATTAAAAATATTACTATTAATAAAATAACGCAAAATGTTAGTAGTAATGTGAAATTTATTTATCAAAGGGTTGGGTTTAAAATTTTGTGATTTATTTATTATTTCTCTTCTAACTATTTCAGTAACTTTGCACACTTATATGACAGAATCCTTTGAGGGATACACTAAACCACCTTTGTCCTTAAACATAACAATATAGTACCTATGTAGTTATTACAAAAATGCATTCTCGTTCCTCGTTATCTGTTTCATACATCGAACGCGATCAATTCGCGATTGAAGAAATCGATCTAAAGTGCCTAATAATAACATCACTACATGTAGAAAAACGACAAATTCCCCTGTATCACGACATTTATTTGCTGTTGCGTTGTTAAATCGTTTGAATTTCATCGCGTACTTTCAACGTATGAGACGATGACATATCACCTGATGACATCAATTGAAACCGCAAAGTAAAATGAATAGAGTAAGTAAATGAGAATTTATCGAAGTAGTATCACTCAAAAACGTAAATAAATCATTTTAAAATTAATTAGCTTATGTAGCAACAAGATTACTTAGCGATAAAAGTATACATCTTCCTTGGTACGGTCTACATTCTTTGACGAGTTTTTACAACTTAGGTATAACTGCACAATAAGGCATTTCTTGTTGCATTACACGCGACGTCATTCAGCCGCGACCGAACGTTGAATTCGCGCGCTCCAATCGGCGCCGATGCGCTCATTGGAGTCACGCTTTGACTTACTACTGACCGATTCCACTTATATAACACACATATGTGTGTACTGAGATCGACGTATTACTAGCGTTGTTTTGCATCCTAAGTAAATAAAGAACTATCACCGGAAATTTTAAATTTTTGCCGTTTATACATTATGTATTAGATGTTATAAGTATTATAAAAAAACCGTTATAATCATAACTTTTTACATAATATAGCCATAAGGGCATAATGTTTTAGTAGACATAAATATAGTTTACTATATTTATGCCTACTAAAACATTATGCCTTAGTATCAATATGCGAAAGTAAGTTATGCCAAATTCGTTATGCGAAAGTAGTTTAGGATAAAAAACTGATAAGACACAATGAACAATCGTGCTCATCATACAAAAATGTATCCTGGGTGGGATATGGTATCAGACCACGACCTGTAGCTTAACAGTCAGCGTCGATATCCACTAAACCAACATCCCATTCTGTCAGGTTTTCATGAGAACAAGTCACAGTAGAACCCGTAAAGATTTTAAAACTAAAAACTGTAAAATGACAAACAGCAAAAGAAAATAAGGTAAGGGCAATGTTTTAAGTCCTTACTACTTAAAACATCATTGAGTAAGGATATTTATTTTAAATTACATTTGTATTATCTTAAGTCGGTGTAACGTTATGGTTCAAAGATATGACATGAATATGACTATTATTCATGCAAAGGTGAACGTAGGATACGTTCGCTTCGAGGAAGAAAAGAATGTATCACAGGTAAGTAAACATCGAGGGGAAAATGGAAAAGTTTATCCTAGTTGAAGTGTAGTTTCAGTTTTAGCGAGGAGAATAGATGAAATTTAGATGTGGAGGTTCGTAGTTCAATAGGAATTCGAGACATGGAATCTTTCAGAATGCTGATTAATTTTTTTTTCGCATTCATATTAATATAGGTAGGTACACATTCATTATTTTTTAATGTAGGTTTATCTATTACACAGGAGGTAGGGCCCGATCTAGGGCAGGGCAAGCTGAGCAAATTTTCAGAGCGGCAAAAATGAAGGGCGGCAAAATTGAGGGCGCCACGCGCACGCACAGAAAATGATTTGCACCCCCATGTCACGCGAGGTACCTACTTAGGCGGTATTGGGAGAAACGATTTGAAAACCCCCTTCCCCCGTCCTGTGCGGCTCATGCTTGACCAATATTGGGTCGCCAAAGTTTGATCTCGCTCCAACCTAAATCTGGCCGGCACTGACAAAATGTGTTATTATCATATGTTTGGCAAAATGTGATAGTATTAAGGGTGGCGAAAAATGTTTTGCCCGAAGCTGCTAAATGGCAAGATCAAGTCCTGACTAACTTTTAATTATTTTTCTTCTGTAATCAGTTTAACTAATCTCACCTTTATATCCTCCTATGTTAATACAGTAGAAAAATACACTTTTACTCTCTGACTAATTTATAATATTTAGATATGTAAAATAATAATGATATTTAAATAGATTCTGTGCCTACCTAATAGGCACTTGTAGTTGAAGATAATATTGCTTTCTTTATAACCAAACCTTTTAGAAATCACATCGCAGTAAGTTCCAAAGTTGATCGTGGCAATAAATGTATTGTATTAAACCAACTTGGGGACTCTAGATACAAATACATTATACCAACTTCTAAAGTCTATGATACCTACTAGGGATATTGCGATATATCAGCATCATTATCAGCATTGTTTTTAATATCAGCATCAGCATCCGCAACAATCGTGTACATAAAGATGACGGGTGTACGTCAAAAAAGTGATTCTATACACATTAAGACAATGTTCTAGCAATATGGGGAATGTGCGTAAAATTAAAAGCAATGTGCTTTTATAAATCTACCGTTTTTTTTTAAAAGTTAGTGAGCCGCTAGCCTGATGTCAGAATGAGAGGTGTATTTTTAATCTGAAAACATTACCGTAGCAGTGTTCTATCAATGTGCTCGAACTTACCAAAAGCAGGTTTATGAGTAATTGTGATAATATTTTTTTTTTTAATTTGAACGCCTGCTTATTTTATACTAGCAATCACGACGAATTGCATATAACTTTTTTCGTCTAACTTTCTAACTTTTTGAAATAACTGTAGTTTTATAAAAGCACATTGCTTTAAATTTTAGGCACATTCCTCACATTTAAAAAAAAAAAAAAAAAAAAACCTCACATATCTAGAATATTGCCTTCATGTGTATAGAATCGCTGTTTTTTGAGGTCATCCTGATGTACACCAAAAATCGATGCTTATTCTAATGCCTTTTCCAATGAAAAGTACTTACCCACAATATGGAAATATTACGTTAGTGGACCAGAATGCCGCACAGTGTTTCTATTAATAACTCAAAGACCGTCTTTTCCTCAATTTCTGTCAAAGTTGTTATGTTATTATATTTTATTTAACACCTATTTAGGGAAAGTAAAGTAAAGGAAAACACATACATATGATTTCCCACACACAAATTCTGTTCGTTTTTGGCTATTTTTAATCAAGTAGTGGTTATTAGTGGTTCAGCCGATCGCACTACAAAGAAAACAACAGTAGATACTTAGTAAATCCACCTTGCAAACTAAGTAACATAGCTTTTATTGTAATAACTTAAGAATGTACTGTCCACAGACATAAAAAAAATTGTCAATTTTTAATATTGTCGATGGCTACTATTTTCAGGGTTCATTTTGAAATATCAAATACCCTTACAAACAGATATCGCAGTGAAATGTACCTATTTTGCCAATTACGATATCTAGAAAGTCAGAAAAGTTATTCATGTATACCCCAAAAACAAACTAGAAAACGTCGAGAATATTTTTTATGTTTTTTATTTCTCGCTTATATTATTAGTGGGTTGGTTTTTTTTATCTTCATGATACCAAGAGCATGCAATATGCATTCTTAAGAAGGTATATTTCATGCTCTTGGTATTACGAATTGACAACTGTAAATTGGATGGGTACATTATTATTATTTTAATTTATCTAAGTTAGGTACACTTGCCTGTTAATTGCTTACCTTACAAAATACCTATTGCGTGTACCGAGTTAATGTTTTTAAGAGTTCACCTCCAGCTCCATTACATTATTTAATGGAGGCGAAGTATCGGGTGCATTGTTACGAACCATAGATATTAAAGACAAGTAATCGAATCGCAACCTAAAATATTTATTATCTACTGATAATAAATACTACCTACTGTTTCGCTGGTCATCTGTGGTCTTCGTCATCAGTTCCCCTTCACTAAATAGTGTTTTTTGAGAGTAGATACACGAATTACTACAAAATAAACCCAAATGACTATACTGTGTGCCTTTAATATTTGGGGAGTCCCCTCGAATTCTATAAAATCCCATCATCAAATCCCTACTTGATATACAATGGAAGTGTGTCTCTTTTAAACAAAAAAAAAGATTTTTCATTTCGATCCGGTCTCTCAGTAATCGGGTAACAAACAAAAAAATAAACGAATTAAGAACCTCCTCTTTTTTTAAAGTCGGTAAAAAACTACTAGGCTTATGCAGAAAATTTTCTAAACTACAAGACTGTTGACAATCCGTATTCTGCGACCTTTGACGCCGAATTTATTTTTAAGCAGCACTCTTATCGATGGAGACTTGAGTTTTTTAGCAATGCAAAATAAGGTAAATTAAAAAAATCTAGCTTCCCTCTCATTTTTACGGAATAATGTTATGATATAATAATGTCTTTATTCTCCGGAATATATATCACATTTATTATTTATTTATTATTTTAGCATCAGCATCAGCGTCCGCTGGTATAGGAAAATCCTACATCAGCAACAACCCTGATACCTACACAATACAGCATAGTCATACTCACGGGAAGGTGGGGTGGGGGATTTGGTGGTTCAACCCCTCTTCCCGAACGATTTAAAACATGTTTATTGTTAGAGCCAAGCACTTATATCTCTATGTAAATGTAATCCAGGATACACTTATGCAATACAGTATGGCATTCTTACAATCATAGGCGGATCCAGGGGGGGCACGTACTTCTGCTATTTTGCGTATCTGGTATTTTGCATAACTGGTATTTTGCGAATCTGGTGTTTTGAGAGTCTGGTATATTGCGAATCTGATATTTAGCGATTCTGGTATTATGCGATTAAGCGACGGGGGCAAGTGCCCCCCTCCCCCCCTGGCGTTTTTGCTGAATATTGAGAGCCGTGATTTAGATTAGGAAAAGAATCAGTTTGCTGTTTGATGTTATAAAATATCAAAAACCAACCTGTTTTTTGTTGATTTTGAATATACTAAAACGCAAGTGTTTCATAATCTATAAACGTTTTTTATTTAAATAACTACCTACTTAACTACTTATCTAAGTAGTTAAGTACTTATATTAAAACGTTTTCGACAAACGAACGCAATTAAAATACTTGTTTAATGATTCAACAAGTATTTTAATTTCGGTTTATTAATTCAAATAGAAGAGAACTAAGAAGAAGGTAAGGATTATATGTTTACGTGTCTAAAGTGAAATGTTCAACACAAGCGTGTTAAACATTTCATTTTGTCATATATTATTATGTTGACTGGACTTACTAACGGTTGTAGAAATAATCACAGTTGTTTTTTTTTTATAATTGTAGCCTTGCTTACGTTTAAACGGGGTAAGACTGCAATATTTTTGCAGTCATCTTATTTAATTAAAAAAATATATATTAAATTAGAAAACTAATTTGATTTAAATATGATTTTAAATCACCGAAATCTTAAGTATATGTGCCTTCTTAACCATCAAAATGCTGAATACTCTAATACTAGTAGAAAATAGTAAGTCATTTCAGATTTAAGATTTTATTGTACACGGGGAAAAATCAACCTATGGTGGGGTAAGATTGTCATTTTGTCTATTTTTTTGCTTGTTACCCGATTACTGAGACACAGGACTGGATTGAAAAATCCTTTGTTTTTTGTTAAATAGGGACACAATTCCAGATTGGTTGCATTGTATATCAAGTAGGGATTTATGATGGGATTTTATACAATTCGAGGGTACTCTTTAAATATTAAAGTATACTCCAAATATTACAGTATAGTAATTTGGGTGGTAAGTAGTCTTCATGTTCCCACCCATACCCAAGCAAGAGGAAAAAAGTCCTAAGCCGGGAAAAGTATGAAGGAAAAATTGGATTTACATTGTTTTGTTACGCGGCATGATAGATAGGTTCGGTTAGGTTAGTACATTCTCAGACTGACCGTCAGTCGACCCGTGACCACGATCGGTGCAATTCGATCGAAACGTCGGGTAAATAAAAGGTTCGTACCTTTAAATAATTCACGCGATTAAGTCCCGAAATATAACTAATATGTATAAAAATCGCGAAAGTTTAAAAACAATAATTGTATGAAACTCCTTCAGTTTTAAATTCAGATGTGTAAAATTTTCTTTTTAGCTTTTACATTATTAAAAAAAATATCAAATTCAGCGTTTTTGGAAAATCAACCCCTAAGGGGGTAAAATAGGGATTGCAAGATTGTATGAAACTCCGTCAGTTTGAAATAATTTCTGTGAAAATTGGTGTTCGTCTATATTGAAAATTGGTTTTTGGTTATAAATAAAGAAACACGTATTTTAGCGTTTTGATCGAAAGCGAAAATCAACCCATAACGGGGTAAACCGTGTAAAAGCGGGGGAAGCCGCGGGCGACAGCTAGTCTTTATATATGTCACATACATAGTTACATAACTCATCTATACTTCCTAATATTATAAAGCCGAATGTTTGTGAGTGTGAATGGGTGGATGTTTGTTCCTCTTTCACGCAAAAACTAATGAATGGATTTTAATGAAACTTTACAATAATTTAGCTTATACATCAGAATAACACATAGGCTATAATTTATAAAGATATTGTGTAAATTGTCCAAAATATAACGATAAGTGTCAAGTAAGTCGGAAAAAAATCTACAATCGGCGACATGTTTTGGCGTGCGCCGCAAATATCGTTGAAGTTTCACATATACAATGTATCAACGAGTTGAGACGCTGGGGCCGTGGGGCCAAGTGCGCGCCACCTTTTTAATGAAATCTCTAGACGCCTCATTAGTGCTTCCCGGGACCAGAAGGCTGGCCTATTCTTTGCACAAAGAATTAGCATTGCCATCCAACGTGGCAATGCTGCCAGCCTTCTGGGAACGTTACCAGTTGACATCGATGGGGGGGAATTCTTTGACGCCTAAACGGTTTTGTGTCCTCAATTTACTATTTTTTTTTTTTGTAAATATCTTGTATATATTGTATGTTTATAGATGTAATTTAGAGTAGTTTTTATCATTGAAGTAGATTATAAAAATGTATCAACGATATGTTTATTATAAATAGTCATACAAAAAAATTCCACGACGGCATATGTCTTTCTCTTATGTGGAAGCAATTATCGTCAAAATAGTGAACCATAATTACAATAGAAATTGATAATTTATTTCTAATACATATTTCTTAGTAAAAAATTGATCTATATCAAAATAAATATTTTTATTGCCTCTGATATATACAATAGATAAACTTTTTTTTTCATACTACATCATTTGGACAAATACTTTAAAAGTTACAACAATGATTAATCGAGTGTGCGATACTATTATTGCGGAGTAGGTATGCGGATTAAGTGTGAATGTAAAATCGTAAAATTATTGGTGTGATTATTAATGGCTATACACATACATAACTCCAGCTAGAGACAATATATCTCTCAACACAGCCTACTTTTAACCCGATATTCCCACAGAATGTAGACTTACGCGAGTGAAACCGCGGGGCGCAGCTAGTATATTATAAAGCTGAAGAGTTTGTTTGTTTGTTTGAACGCGATAATCTCAGGAACTACTACTGATTTTTTTTACTGATGGATAGCCCATTTATCGAGGAAGGCTATAGGCTATATAACATCACGCTACGACCATAGGGAGCGGAACAGCAATGAAAAATGTTGCAAAAACGGGTAAAATTTACGCAGACGAAGTTGCGCGGGACAGCCAGTCTGAAAATAATACTTTATTATTTAACAAGCCACAAATTCAACGACGATATAATTATAATAAAAACACCCACGTATAATATATTGAACCAATAAGTGAAATAAAGACCACATTTGGTCTGCATCTTACAGCACATCCGAGAGAAAGCTACTATTTTATAGCTTTACCATTTGACAGCCAAAAGCGAGCGCGAGGGCGATGATGTCGGCGAAGGCGAGGATGTTTTGGCATCGCGAATACCAAATCCATACATTTATCTAAGCCATATTACTAAATTCTGTCGCGCGGACGAGATAGCGCTATGATCGCTTCGCTTCGCTGTAATTTCATTATAACAGACTACGAAACGCTTTACATCGAATGTTTCATCGTTGAACTCTTGGATGTTAGGATGTTGAACAGTTAGCGAATCGCCCCCCAGATAGTTCGTCGACTCGTCGTCGAAATATTATAATGGATAACAAAGAATCGTACAACTGTTAGTCGCGGTACTTAAATATGAGGACAAATAAATTGATACAAATATGAGGTGCGCGAGCGCGGTTGTGCGTTGAATACATGCGCTGCGGTGCGGCGGCGGGCGCGGCGACCGGGGAGTCCCGCTCCCGCACACCGCCGTCCCCTCCGCGCCGCCTGAGCGCGGCACTGTGTTAGTGAATGACTCAACACTCTGTCTGTATTCATTCATGCTCATGGAAACAAAAAACGGCGGCACATGGAGTTACTTACTAGATACTAATGTATTTTTTTTGTATTTCAAAATATCATAGAACATTAACATTTTCTTCTAATAATATGTCCTAAAAATTATATTTGAAAGTAAATCCCTATACTTTACAATCGTTTCAATTACACATAGCTGATCTCAACAGAAAACTGTTCAATGTTGCCCCCATTGACCTTACCGAATTTCTTTGCCCATTTGCCCCCCTCTAGTACTAATTTTTTGGGGCTCTCAGCGCCCCGTCATACTTGCAACTCACGCTAGACCGATGTCGGGTAGGTGAAACAAAATGCACCCCCCTTATTTCACTTTTTATATTGAATCCGGCACTGTTATTTGCCTCTCAAATGAAATACTGGAACCTACATAAATAGCGACAAACGGTAAACGATACCATAAGACAATAAACAGTAACGGTACGGTACACGACAAACGATACGATATGTATTTAATAACAGATGGTCAATTTTCGTTTTTTGGTATCGGATACACATACAGTACAGAAGTCGTACAGTTAATAATAATAATAATAATAATAATATCTTTGGACAACTCACACAACGCTATCTGATCCCAAACTAAGCAGGGCTTGTACTATGGAAACCAGACAACTGATAAACATACTTATATATTTCTAAATACATACATATTATAGATAAATAACACCCAGACACAGAATAAACCATCGTGCTCATCACACAAAGTTTTATCCTGGGTGGGGATCGAACCCACGACCTCTTGCGTAGCAGTCGGATACACTCCCACCGAGAGGCAGTCAATCAACAAGTAGTTATATCTTATCAACCTCTCAATATAATGCGTTCGGTCAACACATAATGAAATCACCACATTCAATAGGTAAAGTATTGTACCTGCTTGTAATTGACAAGGCAAATGTGCAACTGCAATGTTACCTACTTAATTGTACAGGGATACTGACAGGGTTTTTACTTAAATATCAATCCCCCATGACTCTAAATCTTTATGTACTACTTATTATTCTTTGTAAAACGTTGTATGAAATGGAAATCCAGGAAGACAATAAACAGTAACGGTACGGTACACGACAAACGATACGATATGTATTTAATAACAGATGGTCAATTTTCGTTTTTTGGTATCGGATACACATACAGTACAGAAGTCGTACAGTTAATAATAATAATAATAATAATATCTTTGGACAACTCACACAACGCTATCTGATCCCAAACTAAGCAGGGCTTGTACTATGGAAACCAGACAACTGATAAACATACTTATATATTTCTAAATACATACATATTATAGATAAATAACACCCAGACACAGAATAAACCATCGTGCTCATCACACAAAGTTTTATCCTGGGTGGGGATCGAACCCACGACCTCTTGCGTAGCAGTCGGATACACTCCCACCGAGAGGCAGTCAATCAACAAGTAGTTATATCTTATCAACCTCTCAATATAATGCGTTCGGTCAACACATAATGAAATCACCACATTCAATAGGTAAAGTATTGTACCTGCTTGTAATTGACAAGGCAAATGTGCAACTGCAATGTTACCTACTTAATTGTACAGGGATACTGACAGGGTTTTTACTTAAATATCAATCCCCCATGACTCTAAATCTTTATGTACTACTTATTATTCTTTGTAAAACGTTGTATGAAATGGAAATCCAAAAAAAAAATGTGTGAAGGCTTTTCCTTGTTCTTTTCTCACAGGCTCTAGGGATCTACCTATTGTGATTGTGACAACAACTTCGCATATTATAAACGTAAAGTCATGTCAACAAAATTTGTATTACAGATGTGTTCATGCTTATTTTAATGTGTTATATTACTACCAATAAACTGAATCATAAGCCGGGCCTCCCCGCCAGCATGGCGGGAGTGCATGAGCCTAGCGAGATCGCCACTATGTTCTCTCACCATTTTAGGGGGACCTCTGCTCTAGAGCTGGTGAGGCAGGAGCCAGATTCTGATGATGGTAGTGACCGTAGTAAACAGTTTACTTCGAAGGAAGTGTCTGCGGCGATCAAAGGTATGGTGAGGGGTAAATCCCCGGGTCAAGATAGACTTAGCATCGAGCACTTGCAGCACGCAGGTGTACACCTGCCCAGGGTGCTTTCTATGTTTTTTACCCTGGGTTTAGGCCACTCTCATCTGCCCGACAATCTAATGCGTACTATAGTTGTACCAATCATTAAAAATAAGACTAATACATTGGATGTAGACAACTATAGACCGATCTCCTTAGCCAAAGTGTTGGATGGTCTGTTGGGTCAGCACTTGAAAAAGCACTTCTCGTTGAGCGACGCGCAATTCGGCTTAAAGTCCGGGCTTTCTATCGAAAGTGAGAGTGCTATCCTATGCCTCAAGCAGACTGTCCTGTATTACACGAGTAGAAAGACACCTGTTTATGCATGCTACCTTGATTTATAGAGAGCTTTCGATCTTGTGTCGTACAATATTCTATGGGGTAAATTAAGGGATGAAACTTATCTGCCTAGAGAGATGGCGCCATTATTTATGCATTGGTATAATAATCAAAAGAACTTGGTGAGATGGACAGGCTCTCTTTCGGAGGTTACGGGCTGGAATGCGGGGTGAGGCAGGGGGTGTTGACCTCTCCCACGCTCTTCAACCTGTAGGTCAACCGTCAGCAGCACAGGCATCGGGTATCATATAGATGGGGTGTGCGTGAATAACATCAGTTACGCTAACGATATGGCGCTGCTGTGCCCATCGATTGGTGCCTTACGAAGGCTCCTGACAATTTGTGAGTCCTACACGGTGGCTCATGGGCTTAAGTACAACGCGAAAAAAAAAGAATTATGATTTTCAGACCGTATAACAAACGATACACATTTATTCCCAATTTCAATCTATGCGGTACTACTCTAAACAAAGTCGAAAAATTCTAGTACTTGGGCCACTGGGTCACCGAGAATCTAAAGGGCAATGTAGATATTAAAAGGGAGCGCAAAGCGCTGTCTGTCCGTTGCAACATGTTCGCTCGCAGGTTTACACGATGCACGGAGACTGTGAAAATGACGCTTTTTACTGTCAGTCCTTTTACACCTGCAGTCTGTGAGTTGACTATACGCATCGGACATACAGTGATCTGCACGTTCAATACAATAATGCGTTTCGGGTGATGATGGGACTGCCGCGTCATTGCATCGCATCTGCTGTGTTTGCGACGGCAGATACAGATGGCTTTGCGGCCATCATGCACTGCACGCGCGACAGTCCCAAAGCGTGCTGTCGGACCGGTGGGACTCTCCGGTGCTGGCTCGCTGGATACGGTTGCACGCAGTCGTATCGTGAGTGCCCAACACCATAGAGTTGTCCACCCGGACCTACCACTTAGTTTATTATTATTTATGACTAACACTAGTTTGTAAGCTCGCCTTTGTACTACTAGCAATTAAGGAACAATTAAGAGGAATCTGAAATAAATTATTTTGAATCTGAGTACCTAAATCATGTGACACCTTAGAAAGGGTCGTAACTTTATTTCTTTCTTATACTTAACTGTGCGAACTCAGAGGAGTTTTAATTAAAACAATCACCTAATTAACTACAATTTCTAATTACAAGTAACACGTGGTTCCAATACAAGTTGCGTTAAAAAAAAATACTTTGGCAGTAGGCAGTCCGAAAAAAACATTCTAATACGTATAATAACGTTTTTGCAAAATGAAATAAAAATAAGAACAAAGAAATTGATCAAGATTTAGAGATTCATACTCACGAAAAGTAGTAAGATAGGTATTTACGAGTACATTAGGTTACCATCTATTATCTGTGAGGTTACCCGAAGACACTCATTTTAAATCGTTCAGATGTTAATAAAACGTTAGTTACACTCCTTATTTGGGTAATTAGGTATGTATATGAATAAATTACCCTACATTAAATAAGATATTTTTTTCTTCTAGGAAACGCACGTGTAATTAGTAAACAGCAGATAATAAGTTTGACGTAAGTAAGTAAATATACAATTTTTACGAATATATCACCGCGACCTAACGACCTCACGACACTTAAATACGTATGAAATCTCATTATCAGCGTTTAGATATTAAATATTTTTATTAAATCAAATTATTATGTATGTTTTTACGTTAAAAACGTACCTATGTGTGTGTATATGTCGAGTGGTCGAACATCATGCATGACACCTCGAATTTAGTTATAGTATATGTTCGACGTTCTTTTAAATTAGATTTTGATTACACTTTAATAATTAAAAGTGAGAATGGAAAGCAATTGGAAAATAACAGACCGGACAGCCTTGATGCCTTGATGAAAGTAAATTTCACAATATATTTCAATAGGACATTGAAATATAGTGTAAATATATATATTTCAATAGGATATTGAAATATATTGTGAAATGTATTTTTAAAACCAAGTAATCTGTGTTGAAACTCAATGCGTTATTGTAAATGTTTCTCGTGATGTGGATATAGCGTAGCCAGTAGGGTGGCCTTTTTGGGGTGACACCCGGTGACTCAATTTCAAGAACAAAATACAAACATCAAGCAAGAAAAAAATCGCTCACACAGCCGTCTTTTTCGGGAATTGGATAGATTACTACAATAACAATAAATTATTTCACACTTTACAGGAAATAGGATTTGTAATAATATTCTGGAAAACAATCTTTCTCTACAATTTAAAGTTGTCAGGAATTTATAAACATCAAAACAAACATTGAAACTACATGATTTGTCCATACAAAAGAATGATGTCATTGTTTTGTATTTCATATTACTAATTAGTACGAGGCGCATCGTTTTGACGTTTATTAAAAAGATACTGATTTTTCCTCACAAGCACTAACTGAAAAAAAAAAATAGTTAATAAGAGTAGTGGTAGGAGGTGATGCATGAAGTAGTTTTTGCGTTACCAGGAAGGTCGCACAATCTTGCAAAACTGGTTAACATTTGATAGTAAATAATATTATTAATGAGAATAAGCAATTTAGACCTGTTATCTTATCTGCTGTTGGATTAAATTAAACAAGCTAAATGAATACAGTATTGACTACGTAATGCTACACTGGCTTTCATACAATACTGTGCAAAATTTTCACAGCTTAAAACCTAAGCTATGGGTTTTTGATATTAAATTTGTTCTTTATTTTGAAAGTAAACGTGGGACACTTGGAATGTTTTGAGAAACTAACCTCTTCGACGGCCTTCTCCAACTTTTTGACCACTTGACTTTTTTCCAGACTCGGAACAATTTGTGAATCACACAAAGTGGTGTCCCGTGTGGGAATCGAACCCACGACCTCTTGCGTAGCAGTCGGACACACTCCCACCGCGCCACAGAGGCAGTTTACTAACTAATTAATGATTTTTTTTTTATTTATTGACATATTTATACGTTGTACGCTTGAAAATGTCACATAGAAACCTAGTCCCTTTTTAGACTGATTAAAAATAAAATAAATAAACCAAGTCAGATATATAAGACCTGTTTACTTAGTAAAACCTCTTTGTCCAAAGCAGATAATCTTCTAACCAAGGTGGAATGAAAAGATTTCACGGCCCTTTCTCTTTAATCCGCGACTTTTTCACTTTTGTAGCTTAATTTTCTCCTAAGCTCTTAGTAGCTGTTATTTACCATTGTAATTTTAAACACTTGAATAAATTAAGTGGTTTTTAACAAGTACCTACATAAATGCGGAATAGATAAATTACCTTGCCTATTTCAAAAGCCACATTGTGGCGGAAAGTCTCTTAATAGGATATAGGTATACTATTTTATAGTAACGGAAATTTTAAAAATGAGATTGAGTTCAATTATTTTAAGAAAATAAAAACAGATGAAAAATAAGTTCAAAGACTTTTGGGATCAATGAAATGGACACGCATTAGTAGGTATAATAACATTTATTACATAATATAGACAGTTTTATCCTAGACACAACTTTTACAATTAGTTATAAACACGAGCGAGAGGCTAGTTTGAAACCTGACCTCTTTCTTATCTGCTAAACTAGGCCAAGTTCCGTCAAAAACAACCATAACGCGTAAACAAGTGCTAACTAATCTAAATATATCACAGACTTATCAATACTAATTAAATGCACATTTATTATTACATACTATATTAGCAACACACCCTCTTACTATTAAATACGAATAGATAGATAGGTACATTATTTTTAATTACAAAATTACAGGTAGGCGGAGAAAATTATAAAGTATATGTATTATCCAATAATAAATTCATTTCTGACAATGATTTCAAGACTTTGTTGACCAATTTTAGTGCTGAAATAAATATTGATCAATTATGTCGTGTGTTTTAAGTTTTTTACCATAAGTAGATATCCTTAAAATCTAAAAGAAAATACGTAACCCTTCGCATTCATATGATCATCTAAAGAAGTCAAAACCTCATTGTTTAACAACCGTGGTGCGTCAATAGCCCAAAGGTAATCCAAGTGATTAAATTGAGCATCTGGAACTAAAAACATCTCCGGTTTTGACGGAAGCTTTTGAGAGAGTGCCAATACATCATTTTCACTAGACAGCAAATCATTTTTGGACCAAAACAGCTTTATGGGAAGTGTTACCTTACTTAGGTCATACTCCGGAGGTGTTGAAGTTCCATAAATTCTCATATTGTAAAAATACCCATAGTCGTAGTACTGGAACTTTCCACCCGCAAGGATTTCTTGAGAGAAATGTACTGCAGTTTTCCAAGAAGTTCCTGTACCCAAATGGCCTAAGAAAGCTGGCAGAAGAGTCTTATTAAATTGCTTCTCATTAAAACCGCACAGGTAAAACACGACGTTCTTGCATACTAACGTGTCCATATTTACTCCGTTGCACGAGTCAGACATTTTGGCGAGAGTTGATTTCTTAGGTATAAATTCGTAGGAACCTTGTAGCATATCTAAAGACGCTAAGTGAGTAGCAAGTGGTGCCAAAGATTTCAAAGGAGACTTCATATCTGATAGAAAAACTACAGGAGCTAATGCGAATCCAGCAGTTAATATATTGTTATATTCCGGCCTCGTAGACAGCATGGCAAAGAGAATTGTTGTTCCCATCGAGTGTCCAATATAGGTTATCTTAGTATCCTCATCTTTTGTTTTCAAAATGTAATTGATGATCTCTGGGACATCGTAAAAAGCCACATCGTGCCAAGAAAAACTCCAGTAGGACTTTGAATCAGATTTAAACCACACGTGTTCTTTAGAGTACCTGTTACCTCGTATATTTGTCATCCAAACATCATAACCTGCATCGGCTAGTACATACGCCAAACCCTTTCCAGGACCATTTATAATCCAATCAGCAGAACTAGCGAACAAACCGTGTTGGAGGAGAACAGTCTTCGATGATACATTATTACTGTTTTTGGCGTGTGGTATCCTGTGAATATTTAGCACATAGCCTTGAGAAATGACCGTATGTGTTTCACAAATGTAACCATGTCTTGATATTATACTTGGTACTGTTAATAGTACGTCAGGGTTTTCCAACATCGATGCAGCGTCAGGTTCAGGGACATAAGACCACGAATCGGTAACTTTCCTTCCACCTTCTCTAATGTCTTCGACGTAATTGTTCAATTCATTCGCGATCTGCGTTTGCTGATTTTGTACGTACTGATCGACAGAATCCTTCATCTTCACAGCGTCATTGTAACTGGAGCTAACGAACGACTTGACTTTATCACTTTGTTCTTCAAAAAAGTCGGTAATGGATGGTAATGACCAAGTTTCTGGTACTCCGGAAACTGCTACTGAATGAGTTACTTTGGTAGTTAGCAGTAGCAAAGGTAAGAAGACGTCCATGTTGAAATATTTTTAGTTCAGACTGTGCGCGAGATAGGCTAGCCTCAATAATATACTGAGTGTCTGACCCCGGAGATGAGGTTAAGACGTCACACGATAACATTTATAATGGATGAGTAAACATAAAAATACCAGCAAGTACATGAGTAATTATTTAAGGAGGTGCCTACTATCTACAGGTCTCGTATAGAGTTCATGGACCTTTTGTTCGAGTGATTTTGCAATAGGCATGTAGGTACCTACTACTGTAAAAGCTATCTCCGAAACATCTGGCGGACCTCAAGGCGGTATCCTCTCTCCTCTTCTTTTCTTACTTTTTATTAATCTTTTAACCTCCAAACTTCAATGCACGTATCACCTGTATGCCGATGACCTCCAAATACACGTACAGGGTAGAATAGAAGACGAAGAAGTGTGGCAGTTGATAAGGTTAACCGGGATTTAGAGAAAATTAAGAGTTGGCCCGATAGATTTGGCTTAAAAAAAAGTAAATCCCACGAAATATAAAGCCATCATTATAGGGACCTCTAGAATGATCAGCAGAATCGACATGCCATCTCTCACACCTGTGATTTTTAATGGATATGAAACGGTCATTCCTTTTAGCCAGTTCTAGTTAAAGATCTTGGCTTGCAAATCGACGCTACGCTCAGCTGCAATGTCAAGTCTCAAATGTCAGTCAAAGGGCTACTGGAACATTACGGGCTCTTTATTTCGGCTTAACGATTTTCTCCCAATTAAAACCAAAACTATGATTGTTCAGACGCAATTTTTTCCAATAATTGACTGCAGACCTGTTCAACTGGCATGGAGGCACAAAATCGGACCAGAGCCCATCATGGCTATTCCCTTTATTTATTTATTTATTTATTTATTTAAAACTTTATGCACAAAGTTGTACAAAGGTGGACTTAATGCTAAAAGCATTCTCTGCCAGTCTACCTTAGGGTGATGTAGAAATGGAATGTGTAGGTGCAGTAACCTAATTGTAAAATAAGAACTTCCTTATTATTCTTACATAATACACAAATAAAAATAGCTAGATAGAGAATATAAAATAAATACTAAAATCCAATATAACTATACAATAGTATACATACTTACAAAAATACATACATACATATATACCTACATACATAACTATACAATAGTATACATACTTACAGCAATACATACATACATACTTATATAAATACATAGATACAGACTAATATTTATGTTACTAATGTTGTGATGATTCAGCTGATCCATCAAGGAATAAAGTGCGTACCTTCCATTTAAAATTAAGGCGCATTCCAAAGAGAAACAGATTGAACTATAAAAGAGCATCCGACGAATCCAGAAGAATGAGCAGGACATAAAAGAAGTAGATTGTCGGAAGATCGAAGATCTCTACTGTGATTTGAGTGCAGGTACTGAAAGTAGGAAGTCAAGTAAGAAGGGGCAGTAGGAGAATTAAGAATAGAATAGAGTGTAGTGAGAGCGCGTAAACTATGTCGCTGGCGAATAGGGAGCCATTTAAGTTCGGAACGGTAGGAAGAAACATGGTCAAACTTACGAAGATTGAAAATGAATCGAATGCAGTTATTTAGAAGTCGGTCAAGTTTATTAAGGAGCTCTGCATTCAGGTCAAGATAGCATACATCACCATAATCAATCAAGGGGAATATTAGCGTTTGGACGAGCATTACTTTAGTTTTATAAGGAAGAAAGTTCTTGAGACGATATAACGCCCGCAAAGTACCCGTAACCTTTTGACTTACATTTGTTATTTGAGTATGCCAGTTGAGGGTGGTATCAAGGAAAATCCCGAGATTCTTAACCGAAGAATGTAACGCGATAATGGAGCCGTTAAATATGACAGTTAAAAGGCGTTGACTCCCTATCACAATGGCCTGACACTTAGACGGATTTATAGTCAAACCAAACTTGTCTGACCAGGTCTTGACAGCGTTAAGGTCCCCATTAAGCATAGTGATGGCCTCGGATATGTTATTCACATTGGTCTGGGCATATAACTGCAAGTCATCTGCGTAAAGATGGAACGCACACTGAAGGACATTAGTAATGAGATCGATAAAAATAGAAAATAATAGAGGAGAAAGAATACCGCCTTGAGGAACACCAGCGTCAAGATCGCGCCAACTTGATAAAGTATCACCCACGCGCACGGACTGCTGGCGTCCCCGAAGATAAGATGAGAAACAGTTTAAAGAACCTGCCGAGAACATCAGATGAGATAGGATAGAGAGTAAGATATCATGGCTGACAGAATTGAAAGCATTAGAAAAATCAACCAAAACTAAAACCGTAACTTTGGTATCATCCATGCCAGTTCTAATGTCGCCAGTTACTTTGAGAAGAGCAGTGGTGGTGCTATGTCCTGGCCTGAAGCCTGATTGAAACTGGCTCAACAAATTGTTTCGATGCACAAAATGTGTCATTTGTTTATGCACGCAAGCCTCCGGCACTTTAGATAAAAAAGGAAGAATAGAGATAGGTCGAAAATTATTAGGAAGAGTGGGATTTGTAATTTTAGGCAGAGGAATAACAAAAGCATATCGCCACGAAGACGGGTAAGTCCCTGAATCTAAAGAAAAATTTATGATGTGTGTTAAAGCAGGAAGAAGATGATCAAGAATGGGTATAATCATGCGACGGCTAATACCATCATTACCAACAGCATTCGATTTGATAGAAATAATTATCTTATTGATCTCGCCAGGTTCAACTGAAGAAAAGTGAAAGAAGTTTACGTTGGGGCGAGGAAGGTTAGCTAAGTACTCACAGGTACGACGCTTGGTTAGATGTTCAATAGGTACGAAGGAGGTGAAATGAGTATTGATTTCATCTATACCAACCGCCAACGGAGGATCAACACTTCCATGTTTGCCAATTTCTAGAGTCCCCAAGAACTGCCAAATACCCTTGGGAGAAGATGAATTAATATGAAAAAGAATATGGCGGCGTTTAGCGTTGCGAATCATCTGATTACACCGATTCCTTGCAGTTTTATAAAGGGCCCAGTTATCATCATCCCGGTCTTTCTTAAATTTGCGAAAAGCTCGGTCTCTGCGCCGCATAGCCATCCTGATTCCATTCATCATCCAGGGAGCTGAAGGCCGCTTAATTTTAACTTTTTTAACAGGCGCATGAATGTCATACAACCCCACGACCAAATCATTGAAAACGTCAATTTTATCATTTACCGTAGGGGCCTCAAATACCGGTTCCCAATCCAATCCCGACGCATCCTCACGGAGTTTATCTTCATTCATCCGACCAAAGCAACGCACGTACGTAACTTTAGGACAAGGTTTTGGTGGTTTTAGCTTGTAGGAGAGAAAAATTAAATCATGATGAGAAAACCCCGAAGCTAAAGATTGCCCATGATGACGGACTAGAGAAGGAGCCGAGGTAAGAATGATGTCTAACCAAGTATCCATTCCATCCAAGTTGTGATGAGTAGCTTGCAGTGGTAAGACATGAAAGCTAGTGGACTCAACGATCTGAAGTAACTTACGGGAACGGAGGGAGTTACTCGAGAGGAGATCGGTATTAAAATCGCCCATGATGATATGGTGAGTATACTCTGACCCTATAGATTCCAGAATCATTTCGAAACTGGAGAAATAATCTGCTGCTAATCTTTAGTCAACCTCGAAGATAGTTACTGGACCCTACACACGCGCAAGCCGAGAATTGATAGACCTCAACAACAGGCTGCAGACAATCCAAAAAGGCAATGCCAACTTTGGATATTAAACTGACAAGGCGACTGCTGCGTCTGAATAGAGAAAGTCTGCGCTGGGTGGTACGGACTGTCCCCTATGCAGAGCTTGCATGGAGACTGAGGATACGACTGCGCACGTGCTCCTTGAGTGCACCGGCGTCGCACAGATCCGGAAAGAGACCCTGGGGTCACCAAGGTCGCTAACGGATACCCTGAGAAGTTTAGGGAAGCTGATCTGATTTTGGAGGGAGGACTGCAGCCAGCCGCTGCAGTAACGGCCACCATAGGTACGCACAATGGTCCACACCTGGGACTAAGCGCGGAAACCACACCCACCATGGCAGTGGGCGACCTTAATGATGATGATGATGATAAGATCTTTTCAACAAGCTCGATCGTCTTCTCAACAATTGCATTCGATCCGTATTTAATCTTCGTAAGTACGACCATATTTTGAATTATCGCTCCCAACTGACATGGTTGCCTATTCGGCAGCGCCGTAGCTTTAGGGCGCTAATCCTGCTTTACTCACTTTTTCATTCACCGAATGCTTCTACTTATCTTTCCTCTCACTTTCAATATCTGTAATCATGTAAGATATCTTCGATCTTTTACTTTTACTTCTCTGTCTCCTGATCTGATCTCTGTACCGTCTCACAGCTCAGCCATTATACATTTTATTTCCAGTGCAGGCTTCTCGTCTTTGGAATGCGCTTCCTTTAGTATTTAAAATAAAGTACGTCTGCTATATAAAAAATATCTAGAAGTCCAAAAGTTCGTGGAATGAACGGGTTTTAAATAAAATGAAACAACAAATCTATTTTTCCTTTTCAATTTAATACATTTATTAGATCTATGAATTACTAACATTTAAACTTTCGCGTTGCATGATTATTAGTTCGCAGTCGGTTAACAAGAACACGATCAGCGTAGTGACCCTAACACTTCGAGAAACAAAAAAGTGAGGGTGGCTGAAGATTCATCGGCCTTACGGAGTCTTAACATCGCTGCGACAGTTCGCTTGTGACCACGGCTGGTGCAACATGGTCGAAACGTCATCCAATTTTAAGGTAAATAATGCACGTTAATTCCCGTTTAATAAATAGTTATAGATCTATTTATTAATTTTTCTAAGCCATCGTAAAAATATTTTTTATCTTTTGTCTCAAAATTAGTTAGTTAACTTTACCGCTTAAGTCTTTTTTTTAAACTGGGGAACAAATAAAAATCACTTGTGGCCAGATCTGGACTGTAGTGTGTGTAGGCTAGTGATTCGAAGCCACGCGTGTGCAAAGCGGCCATTGCAACTCTGCTCTTGTGAACCGGCGCGTTGTGTTGGAAGAGCAACACACCTTTGGTCAATTATCGTTAACGTTTTTCCATGATGGCCTCCTTTAATTTTTCTATTATCGTTGTGTTGTATTTTCCGGTTATGGCCCTTCCCTTTTCCTTGTAATCAATCAGTATTATCCCCCCACAATCCCAAAAAACAGTAGCCATCAACTTTCCCACCGATTCCGACATTTTAAATTACTTTGGCAGTGGTGTCCCCTTTTTGTGCCATTGCAAGGGCTCTTGTTTGGACTCAAGCTCGAAGTGATGAACCCAAGTTTCATCTCCGGTAACAATCCGCTCCAAAATCTGTGCAGGTTCGTCCCCACGCAACTCCAAAAATTTGCTTGACGCATCGACGCGTTGGCGTTTCTGAAGCGGCGTGAACATTCTCGGTAACCATCTTGCACTGACTTTTGTTATACCCAGATGGTCATTTCGATTCGCAAAATGGTAGTATCCTCCAACTAGTGCAGATAACTGTTTTTTCATGAAACAATCTTCCATTACATTTGTACCACTAGATTACTAGGGCACTGTTCCCCATAAACGGTTTCCATTTAATTGAAAGTGGTCTGAGCGTTCTTTCCTTGCTTGGTAAGGAAAAAAAACCGCGCTTCACGGAGACGACACTGAGCTGAACTAGTCTACCCGTGACCACGGCCGTTGCAATACGGTCGAACGTCGGGAAATAAACAAGGTATTTTACCTTAAATTATTCACGTGATTATGACCCGTAATATATATATTTTCATAAAATAATTGTATTTTCTTCACAATTATAATTTAGGTATTATTAAAGAAAGATGTTTTATTAGAGATGTTAAATTATGAATGTAATTTCTACGAAGAATAAAAAGGCAGAAGTAATAAAAATGTTAAAGAGCCTGTGGCTACTAGAGATTAATTGATTAACATTATGTAGGTTACATTCAATTAATTAGTAGGTATTATATAATGGTAATTTAAAAAAATATAAAAAGATGTTTATTTTAATTCTTACAAAGAAATTTTAGTTAAATTGGGTTACAGACTCGAGAGGCTTTAAGCTACTTACCTACTTAAAAAAGCTACGAGTTACATCATTCGAGAATAAATAATTTATTAATAAATTTATTTAAAACGTTTAGTTAAAACTAGGCGTAGGTGTACCTATTATAAGTAATTAAAAAACCAGGCAAGTGCATGTCGGGCCACGCACTATTTAGGGTTCCTTTCAAACTTACAACGTTATACCTACTTAATAATAATTGAAATGACATTTTGTACGAAATTTTTAATACTTCTCATTTGATTAGCTGTTACTCATAAACTTAATATATTGATAATTTTCCTTTGAATTTCGTTATATATTCTACTAGTTACCGTGATTAAACATCAACCATTTAATTGGTAGGGGGCTTGACTCTAAAAAAAATTTGAACTTTAAATCTTAATATTTCACAAACACACCTGAATCACACCGCAATTTTACATATAGGGGAGGTACCCTAAAAATAAAATGTTTTCCATTCTGTTTTTATTCTTTCACTTTGTCGGCGTAAGTAATATGTATATTCATGCAAAATTACAGCCTTCTAGCACTAACACTAACTAACAGTCTCTGAGCAAAGCTGCGGATGGACGGACGGACGGACACGGCGAAACTATGAGGGTTCCGTTTTGCCATTTTGGCTACGAAACCCTAAAAAACCGTGGAGTGAACATAACATTTCAACGTTGAGATTAGTTCTTTATTCACGCAATCGCATATTACCTAAATGTTTTCCTCTTATCACACTATAAAATGTAAAACAGGGGAGAAACATTTATTACCTAAGTACCTAAATTAACTCGTTGTTTCACCACCATCAAACCAGGCGCCTTTTTATCAGGTTTGGGATGTCGTTCTATTCTTTTTTTTACGAAACAATACGCAGGCTGAAGCAATTCCTCTGTCGCAGAGGACTTTAAAAACAAATTGATGTAACCTACCACACCAAGTGATGTTACATGCCGGAATCGAACCCACAACACTGGTTACCTAATAGTCGCTGATTCGAGATAAGCAGCGCTCAGCATAATGTTAGATACATACCTATTAGCTGATCCTCCAGCTTCCATCAGTCCAAGAACATGAAGTATCTTAGTTGATAGGAATCAAAGGCTCGTGCCTTAGATTGTCTAGGTGGAGCGCTCCCTTAGTACTCGTAGGTAAGCGTGTGGAAGGCAAAGTGTCCCTCCACACAAGGAGACGATCCTCCGACCAGGCGAGGTGATCGTGCCTGGCGGGCCGCAGCCCAACGGTTAAAGTTGGGAACTTAAATTCCTAGCCGACCCGAAAGAGGTGTGTAGATATTCTGTTAACAATGCTAAAAAAATAGAAAATAAAACCGTCTAAATGATTTTAGTCATCGGTTTCGTCGAAAAGGGTTTTCAAGATTTGATATCAACATTGTTTGTATAAGTCCTCTTTACAATCAAAACAATATTTACGATTTTCCCCCTCCGCATGTTTTCCCATATGACATCCGTCAAGAAAAAAAAAGGTAGGTTATTTTAAAGATTTGACGCGAACTGTCAAGTGTCAGTTTTCTGCCACATCACTTCACTTCCTCCCCAACCGGAGGTTGATTTTCTTGATGAGTCAGCTGACGTTGTTTCTTGAGGAGTGTGCCAGTGCTAGTGTAGAGTAGCTCCAGTGGGTGGGACTCACTTGATGTGGGCACCGGCACTGACAACATCCCATCTTTGGCAAAATGTAATGGTGTAAAGGGCGGCAAAAAATATTTTGCCCAGAGCGGCTAAATGCCTAGATCGGGCACTGGCTAGTGAGTCGGGTAGTAGCTGCGGTGTGTGCGGTACCTGGTGCTGCGTAGACGGAAGAGAAGTGCTCTGCTTACAAAGAACCGTAGGCGCAGAGTGCTGTGCCTTGAGGCTGGTGAGGCCGTGGATGCCCACGGCCTCACCAGCCTCAGTTCAGGCTGGAGCGCTCGCTGCATCCAAGTAGTGGCCGAATGCTGGCGGGCTGTGACTTAATTGCCGCTCATAGCTGTGGGAGTGACGGCGGCTGTGGCGATGATGCTGTTGCTGGTGATGAAGTTTGGTTTTGATCACGTCGGGGTCACCACTCTGGAGAGCAAGGTGTTACGTCCCTCCAACACAAAGGGAGGAACCTCCGACCAGACGAGGTGATGCCTGGCGGGCCGTGGCCCAACGGTTAACGTTGGGAACTTGTATATATAGCTAGCAGCTGTGAAAACTCCAATGTCTAATATTCAGGATCCTAATTTTTATACGAAGTCCCTTTTGACATAAGATGACGTTTGATATTTTAATCAATTGGAATTGGAATTTTATATAAGTGGATATAATGTTAGGAGAGAATGTTGTTTGAGAACAAAAATCTGGCGAAATATTAAGACAACACTTTTGAAATATAGTTTGCTAGTTGCGTGAAGGATATGTAAGAAAGAGCTTACTTTAAGAATTGTTTTTTATGGTCTTTCCACCTTTAATAAGATGTGTTTTAGCAGCTCCACCCCAAGTTGCGATACAATTTGAAAAGTGCAAAATATACTGATCTGATCAGTCCCCCGTCAGCTATATGTCTCAGGCTTTTGAAAATGATCAAATAAGTTTGCGCAATCTGTTAGCTAACAGTTCCGTGTGCTTCTTAAAATTCAGTTTGTTGTCAATAATTACACCCAAAATTTAATAGTATCCGTATTCTGAAAGTTTGGACAAGAACAATTCACACTATCATTACACGAGTGAGATTTAATACAGTTTTCCTTAATGTTGGAACATGGAGAACCTTATGGAGAAAGTCATGTAGGTGGGGTGTACTTAGGTTTTGTTTTGTTTTCTCGACATTAATTTACTGTTAATATATTATTATTCAACCATTAACAACATCAAACCCTCTCTGAACATATGAATATCTCTGAGACCAGGGATAGGGAAAGGTTTGAAAAAGAACGGTATTACAAGGGTTTTCAATCGTTCGAACCGTTCCTGATTTGGGAGCGATTATTTCGCTCGGATTAACATGGATAATTACAAAGGTGAGGGAGAAAGCGCGCGCGTTGCCGTGCCCCTTATACTCGTATCTGACTAGCTGTCCCGCGCAACTTTGTCTGCGTAAATTTCAGCCGTTTTTGCAACATTTCTCATACTGCTCCGCTCCTGTTGGTTGTAGCGTGATATTATATAACCTATAGCCTTCATCGATAAATGGGCCATCCAACAGTAAAATATTTTTTCAAATCAGGTCAGTAGTTCCTGAGATTACCGCGTTCAAACAAACAAACAAATTCTTCAGCTTTTTAATATTAGTATAGATTTCGAAGGGAGTAAATAAAGAGTAAGGACTGATAAAAAAGAGTATAATTAATTTAAAGATTTAAAATATAATTTTTGATGCTTTTTGCACCACATAACAATGTATCTCTTTTTAAAATAATTGTGCAACTTCAACCATTCTAAATGTAAGTTTACATAGATCAGGACTAGTACAGTAAACATTGTATATTTTAACGTACCTACTCTATTATTGTTATAGATTATAGAGTACAATGTACATGTTATAGAGTACAATACTCTATTTTAGAGTACAAAGTAGAGACTCATGTCGCGGTGTTTGTAGTTAAACTCCTCCGAAACGGCTTGACCGATTCTTATGAAATTTTATTTGCATATTGGGTAGGTCTGAGAATCGGACAACATCTATTTTTCATACCCCTAAATGTTAAGGGTAGTCCCACCCCTAAATTTTCTTTTTAATACTTAGTTTTTTTTTTATTATTATTTTTTGTTACAGCATTAGAAAATACATATCTCTACGATCAACCCCTATTTTTTATTTGTTAATTACAAACTTTAATTTGCAAAAACGGGCAAATTTGACGCAGACGAAGTTGCGAGGGTCAGCTAGTAACATTATAAGTATTTTCGTATATTTAATGTATTGTTAGTAATCAAACCTCTTTGGTTGTACTGAATGTAACTGGTTGGTTTTAATACCAATATGTTGACATTCTGAAGATGCAAGATATAAAAAAAAACTAGTTCCCACCATTTTTCAATTGTTTTTCAAGCAAGCAAAATGAACGTTTATGTATACATTTTAAAGTTTTATTACAGCAATCACTACATTTTACCGATAGGTGAGTAGGTCGTTTGTTGAAATTATAACAGAAAGTATTATTAAATAAATATAAAGTAGGTAAGTCACAGTGGGACTTGATTGTTTGATTTCTCGACGAGGAACCTCTTGGAGCTGCGTCCTCCCTTCCAGCAAAGCAGTTGACGTCATCACCAGCAAAGCTGTTACCGCTGCTACTTGAACGCCACAGTACCTCTACTTTACAACTTACCTACTTTTTTTTAATACTAGTTATATCGTAATAATTAAGTACCTACTTGTACTTCTGAATCGAGTAGGTAAAATTGGATACCTAATACCAGAATCGTACCTACTTATCGCACACGCTCATTCATTAATACCTACGTACCTATGCGTAATGAATCATTACGCATAGGTAGGAATGCGTTTGCGAAGTGCAATGTAACAAGAACAAGCAAGACGTCGCCGATTCGTTTACCTACTTACCTCCAAGACGACAACGTCTCGCACACGCCGCGCGAACCATTGCGCGCGCAAAAGTTTGCAGTACCTACCTGTTTACGAGTTCTGTAAAATTAATAACAAAAATTTCCACATAGGTACTTATATACATACTTAAGGATTTTTTTTTTATTATTTTGTGTGGTACAGTAACTAAGTTAGTACCACAGACATACATACATACGCGTGGTGGTGATGACGATAAAAACTATCGTAAGTGGGTCTGCGCTTCTTAGTTCGTAAGGTATAGGCGTGCAAAGTTTTGACGCCATTACCACATAGAACTCATCAAAGCAATAAGTTTGAGTATAAACAAGATCTGTATCAAGGGTCTGCACCCCATAGTTCGTGTGATGTAGGGGTTCAAAGTTTTGACCACATAGTTCGAGTGATATTGGCGTTCAAACTTTTTGACCCCATGATCACAAAGATCTTGTCAAAACAAAAAGTTTGAGTACTATAGGCCGACCGCTTAACTCGTATATCGCCTGCGCGGTGGAAGGGAGCGCGGGGTGATGTTAACGGGTGGGTGAGCGGGGTGCGCGGGACAGAGAACGTGAGAGAACTCACGTTCTCTGTCCGCACCCCGCTCACCCACCCGTTATACGAGTTAAGCGGTCGGCCTATAACAAGGTGGGTCTGCGCCTAATAGTGCGTAAGATATATGCGATGGAAGTTTTGGCCCCATGATCACATGTATCATGTTAAAATAAGAAGTTTGAATTCAAACAAGATGCGTCTGCGCCCCATAGTTCGTGTAATATAGGATTTTAAAGTTTTGACCCCATTGTTCGAGTTAAAAAGAAACGATCTGAGTTGGAATTTCGCTATAAAAATATGAACTGGCTACTCGGTAGACACTCCACACTATCAGTGGAAAACAAAATACTTTTATATAGACAAGTCCTCATGCCAATATGGACTTATGGTATTCAGCTCTGGGGCTGTACCAGACAAAGTAACATTGACATCATTCAATGGTTTCAGAACAAAGTACTTCGGGGTATTGTAAGCGCTCCCTGGTACATTAGAAATGAGGATCTCCATCGTGACCTGAAGGGTGACCTTGTTGCAAATGTTATAAAAAAGTATGCCGGAGCTCATGAACAACGACTTCTCCAACATGTGAACGTTGAGGCTATCCAGCTCCTCGACACCACAGACATAGTGCGAAGGCTTAGGATGACTAAACCTTTTGAATTAACTTAGTGAAGTTACTGTTAAGTGGTTTGGTGAATGCTACTCGTAAAGAACACAAGAACCTTTACTAGAGACAATAAGAAAAGTGACTATGGACACACTCATAATACTATAAAAAATTCACCCTAGCAGTTTAAGTTACAACAAAATTACTTATTAGTCTAAGACTAGATTGTAATCTCAATGAAATAAACCTAAATAGGTTCTATCATTTATAAAAAAAAAAAAATTGTTCGAGTGATAAAAGCGTTAAAACCTTTTGACCCCGTGATCGCGAAGATCTCGTCATATTAATAAGCTTAGATACGAGTATTTACAAATAAAGTGGGTCTGCGCCCCATAGTTCTGGTGATATAGAAGTTCAGAGTTTTGATCCCATAATCAAAAAAATATCTTTAGAAGAAGAAATTTCATCGTCATACTCAATATAAATTGTCGTCATTATAAATAATAATACTATAACCAACACCATGACCTTCGTCATTAAAATAAAACGTCATCGTCACATGTATTGAGAATTTATTACCTGAATTTTAAGTACCTAATTAATCAACTAAACCTAATTAATAACAACCACCATCCTCCTTTGCTCACAACCTCCCTTTTTCTTAGAAACAAGACACTCTTAGCAAAAAGTAGTTATGTAGTTATTAAATCAAAACCCCATCGATCGTCCGCCTAATCATTAGACGGCTCGACAAACCGTACGCGACCGAAGAGCCAATAATGCAAGCGCATGGTACTTCGCTCCTAGATAATAATGGGGGTGAGGGTAGGACGCTGGTGCGCCGGGCGGCTCGTGCGCGAGCGCTCACACCCCTCGACCGCGCACCCGCCGAGTCGAAGTATGTAGGTACACATGTGCGAACAGAATCCACGACGTTCTAAACGGTAAAACGGACAGGAACCCTTATTATTCTGCTCTTTGATCGGAACCCAAATAATTTCGTTTCGGTTCGAGCAGGATTCGAAATTATAACGCTCTTATGTATGGCCATTTTTTAGAACGGTTGGCGCGAATTAACCAGGTTTTCCATCCCTGTCTGGGACGAATCATAACCATAGAAAAGTAATGGCGTGTCATCTGCAAATATGATAACTTTCGTATTTGGGAGTTCCAAATATGAAAGTTATCATATTTTCACACACACTGACACAGGTCATTATTTATGTAAGAAATAATGTTGGACCTAATATACTATTCTGTGGGACTCCAAAACACACAGGAACTTTATTTCTACTGTATATGTCGATTCTTACAATTTGAATTCGATTACTGAGATAATATTTGAACTGAACACCCCCTAATATCGAGACATCCCAACTTTTTCAACAGCAATGGGATAAGCAAAAGCTTTGGCAGGAGTCGTTTTTATCCAGATTTCCCACTACAAAATCTGCACGTTCATGAACGGCGTCAGCTGTTGATTTTTTAGCCTGAAATCCGAATTGTGACTAAGATAACAATTTAAAATCTTCTAAATATTTTATCAGTGTTTTGTTCATCAATTGTTCAACTTCTTCAGTGGTGTTGGAAAGACACCGGTTGATAAAGCCACGGGCAAGAAATCATTACACTAGCTTACCAATAATCGGTCCATTCATTTACGAGCTATAATATCAGAAATATTTTAACCTATACCACCTCCTTTTTGTCTGGGATTAATAAAACAAACCGCAAGGAGATAAAATACGTTTATTTCTTAAAATTTGTCAATATATCATACGCGCATCATTACAACCACCATCATCTGGCATGCATGGTCTTAGCTTAGTCAATATAAACAACAATTATAATGTACGCTACATACATCGTTTAGACAAGAAATATTTAAGCATTAAATGCCTTATTTATATGCCTTATCTTAAATTTAAAACTAAAGTCACCTAGACTCGTTTTTTGCTACCAGAGTTTACTTAAATATGGTATTTGTAACTGCTATACAAAATATACATTACAATATTGTTGAATTAATTCAATTATTGATATATATATGTGAGCAGTGTTACTGTGATTTGCAGTTAACCTGTCGGTGACTGCGGCTAGTCTCATTAGACGACTAGTCAGTTATGAAAAGTCGTAACTCATTTATTTATTCAATGCCCAGTCGAAATCTTTGGACTTAGGAGACTGTAATTACGCAGAGAGAAGAAACTCGACCTCTCGCGAGTCAGCGGGTTAAAGTCAGTTAATAATAATATTACAAATGCGTTTGTTGGTTTTTACACAAACAGTTCTACACAAAAAAAACTTACACACGTTTAAAAGGACTCAAGTCGCCGAAATATGTACACTACAGTAACACCACTCAAATTACAAAACAATGTACTTATTTATAAAAAAAACTTACAATTTCATCCTTAAACAAAAATCACTGGTTTGCAATTAAAATACCATATTCACTGTGCATTACACACTCGTTTTAACATCAGTGTTTGCCTGTAGTTTGTAACTACGTACTGACGTCACACGTGTATTGCGATCTCAGGTAGCATTGATTTTAGATGTTCACACTTTTGGAAGAAGAATTTGGTCGAACTTAAAACGTTTAGCCCAAATTAGGCATCGAATGTTTTTTCAGATTATAAAGGCTAACTTATTGGCGAATTTTAAACAACACTTAAATAAGCGGTTCTCAAATGTAGTTTTATCGCTTCGATTCACGTAAAATTGACCAAGACAGCACGAGTCTTGGCGGCGTCTTGTAATTCAGTTGCGTTTGTATTCGGTCGCCATATTTTCAGATGATGCGAACTCGACTTTACGAACAATGTTCTGTACGGAACATGAATTTATAACTTGACATTGTTTCTCAAAGTGTCGTCTAATTGGCGTGCAATAAAGCCATGTTGATTTTATAAGTTAAGACGCTGAGTACTAGTTATCTTAAATATTATCAATTATGAACGTTGTTACAGATTCTTCAGGTTAAAAAAAACATCCGCCGAAGGAGAAACTGATAATAAATATATACAAATTCTATAAAAAATAACAAAAAAAACTAAATGTGAATTTCTTGCCGATACATGAATGAAAACTTAAAGTTTTAATACCGGGTCAATAGTATAAAATAACTTTCTCTCTTCGCTCCAAACGCACAACCACCTAAAAATAATATCATTATCATTTTTTCTATACATTTTTTTACAGTTACCCTCTATCGTGATCAATATTCACTCACTGCCAACATGGCAGCCACGAGAATATTCTTACGTGCATTGGTTCGAGTTATTGGTTTGTGTCATCTAGTTGCAATGACGTGTCAATTTAAATATTATGTACTTGATACAAATATCGAAATTCGATAAATATGATATCGACAATATATTGTCACTTTTATCGACCTACACGTACGAGTAGTCGATCCTTTATATCTAATAAGTCAGCGTTAAAATACAAAGTGTTATCGGTCGACAGATCGACAAACTGCAGTTTCATCAAGTTCGATATATCGACAGTGGGGGGGCACTAGGGGATATTACAAATTTGTTCCATAAGGTAAGCCTCTCGGTAAACATTACATTTCACATATATACGCATATATTAAATGCTAATTATAATTAACCGTAGAACTTTGCGATCTTTACACTATCTATAATATTAATAACATATTACAAACTACTAGCGAATATAACTTTACATATTCAATAACTATATTATAATTTATTTATAATTATGTTTATACACCTAAACCGAGGGAGACACTATGTAAGGAGAAAAGAAAATTGTTCATTCTAAGCTAAATCACAAGATTAAAATAGGTACATTTGCCGGCTTAACGAAATGTCTTTAACATAGTGTGATATATCGTTGATATACCTAGTGTAATACCGTATTGTTTAGCTATATATACGTTATAAATATAATTGTAGACTGTATATAAACGAATAAAGCGGTATATACTGTTTTCGTGTACAACATGCATATATTTACATACCTATGTCTGTGAATAGTATTTTCGACCTAATATTTTTTTCATTTTGTTTTATTGAGGTGTAACGAGCTCGATGATAACTTTTGTATATTCGAGTACTAGACTATATTGATGTAATCGGTTGCATCATTACCACTACACATATTTGACTAATTGTTATGTTTTTTATACATTTTTTTTGTAATAAATTTGGTATATATTTATTCACTATGTATGTGTATATACTAGATACTTTTTAGTCACATTTATTCTATTATGTCAGTGCAATGTAGCAAAACCAGGTACATGACATGAATTCGATATTTTTTTATATTATTGTGAACTTCTAACTGTTCCTTACAAATTTTGGATGCCACTAACAGTTAGCAATTATTACCATAAAATATCTATACAAAATAATAGATTTACTTCTTGAAAATCAAATACTAAAAGAATAAAGTCCAAACAATGCATTGAAATACTCAGAACGCCATCAGAAAGTGTATATTTTATCTACACAATAATATTTTTAGTATACAATTGTTTATCTAAAAAGTGGTGTATATATAGCCGTTGCACCTGCGTAACAATATTATATCGTCACACAATTTCCTTTATAGTATGAGCAGACTACGTGCCTATAGTTCTTGCAATTCACGATTGCGCGCGTCCATTAGTTGTCTGCAAGTTGTTTTAAAACCTATGTGTGTCTGTATGTGGCATCGTAGCGTCAAAAGAAATTGATATTTTATGAAAAAACAATCAGCCGTTTTGATGATAATCAACTTTTTGTTGCACATGTTGGGGTAAGTATATTATCTTGTTTGACGTTGTCTGAGTTATCCCAGGATATAAAAATGATATGTGTGAATGTGTGCTGCATTTATAGTGATGCATTCACAAGAGACTGGATCGAACCCCCTAAAGCCAAGATTTGCTTCGTTAAACACATAATTATATAATACACTATGACTCAATGTGAATGACGTGCGCTCGTGAATCAGAACAAACCTACTAACCCCCATATTCATAATATGCTAATAACAGTATTATAACAAGGGTTTGTTTTACGGTTTTGTCTTCTAATGAATTTGTAAAATCAAATATCAGAACAAAACATTCGCTAGTTAAAATGATGTTACTTCGTTATGAATAAGGGGTTAGATTCGTTCTGCTACAACTCATACCATAAATAAAATAGCGACCAAATGTATAAATCGTAATATTTTGTTACTAAAATGTACCTACGATAATTGTATTTATATACTATACTAGCACGCCGTCCTATTTCACACGGGCCCTACTGGCCTTACTGTGGAGTAGGGTCGGTGTGAAATCAGGGTGGTGTGTGGTTTTTTTTATTTTATTTTTTATGTATTGCCGACTATACCATATTTAAATCTGCAAGTACAGTTACATTCCCAGTTAAATCAAAAAAGACAGATAAAGTTTGGAAATCAAGTAATGAAAATGAAATAAATCCTAATGATTAAAATAAGTACTTTTGCTAGTTGCCCCTGCATAAGAAGTTTCTTTACTCTGTTTTGCTACTGCCCTATTCATAAAACCCATTCCGTATATTATATAAGTACAAATATCGAACGCCATAAAACAATTAATATACCTACACATTGATTACAATCAAAGGGAACTGATCAGAAGTCCTTCGTCTATTCTCTGAATCGTACTCGTTGAGACTATAAGCTGTAAATCTTCTAACATTAACCCGGATTATGCTAAATTTATGAAATCATACTATTAGACATTTGAACATCGATTGATAATCTCCATTAAAATATAAGTATAATTATATATTTGTTTAAGTCATTGCACTCTTTAGAACAAAGACAGTCTCAGAAATATATTCACTTTATCTTGAGATTCAAGACTAACTTTTTGTTATTGATACTAACAATATGCATAGATATCCAATCGTATTTTATATTTTAAGTATGGCAATATTTGTTCTCAAATATTTTCGAAGCTGACAACACGGTGTCGTTCTACGCTGACAAATCAAGTGTGTGACTGTGATATATGTGCGGAACGATACTCGAATATACTTCGTCTATCTGTGAAGACTAACCTCAAAAACTGCTAATCATTTAGATATATTACATAAATATTGGGTATATTTGCATGACACTGACGAAGTTACTTAAAAATAAATTTAATTTTACATTCTGATGCCATTTTTAATCAGAATAATTATCGGATATATATCTCCCGGAGGAGATTATAAATTACAACTTCATTAAAGTGAATTTTAGACTTCACTGGTCTAAAAAAGCTGATTAGATTCACAATATGATCCGGACATTTCTGCTCTTTGTGATATATACAATTAATGTAATACTATTACATAAATAATGCCAATCGCGATGTTTTTGTCTCACCCACTTCTCAAATAAGTAAGATGGATATTGAATATTATACAAAACGACACTCTCATTACTGAAAATAACATTATAACATATGACTAATTTGTATATTTGTCTCTTTATTTCACACCAAATCAAATAGTTTTTGTAAGCATTTGAATACTGAAACCAAAGATACAAACAACATACAGATTAATGTATTGTCTCTTTATTGATATAGTAGCAACGACTTGCGAGTCGCAGCAAGTATGACTCGAAAGATCGATTAATTTTTCGCTACTTCAGTAGTAAACGATGACTATCGAAAATTATATATTATTTATGAAGGCAATAGACCTTATTCATGTAATTGTACTATATACAAACAGGATAAATTACGGATCTTTCACGAAATATACAATACGGATATGTGTCGTAGGATTATCCGACAAATGGTATCATTTTGAAAATTCTGGAACAATTACAAAGGACTGCAGGCTAATTGTAATACAAGATAGTTGCAATATGTCAAATGTAGTTGCAAAAAAAAACAGTTTGTAATGAAACGAACGATCTTTACATCGTTAGTACTGGTTGGCTGATATTATTATTATGAACTATCGGCATTGATTGGCTAATAAGGCCACTTGCCCGAAGCAAAATATTGATGTTATAAGTCTACACTTATGTTAGCTAATCAAATGATTACGTTAGCGTTTGAAACGGTCCTAGATGCCACAAGGATAGCGAAAATCTGTATAAAATTGCAATTATATGGTCTCTTGCAATTATTCTAAGATTTTCTCAATCATCCTGTTTCTCCGATATTCCAACGACATTATGCAAAGCGTAATTAATATAAATGACGGCGAAAACTTTCCCATCGTACCAGATAACCGTCCTTCGTCTTAAAGCTCGTTTGGCGCCTAAAGTTTATAACTTAGAGTAGGATTCAACACTCAACACTAAACACTACACTGTCTTGTTCATTGTTTATATCACTATTATTGCTATGTCCTTAAACCGATGAAGAACTTGCTAGTAAAATAGTACCATTCTACTAACTAATTCTTGTGAACCAATCAGATTTGTTTATGTGGGTTATGCTATTCATAATATAGAATATGAAAGCAAGATCTTTAGACAAATATGTTGTTTTATATTTTATTCAAAGCCCGCACACGTGTTAGTGGAGCAGTTGTTTTAGTGTGGCGATAGCAATTTAAATCGATAGAAATTACTCTGTCTTCATTTCCCGCCTGGCTTATTATGGTAATTCGTTCATGACATTTGGTGATTCGACTATGGCAGTCTATGAGTCTATAATGATACAACCCGCATTGTCTTGCAATCTGTGACGAATTTATTATAACTAAATTGACGGAGTAGGACGGCAATAAAAATGAAGACTTTATGGAGCTCTATCCCCGAATACTCTTACTCATACACGCTACTATTTTAACGCGTTTTAAAATATAGTGACGCTTGAGTTTTCGACTGAATAAGATGCATCTACTACTATCGCCACACTAATGCACTTATGGTATGACAAATGTTGCTGTTGCATGTACCGGCTCTTAATTTGGAATTAAGATATACACTCAAATATATAAATACATTATAAAATGACAAGATAAAATACGCAGTAACGTGATCTTGTCATTCTAAAATATATTAAAGATGGAATTTTCTTGCAAGATACGAGCCGGCGATGAGAATAAATTAATGTACGCTTAGCTTATGCGTCCCACAGTGTGAAGTAAAATCTGTTTGGTGTTCATCGGTGGTTCGCGTGCGGGGGCACGGCGCGCGGCGGCCGCAGGATGCTGGGCCGCCAGGCGGCCGGCGCGACCGGGGCGGCCGGCGCGGGCGCGGGTCGCCGGCGCGGCCGGCGGGGGGCGGCGGGCGCGCGTCAATATGCGCGCCGCTCCTCCAGCTCCGACATCTGCAATACGCGCAACTGTTTGGGTTAACGCATTAGTACTCTATACTTGGAAAATAATAATATATATTAACATCTTGGGACGACTCACACAAAGCTGTCTGATCCCGAACTGAGCAGAGCTTGTACTATGGAGAGAGAGATAAACATACTTATATATTTCTAAATACATACATATTATAGCTAAATAACACCCAGACACAGAATAAACCATCGTGCTCATCATACAAAGTTTTATCCTGGATGGGGATCGAACCCACGACCTCATGCGTAGCAGTCGGATACACTCCCACCGCCACCAGAGGCAGTCAAACAGAACAATTTCAGTCGTGAAAATGATGTCAAAAACAGTTGTCATCATTTCCACAGCGGCGCATTTAACTTGTGAAAGACAGCGAATGTAAATTCGAAACTGGGCAAAAATGTTGATTTTCAGTTACACAAATTGAGATAATTTTACAGTTCCTGCTGGCAGTCACATAAACGTAAAGCGTACCATACTACTTGTGGATTGTTACATTTCACGTCGTTTTTGCATATTTTAAGGGGCGCTTACCACTCAGGTGATATTATAAAATCAGTCTAAGAATGGGGTGAGGGTATAACGCTACAAGCAATAATTCTTTGAGAATTTTAGTGGATTCCCAAGTATTTAATTTGGAACATTTTCAGTCAATTGCACACACATACTCGTTATTTAGAAACGCGGGATCCCGGGAGCGTATTAAGCCAAGTTCAAGGAACTGACGGGCAGCACGCGTGTGTATGTTTATATAAACTATTTGGTGCCACTTTTGATTCCTCAAAAAATATTTATCATAAATACACCAAATTTGGTTTACATATTGAGACCTCCTAAATTACCTAGTACTTCAAATTTAATACAAAAATAAACAAAAGTATAAACAAAAAATCACACACACAAAACACAAAAACGTTTAAATTTGGCATCTGGCTGGTCAAATGTTGAGGTTCAATAAATCATAAGTTATTTGCTTTGTATAAATAATTCAACAATTCAAATTTGATGTCACATTTTTAAATAGCAAATAAAAAAAACAAGTAATTGTATTTTAGTTTCACTTAATAATGTCATACAATTCGCGCCACCTAAGTTTGCGTTTGTGAAGTTGTATTCGAATGTAGTTCAGCGCAGGGACGTCGTTCCCCGCCCGTCTCCTTCATCCCTTACAATACCTACATTCGAGTTGCGCGCAGTTTACGCGCCAACATCAGACACGTTATTATAAATAAATTTCAGGACTTCCTACAGAACTTGGCATCCATTTAGAATCATTGTTTTAATACAATAATTGCATTTTTGAAAAATTTGAAGTCCAGACCCAGGAATCGAACCCAAGACTTCCGTATGCCAAACCGGGGGAGGAATCGAACCACCAATCTAGACTATGTTGCTGGACCTCAATTTTTTTCTATCCTTTTGTTGGTCTCAAGTGTTTTGTTGGTGAAGTTTATGGAGGACCTTACGTGGACTATAATCGAGCAAGCGGCGGTAGCCTAATGACTAAGGCATCAGTCTCGCAATTGTGAGGTCCCGGGTTCGAATCCTACCCATTATACTACCGACGTGGACCCACTCCTAACACAAGCTTTTGAGCTTAGCTGGAGGGGTTAACAGGATTGTCAGTAATGTGGGACTCAATCCCACATTGCTAGTTATCTTACTATAATAAAAAATAAAAAAACTGTATCGAGCTTGGCTCGCAATATGAAATTGATGTTATCGATGGGACGTATTTGTTGCTGCATTGCTGTATTTTTTTTTTAAAGACGACTCCCTCACTAGGGTACAAGCCCTGTGCTGTGTCTCGGGGGACTTTATAAACATACAGGTCCCGTGTGGGAATCGAACCACCTCTTGCGTAGCAGTCTGACACACTCCCACCGCGCCACAGAGGCAGTCATAAAGTATTGGGTGTTGTGTTACCTGTACCACAGATAATATAATACTATACTAGTACAGATACCTCATCCCATACAAAGAAATGCGATCGTCCTAACTCGGGCTCGTTTTCGGAGACGTTAGATGGCATTAGCAGTGGTGCAAAGCAAGCGACATCTAGTGATTCAGGCTACAGCTGATTGATTTTAATGGCCCTCCTTACTAAAGTCGCCAAAAGATGGCGGTAAAAACATCGAGGGATGAAAATTGAGGCCTCCGCTTGGTTTGTTCTAGGTCGTGCGTTTACTTGGAAATAAAGTTGGTTGCTATTTGCTACTACGCGTTCATCGGCCGTGCTTAGGTCCGTATTAATAGATGAAGCTCAGATTCGTTCTAAAGAACGATATCATCTGAGTTCCCTTCTAAGTGCGGTTAGCGTCTTACTAAACGGCACTAATTAATAAACATGTATTGATAGCTTATATCGCGCCCGTACAAATAAAATCGCTTTAAATGACGTCATTCGAGTGCAGACCTCAAAAATATTGTAATTTGACCCTAATAGGCGACGACACTACATAATTACATTAAACGAATTTGTTATTGCTAAAGTAACTCGTCGGTGTACACCTCAAAGTTGAACCTATTTCTATTATGATAGAATATTTGCGTAAGTTAAGTAACTTTACCACAGTCGGTGCATAGATGGGTGACCCTTGTCTAAAATGTTATACTTACATCAATCATCTTTTTGGTCTTGTTTTATTGTCAGAGAACATTTTTTTACACTTTTTTAAATGTAATAGTGAAAAGATTATGCATAATTTCACAAAATCCACAATTTAGGATTAAAATTGACTTATTCAACGACGATTTTATAGTATTATATTATCTGTGACGATATCAATGGCAAAAATATTATTTTTTTGCCTTAATTTTTCTGTATCATGAGTTTTTTTTATTGTAAATATTTATTAGCGACCACATCGGGAGTAGGTATTTAACTCTTTTTTTAACCCTCGACAAAAATGACGAGTGTTATAAATTTAACGCGTATCTGCTTAATGATGTATCTGTGTGCCTGTCTGTAGCAACGTAGCTTCCAAACGGATGAACCGATTTTGATTTAGTTTTTTTGATTGAAAGTTGACTTGATCGAGTGTTCTTAGCTAAAATTTATGAAAATCGGGATTTTCTACTTCATTTCAATTACTTACTTACCTAAGGACGAGAAACCCTTCTTAAGATTTCCTCGTCGTTCCGGTTTGTTAAGATCTTTGTGTCAAAACTTTACCGCCTATATATTACGAACTATAAGGCGCAGACCCATCTTGTTTCTACTTAAACTTCTTGTTTTGACGAGATCTACGTGACCACGGGGTCAAAACTTTAAACGGCTATATTTTACGAACTATGGGGCGCAGACCCATCTTGTTTGTACTGAAACTTCTTGTTTTGACGAGATCTACGTGATGGCGGGGTCAAAACTTTGAACGCCTATATCTCACGAACTATAAGTCGTAGACCCACCATGTTTGTACTCAAACTTGATGTTTTGATGAGATCTATGTGATCACGGGGTCAAAACTTTAAATGCTTATATCTTACGAACTATGGGGCGCAGACCCATCTTGTTTGTACTGAAACTTCTTGTTTTGACGAGATCTACGTGATGGCGGGGTCAAAACTTTGAACGCCTATATCTCACGAACTATAAGTCGTAGACCCACCATGTTTGTACTCAAACTTGATGTTTTGATGAGATCTATGTGATCACGGGGTCAAAATTTTAAACGCTTATATCTTACGAACTATGGGGCGCAGACCCATCTTGTTCGTACTGAAACTTCTTGTTTTGACGTGATCTACGTGATGGCGGGGTCAAAACTTTGAACGCCTATATCTTACGAACTATAGGTCGTAGACCCACCATGTTTGTACTCAAACTTGATGTTTTGATGAGATCTATGTGATCACGGGGTCAAAACTTTAAACGCCCACATCTTATGAACTATGGGGCGTAGACCCACCTTGTTTGTATTCTAACTTCTTGTTTTGGCGAGATCTACGTGATCGCGGGGTCAAAACTTAGAACGCCTATGTCACACGAACTATAAGTGGTAATCCCATCTTGTTTGTACTCAAACTTCTTATTTTGATGAGATCTATGTGATCACGGTGTCAAAACTTTAAACGCCTACATCTTACCAAACAGAGTAACAAAGTGTGAGAGAGAATCAAAGTAGATCTCCGCCCCATAGTTCGTGTGATATAGGCGTTCAAAGTTTTAACCCGATAGTCACATAGATCTCATCAATCAAAACAAGAAGTTTGAGTACAAACATGGTGGGTCTATGCCCTATAGTTTGTATGATATAGGAGTTCAAAGTTTTGACCCTGTGATCACATTGATCTTGTAGAAACCAGAAATTTGAGAACAAAAAGGTAGGTAGGTCTGCGCCCCATACTTCGTAAGATATACACGTTTAATAAATAAAAAAATAAAGTCGGAGGCACTTTACTAAGTTTGTCGAGATTCATTAATGCCTCCGACTGCATGAAATTGTATAATTATATAGGGGATCTTGTTTCCATCTTTTTTGTGCAGGCGGGTTTTTTTATTTTTATAATTTTTTTTTTTTTTTAAAAACGTCATCTATCTAAGAACACTTGGGCAATTATTACAAATCTAACGACGTGTGAATTGTATAAATCCGTTCAGTTGATTGTGAGATATCAGGTAATAAATAATATTACATACATACATACAAGATACGCGCGAAAAACATAACCCTTCTTTACAGTCGGGTAAAAATGACACAACTCAACATTATTTTGTCCCCGTGATCCCGTGTCGAAGCACCGTACTGCACGTCTCGCGGGGCCTCTTTGTTGCATTGATTTGTAAATATCGAATATTATCTTGGCGCAAGACCGACTGGTCGATCGAGTTCTTTTCGATCATTTCGATTTTGATGGATTTTAGTCCTGAGTTCTGCAGGACTGTGATTAGGCGCAGGACCAATTGGGTCGATTATGCGCCTATTCCCTCTTCGGTCATGTCGATTGTAATGCATTTTCGTACTGCAGGACTGTGACTAGGCGCAGGACATTTCGATTGTAATGCATTTTCGTTTTGTAGGACTGTGACTAGGCGCAGGACCGATTCGTCGATCCTGCGCCTAGTCCCTCTTCGGTCATGTCGATTTTGATGGATTTTCGTCTCGAGCTGAGTAGGACTGTGGTACTAGGCGCAGTCTGTCTGTCTTTTAGATGCATATACTTGCACTTGCTCCAATACTAGATAATGTATGGGACAGTATAAAATCGCTGTTTGAGCGAATTTATAAAAATGGGACACTGTATTTTTATGAATTTGCTCATATCTCGAAAACAGTACTTTCAATCAAAAAAATAATAAAAGTTAATACATTGTTCAGCTTTGATGCAAGTATTTTTCGATTTTTCGCATTATGTCCATTTTTTATAAATTTGCGCATAACTCGGAAACGAACCACACTGTTGGACCGAAAATGGCATAAACGCGTAGGTTGGGTAGATTGCTATCAACTCAAATATAAAAAACAATATAGTCTAGTCCCATTTTATTTAGTATATTTACGTATTTACTATTTGTAAGATAACCTTGACCAATCCGAAAGTTAGTTTCTCGGGTAAACAATACGAAAAATAATAAAAAAATAATGTCTATTAAAACAACATTATTACTTAACAATCACGTTTTTAGTAGGCTCATTCAAAAAGAAACAAATTTTAAGTTGTGTCATATAACCGTTAGGGTAGTGTAGCAATGCGTCGGCATTACCAGGTTTAAGCGCCCGACCGCCCGACTGGCCCTACCGACATAAAATAACGACACTACAGAAGGCATGCTTCATACAATGCATGCTTTACGTACTTTAGACTGCATAGACATCGTTCACGGGCATTGCTTTTTTTTTGGAATATTATTATATAATTGGCTAACCGTGCATTCGTCTAAGTTATTTTCGGTTACTTTGTAATATAGGTATGGCATTCAATATAAATTAATTCATTATTAGCTTTAGCAACCATATCTAAAACAAACTACAAAAAGGTATGTTTTACTTATTGTATAACCCAAAGTTTATTGACTTAGCGCGGGTGGTCGCGCTAACTGTGCGCGTCTACTGTAGGTATAAATAATGAAATACATTTGATTTATGAGCTAACTTTCTCTATTCTCGGCATTTTGTGACATTTGATCGGAAGCCGGCGTCTTTGAAAACACCGCTGGTACGTACCCATTTAAAACCTGACCTTGATTATTATTTTTAAAATGCATTTATATTTCAAATATTTTTTTTCGTTCGCAAAAACATGGACTTCGGCTGTCCGGTTGGTTTTGGTAATTTGAAGAAGGATTTGACGCAGGATCAATGTGTCAATAAATAATAAAATTTGAGTGGGACAAGGCGCAGGATCGACGAGTAGTCTTGTCCCTAGTTATAGCCCAATAGAAGTTAATGGAGTCATAGGGCAGAAACCCATCAAAACCGACACCACCGACGAGCGACTAGGCGCAAGACCAACGAGTCAGTCTTGCTTGAGTCTTTGTTTAGTAGTTGGTTGACTTTAATATTTTTCTTTATCACAATATGGCGTCTGGCTGTCGCCATTTTGAATTTAGATTGCTGTCATGTCTTTACAAGATTAATACGAATCGATCGACGTATGAATCATCAAAATTGATTAAAATCACATTCATACATACATACACGTCAAACACATTACCCTCCGTAGTCGGGTAAAAATACACATTCAATAGCGGGTCCTGCCTAAGGCGTTGAGGGGAAGTGTATGATTATGTACTTATTATCCCCTCCCTCCCCCCTCGCCACATCGCGTGAACTAACTCACTCTTGGCCGGTGTTACCCGCTCCCCCCAGAACATGATGGGCAATGGAACAGGAGTCTAGTTCTTTTATGGGGTTTAAAAGCCTCCAATTCTTTTATCTCTAGTTATAATTTACTACAACTTCATGTCACTCTTACTTCTCGTCGAAAAATAAGTAAAATATATCAACAAAATGTAGGTATGGTCAGAATCGGAATTCCCAAATAGTGCCATCTATTGTTAGATTGAACCAGTTTAATGTTAAAGTTGTGCCTATTATAACGTAGTACAAATAAATTGCCGCTAGAGTTATGACTTTGTAAGAAACTTTGTAAAGTTATGGAAATTTGATTTAGGAACCTATTATTTTACAACCCCTTGTATAGCTTAATAATAAAAAAATATTAATACACATTTTTAGTACCTATCTTCTGATATTCCAAGTTTTAAAAAACTTCAATATCAAATCGATACTTATAACGCCATCTGTTGATATTTATTTGACCTACATTTCTGTTTCTTCGTGATGAGACCCCGTGCCTGTACTAACAACGTATGGTCGGTAAACAAACAAATAAATAAATAAACTCACGTTGGCGTGTCGCGGCCGCTTGACGGGCGGGTCCTGCGGCGCCTCCTCGATGACGAGCTCGCCGCCCAGCGCGCCGTCGTCCGCGCCCGCGCCGTAGCCGCCGCTGTACCACACAACACACGCTACATTACACGCTACATCACACGGAAACACACACAATATTCACCTATTACAAAGCTCAAGAGTTTGTTTGTTTGAACGCGATAATCTCAGAAACTACTGGTCCGAATTGATAAAATATGTTGTTGTTGAATAGCCCATTTATCGAGAAAGGCTATGGACCATATAATATCGCGCTTCGATCTATAGGAGCGGAGCAGCAATGAAAAATGTTGCAAAAACGAGGAAAATTTACACAGACGAAGTTGTGCGGGTCAGCTAGTTACTTAATATATGTAAAAAATACCGGCCAAGTGCGAGTAGGACTCGCGCACGTAGGATTCCGTACCATTATCTAAAAAAACGGCAAAAAATAAATCACGTTTATTGTTCAGGAGCCCTAATTATTTTATTCCGTTTTTAGTATTTGTTGTTATAACGACAACCGAAATACATCATCTATGAAAATTTAAATTGTCCAACTACCAAGGTTCATAAGATACTGCTTGGTGAGTGACGGACAGACGGACAACGGAACCTTAGTAACAGGGTCCCGTTTTACCCTTTAGGTACGGAACCCTAAAAATAAATCCCTATTTCTCTGTCACAAGTTAAAAAAACATCCATTCTTTGCTTTTTGTTTTCTCATACTCTGTAGAAGGTTCTTACGTAAAAATATAAAGAAAATAACGAAAAAAAATAAGAGGGCGGTACAAAGTTCACCAGGACAGCTAGTTACTTATAGAGAACAAATTGCGTATCAACTTTGTTTTGTATAAATTGACATTGCACATAGAAACTATGTATAATATGATTATCATTTTGTAAGTCGATATTTATTAACATGTCACCTCGCTCAACGTATGCTTGGCTGTCGTCATCCTAATGAACTTCTTAGTCAGTATCATAAACCTACAAATAACTACTTAAGAAAAAATATTTAAAATAATTACTTTCGAAATCAAGCACTGTACGGACAAGATAGATCGACTTCCATAATCTTGACATTTCGACTTCAACTAGGTATTTATAGTGGGGACTCCATTTATATGCTATCTTCACATGGTCAGTATCGATATTTTAACAAATAGTACACAACAGTAGCGAAGGGTTTAGTTAAATGCTAAGGTATCCATACATCTATCTTGGTAGACACAGTTCTTTGTACCTAAAATATTATGTACAGTTGGATCAACGTAACTTGACCGAATTGAAGTTAGGTTCTTATCACTTTCGCGCATGTCAAAGAGGTGCGACCCTAAAATTACTTACGAAAACGATTAATTATGTTTAATCGATTAAAAATACTAACAAAATTTTAATTCAACAATATAAGAATACTATTTAAATGAGTTCATAAAAGTTTAAATTTAGAAAAGTTACAGTAAATACTAAAGAAACTTTGAAAAACAATTTCTTTACGAAAATAATCACAAAAAAACATGAGTTAGTAATACTAATTATGACAATGTAATGCGTAATCGCATCTCTAATTCTCTCGGTTTAGTTACCGCCCCCGCGCCCCGCTTCCTGTCACCATTGACTTCCAAAAAATGCATTTGCGCAACCACTTGTCGCCTACTCCAGCCGGCAGCCAGTCCGGCCTAGTTACGTTGATCCAACTGTAACTACAATTCAAAGGGAAGCCGAAAAGAATGGTGTTCTTAGGCCCCTTCGCCACTGGTACACACACTTTACAATTAAGACATGATTGTCTCTAACAATCTCATAGTTACCAATAAAATATATAGTACTTACCCATAGTAAGGAGAGTGTTGGTGTATGACGACGTTGGAGGAGCCCACGTCCTCCTCTTGAATGGACACCAGGTTGCCGCCGGTCGTTCCCACCACGTACTTCTCTGTCAAACATACAACCATGAATGTTACTAGATGTGTATACTGCTCCACTCACGTCGATGTTAAATCTATACTAATATTATAAAGCTGAAGAGTTTGTTTGTTTGAATACGATAATCTCAGGAACTACTGGTGCGAATTGAAAAATTGTTTTACTGTTGGATAGCCCATTTATCGAGGAAGACTATAAGCTATATAACATCACGCTACGGTCAATAAGAGCAGAGTAGCAATGAAAAATGTTGTAAAAACGGGGAAAATTGCTATATAGAGTACCGGCTTAAAAATAGTGCCAAAAAATAATTAGAAATTGTTTCCGAGATGTCAAAGAGACTATGGGATTTTACACCGAAGAACGGTCAGCAAGTCCTACTGCGATCGCCAACTCGCTCGCCGAGCTTGGTGATTATGGAAATTATTCCTCGTACTTATATTAAACAGTAGGTTCTTCTTCTTGGGTGACCCTTGCCCAGCCACTGCTGCGCATTACGATGTAGTAAAGTCATATGTCTAAAATAACTTTTTACAACCAAAAGTTGGTTTGCAATATATGTTCGTAAACTTTCGCGATTTGTACACATTATAGATATTATAAGCTACGGGTCCTAATCGCGTAAATATTTTATTTTAAGGCTAAATACCTTTGTTTACGTTTCGACCGTATTGCAACAAAGGTATTTAGCCTTAAAATAAAATATTTATCCGATCATGCCAGAAATAAATTTAGTTTAAAATATTTATTAAGCACTTTTGTTTTTTTTCTTATTTTTTGGTCACACGGTTTAAAAGTTAAGATGGACACAATTTATGCAATTTTTGAAGCGATTATTTCCAAAAATATTCACTCAATCAAAAAAGTTTATTAGAAACCTTAATTTTTTTTGGAAGACCAGTCGAATAATGTGCCACACTGAAAAAAACCATGTTTGCTGAAAAAAAAAATTAAACACGTGTAATATTAGAGTGGTATTTGGGTAGGCCGTATGTGTTGGTGTACCTTCTCTCTCCCCGCCAGCTCCGTTGGTGACGACGGTGATCTGGTGCCCCGCCATCACGAGCGAGCCGCTGCCCGAACTGTACGCCAGCCCGTGACCTGGACCACAACACTAAGAGTAAGGGTCTGGTGCGCTACATTCCTCCAGCTAATTCACTCCACACTGGGAGAATTAAGTGCACCATTTGGTGGACTTAATTCACCTGATCCTAGGTGAAGTAAGTCTACCTCGAAATCATATACTTTTTGGTAAACTTAATACAGCCGGTTACACCTAACGCGGGGGCGTTAGGTTAGGTTAGTTATGAAACCCCCCCTAGTTATGAAACCTTCCGAAAAAAGATTATAGGTACGCCCATACACAGTATTTAACCGATGTTGTGTAGCATTACCATTGACGTATAGACCTGGACTTCGCCATAACCTCACAAAATTGACCACTCTAAAGAGACAAAGCGTGTGTGAACATCAACTGTCAAAGAGACAAGGCCGCATGAGTTTTTGACGTGACAACGTTTTATAATTCGATGGAGCCGGCTGAACGAAATAAATGTAACTTGATCAATTCAATTGTGATTTGAATTTACCTCCTTCTCTATATCCATACAAAATATCTACGAACAATGATAAATGATACTATTCCATCAGTATTTTCTTATGACGTTGTCACGTTCAACTATCGTCAGTAAAGCAACCATGGAGATAATGGAGGCCACATGCCGGCCGAATAATAAAAATGAAACGATATGACCTTGAAAATAATGTTGTCCTCTCCATCTCTTTTTAAATAGGGGTTCTCTTTCTTAAATAGGGTAGCCATGTTTTTTGTACTTCTGGACTTCCTAAATAAATAAATTTAGTGCAATGACAACCGACTATCTAACTTTTCTTAAATCAAAAAAATTACAAAATAAAAACATCTCCCGCTATTTATGTCTCTGAGACTTTAACCAGGGTTGTCATTATCTACCTATACAGGGTGTCCGGTAAACAATGGATAACCTGGCAGTGGCTTATAGCAGCCCTTATGACCTTTCCAGAAAAAACAAAAAATATATATGTCCTAAGTAGTATCTAAGATATGACCTTTTTAAAAAAAAAGGTGTTTCTTTTTCCCATATTTCACTTCTTTGTTCACCATTTCCATAAATAAACAAATTTGCTCGATTGTTTGCTGTTATAATGCAGTACATTAATTTTGCTGATATTAGAGTCTAAACCGTATCACCAGCTGTCCATTTATTTTTTATTTAAGCTTGAACTTAGATTTTACTGCAAAAATGTTCAAGAAAATATTTTAAACCAAAGTTCAAGCATCTGGGATGTAAAAAAAAAGTACGAAAACCTCAGTGACCAACCATTTTAAAATAATGTGAATCTATCACAGATTTATATATGGTATAATTTATTATGATGTCTCATGTAAATAGTTAATTATTGCTATTAATGTACAGAAGGGGCAAATTTTATTACACATCAAATTTTGAGCATTTTTAACAATAATTTATCTCTGGCCAATGGGGTTAAATAAAAACGACTTTTGATATGGAACCGATACTTTATTTTACATACTTTTACAATAAATGTTCAAATTGTCTACCACCTTCTCTGATACAAGCCCTGCATCTACGGATGAATGCTCTTCTAAGGAGTCGTGTAAAGCGTCTATCGTTGATTTTCGTTGCCGCTGCCTGGACCCGGTTTCTTAACTCTTCTAAAGACGTTATTGCCTTACTGTAAACTTCCTCTTTGAGACACCCCCAATAAAAAAAGTCTAAAGGATTAAGGTCAGGTGAGCGCGGGGAGCCATAAAACTGGCCCGATCCATCTGTTTGGATATCTTTCGTTTAAGTATGCACGTACATTTACTGCAAAATGTGCAGGACAGCCATAATTTTGTAGCCAATAGATGTCTCTCACCTCCTCAGGAATTTCCTCCAATAAATTTGGCAGATCATTTTGGAGAAAATTTAAATAACTTGGGCCAGTTAGGTTCCCCGGTAATTCAAATGGGCCTATTACTTTCCCATTTAATATCCCTGTCCAATAATCAATTTTAAATTGGTATTGTGACCTGTCTGGACGCATAAGGTGGGGATTCGCCAGTTCATAGCTATGCAAATTGTGCATATTTAAATATCCATCTCTTTTGCGAGTCGATTCATCACTCCATAAAATTTTATTAAAAAATTGTGGGTCTTCTTAAATTTTTGCCAACATTTGTCTACAGAATTGTATTATGGCATTATAATCTCTCGGTTGGAGAGTTTGCACGCGTGTGATGTGGTATGGGTGAAATTTGTTCTTCTTTAAAATATCGTGTACTGTTGACTTTCCTATTCCTCTGCGCTGAAGGATCTTCCTCAATTTCTGCCAGAACTATGTCTTCCACATCAAAACGAGCATTTCTTCCGGCACCAGCACCACCAACACCACTACCAGGTATTCTTCCTTCCGTATAACAACCTATAAACACATGGTAATCTGGGTGACGCGCATTAGGGTATCTTTCCCTGTAAAGAGCCGCGGCAGCATTTGCATTCCCCATAAATAAAATGCATGTTCGCATATTCCTGGGGCGTATACTGAATACGGGGCATTTTGATTCACAAACACAAACACTTCAGTTCAAAAAGTAGCCAAGTCGTCGTAAATATCGCTTCTGCAACAAGTCCAAATCAGGAGAGGAAACGAATAGTCCAGTAAAACAGCCAAGTCGTCTTATCAGCACTGATGTAAGATAAATCACTACTAATTATGTAAATATTAACAGAAACAAAATAACACATGCGAAGTCGACAGGATCGAGTGACGCACTGTCCAACGATAAGGCCAATAACAATACCTTACCGGTTTTTAATGTTTACTCCCTCTCGGGCACATCTTTTGTCTAATCGAAACAAAAGAAGGGTCGTACGGCGCGCACGCAGGTAACGAATGTATCACAGACACGACCTATTTCACGCTAGTATTTATCAATTTTAAGTGTACATAAAATATTTTGAAATGTAAATTGCAATTGATGTAAATTTAGTTTATTTACTATGTATTTACAACAAAAATAATAACCCTTTATGTTATTTTTCAGTTAACCCCAATGGCCAGAGACAAATTATTGTTAAAAATGCTCGAATGATACAAAATTTGATGATGTGTAATAAAAGAAAGATACAGTCTAATATCTATCAGCACAATTAATGTACTGCATTATTACAGCAAACAATCGAGCAAATTTGTTTATTTATGGAAATGGTGAACAAGGAAGTGAAATAAGGGAAAAAGAAACACCTTTTTTTATAAAAAGGTCATATCTTTGATACTACTTAGGATATATATTTTTATTTTATTTTTTCTGAAAAGGAAAGGTCATAAGGGCTGCTATATGCCACTGCCAGGTTATCCATTGTTTAACGGACACCCTGTATAAAACTTCTTGACATTTTTTTTTTTTAAATTAAGTAATATGTAAATGAATATTAAACTATAGTCAAATGCCAAATGTATTTTACAACATAATTTTTTTTTTAATACTAATTATTAGTTACACTTACAGTGTCGTTTACAATCAATATACAAAGTGATTTTTAAGTAAATTTTTATCTTGTGATGGGTATCATTTCTTGGACAATTCGAAGAAGACGAAGATTCGACATTTTCTCCCCAAAATTGCTCAGCTGGTGCACTCTATATCTATTCTATCTCTATGAAACCGACTTGACAGACAACCGTTATTTTTCTCTCTGTCAAGGGATGGCGTGGTGCAGGTCTGTACGCCTGTCCGTGATGGAGTGCAACGTACCGGGCGAGCCGGGCGCGCTCTGACTGACGCCGGAGCGCTGCGGGAACACGTACTGCGCCGAGCCGCCGCCCACGCGCGCCGCCGGCTGCTGACACCAAATATTATAAGCATTAAATCTTGGGACAACTCACACAAAGCTATCTGATCCCAAACTACGCAGAGCTAGTACTATGGAGACCAGACGACCGGTAAACATACTTATATATTTCTAAATACATGCATATCTTTATAAATACGAGTATATTTATTGTGTGCGTGTGTATGTCACTGAACTCCTCCTAGACTCCCGGACCGATTTTGACGAATTTGTGTGAGTTCAAGGGGATTTGAGGATGGTTTAGATTCACAATTGAAACCGATTCACAAAAAAAATGGCGGTACGAAGTTCGCCGGGACAGCTAGTTAAAGATAAATAGCACCCAGACACAGAATAAACCATCGTGCTCATCACACAAAGTTTTATCCTGGGTGGGGACTCTTGCGTAGCAGTCGGATACACTCCCACCACACAGGCAGTCTAATACGTCTATACTAAAGTTGAAATGGATGTCAAATTAATACAATCATTGCATTTCAAAGAAAAATTTAATGTGCAAACCCAGGAATCGAACCCAAGACTTCCGATCGCTTTACCGGAGCGCGAAAGCTGAACTATATCACTAAACTTGAAATTTTTCTTCCCTTCTGGCACACGAGTTGAGCCCTCACAAGCATCATATTCTTCATTCATTAGTCATATTCATGGTTTTACACGCACACCGACTTTATTTTAATCGATTAGCGTTTCAAGCGTGCGCTGGTGACAAAACGGCGTGCCGTTATACGCCGCGGCGTAGATGACAAATGGCAAATTTTGTAGCATATAAGCAATATTTTTGGTAATATTTTGATTATGGTACTACTATGGTCCAATGTCGACTATATAGCATCCCTGTGGAGTCGCATGCGTGACAGCCCTAACAATTGGACAGGGATGCATGTCGCACCGTCGAATCGTGCACGCAAATGATTGTATTTTGTACCTATTAACACTTACTTATAAGTCATAAATAAATGATTGTATTTTGTACCTATTAACACTTACTTATAAGTCATAAAATTGTTACTAACAAAATATGAAAGTATGTTCGAAATAAATGATTATTATTTTATTGACCGGCCTGTTGGTCTAGTGGTTAGTGACCCTGGCTGCTAAGCCGGAGGTCGTGGATTCGATCCCCACCCAAGATAGAACTCTGTGTGATGAGCACGATGGTTTATTATATGTTTGGGTGTCTAGGTGGGTGTTATTTATCTATAATATGTATGTATTTAGAAATATATAAGTATGTTAACAGTCGTCTGATTTCCATAGTACAAACTGCTTAGTTTGGGATATTATAATGTAATTTGCGAAGAATGTATAAGTGATGGTAGTTACTGACCTGCTGTTCTTGTTCCTCCGGCGGGAACAAGTCCGGGGTAGGCTCACGGGACAGCTCCTCGGGGGTCACCAGGCCCGACACCCCCACTTGGGACGGTGATGTCGGCGCGCTCCTGCAACACACGTCATTATCATCTACACACATTGATTAACTGCCGCGATTTGTACATATTATACGGTATTATAGACTATAGGTCTTAATCGCGTGACTATTGTGAGGTTATTATACCTTATCACCTTTTTGCTCTAAGTTTCGACCGTACTGTAACTATAAATGTTGATAAACTTTCGCGATTTGTACACATTATGAAAATATATACATATTACGGGTCTTAATCGCGTGAATAATTTAAGGTAAAATACCTTGTTTATTGCCCTACGTTTCGACCGTATTGCAACGGCCTTAAACGATACGAACGTAGGCAATAAACAAGGTATTTTACCTTAAATTATTCACGCGATTAAGACCCGTAATATATATATTTTCATAATGCGTACTGTAACTGTTATGATCGAGTCTACCAGTAACCGCGCCGTTGAATTTTATAAGCTACGAGTCTTAATCGCGTAAATACCTTTGGTTTATTGCCCGACGTTTCGACAGTATTGCAACTGCCGTGGTCACGGGTAGACTGATGCAACTCACGAGTCGCCGCCGTGAAGCGCGGGTTTTGGAATGAACCCTCGCTTGATTACAATCACTTTTTACGGAACTGTCGAAGTACGACAAACGCATTATTCCAGTCCAGTAATCCGGCGAATCAATCCAGTCCAGTGCTGGGCTGGACCATACTATCTACATTATTACAGTCTTTTAAAAGCTGTTCCAATGGTAACATTAAAGTGACAATGAGTTGAAAAAAGCAGTTCGATTACTACTGTTAAAGGAAATAACTAATGAAGTAAAAGAAGAACTTGAACTTGGGTTAGAAATTGGATGTCGATCGCATACATTTTAGGGTCACATCTTCTACGGTTATTGTCCGTTCACAATCAAATGGCTCCTGGTCTAGTAGAATCATGTTGGGTTTATTTACACGCAAATTCGTCGATGTTGTTAAATCTTGTTTGATTTCCTGGCTATTAAAAATATTTCCAGTTTGTTGATAGCTTCGCATTAAACAATGCCGTTTGTAGTATTTTACGTACATTTAATCTTAGAAAACAGTTTAGTTCGGTATACATTAATCCAGTGTCATACCAGCGCTGGATTCGATCACTAGACTGGAATACTACTGGAATAAATGTGAGCCGGGCATAGTATCTTCACAATGGCATGTAACGTTTGTTCAGCGATATGTACACGAGTTGATCACGGGATTCCAAGATGTCGACAAACGGTCCGTCTTCTCGGTTGAAACCGCTTCCCGTGCCATCCTGGAGTAACAGTGGCGGTCAGTATAGAGGACCTGTCGCTTGTGTAGTTCTATCCAGTGGTTGGATCGCGCATATAGATTGCGAAAGTCTTTGAACTGTTAAAATACGATGGAAATGCACAGCAAAAAATGTATTAAAACCTAAAAATATCACGTGATTAAGTACCAGAGTCTATAAAATTGTATAATTACTATATACATATCTAGTATAGTTCTTGCATGTCACATAAGCATATAGTTTTTCTTGAAAGCTTAAAATTATACTACATTGTTCGAAATAAAAGAGAAAGCATCGAGGTTTGCCAACGTCGCAATTTTATATTTTATTAGAATATAAGAATTGTGGAGTTGAATTTAAATAAAATCATACTCCTTCATACTGCATCGTCACAATGTTTGCTGTAATTAAAAATCGTTATACTTATATACTTAATGAATTACGGTACGATAATGCTGTCAATAAACTACTAAACTAATGAATATTATGGTCTTTGAAATAATAACAAAAACATATTATTGAACAACAGCAATTACTCACGTCTGCACTAATTTTTGGTCAACACAAAAAATTGTGTGTAATGAAAATTAACTTATAATGAATTCAATACAATAAATGTTGATAAACTTTCGCGATTTATACACATTATAAAATTATATATACTACGGGTCTTAATCGGGCGTTATATGGTCAATAAACGAGGTATTTTACCTTAAATTATTCACGCGATTAAGACCAGTAGTATATATAATTTTATAATCAATACAATAAACTTTCAAAATCACTAACAATATGACGTTGCCCGTCTCAATACTGACTCTTATACCGGATACTAATTCAAATATTTCTATAAGGACGTACAATTCGCGCCACGTAAGTTTGCGTTTGTAAAGTTGTATTCGAATGTAGTTCTGCGCAGGGACTTCGTTCCCCGCCCCTCTCCTTCATTCCCTCCGATACCTACATTCGAGTTGCGCGCAGCTTACTCGCCAACATCAGACACGCAAACTTAGCTGGCGACATGTGTACATTATAGACTACAATACAAATTCGCGCATTTATGAATTGCAAGAACTATACTACATATACAATACAAACTACAATAATAATACCTAAAGTTGTGGGACTTTTTAAACTAAAGAAAATACGTATACTGTAGTGTTCTAACGAAGTCCTCACCTCGAGTTCATTGACCCACAATGGCGGACCTCATTCCGATCTACTGTCATAACCGAAGATTGAACCTGCGTAGATAAACGTGGATATTGATGGCTTTATCTTGGTATTTGTGCCTGATTACTTGCCTACGACATCAGGGTTCAAAGCGTCATGGTTCCCACTGCAGGGACACAGGCCTCGTCTTTAAGAGATGGTAGTGGTCGTAATCCATATAGGGACCTGCGGACACTGTGGATTTGTGGATTTTGTCTAATTGTTTTTCGATTTTTTGGTACTGGGGAATGTGGGTTTCCTAGAATTTTCAATTGTCGATTTCCTTGACTTGCCTACAACCCCGCAAATATTCAGCCTGTCCTATACTCTTAAGTATGATATAGTTTGAATAACTGCCCACATCAATTCTAAAGACCGAACTAAATATCTGTTGGTTCGATCTCCGTACAGGACACCATTTTGTGTTATCCATAAATTGGTATTCAATCTGTGTTACAAGTCTGGATGTAGGATATATCTTTGTTAAATCCCTTCGCGACACAGATTATTTTCTTCTTCAGCGGTTCTTTAAACGGGAACCTAAGTTTAAGGAGATATACGTTAACTAAATATTATCCTCAATTAAGGCTGATTTACACGATGCATACAATTAAACTGAAGCAATAAAAACTTGCATGGTGTCAAGCACGCGTTGGCTTCGTATCAACTAGCATTTTATTTATTGCAGTCAATTATTTCTCTTGAATTTACAAGAAAGTTGTATCCTGTATATTAGCCTTTTATTTCTTCTTTCGGATTAGAAACAATTAATGGACGAAAAAGTCCTGGTTCATTATGGGTTGCTAAACTCCATCTACCTATATCTACCTACTTGCATGGGCTTTGGTTACCTCTAGTCTGATTCCAAGCCCCAAGAGCGTTATATTTGTTTTTTTTTCTTAACCCTGACGAGACGTACCTGGAGGATAGACCGAAAGGCGCTCGGAACTGCACCCCTCGAGGGCGGCGCGGACGGAAGGCGAGCTCGATGAGCTTGCCTTCGCTCTGCGGGTCGATGCGCCAGAAACTGCCCTTGCCTGGCTCTTCCTGACTGCGGGGCACTTTGATGAAGTATCTGGAAGTTCACGCGATACCGTTAATACAATTCGTCCGTGTTATTCATTCACCTATAGGTCTGACGGTGTTAAAACTCGCTGTCAGACCTCACATAACTTACGTATATCTCAAACAACTTACGGCCGTTTTCAATAATCAATCTATCGATGTATTTAGCTACTAGAGATAGAATTTTGACATATATTGTATGGAACTATGTCAATCTCGAGTAGCCAAATCGATTGATAGATAGGATATTGAAAACGGCCGTTAGTCGTTTACAGAACATACCTATTGAGCGATAAATTGTGACGTATAGAGTTCTGCCATCCCTTGTCTGCTGTGCGGTAGTAGGGGTAATGCTTCGTGATGTAGCTGTAGATGCCCGACAGAGTCAGCTGCTTGTCTGGCGCCGAGGCTACCGCCTGCACGATGAGTTGCGCGTACGAGTACGGAGGCTTGGCGTCATCTCGGGCCTCTCGTCCCTCCCGCGCCTCTCGGCCTTCTCGGCCCTCCCGTGCATCGCGCGCCTCGCGCATCTCCCGCGTGCTGCCGTAGCCCGAGTCCGAGTTTGACGAGGTTGCCTGAAGGTGTATACGTAACATGCTCTAAAGGACAAAATTATTAGAAAAGCTGACATTTTATACCACCAGACCCATAAATCGAGCCACTTTTGGGTAAGTTGGTTCCAATTTGTGAATCGAAATTTGAAAATATAGACTCATGATGACCTACACACAAACAAGAAAGGTGACTGTGACGGGTGACAAAAAAATTGCTATTCGATATAAACAGCTTTACGCTTTTGTGTGTGCTGGATCTTATGGTACGATAAGACTGGTAACAACGCATAGCAGTCAGAATTTGTCAATATGCGTACCATTTAAAACTCGGTCATTTGTTGGTCATCCCAAGGGTTACATTTCTGGATAAGTTCACTCAAGAAATCGTGGCTGCAATACTACAAACAAAATCTAATTTCCACGTTTTGTGTGTTGTGTTGTCTATACGTACAGCAGTTCCATTCGAGTTGGGTCGCGCATGGTCAGCTAGCGCGGCGTAGTGCGCGACCAGCCCCATGTCGGCGTGCCTCCGGCCCGACGTGCCGGCGCCGCGCGGCGACGTCGGACAACTGTTCGCTGCGCTTATTGTGCCTGAAACGTTACACATTTGGATAAAGGAGTTTTAGAGGTAAATAGGTACCTACTTTTACAAAAAATGTAGCAGTTTTTAAAAGGCTTTACAAGGTACTTAGGAAAAGCGCACATCTCAGGTGTAACGACATATCTCTCTATCGTTAAACTCTCTTCTATTATCATTAACTATCTGACCCACGCAACTTCGTATGCGTCAATTTTCTGTTTTTGCAACATTTTTAATTGCTGCTCCGCTCCTATTGGTCGCAGCGTGATATTATATAGCCTATAGTCTTCCTCGATAAATGGGCTACCCAACAGAAGAATATTTGAATTCGGACCTGAGATTACCGCGTTCAAACAAACATAAAAACAAACAAACTCTTCAGCTTTATAACATTAGTATACACACATCAAAAGTGTCTAGGGATCAAGCATTTTTATGCGGATTTCTTGAGATTGAGATGTGGCTTTGTAATAAATTTATGATTTTATAAATTTATATGGATCCTTTTTGGTGCATTTCATAATTTGAATCAGGAACTGTGAATCAAATTCGAGTAAAAGATGAAAATCAGCTGTCAATATTTTCCCTATAAAAACATACAACGCATTGAAGACATTATTAGTGCTACTGTTTCCCTACTACTGATTAAAACCAACGTTATTATGGAGCGGCGACGTCATTTAAGCAGGGAAGAAATGCTCAGAGCCGTGGGAATGATAGAAGCTGGTTCCCGGCAACGTACTGTGGCTTTAGCTCTGAATACAAGTCAGAGTGTTATCAGTCGACTTTGGACACGTTACCGAAGCACTGGTACCGTGGCTGAGCGCCATGGAGGACGGTATCGCTGCACCACACGGAGACAAGACCGATACATTCAAATCTTAACTCGAAGAGGTCCAACAATAACCGCCATGATGTTAGCCGTGAGGCTTCATCACTCTTCAGGGAACTTAATTAGCGACCAAACAGTCAGAAACCGCTTGCATGAAGTGAACCTTCATTCCCGAAGACCGCTACGGGTACCACCTATAGCAATGCACAATCGTAGGATTCGATATCAATGGGCTCTTGAACACAGAAATTGGGCAGAAGAACAATGGCGTTTCGTGTGCTTTTCTGATGAGTCTCGTTTTGGTATGAGACCGGATACAAGACGTATACGACACTGGAGAACCCCTGGACGCCAACAGCGATTAAAATCCTGCCAGGAAGTCCATCCTTATAGTGGTGGAACCATCATGGTATGGGCGGGTATTTGGATCGGCGGAAGAACTGAGTTGATTTGGATCAGAGGCAACCTCAACGCTCAAATTTATGCTGAGACGATTGTATCAGACGTCATCGTTCCTCTACAAGTGCAAATCGGTCCCTTATTTCAGTTAATGCATGATAATGCACGACTGCACACCGCAAGAGTTGTAAGACAGACTCTCGCCGCAGCTAACATCAATGTCCTGCCCTGGCCTGCTCAGTCGCCAGACTTGAACCCGATTGAGCATGCATGGGATATGCTACAGAGAAGAGCTCTGCCGAATATGGAGGGTATCCAGTCGCAAGAAGACCTTTTTTTGTTGTTGCAACGAACATGGGCGGCCATTCCACAGCGTGATTTGGATGAACTCATTTTGAGTATGCCAAACCGATGTTCTTGTGTTGTTAGTGTTCGCGGTAGAAACACGGATTATTAATTGTTTAAGTTACCCAATAAAATTTTAAAGAAAACTGTTATTTCAGTCTTTTTTTCGAACTTTAATGTTAGTGGTTCAAATGTCAAAAATCCCTTTATTAGGAAAATGGCAAATTTCTTTATTAATGCAAAGGTGACTTGGTTTATCGTTACTGTGACAAACGAAAACACTTTATTTGATGAATCCTTAAAGAAATAAAAAAAAAAAAAATCAATCAGGAGAAAAGTTATTGCAAAAATATATGTTGATCCCTAGACACTTTTGATGTGTGTAGATATATCAATAGAAGGAAATTCGTGCAGGTATTATTCGTGACCAAATAACTCGCAGCACAGGAGCTCTGCCTCCTGTGCTGCGCTTGCGATTTATTTGGTTATAATATACTGACTAAACAAATGACCTAGACGCCGTGCATACCACCAAAGATATCCGAAAACGATTTCGACGCATACGAAGTCTAGAGGTTGCTGGGGGTTAATCCAACACCGTTTACTTAACTACTTTTAGTGGAATGAAATTTAATTAATATGACTAATTGCATTTATTTACATTTACATATTGTAATTGGCAAGAAATGCCTATAAAAATTACTTCAATTAATATGACTGTTACGGTTGTCTGCTTCTCATTGAACTGAATATGAAATTAAATGTGATCACAAAATATATTATTTAGTGCTAAATACAGTATTGAGCGTGTCAAAAAATACTCTGTTACTACTACATATTACCTAGTGTGCAACTTGCTTGTACAGTGGTATAAAACCCCTAGAGGCTAGGTAGACTATTTAACGAACTAACCTGTAGGTGAAGGTGCTGGACTGCGGCCATCGCTGTCCGTGGGTATGGTGATGCGAAGAGGCGGCATCGGCGCGGAGCTGCCTCCAGCGCCGCTCTCCTCCACCAGTGACTGGAATTCCAGCCGAATGTTCGTCGAAGGGAAGCGTAGTGTGCATCTGGAAGTAGACATAGTACGTATTAATATTTGTTATGTAGAACGCATACTTAAGTAATATAGTTTCGTAGAAATGGCATTTAGGCTTATTGAAAGTCTGCCTGAGTCTGGGTGAAAGTAATAATTAATTTAAAACTCAAGTTGTAAATTATTTTAATACCTAATGGTATAATAATATATCTAGGATAAAAACTTAATTAACACGCTAATTAGAGATGATTTAAATCTGAAATACAAGTTATCGACTTTTAGACTAAATTGTCCCAATTCTTGACACGTGTAGCCAAAAACTAAGGCACCTGAATCATTTTAGTATCAATACCTATAATACATAAATATATAAATATCACCGGATGGTATAATTTCCTAAACTTGGATGTTTGCCGAACCGAAAAAGGATTAAAAGATTTAACTTGCAACTAAAATACATAAACAATCAATAGTTGGCGCCCAACGTGGGAACCAACTTGGCACTGTGTGTGGTCACATGGCCCTTTATGTATGCCTACAATACTCGCTGGATAAGGCTGAACCGGTCTTATAGCTTTCTCGTAAGCTACCACAAGAAACGTATCAAAGCAATAGTTGGCGCCCAACGTGGTACTAAATTTGGCACCACGTAGTATCTTGTTAACCTGTATTTATAACGACAAACGTAAAAACACGTGTGAAAGAAAGCTACCGACGGGTATCTCGCATACTATTACAAAGCACTTAGACAAACAGTGTTTCAGCACCCAACATGGGGTTACTGTGCCTACTTGACTTAACACAGATGCAGCGGTCTTGTAAGCTACCGCTTTCTCAAATATAAATCTATACTAATATTATAAATTTGTTTGTTTGAACGCGATAATCTCAGGAACTGGTAGTCCGAATTGAAAAAATATTTTACTCTTGGATAGCCCGTTAATCAAGGAAGGCTATGGGCTATATATAACAAGCGGAGCAGCAATGATTTTTTTTTTAAACGGGGAAATTTACACAGACAAAGTTCAGAGTCAGCTAGTTTGATATAATTATGTAAGAAAGCGGTGGCTAAATACTTATAAATTTGATATTTTGGCGCTCGATATGGTTAGTTTGATACGTGTGATGGCCAGAATAGGGTCGACTGAAACAGGCACTGACCGGGATAATAAGGCAATTTACTATTCGACTCTCATAATTACACCGGCATATCATTATAGTTGTTAGCGCTACGGAGCAAGCGTGACTGTAGACTGTAGAACGGTGTGGAATTATTTTGATTGGCCGGTTACTGTTTCTGACGTAAAAACATAGTTAACTAATTTAATTACTTAATTAAATTAATTAGAATATAGTACAATCTTTAGACTAGCGAATAATTCCTGCTTCATCCAGTCTTTGGTCAAAATAAAATGCATGTATTACACATGTAAGCTTTTCGGAAAATCTCTAAACGCTAGTGAAAACTGTTTAAAAACGCACATACAGACAGACGCTGAAGAAGATTTCTACATTTAGCTTAAGTATATAATGATTTGTGTAACATAATACTAAAGAATTAAATGTTCTCGTTCTAATCAAGGTTAACTAACACAGAACTTTTTCCCATAATAAAAGCCTACTATTATGACCTATGGTAACGGCCTGTATATTACAGCATTACAGGGGAGTATTTATTTCTCCCGCAGTGCAGTGAATTCAATAAGCGAACAGACGGCGAGACGTAGCTCCCGTCTATAATGAACTGTTGGCATGACGACGCTCGAAATCTGCCCTCAATGGAACGTAAACCGTCTGGGATATACCGGCAGAAAAACTACCTACGCACAGAATAAGCGGCCTTATTTAAATATAGCTTCACAAAAGATTGGTTAAGTTGTGTGGGTTTATTCTATAACAGGGTATGCTAAATACAGTACAAGAAAAAATACAAAATACTGTTTATCCCATGTAACTTACGGGCAACGCATTTATGATCATATTTGCAAGTACGGCCATAAATGTGTAATGAATACGGGGGTTGTGTTAATGACGGACCTATATAACTAACCAAATAGCTAGTACCCTCTAAACTAAACTCAACGTTCAACAATTTTAATAGGAGCTAGTGATCTCTAAAGCATGGAGATACAAGAGTTTTGAAAACTAGTAACAAATTAAAAACTTCAATAAGTCAATATAGCACCGTACACATCTATCGAATCTGCTAGAACGCCAGCTACATAGTCGCGATATAAAGAAAATATAATGGGAACGAGCCCAAGATTCAATCAACCCCTGAATAGGCACAGATACCTACGCTTGTGTCCTACCTCTACTTATACATTTACGCGGCGACCATAGTCGCCAGTGCGGTAGCGCCCTCGTGTATTGACATGCATTCATATCCAGATCAATGCATCCGTGGAACTTGTATGTAGACGGAACACGGAGATATGCAGCCAACGTTTTCGCTCACTCATACCAGAAACTCAACGTGGCGTATTCAGGAATGAATTTACTGTGCAAATGGACTAGTTGTTTATTCATATTCTAGACTTATTAATTATTGCTGGACAGGTTAAATGACATGAACATTTAGGATATTAAGTTCTGTCATATGAAGTAGATTCAAAATTTACAAAATTTCCTTCTTAACGTTTAAGCCACAAACACAATTATAGGAACATTGGACGACTATAGCAAGTTAATTCATCTATCTGCCATATAATTTCAGTTTTATTAATGGTATCACAACCACTACCTTTGTTACATGTTGACGGTCAGAAAAAAACACAACGCTTTGAAGCGTTGTGTTTTTTCAGACCGTCAACATGTAGATTTTTTCCCCTCATAAGTGTGTACATATACCCATGCCCTAACATTTCCCTTTAAGGACTACAGTCGACTTTTTAATTCCCGGAATCAATACCAAAACCACAAATTGGGGTTTTCCAATCTAAATTACAGCGTAGCCGATAAGTCACCCCAATAAGTAAACATAATGAAGTCCAGTTCTGTACAATTAGTATTTGGAATTCCCGGGTATATTTCCATGAATATTGTAGATTGTACAACTTTATTATTTAAAAGATAATTTAGCTCTAATAACTAGGAAAGGCCAAAAGTCCTGCGTATTTAAGCTACATAGGCCTCTCCTAATTCACGGCACAACACCCAGTCATTCAGTTGTCGGTTGGAGAGGTTTATGTCCAGTAGTGGACCAATACAGAGTGATTGATTGATTTAATCTACACGCAATTGCCCTCGCCAGAGTTAACTGAAAGACCTTTTTTTGGGAATTTTGACAAGGTACCGGTGTGTTTTGACAGTCAATTGCTTTCTAGGTATGTCTTACACCCGCGACCACCCGTGACTTCTTAGTCTGCAGCAGTTCCCATCGAATGGATTTATTATTTTTAACTACATTACATTTTTATTGACCATAAAAATGAAATAGTGTGGAATTAAACTGACTTGGTACCTTCGTCATTCCTTTAAAAAACTTCGCTAGAAAGTGTTTTCGTCAATTAATATCCTTCCAGAAAGTTCTCTTTACAATAATAGTAGAATTTTCCTTTAGATTTTTGGCTGCACTGTTGGATAAAGTAATTATTAGAAAAGCTAGAGGCATTATAAGATTCCAGTTGGTACAATGACGCAATAACTTTATCCACGTTCTATCCATCTATTCTGCAGTACACAGGGTTACCTGTCTACATAAATCCCATATAAATAAATCCAGCTCCATTACACCCAGTGCCCAGTGCTGTTAGAATGCGAAATCCCGTACATTATCTATGCTCGCTCGGTGCATTTTGACGTGCTAATATAGAAGAGCCAAAATGCTATATTATGTTATGTATAACCGCGAAGACTTGACAATGGAAGTATTTAATAATGGATATTATTTTCCTGTAATTTGTTACTTTATAAACAAGGTTACTTTTGGTATAGTGCTAAGCTCAGACACCCCAACAACATTTTTATTTCAAGAAATCATATAAAAAAGAAAATGAAAATATTAAAAACTTGCAGAGTTACAAGCCATTCAAGTTGTCTTGTGTTATTCGCGCTATCGTACTCATTATGTCCCGTATGTATGTAATCCATGGTTATTTTTGAAAAATAAGTAATCATTACATTTAACATCACGTTGTGAACAGGATGTAGACTGTTAGATAGATCAATGAATTAATTAATGATTGATTAATTAATTAATAGAAATATAACGTGGTAAGAAACTACCCCATTGGATTGTGTTACTGATTCTGAGCCAACTACTTTCAGGTTTGTTTGTTATGTTAAAAAGTATATAAGTAAGAAAAATAGTTGCAAAAGACTTTTCACCCCTGACGAAAAAAAAGGGGAAATGACTGCTCCTTATCTGTAGCAACATAGAGCCCAACGGAGGGATGAAAATACATTTTTTGTTATTAGAAAACTGGTTAACGTAACCAAAATGGTTTTGATGAAAACCGGTTCAGCCGTTTTGATGATAATCCGCTTTTATCTAACATGTCGAACGAAAAGGGTAAGGGGTAAATCGTAACGATTTATAAATGTTCGTCTGCGTAAATTTGCCCCGTTTTTGCAACATTTCTCATTGCTGCTCCGCTCCTATCGGTCGTAGCGTGATGTTAGCCTATAGCCTTCCTCGATAATGGGGCTATCCAATAGTGAAAGAATTTTTCAATTCGAATCAGAAGTTCCTGAGATTACCGCGTTCAAACAAACAACTAAACAAACTCTTCAACTTTATAATATTAGTGTAGACAAAATACTACTACTGCGAACATTATACCGATTTCTCGTAAACATATTCTGAGATTTCCCCTGGCGATTATGTTTGTAAATATTACCGTTTACAAATTTAATATTTTCAAACCATAATGTAAAGCAGATAACATTAAAAAAGATAATAATACGATATAAACTTCGTACACATTTTGCGAAAGGAAAATTACCGTCCTAATCTTTTACTTTTACTGCCTCTGTGGCGCGGTGGGAGTGTATCCGACTGCTACGCAAGAGGTCGTGGGTTCGATTCCCACCCAGGATAAAACTTTGTGTGATGAGCACGATGGTTTATTCTGTGTCTGGGTGTTATTTATCTATAATATGTATGTATTTAGGAATATATAAGTATGTTTATCAGTTGTCTGGTTTCCATAGTACAAGCTCTGCTTAGTTTGGGATCAGATAGCGTTGTGTGAGTTGTCCCAAGATATTAAGATATTAAGATAAGAATCTTTAGTCAATGCAACATACCTAATATTGCAGGATATTAACTGAGTAAAATAGGCTATACATATTACTAGAAAAAATAGGGATCCCTAAGTCCACCCGTGCGAAGCCGGGACGGGCCGCTATTTATAAAAGATTAAAAATTGACGACTATATTTTTTAACGTTTAAATTACAAATGTATAGTTTTTAGACTTTTCCCTATAGGTACTTGTAATATAAGACGGTATTACTTGCCAAATTTCATAAATCTAGGTGAACGGTAGTACCCTATAAATTTTAATTACCTAACGAATTTCTAAATTTGTTTTTTTCACAGCTTCAAGGGATCGTAGACCAATGAGAGTAAATGGTTTTAATTTCAACTCAATACCTCCACGCGTTCCCGTGTAAACGGTCTTGACAGACAGGGACAGACGGACGAACAACAAAGTGATCCTAAAAGGTTCCGTTTATTCCTTTTGAGGTACAGAACCCTAAAAAGGACTTTAAGCTTTAAGAAATTTGAGTCAAACTGGTAAAGACAGCTAGCTAGTTTTAGCTAGTAAAAACTAAACAAGTCTACTTTCACAAAGGAAATAAAATCTGTAACTTTTACGCTATCAATGTTCATCATCTGTCCCCTGAGTCATCATTTTTAAACCAAAAAAAACTTGACCTATACAACCTTCAAGCACAACGTACCTAACCAATAACCTCCTGACCACGAAAACCCTCATTAATATTCACGTTACTTAAAATACCGTAACTTATGTCGCAATATGGAATAACTCGCGTATTTTACAACCCGGCGCCGTAATAACTACAATTGCCGTACAAAAAAGCATAAATTTTATCACGATGCTCTTTTATAACCTAGTTAGTGATCGTGTACTGAAACTTTTTCAGTATGGGACAACTTTTGATGGAGCTATATTTTCTAGTATTACAAAACATGCTTTTGCAACTTGCTCCGTTCGCGTGGATGACGGTTAACTCAATAAGAAGTAACTTGAATTTAAGCTTCTTGAACTTTGATGCAAACAGATGGACAGACAATTTAATTTATTTTTCATGATATAGGATTTCTGGTTACAAACTGAAGTACAAATAACCTATAAGACACATCAAAGCTAAAATTAAAATATTTTAAAACATTTCCAACGTCCTTTTAAGCTTATATAGACGTTGAAAATGTTTTAAAATGTTGTTAAGACGGGTGTCTTCGACAGAACTTTTTCTTTCTTTGTTTCTTAAAAAGATAACTAGCAATGTGGGATCGAGTTCAACATTACTGGCAAGCTTGTTACCCCTCCAGATAAACTCAAAGGCTTGTGAGTGGGTTCACGTCGGTAGTATAATGGGTAGGATTCGAACCCGCGACCTCACGATTGCGAGACCGATGCCTTAGCCATTAGGCTATCGCCGCTTCTACTACCGATTAGCTAGGCTATTTATACTATTTTTGATTACGAGGCCTTGAATACCCTATCCAATAATCCATGAAATCCTCTATTGAAACTCGTCTAGGTATTCAACACATTACGTCACAAGTCTAATAACATCGAAAACCTTCCAACGTCAAGAATCGTCAACTAGAAATTTCATTACCGCTTTATTTCTAAAAACTCTTTTGAAAAGCTTTCCAGTCGTATTAAAACTCCCAGTACATAATATATAAATTCAATACAGACGTCTAGAATTAATTTCCGAGATCGTTCGAGGCCAAGAATACTTGGAATGGAAGTTTTTATCAATTGCTGTCACTAGGTTGATATTTGTACAGCTAACCTGACTATATAGGTTACATGCTTCCTATTTAAGTTGTGACATGCTGCGTAGGTGATAGACAGCTAATTCCACTAGGTAGTGTCAGGAAAGTAAGCCCCCAATACAATCAAGTTTACAAAGCAACCTCAATAGCAAAAACTTCCATTGCGCACTTAATGAACTTACACTTTTGGTGAAGTGTTACAGTAGCCTGTTTCCTTTAGAAAGATCGCATGTGTTTAGCAAATCCTGAATGTGTCTATATTAAGAAATAGGAGTGACACTAAAACAATGATCACTATGACATTCGCTTTGTTTTTGGTATATTATCATATTATGATGATTTACTTATTAATTTTATAAATTTGTTTTACTTAATTTAATTATTGACATTGTTTGATTTTGAATTGATCTGATTAAATTATTTATGTTATTTTTTTAATTGTTTTTCTTCTCAGTCTTTATTCAATTTTTTATTCAACGTACCTTTAGTGACATTACTTTTTTTTTTTTTATATAATTTACATTTTTTTTTAAACATATTTGTACGCCTTACATGGGCGAATCATAGTGAGACGATTGTATTTTAATATTATAACACATGTACCTATTTTCCACAAATAAATTTATTTGATTTGACTATTTGTTACTTCTCAAGCGCTCAGGCGCTACGTTAACCGAAAGTTTGTTTAAACTTTAGAAGTTTGGCTGTGTGAAGACTTTCAATGTATGTACTTTCCTTGATTTTGATTCATATTTATTTAAAGCTAAAAGCTCGAAGAAGAACCTAACCGGCAAATGACAATTATTAAGGCAATTCTCGGGTTAAGAATTGTGAATTTGCTCGATTTTCGTGAGAGCAAAGCTTGTTCAGTCTCGCGTCTCGTACTTGACAAACGAGTACTAGCTCTTGCTCACTTGACACAGGTGAAGGACCATGATCTTGCTGACGATGCCTGACATATATCCAAAATTTCTCTTAGTTTCTTTAGGATTAGTCCTCCTTTGACGTCTATAGGCCCCCTTTTTAAGACCCGCCAGTGTTACTTGCAGGGAAAACAGATAATAAACATGTTCATTTTAATAACAGTCTTATTTAGACATTTTTTTTTTTTTTAATTTTAATGAATTTTTACCATATGAGTTTTGTCCATCGTCTATTTAAGAAATTCAAAAAATTCTTTATTCACTTAAAATGCAAAACAAATCTTGTGATACGTCGGGATTCTACATGTACATGTAATGCCAAGTTCGCAAACAACAGGTAAAGCCGGAGAAAACAACTTGGCAATAAAAACTCGCGGCCACTCTTTTCAAATTGCCAATTTTGCAATGTTTCAATGTTTATAAACTTGATATAAGGGTAAGGTGCTGCGACTAATATACTATGCACCATGTTAAAGGACTGATGCAAATTGTATTATCAAAAAGTTGTGAAATAAACTAAACTAAAAAAATACGTTAATAAAAAAACAACCCTACACTAATTATTCGTGTTCCACATTCAAATATATAAAACAATGCCATCTATAACATATTTTTAGTATTATTATCTAACGCTTAATTATCTCAGTTTTATAGGTAAATCAATAGAGGGCGTTACTTGTACCATATTTTCATTCAAGGAGTACATTTCTTGTTTACAATGACGTAGCGAAGAGGAAAAATATTATTCGTCTTTGTTTACGTCCGCCCATTCATTGATACTGTGATAATAGTAATGATCATTTGATTGGCGGGTAGGTCATCTGAGCGGGTTTTTTCTGTTTGTGTTGGGATCGTCGTAGTACAGCCAGTACTATTGCAATTGAAATACCTTGTTGTGATTCTAGTAGAAATCTATATTTACCTCCACGTGGCCTATACGCAGTTTAAAATTTGCTGAGACATTTAAAATAAATTTCGATTTCGGTGCGGTTTTCAACGTAATAGTATTTATAACAAATAGGAAGTATATATATATTTTTTTATATATCGTACGTAACTGTCTAATGAATAACGTTTCACTACGCTTTACTTGATTTAATATTTTTATAGCGACTGGGAAATATAAAGTAACTTGATGTATACGGTAATTGTCTAATAACATATAATACTTTAGCGCCTTTCGTTTTATTTTGACTGCTAAACCAGAGGTAGTGGGTTCCCTTCCTACCCAGAATAAATATTTGTGTGATGTTTATCCTTTACTAGCTGACCCGCGCAACTTTGTCTGCGTAAATTTTTCCCGTTTTGCAACATTTCTTATTGCTGCTCCGCTCCTTATTTCTCCACTATTTAATGGATATTATTATACATATAAACCTTCCTCTTCAATCACTATATCTATTAAAAAAAACCGCATCAAAATCCGTTGCCTAGTTTAAAGATTTAAGCATACATAGGGATATAGGGACAGAGAAAGCGACTTTGTTTTATACTATGTAGTGATAATTTATCCAAAGAAATAAAATTATATTTATCAGTAGTCAGGTCGCCATAGTACAGTACAGCTCTGCTTAATCCGGGACCATCGTCAAATGATCTAAGTTTTAACAGTAAAATAATTTTAACGCGACAATGCTTCCCGGAAAGGCTCGAAATGGCGACCACTTCTACTTAACCGTTCAAACAAATATAGTGTTATGTGCTTTATTTTTAATACAATTTCAAAGAATTTGTTCCGCATTTTCCTCGATAGCAATCGTTGTTTCGTAGAAGGCACGATAGTTCGGTGCACCCTGCACACATAGCGGGGATCGTTCACAAAGTACGTGGGGTGGTCAACCGCCAACGGGGCAAAGTGCTCACCCGCATATTATAACCCTTTCGCTTCTGGGTCAATTGGCGGCTTGGGTGAGGGCATCATCATAATACAACCTTATCTATACTAATATTATAAAGCTGAAGAGTTTGTTTGTTTGAACGCGGTAATCTCAGGAACTATTAATCCGAATTGAAACATTCTTTCACTGTTAGATAGCCAATTTATCGACGAAGGCTATAGGCTAAATAACATCACGCTATGACTAATAGGAGCGGAGCAGCAATGAGAAATGTTGCAAAAACGGGGGAAATTTGCGCTTTCGAAGTTGCGCGGGTCAACTAGTTTTAAAATAAAAAGGAAACATCATTGTTTATTATGTTCCTCAAAACCGAAGACAGTAACGCAATTGGAAAGGATTAGAACTTTGTTATACTGGAATCTCTAGACTACTTGTCACTAGTTGTGACGGGTCGTAAATCCGTATAGTTGGTGTTGCTTCTAACCTTTTCCGCCTAAGAAGAGTTCATCAAAGCATCGGGCAAGTAGTTGCATGTAGGTTATAATACACTGTCAATGTCGATATGCTAGCGACTACGTAGTTTATGGATCTGGCCCTGGAAGAGGGGTCGGTACTAGGTACAAAATCGATATGTCTGTGTGGATGTTTATCTAGAGAACGACGTTACGGCGCCTGTAAATAGAGAAATAGGACGATGCACTTTGTGGAAGTGTAGGTCGTTACATCGAGTCTACAGACTCATACGTGTTTGTTTATGGGGCAGTTTTTATCTATGCAGCACATAAAGCTATGGAACTTTGCTGTCTCATGGTTATATGCAGATTTTATTAACGGTACCCACGGCATCCTATTCAAATGTGTGAATATAAGGATCTAAAAAACTAAATCTTAAAGCGGCGGTAGATGGCTAAGGCATCGTTCTCGCAATCGTGAGGTTGTGGGTTTGAAGCCTGACCATTATACTACCAACGTGAACCCACTCTTAACACAAGCCATAGAGCTTAGCTGGAGGGGTTAACAAAATTGCTAGAAATGTGCTATTTAAAAAAAAAAAAAATGTAAGTCAGATTCCAACTCGCCATGCTGTAAGTACTTGTTTTTTTCACCACATAACGCCATGAGGCTTTTCCTATGTAAAAATAGCCGGAGAATTCAGAGCGTTTTGCGAGTGAGAAACTACTGAATACTATGCTATTACAGAAACATACTAAGTAGTACCATGTCCAGTAAGGAATGTTTAGGTTATATCAAAAGTGGACTTCAGTACTCCACCAAGACAATCAAACTATATCAAATCCAGCAGTATCACTAACACAATAATAGGAACTAATTGAATATAGTAACGGAAAGAAAAAGTATCTTTGCAATAGGTATAGACATAGACATCTTATTATATAAAGTGGTAAACAATTAGACAGGATTGAGCTGACGACTTGCTTTGATTTATTGCTTGATTGTATGACAGCGGACTTCGTTCTCGTCCGCGACAGACCACTTAATCACTTGTTAGTTGTTTCCTCGTCATTTCAGAAGCGTTTTAAAGTCAATAAATGAAAATTGTTATGTATTGTAATCAATATTAAGCACTAAATTTTGTTTGTGAATCCTCCCGCGTGGATGTCTTTTATCGTAAAAAAACAAGCAATTCCAAAGGTTTCTTGCATTTAAATATGCAGCACATCTTTTGAATAATAATAGCTAATTAATTTATCGTTAATTAATTAATTAAACATAATAAATTTTTCCTCGTTTGTTTATGCAGTTATGTCATCAAAACTACGGTACTTCTGATACGATTTTCAATATCGTTTAAAGATTTATTCCTTTACCATACGCCTTTCACTACTCAATTTAGACAAAAAGAATTTGCTATAACTATGTAATCAAAATGCAACTAGCTATGGCACCATGGTAGGTGCAATACTGATAACATACCCTATCCGCTGCAGAAATTTGACCACACCTTTTTGTTACACCCTCTATATACACATATAAAAGCTTGTTATAACATAGGTACTTATTATATTTATAGAAAGTGAAATTGTATACCGACCCATCATTAAAAATTAATAACAATTCTGCATTCCGTTGGCGACTTTTTGTCGGTCTTGGCAAAGTTTTGTATGGATGAAAGTTACAATTCAATGTTCCTTTCTGCCTACCAAGTAAAAGTAACAACAATCGATTGCAATTGAATTTGAATAATTACACTGAAATTTCAACTATGGGGGTAGATAAAATTGCCATGTCCAGTAAATCATCGACCAAAAAGTACACGAAAGGGTGAAAAAGGCCACGTACCTTGTGGTACAAATTACCATGAATATACAATGGAACTTTGCCATCATTGAACGGGGTGTGTAGCTCAAGAGAATTGATATAACTAACTTTAACCTTCATGTATACCTAGCCTATACATGAATGTTGAAGATGAAATGAAACAGGGACCGCTTTGCCCTACAGCCGTGCAAACAAAACCTAACAAAATAAGCTTTGACACCGCCGCGTTGACAACCATATTCAAATTGATATCCTTCTTGGCACACTAAAGGCACTATTAGGCAAGTTACTTGTAAGCAAGTTGCAGACTGCATACAACTTGAACAGACTTGAATACATGTTACAACTTGTACCATAAGAACCCTTATGATTTCCCACTGCTGGTCACGGGTCTCCCCAGAAGAACCTAATTATTGTAGATCGTGGGGGTAATTGGTTAGCGATCGCAATGAGGCATAAAAGTACGCAGAGGACGCTGCTGCCCGTCCTCTGGTGTGACATCCGTTAGTCGCCTTGACGACACCCACAAGAAGACATGGGGTGGTACCGTGGTACTATTCATAAGCCAGTATTAACTTGTATGAAGTAATTGAAATTGTACAAAAGATTGAAATCAATAGTGTTTTGATATGAACATGTTTCCAATGCAAGTAACTTGTACATGTGACGTCATACTTGTTTGCAAGACTTGCCTAATGGAACAGCGCCTTTAATAAATAAGTTATTATGACGTAGACATCTGTTGACAACGGATACTCTTTAAATTCAATTCCTAAAGGGGTTGTTTGTTTGTTAGTTTGTTTTAATGGGGCTGTAATATCTCACTTAGCCTCTTGATTGGGCTATTGTGCGTACATTTTTGTCGTGTCAGTTTTCTCATTCTAGTCAGCCTAAACGCTCCCAGAAGCCCAGTAGTTTTCGCAGGTTGCTGCAGACCTCAGGTGGAGATGACGGTGATGTTAGGAACTGCGCTAAGTGAACTCCTAAAGGGGTAAAACAGAGGTAAGAAAATAATCTAGTATTTATTAAGTCTTATTGATCATTCTGTAATCATTATATCTATAGATACCATACATACCACTTTTGATTAATAAAAAAACAGCGATGCATCGCTATCTACAATATCAGGGCGCCGCGTCGATGAGTGTCTGTCTCTAGATGAAATATTATTTATTTATACACAAAGCTTATTATCTTTCTCCTAGCCTTATTAGTCCCAACCATATAGGCTCGGATTCATATTTAATAAGATTGGTCTGTGTATTAGATTTTTTCCACAGACAAGCTTATATTTCATTCTAATAATAAAAATAGAACATTTTGTCAGCAATTGGAGCGGAATTTTCCTTATCCTTATCTGAAACCGCGAAAAAATTGCTAAAATCGAATTTATTTTTAGATACGTTATATTTTTAGGGTTCCGTACCTCAAAAGGAAAATACGGTACCCATATAGGACTATTTTGTTGTCCGTCCGTCTGTCTGTCTGTCTGTCTGTCAAGACCTTTACATCCCGGGAATCCGTGGAGGTATCGAGCTGAAATTAAAACCATATATTCAGACCTACAGTGCCTTGAAGCATAAAAATCAAACTTCTATGTTAACGTAAAAAAAAGATACGACCATTTATCTCAAAAACTCGAGACTCGATTCCTGAACTTAATATGTACCTACAAATTTGTACGGAACCCTTGGTAGACGAGTCCGACTCGTACTTATCCGGTCTTTTTAATTTTCTTAATACATACTGATATTACGTGAGTGTACTTTTGTCATTTGATCGTTCAAATGTAAAGTAACTAATGTAACTGTGTAAGTTTTCCCTGTTTTTGCAACATTTCTCATTGCTGCTCCGCCCCTATTGGTCGTAGCGTGATGTTAGTAGACTTCCTTGATAAATGGGCTATCCAACAGTGAATACAAGACAACAAGAATTTTTCAATTCGGACGAGTAAGTAATTCCTGAGATTACCGCGTTCAAACAAACAAACTCTTCAGGTTTTTAATATTAGTATAGTTTTAAGAAAACATGTTTCAACGAAAAAGTATAAAAGGTTATAATCGCAGTAGGAGCCACTATCAGTTAACATTTTGTCATATAAAAATCTCAAGTTTTTTTTTTAAATTTCGTTTTATGAGCTTCAGGTACACCTATACTAGATATTACTCTACTAAAGCACGCTGTCTAAAAAACATAATAGCGTACAAACACCAACACTGTTACATCATTTCAATAGAAATGTAATTCCTCGCCATAACAAAACATGTCCGTCAATCGTAGCGAAAATAACAAACAAACAAAATGCTGTGTTTGTCGCACCGAGACCGACGAGGGGCAACTCGCGAGAAATCAATAACTCACTTGTTTACAACGCTAACACACAGAACAACGAAAGTACAGAAAGTAACATTCATATAACGCGCTCGTGGGCAGTGTTGTACCGGCCTAAGAATAGTACCACCTCATTTCCTTGTAGTACCACCACATTTCCATTAAACAGATGACACTAAACACCTTCATATCTAGAGTCGGGAGAGGCTGGTAATCTGTCATACAGGTCTACCTAGTACAGATACCAGTCTCTCACACAGATACACTCCAATTCAATTTGAATCTATTGAAGCTTGTTCGAAACATCTGTAAACTATTTTCTGTGTGAGAGAGGCAAATATTATTATTATTTCTTCCCGTGCTTGTAGTCAACTAAGGAATATCATATCGGAAGACGGGCAGCAACGTCTTCTGAAAAGCCATACTGCGATCGCCAACCCGCTCGCCAAGTGGCGAATATGCCAATTCCCTCCATGATCTATAATAAGTACGTTCTACTGGGGAGACCCAGCAGTGGGACATCATATAGGTTGATATGAACGCGCTCGAGCAACGCACACATAGATGTCGCTCACCAACATGGAATTTCAGAACGCCTTCCGAAAAGCTGTTTCAAATTGGTTCGAAATTCTTGTCCGTAAACGATGTCTAAAGTAAATATGAAGGTTACCTTCTGTACCTTCGGCATTTTGTGGTAAAGAACTAAGAACCCACGCACATGTGGCATTACGCCTACGAATAAATTGTAACCTATTATTATACACTTAATTAACTCACGCAATATTTGTTTTAGCTTGTTTAATGGAACTTTTTGTTATATGGTAGATGATTCATGAAAGATAGTATAATGAAAGTAAATCTTTAAAGGGGCCGTTCATAAAATACGTTCGCAGACAAGGGCGGGGCGGGGGGGGGGGCTTGCTGAGTGTGACAAGATGTGACAAGGAGGGACGGTGTGTCTACGGCAACGTGATGTTCGCCGTTAATTAAAACATTTTAAATATAAATATTTTTCCAAAATACTTTTTTCTTAATTTTTATCATGATACAAAGTCATTAATTTCGTATTTATTACTAATAATTTTGATGAATGGAAACTAATTACACGTAACGTAACGTATTACTAATAAATTTGTGTACTATCCATAGAAATTTATTATATGCAGGGGGGGGGGGGTCAAAGTTTTGTGACGAAATATTTACATAGGGGTCACAGTTGTGACACAGCGTGACAATAAACGGGGGGGGGGGGGGGGTAAAAAAAAATGGTTATTGTAGCATGGCGATTTTATGAACAGCCCCATATGTACATTTCAGACGCTTTTTTGAAACAAGGATTGTTTAAAAGAAAATGTTTGAAAAATAAAAAAAAATCGTTTATCTTGGCCATATTGTAAAGAAAACATTTTTAGTTTCATTTTGCTTATTAGTACTCTCGTACTAAGCCGGGACGAGTAACTAGTTAATTACAAATATTCACATGTAGGCAGAATAGCTTTCCATAACAACCATAGAAAGTAAAATGATCCCTTTCTTATACAGCACACAATTACGAGACCAAAAAAGTTGTTTACCGAATGTCACAAACAAGATAAGCCTTAAAATGATTGTTTACTGAATGTCACCCACAATAAGATATGTTTTTTCCCTGTATTCGAAATGAGGAAAACAAGTTCACAGTATTGAAGTTCAAGTTGAAAGGATGACCCTTATCAATAATACTGTTAAAGGAAAGACAGTATATTATGGATACCGAAGCTTCTTATAGATCAGTAGCTTTCACGGGCGGCTTTAGTTAACGTAATAAAAAGTGTATAGACTGTATATCTAGCTAGGGGTTTCAAACTATCTATATGCCAAATTTCTTCTAAATTCGTTCAGAAATAACAAACTATTAAGCACATGTACGGACAGATGAGGAAGACATTCGTAAATGTTTCTTTTATATTTAACTTTAACCATGTTTACTCCAAAAAAGACACCGATCGGTTACGGATTAGTAGGAGAAGAAGATCAAGAAGAGATAGATTATGCTAACGGTGGAATGGGTTCTAATCAAACAAAGATAAGAACTATCTCGATTATACCTTAAACCACAAAAATACACGATTTTGTTAAAGAATTTCTGTCAGAAAAAAACACACATTGTATGTAAAATACTTTATTTTACATATAATAAAATATAATAGACATAACTCAGTTAATTATACCTTTTAAAGTTAATGTTAAACAAGGGTTATTATTAGAGGATTCGATCCCGGTCGATTTTTCTAGTCCCGGGATTCGGGATTATCAAAAGTTAATACCGGGATCCCGGGATAGTCCCGGGGTTGTATTGGTAATAGAAAGTGGTAGCAAAAAGATAGTAAAACATATCAAAATCAACCTTTTATTTTAAATCTTTACTTAAATCTTCAAAAACAAAACAAAATTATAATTTCTTCTAACTAGGCCCTTATAAAATAGTTTAATGAATGATTGCTTAGTTTGTTTATTTTAATTTACAATAAACTTAAAAAAATCAATTCTTAAAATTTGTCAAAAGGGATCAATGTTAATAGGACTCATATTTTAAATCAAATAGACTAAAAACTATAATTTACTTATTTAAGCCACGAAAATAAAATCTAAGAAATAACAACGCATCCAACGTCTCATCCGAAAGCATACTTCTTAATTTGTTGCACAAATATGAAGCAGCGGAAAACACGCGTTCAGGCTCGATGGAAGTTGGAGGAATCGTCAAAAAATTTTTATAAGCCTTCTTCAAATTATAACCTCGTGTGGTATTTCACAATATAAACATTCGCTGTTTTTCATCTATATTTACTCATACACATTAATGCATTGTTGTTTTTTTAATAAATAAATTGTTTATCATCAATTAACAATATAAATATCAATACTTACACGATCTGAAGCGTAATTTTTACACTATTTTACATACACTGGTACTTATTCTGACACCGGTCGTTAGCAGAAACAAACGCAATCAGCTGTGTAAACAAGTTTCACGCGCATTTTTATTGACTTATATAAAAAATATATAAGTCCTGGAAATCCCGGGATTCATTGAATTTAATCCCGAAAATTTCGGGACTAAAATATGATCGGGATCCCGGGATCCCGGTCTTCGGGATCCCGGGATCAAATCCTCTAGTTATTATACACCTACACGGATTTTTGCAATCTATGACGCGCTCTCCTGATAATATGCCAAAAGTTAGTTACCATGATTTTCATTGCAGGTGTCGTTTTTATAAAAAATCCTTTTGAGTCGGGTGTTATCTGCTCAAAAACGGCACAAAAATCAAATATACTTCCAAACAAACTACTACTTTTATAAAACAATAATGTCTTGTTAAACTAGAAGTCGTCCTCAACAACATAAAATATTATCTGAGTGTTGTCAAAGCGAATAGAGCTTTAGGGATTGAAGATTTTCTCATTTCTCTCGTACGCTTATTGGGATTAAGAACGCCAGATGAAATAAATATATAGTAAGGTGTATCTATGTGCTAAGTGTGACTGCCTCGGTGACGCAGTGGAAATAAGGACGACTATTGTGCAAGACGTTGTGGGTTCGATTTCCAAAAGCTTTATGAGGTTCGAATGCGGAAGGAGGACTAGCTGTTGTGGCATAAATTTGGAGAGGCCTATGTCCAACAGTGGATCCATACAAGCTGATTGATTGATTCATTGAGATTTATAAATGTCGGTGCTGCGTCCAGGTGTACTTTGTATCCTTTAATTGTAGTCCTCTGTTCAGGGGTTCTCTAGTACGTTAGTTGTCCCACATTTCATGGTGTAATGCTACTTATCGTCAAGGTCCTATATGCTTGTTTGGTACCTAAGCTATCTAATCTACTATTAAGGTGTGCTTCCGTACCCGGCCGCAAGCGGCCGTAGCAAGCGTCGTGTCGGTACTACTATTAATTTACAACGTATTTCTATGAAATACCCAGCATGCGACATGTCGCTAACGATGCCACGTCCCGGGTAACAAAAATATGTCTTTGTATAGCCCCTAGTGACCCAAATGTGTCTGCAATATCTGACTTACCTATGTCTGGCTTTGCACCACCAAAGATACAATTATCTTTCTACCCACGTCATCCCCTAACAAATAGACGCAAACTTATACAAATTCACGTCCGCTGTCATCGCCAACAAGTTGCCGAACCTATAATATGCACAGCCGCTCAAAATTGAAGGAGTTCGCAGTCGAAACACGTCCACAACCAACAGGTCAACATATGACGTTGTACAGCGAAAATAAACTATAATCTTCTAAAAATAAGGTTTATATTTCCGTAGAGAGTACTCAGACGTAGTATCGATCGTCGATTTCCCAGCAAAACGGGCGTCCTTCACCTCGTGCCCTTTCGGTATAAACCGGCCGATTTACAAAACAGTCTTGGAAGTAGGGAAATGAGACAATCAGGCTACTATGTTTTCGGGTAGCTTTGTGAATATATTTTTCAGTGTACAGCCGGTTCAGTATGTCTGGCGAGAATAGATGGGGGAATGTTGGCCAGCCGTCTGGGTCAAACAGATTGTCAGCTCTGCTCATCTATTAGTCAATATTATCTAGTTAATGATTTGGGTCAAGGCTGTTTTACAAAACAACTTAGATAACTAACTTGTGTACATCTACAGAAGATTTACGTCGTAATAGAATACAAACAACTAATTTACTGCTGATATTGTCGACATTAATTTCAGACAGATTGAAATTGGGTGGTTTATTACCAATGGGCGATTAATTAGGAAGATTCGATTGTTGTTATCACGAACACTCTCGAATGGGACTCAAAAGTTCCTTTACTCGAATTCAATCTGAACACTTCACGTGGATTTGGCAACGGAATCTCCAACATCTCAAACAATCTCCAGTTTGCCTGTCAATCAAATACTCGATTACAACAAGCACGGACTCAAGTACGAAAACTCTGTAGATACGTATATTACATAACCGGCAGGCACCCAATGACCCAATCTAGAATCCCTAGCCTAGCCATTTTCTTAAATGAGGTTGAGAATAAATCCGGGCACTAATCACAAATCCAACAGAATTTCCTCCGGGTGTATTTCCAAGAATTTATTTTTATGAACTTTGGAAAGTTGTGATCGGTTTTGGACTTGTTGGACTGGGATGTTTACTAAACCCACTCTGAAGTAATAAAATAAAACCTTTCTCAAAGTCCATCACAGTGGTAAGTAGCGAACAAAGGTACTAAAGCCTTTGACAAGTTCCTCTTCAATTGATATGTGGCTTTACGAAAATTGGCAGATTGGTATTTCCAGTAAGTTGCTTCTAAGAGAATTTTGAAGTGGCTTTTTTAAGTTATGATATTGTTATATATATATGTATGTTTCACAGACGTTCCCTAGGTTATTAGGGCCGTGTTTACTATTTGTTTGGACTGGAGAATCTTTCCACTATTGCCTAATTAATATAGATAGAGTCATGACAATAAGTAGGAGTTACATTGTTCAGGTGGAGGTTGCTGCCCATTTGCCATTGAGATTGCTATATTCTTCTGTCATTTTTATTATTTCTTTAATGCTGAAATAACCTTAAATTTTAATTAAAGTTTCTGCATTCTGCAAAAAATGCATTAAATTTTAATTAAAGTTTCTCGAATGCCTTTGTGGCGCGATGGGAGTGTGTCCGACTGCTACGCAAAAGGTCGTGGGTTCGATTCCCACCCAGGATAAAACTTTGTGTGATGAGCACGATAGTTTATTCTGTGTCTGGGTGTAATTTATCTATAATATGTGTGTGTGTATGTATTTAGAAATATATAAGTATATTTATCAGTTGTCTGGTTACCACAGTACAAGCTCTGCTTAGTTTGGAATCAGATGACGTTGTGTGAGTTGTCCCAAGATATTATATTACATCTGCTGTCACGTTCGAAGTATCAAGCCGTCAAATATCAGTTCTAATATCGTTGACCTAACAGTATTGATTCAACCCTAGGCACAAGTAGTATCGGTACAAGTATCGTTGACCCATTGGTATTGATTTACCCCACACAGGTAGGATGTTATGATATTGGCAAAATCCACTTGTTCGGGTTTAAAATAGACTATCCATTTTATTTCTCTCCTCTTTCCAAGTGAGTGGTCACATAACGTACTAGACATAGTCTCTACATACAGACATTTTATTTCCGTTCCGCCAGTCTGATGCCGTATTAGATAGCTGTTTAGACGTCACATTGAAAAGGGGAGGTAGGGATGCAAGTGCCACACAATCCGACTCACATGTAAGCCGACTTATGCAAATATGCTTCGCCCATAGAGGGCGGAATGAGTACTCGTTCTGTGGGCGAACTTTTAATAAATGAGGTGTTATTTTTACGTCATAAGCCTCTATGACGAGCTCAAGTGGGAAAATGAAGTCATCAATGGCAAATGTTTGCTCATAAGCTCATGTGTATTTTGTGAGTCTATCTATAAAGTCGGGGCAAAAGTATTTTCGTATTTTTCATACAAAGAAAAAAAATAGATATATTTTTTTATTTATTTATAATTTATAAAATTGCTGGAAAAGATCTTATTAAATAGAATGCGAGAACACCTACCCGAGATAATACCAACACACCAATTCGGGTTTAGAGAAGGCCACGGAACTATCGAACAGGTGCATAGGTTGGTTGATGTCATAAGTAGAGCTCTGGAAAACAAACAATATTGCTGCGCAGTCTTCCTAGACATTAGTCAAGCTTTCGACAAAGTGTGGCACAATGGGCTACTCTTTAAAATTTAAAAAAATTTACCACACTCTTACTTTCTGTTCCTAAAATCATATCTCGAAAACCGATGCTACGAAGTGAGATGTAATACCGATATATCGCATATGCACAAAATTAAGTCAGGAGTTCCACAGGGTAGTATACTGGGTCCAGTACTCTACCTTATATTTACAGCAGATTTAGAGACCACGGCTACATATGCAGATGATACTGCACTTCTAGCGACTCATGAGAACCTCGATTCCGCATCCGAAATGCTCCAATCACACCTGACTCTTATCGAAGCATGGTTCCAGAAATGGCGCATTAAAGCCAACACAGATAAGTCGGTTCAAGTAACTTTTTCGCACTAAGAAGAAAAACCTGTCCACCTGTGAAACTTTATAATACAGATATCCCACAATCAGATAACGCGAAATTTAAGTATACATCTCGACCGTCGACTCACTTGGCGTAAACACATATGGACTAAAAGGAAGCAACTAGACAATAAACTGCGTAGCATGTACTGGCTCATTGGTGGTAAGTCTCAGCTGACAGACGCCAGTAAAATGACTATTTATTAAGCTATACTTATGCCCATATGGACCTACGGCATCCAGCTCTGGGGCACCACCAGCCATAGCAATATCGAAATACTTGAGAGATTTCAAAGCAAAACAATGAGAGCCATGTTTAATATCCCAAAACACATGAGCAATAAATATGTCAACCTAGATTTCAAACTGCGAACTGTTAAGCAAGAAATTGAGTCAATCAGCAAGAAATATCAGACCAGACTGGACCAACATATTAATGAATTAGCTGCCGAACTGCAGGGAATGGGCAGTCTAACATTCTCCCGCCTAAAGAGAAATAGTATACCAGACCTAGCGACGAGATTCGTAGACAAAAGATGAGGATTGTACCACTGGGTGCATATCTCTGCTGAGGACACATTTACCGATGAAAATCTGACACCATATTAGATTATTGTTTAAAACAAACAGATTGCTAAGTAGCAGGATATATAGTAAAAAAATATATATATAATATATATGTGCCGTTTGATCGATGACTTGTGGGTAGTGCCATGATCCCATTGCTGTAAAAATTTAGAGTTTTTTGATAATAAAAATCTGACATGTAGATTTGACAGTGTTCTTTGGAGGTTACCTTTATGCTTCCTAAGGCACCTGTCCGACTAACGGCGAAAGAAAGAGTAGCGAGTAGCGATTTTATCGCTCAAGACACGTACATACATAATAATATGTAAATCCCGTGTAAAAGAAAGAGATACAGATATTAATAGTTGATCGTTGAGTGTTCACACTGCCGGCGAGTACTCGCTCTATACTCGAAGTCTCTATAGTCACAGGCTTTGTGATTATTATGTTACAAATTACATTGCCTTAAAATAGTCATGTTTTTTTTTAAGACAGCAACGTGGGATAGAAAGAATGAGAGATCAATTTTACACTACATACTCACAAGCAAAGCCTGTTTTTTTTTATATATACAGTAGTCAGTACTCTATGAACGCTAACAATACCTGAGATATTACTCGACGGGGCCATAGAGTATCAAATTTAAAATCCCTTAAAGAAAACTTCACATTTCATAACTTAATCAAAGCCCAAGCTCAAAACATCCTTGCAGGGAGGAGAGCATCCGAGAACTCGTGATAAATGATCTTAAGTAGCCAAATTAAATCGCACCGTTGAGCAAGGGAATGCGCAATGACATTGACAGATGCCTCATGGTGAGTATCAAAGCCTCTGTGTTGTTCCTATTTACATCAATGACCTATATAAACAAGTAGATCTTGTCTACCATTGCTGCGAGAACAAATTAAATGTCTTTGCGTAAACATTGCTAAGCTCGTCATATTTTGGTTCGTAAGGAGTAATTTGTTTATAACTGACGAAAAATTAGGTAGAAAGTTCTAAATTTTACGGGTTTTTTATTAAAGAAAATAAGCAGATGTTGTAGTAGAGTTGGGTTGTGAACATGTCGAAACGTCAAGCAACCTAAAGATAAACAACGCGTTAATCTCCGTTTTTAGCGCTCCGTAGCCAGGTCTTTTAAAAATATTAAGGGGTTGTGAAGACATTTTTTTTAATTTAGGTATCCATTTGTGAAATCTTCAATACACTTGTAATATAATAATGCAACGCGAATATTAAAAGCTAAGCTGGACAACCGTCGTGCTAAGCAGCGGACTATCATCTTATTAAAAAACACGACGAGGAAGCAATAAACCCTTATAAAATCATCACTTTTACGAACATATCGGTTGGCTTGCCTTGTTTTCGTAAACGGTGTGCGTAAATATCCCTTAAAGACTTAATTTGGAATGAAATACGCGTACTGGTTACACGTGGAAAGGTGGGAGGAGGAGGAGGAGGAGGAGTAACACCATCGGGAGGCTGAGAGTAAAAATAAGCAACAAATAATAGGAAGGGACCTGTTAAAATGATCTCTCGCCGATATAAATTCCTTTTCATCCATTTTATTTTTACAGTAAATACGTCTGTCTGGTTTTAAACGTATCCGACTGTGATAACGGAATGTACGCTATATTTGACATGAATCAAGCGACTATTACTACTTTTTTTTTATAATAATATCTTGGGACAAGTCACACAACGTCATCTGATCCCAAACTAAGCAGAGCTTGTACTATGGTAACCAGAGAACTGATAAACATACTTATATATTTCTAAATACATACATATTATAGATAAATTACACCCAGACACAGAATAAACTATCGTGCTTAGCACACAAAGTTTTATCCTGGGTGGGGATCGAACCAACGACCTCCGGCTTAGCAGTCAGGGTCACTAACCACTAGACCAACAGGCCAATCCATTTTAGACATAATTTACGCGCAATTAATAAGCATATTATGGCATTCTATCGGATTGACTGCCTCTGTGGCGCGGTGGGAGTGTGTTCGACTGCTACGCAAGAGGTCGTGGGTTCAATTCCCACCCAGGATAAAACTTAGTGTGATGAGCACGAGGATTTATTCTGTGTCTGGGTGAAATCGTCTGCCTCTGTGGCGCGGTGGGAGTGTGTCCGACTGCTACGCAAGAGGTCGTGGGTTCGATTCCCACACGGGACACCACTTTGTGTGATCCACAAATTGTTGTCCCGAGTCTGGGTGTACTTTGTGTCCGTGACTTGTATGTTTGTAAAGTCCCCCGCGACACAGGGCTTGTACCCTACTGCGGGAGTCGTCTTTTTTTAAACATGAAAAACATGAATTTAAGTATTTAGAAATATATAGGTATATTTATCAGTTGTCTGGTTACCATAGTACAAGCTCTGCTTAGTTTAGAATCAGATGACGTTGTACGAGTTGTCCCAAGATATTATTATTATTATTATATCTATATCTTAAACCGATAAATTTTATGCAATCAATATGGACAGAATAATGTGGTACATGGTCGATAACAGCTGGTAATTAATAATTTCACACGAATTAATCGCAGAAAGAAATAGAAGAAACCGGTAAAGAACCCGGTCTTTACCGGTTTCTACACATAGATGTTATACATACAATACAATTAATTCAATTCAAGTAAGGCGTACTTGAAAACGTATAAAAATCTCTCCCTATATTTTTGTAGGCAAATATAGGCAAACAAAAGATAATATTTCTTTTTTTTTTTGTTGTAAAAATATTATTTGCTATGATGAGAATTTTTATTTATGGCAATACACAAGGGAAGTTCTTAATCAAATTAATAATAAAAGCCTTGTTTTGTATCTTTAACAAGCAAGATACCAAAGAGTTTTTCTGTAATCCTGATAGGTATTTACAAAAAGAAACTTGAAATTTTCAATTCATTTACAATTAATAAATCTATATGGTAAGTAACTGGAACTATACTCATAACTATAAAAATAATTTTGACTGTGGTTGTCAACTCATCGCGCGATACTGTATTAAGTATGACGCGACTTTAAAAAAACAAAACAAATTGAAGTACCTAACCTACTTGTTTTGTGGACCTCGACAAGTGAATATAAAGATTTCCACTAAGATTTCAGATTATCCACCGAAAACACTTTCAAGTAATCATATAAAAGGATTTGGTAACAAATTTAACAAAGCATTTAACTTGAAAGCAAACAAAGTATACTGCTCAGCCCCTTCGCGCAATAGAGTGAAGAGGGGACAGAAGAAATGGGTCAATGGATAAATCACCTTACATTTATATACGGACACCGTGACTCAAACGGGCCTGCATTGTTCATGTCGTTCGAAGGGTAAGGGTATAAGTTGGTATTACCTTGACCATAATATTATGTGAGCAGTTTGCATATTTGGATAATTTGTTACTCATGGAATGAATAAGAATATGAACAATAAACTAATTTGGAAGAAAAATCCATATCGAACCGTTGACAAAAAAAAGGTTACTGTACTAGAAGTAGAAGTTTTCCGAGGCAGCCAAACTCACGACTTTAGCATCTGAATATGTTTTGCTAAAAGTGCTGAACAAACATACCTCTAAGACACAGTTTGATGGCCACACGAACTACAAAAACGACGTTGGAAGAGAGAAAAAAACCATATAGAATAGAAACTCTCCATAAAAAAACGTCGCTGTACTTTGCTCCGCTCCGACTATACCATTAGTGTTTCCAAGGCGGCCACCGACGAAGCTACCATCTGAACACTGTGTGGAACTGTTTATGTTAAGCTGGGCCCGTGAAAGTGCCAGCCCAGCAAACATTTGAGTTACCAGCACCTCTGGTGGTTTTGCAGTCCCAGAAAATCAACATCATCCCTTTACCCCGTTCTGGCAATTTATTTCCAAACTGAACCATCTTCTTTCTTGTATATGTGTCTCTCTAGAAATAGTTTCAGGTACAGAAACCACTAATGTTAGGCTAAACCAGTGTTAGGATAGTTCATTATATCCATGCAATGACTGGTCCAGCCGCTGGTATATGCGCATACATAAAATGGACTATTTACAGAACAAAGTTGGAGCAAACAAGTCGTTTTGGCACTATGTTGCCATAACTTATTCACTACTTTAGAAACAAAGCCTCTTTCTGCACTTAGGTAGGTGCTTTATATGCCTAACAACTCTCAGCTTACTTATTTACCTAATTCAACATTACCATCTTACTAAAGGGATTAGGCAGAGATGCTGGTATAATCACATCTTTTTTTTTTTTAAAAAAATAACTAGCAATGTGGGATTGTGGTCCCACATTACTAGCAATCCTGTTAACTCCTCCAGCTAAGCTCTATATATGGCTTGTGTTAGGAGTGGGTTCACATTTCGAACCCACGACCTCACGATTGCGAGACCGATGCCTTAGCCAAGCTTAACTTAACAATCGAAACAAAAAGAGCAATCGAAACAAAAAGAGGAGTTGTTTGCAACTTATATGCCTATTACCGCTTTCTATCCCGGTCTAGATATCATAGCTCCCAAAACTAGCCTATATGAGTTGGTATCAAATTATATAGACGATAGAGACATAAGTTGCTAACAAAATTGGCCATAAAATGTATAAAATAGAACTCATTCTATTATTGTTTGTGGCGCTACAATGTTTTTAACACAAAAACTGGCAACAATTCTACACCAAAAATACGCTTAAAAGATCGATTTGAAGAAAAACCTAAGTTAAACTACATTACCTTAAAACGGTTCCTTTTAAACATCAACCCCATAAAACATACCTGCAACAAAACAAAAAATCATTACAAACGTTGTAAATAACAAAATTACGATATGATATACCTACATCGTGTAACCTATAAAACAAACATTTGGCGTACACGCTATTTCGGTTGGCAACAGGGCAGTAGGAAGCCGGGGATATGGGGGGTGCGGAGGGGAGGGGTGGCTATGACGTCAGCCAGGTCGTCGAACTCCAAGGTCACGCCGAACCACGCCACCACCCCTAGTATCCACGCGTTACGCCAACCCAGACTGTACATTTTTTCGGCGACTACGTTATTGCTAAATATAAATAGGCAATATGAATGTTTATTCTGTGCTACTAATAAGGTGTATTTTACCTTGTTGTTCATTATGTTATGTACATAAAGCTATCCATAAACATGTACAGGACGTAGCACGCGTGTGACAAAAGATATGCCATACCGAAAACTAGTTTAGTAGACATAAACAACTAAAAGCGCGCAAAATAAATTTTAGTGCTTTATAGTGATTTTAGTACTAAATCCCCATACTTCCTAAGAAAAGTGGGAGAAAAAAAGCAAATTGCTGCAAAAGGGCTCAAAAAACAGAGTCAAACATTTTCCAATTCCCTGATGCTATCTGTTCATTCCGTCGAATAAAGAACTGGTTATTGGCAAAATTTATATATTTCCGATGTAAATGTATTACGAGTTGTACGTGTCCCTGAAATAACCGCCCAAATCGATGTCTATTATGTAAAAATATTGAACACGCGACATTTACGTATTAACTGTGGCGATAAGTGTAATGACAAATTGTTCTAATGATATCGTGTGACGAATGTTATTAGAACTCATCAATTTATTAGTACAGACTAATAAAATCACAGCAACGTTTAAAGAGATGTAGGGCACCTAGTTTCTTGGTTCAAATTGAACACCCCGACTATCGACTGGGGAAGTAATCTTCAGAGAAGACCTGCGTGTCTGCAAAGTCACCAGAACTCATCTGGACTTGATTGTACTGAAAATAGCAGGATAAGTGAGAGTCTAGAAAACTCAAAACAGTTGCTGACCCTAGCCAACACTGACCTAGGCCATACATAGACACTTGTAAGTGCGCGTAAAGAAGAGTGCCCTCGCATTTTTTTACTCAAATATCTTTATTAGGTAAAACCAAATCAATGGCTGTTTGAAGAGAAGCTGCTAAGAAATCATGAGCCTTATTGGTTTTCTAGAACGTTTGAAAGAACACCATGCAATATTCTTTGTTACATACATTACATTTATACATAGTTGGCCTGAAACAACTAGATTTGCTTATCTTCCATCGTTACTTCGACCACGAATCAAGAGTAAACATCAGAGCAGTTTATCACAATCCTAGACATTTCTATTTCCCGATGCTATAAAGTTCCAAGCTCGATTGATCGCCCGTATCACTGCCGACCTTAGTTGGATCTGTGTCGTATTCGTATATGTAATACACAAGTTGTGTATTTGTGTTTGTGCAAACTGAAACTGTCTGGAGCTTTAGATTATTGGCACATGTAGTATGCCAGGGTTGCTAGATTAGCCTCATTCAGCTATATGACCAAAGTAAAGCTGGCTATCAGATACCATTACATTTTGTTAATTTTTGCCTTTCATATTAATCTTTCATTTGTAGGAAAACTTCTGATAAGTCGTTTTTGAATACCTAAAGTAGACAGTATTTATGAATTATTCGTAGATTTCTTTACAAGCGTAGGAGATTATCTTTATACGACGGAGAGGTAGGTACTACCAAGAGAATTTGCTTTACCAGTGATGGTATTTTCTTTTCATTCAAAGGTACCTTAAGTAAGGGCTGTAAAAGCAAACTTGCTCTCGAAGCTGCCTTTATCTCTCACATTGCAAAAGCTATTTTTCTCTCTCCCTCTCTATTATTCCACGTAACAAAAAAAGTACGCAAAATAAACGGACACAACGCGTTGCGACAACCCTACAATCTGTTTACGTAGGCAACGTGTTTGTCCATCGCCTGACATCCCGTAGCCGCATAAATTGAATCCTGTTTGTACATACAACACTGACTGAATTTATACCTTATTTATATTCAATTAAAGCCAGTTTTCGTTTAACTACAAGTTTTGCTGACTGTACAAGCATTACATACATATACATATCAACCCATAAGATGGCCCACTGCTGGGCACGGGTCTCCCCAGTAGAACCTACTAGTATGTAGATCCTGGGGGTAATTGCCATAATCGCCACGCTTGGCGAGCGGGTTGGCGATCGCAGTAGGGCTTTAAGTACGCAGAGGACGCTGCTGCCCGTCCTCCGGGGTGAAATCCCTTAGTCGCCTTGACGACACCCACGGGTAGAGATGGGGTGGTACTATTCTTAAGCCGGCACCACACGGCATGTGTACTGTACAAGCAATTAATTGTAACATTTTAAGTTAACGTTAAGGTTGATTTTTAAGTGACATTAAGTCAAGCTGGTTTTTAATTTGTGACTTCTATGAAGACATAAAATTTGGTGCTGACAGTCAATATTGTATTTGTTTGACTAATACATCAACTTATGGAACGTTTGTCACGCAATATCTCCTATGTCTAAGTGCTCAGCGGTCATTTTTGTAATGTTAATTGTTTTTTTCTTTCATATAACACGCGAGCGAAGACCTTACATGCGATCACGTGTTATACAAAAAAACGAACCGGTTCCAGACCTTTAAAGCTGAATACCAGTGCTTTTAACCCATGTTATGCAAAGATCGAAGCAACCTATACTACTAATGTATCAAACACCACGGTACTGTCAACAAACTAGGTGCAGTCACATCAAAGAAACCCATGACAGAAGCATCGGGAAATGCGGCCGCCCAATTAACTTGCCGTCACGTCAACTGCAGCGGGTAGAACCTTTAGTTCCCAGCGCTGGGAAAATGGCAGCTGTTCTAGCAGACTTTATCGATTACGAAATCTGATGTCAGTGGAAAACATATTAACGGATTCTCGTACATTAGTTTGTATTTTTGTGGCTAGACCTACAGATTCTTTAAAAAGAACAAATGCATTTTATTTGTCGTGGAAATTATAAATTACTAGCTGACCCGCGCAACTTCGTCTGCGTCAATTTTCCTATTGGTCATAGCGTGATGTTATATAGCCTTTCATGCTTAAAGATAAATTCAACACTAAAATATTTTTTCACCAGTTTATTTGTTTGTTTGAACGCGATAATCTAAGGAACTACTTTCCTCAGATTATCGCGTTCAAACAAACAAATAAACTCATCATATTTTAATAATATAGTATAGATTAGACTGAGACATTTGTCTTGCCAGCAATTTTGTGTCTTTAAGATAAGAACACAATAACTTGCTAAAAACCAGTAGCATCCAAAATTCCTGAAGAACCACTTCTGGTAATGTATGTCATAGACAGGTTTAAAGTACTAAATCAGATAAGATCACCGAAAGACATATAAAAACGTGTAATTTTATGTTACGTAGTCTCGCTTTTTTCTTCATAAGGGACAGAAACTAGCCATGTTTCATCAAGATTTCATAAACATTTTTTCCCTAAGTATCTCCTTCATTAATTCAGACAGTTGTTCTAGTAATAAAGCCAGCACTATATTTTTATCTAGAATTTCTAAGCTGTAGGAATCCTGAGCTCTAACAAGGTCTAGAATTTCATTTCCCCTAATAACCTTTATAACTTAGCTTCAAGAATAAGGTTTCCTTTGCGAGAAGTTTATTTCAGAAGGAAATGGAATAAATGAGTTCCTGGGAAGTATTGAATATTACGTGGGCTATGATTTTCTTATATTTGTGACTAATTAGACTAGGAAGGCTCTAGCCTTCGTTTCATGAGGAAGGCTTATAAATTATATCCCAAATACATTGCCTGCTTTTGTAGATTGGTCCCAAAATCGTACTAATATTATAAATACGAAACTAACTCTATCTAGTAATAACGTGTTGTCTAGTAGTAGTAACTCTGTCCGCATGTTCCTACAGCTAAGCCACGTTTTATCTCTCAATAAATGACACCTAATCGAAGCAATTGGTGGCATACAATTTCTATCTAAGAATAAACGGCAGCAACAAAAACATGTGACTGCAGCGGACACGCTGGAAATATATTTAAAGCGCTACGAACAACTCAAATCGCCGACGGCTCATCTGAACTTTAACAAATGTGTATTTACAAAACAAGAGTTATTTCTGTACCCAACAAAATTAACTAGGTATACATAAATGCACCGAAAATACACAATTTACGCTGTAGAGTACGTAAACAGTGACGCATGTATGACGGATCACATTTGCATACGAATGTTGGTTCAGTTGAGGAATTTCGTGCTATATATGTGACTAGCTGTCTCGCGCAACTTCGTATGCGTAATTTTTTCCCGTTTTTGCAACATTTCTCATTGCTGCTCCGCTCCTATTGGTCGTAGCGTGATGTTATATACCTTCCTCGATAAATGGGCTATCTAACAGTGAAAGATTTTTTCAATTCGGATCAGTAGTTCCTGAGATTACAAACAAACTCTTCAGCTCTAAATATTAGTATAGATTAAGGGTTATAGGTTACTTTTAGCATCTACGATCTGCGATTTTGCAACTACGTTTTGGTGTCGTGATTTTCAAACTCTGAAGTCTGAATAGAAACTACGCTTTTAAGTTTGATGTTTGAACGTCAATCGATCAGGCAGTGAATTGACTGGCCTGTTGGTCTAGTGGTTAGTTGGCGAAAGGTCGTGGTTTCAATCTCCACCCAGAATAAAACTTTGTGTGATAATCACAATGGTTTATTTTGTGTCTAGTTGTAATTTCTCTATACTAATATTAAAAAGCTGAATAGTTTGTTTGTTTGAACGCGGTAATCTCAGGAAATACTGGACCGAATTGAAAAAATATTTTTCTGTCGAGTAGCCCATTTATAGAGGAAGGTTATATAATAAGGTTCTCCTATTGGTCGTAGCGTGATGTTATTAAGCTATATCAACATCACGCTGCGACCAATAGGAGCGGAGCAGCAATGAAAAATGTTGCAAAAACGGGAAAAATTGACGCATACGAAGTTGCGCGGGTCAGCTAGTCTTATAATATGTATGTATAAGTATGTTTCTCAGTTGTCTGGTTACTACAGTACAGCCTCTGTCTAGTTTGGGATCAGATGGCGTTGTGCGAATTGTCTCAAGATATATGTAATTAGATTCCAAAAAATACGGCTAGAAATAAAGCGACCAATCAATTTCCAATCTCCACAGCCAAAAGCATCCAGAGTGCAATACCCCTAAGTGACTACTTCAAGGATGTAGATTGATGACCCCGAAAGGATATACTAAATAGCAATCACCGGGATGAGGATATCACGTTACTGAGCAAACTGGCTATACTCTGGGGAGTTGAGTAAAGCTTTTACATTTTCCGCAAGTATTTTGTTACAGCGCCATCTACCGGTAAAACAGTGAACTTTATTGATAGCTAAATACGATACCTCGATCCATTCTGAACTAAGTGCATCGTAAACAGTGGTGAAGACTGTTAGAGCAACACAAAACAACTACAAATTTGTGTTGTATTAACTGGCCTGTTGGTTTAGTGGTTAGTGACCCGAACTGTTAAGCCACAGGTCGTGGGTTCGATCCCACCCGGGATAAAACTTTGTGTGATTGATGGATGTGCGCGATGGTTTGTTATGTGTCTTGGTATATTAACTTTATAATATATTGTTGTGTTTGTTGTTGTGTTTTTGTAAACTGGCACGCGTGGCTGTCTTCAGATGACGTTTGCAGTCGAAGTAATTTCGACTAAAAGACAAGAGCGGTTCAGTTGAAATTGGTATTTTAACTTTATAATATGTATTTAGAATGAGCACAATAGTTTGTTCTGTGCCTGTGGGTGTATCTATAGGTACTAATATTATAAAGCTGAAGAGTTTGTTTGTTTGTTGAACGCGATAATCTCAGGAACTACTGAAGAATTTAAAAAATCTTTTACTGTTGGATAGACCAATTATCAACATCACGCTACGACCAATAGGAACAGAGCAGCAATGACAAATGTTGCAAAAACGGGGAAAATTGAAGCAGACTAAGTTGCGCGGGTTAGCTAGTTAACTATGTAATAGGTATGTATTTAAAAATATATTGTGAAAGTATGCTTATCAGTTGTCTGTTACTCATAGGACAGGCTCTGCCTTTTAGATTTGGGATCAGATGGCGTTGCGTGCATTGTCCTAAGAGAGTAGAGAGTATTATTGTTATGAGCCCACAGAATATACAATTTTCATTAGTCTTAATATTTATTACTACTACATAATAAAATAATGTCCTCTCTGTTGTCTTTGCACCTTAATATTGATATAAATAGGTTTTTTTTTTAAATCTATACAAATTTATTAAGACAATGAACTTTAAATACTTCTTTGCAATAAAAAGATCTTTACTCACAAACAAAAATAACACATGCATAGAATTTCAATTAATTTGCACACAATATCAGGGTTGTCACATTATGGAACGCTAAAGACTTTCGACTACTTTTGACGCAAGCGGCGGGTATCGTGCGTTACTATTTAAGGCGAAAATACACTAAAGTAGCTGGCACACTTGTATTACAGCTTTTTGGATGTAATACCTATATTTTTTTTTTTACTAATAGATAACCAGCGATGTGGGATTGGGTTCCACATTACTAGTAATCTTGTTAACCCCTCCAGCTAAGCTCAAAGGTTTGTGTTGGGTTCACGTCGGTACACGGCGGGTTTTTTAGTGGGTGCAAACCCCACACTACCTCCATCATCTTCCCCGGATGATGGGGTGTTCGTCAGGAATTTTTCCCGCCGAACAAAAAAAAAAAAAAAAAGTAGGGGTAGGATTCGAACCTGCAACCTTCTAACTTTGATTGACTGCATTACAGCATGCACGCTACTGTTTTTGTTTTATTGGGTTGTATGTCTTCTCCCTTACCAAGCTACCTATATCTTAAATGCTAATCCAATTGATTGCTCGGCCGTTGTCCGCTCAAAAATATTCCTGAAAATTCGAAACATTCGACAGCCCTGGATACTAACCGTAGCAATGCCATAGCAGTATGAATGGACGGATATCTGACCAAAAAATACTATGAGAGTATTCTATCCAACATATTGGATGACGTCATCGTGAGTCACCGTCCGCTCTATGCCCATGTCCTGTCGAGGGCCTTGGCGCATAATAGTGCTAAATTACACTGAATCATAGCCCGTCGAAATTCGTAGCCGCGTCTAGACTCTAGACCCGTTCACAATTTATGTATAAGTAAACAAATTACAGACGGGTCTAAAGGGTTGGCTAGAGAACTGGTATGTTCGGTGCACATACTATTACCAGCTAACTGCATGTTTGCATACGATGTAAATGTACAATTCAGATGCAATGTCCCAGTAAACAAACAAAAATAAATCTCAAAAAACAACTTTGTAGAGACTGAAATTTTGGTCTGGAATCTGATCAATGGTGATCTGGAGCTTTTCAAGTAGATAGGTACTTTTGAAATTTTAATTTATTTTATCTTAAAGTCTTCCATTATTTGGCAAATTACAAATGGCAAAACATACCTCCAAAGAAACAAACGATTATCAACTTTAAGACTCTCTCAGTATTTCTGTCGTTACTTCTCGCCTTTAAATGACAGAGATAGCACGAGACTGCGACATCTTATAATTGAATTCGTCCGTCAAATAGAATATACCTACATCTTATTATCGTCAACACGGTTTGGCCCATATGCGCTTGCGCATATTTCTTCGCAAGTGGCGCCAATTTGTGACGTTTTAATTGAAGTTTACTTTGCAGAGACCGACTCGACTTTCATTCATCAATTCACCCGTGACAAGCACCGAGAAAGACGTTCCCGAAATAATTTGGTTTTATTTACTCATCTCCAACGCGATCACCGCATCAAAAACTCGACTTTAAGCCTATTGCTAGATGAGAATGTGCTGCCGACCGACAAGTTGAAACCCAACTAAATCAAAACTTCTATAATATGATCGATACACGGCCTCCTGATTCCGTAATCGTTAAACAGTACACCATAAATCGTCAACCGGCTACCATTAAAGGCTAAAAAGACACAAAAAAGGCTCAGTGTCCGCCAAAAGGCTGAACAAACTCCGCCGACAGTCATATGCCCCAGACAGACTAAGATTGATAGTAGGATCTGTTGCTACGCGAAATATGATCAGACAAATATAAGCTTTAACACGTTGAAGACAAAATTGCAATTTTTGTAAACTGGCACACGTGGCTGTCTTCAGTTGAGGTTTGCAGTCGAAGTAATTTCGACTAAAAGACAAGAGCGGTTCAGTTGAAATTGGGTTGTTCAAATCTCTGCTCCAGTTTGGCTGGGCATGCGACTCGGTCGTTCTGTTGTATGGCAACGCGGGACTCGTTACAAACATTATGTTAAATGTTTGTGTAAATAATGTCCGCGTAGTCCGACTGTGTCAAATCAGATTGATTCTATTACTTTCTTGTGTGAACAGAATATCAGGATCGACAGATTTAGGACAACTATTCTGAAATCTGAGATCGGAAAACGTGCTCGTGGCATTCAACATTTAATAAAGACTATATTCTACAAGCAAAGCGGTCAGTTCAGTTCACGCGTTTCTTTCGATTCAACTAAAGTACATTGCACGCTTTAATATAATTATGTATATTTACTATAGGTATGACGAAAATAAATACAATTTGGTATTTGCCCCTAGAGATCATAAGAAAAAACGTGAAGCTGTAAAAGCTACTACGCTATAAAACAATAATCTAGACACGTTTCGTCTAAAATTTCTAAACAAAAACCCCAAAGGAACTCACGTGGAGATACAATCAGCCATTAAATTGCACTAAAAACCGACAGACCGAAATACAAGTCGTAAAAGTTCTAGTTTAAAAAACGCAACCTATCTGGAAGATCAGTGCTTGGAAACAATTTCAAATTACATAGTAGTGCGTTGTTAAAACGAGGGGACATAAAAACAAAATGTTTAACCCCATGCAGGCATTAGGCGAGGCAATAAAGACACCGCGTGGCGTCATCTCGTCTGTGGGGAGCAGTGACCTCGCTCGCGAAAGCCATGGTGGATAAAGAATGCGTAAGTAGGGTTACCATTTCGTCATTTTAATAGTCCTGCCAAAAAGCGGGACGTTGCCATTTTAAATTGCGTGTTTCAATATAACAGTAGATAATGGGCAGTCTTTAGCACAAAACTGCATTTGCCAGATCTTTAGATAATTCTGGGTTTAAAAGTACTAGTAGTTATTTGTTCATCGATTTGATTTATTGGGATGAGAAAAGATAAATGCAATCACACGACTATCCAAGCCGTAGACCAACACCTGAACTTGATAACTTTTTGTGCATCTGTTAGTCTGTGTACTCTGCTCTATGTCACCAATATTATTTCAGTAAGAATGTCTTGGGTTATCAGTAACCCAAGACATTATAACGATTTCAGAATCAACGTTTCTTTTTTTTTCGAAAATCGTACATATTCGGATAAATTCGAACGTATGTCCACCACACTGTTTTGTACATAGTGGCTTTAGCACGTTTTATAGCGTGAACTTTGATTTGATTTCATATTCAAATGATTTAGGTACTCAATTAAGTGGCAGAAAATTCCAACTAAAGTATAATGTTTTTGAACTGTCCGTTGTGAATATGTTCTTTTTACGGACACGGCAACAAGGGAGTTGGCAGTTTGCTGTCGTCCATAAACACGGATCGTATGGTGCTTACCATAGGGTATATATAATTAGATAGAGTTGTAAAAATGGCGAAAAACTAAGCTATTCTCATTGTCACTTCGCATCTAACCTGCGAAAATATGTGTTTCATGTGCTCCCCGAATTTTGACATTTGTCATAAACGGTCACCCGTCTATAAACTATGAAGACAGTGATAACGTTGCTTAACCTCGCTGATCACTCAATCTGTTCAGTCGCCACTAAGTCACGAATCCCTCGCGTCAAAATAAACTTTTTCACATTTTTGAGTTGATTACAATAAATTGTGACCAACTCAAAAATGTGCAAAAGTTTATTTTGACGCGAGAGATTTAAATCAATCAAATAATCTTTATTTACGTAGGAAGCAAAATTCTACACTTGTGAAAGTCGATTCTACATGTGCATGTAATACTAACATTTAAACTTTCGCGTTGCATGATCGAGAAACAAAAAAGTGAGGGTAGATAAAGATTCATCGGCCTGACGGAGTCTTAACATCGCTGCGACAGTCCGCTTGTGACCACGGCCGGTGCACCCTGGACAAAACGTCAAGCAATTTTAAGGTAAACAATGCGCGTTAATTCCCGTATAATAAATAGTGATGTACATGTAATGCCTGTTCGTAAACAATAGGTAAAGCCGGAGAAAAGAAAGAGGCAATAAAACCTCGCGGCCAGTCTTTAATAGTAAGTAGCAACGTTATCACTATCGGTTCATCTATACTAATATTATAAAGCGAAAGAGTTTGTTTGTTTGTTTAAACGCGCTAATCTCAGGAACTACTGGTCCGATTTGAAAAAATATTTTTTTGTTGGATAGCCCAGTTATCGAGGAAGGCTATTGGCTATATAACATCGCGCTACGACTAATAGGAGCGGAGAAGCGACGAGAAATGTTTCAAAAACGGGGAAAAATTACGCATACCAAGTTGCGCGGGACAGCTAGTAGTTCATAAACGGGTGACCGTTAATGACAGATGTCAAAATTCGGAGAGCACGTTAAGCTGCGTCGATCGACAATATAACAGTGATTAGATTTGCGTCTGCGCACACACTTGTGTTATGCATTATATCTCCTGGGTATTTGGCTAGTCCCTGACAGGATTGACCGCTATAAACAAAATCGGTTAGGAGAACATTGCCACCTTAGTTTTGTAAGAAAAAAAGCGTCTGTCAATCAGACATTCCTTTGTAGAGTCCCTTTGTAAACAAATCATACGGCGCGAACAAAAATAGGTCGTCGCGCATCGCAAGTTGTGTGACGGACGATACATCGGATATTTTTGGATGTGCACAGTTGCCAATGACACTAGATACACAGAAAGAATATCTGATACATGTAGTACATTGTATGTAGGTATAGTGTAACTAAATATTTGGGTGGAAATTGCTGCTTGCTATAGAATACTGTCGTACACAACGGAATGTTCCCCAAATTGTGAATTTGTTTACTGCGTCTAAATGTGTAAAGGAAAAACGCGAAAACTACTCTGTCACGGAGCTTTTTTCGCGCTAAGAACTTTGTCGGAAATACTACTGAATGTACTTTGATCAAACTACAGTAATATAAATTATGCTCGCTGATACTAGCTTATGCCAGTGGCTTCGCCCCGTTTTGTTAATTATTGCGATCATTCTGCCAATTATGTAATTAGACCTCTAATGTATGTATTAAAACGAAGACTAAGCTTTAGATAATGTTATATTGAACCGATTTAGATATAACTTGTAGCCATATTAAAGTTAGAATATTATATGGTTATCAAAATTTATTCACGGAGTTTCGCGTCAATCCCAACAAACAAACACAATATTCGGGTCACGAAACCCTTAATCGATAAGTATTTTTATTAATATCTTTAAAGTACAGACACGGCAACTGATACACCCAGAACAAAACATAGGCTTAATTTATCAATGCCATATACGAGCAAAAGCAACTAGGTACGTCAATAAAAGCCAATTTCACCGGTACATTTAGCGCAACAGTGTAACATTTCATGGCACCAAATAGCCAACGTTTATAATTTACATAACCGTTGAAAGGCCATTAGTATTCAGCCTAGATCCAGAGCTCGCTGAAAACGTTCGTAAATAAATACTAGAGATATTATGCCGTTGTATTTTTCTCACATGCAATCGTTATGGCGATGATTCTGACATAGATTAAGCTATAAAAAGTTATCCAAGATAATCGAATTAGATTGAAACTTAATATATTTATTTAATATACCGTGTTAACGGCTTATTAAACAGCAAACTTGTGGTAGGATAAGACAAAACAATAACCTACTGTTGAACTATGTGTGAACAAACAGAGTTAAGAATTCTACTAATATTAAAAAATCGAAAATTTTTGAGGATGAATGTTGTTTGTTGTTCTTTCAAAAAGTACTGTATGTATATTGATTAAACTTCACAGTAATGTAGTTTATACATCAGAATAGCGCAATAAAAATCAAACATGATGCGGGTTAAGTCGCACAGCGATGATAGTTTTGAAACTGAAAAATAACCTAAAATAAACCTATGTGCGTTTAAAATAAACAGTGTGCAGGGACTTTAAAAGTACAATTTTATTTGAGTATTGTGCCAATGCACCCACTTCCTTTAGCAACAGAATTTTACAACACCCCTAAATAAATTAAAAGTGACTCACTTAAAGTGAGTTTGATATCACATGCATGCTTTCAAATATTTTATAAATTTCAAAGCGACTATACTTGATTATCACAGTTAAGCCACTAACTCTGTTCGGATGAAATTTTGTACGATAACAGTTTCAAGCCCGGAGAGTGACCTACTATACTTTTTATTACAATAACTGACAGTTACATAGTATAAAACAAAGTCGATACCCGCTGTCTATGCCTTCCTATATCTTTCACAACGCAACAGATTCTGATGAGGTTTTCACTATACATGCATATTATGTGAAAAGTTAGTGGAGGTGGTAACTCTATGCGAAGCCGGGACGGAGAGCATATGTATAAGAATCATTGGAATATTGACGACAGTCGCCACAGACAAGAGTGGACGTAAAATGTGCGTACGCGCCATATCTATCAAAAGAATGAGACATTGTATCGTGACGCACAAACGATATGTATAACCAAAGGTCACCTCGCAAATACATTATCAAATTATCAACCAATAAACGCCGATATGAAAATAATAATAAAATGTTGACTTAGATTAATACAACAGATAGGGTAGTCCTAATTATGTCTGAAGGTATTATACCTACGCATAGTAAAGATTCTTACCAGAACAAACTGTTCAATACTCAAACGCAAATTAATTATAAGACTTGTTAAATCTCAAGCTATCACCGTCTCTTTAAGAGAGAATAGTGGCGCCCGAAATACTTTAGTATTTTAATTGAGATACAACCATGTAAGGCACACCCACGATGATAGTCATCTATTGTTAACCGACACAGTAAACACACACTAGGCATAGGGCCAACAATTTGTAATGCACAATAGGCACTAACCAAGAAGCTAAAACATATATGTTATTAAAACTTGCAATCAGTTTACAAAAAGACAGATACTTTTTTAACAGTACTAAATAAGTAGCTAAAATTTTGTCTTTTTTTAATTTTGAAAATAGAGTGATAAACAAAGACAAAACATTATCTACTTAAAATGCGGTTAATAACGTATTATAAATAAGGAGCAAATATTATTTCGATATGAGCATTTAAACTGAGGCACAGCAAAAATTAAAACTAGGCAATAAACTTCAAATATAGTGCATAGTCGTGTCTATTCTATACCTAGTGTTTGAGTGTCAAAACATAGCGTGTATTCGGCTTCTACCGTTTCATTGTTCTATATATCGGTCACGATACGTCCTCCTTTCTCATCGTGAGCCATATATTTGTTCATTGTTGCGACGACTCTGATTTAATAAACTTATTATTAAGACATTAATAAATGTTGCAAACATTACCTAGAGTTTTTGATGGTAAATTGTTACCGTTTCTTATAGGCGCTAGCAATACTCAACGTATTAATCGCGTTGCTGACTCAGTGATCAGCACTATCAGTTCCTTTAGGGCCACGTGGTTCGTATAAAACCTATCATCAGCAGATCAAGCCTCCTTCCTCCCCCACTCAAACCAAAAACTTGAATTTCTCAAAAGCGGGGTCAATCAAGCCCAGCCAATATCCTGGATTCGACGCCAACGGGTAGGTACCCGTTATATTGTTATGGACCCCAGGATATTGTTATGGATCCCCCCCCCCCCCCCACAGACTTGACTAAAACCTTTTTTATTTTTGAGAATTTGAGAATTTTAACACTGGACCAGTGTTTTTAGAAAATAAGCTTGTGTTTAACCTACAGCTCAAAAAGCAATACATGCAAGTTAGCAAGAGCAAGCTCATTATATCTATAGACAACTATTAGCTCAAGGTTTCATTCTATTCTGATATCACAAACAATTAGCAGCGAGCGTTGAGATGAAATCTGTGTCGAGCTCGCGTCCGTTATCACTTATCAACGTACACAAACAACGCGTTTTGTTTATCGTCGCTGATTACGTCGGCAGATTTAGGTAGTGATAACGAATGACATGGCAACTGTACAGTTCTGCTTTCATCTGGAAATACTAAACACTATCTTTTATAAAAATAACCGCATTATTAGACATTCGTTTTTTTTTACCCGGTTACGCTAATACAGAAAGAGGTGGAGAGGAACATTTATGGGTGTCAATAGTTTGACATGTGTATCCGTGGCGTCATTGCCTCTTACCGAGTGTACATCTTTTGATGCGGTTTTTTCTATTATATAGCTAGCCGATTTCTAGATCTCTGCTTTTAAAGGTTTTTAATTTGCAAATATTCTCTACGGTAGAGATAGTTGACATTTTTTATTAAAACTTATAAGAATCCCAAAAGATTCCAATATCCCGTCAGCCGGCGCAGACATCCTGGTAATACAAATATAAAATCTATAGCAAACAGGCCTCTCCGGGATCAATTACTTAAGAGCTCCATCCGATGAAGAATATCGGCTAATTAAATTGCAAAAGGACTTACTACTTACTAAGGATTTTCCGATAGGAGTAGAGACAATTTTATTAAGAAATATGTTTTTTTTTTCTTAAGAAATTTTAATGGTAGGTACCTAATAGGTAGGAGCACAAGTATTTTCGTATTTTTCATACAAAGAAAACATATTTTTAAGTATATTTTTTTATTTATTTATAATGTGTATGTGCCGTTTTGATCGATAGCTTGGGTAGTGCCATGATCCCATTGCTGTAAAATTTTTGAGATTTTTAATTACAAAAATGTAACAGGTAGTTTTCACAGTGTTCTTTTGAGGTTTATTGCCCTGACCTTATAATATATCAAATGAGGTTGCTATGGAGCAAGAGGCAAGAATTTGTCTGACGTCACATACGAAATCTTAATGGCACTCAGTGGCCTCTAGGTCATAGGCTACTGGTGCCTGGTGTATATAAAAAAAAAAACAAATGAACCTATACCACATTAAAGCACCCTCGACATAAAAATAAATTAAAGACCGATACGACATAGACAGATACGCAGGTTTAACTTTTAACACCCTTTTGGTAGCCATGGACCTTTAAAGCGTTACCATTGCATTAAAACAAGACGCAATGAAAACCAACAGTGATTTATACTAAGCAGGTGCCGACCCAGCATGTCATCTATACAAACTATGTCAAAAAGATGTATTTATCTATTACGATAAGTGCAGAAACATCTAAATATTCCGCTAGTGATGTAAGAATCCCAATAAAACGAGAATCCCTATCCAGTTAGGGAGTACGATGCACCTCGGACCGGTAGAATGTCGCCGTCTATTTGCCCGCGCGCTTTGTGCATGCGCTGGCGAGGTACACACGGAACGTGCGTGGGCGCACGTCTCAGTGCATATCCAATAGCAAAGGAGAAAACTGTTGACTTTTTGCTAACTAAATATGGAAATGTATGGGCAATCTAGTTTCTAGAATGACAATCTTAATCCCTTCGATCAAGTCCAATGAAAAAGCTTTTGCTGACGACCCCCGTAGTCAGAAAATAGTAGGATTAGAGCTTCGGGCACCTGTCCCACCAACGAGGATGAGCGAGAAGCGAGTAGCGGTTTATCGCTCAAGAAACGTACAGCAGATGTATTTTGTGGATCCCGTCCGTGTAAACAAAAGAGATGCAGTATAGAGCGAGTACTCGCCGGCAGTGGGACCGGTGAGCGATCGGTGGTTTACACCTTTATCTACATAAGTATGTACGTTTCTTGAGCGATAAATTGTTACTCGTTACTCGCTACTCTTTCTCGCCGTTGTTGGTCGGACATGTGCCTCAGTGTTCATTTATACACAGTACCTGCTAAGGAAGTCCTACGTGTATCTTCTATAGGTAAAAAGTAAGTAACGGCCATGCATAATCTAGTCATTTTCTTTAAACCGATACACTCAAAACCTCTGTTGTCTGTCACAACGCCAAAATCGGAGTCAATATTAAAAATAAAATTCTAGGTTGCGGCGGACGACACAGAAAAAAATTGAGACTACTATACAAAGTAGAGGACGTGGATTATACTAGTGTTAACAACTTCAATGCGACGACAATATTCAACAACTCGTTTTATTTTATCTAGAAACGTAATAACGTGTATAATTCTTAGGCTATACAAATAGGACCTAGGCAGCGTTATCTAAACGACCTCCTGACAATAAAATAACACGTAACGACCGGTATGCGTTGGACCCTTTAAAATTTAAGATAATTTGGGACAAATGGGAAACTGTTATTGCAAGTTTGGCTTGTGACGAAAGGTCCATAGAGGTCGAAAGGTTCCTAATGGTCACTTACATAAGAATTTCTTAGGGCTCTTACGTATTTCCGTTTTTTTTATGAGCGGCTTGTATTTTGCGCATATTTTGGGCACACGAGCTGCAGACGTTAAACTTCGCGCTTCAATAAATGGAGCGCGTGTACGCATTCATTCCGGCGTGTTCGCCCGAAGCAGTTGGTCAGTCAGCATCAATCAGCACATCGGAAGCATTATGTGCTTATTACGAAAGAAATAAAGACTATTGAAGCCAAAAATACAATTGCACCTATTTTATTCATAATCGAACACTTGAAATCTTATATTGAATATCATAAAATGTTTATTTACACATAATGCATTTTCAACTGACTTCAAAAAGGATTGGAGGTTCTCAATTCGACTGTATTTTTTTTTAATGATTGCTACCTGATTACTCGCAGACAGGTGAAAAAATATTTTTGCGTTTGAAAGGGTATGGCTTCCAGATTGGTCCCATTGTCATCAAAGTTCAGATCTGATGATGAGATCTTGGAGAAACTGAGGGAACTCTTCAAATATTAAAAGCACACATATAGTAATTTGGGTATATTTAGGTGTAATTCGTTCATTTACTCTTAAAAAGCACCATTGCGACAAATGGAACTGATGATGAGGACCAGAGATGACCAGCGAAACTATTCGATAATAAATATTGCGGGTTGCGATCTGAGCACCTACTGTGTGTGATACTTCGATACTTGATATTTAGCCTGTATCAAATCATGTAACGGAACTGATAGTCTAGTATCAGGCGAACTCCTCAAAAATCAACGGACTTGTATCAAAAAACACAACATTTTGTAAAAAGGAATCAGCAGTTTAGATTGTGCTATTGTAACTTATATCAACTACAAACCAATACACAAAACTGACTTCAAAAATAAATATACGGTTAAAAGCAAAAAATAATACCTATAGGTGCAACAACAAAAAATAATTAAACATTTTTAAGTTGGTGCCTAAAACAAAACTACATTTCCTGGCACCAACTTCAAAATGTTTTATTATTTCTTGTTGTTGCACCTTTAATATTTTTTGCTTTTTATTTACCTTATATTTGAGACTGGCCTGTTGGTCTAGCGGTTAGTGACCCTGACTGCTAAGCCAGAGGTCGTAGGTTCAATCCCCACCCAGGATAAAACTTTATGTGATGAGCACGATGGTTTATTCTGTATCTGGGTGTTATTTATCTATAATATGTATGTATTTAGAAATATGTAAGTATGTACCTATATATAATAATTTCGTCTCATTTCCCAAAAACTCAAAATGTAAATACAAATACCGTTAATACCGTTTTAATTATTTTGGCCGGTTTAAGTGGTTTCAATTTCAACATGAAATGGCTAGATTTTCACAAAATTTTCCTTAAACTGAAATTCTCAAAATTGGCTTGTTTTTGCTGTAAGCCGAGAATATCTAATAACTAATAACCAACAGAAAACATTATACTAGATGGATAGTGCCTATAAGACGCCTCTGACGTGACAAGAGTAAATATTAGGTGTGATAGGACGAAGTTTCCTTTCCCTACAGAACACATCACATTTTATTTGGCTATTATATAAATTAACGACTACATTTTGAGTAGGCATAGCGACATATTTCGCACAAATGGAACACCCGTCGGAGAATAAAATTTTTTACACGCGAATGTTTGCGTTAAATAAATAGTAAGGTTTTGACAGTGTTATATAAGGCTGTAGTACCTGGATGATTCGCTCGGTTTTTTTTTAACGACGTTTTCTACAAATGAATCCTAGCTAGATCATGCTAAATTTTAATAAAAATCGCTGGAGCCGTTGCAGAGATTCAGATTATATATATATATACTAATATTATAAAGCTGAAGAGTTTGTTTGTTTGAACGCGGTAATCTCAGGAACTACTAATCCGAATTGAGAAATTCTTTCACTGTTGGATAGCCCATTTATAGAGGAAGGCTATAAGCTATATAACAACACGCTGCGACCCATTGGAGCGGAGCAGCAATGAGAAATGTTGCCAAAATGGGGAAAATTTACACAGACGAAGTTGCGCGAGACAGCTAGTATAGGTATATATAAAGATTTCCCCCTTTTAAGGTAAATACTTTTGTTTAACTAGCTTACGTCTGTGTCGCGTGGTTGTCATAGCTCGTGATAAAAAGTATAATCGCAAGAAGATTATACTGGACAAGGATGTGCTTTTCTAAGATGCGCTCAGCTGTTTTGTCGTGAAAAAAACCCTTTCGGCGTTTTAGGACCACAATGAGAAATGACCAGTTCTTGAAATGACCACTTCTTTAAATGCCTACTTCTAGAAATGACCACTTCTTAAGATGCCCACTTCTTGAAATGACCACTTCTTAAAATGACCACTCTTTTAAATGACCGTTTCTTGAAATGACCACTTCTTGATTTATAACAATAGACATGAAACCACCTTTTCTTTAGATTTTGACTTGATAACTGGCCACTTGTGGGGCTAGCATACCTACTAGAGTTTAATAATGACATTACTGTCATTTATGTCTTCAATAATGTGTGTGAAAATCTAGTAAACAGGCTTACGATGTTTGCATTTAAGACATAATAAATCCCCATTTATGTTTGTTTTTATATAAAAGTTAAAAGCATCAATACGGCTTGCAAGTGCAAGTCGGACTCGCCCATCGAGCGTTCCGTACACAAATTTGTAGGTACATATTATAAATAGTTCAGAAATCGAGTCTCGCGTTTTATTTATGATTAAATTAAAAATGTATAGATTTTACACCTTTTCCTAATACTTGTAGTGTAAGACAGTATTAGTTGCCAAATTTCATATTTCTAGGTGAACGGAAAACACCCTATAAATTTTGATTCCCTAGAGAGTGTGGAAATGTGCGTTTTTTTTAGGTATAACTGGCCGTATCTTTTTTTACGTTAACTTAGAAGTTTGAATGTTTTCACAGCTTCAAGGGGCTGGGGACCTGAGTTATGGGGACAATAACTTTCATTGAATGACATTAGAATACTCAGATCTTCTTTCTAATCATAGTGTTTAAGTGGCCTGCTCTTTAAAAAGTATGATATCAGTTAAAACGTTTTTATTATTAGAAAACAAGTGGCTGGGCTTATTATATGAATTGTGATTGTGATAAACATAAATAATTGTCAGGTAATGGTCCTAAAATAATGAAAGCGTCTAAATATACTAGAAAAAGCTTATTTATATATAAATAGTCATTTCAAGAAGTGGTCATTTCCGGAAGTGGTCATTTCAAGAAGTGGACATTTCAAGAAGTGGTCTTTTCAAGAATTGGTCATTACAAGAAGTGGTCATTTCGGGAAGTGGTCATTTTTAATTGTGGTCATTTCTCATTGTGGTCCTAAAACGCCGAAAGGAAAAAAACAACAAACAAATAAGTATAATATTTTTCACTACTTTCGTATTTAATATAATTCGAAGAATATTGTACACAGAATATTGTATTATTATTTATTATACAATTTAACTAAGATACATAATTCTTAAGTTCTTTATCAAAGACATCGGACAGTATAAAAATTTAATGTGAAGTCCAAACCGGTCACCGATATCACTGCTCACCCGCTCCATTATAAACACTATGATAAGAGCACAAAATGGCGACTCAAACCTGACATGTGAGCGTCCTTATCGGTAACAAAAGGTGCCTATCGCATTCAGATACTCGAACACAATTGGCGAAGTTATAAAACGATTGGCGAGACGAAACCTGGGAAACAATAGACTATAGATAATAAATATTCTGGTATTGTTTTATAATCTTTCAATGAAGTTGACGTATATACCTAGACTAGACTTAAAACGACTGAATAAAGTTTAGCTAAGAACCATCCTAATGTTTCAGCTTTCAATAAAAAATAACATCCTCTGAGTTAAGCTGCGGACGGACTGACGGACACGTTTTTTACTACGGAACCCTAAAAATAGAGATCTATCCATCTGTTTGGGTGCTACGATGTCACAGACAGACACACAGAAGCACGAGTTAAACTTTTTTTGCGGAAAGGAATCCTTACGAACATCCAAGTATAACCTATAGCCACCTGCCTCTAAACAATGCCTATATATTATGTTTTATTTGTCTGGAACATTAGCTAATGGTAGCGATCGTTATGTATTTCGACAACACATTGGTTGACCGCTTTGACCTTTCCGAATATTGCTACCAGTCGGCTATTCTATTCTCCATGCGTTCTATGCCTAAATCGTAAATACTCTCCACAAAAGAGGCCAGACTAAAAGGCTCTACGTAATCTGCCTAAGACATTAATAGAACTATGGATACAAATCGTTCAGCAACTAACGGCCGGTCTCAATAATCTACCTATCGATGGATTTGGCTACTAGAGGTAGAATTTTGACATATTTTGGTTGGAGCTTATGTCAAATATATACCACTGGTAGCCAAATCCATCGATAGTTACATTATTGAGAACAGACGTAAATTGATGAACTGTCTATCCGTAACCACAGTTGATGTAATCTATACTAATATTATAAAGCTGAAGAGTTTTTTTGTTTGAACGCGGTAATCTCAGGAACTACTGATCCGAATTGAAAGTCTTCCACTGTTGGATAGCCTAACATCACGCTACGACCAATAGGAGCGGAGCAGCAATGAGAAATGTTGCAAAAACGGGGATAATTAACGCAGACGAAGTTGCGCGGGACAGCTTTCTAACTTTCGCGACTATTTTTTAAATTTATTTTTTGTTTAATATTTCATGCGATTAGTCCCGATTATATTTATTATTAATTAGATTGAAATATCAGTAATAAAATACCAGTTAATCTACCACACAATTCAACATCAACATTCACATTTATTTGCAATAGTTGTAGGAAAAAACCCTAGTAAGTACACAAATACTAACGGTAAAGGTGTAAACACGAGCCGATGCAATATTATGCAGTGATAAGTAAAGGACTTTATTCCAGTGGCAAGCTATAAAATATGCTTCGGGCAGAATAATTCTGTCGAAGTGCACATAAATTTATTATGCAACAATATAAAAGGAATGGAATTTTATGGAGGTAACTTGTTTTCAAAAGCCTGGGTATAAGATCTGTGCTTTTCTATAATTTATTATATTATTTATGCGTTTAGTATAGGTATTTATAAAAAGAAGCTAGTTGAAAACCTGCGTCAGGCATCTCGCATGGCATATGCTGAACTAGCTCCTATTTTTCGGCATTAACACTGTTTATAACTTTACATATTGTTGTCAAATTGTCTTTAATTACTTTGTTTACTAATCTTCATGTACTAATATTTTTCCTGTTTTGTCGAAAATAAATATTTTTTATTTCTTTCTTTCTTTTCTGCGTTTGTCTAAACACTAATTAATTACAATGGAATGAAATCTTAAAGTGATTTCACTATTTTAGATATTTGGGCATGATGAGTCATTCACAATGCCGTGTGGTGCCGGCTTAAGAATAGTACCACCCCATCTCTACCCGTGGGTGTCGTCAAGGCGACTAAGGGATTTCACCCTGGAGGACGGGCAGCAGCGTCCTCTGCGTACTTAAAGCCTTACTGCGATCGCCAACCCGCTCGCCAAGCGTGGCGATTATGGCAATTACCCCCAGGATCTACATACTAGTAGGTTCTACTGGGGAGACCCGTGCCCAGCAGTGGGCCATCATATGGGTTGATATGTGAGTCATTCTTGGGCTGTCTCACCTGCCTGGTCATGTGATCTTCAGATCTCCTATTACGTTTCGGAGAGTTTTTCTTCAATGGATCGGATCTTAGAACTTCCGCGAACATACTCATTTCTAACCCTGTCTAACAGGGTGACTCCTCCAGACTATCTCAGCATTTTTCTTTACGTTATACTATTAAAAGTTAGAAGGCAACAAGCAGTCTGGCCCTTTAGCAATCATCGAATGTTTAGGTTCCCGAAATAGAAAAGAATAAAAAGATAAATGTCACCAGATGAAGTAGGTATGTCACTGAAGACAAAACATTCACTCTAAAAATAAAGACAAATGTCACCAGCTGAAATATTTGACTGAAGTCAAAATATCCGCCATCACAATATTTAGACATGTGTATAAAAATAAACAAAATTATAAATAAAGTGACAAAGTTTTAACTTTCAGGAAAATGTTCAGTGTGTTTAAAATCGTTTGTGATAAATAATGGAAATTGCCGAAGACAAATGGAAACCATCGAAGCTATACCAAAGAATAAATACGAAAATTGTCCCAAAGCTATACTGAAACTATAATTTACCGCCTCAATGGTACATGCCGACCAGCATATAACTATTATCTGAGTGACGTTCACTAGGTCGCCAAACCTGTATTATTGATAAATAGTACAACCGAAACATATCAAAGAAATATCAACCTAATCTCTAACGACACAGAAGCTAATATCACATGAAAGATGACATGTTAACCTTCAAAAAGTTTTGCGCCGACGCCGACGCGATTAGCAGCCATCAAAACAAATTTTTAACCTCTGAAAGCTCTGACCCAAAAAGGTGTGGATTAGAATTTTCGCTTTCTATTTATAGCTCTTTGTGGTTCCTACATTTTTGATCGGGTTGGTTGGTTTGTGGATTCAGACATGGGTGTACCCAGGGGGAGAATCGACACCCCTCCACTCCCCGAAATTGCAAAAAGGTAGATACATACATGTACAACCTAAATCTTTTCCCTCCCCTTACCTTACCATACAAAGAAAACCTCTCATTAGACCCTTATCGTATTTTCTCGTCCAAACAACTTCTAACGTAATGTTACATAACATTAAAATAAATCCGACATATAAACAAAAAGTTGATTATCTTTAAGACAACTCAATAGATTTTTACCAAACAAAGCTAAGAAGCATCCCAATTAAACTAGATTTCTTATACATAAGATCGCATTCAAATACGTCTATCCGTTTGGGCGCTACGATGCCACAGACAGACACGCACAGACGCACACATTTAAGAGATAGTCAGATACACATTAAACTTCAAACACCTTTTGTGTCAGGGGTTAAAATTCCCTCACACTTCCCTCACTCTCTGAACAGTCTGTGATAAGTCGATTAGTACGTTTAGTAGAGAACTCACTTGTTTACCAATACGGAGTAGAGTAGTGTCATTCATTACGCAACGGATCGTTGGCAGTGCACTGCCGCGCTACGCGCATGCGTGCCACACAACATAATATACGAGACGTAAATGCGTTAGCGCATGTTTGAATGCAAATCAAATCAAAGAAAAAAGTATAACTTTAGCAGGAAGAAAAAATCGGCAAATTCTAGAAAGGTCAAACTAGGCACCTAAATTGGCATAGCAATCGCAAGACCTAACTTAGTACCTAACGTAACTTCTTGATGTGAAAAATAAACTTAAGTAGATGAAAACGTCGAGTGCTAAATATTTATGAATTTATCGCGAACACGTGTGATGAAGAACTTGTCTACGTGAATATAACTATGTATTCTAATTCAATATTCGTGACATGATGACCAAGACGTGATGCCTACCAGTTTCAACTTAAAATATTATAATTTTAAAATGGCGGATTAACTACTTGATGTATAAATTTTGAAATATTTGATACCGAACGAAAATCAAAAATCTAACTGCGACTATGTTGTTTTACGTCGAATAGTAAATGTTACAACACCGCAACGCACCTGCAATGCAGCACGCGTAAACAAAACAACTCGCACGCACACATCGACCGGGCGTGTGTTACAAGCGCTGCGCAGACGCACAAACAGTTCGTCACGCCACTTGTAAACATTCGCACAAGGATACACTTATACACACATGCAACTGGCGCTAATAGGTAAACGCTTGCTACTACACTATGGCGAATAATAGAAACGTAAACGAAAGATAACGTAGTAACGCAATTGCATTTTCTCCAGTCGGTGCCTACAAAACACTATGTAATAAATCACTGTTCGGCAACATAGTGCCGTACAGCATCATATTTCAGGGGGGAATCCTGTTCAGGTAAAAGGTGGAGGGGCGTTTGACGCTAATAATAAAACCGGCAATGAACCGGGGTTAGACCCTAACCGCCTTATTCCAGAAGCTGGACTAAACCTGGATTGACGAAAATCCTAGTTTAAACCATGGATCTACGAAAATCTTTATTACAAAACGAGGTTCATCGCTTAATCGATGATCATCTTTGGTCCATAGCTTAGTCTTTCAATCACCCTAGTTTAACTATGGTAATAACCTTAAAATGTCAAAAACTTAACAATTTGAAAGTTAGACCATTTACAATTTTGCGTATTTTAGTTTCAAATATTAATGACGAATAATGCGTGTTTACTGACTTTAAATTATTAACTAACTAAATATGGTGTGGCAACAAAATAAACGCAAAAATCGAGTGAAATGCAATGTGTGACAAAAGATTTAATAATACATGCATAATATTGTTTTTCAAAACATTTATCACAGCTTGGAATTGAGAGAGAAGATTTAACATACAGAACTCAGAGATGTCCTAAAATTAAAGTGGTCTGTGCAATGTTTGGGTCAACCAGACTCGGCGTGAAGTGTACCTACGCAGTGTGGAAAGTTGAAGGTCCACACAGATTATTTTTGTTCGACAATAGTATCATTAACTGGTGCTATGTAAAACAAACTGATGCATTCCACTTATATGTCACATTATTAGATTGAAGTTGGAAAATCACATTTGGAATGTCTGATAGGTGGTCTGGAGTAGTGCGGCAAAAACCAATGTTGAATATACTCAAATTGCACAAAACAAAGTACTTAATAGAAACATCATCTTACCCAAAACTTACTAGTTAACTATATAGTGGAACTAAATAAACATTGATCAATTTAAAATTTAGTTGGTAAAGTGTAACCATGGGTATACCTGTCACTAGAAACAGATGTAAACTTAGGTTATAAGTAGGTACCAAGAACTGAATATTATGTTTATAGGAGCTCAGCTAGTTAATACTTTGCTACAATGTTCCTTTAAACATAGACAGAGAGTACAGATTGGTTACAGGTTATTGAAATTGTGATGTAATAACTATTATGCACTACTTAACAGTTTAGATAATTATATTTAAGATTCTCATGAAAATGAACTAACACTGTTTATATAATAATCAAAAAATGCATACAATTTAAAATTTATTGTAAAATAAATAACTATACTAATATTATAAAGCTGAAGAGTTTGTTTGAACGCGGTAATCTCATGAACGACTAATTCTTTTGAACTTTTTACTGTTGGATAGCCCATTTGTCGAGGAAGTCTATATAATATCACTCTACAACCAATAGGAACGGAGCAGCAATGAGAAATGTTGCAAAAACAGGGAAAATTTATGCAGACTAAGATGTGCGGGAAAGCTAGTTATGTATAAAGAAATAGGGATATCAACTCAATATTCCTTTTCAAACATAGTTTGAACAGAGAGTACAGATTGGTTACAGATTATTGAAATTGTTAACATCCATTTTGTTGTCAAATGGAATAACTAATAAGTGCTACCTAACAGTTTAGATAATAATATTTATGATTCTCATGAAAATGTACTCTGTTCTTAGGAAGAATAAATGGTATCTAATAAATAATGATTCTATGTAGTTATTTGAGAATTTCATTTCATAGCAAGCTCACTGATATTAAATAATAAATATATTCATAAAATTTGTTTCAATTGTTTGTTGTGCTTCAGCCGAAGCTTCAGTACCTATGTTGAATCTAGGCATACTTTCCCCCAATACATTCAGAACAACGAGTGCAACAAAGAAAACAGTAAGTATATTAAAAATGCATTATCTTATTGAGTAAGTATCCTTAAACTATTGAACGAATTTTCATCCAACCATGCTAAGAACTGTTCCAATGAAACTAGCTTTGTAATAAACACTCGCATCCAAGTTCCTCTAAGTGTTTGGGCGCTATAATTACTCAGATTAAACTTATAACATCCATAATAATGTCGTGAGTTAATTACATTTAGGTTATCATCATTTGTTTACATTTTTAGTACTACTGACAGCTATATATGTAACGTTCCGATCCTGACAGAATCTATTTTATTATTCGTAAATTGCAGGCCGAGGACTTTTATGTCAGGTTTATATTTTGAAAATTACGTAGTCCTGGCGAATAATTTAGCTAATAGAACGTCTAAATATTTTTTTCTCAATGAAAACTATACTTTCAAATTATATTGGCTTAAAACGAAACGTTATTTTTGAATGATAAGAAAAATGAATGAACTAAATTGATTATAATCTGTGGCTGATTGCAAGATCCTTTGGTATCAGCTGGTCCACGGACTATCTAAGCTTTGTAATAAGACCAATAGTACAGTACTAAATCCTGGACTTGAAAGTCTTGGCCTAAACCTTGATTTAGTCTTCTCTTTGTAATAAGGCGGTAAATCTCCACCCCTGGGTACAGACAGACACTAGTTAAATCAAGTGCCTACTCTTTAAAAGGGGCCATCAGCACTTCCAGAACAGTGAGTCTTCCGTCAGGAACGATAATCAACAGAAATGGCCCAAGAAAAGTCGAGGTTTAGTGGGAAAATGAATTTATCGACGATTCCGCCACGAATACAGTCAACAAGGAACATTACAAGCAAATACCTATAATAATAACATAATAAAGCATATCATTTGACCATTTTGTATACAATTACATATCAGGTTATTATGTCTAATAGCCTAGATGACACCCATTAAAGTCTAACATTGAAATCATTACATACAAACATCTGCACGTGGGATCAAGTTATAAACATTATCAGTACAAACTATGGCATTAGGGCACCAAACGCTATGTAATTCACTATAGATTCAAGTAAGCAGATATATTTTTGGAGCAAATATTCATAATTCTTTAGCGACAGCACATTCACTCTTAACTTTTAAAATGATGTCGCTAAAGTATTATGAATAAGAGGGATACTCTCTTTAGCCGAACTAAAGCGCAGGTCACACCGCCAGCTAGCGAGTGAGCAAACGAGCTGACGGGCGAAGTGAGGTGAGGAAAACTATACGAACTAAATAAAACTTTGGCAAGGGAAACTTCACACCGAAAACTATGGGCTGGACTAGCTCCCCCGGGCGGGTGCGCCGCGCGAGCATCGTTTCGCATCTTTTCATACTTTGGGTCACACCTGGAAGTACAGAGCTAAGCTATAACTAGGTGAACTAATAGGTTCACTTGAATCGTCGGATATTTCGATCATCGCTGACGTTGCTGATGAAAAGAGGTGAAAGGCGTGCTTTCCCGGCTCGCTTGTCAGCTAGCGGTGTGGCCTGCGCTTTATATCACATTTGCTAAAGCTAATCATTTTATTTTGACCGATTAGCGAAATAAATGACCCAGGCATCGTGTACGCAGATGAGACCTGTAAGGCCTCTATTTCTCTAAAATGAAATTCATGAAATTTCGTTTTCTTAAATATCTTGAGTTTACGGAGACTATTCTAATTAATTTTTGGATAAGTACAAGAAGCTCGAACCTATTGAAGATTTTCAGACACGAGTGGATTGAATTGATGTTGCTTACTCTATATATCACCAAATAATGATCGAAACTTCGTTTTCATTGAAAGAGTAGGCATCCTGGTACGCCATGTAGCACATACATACACAGTCACTAGAGTCGCAAAAGAGGTTAAGGTATAGACAAAAGGTCCATGTAACTATGAACGCTAAAACGTCTTGGACCCCTTTCTGTAATTTTCTGGTTTTTGGTCTCCAGAAATCCAAGTTTCGTCAACCCTAGTGAGCACATAATGCGTGCTGACATTAGATGACTACACATAGTTGTGTGTGCATGTCCTAGATCGAACAAAGAACCAATACGTACTATTATTCCCGAGTAGGTTTCCATTATAAATTGGTGAATGGGTACTAAGTGTACTGTACAAGTTGCCAGTCATCTCGTACTGGCACAAAAGATCGCAGACAAACAATATAATACTAGGTGTTGTTTTGCTTATGCAATTGTTATTGTAGAACTAGATTGCTCATCTTTAAAGACCGAAGAAATATATACATAAATGCACACATTTCTGCTATGGTGTAATTTTGGAAATAAATTTTATTAAAATGCATACATGCATGCTACATACTATGCGGTTTTTGTAGCCCCGTAAAAACAAACAAACAAATAACTATGGAAGTTATATAATTATGTAAGGGTTGAAACGTAAAGAATTGGAACTTAGAAGGGTTATGTTTCAATACAGGAACTATATCGTAGATAAAATCTAATAGAAGCCGGAACTCTTTATTTGCCATGTGCCTATCACTGGCCCTTCGAACCAATCTGAGACCGACAAGCAATAAAGTAGTAAAGGGTTCAGATCAATTGCATTCAATTGTCGTAATCGCTTCCGCCGACTTTCCTCTCCACAAAACTGCTGACAAACTGATTTTTACATAACTAAGCATGTCAGCCGTAAAATAAAAGATAGGTCAACTGTTGTCCAGAATTGTGAAATATGCCGAAACCACACGAGTAGACACAATACCGTCAGTTTGATGTGCTCTGCGACGCACGAAGGAGTGTTACATAACAATTTTATAAAAATTATGACTATTTTATTTTCATAAATTGGACCAAACAAATAGTTATCGTCTGCGGTTTACAAAAAGTATTTATTTGTCATGTCTTAGTCCGCCTTCACCATTTTTTTTATAGGACCAAGGGAATAACCTGTCGTACGGTAAAACCAATAAATCACAGCTCGAGATAAGGTATTTTAGTACAGGTATATGACATAAGATACAATCGACGGAGTCGCAAGAATGGATGATGTGTAAGGCACTTTCACTTTTGTTGCACCTGTCACCATAAGCCACGTTTTCCTGTTCCACTTGCAGCGAAACTGGTACGATTAACTACATTGTCACGAGAGGAGCATACTGTATTAATATCGTCATTATGCATTCGTTTGTCACCTTAGGTTAAAAATAAGGCTGTTTGGTGTTAATGCTGAACTATTTTTTGGATATTTAACAGGTAGCAAACTTCGGAATCCAGGGTTCCTTTTAAAGTGAGCACGTTTATCTGCACAGAATTATTTTATAGGTCAATACAGAGGAATATAGGATAATTTTACCCCAGAAAAGCAAACCGTTTGCAAAGAAGAAGACACTATAAATTTCGAAGACTGATAATGTAGTAAAATTCTGAAATGTTAGATTCTTGGGGAGGAATGAACTTGAAAACAGCTTAAACTATCTAACACACAGAATTATATTATCTAATCTAACGCCTTGCGCTAGGTAGGACCAGCAAGGTCGGCGATAAACGGGTGTGACATAAATATCGATGCAATACATGGTAACGCTTCGTAAACAACATTTGTACTCGCTAGCTCACCGCTCAATGAACTGTTTGGATGTAAAGACCTTGTAGAAGATAAATATAGGAGAGTTAGAAGGCCTGGCAAGGCAAGGCCTTATCTGCCTCTATGCAATGCACCTTTCTGCAAAATATGACAGATTTTAAGAATCATTTGATTATTATCAAATCATTTTTTTTTTCTAAAATTTGTTATTGTTATAGTAATAAAGGGTTACAATTAAATTGTTTTATTTTGTCTATTCATTGGTGTTATTATAACAATTCCGCCAAAACACATACGCTGTACCTATCAAACCTCACAAAAATTGAGCCTAATTTCGTGTATATAAAAGTGTTATTTCAGTTAACTTTTTTTTTAAATTACTTTAATTAATTTTATATTTTTTAGGTTTTACGTAATTACAAAGCATACAGTATGTATATACTATTTGACCAAGGTTTTGAGATGTTTTTCTTTTGAAATTTTCGCAAAAATATTACCCAGGCTGTCAAATTTACGTTTTCGTTCATATCTTCCAAACTACTTAACCGATTTTGAAAAAACTTGCACTGTTCCCTAAATTGAAAGAAATGAGGACAAAAATACAAAAATTTTGTTTATTTCATAAATATGTTTAGAAACTCCACTCGACCATCATATTATGTGAAAATCACGCAATTCCAGAAATATTACGTATAGAATATCGAGTATCGAATACACAACATACCTACTTTTTTGAAGTCTGTTAATAAAGAGTATTCAATAAGTCAAATAGTTCCTAAAATGAGTAAAGAACACGTGTTTACACACAAGTTCAAAACATAATTTTACTTATCTTTATATGACGACTTCGAATAAAATTTGACTACCTCTGTTGCGCGGTGGAAGTGTATGCGACTCATGCTACGCTAGAGGTCGTGGGTTCGATTCCTACACGGGACACCATTTTATGTGATCCACAAATTTTTGTTCCGAGTCTGGGTGAACCTTGTGCCCGTGACTTGTATGTTTGTAAAGTCCCATACTACACAGGGCTACCATACACCGGGAGTCGTTATTTAAAAAAAAAAGTACAAGTTATAACTTTAATAAACAAGCCACGTTCTAGCATACGTAAACCAGGATGCAGACAAAATTGAGGAGGCCTGAGGTAACAATTCGCACGAATTGGCACCTTTCTTTAGTGACAACATCACTTTCGTACCCCGTCATCGTGCATGGCATGAGTCAGTGGCTATGACGTCATGCATCAAACGGTATAAGCATCGATCAAGTTATGTGCTAACTGCTTAGTCACCGTTACTCCTAAATTTCTCAATAGAGCTTTAATAAAGGAAATATTGGTAAATCAAGTCTAATATTTACCCCTTGACAAAAAAGGGTGGGGGGAGGGTGATTTAATTTGAAAAATGACGTGTCTGTGTTAATTTTATAGCCTAGCTGTATATGTTCGTAAACTTTCGCGATTTGTACACATTATAGAATTTTATAAGCTACGGGTATTGATCGCGTAAATATTTATTTTAAGGCTAAATACCTTTGTTTTATGGCCCGACGTTTCGATCGTATTGCAATCAATAATATAAAATACTAGCTGACCTGAGCTGAGTTTTTGCAAATTAAAGTTTATAATTAACAAATAAAAAACAGGGGTTAATCGTAGAGGGTTGAAAATTCAGGGTTGTATGTATTTAAATTAAAAAAAAATATTGGGGTGGACTACCCTTAACATTTAGGAGGATGAAAAATAGATGTTGTCCGATTCTCAGACCTACCCAATATGCACACAAAATTTCACGACAATCGGTCGAGCCGTTTCGGAGGAGTTAAATTACAAACACCGTGACACGAGAATTTTATATATTAGATTTACGTGATTAAGACCCGTAGCTTATAAAATTCTATAGCCTAGCTGTGACAAATTTAAGCACGTTTGAGAAACATACATCCTAAATTTCAGGATTTTATAATTTAAGGACTATACATATTAGCATTTCCCTGCGGTTCCGCCCGAGTAATCATCGATTGTCGCGATATAAATATGTAATCAAAACTCTTCAATTAATCAGGGTTTTAGGCGTGAAAACGTAACAGACATACAATTTTAGGACATAGATTCAACTAAATCACCAGTCGATTAACTAACCGTTGGTTACGACAACTGTAGTCAACAATTGCAGCTATTTACGCTGTTGCAATCTTATAATAACAACACAAAGTAAACAAACTTGTTGCAACTACAAATTGGATGCCACTTATTGTCGTTTGAAAATTGCCTTCTTACTGCACGTGCAGAATACAGAACAGAACGAAAGCTTCATACAAAAAGCTTCTAAAGCCCGCACTCATAGATACCGTCGCAGACGCGAAGAATCGGAACAAGACGGACCAGAGACAGAGCGAGTGTCACGCGCTGCGGATGCAAGTTTTGTGTCATGAAGAGCGTTCCTTCTGTAGGTACAATCTTTATTTTGTGCTGCACGCATGAAACGTATACCCCCCCATTTTGATAAACACAACTGCTTAACACCAAAAAATATAAAGACTACAGAAGGCAACCTTCTTGCAACGCGCGCTCGAACTATACACACATAGCACAGTAGTAGGAAACTCGGAACGCCTATCGAACAAAGTGGTCAGTTACTACATGTTAAACTCCATTTAATTCATTTAGCAATTCGAGACTTGATAACCTCATTCACATAGCAACTAAATTAAGTAATCCTCAGATTTTGAAATCAAAATAAATATAGATAACACCAAATCCAATGTACATTTACCTAAACAATACATAGTTGCACTACATAAATAAAAATGCCCTTTGATATCCTATAATGCAAAAGATTACTGATAATGCAATCTAGAAGACATAATATTCCAACAAAGTTGAACGGCCTGCAATGTCAAACACAATACATTCAAATGAACTTGTTTACTTTAATCACTTAAATAGTTAATCAGTATTTTACTCCACAGTAGGTTATAGTGGCAATTGTTTATACAACCTTCGTTATATAGAGCATCTTTAGTAAAAAAAACAATCTTCACTAATATTGTGTTGTAGCTTTTTATGTCTGAAATTTCCAATATGATAATTATTATCGTGAAAACCGACGCACAGGAGGAGCCACATGTAACATCTATCTATACTAATATTATAAAGCTGAAGAGTTTGCTTGTTTGTTTGACTGGACTGGACTGAATTGGAAAAATATTTTATTAAAATATTTAGTTATCTTGCCTATCCATACTGGGAAATAAAGTTAGTATCCAAAGTAGTACAGTAAGGATGTGAAGCCGCACTTACAGTTCCTAAATAATTGATATGTCCATGTTTGTTATTATGCTCGTGTTGAATGTTTAAAGGATAATTCCTTAGATAGATAGTTTAGATCTGAAGGCATAGAAGGATATACACTGAATTGTTATGTTTTCATGGTTAACATGCTGAACCGATTTAGATAAAATTGGGTACGGACATACGACTATTTTTATCGCGATAACCAACATCTACCCGGGCGGAGAAGCGGGCGAAAGCTAGATCTATATATTATGATAGATGCTGTGAACACAATAAACCATAACACTTTTTACAAAATGAGACCAACATTAATCTCTTATTATTAGCAGGAAAGTAGTAATAAAACCAATATATTGTGCCTGATAGTACAAAAGTTAAACAACTTGACAATAAAGTGTATGTGGTATTTATAGATATCTAATGTTCTAGACGTAAGTCTTATCTTAGTTGTTTCCTCTTGTTTTCTTCCTCATATTTGTAAATCAATCATAAATACATACAATAAAAAGTGCTGTTTTGACAGTTTATACTTAATATATACACATTACAATTGACAGACAGGGATTTTTTTAAGACACAGGTTATATTTTCATAACTATGTTTTATTGCTATTATTATTATACCAATTAAATTATTAGCAATATAAATTGAATCATATTATGGCTATCATTTGCCTAATAGCTATGTGTATAAATATTACATTACCTGCCTTGATAGTAGTGATCTAGATAGGTCTAGACTATGATAATTTCCCATTCATTAACCATATTAGCTTCTGCAGGGATTTTATGTGATGACTTCAAAATAGAAAGAGTACATACAAATATATAAAAATGATATATATAAATATATAAAAATGATATATCACACTAATATTATAAAGGCGAAAGTTTGTGAGTATGTGAGTGTGTATGTTTGTTACTTCTTCACGGCTAAACGGCTAGAGCGATTTTAATAAAATTAGGTATGGAGTTAGCTGACACCCTGGATTAACACATAGGCTAATAAACCGCGGGTTACACTGCGGGGCACAGCTAGTATAAATATATAAAAATGAATCCCTATATCCCTTGGTCACATTACGGCATAACTAAAGAACAACTTAACCAATTTCATTCATTCTTTTTTGTTTAGCTTTCTAATACGAAAATAACGAAAAAAACGGGATGGTACGAAATTCGCCCAGACAGCTAGTTTATAATAAAAGAGTAACCTATTTGGCTTTGGCTCTAAATATAGCCTATATTCTTAAATCTTCAAGTCAAGGTCTACAGAAACATACATAAGATAATATTTTTAATTTTTTCCAATATGAATGAGAATCATACCCGAGTTATTTTCGCACAATGGCCCAATTGTGAGGCTAAGTGCGGTTTATTTAAAAAGGCCATTAGGTCAATAAGCTTGCCTTAAATACTTAAAGTCATCAGCTATTGCGAAAATTTTCAAAATTGAATTCAGAATCTTGAAAAAGGTTGTAATCATACCATAAATGTAGAAAATATCTGATAAGAATTGGTCATTAATAAATATTAACTTTCTACAACATCTGCCAAATGGCTATTTGTTGAGATAAAAATAGTTTATAACATAACTCTCTCTATGTACAGTAAAAAAAGTTGCAGTCTTTCATTCAAATAATTTCAGCTATACTTTGTGTAATTCAATTAACAAACATCTAAACTTTCTATTTATAATAGTAGAATCTTTAAAATATATTAAATGGAACTAAATATCTCTCCTACTTATTGTTTAAATTAGAATTAATTAAGATCAATAAACATTCAAATGTGTTTATAAATAGCAATGAACACAAAATTAAATGTCCTTGTGAATGTGTTCACAAAAACTTTAAACAAACATTCAATATTAATAGTTTGTCTATGGTATATATTCAAGGTGTAACATGTGACTTGTAAGGTAGACAGAGAAGATGGATATTTGCTTGGTAACTCTTATCAACATATAATAACAATTTTAACCTTGACTGATTTTCCTGTCCTCACATTACATACCTGCATTAGTGGTTATGCTAAACTATGTTATAATTTTGTAATTTGAACACAATACCCTTAGGTCACAAAAGAATTATTACAGTATGATCAACGTAACTAGGCCGGACTGAAGTAGGCGGCAAGTGGTTGCGTAGATGCATTTTTTGGAAGTAAATGGTGACAGGAAGCGGGGGGCGGTAACTAAACCAAGAGAATTAGAGATGCGATTACGCATCACATTGTCATAATTAGTATTACTAACTCATGTTTTTTGTGATTATTTTCGTAAAGAAATTGTTTTTCAGTTTCTTTAGTATTTACTGTAACTGTTCTAAATTTAAACTTTTATGAACTCATTTAAATAGTGTTTTTATATTGTTGAATTAAAATGTTGTTAGTATTTTTTTATTGATTAAACATAATTAATCGTTTTCGTTAGTAATTTTAGGGTCGCATCTCGATGACATGCGCGAAAGTGATAAAAACCTAACTTCAATCCGGTCAAGTTACTTTGATCGTACTGTAATATACATACATGACAATATTATACTAATATTATAAATTTGTTAGTTTATGAAGATAGGTAGACATATGAACATTGGTTACTCTTTCACAGAAAACTGCAAAATGGATTTTGGAAATAAATTGTTATATAATATAGCATACTAGCTTTAGCCATTACCCGCCATCCCTTAGAGCTACAGGATTTCCTGAAAACCATTCTTATCTCTCTCATCAAAGAAATCACCGTGGTGGTAACCTAATGGCTAAGATGAGGCTGCTGGTTCGAATCATACCCATTATACTACCAATGTGAACCAACGCCTAACACAAGCCATTGAGCTTAGCTGGAGGTGGTTAACGGGATGGCTAATGTAATGTGGACCCAATCCCACATGTGACTGGGCTGGGCATTGATGAGTGAGTCAAAGTAATTTTTATAAACATTTATCACAATATTTGATTTAGAAATAGGTAGAGCTGTGGGAAATGCTAGTTATCAATGTAAATCACCAAATTGCAACTAGTCTTCCAAAAAAGGTAAATAAGTAAATATCCTTGGATAGTAATGTTTGATATCAAAATTATTATTATTTATATTATCTTGGGACAACTTACACAACCATCTGATCCCAAACTAGGCAGAGCCTGTACTATAGCAACCAGACAACTGATAAACATACTTATATTTCTATATACCAACATAAATATTATTGACTAGCTGACTGCTCAACTACGTCAGCATTAATTTGCCCTGTTTTGGCAACATTTTTCATTGCTGCTCTGCTCCTATTGGCCATATCATGATGTTATAAATGGGCTATCCAATAGGAAATGAATTTTTCAATTCGAACCAGTAGTTCCTGAAATTATTGCATTCAACCAAACAAACAATCAAACTCTTCAGCTTTATAATATTAGTATAGATAAAATTACACTTTACTTTTACTTTAATACTTCATCATAGACAGAAATTCATGAGGTTGGGACTGTATGAGCTCTGTCCTTAGGATTCTCACTCAGGAGCCAGCCAAGGATGATATACACCCAGACACGCACAAAGTTTTATCCTGAGTGGAGATCAAAACAACAACCTCTTGCTTAGCAGTCAGGGTCACTAACCACTAGACCAAGAGTTCATAAAATGATGGAGAATAATAAATTTATTTATCACTGCAACTTGTTGACAAAATTCATTAGCAGCATGCAATATTCATATGCAGTGGAATTCTTGCATTTAAAATAAATGTATAATCATTTTAATTTACAGGTATTTACCCTTTTTATCTTGATACTAAGTAGTTGCCATAATAGAGTGTTTATATAAGTGGTGACAAATGAATTAAAAATATATGTGACTAATGATCCTATCTAGGTGATATGTACTCACTTGCAATACTTATATTCATTGATCTAGAAGTATGTTCAGAATCAGAATTTTTATTTGCAAGAAAAGTGGTACAAAATTGTTGTTTTAAAGGAGCATTGGATCATACAATTAAAAAAAAAAATTTCATGTAGTTTTATAATTTGAGATTGAATTTTTTAATTTTATAATTTGAGAAGATTGAATTTTATAATTTGAGATTGAAAATTGAGATTGAGGACATATTTTGTTTTTGATATATTCGCACAAATATTATTACATTTAGGCCAAGTCATTATTGATTCTACTGTACTGTTTAAAATATTGTTAAAATGACTAAATATGTCATTTTTTTGGTGTTATTAATGATATGTCATCTGCAAAGGGTATAGATTGATAAGGTGTTACCATTGAAAGGTCATTTACATAAATTATGAAAAGTAGTGGCCCGAGTATGTTGCCTTGAGGCACACCATGCTTATTTTCTATGAATATGAATCTGTATGACGTCATGATATTATTTTAATTTATATGTAATATTTCAACGCACCTTGATTCAACGCAACCATCTTGATTATAATGTTGCATACAAAAGGCGCTCAACAGCAATGACTTGCTATTATTATCCAAATAATTTCTACACATTGCATCATGTAGTACACAAATAAATGTTTTGATCAATCTTATCTACAAAATACATCCAACTCAAAATAACTACTCTACTAGCAACAAATATTGATAATTGTTATCAAACTATTCATTAAGCTTCAATGTTGATTGTAAAATTGCAAGATTCTGTTTTTGTTTACCACTTGTGATAAGCTGAGTGTTTACTTCAAAAACATTGACAATATAAATTGCAGTGTTATGTATGTTTTCATGACTAAATATGTACAATATGATGCACAGTCAAATGTGATTCAGAGGTAAAAAGAGATATATTGTAACAAATGACAATCGGCATGCAAACAACAGAAATAGCCAATGAACAGTGTGCACTTATGTTGTTCAACCAAGAGGCTTATATATGCACTGTTTCATAATTCCCAGTCTAGGAATATGATTAACATAAGCCACATGTGTCAACAAACATTATGAACACTACATTTTTTTAAACAAAAATACAACAGGTGGGTTGAACATAAACAATATGATTTGTTTACAAACAATAGGCAATGTTAGCAGTGAGCGAGAGGGCCGGCGGAGCGCTAGTGAACGGGAGGCATGCGACACTCACCTCTTGGGCAGCAGCATGGGCGCGGAGCCCTTCCGCTGGAACACGCCATCCACCAGCACACCGTTCTTGCTGTTGCACGTCAAATAGAACTCCGGATGGTCGTAGAACAGTTCCAAGTGCCTTCGCGATATGAAACTAGAATGTCCCATGTTAACGTCCACTTGTCCACGACTAGAGTTCCGACCGATGATGACACGCTTCTGCCGGATGAGGTACTCGAAATCGCGGCCGTCGAGCCTCGCGATCGCGATCGGGGCCGGCTCCTGGGCCCACTGCACTTTGGAGGGCGACGGGGGCGCCGACTTCAGCGAGAGCAGCGCCCACGCGTCGCTCTCTGAGCTCCGCGTAAAATGAGTCTGGGCCATGGCAGGCGCGCGCGGACCGATATCACCAACGCTGTCCACACGCGGGGCGCGAACGCTTTGCACGAGGGCACATCACAATACCGCCGCGAGAACCGCCACCGCCGCGTCGTGACCCGGATATCCGGAACTTGCCGAACCCGTGCCTTTACAATTTGAGGTTACTGACGGGACGCACATGCGCAAAGTTTCTACTTGTGCGGTAAACAAGAATTATATAAACCACCACACCACCACGTGATAATAATGTATACATATACCTAGTCCGGAAGAGCGGATCGATACTATAAAGTACGGATATGTCTTGTATAAACGAAATAATAACGTTTTAGTGGTTGCACAACTGAATTTTCGCAATTGGACCGAAATTAGACACTAAAGTAAACACGAGGCGAGAACAAAAATAACCAAAAACGTCAGTTCGGCATACGCAGTTTACAAGTTCGCCGCGCCATCTATGCAACACAGCAACAAATTGTAAATACTTTGTTCCGTTTCACGCATTTCATTTTATTCGAAATATGCTTAATTCATCAATATATCTAACGATAACGCGTGATTATTATTTTATTAAAGTAGTAATAAGTCTAAAATAAAAACTCAAAAGCAGTGCATTTTGCAAATGATTATAATTACCGTTCTAATTATCAGATGACTCTCCAAGAATTTTCGTAATCAATTGCAAGAGTGGAACGAAATTATATCAATAGTGCTCACCAACGGACATCGATTATTTGAAAATCGATTATAAATATGAAAATGTATAAGTAGGTGGTATACAAAGTATTTCGTATTTCAGTATTCTCTCATAAATTATAATAATTTATCTCACATTTTCATGCTTTACAAATTATAATTAGTTAGCATCTTATTAAATTTATTAAGTTATTAAATGAGTACCAAATCTTTTCTGAAATCATTTGTCCTTTCAAGATTTGAATGATACCGATTTTTAGTGATCCATGCCGTTGAAACTTTTTAAATTTCTACATCCAGCCGTTTTCTAATTAATCAAGAAAAATAGATTTTCCTAGAGTAATGTTACTCCAGCATTTTTTTTTTGCAATTGACCGTTTGGGATATGAAATAGCTAGAAAGGTATCAGAATCAGGATCATAATCTTGCACGAAGGTACAGGAAGGTGTTACAAAGTTTTGAAATGGGTATATAAACATTACAACATTAAATTTAAAATCTTATCTAATTATACATTATTTACTTAAAAATTAAAATAAAATAAGTAGCTAAATATGTACAATTATTATAACTATTTATTATACGGGAATTAACGCGCATTGTTCACCATAAAATTGCTTGACGTTTCGACCAGGTTGCACCGGCCGTGGTCACAAGCGGGCTGTCGCAGCGATGTTAAGACTCCGTCAGGCCGATGAATCTTCATCCACCCTCACTTTTTTATTTCTCGAAAAGTTAGGGTTTCTGCACACTACACTGATTTTGTCCATGTTAACCGACTGCGAACCAATATGAGGTTATGTTTTACGAATCACTGGATTCCACGTCACGGATAGTTTGAAGCCCTCTTCCCAATTGAAAGTTTTATGTCTTTTAATTTCAATCGCTTCACGCACAATTCGTGAATAAAAATGGCGGTCTGTGGAGAGGGTTTGTGGACGATGAAACTCAATCCAGTGATTGCTGTTCGATTGCAGTATGTGTTCTGCTATTACCGATTTGTTCGTTTGCCGGTTTTTCACTGCTGCGATGTGTTCTTTTAGCCTTTTCGCTATAGTTCGCTTTGTTTGGCCAATGTACAAACTATCGCAGCTGCATTTTTCATAACTGATCCGATGTTGTCTGTCACTCCTCTGACGTAGGGCAAATAAGAAGGTAGGGTAACTAAGAGTACTCTTTATAATTACTTAAGTGCTCTTTCATAATTATAAAATTTGCATGGGAAATTATGAGTAGAAGCATTGATACAACAACCACTTACGCAATGCTATGCAAAATTTATTATAGGAAAGGTCCTTTAATTTTTGTTTATTTTACATTCTTATATTTGTCACGTATTTTTTTAGACTAGTACTAATACTAATAGTAGTTAAACCTATCGTTGTTTAATGTTAAATCTAAATTCAAATAATTTCTAAAAATTTAAGTTCATAGTTACATAAAACTTGTAAAATTTGTATGTCAATGACATGGCGAAATATGTAGAGCTTTTATAATACTTTACAAACCTGTAAATGTATACTCATGTTTCACAAATAAAATTTTAGTATTATTATTATTAATTGACATGAGATGGGAATTATATATAAATAATTCCAGTTTGGGTGCTGGCAATTGAAAATTTAAGTGTGTTGTTTCTCTTTTATTAGTGTTGTCCGCGCCAGTGAAATTTGAACCATTACAACCCACAAATTTGGCAATTAAATTAGATGCCACCTCTTTAACTTTTTTTAAAGCAAATACAATTAAATATTTTTTTTCCAGAGGACTTCAATATGGTTTTTTCACGTTATTAAAAGAAATTCAAATTAAAAGCTACCTCATATCACGTAAGTGTGATATGTGGTAGCTTTTAATTTGTGCTAAATGTGCATGCAAACCTAAATTTGTGCACCTTATGTTTTTTTATAATATTTAAGTTTCTGCTCGGGTAACATTTTGCTGATGGCTAGATCTCCCAAACTATTCAGTGGAATATTGTTCATTCTTAAACAAATTTATAAACGTTTTATTGATTTGAGATTCACTAAACCTAAAAAATATGCTATAGCTTTTGTACCAAATAAAAATATCTTTTAATGAAGTCAATTTAGGGATGTCGTTCGATGTACCGCGCGGCCGCTTTTTGCAGCATTTTAATTGAACCAGTTAATCTCTAAAGAGGTTATGGTGGGTTTTTTAATGTTTTTAAGTAAATTTTAGCAGCAAATATTGCTGCTAAAATTTAACAAACATATAGTTGATAAAATTCAATCTATTTGATTAACTGATAACTTGTTTTTATAGAGTGAGTTTTGAGTTCAAAATAACTTAATCGGTTGAAACAGATTTTTTGTTGTTAATCATACATGGCTTGAAGTAGGTTTATGAAATGTTGTGAGATTATGGGAATCAATGATAGGTATACACTAAAAGCCATCATTGGGTTTCTAGGTCTTCTAGTTTGGAAACTACAACCTAATTTATTTTAAAAAATGAGTGAACGCTGTGATTATATAGAAAATAACTCCTTATTCATATTCAAAATTATGCAAAATGCCACTGAATAGTTTGGAAGATTTAGCTATCAGCCAAACGTTACCCAAGTAGATACTGAAATAAAATATAAGCCTTAAGATGTACAAATTTAGATTTGCATGCACATTTAGTGCAAATTAAAAGCAACATTTTTGGCTAATTCATATCCCAATAGATCAATCGCAAAAAACATTTGCTTATAGTAACGTTACTCCAGCAAAATATTTTTTTCTTAAATAATTAAAAATCGGCTGGATGCACACATTTAAAAATTTGCGCACATTTCAACGGTATAGATCACTAAAAATCTGTATCATTCAAATCTTGAAAGGAGACAACATTCTGCAGGGGTGACGTACACGTTATAAAATACATTTCTTATTAAATAAATTCCTAACCCTGGAGAAAAAAAGGGTATTCGTTTCAACAATCCCGAAATCACGTGACAAAAAATAAATTCAATTTCTCTGTGTATTACGTTGTGACCATCACAAAAGTGTAAAATTTAAAGTAGTGATTTTACATTTCTTGATAATACTGAACTAGACTTCAATATTAAGGTGTATGTTGTCATAGTGTGTAATAAAAAAATCTGGAAAATCGATTGAATTGTCTATGAAGCAACCCACTGGACAACACTAATGCAAAATACGCTGACGTCACCCACAAGATTAGATTCTATCAACTTTGTTGACATTTTGAGTTTGTATTACAAATTTGTGTAAAGTTTATTAAAAATAATGCAATGAAAACGTTTTTTTATAATTCTCAGTGAGGAAGTAAGGCTAAATTGACAGTAAATTTGCTAGCCGGCTTAATTCCAAAAGTAAAGGTAAGTGTGTAGTTAAACCAATAACCGCGAAATTCGAATTAAGTGTTCTAATTCCTTTTATCTCATGATCGTTAATTTATGGGAAAGTACACATGTTTATCTACTTGTTTCTAGCAGCCTTAGACCTTTGAAGATACTCTATAAAGTAGAACTACGTGAAGCAATAGTAGGTAACGAGTTTGTGTGGCACACAATCAAGACCTCTTTGCTAATTTTCACTCCAACGTGGCGTAGTCCTACATGCATTGGAATGCCCATTTAACTTGTAGGCATATTTATAGCACATATCGATGCAACATAGTAGTTAGACGATGTATTCAAACTTTGGAATATAGCCAAGAAATATCTGTTTGATGTTATCTACTTAATCTCTTACTTTTGAGTTAAACTTAAAAGGGATGTAAAAAATCCTATTTACATTGGTCCTTATTGGTATACTTATATGTATTTTATAAAGATAGATGGATGCTTGTTAATCTTCTATGCAACAAGAGTTTTTATACACCAGAATAACATGATACATATGCACACAAGCTAAACTGGCGCAAAAAGTAGTTGGTTATAACAATAGAGAAACTTCCACAAAAAAGTAACTCATGTTTTCAGAAATCAACATTCTGCATTAGAACTAGAGTAGTGTTTGGTTTGTTTCACGTGTTAATTGTATTGTGTCAGATCAATCAATCCTTTTCAAAAATCATGTTCTGCTTGCATGACATATAAATTGCCCTCCAGGAACAGAAAGTTGAATTCCGAAAATGTTGAAATCCTAAAATGATTACTTTCCCAAAATGAAGATTATTTTTAGTTTTGCAAAATGTTGAATTCTTATAATGTTGAAATATCAAAAAGTTGAATTCTCATAATGTATACTTTTCCAAAGAAAATTGTTTCTTTGTTGAAATAAATAAATTTTCAAAAAAATATCTCGTATTGAAGGAAATACAAATTAAAAATAGGTGGCATATCTTTCTGTACCATACTTATATTTAATGATGACTGAAGACGTATAAGAAGTACCAAGTGCGAAACCTCTTTAGATAACAATAACTATGGGCGCTTCCTATTGTCAATGTCAATCAATATCAATTACAAAAGATTTGAAAATAGCAAGAGTCCCAAAACCTACAAATGACGATAGGAGTGCACGAAATATAGTTAGAATTTGCTCTAATTTTGTCTTACTTCTACCCTTTTCTATGCCACAAGCTTGGAGTGCTATTCAAAACGCTGCACCAGATACAACAAAAATGAAGTTATTTTTAAAATACTTTAAAGAGACATGGTATGACAAAAATAACAATTTGATAAGTTGCGCGGCAGACACTCATCGAACCACCAACAGTTGTGAGGGTTACCATAGTCGAATACCCAATTTGGTACTTAGTATTCTGTACACTTTTAAAAGAAATACAACATTATGACAGCAAAATCGAAAGATATATGTTATTTGTGCCATTTAAGAAGAACAGGCGGACAAGAGATATCATTTTCGATAAAAAATATATATCCTTATTAAAAAAGCTGGAAAGAAAATCAATATCCCCAATAAATTTGCTTAAAAAAATAAACTTCTTTAAATTAAAACTGGGTTATTAAAATGTTTTGATGAAGTGTCATTTGAGTTAGTAAGTTTCAATAAACCCCATAACTAAACCTTTTACTGTTTCTTTTTTTTTCCAAAATATAATATAACATTCTGCAAGTTCAACTTATTGCAAATTCAACATTAAAGGATTTAACATTCTGCAAATTCAACTTTTTGCAAACTCAACGTTTTAGGAATTCAACTTTTTGCAAATTCAACATATAAGTATTCAACATTCTGCAAATTCAACTTTTTACAAATTCAACATTTTCGGAATTCAACTTTCTGTTCCTGGAGGTAAATTGCAAAATAAACAACATATGGAAATATGTAAAACAAAAAAAAAAAAGAACCACCTGACTGTGACCTCCTAAAGCTTTTGTGACCTTGCCTCATAAGAGAACCATGTAAAGGTAATCTCCTCCCTTTGTGAAGGTTCTACAAAGTATATTATGAAAACTGGTGCATAGGCATACCCAGAATTATTCATCAGTCTAGGTCAAATGGGGGTAAGAGGCGTTACTGACATTAACTATAGAATTATCACACTAATATTATAAAGGCGAAAGTTTGTGAGTATGTCAGTGTGTATGTTTGTTACTTCTTCACGTATATACGGCTGGAGCGATTTTTATAAAATTGGGTATGGAGTTAGCTGACACCTCGGATTAACACATAGGCTAATTAACAGCGGGGAACACTATGCGGAACAGCTAGTGAGCTATAAAAGGAGAAAACGCTATAACAACTTGGGTCTAGTGAGAAGTGTATTTGTTGAATAAAAGAACACTAATATTATTAATATGTTTATTTAGAAAGCTTTATTAAAACAATTATCACAGTAACAATTACACATAAATAAGAATCACAATATTTATTCATTATTAAATTATATTGGCTTGAAAAACAATTTCTACATAATCCACATTATAAAGTATTGATTTATTTATAAATCATTATAAAGCAATTATTAAATTAATACACACTAAATAAGTACAAATATGTTTTTTTAAGAAATAATTAAAATAATGACTAATTGATAACTTTAAAATAGATAATAGTTAAATATAAGCTGTTCAGGTTACGATTCTGGTTTAAAAATTATAGTCTCATCAGATTTTTAGAAAAACCATGTTACAATTTTTTTCTGACTTTATTATATTAGTATCAACCTTAATACTATGCTGCAGAACTGCAATCAGCAGTCTGCTTGCCAAATCCCATAATGACCAATGATCAGCATAGGTAGTGCCATTTCATGGGATTCATCAACCATGGCATAACATGGGCATAGCACTTCATTTTAAAAAATCTGGGATTTTAGGACTCACCTTCATCTGATGTCACCATTATATAAAAACAAATTCGTACCATAAAAGGGTTTATTTTAGCTAGAGATTTATAGCTATTTGTATTAACAATAAAATAATTGTTACAAAAAGTCATCCAACTTGCTATGGCATTAAGATTCAATAGTAAATGAACATTGTTTTTAAACTTTTGGGATTCTTATACTATTTATTATTGACGATTTAATAATTTAAAAATTCTCCCAGCATAGGTCCAAGTTAACATAGCATTTGAGGTCATTGATGCTAAATGGCACTAACTACGCCAAACATACGCCAATAATAATATTATTGTTGAGCAGTATGTACCCTAATCACCATACTTTGGCTATGTCTTTGTTCTCTTTTGAAAGATAATCTTTCGTTCATGAATAATGGGCTGAACAGTCCCACTATGCTTCTGTGACTGTCCAAAAGCCAGCTAATACCTACTGTTATAAAGTACTAGCGGACCCCACGCAACTTCGTCTGCGTAAATTTTCCCCGTTTTTGCAATATTTTTCATTGCTGCTCCACTTGTTGTTATATCTAGGAAGGCTATCCTATAGCCTTCCTAGATAAATGGGTTTTTCAATTCGGACCAGTAGTTCCCGAGATTATCGCCTTCAAACAAACAAACAAACTCTTCAGCTTTATAATATAAGTATAGATGTATGTCTATTTTGAACCTTTAGACCTTATTTTTTTACTAGCTTTAAATCAAAAAAGCAATAATTGCCAAATACTCCAACACTACTCAGATTTAAGTCACTGTTAAGTCTCATGCTGTTACTATCATTTAAAGGTTGTATATAATAATTTGAGCATAACTCAACTTATGCATTGTTTGAGTACTCAGATTAAGTGGATTATTATCACATTTAATGAATTGTTCTTATCAGCTTGTCAAAAGTTGTTTACCTAGAGTATTTGTAGGCACTATAGTAGCAATAAATAGTTTCAATTTCAAACATTGATGTTTTCTAATGTTCCTGTTCCTTAGATCTTTCATAAACTGGGTAAACAAACATGGGTAAAAATCCATGTCAATTCTGCCAATAGCTATCTAGTGTAATTTACTATCTAAATGGTAAAGGCGCCATAAGACTTAGGGTCTTGTATTTGACCTAAGTTAGTCATCCAGTTGTGTCAAACTGGCGACTCCCCTGTTAATCCAGTGTTTCTCAGGTATGTCAGAGAGCAAAGTGATGTACATAACAAAGTTGGAAGAGTGGCCTGTAGTGGCCAGCACTCCTTTCCTCTCACTGGTCTTGTAGATAGGACAGAAGTAGCAAGGAGGGGGGTTGAAATCTGCGATGAGGGAGGGCTGGAACCAGATTATGGGAATGGAGTCAAATAGAATTTTTGGATATGATTCGTCCAGTTGCATGATTTCACGATTCCACCTGGCGCCTTCCAGGAATAGACCCTGTGAGAAATACATGTTATTAGAATTTGTAATTGAGAAATAAATTACATTTATACTGTGTCTATGGTAGTCCTGCGGGAAAAAATCTTCCATTACACATTACCATAGATATACAAAAAAACATATATGTTTAACTTTGACAAACAAAATAAAGACAGGGATCAATACAGGCAACATTTAAATTCAAGGCCATTTTTTACGTGATGCAATTTCTGTACAAACTGTTTAATGTTAATATCATCTTCGTTTAGTCTAAGGGTGCGTTTCCACTGATGCGGAACGTAGTGGACCGGAGCGGACCGTCAATTGACCAATCACAGTGCTCAATCAATTTGTACCCAGGATTATTTCGAGCACTGCCGTTTGTCGGTCCGCTCCACTCCGTTTCGCCCCGCTAAGCGTAAGTGGAAACAACCTAAAAGTGCACGTTCACCACAGGCAGGCGGTACGAGACGCCTGGCGTCCGTCGTCTGGCTAGTCATGGTGACCTCGTCTCACATTGACGCACTTTGACGAAGTAAACAAGACAATGAAATACTTGACATGGAGACCTCTGATTACTTTGATGTAACTTGTTGTTTATACTATTACAATTATATCACACGGATTTTGATGACCTGTGTATAAATCGTTTAGAGTTTCATAGAGAACCGAATAATGATTACAAAAGCTTCCTAAGTTTCAGAAATATATGTATTTTTTAACTTTAATTTGGGGTATGCTATGCTAGGATGGCTATAATTTACGGGCAAGATACCATTGATGTAGGTAAAGGTAGCCTTACATAGCCCTGTGTAAAAAAATCCTCACTGTATTAAGAAAGTTTTTGTGTCACATGATCACATCTCCTAGATAGGTACTTAATGCGTACAATCATGATGTGCAGGTGCAGAAGTGTATCCGACTGCTACGCAAGAGGTCGTGGGTTCGATCCCCACCCAGGATAAAACTTTGTGTGATGAGCACGATGGTTTATTCTGTGTCTGGGTGTTATTTATCTATAATATGTATGTATTTGGAAATATATAAGTATGTTTATCAGTTGTCTGGTTTCCATAGTACAAGCTCTGCTTAGTTTGGGATCAGATAGCGTTGTGTGAGTTGTTCCAAGATATTATTATTATATTATTATTATTATTATTAAAATTATAATTTTCTTATTAGGTATATCATTCCACACACTGACTCACCCATACGAACACGCTGTGTTCATGGTTCCCTTTATCCATTTCAATGTTTTGCTGCTTGCGAATAAAAGTTAAATACATACAAATTTGTTTAAAACATATATATTTACTCAAGATACCGTGTCGTAATGAAAACACAAAAATCCAACAAAATTATTTTTACTTACTAAATCCTTGCTTGATTAAAGTGTGTAATTAATTTGTTGGACAAAAAAACATCCTTCACAACAACCCTGTAAGGTAATTAATCATCAACTCACCTTGCAATACACCCCAAAATCTGGATTCTCATCGCATTCTGACTCCATACTGGTGATCTTAAACTCGAATTGCACCTGATCTATAGGGATCTTGTTGTGTCGCGAGTAGTTCTGCAGCACGCCTGTCAGGAACGACTGTGTGAAGTAAAATCCTGATAGCCAGAATACCACCGGAGGACCTTCGTCAATCCAATCTTGGAGGAATTTAAGTCTGGTGGAAAAAGAGAAAAGAAATTAGAAATTAAAAAGCATCAGCCTTAAAACCTTGTAGTTGCTACCATTTTTCCCTGGACGTGAGCGTTCGCACTGAGATATCATGTCTCACAGGGAAACTAAGTTCCGCAGCGTATGCTGTCAGCAAAGTCAGACAGCTTACCGATGTGGAAACAGCAAGGCTAGTTTATTTCGGTTACTTCCACAGCGTCATGTCCTATGGCATACTGCTTGGCGGCTGATATTCAAACAATATTCATTCTCCAAAATGTGCAGTGCGTGCAATTTACAAACTAGGTACACGAGTTTTTCCCTTACAGAAAAGTTTAAATAGATTATGCTTGTAAAACCAAATATGCATTTATATAACAAGAATAGTGACGTTCACTCGGTGAACACGAGACACAAGCACAAATTAGTAGGTCAATATCATCACGTCAAACTTATAATTCTTTCATGGGTCTTTCTGTGCGATTTTTAAACATGATTCCAGCATTTTTCTATTAGTGAGTAAGTTCAAAAATGTAGTCAAAAATTATCTTATACATAGAGGTTATTATACAGTTGATGAATATTTAAACAATAAAGAAACATGGATCTAGTTGTTAACTTCTTGTTACTCTATTTTGCTTGAAAAACAATGTGACAAATAAAACAGAATGACAACAATATTCACCATATTGTTGTCATTCTGTTTTATTTGTCACATTGTTTAAGAGCATGATTTGATTTTTGTGCACAAAGACATTTTGATTTTATTTTTTTGATTTTGAGCACGCGGCCTGTGTGTATGGTGCGCGAAAATTCGTAACTTACCCAGCTGACTAACAGCTACCTAAGGTGTCCCAAACACTGGTGTTTGGGACACCTTAGGTAGACAGTACTATCCTACTAACAATAACTACTAGTTAGTCTAAGGTGTCCCGGACTCCGACGTGTAAAACCACTAAAAGATTGCAAAATGGCATTCTCATTAACATCTACATTTTTTTCTTCTAGACATGACGGAGCCTGTGCTCAACGAAGAAACCTGGCCGCAAGAAGCCGATGCAGCCATCAGCGACATCAAGAAGCATGTCAAGTCTGCCTGCATATCTCCCATACTCAACAGCAACAATCAACGCATCTACATCAACTTGACCACCCTGGAGAACTCCGAATATTGCATCGAAATGTCTGGCGCAGGGTTCAGAGTCGTCGGAAGAAAGTATGACGATACTAGCCTCTCTAGTATAGAGAACATGAATTATGAAACTCCTTATGCTTTACTGAACAATATTAGTCAGAAGTACAGGGAGTCTTTTGGAGGAGAGCTCATGAATAAGCTTCTGGATCTCGCGAGAAAAGCTGACGGTTGAATTTTTGAGAATATTGTGATCCAGTGTTTTGGATTTAGGCCTAATCCAATCAATGTCAAAGATGTTTGTTTGAGTTTGAAAGTGCAATTTAAATTAAGTTACGTATATTGTAAAGTTACTTTTTGAGAAGTTAATTTATCATTTGTATATCAAATATATAAGCCATAGTTTTACGCAGGTACATAAAAGTCGCGATATGACGCCATGCGACACGATTTTACATTAGGAAAAAAAATATTGTCACTGTGGGAATTTTACATAACTTTAACACTGGCTCGAACCACATCACTGCTCATCACAAACTGACTGACTGTACGCCATGTAAAGGCAAAAAAACTTTTTTTGCTTTTATTGCTCAGAGTCGCGTCGCATAGCGTTGTTATTTACGGATAAACGATTACATGCATCGCATCACATTTCAAATGAATTAAAAATCAATTCTGGGCCAGGAGCCCAGACTTGAGTTATATATAATGTTAACGACGTAGTCGAAAGTGTTATCGATAGAAAATTGTGTCAAATACAACTGTCAGTATTCACGTGTGCTATATAGATGTTTATGGCTAAGTTTATTTGTATAATAGATTTTTAGAATTATTAATGCGACTAGTGCGGAATCTCAATACTGAACAGTACATAGCCGGTTTGCGGATTAATTAACATTAGCCTTTAATCATTTCTTCTAATGCCGTAGCCTCAAAGTTCTTCATGTTTTGTAGAAGGTAAATTACGATTTGATACATTTATAATGTTTATACGGAATGTTTCGCACTAGCTAGCTGTACAAACTTGTATTTATACTGTTTGATAGGATGTAAAATGACTTTACAACTGAAGATATCAGTGGATCATAATGTCCCTTATTTTGGTTTTATGGGGACCAATCATAGAATTCGTCACCACTTTTAAGAACTAGATACCTTAACAAGAATTGGAATGAATAAGCACCAGGTATAAAAAAATATATTACTCCGATATAAAAAGGCACATTTGTAAAAAATAAAAGATAGAAGAATAGGTATTCAGAAAATATAATGTTCCTAATATTTCGTAGCTATCTATCTAGGAACTAAAATCAGATACGAGAATATATATAAATATATCCTTGTTGTAAAGTCAACACCAATTATGAGCTTTGTAAACCAAACCCTTTGTTCATAAACGTTGCTTGTCCCTTTCTAACATATCTACTACTTGCAACAGGATAGAAAGAGACAAGACGTGGTCATTCTGGATTTATGAATAGGTCGGATAAATGTTGTATGCACATGTTCAGGACTTTTAGATAAATATTTTATTGAAATATGTAGGGTATTTGTAATTATAGGCACCTCACTGTGTGTTTGCCTTTACTGTGTTGTGTCGTCAGAGGAGAAATACAAATCTTCTTATCTATTAAGATATTACCTGTTAGGTTGTTACATATCAAATATTGTTTATGTTTATGCCCTCTCGTAGACAGTTGATATGCTTGTAACTTGAGGTATATTGCTATTAATCATCTTTCAATAAAATTGACTACAACATTAAACTTTAAAAGTCGTAAAAAATGATATTTCGTCTGCATTCAACACTCAATTTTCGGTAAATCTTGCTGTCTGAATATTATAAGTAAAAAACAGAGTATCGTATAAGTATTAGAGAGTATGTTTTATAATAAACAGTGGCATTATTGAGGGTAGTTTGAAAAAAAAGTTCACATTTTTATGAGGGCTTAAATTTGCAAGCAATTACCTACCTAACATAAAGAATATCGCGTTAAGTGTTTCTTCAATATACGTACCTAGGTACAGTCGATCAAAACTATGTATTGCCCTACGGTTGAAGTTCATTTGCACATCATAAAACAGCAAGATTGATTTTTCCTTGAAATAATATAGGCAGTTACTAATCTCAACTCCAACGCTATTTTGGGTACAAATAAACATATAATAATATGTATGTAATTGATCAAATTTCGTTAATCCAGGCGGCCTAACGCTTGCGTGAGTGCTGTGTGTCGCTTCTCAAAGCATTTATTGTTACTACATTTGTCGATGGACTGAGTACAAACTTGTGTACCTATGATTTTGGGGACATGTGATAAATGCCATTGATTCATACAAATTACTTTTACTTTTCTAAGCACTTGAAATAAGATCAAAGTCTTGATAAAAGATGCTATCTGCATCTTTTGGCTAAAGTTTCATTGTTCCAAGCAATTGAAACTTGCTGTTTTAAGTGTTCATTTTTATAATATTATGGCTCTTTAGAATCTCCTTGAAGAGTAGGTGAGCTAAAATGTCTGGGTAATGGAAATGATAACCTTTAAGAATATTCATTTCGAGGTAAAGTCAAGGAAATACAGAGGTAAGAGATCGTTTTGAAAAAGTTCCTAATAAAAGATAAATGATTACAGCCAAAATGTGGATAGCATCATCAGCTTATCAGTCATCCATCACAAACGAAAACAAAATGTTAATGTTGGTTGTCAAGACACAATGTCAATTGAACAAAGACTGTAGAGCTAGTATCACATGTGCCCAAACAATCGTTTCTTTAGACGTATTATACACACGACATAGATGTAGTCAACTTGTTTGTGATAGTAATATAAATTGGTATTATTTATTGTGTATTATTTAGTACCCTCGACCGGAGTATAGTTTGTTATAGAGCTCGTATCTTATTTATTGTAAGAAGTCGGCACGGTCTCAGATTAAGCCGCCCAATTGGGGAGATGTTACCTATCTTTAAACAAGTCTGCACTAAAATAGATATTGCTGCCCCTGTTTTATCAGAATCCATCGGGAAGTTTATATAGGTACGTACCTATAACAATTAGGATATGAGAGTTGGCGTTTAAGACCAAGACTGTACGTGGCCTACATCTGACATCATAATCTCATTAGTTTCCGTCGAAAGCGTTTATTAATTTTAATCTCACGTTCTCATCTAACTTTGTGTAGGTGCTAAAAAATATTTTAAAATTCAAAAATCTGTCCCGCTAGTTTTGACAATATTTTTAATTACTGCTCTGTTCCTATTGATCATAGCTATATTACCTACGGCCTTCCTCGATGAATGGGCTATCCAACACAAAAACATTTTTTCAAATCGAACCACTACTTTCATCATCGCCTTCAAACAAACTCTTCAGCAGTAAATTTAAGTATAGATATGGCGTTAGCTACGCCCCTGGTACCTACCCACCTACATAAGTAATATACCTAATATTCACCAAGTATTGCATATTGTAAGCAAAATCAATAAAATCACAAGTCATAATAGATAACGTGTTATTTATTAACATTCAATCGATCGAAATGCGCCACTGCAGTTTATTGATAACCAGAAATAGATCGACCTCTGACATTCTCACAACTCCGCAAAATGTGTAACGCGAAACTGTTTGATTTGAAGCGATTTGACAAAGATTTTGAAGCGAAAGGAAGGTTACAAAGATGCAATATTATTAAAATATATATATTACGGGTCTTAATCGCGTGAATAATTTAAGGTAAAATACCTTGTTTATTGCCCGACGTTTCGACCGTATTGCAACGGCCGTGGTCACGGGAAGACGCAGTCTTCCCGTGACCACGGCCGTTGCAAGGTATTTTACCTTAAATTATTCACGCGATTAAGACCCGTAATATATATATTTTAATAATGTGTACAAATCGCGAAAGTTTATCAAAGATGCAATAGTCATCAGAAGCGGCGGTAGCCTAATGGCTAAGGCACCGGTCTCGCAATCGTGCGGTCGCGGGTTCGAATCCTACCCATTATACTACCGACGTGAACCCACTCCTAACACAAGCCTTTGAGCTTAGCTGGAGGGGTTAACAAGTAATGTAATGTGGAACACAATTCCACATTGCTAGTTATCTTTTATATATATATTTCTTTGTAACAACCTTCTTTTCGCTAGCAACCAGTAAATAACGTTAAAAAAATTGCATGTCGCTGCCTCTGTGGCGCGGTGGTAGTTTGTCCGACTGCTACGCAAGAGGTCGTGGGTTCGATTCCCACACCGGACACCACTTTGCGTGATCCACAAATTGTTGTTCCGAGTCTGGGTGTTTGTGTCCGTGACTTGTATGTTTGTAAAGTCCCCCGCGACACAGGGCTTGTACCCTAATGCGGGAGTCGTTTTAAAAAAATAAGAAAAGAATCGCCATTCACTGTTGTTTAGCAACCAACCAATAACGTGACCGTTGCAACGTGACACTTTTTCGTGCGTTCGCCCGGTCATCGATTTACTTATAAGACGTTATCACGTCAAAAATAGCACTCAATATTTCACATTCGGCTTCCTACATCGATTTTTTTTTACAAACCTACAATAGTTTTATAATACCTATCCAATGACATCTTACGATGACGATCATGACGAGAAAAAAAATACCTACCTACACACACACTTAACGTGCATAAGAGGTTTCTGTTTTACTTTTGGTCTACACAAATTAGTGAACAGGAGAAATAGTTACAAATAGTTAGGATACAAGTCCAAGATGAACTGCAAACAGCACATACCGCAGATGTGGATCTCACTTGTTTTATACATTACTGCGGAGTGTCGTCGGCCGCACAGTCGCTATAGACCGCAGTACATTTGTACCTAAAATGCTAAACATTACCTCGCAAGGAAGTCAGCAACATAAGACCCAAGCGGCTTCATGGAAGGGTACGACTTAGACTTCCAGACAGCGGGCACGATGCCCTGGATGAAGGCGTTGTTGCACGACTCCAGCTCCGGACTCATGATGGCCAGCCCTTGTGCGGCCAAGTACACACCGTTTAAAGTGCGCTTCACTACCGCTGTGAGGCGGTTGTAGCGGATCAGCTCCTGGGGGACATGGTTCGTTTAGAAAGTGTGTCATGGGTGTGTTAGAAATAACTTATACTTCAACTAGGTACTCTAACACTTATTTGTAAGTGCTGTAAGTACCAACATAAGCTCTTAGTCGCGTAGGTACTTAAGACAGTTTGTTCTTATCATTCATGCTAAAATTATAAATGTGAAAAGTCTGTCTGTTACCTTTTCACGCTTAAAACACTGAGCCGATTTAGATAAAGTTTAGTATGGAGATAGTTTAGGACTCGAGGAAGGATATAGGATAGTTTTTATCACGATAAGGGGGTGTCCATAAATTACATGAGGTGATTTTGGCTAATTTTTAGTGGTTGTAGGACTTGTACGATGTAACAACTAGCTTTTATCACAGCTATTGCCAAGTATCATAGTATACATTGGAAAATAATGGTTGCTAACTAACTTTTTTAGTACCTAGTAGGTATAGTGACTTCGACTGCATTATATATTCTATATTTCAAACAGTCAAGATGGGTAGGTATTTTGATTTTTTTATTTATTACTTTTTAGTGGTTGTAGGACTTGTAGGATGTAACAACTACCTTTTATCACAGCGATTGCCAAGTATTAAAAATTGGAAAATAATGGTTGCTAACTAACTTTTTAGCAGGTATTACGTCATCATCACGATATACCTTTTTGAAATGCTAACAATGAGCCCTTTAATTTGATACATATATTGCAGTATTCGAAACAACTTGTTTTGCACACCTCTTTATTTTGACACCTCACAGCCGCCATTTTATTTTTTTCAAACGTCACATAACTAAGAACACTTGGCCAATCAAGAAGAATCTAAGAACGTATTAATTATTTAAATTCGTCTAGTGGTTTGAAAGATATGAGGTAATAAAGAATATTACATATTTATACATACATACAAGATACGCGCGAAAAACATAACCCTTCCTTACAGTCGGGTAACAACTAGCCCGTGTAGATGTTCATATTTTAAATTACGATAGCTATACCTAAGTTAAGTTTGAGCTAAGTCTAACACACTACAGATCTCGGCTTTAGAGCATGTTGCATGTTATTACTCACAGCGTTACCAAATTATGCGTTAGCGTAATGCGTCAAACTATACAAAGATACGATTAGGTTACTGCTAAAGCAACAGAACTGACCTGCTTCAAGACAGTATTCATACTATTGTAGTACATGACGGGGTACTTGTTGGACACCTCCAGCACGTTGTAGGACTTGGGCAGCCGCGACAGAATGTCCTTGGTCATGTCGACCACGCCGCCCCCCTCACCGCCCTCTGCCCCCCCACCCGCTATTAAGGATGTTTGCGTCAGCAGGGTGCCGAAGAGGAGCTGTAACAGGGCAGAACTTGTCATCATCATCAAGAACAACTCACAAAAATTTTAAACAATACATTTTGCTTGCACTTTCCTTATCTATACTAATATTATAAAGCTGAAGAATTTGTTTGTTTGAACGCGGTAATCTCCGGAACTACTTATCCGAATTGAAAAATTCTTTCACTGTTGGATAGCCCATTTATCGAGGAAGGCTCAAATTGTTGTTCTGAGTCTGGGTGTACTTTGTGTCCGTGACTTGTATGTTTGTAAAGTCCCCCACGACACAGGGTTTGTACCCTGCTACGGGAATCGTCTTTTGAAAAAGAAAACCATCAAAGTTTATTATCGTTTAAATAAATACATTATTATCTATAACAATTAACCGATTTCTGTCATTTACAAGAATTATGTTTTTATTTTTTTTAATTGCATCATAAGCCTATATATATATAAAATCTGTCTCATGATGGAACATCTGACACAATTTAGTAGCCCCATGATACAAGTGATCTCACCGCAGCAGTCTCCTTATTGTCCTTAGTGATATCAGCGTTATCGTGCAGCCCGAACACCTCGGGCTTGGTGATCATGGGCAGGGCCTTGATGTGCTCCAGCACCGAGTTGTAGTCCATGCTGGGGGGCATCACGTAGTTGCCGCTAGGGGAGAACGAGTAGCTGGAAGGCAAGAAGTTGGTCTGATGACAATGAAAGAGATGATCATGGAATCGAAGGACTGGGTGGAAGGTCTAAGCCAGAGGCCATCTTTGGGGTTTCACCACAGTGTCAGTTATTTTTCCCTGAAATAGTGATGTAAACACATCACTGTGTTTCTTTTGAAGGGCACTGTAATTTTTTATATGCTAAAAATTCAGGTACATTGAAGATATTATAGTATTAGAGTGCCATATACATTTTGTCATTTTAAGACATGGAAATATTAACTATACTACAATTTTATTAAATCAAAATTTCTCAAAATCATTAGCTATAACAAAATATCAATTATTTGACACTATAACAAAATAAATCTCACAATTAACAATTTCACGTAATTAATAGGTAGTTCTGATACTGAATAAAAGGGTTTCTCCATAAGCCACATTTTAAGTTTCCTGCTAAATCTAATAAATGGTAATTCTTTGATAGTATCAGGAATAGCGTTATATACACGTCCACACGTAACATTACAGTTTTTTAGATATATTGTTGTCTTCGGTACATTTTTCAAAACTATTCTATTTGGGTTTCGTGTATTTCTAGGGAATAAATCCTTAGCAGTTTTAAATAAATTAGGGTTGCGTTTGAAAATGTAGCAAGTGTAATTATTGGGCAAATGTGGTGTCATTCAGATCTTTGCCAAACAAGGTTTTGGGTGATACTGTTGCTGTTATGGGCTACGCGTGACGCTTACTATCAGGCGCACGACCTGCTTGTCCCTTAATTCAGTGGTATTAATGGTTGGTATGGTGGTAAAATCATGAACTTTATACAAAATATCCTCGAATTTAATAATGGTGTCATATCACGCAAACATAAAAATAAGGCTAATTATGCCACATATTTTTACACTTGAAAGAAATCTAAACCTACCAGATTCTTAAATAATAATTCTGGTTGACCAGAATCATAAAGTTTGCAAGCAACATTATCTTACAGCAAAGGAAAAGAAAAATCTGAAACCGTAAATTTGTAGTTACATCATGAAAACAAGTTTGTATGTAAACAAGCCTTGGTGCTAGAGTCCGACTCGCACTAAAAGCCTCGGTGCTAGAGTCCGACTCGCACTAAAAGCCTTGGTGCTAGAGTCCGACTCGTACTAAACCGGTTTTGTTAAACAAGAACATGTACTTTTAATAATTTAAACTACAGAGTAAATATACTATTATCAAGTGAATAGGTACTTAGGTAATCCCTAATATCTACAAAACAGTTTCGGTCGTTCCCAAGTATTATGGAACACAAGAGAAAATATAAATGGACATACTCTGGTACCGCAGTGACGTCATCATTATAGAAAGTTGACAGTAGAGACAGAATAAGTCTCCTGTCCTTGTCATCAGTGACCCTTCCACCGTAGTTGCACTCTCCTGCTAAATAGTTGAGCGCGTCGAACGGTGTCTCTTGGTATTCGGTTAGGAACATCTAAAATAATCATTCATGGTAAGAATTTAATTATTTCGTCGTATTCTGCTAAAATTAAATCAACTTTATGAAAGACATCAAAAGTATTAATAAAAACACCTAAAAATATATTTTGCTTTAATTAATATACTTAAAATAAACTTTTAAGTATATTAATTAAAGCAAAATATATTTTATAGATAGCTGCACTAAACTTCAATTTATAAATCTGCTAAAATTGCATTAATATAATCCTTAAAATTTTAATGGCTCATGGCAAGCCCGTGCGACCTGGCGCATGCGCGGTGCGCTCAAATATGTTCACCGCGCACGCGGTGAACGCGACAACGAAATAACGATAGTGAATAAGGACCCTGAACTTAATGTATTTGGCTTTAATAAGAAATTCAACTCCTGTACTATCATCTCCACTCAAAATTTCACTTCCATCAGTCCATCACCAAAAGTTTGAACATCTAAACAAACCTGTAGCTGCATAATACAGATCTTGAGATCGCTCTCATTGAACTCGTACTGTATGTTCCAGCCGAGTGGTCCGAAAGCGCGCCTCTCCTGAACGATAGCGTGGAAGAAACACAAGGCGAATAGCAAACGACGCCAGTCTTCAGTACGAGGACAAGATATGTAGAACTCTGGGTCGCAGATCGGATCCGAGATGTATGAACGGTAGATGTTGTTTTTGAGGCCTTTCGGTGCTTCGTTTGTCATTTTTACTCCTGGAAATAAGGTTTCAATTAGTGTAAATGTTTGTGAGGTCGTGGAATTTTATTTCCATAGCACCTGCCTAATTTGCAATAAGTAAGGTAGCCCGTTTTGTAACATTTCTAACCTTCATTCATTTCATTTCTTTAACCTCTCAAAAAGGTTCCGTTACTGTTACTACTGGTACTTTTTTTAAAATCTCTAAAGCACGTCAAATCTTTCCAAAAAATTAGGACTGTCTTCCGAAAAGGGGTTGGTCCATTTGAATTTGAAAGTAGTGCAGCGTGTTGATGTGTTACGTAATTGATAGGTACTTTTGTCAGCCAATGCTCCTCGTCGTAGTCTATTGGAGGGTACCTAGGAAGGTAATTCTATGTATACTACACTGTGTATAATGATTGATTTGACTCCATATATGTAATGCTGTATTTCATATAACTACGGTAGATCTTTTACCATAATACGACAGACACATTTAACCATCAAATCCCCCCTGGATACGCCAATGGGTTCTATGCTTCAGATAATAATATCTTACCATTCTGCAATACAGTAACAGGGAAGGAAGTGCTAGGGTACGAAGTGAGCCAGCAGCGGAAGTTGTGGTGCGTGACCTGCGGGATGATGACCTCGGAGCAGATGCGCTCCAGCTCGCCCATCCACGACTCCATCACGTGGCAGTTCTGCAGGACAACCCACCCGCCCGTCTGGATCGCTATGTTGATCATGTTCGCTGCTATGGGACCCTAGGATGACAACAATATATTTTATTAACCTAGGGCCTAGAGTAACAGTACCCAATATCATTTTAGTTAGAAAGAACATAAACTCCGACTCATGTTCGTTAAAGTTTTACTATATAATGCCTATAAGCGTTTCGGGCTGAGCTTCGGCACCAAAAAACGCGACAAACATCCAAGGATCACCTTCATCACCTCGACACTCAGCAATCCACTACAGTGTGTTTTAAACGCCATTTTCTGCCACGCACAACCATCTTGTGGTATCAACTGTCGCCAGCTGTATTTCCGGACCGATATGACCTACAGCCGGTCTCAATAATCTATCTATATATTTGACATAAGCTTCATACAAAACTAACTAAGCTTCATACAAAATAATGTTAAAATTCTATCTTTAGTAGACAAATCCATCGATAGATAGATTATTGAGACCGGTCGTTAGGGACCCTAAAAAAAGTGCATACTCTGTTCTTAAAGGCCGGCAACGCATCTGCTATACTTTTGGTGTTGCAGATGTTCATGGGCAGTAATAGTAGTGATCACTTACCATCAGGTGAGCCGCTTAATCGTTGGCCTCATAAAAAACGTTACCATATTTACTCATACATTAAAAAAACCAGTCACTAATGTGTTTTTGTGTGATCTGGTCATTTTAGTTATATACAAGTAAGAAAGGATACTACTTGTACCTACTCTAATAATAAATATATGTAATAAACTAAAAAAAAAACATTTTTAGGGGCCTCTGTAAATGATTATTTTAAAATTTGTTGGAATTATAGCTTCAGTCAGGTACCTATTTAAATATCCTTTAAAGCTAGGTTAGACGAGGCCTTTAACGTGCTTTAAGATGAAACCTAAAAATGCAAATCACAATCACTTCAAACTTAGAACGAACTTAGAACTTACCCGAATACATTTAATATATTTTTCATCATTAAAAAATAAAAAGATTTGATTTTCTATAACAATTTCATGATGGTTTACCAACTCACCTGTCCCTGTCCAAGCGAGATAGTTTCGAAGGTGATCACCTTCTTCTCCATGGAGAACTTGACGAGCCCCGACATGGGGTCGGAGCCTGGCGACAGGATGAAGATGAGAGGGGAGCAGCAGTTGCTGTCGTTGTACGACTTCTCCAGGTCGAAGGGGGGCGGCTCGATGTACACCTGACCCATCTCAGCCACCACGAACTGCTGGACTAAGGGAATCAGCTTGTCTGGACGGATGCATCTAGATAATACGTATGTAATTAGATCGGAAGACAATATAGGAGATAGGCAGTAATAGAGAAATGTCTTGTATAGAAAATCCGTTGATGTTCTGTGTGGTAGGTGGTGGGGAGTAACTGTCACGTGATTTATATATATTAATCTATTAATACTGGCGGGCACGATTTACAGTGGTTGTTTCGTGGTTAAAACTACATGATTGCAATTAGAATGATGTATTCCCAAATGTATAAATTTATTACACGGCAACACTGACGAAATTGTTTCTTTTTTTCTTTTAACATGACCTTCCAAGAGTAGGCTTTATTTTGAAATGATATAACGAATAAGTAAGTGTAATCTGAATATATAAAACCAAGTCGGGTTAGTTCGAACACTTGAGAACGGCTGAGACGATTTTCCTTTGTTTTGTTGAATTTGTCTCCGTCCCGAATAGCAGAATAACTATGAAAACATCGGGAAAAGACACGAAAAAAAATACAGGGCTTACGAAATTCGCCGGGAGAGCTAGTATAATATAATTCTAGGTTAGCGAACTTACTCCGAAAGATCCGCTTAATAATATAAAACGATAGCAGGGTCACGCAGGCACAAAAAAAGCAGTTGTGACTTTACTCACCAAGTGCATAAGATAAGTTACCTAATCAATTCTTACCTGAGTATAATGAGCTTGGCAATTCCTTCAACCTGGTCGAAAGGCTCCGGGAAGGAAGCCTCGTGGGGGGCAGCCAGGTCGTAGAAGTCTTTCCACAACTGGATGTTCTCCTCCACGTGCTCTTTGAAACCGTTCAAACTGTCAACACAAATTTAATAGTTTTTATTCAATTTCAGTGAAAATGTTGTTGAGGTGTCCGAGCTTTGCATTGTACGTTGTACATAAGTAGACTGTCGCGAAAGCGTCACGGAGGTAGGACTGATCTTTTTCCTTTGTATAATTCTACTTATATCATCCACTTCTGTATGGCTTGACTTTTAATGTTTGTTTATAATAACTGTTTTTTTTTACAGTAATGTCAGCAACAGCAGCAGTAGAGTCAAGGGAAAGTATTTCCTAAAGCAAAATTATCAGATGTTATCGGACTGTTGAAAAATCACCTGTAATAAAAACCGTAACTGAAAGGAAGATAAGTAGTAAGTAAATACCAAAGTAGCAAGGCATCTATAGTCTTTAAGTTATATCTCAGTTCCGGATTTAGGATTATTTCGAGGTGGGGCATAAACTCGATAATGCTGCCCGTTTGCCTAAAATGCTGAACAGGAAGAATGGTAAGGGTGCTAAACCTAAATCATCACGAATACCAAACGATGATGCGTCGAACATGTTATGGTGTGATTTCTATGACGTGATTTTAATGTTTCCACGCTGGAATTGCGTACAAAATACCTAAACATTAACCATATTTTTTGTAATAATATGTAATTAAATAAGTCAGGCGGGCGCGGGGTTCTCGTACGGGTTCTCTAGTTAGATGTAACAAACACGCACACAACACAACACTTACTCATGCATGTGGCTGGAACGCACGATCTCAGACCAGGACTTGTCAGAGAGCCAGGCGGGCGCGGGGTTCTCGTACGGGTTCTCTAGCGCCACGCCGCCAGTCAGCAGAAACGCTAGGAGGTCGTCGTTCAGATTACCCTGAATATGGAAAAACATATACATATGTTCGATAACAAATAAATGACACATGAAACTAACTTGTCAATCTTCAAAACGGCTGGATGTTTTCTAACAAACAAAGCAGCAAAAAAAATAGCTTTCTAATAAAAACTCGTATCCAAGTGCGTTCATTCGTTTTGACTGTATAATAACCCTCCATTTGCGTCAAGAGGTAAGAACATTAGTTAAGAAGAGTTGATGCTAGATATAGGTATTAAAAGTTAGGAATACCATTTTTCCATTCTATGGACATAGCGTAAAAGCTGGGGAGTGACATAGACTACGTTTTGAATCGCCGACGCAAAATGAGAGGTATTATAAATTAAACATATAGTAACATACGTCTCTGTAATTTTGCATGGATACACATATTACTTACGCCGACAACGTGAAAGAATAAAATTTTAAGGAACAGTTTTTTTTAGGGTACCTCCCCTAGATGTAAAGTGGCATCTTATTTCCTAAACGAACGATTTTGATGTGTCAAAGTGACTGTCTTATGTCGTCAACTCGCGGGTGTGCAAATACGCATTTCGTCATCTGTCAGGACAGAAGCGCAACTTGTCGGTAGTTCGGCAGACACACAACTTGACAGAGACAACTTGACAGATACGCATTTCTAACTATCCACCCTAAACAGAAGAATTAGACAAATAAAAAGAGTAAACCTTCTATAGCCTTTTTATAAACCTATTAGGTATCTATAGGAACAAATTATATTTTGAATAACGTATTAGTGTATCTGTCAAGTTGCGTATTTGTCGAGCTGCGTCTTTGACTTGGTGCAAATATGACAAGACGTCTGTCAACATGCTTACTTTGTCAATTTGCGTTTCTGACGTCACGTGTCGTGACTAATCCGCTTTTATCTAAAAAGCTAATAAATCGGAGTGGTTCTTATCTATCATTGATGAAATTTTGTTCAGCAGCCGTTTTGAAAGTTTTTTGTTGTAATGCACAAAGGCCCCTAAATAAGTAATTTTACGTAGTACCATAATAAGTAATGAAACAAAGACTGCAAGAATATTGTTTTTTATTTCTGAGCGTGAGATCCGGTACTGTACTAGTTATACAATCTGGAGTTCCCCAAGGCTCACACTTCGGACCTCTATTATTTAATACAGGGTGAATTTGAAATCAGTCGACAAATTGATAGGGGAGTTTCAGCACCGTAGTACTTACATTATGCATTGACAAATTGCGAATTTAGGTTGTAAAAAAAACATCCGATTTTATTGTTTAAAACGATGGTGACAGATCTATTAAGGTTTAGTAAACTAAAAGAATCAGTACATTATCATTATTTCCATATGTCATTGTTTAAAACGATGGTGACAGATCTATTAAGGTTTAGTAAACTAAAAGAATCAGTACATTATCATTATTTCCATATGTCTAAACCTTAAACAAATAAATAAAATGATCAAAGTTTCAAAATCGTACGACGCGCTTTAGAAATCATATGATCATAATTTCGTAAACACGTAGTTCATTCAAAGGGTCATTGGTCATAAACACAAAATAAAGAAAGTGCAGAAGGTAACCTTCAAACAACGAGCGCAATAACAATGGACACTTACACCGTTCACGGACATGAAATCTCGCGTCGCCTTCCGAACAACGTGGTCTAAAGTGATCTTTAATACGATGTTCCAAGTGAACGATGTGTATGTGTGCGTGGCTACGTATCCAGGTTACCTTCTGTACTCTCGGTATTTTGTGTAATGCACTCCCGGCGACAAACCCGATCGGGGATTCCACCGGCCGGGCCGGCACGTGTAAAGCGGGTTGTGCCGCAGACGGGAATGAAACATAACGATATACTTTTACTCGAAATCGTAATGATTTGAATTGATTTTTAAAAGTGTTAATAGTTATTTAGAAATAAACTGATTTAAAATTTCTAGAACGTTTGCATACTCTATCCATACTGGATAGAATACTACTGCATACTGTCCTAATAAACTGAGGATTAAAGATTGTTGTTGAGTACATTTTTAACAAACTTCATTTATTTATAAAAAGAGGAATTGAAAACACAAATCATACTAAGAGAACAATACATTAATACCAACACAGTATGCGACTCACTTCAGTCCTCGTAAGTACGAGTAATGTAAGTACCAGTATGTAAATAAAATAAGTAATGATCATGATCTACGGAAATATCGATACATTTTATTTGCTCGCATAGTATCATCCCTAGCCGGCGCGGGCGCGAGCCGATCGGTCACAATAAAAAAATTCACCAGTCGGACGAAAGCTTAATGAGGTGACGGTTATGTGCGCTAAAAGTGTAATCGATTGTGTAGCTATCGAAGTTGTGTACTGTTAAGTGATGAGTTTTCGAAGATGCCTGTGGGGACGAGAAGAAACAGTGAACTTTTTGATAACCAACAAATTTTAAATGTGATGATTTGGTATAGCCAAACTAACAATTTAAGGGAAACGTAGCGAAGATGGCGGGAAAATTATCCACACCAAAACCAACCGTCCTCAGAGAGAATACTAAGTGCCACTCGAAACCTTTTGGACTTCGGTAAGTAGTCTTCAAGTTCCCACCCATACCCAAGCAAGAGGAAAAAAATCCTAAGCCGGGAAAAGTATGAAGGGAAAATTGGATGTGCATTGTTTTGTTTCGTGGCGGATAGGTTAGGTACAGATAGTTCGTCGACTCGTTCCGCGTCCCTTGCACGGTATGGCAACGTTGCACTGTGGCGGGGTCACGGCGTCTTGAGGTGGTAATAAAATAAGGCAGTGGACTGTATAAATATTATAATGGATAACAAAGAATCGTACAACTGTTAGTCGCGGTACTTAAATATGAGGACAAATAAATTGATACAAATATGAGGTGCGCGAGCGCGGTTGTGCGTTGAATACATGCGCTGCGGTGCGGCGGCGGGCGCGTCGACCGGGGAGTCCCGCTCCCGCACCCCACCGTTCCCTCCGCGCCGCCTGAGCGCGGCACTGTGTTGACTAAATGACTCAACACTCTGTCTGTATTTATTCATGCTCACGGAAACAAAAAACGGCGGCGCATGGAGTTACTTACTAGATACTAATGTATTTTTTTTGTATTTTAAAGTATCATAGAACATTAATATTTTCTTCTAATAATATGTCCTAAAAATTCTTGGATACACGCAGGTTTACTCATTGAAGTTTGTCGGCTCAATTCAAATTCATCCTGTATTGATGATGTATGTACTGTTATTCGTAAATCCAAATTCAAACTGTATTCGGACGATAAAAAAAATTTATTAAAGAACAAAAATATTGCATCGAACTTCAAAACGTCATTTGTAGGTTATTCGATTATTGTAACAAAAATAGTCTGTTCCTTAATATAGATAAGTGGAATGTTTTATCACTTTCCAGAGAACAAACCCTATAAGTTATGAATATAACATTGACAATGAAACCATAAACAGATACGAGATCTGTGGGTAGAACTGGATAGTAAGATTTCAAAAATAATTAGTAAAGCGTTTCTAATATTGGCTTTGTACTTTAATGCACTTTATCTGCAATTCCTAGAGGAACGTTGCGCGGTGCGAGATCTTATATTTTTATACAAGATCATAAATTGACAAATTGACTCATCTTACCTATTATCTAAAATAAATCTAAAATAATAATAATAAATAATAATAATTGTCCACGCCAAACCTCACGTAAGAAGTCTCTTTTCCACATCTCATTGTCACGAACAAATGATGGTAAAAACACATTCATAAAAAGATCTTGTCGCAAAATCTTAATATTTTACATAATGTAAAGAGTTTCCTCAGACTAACAATACATGTTACACACTAACATTATTATTAGCACACCGTACTACAATAGTATAGTTAATAATAGACAGTTTACACTATTATACTCTAATGCACCTGTCTGTTTCCCAAATAAATAAATAAAATACCTAAGATACTCAGACATAGAAAACACTGTTCTCACAATCTTTGTTTTATTATTTATTAGGGTTCTAAGACACTCCCTTGTGGAACTTCAACTTTAATGTGTTTAAACTGAGAAAATATTTAAGCGATTTTAAACACAGAGCTATGAAAACGGGTGCCACGAAGTATTAATTTGAGTTTAGGAAAAAGTCTGCAGCCATATCTGGTGAATAAGGTGGTTGCTCGATGGTATTTGTTGAGTTTTTGGTCAAAAATTCGTGTACATTGATGGTTTTATGCGAAGGCGCATTATCTTGGTGCAAAGTGCAACAATTTTCTTTCAACAAATCTGGCTTTTTTCGTCGAATTTGCTTTCTTAAACGCCGCAAACCACTCAAATGATATTCTTTATTTTTTGTTTTAATTCCAAGTGTACAAACGTCACCACGATAGTCAAAGAAAACAGTCAACGTGACTGGCTCTTAACAGACTTTGGCGTGGTTTTTTCCGTTTTGTTTTAGTTGGTAGTCAACAAGCGGAGTGGCCTCCGCTTGTTGACTATTTTGCACGTCTCATTACCAGTAATAATGCGTTTTATGAATGTTGGGTCGGAATTAACTCGCTCTAACATGTCCTCAGCGACTCTTATGCGATTGAGGTTTTGGACGAAATTCAAGTCTTTTACGTTTCATACCCAAGCGGCAACATGTTTCATACCCAATTGATATTTAAAATGGTACGGATCGACTTCAGCAGATATCTCTCTTAAACTTGAATGAGTATTTTCAGTCACTGTTTCCTTCACTTTTGCGAACTTAACTTATGTTAAAGACAATTAGGGCCTTCCAGAGCGAGGCAAAGCTTCCATCACATCTCGACCTCTTTTGAACGCTTTGTACTACTCCTAAGCACGTGTTTTTGATAAAGTCCTCGAACACGAAATCCCATTGGCGATGCAAAATTTAGGACAAACTCTTTATTCGATGTTTTTGTCCATTATGAAATGCGCAATACACACTAGATATGATCTTACTAAAAATAGCACTTTATTTATTCTAAATAATAGATGCAACTAAAACTAAGCGCCAAAATGGAAAACAGTTGTGCCAATCTAAGAACCATGATTTTAAATATAATAAAATTAAATATACTACGGGTCTTAATCGCGTGAATAATTTAAGATAAAATACCTTGTTTATTGCTCGACGTTTCGTCCATATTGCAACGGCCGTGGTCACGGGATTTTAAATAGGCAAAAAACGAAGTTAACAAAACACACAACTTACCTTAGCTCTAGCGATGCCTATAGTTAGAACAAGAGAGAAGATTAGCTTGTCCTTCTCGAACAGACTGCGGCAGACGTTTTCGTAGATGCTTCGTGTGAAGTACGCGTTCAAACCTGACAGTCGCTCGTCCAGTATGTCGCTCTTCGGAGAGTTGATGATCGCTTGATTGTACAAGTTTATGAACCTGGAAAATCATTTAAATATATGTCACTCGATACACAGATTTTGACTGCATCTATGGCACAGTGGGAGTGTTTACGACTGCTTGTTTTATGGTTTGATTCCCACATAGATTGTTGCGTCGAGTGTTGTGTCAAGTACTTCGCGACATAGGTATGTATTTAAAGGACAGATTATGGTCCTTGGAGTAAGCGAGTCTATTGAACTACGACAAACCACAGGTGGGAACGACGACCAGCCAGATGGATTGACGATTGCGTGGATGAAGCTGGGTCGGCTGTCGTGGGATAAATAAGAAGGCCTATAGGCTGTGGACCTGTGACCTATACAATCATATGGTGATGCCTCTGAATTGCGTCAATCTTCTTCAGCAACTATTTTTCCTAACTCCACATCATTACACAATACTCCAACTCAAAGATTATTGAAACATAGGTTCAATGGCCAATAGATCAGATATACAGAAGAACAACACGTAGCTGTGAGAAGACACAGGCGCGTAGAGTAGTCTAGCTTCGTCTATTTTTAACCGCCTTCAAAAAAGGTGGTTCTCTGTTTGACCCGTGCGTATGTATGTTCGCGATTTTCTCAGAAACTACTGAACCGATTTTGATGCGATTTTCACTATTTCATTGCATATATTTCTGCATAAAACGTTGTCCTATAGTCTATAAAACACCAGAGATATAAATAAAACATAGGAGTGAGTCAGAGAAATTAGCAAAAAGTTATTCACACATTTCAAAATACTCACCAACCCAAAGAGTATTGATACATAGGTTCAATGGCCGATAGATCAGATATACAGAAGAACAACACAGAGCTGTGAGAAGACACAGGCACATAGAGTAGTCTAGCTTCGTCTATCTCCAGCTCAGTGATGGTGGCGGCTGCTTGCTTCGCTTCGATCTCGATGGAGAGGATCTTGGATGATGACAGGATCTGGTTCGCTGATTCGTCTTCTAGAATATTGCCGGCGGATGATAGCACCTGAGAAAGATATGTAGTAATTGATCATGTGGTTATAGATGACGAAAGATCATCAAGGGAGTTGGGGCCGATTTTGGTAAAGATTTTCACTGTCTGTTACGTCACAACGCCCCTGCCTGATTGGCTTTGATTGGCTATGGCCACTACCCGAGCTACCAAATGCCTTCAGAGAAAGGTGTAGATATATAATGTGTTCAGAACTAATTTTTGGGCATTGTCCGTTACGAGAGTAACTCTTTTTGGTGGTAATTTACTGAGACGATAAGCAAAATCTTTGCCCGTGTGAAACGATAATAATTAATAAAATACTAGCCGTGCCCTGCGGTGTATCTCGCGGTTTATTAGGCTATGTGTTGACTAGGGTGTCAGCTAACTACATACCAAATATTATTTAAATCGCTCCAGCCGTTTAGACGTGAAGTAACAAACATTGACACTCACCCATTTACAAACTTTTACTTTTATAATATTAGTGTGATGTGATGCTTGTGTTTGATTTCGAGAGTCTTTTTATTTATTGCCTCTTTTACAAGTCTGAAGAAATTTCGATGATTTTGAATAATAATTAAGCACAACGCCTAGAGCCCTAAAGTACGTGAGTCGTTAAACGTAAGGTGGACCCTAAGCAAAGCAAAAGTTGCAAAGCCATGTTTCCAACTCCTGGACCCTAATAACTTGTTGTAAGAAAATAAGTTCATCATCCTATGAGAAAAAATTTAGTGACCAGTGAATAAAAGCTATTGGTCGATTCCATCAGTTGACCAACACCAAGTTGTATCGTCTGTGAGCAAGTTTACGAGGTCGTACCTCCAGAATCTTATCCTCAATCTCCTTCAATGTCCTCTTGTTGTTGGCTCCCTCCACAATGAGCTGGTTCTTCTTGAGCTCGAGCTCGGGCCGGTCCTGCGCCACCACGATGCCCAACAACTGGTCTTGTAACCCTTGAGGGGTGATCATGAAGTTTAGCAATGTTACCTGGACAAAAACCAACACATATTTTACGAATATCTTATTTTTTATTCGATGATGGACAAAGAGGCCTTTTTCGTACATAGATAAACATATTTTACATTCCATAACAGATTTAATGCACAATTTCGATCAAGAGGAAGTCCCTGACTTAATTTTGATCGAGCAGTTCGCGATATCTGCGAGGTTAAGCAACATTGCCACTACCATAGATGGGTGACCGTTTTCGAACAAAGATCACACCCCTCCATGGCTCGGAGAACACGATAAGCCGTCGGTCTTGCGCCCAATCTCTCTCCGGTCGTGGTCTCTCTCATCGGACTATAAGAGTAAGTGAATAGAGCGTGCACTTGTGTCTGCGCATACACTTGTGCTTAATAATATCTCCTGCGAAGTCAGCTAGTCTCTGATGCGATTGGTCGCCGTAACCGACATCGATTAGGAGACCATTATTAAGTACTAGCTTTCGCCCGCGGCTCCGTCCGCGTGGATGTCGGTTATCGTGACTCAAACTATCTCCATACTAAATTTCATCTAAATCGGTTAAGCTGTTTGAGCGTGAAAGCGTAACAGACAGATAGACAGTTACTTTCACATATATAATATTAGTATGGAGTATGGATTCACGAGTCCATATGACGCGGACACGACTGACCAACTGACCAATCAATCAAGCTACCTATCCTGTGACTAGTTGACTATACCGTCAAAGTTGCCCAAAATCTAAAGACGGTCCTTGCAACTCTGAACAAGTTTGCTGACTGGTCTGTCTGTACACGTATCTTTACCAAAATATGCCGCGTGGAACTATTGTCTTCATTGTCTAGGGACAATTCACAACATCATCTGTACCAACCTAAGCAGAGCTTGTACTATGGCAACTAAACAACATATATACATACTTATATATTTCTAATCTAAATACATACCTACATATTATTGATAAATTACACCCAGACACAGAATAAACCATCGTGCTCATCACACAAAGTTTTATCCTGGTTGGGAGTCGAACGACCTCCGGCTTAGCTGCCAGGGTCACTAACCACTAGACCAACAGGCCAATCAAAATATTGCTACCTAAATTAATTTTGATTTTAAAACTGACGTTTTATGAATTATAAAGATATGAATGCGAATAACGATACCTTGACAGCGACTTCGGGCAGGTAGTGTGGGTTGCTCAACCTCGTCGTTATATAGAACCTGAAGTTGAAGTTGTACTCCAGTATAGTGTCACCGAACTTCAGACAGTCCACGCCTCCAGACCTGGTACACAATATTTTACGGTTTTATCCCATTAGCTTAGTTAGTTGCAATTATGTATAAAAAATGTGTGGCACTCGGGGACTGCCGCGGTAAAGCTATTCCATAGTATTTTTTATCAACTTATGCAATTTTTTTTTTCATTTTTCTTTAAATCTTTCTGACGCTGATAATATTTGATAATATTTATGATTTGACGTTCACAATTTCTTTTTCTTTTTAGCACTTTAAGTTTTTCTTCTTTATGAAACGAAAATAGCTAGGTATAAATAATTAGGTATAAATAGTGTAATTACAAACAAAAAAATATTCATTAAATTACGTATTCGTCCGATTTCGGAGCAGCTCGTCTCGATCCGTGCGAGCTTCGTACAGTCGTACCATATACATATACGTTAAGCGAATGCTCGGCCGAGCTACATGGTAGGTGGAGTGGGGGGTGTTAGGTTTTATTTTCGTTACGGAATTTCTTGATTCGGTCGCCGCGCTCGAAGCCCGCGATAAAAGTTATGCAATAGCTTAATAAGGCAGGTTTGTATTTATGTAAGCCTATAAACCAGGTAAACACTTCAATACATTTGAACCAATATCATGAACTGTCAAATCTATTCTAAACACTGATCACTTAAGCTTAACAGACCCCGTGAAGAAGAAATTATGACTGTTACAATACAGGCAGTTCGGTAAAAGCAGCGACAGGTCGACATGGTTACTTCAGAAATTATTTTTAGTATACAACTGCAAACATTAATGAATGCATTCGCCGTGCGGAGTTGCTGGACTCACATCGGCCGCGTCCCCAGGTGGTGGATAGGGGAATGCCCCCCAGATATGGGAGGTACTAGGGAAATCAAATACCTAGTGCGAACCAAAACCAGTAGGCATGGGCGTGCCTTTAGTCTTGGTTGAAGATACGGCTTAAGGGATCTCACCCCTATAGAAAAGACGAAGCTGTGGATCAGCTAACCTTATGAATGGCGGAATTAAAAAATAATCTACCCCAGGAGGGTACCACAAATCGTGGAGAATCCCTCCCTGATCCCTGTTCTTCGCAAAAGAGTTCAGGCTGCCCCTCGTATTCTGGGGAGGGCACATTTCGCTCTAATAAGAAAATCCTCAGTCAACAGATTTTCCATAAAGGAATTTTCGTGAACAGGCCTCGCTCCAGTTCATTAAGTGACCCGTGAAATCCGGAGCAGACAAGGAAACCAATATATCCGATGGAGAACAAGACCAATGGACCGATGTCGCTTACCGCAAAAGACAAATGACTAGCCCTGACAACGTCCAAAGAGCTCAAAAACAGAGTAAACTTAACTACTGGCTTGCAGCAGCTACTCCAACCTCTAATAGCTTTCAAACACTCAATGTTGACGAGGAAGCTTCAGAAAAGGGTACACCTAAGACTCCAAAACCCCCACCACTGTTTGTCGACAAAGTCAGTAATATCCAACCTCTGACAAAAATGTTACAAGAAGTAGCAAGGGAAGGCTACGAAATCAAAATCCTTCCTGGCGAGCGTGTAAAAATACAACCAAAAACAGCTGAAGAGTATGGTGTTATTTACAAAGAACTTAGAAAAAGAAACACAGAATTCTTCACATACCAACCCAAACAAGAACGTAGTTTCAGAGTTGTATTAAAAAATATGCACCCAACAACAGATCCAGATTTACTGACATCCGCACTGGAAGAACTGCAGCACAAAGTCACAAACATTTGGAACATTAAGAACAGCCGAACGAAAAAACCGCTGCCTATGGCGTTTGATTTTGTTTCTCACGAATTACTATTGAACAAACTGGAGAAGTATGGCATCCGAGGCCCTGCACTAGATTGGCTAAAAACATACTTAAAAGATAGAAAACAGTCAGCAGAAGTTAAAAATATTAATAATAATAAAGAATTAAAGGCCTATCGGTCAAAATATTTAGTTAATAGGTATGGAGTTCCCCAGGGGAGCGTTTTGGGTCCACTCCTATTTTTATTATACATCAACGACTTGCCGGATGTTACAAAATATCCTTGTATTCTATTTGCTGACGATTTATCCTTGATCATGACATGTAAAAATAATTCTGACATTCAATACTACAATAATAATATTAACAATTCTATTAATTCTATAATAAAATGGCTTAGTGATAATAATCTTCAGGTAAACTTAAAAAAAACTAATTATATACAATTTAGCACTAACAATAAATGTAATAAAAGTTTAAATATTTATTACAACGGAATCGTAATAAGTGAAGTCAACAATACGACATTTTTGGGATTAAATTTAGACAGATATTTGAATTGGAAGACTCATGTAGATAAAGTTTGTACGAAAATCAATAAATTCGTCTATGTTTTATACAAGCTGCGGAAGACTTCCACTCAACAGTCCATTCTCGCAGCGTATTACGGGTATGTAGCATCTGTTCTTAGTTATGGGGTGGTACTGTGGGGAAATTCGACTGATTCAGTAAGAGTTTTTCTGGCCCAAAAAAAATGTATTAGGGCAGCTGCAGGTATACCGCCATGGGAATCCTGCAAGCCATGGTTTAAAAATTTTAAAATTCTAACTTTTCCCTGTATATACATTTTGGAAGCGGCAAAATTTGTTAAATATAACCCGGAACAATTTAAGAAGGCAAAAGATATCTTTCCCAGAAATACTAGAGATCCAGACAGGATTGTTTTAAATAAGATCCCTAGAACATGTCTATATAGTAGAAGCTGTATTGCTATGTGTGGTCGCATTTATAATAATATTCCTGAGGACATAAAAAAATATCCAAAACAATTGTTCGTCCAGAAACTGAAATTATGGCTTATGGATAAATGTTTCTATTCAGTTTCAGAACTATTTAAATAATTAGTGTAAAATTGAAATAATTAGTTTATCATTTGACATTTAGATATTATTATTTAATTACGATCATTATTTAATTGACATAATTTCAGTAATATTTCGGACATTCTTAATTTTATTTTATTAGGTAATTATTGTTTTTTATAATAGAATATAATTTTATTTTATTAATTATTTGTTTTTGTAATGGAATATCATTGTTAACTTTATTAAATTCTTAGTTCATAAAAATAAATTATTGTATGAAATTTGCATGTCACAAGATGATAAAATGTATTCGGGACTGTTTTACGATTATTTGAACATCTTCATGTAACCTACATTTTAAGCAAATAAATAAATAAATAAATAAATAAATATGTTTTATATCGACTTGCAGCAAAAGCCGAATAACAAGGATATTTACAATATTAAATCCCTTTTACACTGCCGAGTAGCATTTGAAGCACCGAAACCGAAACGAGTCATCCCGCAGTGTTCCAACTGCCAACAATACGGCCACACGCAAAAATTTTGCCACAGGCAGCCGCATTGTGTTAAATGTGCACAACAACACCACACCTCTAAGTGCCCCAGAAAAGAAAGGTCCGATAAGGTAAAGTGCATCCTTTGTGAAGGCAACCATCCTGCTAATTATAAAGGCTGTATTGTGTACAAGGAACTTCAAAAGGTCGCATACCCTACTGACCTACCCAAGAACCCACATAGAATTACAAGGAAACCAAAAGATCCTCAAGAAAGCAAGACCATTAATGTCGAAAACTTGACATATGCGTCGGTTATTAATAAACCCCAAAACGACAATACTCCTATAATAAACAATGTTTCTAAAACTGAGGCCATTCTTACAACTCTAAATGAGACCATACAAGCTGTAATGAACCAGATGTTAATAGTAACAAAAATGCTAACGGAACTCATGTCAAAACTGCCTTTTCATTCTCTTCAATAAATATTTGTATATGGAATGCTAATGGCTTGTCCAAACACTCAAATGAGTTAAACTTTTTCTTAAAAACCTACGACCTTGACATCATGCTTGTATCAGAAACTCACTTTACAAGTATGAGCTTCTTTAAACTGCCAGGCTACACCCTGTATCATACCATGCACTCTCGTGACAAGGCGCATGGGGGCTCTGCGATACTTATCAGAAGCAACATTCACCACTACCACCCTGGAAATTACTGCAAGGAACATAATCAAGCCACTAATGTAGTAGTAAAATACCGGTTTGGAGGCTTCACCGTCTCCGCCTTGTACTGTCCTCCTAGACATAATATAAAAGAACCAGACTTCAGCGAATACTTTGCAACACTGGGTAACCGCTGGGGGTGACTACAACGCCAAGCATACTTACTGGGGGTCCAGGCTTACTTTAACAAGAGGTCGAGAGCTCTTTAAATGCATCCACAACAACAACCTAGGCGTAATCTCCACAGGACAACCAACATACTGGCCTACAGACAAAGGAAGAATTCCCGACTGCATAGATTTCTGTGTTACCAAAGGAATACCAAGAAGTAACGTAAACTGCAGAAGCTGCTACGACCTGTCTTCTGATCACTCTCCAGTCCTACTGGAATTTAACACCAGGGTCGTAGAAAGAGATAAAAAGTGCACTTTACACAGTAATAATACTGACTGGTACAAATTTAAAGACCTCACTAACTCAGCGCCTAGCACGTCGATTCGCCTGAAGTCTGAAACTGACATTATTGAGGCAGTTGAATATTTCAACACCACTGTCCAAACGGCTTCCTGGACCTCTACTCCAGATTCCAACAAATATAAGGTTAACTACTATATAGCCAAAAATATTTGAGACAAGATAGCCCAAAAAAGGAGGATCCGTAAACCATGGCAAATTACGAGGTGCCCAAAACTGAAAACGCGTCTAAATAGCGCCACCAGAGATTTAAAGCGTATCCTCGAAAATGACCGCAACTACAGTTTCCAATCTCACTTAAGGACACTAGATGCCAAATCTTCTTCCGATTATTCTCTGTGGAAAGCTATTACGAAGATCAAACATCCGACAACTATTTTATCGCCGCTGAGGAAAACGGACAACGGCTGGGCTCGGAGCGCTATTGAAAAAGCTAAAACATTCTCAGAGCACCTCGAAAAAGTCTTTAAACCTCATAATTACGAAGGACCAATGCTACACCAAGAGGAAGTACTGGAATTTCTGCAGAGAGACGCTGACAGCCCAAGAAACGATCCACCCCTAAAATTTACAAAACACGAAGTCCTTAAAGTTATAAGAAAGTCGAACCCAATAAAAGCTCCAGGGTACGATCTAATAACAAACCGACTGCTGCAGGAACTGCCAGACTCTGGAATAGTTTTTCTTACGTCACTCTTCAATGCCATAAACCGCCTAAGATTCTTCCCTCCTCAATGGAAGGTAGCCCAGATCATGATGATACCTAAGCCAGATAAATCGCCTGAAGATCCCAAGTCCTACAGACCAATTAGCTTGCATAGCATCAAAAACATACGAAAAGCTACTGCTGTTCCGAATGATGCCAACCATCATTGGAAAAAGTATAATTCCTGACCACCAATTTGGTTTTTGGTGTAAGCAGTCAACAGTAGACCAGGTGCATAGACTTATAAATATAATAACTAAGTCTTACGAAGACAAAAAATACTGCGCAAGTGCATTTCTTGATATTTCTCAAGCATTTGACCGCGTCTGGCACGAAGGACTAGTCTATAAAATCAGGACCGCATTTCCCGAGAATATGTCTAACCTAATTGAATCCTTTGTTACAAAACGCCACTTCTTTGTCAAGTGTGAAGATGAATGCTCTGGTCTATACCCGATCAATGCTGGGGTTCCACAGGGCAGTATACTAGGACCGATGTCATACTTAATATATACCTCAGATCTTCCAACCTCTGATACTATAACCACTGGTACATTCGCGGACGACACAGCGATTTTGGCAACACATGAAAATCCAGCAACAGCATCTGCTATTCTACAAAAGGGACTTGACGACATATCACTATGGTTGAGAAAATGGAGGATCAAGGCAAATGAATCAAAATCCGTAAGCGTTACGTTTACCTTAAGGCGAGGCTCATGCCTTCAGTCAAAATTAATAACGTCATCGTCCCAGAAGCAGACCATGTGAGATACCTGGGTTTGTATCTCGACAAAAGGCTCACATGGCAAAAGCATATTTTTACCAAACGAAAACAATTAGGACTAAAGTTAAGGAAACTCTACTGGCTGATTGGTCGCAAATCGCAACTCTCACTTGAGAACAAGGTTCTACTGTATAAAGCTACACTGAAACCCATATGGACATACGGAATTCAACTCTGGGGAACATCCTCTCACTCAAATATAGAGATCATACAAAGATTTCAAAATAAAATCCTACGCATTGTAACTAATGCTCCATGGTATGTTCCCAATGATCTACTCCACCACGACCTGAAGGTTTCTACTGTGAAGCAAGAAATTGCCAATCTCACAAAATCATACAGAGACAGGATCCAAAAACATCCAAACATTCTAGCAAAAACGCTAATGGACGATGGTCACGAAAGACGCAGACTTAAACGCAGAATACCCCAGGATCAACTGAGTGCCATAACAGCTAACTAAACCAGCTTAAGTAGAGAGAGTTAGGACACAGGTCCTAGTTCGCGCATGTCAATTATATCGCAGCAGCCAGACATACTTTTCATTGTCCCTGGACAGGAGACAGATCGAATTAATAGAAAAAAAAAAAAATCGACAGGAACTGACGCAGACGATGACAGAAGATGTGACGAGTGCTGCACAGTTGTAGAAAGTGTACCTATTCTACCCCGTTAGGGGTTAATTTTCCAAAAACGCTGAAAAATGTGTTTCTTTATTTTGAACGAAAAGCCCAAATACTGAATTTAATAATCTAACTTAATTACTGACGGAGTTTCATACAAACTTGCAACCCCTATTTTACCCCCTTAGTGATTGATTTACCAATAACGCTGAAATATTCTTTATTTTAAACCAAAAATCCAAATGCGAAATTTCACAGACCTACTGACGGAGTTACATACAAACTTGCAACCCCTTTATTACCCCCTTAGGAGACGAATTTTAAAAAAATCTTTCTTAGTGGATGTCTACAACATCATACAATTTTAGAATTGTAACCCTAGAGATTTAGGCTTTGCGTTGATGAATCAGTCAGTCAGTCAGTCAGGACAAGTGATTGTTTCCTCTTATTTTGAGTTTGTATAGTTTCGTACCTGAATATGTTACGTAGTAGTACAGGTTCTAAGACGGCGTCAATAGTATTCTTGATGTTCTCGAGTATGACCGGGAAGCCCATTTGTATGCAGTTCTCCAAGACCCTCACGTAGTTGTGGTCCGTTAGTTTTATCACTTTCAGTCCATTCTCTCTTTCCATGTTCTTTACCCATCTGTTGGCTTGCTCTGAAGGCGGAGTTTAGGTATAGTGTGACTATAGTTTATTACGTTAATAGAAAACAAAATGCAAATTTTGAATTTATAATTTCGTATTTATAACGGTTGGATAATTTTCTAGGGTAATGCGTCTATTTTCACGAAGAGAAAGAAATTTGCTTCTATCACGAAATAACTTGGTACAATGCGCATTACTGACACGAATCTCTTATGTGAGTTGGCAAGCGCATATGAATTTGTTTTCGTACTCGCTGAGTGAATTCATATAAACTACATGTAATATATTAAATAGGTAATATATTTATTTAGTTTAGGCTATTACAATACTGCATTATGGTTGCCTGTAATAATAGCTGATGCAATAAATAAATGAAGCCGTCCGTCGGTTTAGAGAGTCTTAACAAGTTCCATTATCTCAATTCACATCTAAACAGTTTATTGTTTCGCAACTGTTAACGTTTTAAAAAAAAGCTCACCTAGACACTATTGTATAGCATCTCTTTTATAGTTGACTATTTTCCATAAACACTGGTGTGAAGTCATAAATCTATACTAATATTATAAAGCGGAAGAGTTTGTTTGTTTGTTTGTTTAAACGCGCTAATCTCAGGAACTCCTGGTCCGATTTGAAAAAATCTTTTTTGTTGGATAGCCCATTTATCGAGGAAGGCTCTAGGCTATATAACATCGCGCTACGACTAATAGGAGCGGAGCAGCGACGAGAAATGTTGCAAAAACGGGGAAAATTTACGCATACGAAGTTGCGCTGGACAGCTAGTTAACCGTTAGTTATAAAACTTTTTCAATAAAAATGTAGGTATGTAAAGAGTATATGAATTCACCTTGAGGGTCGATCATGAGCGCCCAGCGGCGCGACTTCTCGACGATGATGCCGTTCTCGATGGAGAAGGCGTCGACGGGCAGCCCCGCGATGTTCCACGCGCGGATTACCACCGGCTCGCCCAGCGTCGTGATCAGCGAGAACTGCTCCGAGCAGGGGATATCTGCTCCGAGAAAAAGTAATATGTCTTTTATGTTACTCTGCCTACTTAAAATAAAAACAACAAGGGATTACAAAACGTATAACAAAAACGAGACAATGCAGCATTTCAATCAAAATACTGCGTACTCTCGTTTTGCAATAAAAATACCGCTCTCATACATAGCTCCATTTAGAAGCTATTATGCCACAGGAAGACATATCTACTCCATACATTTACACCGCTAAAGTGCGGTTGACATTATTAGCCATGACTCTAGTCTGTGATCAAGATGGGTGTTCCACAGGGTACCATTCTGCTCAGAATATAAATAATTTACGTTTCTTTATTCATTTATTTGGTTTGCTGACAGTATTACATTATACATTAAAATGTCCTGATACATTGATCTACCAGTAAAAGGTTAATTTTCTACATATCATTTAAATTACTTGACGGGTTTTAAAGCGTAAGATACTGTAGTGTAAAAAAACTGGAAGGTTAGTTAGCCTACTCCCCCCGACCCTTGTGATCAGCAAACATAACTTAGTAGCAAAAGATGAGAACTCACCGAGTTCCCTGGCCCGTTTGTTCCATACGACGATGATATTCTTCCTATAGTTGACTGTGAAAGGACCGAGATACGCTATGCAGCCGGCAGACAGCAGAACGTCACCTGAGTAAGGTAGAACAAGATCGTAAACGATACGATAACCAACATTCGTGCGGGTGGAACCTCTGAAAAAGCTAGTATATACTTTATGTTATGACTGCACTACATTTAGTACCAATGACTACATGCCAAAAATGTATTACACGTCAAGTTCGTGTGTAGGAACTTATTAAGTACTGAGGATCGTATTTTACGCTATTGCATAGCTTTTATCTCGGGCTTTGAGCGCGGCGACCAAATCAAGAAATTTCGTAACTAAAATAAAATCTAACACCCCCCACTCCGCCTACCATGTAGCTCGGCCGAGCGTCCGCTTAACGTATATGTATATGGTACGACTCTACGAAGCTCGCGCGGATCGAGACGAGCTGCTCCGAAATCGGACGAATACGTAATTGAATGATTTTTTTTAGTGTTTTTATACCTAATTATACTTATTATTTAAACCTAGCTATTGTCGTTTTATAGAGAAGAAAAACTTAAAGAGCTAAAAAGAAATTGGGTATTTGACTACTATCAAAATAAAATATTTTTTAATAACCATGTAAAAATATGTCATAAAGAATTCTGAAAAAATATATTCATCTATTAATTTAACGTGTTTATTAATTTTTAATCATAAAGAAAAACATTAAAAGTAAATAATTGGACAACAGAAAACGTGACGTCATATGCTAGCATTCCATACAGATTTGTACGGAGCGGGTCGTTTTTGACGTTCCATAAAAAGAGGTTGATTTGACTTCAGTCAAATACCCTATTGTAAACGTCAAAGGGTATATTATCAGCATCAGAAGGATTTGAAGAAAAATGAAAAAAAAAAATGATAAAAAATGCTTTACCGCGGCAGTCGTCGAGTGCCACACATTTTTTTTTCTCAATCTATGTGAACAAAGATGACGCTCACTGTTGAACAAAGTTTCCACTCCTGACGACACAGGGCCACAATAATTTAGCCCAGGCCGCTTTGACCATATCGTCGACCCATCTAGTGGGAGGCCGGCCCATACTACGTTACGAAGGTACGACGAGTCGTGTTCACCACTCGACAATCTTTTCCTTTGCCATCGGTAATAGGTTCTTCGAGCTATTTGGCCTGCTCATTGCCACGTCGGCTTGCTAATTAGTTGTATATATATTAAATTATTAATGGGTGGTATGTTTATTTGCAATTCGAGATAATTTATTTATATACTTACACCAGTAGCATGGTCAGATCACTGGACCGCTGGTATGTCTCTAATCCATATCACTTACCAATGATATTAGACAGTAGCTCCTGCAAGTTATGTGCCAGTTCAGTCCACCTCGCCTTCTCCCCTCCGAGGCCTCCGATCAGTTTCTCAGCGCGTTGCAACTTGGTGGAACAGAGGTCTATCTCGTCCTCCAGACCTTTCTTCTTGCGAGTCATACCCGCGAACTCGTCGTTTAGGGTCTAGTGAATAAGGATACTAATATTACAAAGCTGAAGAGTTTGATTGTTTGGTTGAACGCGCGATAATCTCAGGAACTACTGATTCGAATTGAAAAAATATTTAGTGTTGGATAGCCCATTTATCGAGAAAGGCTTACAATATCAACCAATAGGAGCAGAGCATCAATGAAAAATCTTGAAAAAATGGGAAAATTCATGCAAACGAAGTTTCTTCGGTTATGAAGAAGTTATGTCCAGCAGTGGTCCAATACAGGCTGATTGAGTGATTGAAATTTGGTCGGTGTTACCGACATAGTCTGATTGCGTTTATTTCTATATTTAACTGTAAACACATTTTTTATCTCTGTCATACGGTGGTTTAACTTTTCCATTTCATTAAAATTGTTACAGTAAGATTAAATACGTACCTGTAACTTGTCGAGCACGGCCTGCAACTGTGCACGTTTGGCGTTGAGCGTGTTCATCTGCATCTGTAGCTCCGCTTCTGCTTCCGCAAGAGCCGCCTTCTTTGGAGCCACCACCTGACAACAACACATACGTGTTAAGGAAAAAACAGAAAGAAAAATACGAAAGGGACCTCTTAGAAGGGTCCGTTCATCAGTTGTGTTGGTGTCCGAGATTGCCAACCACCCATTTTTCGCGATGCTGATGGTCACACGTCACACGAGCCTATCAGCACTACTCAAAACCTTGTTTCGCAAAGATTCAATCATCACTGCAGCTCGCTCCTCATTCTGAGACATTAGATGGCAGGTGATCATTTCGTTGCCACAAATTTCTTGCCTTGAAGAGCAGGTCACATTGTCTTGCTATCATTCTCTTTAATCCGTAGCCGCCGTAGAATGGTTTGGTGCTCATCCCCAGAATAAAAACCTTCCACCCTGACTCATTCAGCGGTTTTGAGAAGACGAGGTCGCGCCAATAGACAGGCCCTGCAGTCAATTACCACATATGCAGTATAATAAATAAACTATATCTGTTAGATACCTTGATGACCCTGTCGTACACGTCCATAGCTCGCACCCAGCGACACAGACCCTCGCAAGCAGATGACACCTTCGCTATCACTGTCGGGTCGAACTCGCGGTCTGGGATATATCTGTTGGGAGCAAAGCAGAGGTTGATAAACAAACACACATCAAAAGTGTCTAAGGATCAAGTACGTATCGCAATTAAGGATTATTATTTTAACTTTTTTAGATCTTTTTAGTGAATTTCACTATTTGAATAAATTATTTAATTATTCATTTTAATTAAAAAAAAAAAAAAAATAATAGCGTTATTCGGTTTTGTTTCTCGGAAAAAACGATATGGAGCGACGAGATCATTTCACACGAGAAGAGATGATGAGAGCCGTTGGAATGTTGCAAGCTGGTTCCGGGCAACGTACTGTGGCTGTCACTTTTGGCACTTGAGAGTACTACAGCACCCCGCAATGGCTCACGTACACAGAAATTGGGAGGAAGAAGGCTAGTGTTGTGTTTGCTTTTCCGATGAATCTCGTTTCGGTATGAGATATACAAGCCATACTCGAGTTTGTTTGACGTCAAGAACGTTTGAAATGTTGTCAGGAATTTCATTCATATGGAGGGAGAACAATAATGGTTTGGGCCAGTATTTGGATTGATGGAAGAACCTATCTCATTTGGATCAGGGGCCACCTTAATGCTCAAATTTATGCGGATAGAATTGTTTCAGACGTGATCATATATTTTCGAAGCCGGTTGAGTGAGTCGTTTCGACTAATGCACGACAATGCACGTCCACACACGGCTAGAGTCGTAACACGCATTCTTGTCGGTCTTCGCATCAACGTTGTGCTGTGGCCTGCTCAATCGCCAGACCTCAACCCAATTGAGCACGTATGGGATATGCTTTAAAAAGAGCTCTGGCGCGTATGGATGCCGTGCACACCCCACAACAACCTTGTGACTTGTTAGAAAGAACGTAGGCGACCATTTCTCTAAGTGTTTTTGATGAACTGAATTTGAAAACGCCAAATCGCTTCTTTTTCGTAGCATTGCGAGGCCACTTCGACTGCATTATCTGAGTGTGGTACTGTAGTGGAAATTAGAAGGAAAACTATCACAGCTGTCAAGTGTTTGACACTTGTGACGAATGGCTGTTGTTCTTAATTATAAAATGGTTCCCTGTACGATATGTTACCTACCGACCTTGTTCCCTTTCCCACTAATTTTAATGTTCTTTTGCGATATGCTTTCTCCCCTCTAATTTATCTAATATGTAACTTCAATATTTCGAATAATATAACACTTTAAAATTAACTGTTTTGTATATAAACTAACCCCGCTGCTTTTTATGCTTTATGTAATTGTCCCAAAATTCAAAATTCACCGTATCATAAAAGTCATTCATAAGTTTTATTCTACATAGTTTTGATACATACATAGTTTCTCTTGTACTCCCACAGCCCAGATCCAGTACAAAGAAGCAAGAGACGCACTCAAAAAGTCTGTGGCGGAAATAACAGAATCGCCAAAAACAAAAAAAAAAAAACAAAAAAAAAAAGTATAGATTTTGATTACTGATTTCATTACTGTTTAAATGTCAAAATCAAACGGAAGTCTTGTGAGTGTCGGCGCCAGCCTGTCCAGCGTACAAGTAAAGTCTGGCTAATTTCTGCCAACGTCAAATATTTATTCTACCTCTACTCGACTATTTATTATCTTTTTCGAATTATACAATAATTATTGCTAGGCTTTGGGTTGGTATGCTACCATGCTTAAATTTGTCAGAGGACATCCAGGGCTATTAAAACATTTTAATAATATGTAACCATTTTGAAAATAATAAATCTGGTTTTATTTATTTAGGAACCAATAGAATGAAGCAAGTCGAAGAGTTAATGTTCTCAAAAATAAAAACTGGGGTAGATCCCTAAAGCCAGAAAGAAGCTACCTCTACAAGGTAGAATAAATATTTGACATTGGCAGAAATTAGCCAGACTTTCATCAAATTAAAAACAAGAAGAAGACCAAAATAGTGTCAATACAAACCTGTCTCTGATCTTCTTCATGGTGGCGGTGGGTATATTGTCTTTATCGTAAGTCTTCAAGCTCTCCAGGAATTTCATGTCTCCTAACATCTTCTGAGAGGGACCCCAGAAGTCCTCGAATGGTTTACCTGGTAATAATAAGTAATAGGAAGACGGCGACAATACACATCACAACTTTCATATGGTGGAAACAGATTTCAAATGGGCAGGGAACCGTATGAGCACGGGTCTAGTTTTGAAATGGGGGGATTGAGCTTTGCTCAAAGATAAATTAGTCCTTTTTCCGCCTTCTTAATCTTCTCTAATGAGGAAGAGAACTAGAATAAATAGTTTTTTCTCTCTACTCAGGAAGATTTTTATACAAGTCAACCACACTGTTGCGGGATTTGTTCCCCGTACATAATCTATTCCCATTAAAAAAAAACCATCGTATACCTGTGTACCTGCTAGCCGCGTTTATGAACGGCCGTAAGAATTTAATGTTTAGGAAATTCTTACAATCTACCAATAAAATCAATCCAAGAAGTACCGTTAGGATCCATCTTCCTATCACCCTTGATACCCTTCATTACGCAAACCGCCTCCATCACCAGCTTGACTCCAGCAGGCGGGTTCTTCATACTCTTGACGAGTGTGATATCGGCAGGCTTGAGGGTATTGAGGGCGTTCAGGGCGGCTTCAAGTGCTGGAACTGCCTCGGCCAGATCTGACTCGCAGTCGTCCTTGATGGCCTGCGCGGCTGCTGCTGCCTCGTTGGCTAGGGCTTCGTCTGCTCCTACGATCTAAAGAAGAAAGAGGTTTAAAGTTTTATAAGTAGTGAAAAAATATAAGATTCATAAGTAATGAAAAAATATGAAATGAAAGTGTGAGAATGGTAAGGCGTAGCAAATAGTCAGCACAATAATTATGTAACCTAAATGTTAAAAAAAATACAAAATCAAATGTTTTTGAAGTACCAGTGCAAGAATATATAGATAGCTTTAATTTAAAAAAAAATCATAACAATAAAATATACAAATCAACTGGTAATCAATTGCAACCACTCGTTTACGAAATTCTCCTTGTTATAAATTTGATCTCATGAAAGTCAAAGAAGATTTGTTTTGGGAAAAAACAGAATGTCCATAGGTTCTGTTAACTGTAGGGCTTCCACAGTTAAGTTAAGTTCCGCAACCTATGAACGCGGAAAATAAAACAAAAGGTAACAATTCTCCACTGACCTCTTTCTGCTTCTCCACAACGACAGTATCTTGCTCAATCTTGATCATGAGCTTCTCGGTCTTGTCCGAGGTCTCGACGAGCAGCGGTTGCAAGTCGCGCAGTTGTTGCTGCATCACCGCCACCTGCCCGGCTGCGAAGTCTAGCTGCTCTAGACCGGTCTCGTATCTGACATTGTTAAGGAATAAGGAATTATGTCACTATTTAACGTTAAATGAGAAAAACAAATGACTGTGCAGGAGTCAAGGGAACCACTAATGGCCGGCCAGTCTCAATGTCCCGTCTATCTACCGTGTCTCTAACTCTCTAGACCAAACTGACGTTCGGGTTTTCTATCTATCGCGGGTTATCGAAACGCACAAATGTCAGCTTCTAGAGTAAGCTATAAAAGACAGTAAATATAGATAAGTTAATAAGAATGGACGTTAAAGACGTAATATTGGGAGTACCATACTAGCAAAAAACAACGAGCACATTTGTGCCACCAAAATTATTTATTTTCAAAAATCTTTCAATTAAATAAAACGCTTTTGAAAAAGTTCCTTATTCAAGAGCTACGATGCCACAGGTAGATACAGAGGTTTCAAACTTATAATACCTACTATTTATTTTTCTTCTGATATAAAAAAAAGTGTACATACGTATTATGTTTTTGTAATAAAATGTTCATCAATTAAAAAAAAAACTTTATGTTCACTGCTTTATATCACTATGTCAATACCTGATCCTTGCCAAGGTGATCTGGTTTACTTTCATCGCGAACATTGTCTGGAAGGCCTTGATCAGCTCCAAGTAGCTGGTCGGCGTCACGTATACCATACGCCTCTGTTCTTTGTGAAAACTGAAATGAATAGTTTACAGAAGTTGGGACCCACCATCAACCCATAGCCCCCTTAGCGTTCTGGATTTAGGGGTCTTGTGACGCCAGTTTTTTATTTTTGAGTACAGTCGTAACTACTTCGACTTGATTCATTCTATTGCTTCCTAAATAAAGCCGTTTTAATAGCATTGGATTCCCTCTGCAAAATTTTAGCATGGCAGCATACCAATCCAATGCTTAGCAATAATGATAGGATTATTCACACAAACATAATAAATAGGCAGCAAAATATCGTCAAGGCAATTTCCAAATTAATCTGTATTAAGTGACTACAAGTAAAGCGTAAAATAAAAAAAAACCGGGCAAGAGTATGTCGGACCATGCTAAGTGTAGGGTTCCACAGTCAATAAAAATACGATGTGAAAAATTGCACCAGCAGAAGAGCGAATGTTCATGGCTCTTGCGTCCTTTTGTTGAAAAGCGCAGTTTTGGCCGTAACTCAAAAATGGTATATCCGATCATTTCCAAAATAATTTTAGTTTAAAGTATTTATTAAGCGTAACCTATGTGACTTTTTTCATTTTTTTTGGACCTACAGTTCAAAAGATAAAGACACAATTTATGCAACTTTCTGAGTGATTATTTCCAAAAATATTGACTTTATCAAAAAAGGTTTTTAAAAATCTTAGAATGTTTTTAAAAGACCTGTAAAATGATGTGCCACATGTATCTACATGTGGCACATCATTTGACAGGTCTTCAGGTGTTTGCTAAAAAACATTTTCAGCTTAGCCCACATGTACTTTTTGAGTAAAATACCTGTAACATACGGACGGACATGACGAAACTTTAAGGATTCCGCTTTTGCAATTTAGGCTACGGAACCAGCAGACTAAGACGTTACAGTCACATACTTATCACTAAGTTTGACGACGGTCATGTGGAACAGCTGGCACATCTCGACGCAGGACAGCTGGAGTTCCTCGTCCACGTTCTCCATCTGCGATATGAACATGCTCGCCACAGCTTCCAGCGCCTCCGGGGGCCACGCGGTGTACCTACAGGGAAATAACAACAGTTACTTCTCCACGCGTAAATGGAATATATCCCGTACTCATTTACCTGAACTTTATTGTGATCTAGAAATTGTTGTACCGAGTCTGGGTGTATATTTCAAAAATCCCTAGCTCGAAAATTGCGCAAGACACAGGGTTGGTATCCTAAAAGTGCGACTTGTTGTTAAAAAAAACAACAGTATATCGGCGAGTAAAGGACATTTATATTATGTCCCAGGGGCCGTACACCGACACAGCAGGGTTATTAATAAGAAGACACACCCTGTTGCTCTGCGACTCCTACACAGCAGGGTTATTAATAAGGATTCACAATCTTTTTTTCTGTGCCCACGGCAAGCCCGTGCGAGCTGTCAAAATCTTTTCATGATTGTAAACGGAGACTTGCGCTTAGAAATGTATCAACACAGCTGACATTTTGCGCGCGCCGTACCTTGACGCATTGGTGAGCACACCTTCTCTTTACCATTATGACAGGATTTTGACAGTACGCACGGGCTTGCCGTGGACACGGAATAAAAGATCGTGAATAAAGATCCAAGAACGTGTAAGACGTGTGTCACTAAAAAGTGGATGGCAGTGGCAGAAATGCTTTTAAGCATAACTTAATGCAGTTATGTATCGTTTGAATATTTGAAGGCTTGTCATCAGAAATGTCTTAGATTTTTTTTCATGTGGATTGCATGTAAGATGTCGTGGCTAAGTCAAAATCAGCATCTATGCGAAAGTATTGTCTAGTGAAAGTATTGCGAGTTCCCCCAGTAACTTACCAATCAATCGTAGCGCAGTTGATGAGCGAGGGGAACATTCTGAGGCGGTTCCTGAACGAGTCTCCAATGGGAGACATCGTCAACACAATGCGAAGGTTCGCCTTCACTCTCTCTACGTAGAAACCGAACATGGCGAGAGGAGTCGTCTCTATTTTGCGACCCTACAACAATTGAATATAAGACTACAATCAAAATAAATGATTTTAGACAATAGTATTTTTTTACTTACGCACGCGTTTTCAATAATTCAAATTACAGTGATTCAATTCAAGTTCATTCACAATTTAGCGTGCTTAAGAATTTATAGTCATCATACCAAATATAATACCTGTTCGTCTGACAAATTAAATCAAAAAGTTAAAAAAACCTGGCTATTCACAAAAATACTGAACTTTTCACACACACACGTCTCACATATCATATCAGACTCTGAGTGTGATCTACTCACCGAATCCCTGACAGCAGCCTGCATCTTTTCCAGGATCTCCACTTTCTCATCTATACCGTACAAGTTGGGGATATCTCCAGTGTTTAGCAGCATGTTGATGTCTTCCACCATACCTTCGTACATTATCTACATAAAACATGTAGAAATCCGTGATGCACTGACTTTGAGAGATCAACGAGGTTAAGCAAAACTTAATAACTTCACGCTTTTACTGTACGCCTGGTATTTTGTATTTAGATACCAGGCACAAAGTACTTTGTGAAAAATGTATTCAGGCACTCGCTGCATAAAGCAATGGGTAATCAATCTGGCTCGCGTTCTCATTGAGGGACAATATGTCCAATTTCAGTTTTGAATACGTCAACCTATATTATTAAAAAAAAAACGCCCCGCTTTTTGATACTGTCTAGTATAGCAATGGTTAGTAAAAAAAATTACTAGACTATAGCATTCATCTATATAACTTCCCTGTATTGCGTAAATTGGCTTTTAGTACGATTGAGGGACCACCTTTGGTCGATTGTAACTTTTAAATGGCTACTTTTACAAACTGAAGATTGATTTTACAATCAATCAAGTACTTTTACTAACGCTAGACTCAAACGGAAATTCCAAATTCCATTGTTATCTACACCAAAATGAACATATGGTGATCAATTGACGGACCACCATGCTCGTTCTTTTTATGCAGTGATAAGAAAGGGTTGATATTTGGTAAATTAGTTTTACAATATGTAGTAATAAGTTGTCATTCATAACATTTGTAAATTTTAAGTAAGTTATGAGATATGAGTGCCAGTCAGTCACGATTGAGGGACCACCTTCAAACGATTATAACTTTTGAATGGTTACTTTTACAAATGAATGGCTGTATTTACAATTGTTTGAGAACTTTTACTAAAGGTTGACGCATTCAAAACTGAAATTATATGGCACATATGGCCCCTCAATGGGAACGCGAGAATCAATCTGTGGTACCGTTGTCATGTAACCAGAATAGATGGGCATATCAGGTTTATCAACATTGTTACTGAAAGGTATATAATTTGGAGAGCACATTAAGTAGTCGTACGTAACTACTGGGTAATCTGAGGGAATAGAAAGTACACCTGTTATCTGAAACTACTGGATAAGGATTGAAAGATTCCTTTGTCCTTATTAAATGCCTATACCAAGACAAACGGTTTCCGTTCATCTTTTATGATATTAACGTTGATATTATTTACCTGATTATCTGCGAAGAGAAAGACCATAGGTTTGCCGATAATACCGGCTTTCATCAACATTTTCCTTACGTCATCGCGCCACTCGTTCTGACCATATACTCGAGATATTTCTATCTGTAAGTGTTTGGGCTAATTACTACGAGTACGAACACAAAAAACAATAAGCATATTAATATTTATTTCGGAAGGGACAAGAAATATCAAAAGGTGTTTAAACACAAGTACACCCAGACTTGGCAGTTAGATTTATAAACCTTACAAAACTCTGTCTCTAGTGGTGACATCATTAGACTGTTGGAAACGACGTCCAAAAATGACAGTCCTGAGTCCTGAGTGTACTTGGGTCAGTCATTTGATTGTTTGTAAAGTCCCCGCGAAACAGGGCTAGTACCATAATGTGAATGATATTCTACTCTCGCTGTAGGGTATACTTAAAAACTGATTCAGACCTGAATGACGTTCATTTCAAGAATGCTGGCGGCTAATTTGACCGCGCTGCTGCGACCACTTCCACCAACACCGACCAGCAGCAAGTTACCTGTTAAGTAAGATTTCATATTACTGTACAGTTTCAGATCCGTGATTTATTGTGATCCGTGTCGAACAAGCAGATCAATAAAAAACAGCGACGTTATGCAACGTTAACACAGTCGGTAGGTACATTTAAACGAGTTACCATTTTCTAAAAATTGTCATACTCTTTCATGCCTCGAAGAGCACGTTAAAGCATTAGTTTTGCGCCTAAACTATCTCCGATCGTCTATTAAAATTCAGCGTCGACTCCAGTAGCAATACTGAGCCGCAGCACAATGCTGGATGAGATGCAATTTGTGACACACAAGTGAAATTTATTTTTCTTTTTTTTTAAAGGTAACTAGCAATGTGGATAATGAAGATCTCACATTACTAGCAACCGTGTTAACCCCACCAGCGTAGCTGTGCTAGGAGTGGGCTCACTTTGGTAGTATAATGGGTAGGATTCGAAGCCGTGACCTCAGCATTGCGAGTCCGATGCCTTAGCCAAGTTCTAAGTTATAATTAATTATGATTTGCTTATGTACTGTGTAAATAAAAATCTGCATTAGAGATGAAACCGGTATCCGGTAACTATACAGTATCTGGCCTATCCGGTCTAAAATTACTATCCTGCCGAATACCGGATAACAATAGTTGAAAATACGAAATAAAACATTTAGTGTAGTACTTTGTTAATATCACATAACAAATGCAATCAGTAATCACAAAATTCGTACATTCAAACAACAATGTTCGGTCGGATGTCCGGCCGCGTGATATCCGGCTATCCGGCTAAAAGATTGGCCGAATATTCGGTATCCGGTTAAACAGCTTTCCGTTTCATCTCCAGTCTGCATGTATGTTTGGGCATATATGTACGATATATTTCCTATGTAGTTGGCAAGTGTCCCATGAAATTAGCTGCCGTAACCGAAATTGATTAGGAATTGATTAGTATATGAAAGGGCAATAGCGAGTGTGAAAAAGATAGCTGCGAGGCAGAAAGAGGGCAGAAGCATCCGTCGTTATTTTAAAAAGAGTCAGGGAATAAAGACGAATGTATCAACTGACCGTTGTCCTGCAGCAACACTCGACAGCTCCTAGAGATGTGGTCGAGCGCGTATCGGAACATGACGAGCGCCATGGGAGACGACGACACCACGTTGTACTCGTCCAGGTAGTACTCCATCTTCATCGCCATGTCGTCCAGGTCCATCACCTAAACAGATCAGGTACAGTATAGAGAACTTCAAAAACGATGCTTTGATAAATAACTCTCTATTATGCTTAGTCTCTACAATTTTCCCTTGAACTCCGATAAACATAAAAGTGTTGACGCTTCATACCGTGAATTGAACAATCACAGTGCCCGAGAAATCGTATCCAAGATTATTTCAAGAATTGTCATTGGTCAGTTTACCGTCCACTTCGTTCCGCGTCAGTAGAAACGCACCTTTATGCCTATATTAAACAACGAGCATCATTATTCATAACCGTAAGTACTATAACTACACTATAGCAACCATAAATACATTGTACAACAAAAGTGCTTAAAAGTAAGGAAACAAGTATTGAGAACGGCAGCTGCATCATGTGCGGTCTACAGTCCATCACGGAATTCTCGAACGCAATCGCAAGCAGCAGTGCGGTGTGTGGTTGCTGTTTGCACTCAATATCGAACTTACAACTTAAGACCATCGTTTCACCTGAGGTCAAGTAGGTACTTATCGAATACTTTGTCTTCTTCTATTCTATTTTGAAAATATATTAAAGAACAAGACAAGAAACAACACCACAGTTACAGACAGTTAAGATTCTGTTATGAACGTATCTATATAAATAATAAAAACCGGGCAAGTGCATGTCGGCCCACGCACAATGTAGGATTCCGTAGTACCCCCCCCCCCCCATTTGAATAATGTGGCTTAAGAAGTGGGTTTTCTGTTGTTTTTGTTTCATACTTACAACGTTATATCTACTTAATTTTTCACGTACCCAACATCAACCATTTCGCTGGCAGGGGGGGTGTCATTTGACTCTAACAAAAATTTGCACTTTAAAGCTTGATATTTTACAAACAGATCCCTAAAACTAAAAATCGTCTTCCCAACCTATCTAATGATACTCCAAATCGATGGGGTAGGTAAGAAAAAAAAATCACACCCCCACTTTAGGTAGGAGGGAGGACCCCCACATATAGGGGGGAGGTACCGTAAAAAAAAATATTGTTTCAACATTTTATTCTTTCACTTTGTCGGCGTAAGTAATATGTGTATCCATGCCAAATTACAGCCTCCTAGCAACAGTCTCTGAGCAAATGTGCGGACGGACGGACGGGCGGGCGGACATGGCGAAACTATAAGGGTTCCGCTTTGCCATTTTGGCTACGAAACCCTAAAAGGGAATCGCCAAATATGTTGCTAAGCGCGAAACTCCAGAACGTCTGAACCTGGATTTTTCTCTCTCTCCTCACCTGGTCATAAATCTTGGGATCAGCATCGGGCTCCATATAATTGCCAAAGAATATGTTGGCGGCGTGCTTGTTCCCGCACTTCTCCCCTTCGGGCACGTAGCCCATCTCGGTCAGCACCTGGTCGCAGTGCAGGCGGTAGCACTGGTACACTGTCTTGTACATTATGTCGAATAGACGCTGTCTGTTACAAGAAATAACAACTGATTGAATCAGCCGTCACATGGCGATTATCCATTTTAAATTGATTATTAAGGAGGGAATCCACCACTTACCATCCATCTGCGAATCATCACGATTAAAGTAGTAAGACAAAAGCTCTTAATACAACAATCAAAATAGATGAGACGTAAATAACGCTTAGAAACACGGCAAATTATAATGACGAAGTTGAAATAAAGACTATTATATATTTTTTTAAGGATACAACTTGTCAAGCTATTTGCAAATTAAGTTTTATTTAATGATGTAATTAAACAGCAATCGTAATAGTCTAAGAGATAGCCAAGGAATCGTGACTGCCATTTATAGAGCAACGAAATCACTATAAACTTCCTCGTTCGTTTTCAAACTTTTGCGATGCTGACACATATTAGAATATTATCGGGACGTAATCGCGTGAAATATTTAAAGACACAAACCTTTTATATAGGTACCCGACGTTTCGATCGAATTGCACCGATCGTGGGCACGGGTCGACTGGTTCGCGCCTTTAAATATTTCACGCGATTAAGTCCCGATAATATTCTAATATTTGTAAGTGTCGTAAAAGATTATAAACGAAATCACTTGGTTAATATCTACTAACTTTACTATCATTATCATTTGATTCGAGCGCCCGGCAAACAAAGACTTTGTCGCAGACCGAGGGCATGTTAGACTAAATATTTGCGTCTATCTTTTCGCAAACACGTTTTAAAGTTCAAAGTTAGTCAATCCGCTTTAAATGAGACGATATTGGCACTTATTGACGTACCTATCTTGGACGTCACAAGACACTAATTTCTCTTCGGCTGAAACGCCTGGCTGGCGTTTCAGCCGAAGTAAATGTATGTGTAATCTATAATTTTACATCAAACCTAGAGTTCTGTTAATTGCATATCTCTTGCTGCCATACTACTCTAACTACAATCTATCGATAAGTAACTGTGGCGTCGGAATTAAGTCATAAAGACAGTAAAGAATACTATGTACAGGGACTTCGTTGCTCTGCAAAATGCAACCGTTATTCCGTAGTTTGCACTTCGGATATAAACTTACTAAACTTGCTGTTTACCTATTTCATGTTGAATTACCAAGATCTTTCTTTTTTTATTGTAGCCAACAAATTATAGGTTACCAGTAATGGGCTTTCTATGAGACAAGTCAGAGAAAGACCGCTGGCTACGTGTTGTATAACGGTAACAAAGATATGAAACGGGCACTGAACACAGACAACTCAGGACAGAATATCCTGGTGTCTACGAACGAACAGGGGGTCTAGACAAAGTCACATTCAAAAAGCAAAGTCGATAATGGAAAATAATTATAGTATAGAATTTGACGTTTGCGGTGGAGACCATAGACATTTTTTTGCGAACGATTATTACAGCGTTATCGAATTTGCCACGGAACGAATGTACCCTGGGAAGGGAGCAGGCAAAGAACAAGAACAATGTAGTGAACAAGTAACCTGTCGCTGTCATCAACGAGTCTATCGTAGAAGACCCTGTAGGTCTCGTGCATCCACAGTAAGACCATCTTGTTGATGTCCTTCATGTGGGTGGCGGGCACGAGCAGCACGCCCTTGATGACGCGCGCGAAGTCGCGCAGGTTGAACAGGTAGTGCGCCTTGCTCGGCGTCGGCAGGAACTGAATGGTCACCGTTTTGTACACCTCCATTGTTGCTGCTACTATGTTCTGTAAAGTATAATAATTATTATAGACTTACCCCCATATTCTCATTGACTGCATCTGTGGCATGGTGGGAGTGTATCAGACCGCTACGCAAGAGGTCGTGGGTTCGATCCCCATCCAGGATAAAACTTTGTGTGATGAGCACGATGGTTTATTATGTGTCTGGGTGTTATTTATCTATAATATGTATGTATTTAGAAATATGTAAGTATGTTTATCGGTTGTCTGGTTTCCATAGTAGAAGCTCTGCTTAGTTTGATTTTAGTAGTTTTATGTAGTAGATCTCGTTTCTTATGTAATAATGTCCTTTGTTACCTAGGGTTTTAATAATAATAATAATTTAATTCAGACCATTGATTCATAATGTGTTAGTATACAGTGTTCTTAAAAACTATGTTAGTAAAAGACAACTATACTATTAAATATGCAAATTATTCTAATGCCTCCATAAAGGACTTTTTAATGTATTCGCAATTACTTTCAGGTACCTGTTGGAACTGTCACTCACCCTGCGCATCAGCGATGCTGTTCGCTTAGGCAATATACCTGCAAAGCCATCAACGTTGGCTTCCGCAAACATTGCTGATGCGCTACAATACCGAGGCAGTCCCATCAAGAACCTGAAAGCATGTTATATTGCACTCTCAGTGCATTGACAGCCCGCTGCGTGTGGCTAGCCCATAGGCTGCATGTGTAAAATGACTGGGCATATGCCCGAATAATGGCTTAAAGCGATTGGAAATGCGTTGATTTGTGGTGTTATGTGTATGTGTATATTTTGCAATTCGGCTATTATTATTTCAGATGCAATATTAGTATCATTTGTTTCATATTAGTTAATATAATTCTAGTTAAATTTATTAGGAATTTAGAGAATACTGTTTTATCTTTGATGTGAAGTAGCACGTACTTTGGACGCCCTCTGCAACGTCTCAGAGAAGCCCTTGGCGAGGTGCCAGTCCATGATGGTGACGAAGATCTTGTTGAGCGTGTTGTCCTCGAACGAGTCCAGCGTCACCAGCACCATGTGGCGCGTCAGGCGCGCCGTGATCAGGTTGGAGCCGCCCCCGGGGGGGAGCATCGCTGACACTAGCAGCTGGAAGAGCACGGGACACGGGTCATGGTGGAAGACTTCGATGGAAAAAGCGGAACGATTTCTCCATAGAGCGGTTTAACTATTTTAGTACCTAAAGACATTTAAGGTAAGTAGATTTGTCATATGTTTAGTTTCTACAATTTCCCCTTAAACCATATGTCAAATCAGTTAAATTTTAGCGGGAAAGGAGAGATTGTCAAAAAGGACGTCGTTAATTTATTCTCATCCCTCACCCCGCAAAAACTGGCAAAAACGGTTTTTGCCAGTTTTTGCAGGGTGTTTTCAGACTATTATTATATCATCAAATATTATATTATACATATATTTTATCATTTAAACTGTTCGTGGTCACTGGCCGCTTTACCATACCTTAACATGGCATGGGAACGTCTGTTTCCCATGCCTAATGGACTTGGGTCATTCGTGACCACGCATTTTTGTCTAAAAATGTGTGGTCACGAATGACCCAAGCGCACTGAACTTTAAACTCCCACGCTGGACAGGTTACCGCTAACCACTACAAGATTTCTATAAAATTTTGACATTTTGAGGTTAAGTTATCAAAATAAATGGAAGTCTATACTTGTGTACAAGGATAAGGCACCTGTCCCACCAACGACGATGAGCGAGAAGCGAGTAGCTATTTGATCGCTCGCTAGATTAACAAAAGAGGATACAGAGCGAGTACTCGCCGGCAGTGGGAACGGTCAGCGATCAACTATTTATATCTGTATCTATTTCGTTTATACCCACTCTACATAAGTATGTGCGTTACTTGAGCGATAAATCGATACTCGCTTTCTCGCCGTTGTTTGTGGAACAGGTGCCTAAAACATCACCTGTACGCACGGCCGGTATTTTGACACTTATGACAAATATCAAAAGTGTCAAAATACAGTCTTGTGAACTCAAAAGACGGTATTTCTTTTCGGCATTTGAAATACGCACAGCCGGTATTTTGACACTTATGACAAATATCATAAGTGTCAAAATACCGGCCGTGTCAAAATACAGTCTGGTGAACTCAAAAGACGGTATTTCTCATCGGCATTTGAAATAGCTGTCACTTTGTACGGGGTAGCCAGTCCATCGTACTAGTACTACAGAGGTCAGTGCCCAAGCATCACAACTCGGTATACTCACGACATCAACGACTTCCTGTTTGACCATCTCCTTGAGGTCATACCAGTGTCCGTGGTCGATCCACTGCCGCAGCAGCTCCAGCGGCGGCTGGGCGCCGTACTGTTCCTTCTGCGGCATGCTCAGGTCATCCACGAATAGAACACACTAGAATCACAGTTACTGTTAGATTAATTGACGATGGTTGTTATAGGTATTCTCTGTGGAAACCATTTAATAAGACTACAGAACCCAAGTAACTGGTGAAGAAAAACATCGTGAGGAAAATTCGAAGACATGCGATATCTGAACAGGTGGTACATCACTTGGTGGATTATGAGCCTTAAGGTCTCAGCACACATATGGGATCGGAAAGGGATCGTAACCGTAACGCCTTTCGCCTCGCTGTCAACCAGGCGTCAACCTACCGTATGCACGTAACGAAAGCGTATCAGCAGCGCCTGTACGTCAACTCGGCTACGGCTAGGCGACACCGCGCTTACGCCTCGCCGCCCCCTGGCTGACCTGGTTGGCACCAGATCAGTTTGAATCCAAACGTTAAGTGTAGCGCACGGTTATGTCTTGGTTTACAATACGTGAGTTGGCTATCATAGCCATAGCACTTGATGAAGAGGAAAAAGAAAATAGCAAGAAAAAAAGAAAAAGATATTGGGTACACAGTATGAATAAAGCAAGGAGTACTGAAGGGGAATTTCGGACTATAAAAAAACATTTGATGGATGATGAAGAGAAATTTTATATTTATTTTCATATGCCGAAATATCTCTTTTATAACATATTGCAGTCTATAGATGAATGTATAAGGAAGAAGAATACAACATTCAGAGAAACAATATCGCCCGAAGAAAAACTAGCTGTAACGTTAAGGTGAGAAATTGCATTTGTTTTTGGAATTTTTAATCTGGTCTACATAAATATTTGTACTATAATTTTAATGTTTGTATTATCTCTATTGTTCTTTTTTTTAAGTGTACAAAAAAAACACTCGGTTCCGAAACTACAAGATAGATTAATTTTTATCCTCTGTCGATAAAAAATATTTCTTTTGGAACGCAACCCTCATTTGCGATCAGGTGTGCACAGGGGATGTACGTTTTATGTCTGGTGTATGTGTGTATATATTTTGTGTGATTGCGTAAGGTATTTTAGTAAATGCAACTTTTTTGTAGTTTAGGTAAAAAAAAAATACCCATAAATCACATATTTTTTTATTATACAAAACTATATTATTAAATCCAAAAATTATGGCAATTAAACAAATATAGCGCCACAACAAAAATACAATCATTGTATAAATTAAAGATTGTTTGAAGTATCAAGATCGTCAGCATTTGACGCGCCATTTTCTTCTAAGTTTGAAATATTAAAATCATGAATGTTTGAAGCGCCAGATGTTGATTGTATCTCGTGGCTAATGTTATTTAGAGTGGTATAACCTCGAGGCATGTCATCTTCTCTTTGGGGAATGTAAGGGTTGCGATAACTATAATAGCTTTGTTTCTCTGCGATTTCTTTTAACTCCATTTCCGAAACTGCGTTATATATTTTACTTTTCATAACAGCTTGGTTATATTCTGAAAATTTTTTAACCGTTGCCGCAATGCTCTTAAAAAATGTATCTATCTCATCTTCTTTTTTGGTTTCGTTGTGATTTAATAAATATTTCATTAAAGTTTGTGACGCTGAATTTTTTTCAATATTAAGATTTTTTTTTTTTGAAATTTTGGATGCAACTGAAGATGCAGAAGACTCAGGACGCGGCGAAAGTGGAGTAGTTTCCGCTTGTAAGTTTTCTGGAGACTGAATTATGTTTATTGAGTTCTGTGAATCATCATTACCCAAGAAACTGCTAACATCTGAACCGTCATCATCATCAACCGAAGAGATCGTATTTCTTTCTTTGTAATGAGGTACTAAAAAACTCATTTCATCTTCAAAGGTCCACTTTTTCGTCGTCGGGGCTGCCTGACCACTTTTAGTTTTACGCTTCTTCATAGCTCGTCGGTGAGACTCTCTAAGATTTAACCAAGTTTTCTTGCACTCAGATTCTGAAATAAAATAAATCATGGTCATGTAGTCACTATATCAAGCGCATGTAGTTACACATGTATGTGTGAAAGGGAGTACGTACACACACATTCACATAAACATATACACGTATTATAAAACGTATATTAAATATACATTTATTGTTGCAGGTACTTCATAACTGGATCTACATTTACTAATTTATCATCGAGCTTCCGTTTAGGAGAATCAACTATTCGTTTGATAGTAATAGATGTGTGCAATGCAATAATAAATAAATTAATGCCAATTCATATACCTCAACCAACTACAGCCACATGGCAAGGAATCGAAGAAGGATTTAAAAATAAATGGAACTTTCCGAATTGCATAGGCGCCATTGGCGGCAAACATGTAAATATAATTGCACCTCCCAAATAGTGGATCGTTGTTTTTTAACTATAAAAAAACATTTTCTATTGTTTTGTTAGCTATAGTTGATCCTGAATACAGATTCATAGCGGTTGATGTAGGAGCCTATGGAAAAAACAGCGATGGCGGAATCTATTCATCATCTACATTTGGAAAGGCACTTGAAAGAAACACATTCAATATTCCATGTGACAAACCATTACCAGGAACTAATCATGCAATGCCACATGTATTTGTGGGAGACGAGGCATTTCCATTGAAGACATATTTATTAAGACCATATCCTCGCTCAAATACACGGAGACTATCAGATCCTGAACGGCAATATAATTACCGCTTATCACGAGCTAGAAGGGTTGTTGAAAACGCTTTTGGAATTTTATATCAAAAATTTGCGATTTACAACAAAAATATTAAATTGCATCCAAAGTTTGTAGATAAAGTGGTATTAACAACTTGCATTTTACACAATATGATGAGGACATATAACATTGAGATGAATTTACAGGAACCGAACAGAACAGAACAGGAAATTACAGTTGAATTCGGCGAAGACCGATTGTTAAGTCAATTACCAAGTATTAGTGGTGCCCATATGGCTACCGCTTTTAATGTACGTGAAAAGTTCAAAACATATTTTCAAACTTCTACCGGACGAGTTCCATGGCAGTAGCTTTTAGCTTTAAATATTAATGTTAATTCTTAATGGATATTCCAGTTAAATTTTTCATTATAATTATATTAATCACAACTGTTTTATTTCCCATACATACCTACATACGCGAAAAACATTAAATAAATAATTATAATAGTCTCGGCGAACCTTGATCCCTATGACACTGACAGTTATTCCCACGACACAACCTTGTAGTAGCGTCACCGTTATATTATAATCGAATTGGCGGTGTCTAAAAATGATATTTATAAATTTTAGGCAGATATATGCAATTACAATAATATCCCGTTAGAATTATAATAATTATTAACACTTACAAGAAATTATCTCAATCAGACTTTACGTTGACGTCCTGCAAAAGTTACTCCGTTTGGAAGATATCGACTAGTGCGGAAAAGTATCGATAAACAAATATCGAAAATGGAAACGAGTGTACAAAATACATCAATAGAGTACCTACGCTCTTAGTGTCAGATTTATAATCATTTAAGTTGTTTGCGATAATAAAATAAAGGAGATTTAACAAATTTATTGTATATACCTACTCAAATAAAACAAAAGCGGTTTATTTATGATTTTTTAATATACATTAATCTGAATCTGACAATGATGTCACCGATTGCGTCTCAGACTCGGAATCCGAACTGCAGCTGCTTTCTCCTATGTTTATTAAAAACGGCTGGTCTACTATATTGTCGTATCGCACGTCTCGATTCCAATCATCTAAGCATAGTTTTTTCGTCTTTTCAACCACTTTCCTCCAATTGTCCGGAGTCACTTGACTACATGCCTCTTGTAGCAACGTAAGCATTTTATTAGCTGTGAATGGCGGAGTGGTGTTAAGCCTGGCTGCACAACCTGAAACAATAATGGTTTAGATTGAAAATGATGCAAAGTCAAAGAGCGAGATCGGGGTATAGTGTGGCCATTAGTGCTGTGCACTCCCTGAGGTATGCACGGCGAGGTGGGGGGCGAAGAAAAAAGTGCATGAGTTCACATGAGGTCGATACATGTCGGACAGATCTTACGATATCAGTTTGCATTTCTAAGGCAAGACTTGTGGCGGGACGTTGCGTTGGTCGGAGGCTATCTATCTGTAATATATACTTACTTTGTTGATTAAAATGTAACCCAAATATACTCATATTTTATTAAAAATATGCAGGTGATAAATAAGAATTGAAAGTTATAATTCACAACAGGACTTGTTTTATTAAACATTTTTTATATTTACAAACAATTATATATTCTAACGAAAGTTATTCTGACATAGATTCTGTTTCAACTTCATCTTCCATTTCGTCATCATCTTCATCTTCCTCTTCGCCACCGGAACTTGAATCAGAGTCTTGCAAATTTATTATGAATGAATCGATAACATTATCGAACCTACTATCGCGACTCCAGTAATCATTTTCATTTTTCTGGACATGATCGTCGCATTTCTGCCATTTTTCCGCCGTGAATTCCGAAAACAATTTATCCAATAAGATTATCTTTTCGTCTAGAGAAGAATTAATATAGTTTTGGGCTATGTTGTTTTTAATATCAGCCCAGACCAACTCGATTGGATTTAAATCTGGATGGTACGGAGGTAAACGCAGAACAGTGTGTCCACTGGCTTTCAGGAGTTCGTCAATTCTATACACGTGTTCTTTTTGTGTATTTTTGATAAGAAGTAGCAGTTGAGCCTTTGACATGGTTCCTGAAAATTCTACATTATGGCGTAGCAACCAGTTCTGCATTTCACTTTTGAGGCTTGATATAGTTGGTTTCTTCTCAATCTGAACGCTGTGGTAAGACGCGTTGTCCATTACAACCACAGAATTCGGCAGCAACTTATCTTTTAACTTTTCATCTACCCACTTATAAAAAGTAGGTCCGCTCATATCTCCATGATAGTCACCGGTTCTAGCATCGGATTTGAATATAGTCAATGTATCATCCACTAAGCCATTTCGACACCCAGCGTGGAGTATTACTAGTCGCCGTCCTTTCCCAATATCAGCATGAATACCGGGTTCTGACGATGATTGCCAACATTTGCTGGCATGGTGACTGGCGTTGATGTATGTTTCATCAAGAAAATATATGTTTCGGTTTTCCGTTCTGTAATTTCTGATTTGTGTAAGACATTTTTTCCGCCACACTGTAAATTCCTCTCCCCCCTTGGATCTCGTGTGAGTTAGACGTGTATTCGCAGCAAATTTAATTCATCAAAATAATATAAAATAAAAAATAAACCTACAAAAATCATCAAGACTACCAGGCACACAGCAACGTAAGAAGCTCATCGCCCGCAACTACAACTGAGTGAGTGAAACATCACTATTTTATTGACACTGAGTGTGGATCAACATATAACGCATCTACCAGGCTACCAGCAACGTTGGGCGTGACTACTATCTCCTGCTAACGCTCGAGTGAATACACACAGCGCAACAAATATATTTCTACCACTCATCTTCAAACAAACCTGCCCACGCGCACCGCCTACCGCTCATCCCTCCAGGTGAAAGGACCGCCGTGGGGGTGGGGCCAGCGCAGGACCATTCATAGATCCTTCGAACGTCAACCCCTTAAGGAGTGGTCACCTGTTAGACTATCTTATTAAATACCCAATCACTGCGCTGCACTGATTACGTCTTTGTTAATTAATCACTACTCAATCTATTTGTATATCACATATAAATTAATCCTTATAATGGCATCTCAGAAATCGCCCTCGAATAAGACCACTATCCCCGCAACAAATCTTCATGCAACCTTATCCGACCCATCACTAAATCTACACTCTAAAGAGCAGGGTCAAATAAAAGATACCTATGTTAATCTGGGCCGAAGAACACGACGCAGGCTTGATGACGACTCATATGACGATAACAACTCGTTACTCGCTGAAATTACAAAACTTTTTGCGAACTTTGAATCCAAACAAAATAGAAAGTTTGAAGACATAACTACTACCATGAATGATATCTTAGTCCAAAATTCAAAAATTCAAGAGTCTATTACGTTCTTCTCTCAAAAATATGACGAGTTACTAGAGCGTGTTAACTCGACTGAACGCGAGAATACTACCCTCAAAAAACATATTGAGTCGCTTGAAACAAAAATGGATTATTTAGAACGAAACTCCAGAGCTACAATGCTTGAAATAAACAACCTTCCACTCATTGCCTCAGAAAACAAAGAAACTTTAACCGAAACATTGTGTAAGATTGGCGCATCAATTAATCAAGAAATTCTACCATCTAACGTCAAAAACATCTACAGATTGCAACAAAAAAAAAATTCACAAACACCGAGTACTGTCGTGGCTGAGTTTAACTCAACACCATTAAAAGAAAACATTCTGAAAGCTTTAAAACTATATAATCGACACAATACGCAATCGAAACTATCGTCCGCCAGCATTAATTTGCCGGGCCCAGCGGTCCCAATCTACATCACCGAATCACTGACTTCGTACGGTAAACATATTTATTACCTTACTCGCAAACTTCAGAAAGAAGGTAAATGTGACAGCTGCTGGCCCAGCCATGGAAAAATTTATATTAAAGTAACAGCAAACTCGACGCCACGCTGCGTCAATAGTGAGAAAGATTTAACTCATATAATACTACACTCTAAGTGACTAGAATGCTGCCGGAAATCACAAACTTGCCTTATCTTTAATTATTTTTTAAGCTACTTTTTAAGTCTTTTTAATTCTTTTAGTCTTTATGTATCAAACACTACAGAACTCACTCTACACAATCAAATTACTATTCACCTCAACCTCAGTATTTATAATTGTCTTTATGTATCACACACTACAGAACTCACTCTACACACTCAAATTACTATTCACCTCAAGTATCTCAGTATTTATAATTGTCTTTATGTATCAAACACTACAGAACTCACCCTACACACTCAAATTACTATTCACCTCAAGTATCCCAGTCTTTATAATTATCTTTATGTATCAACCACTACAAAAATCACCCTATACACTCAACTTACTGTTCACCTCAAGTATCTCAAACTAACCTGCATGCGATTAAGGAGTTTTAATGTTTTCAACCAGCGACAGCCTTTCATGAATAATATTGACCATCATAAAATACCCAATTGTCACCCGCCTTTAATCATGATGTTAAATAAATTACTTTATAAAATTCAGTGATATAAATCATATACTCACCGACCTTGACCACATGTCAATTGCAGAATCTGCCACCTGCATGATCGAAGACTGCCACCAAATTTCTAGACAACACAAGTATGCACTTACGCTCTTTTGTCAAAACATAAGAAGCTTAAATAAGAACTTTGACGGTCTGACTATACTTATGGATCGAAGTAATGTGTCATGGGACGTTATTATTTTAACAGAATGTTGGTTACATAATTCCTCCGCTATACCTTCAATGGATGGTTACACGTCGGCGTCTACTAGCCGACATAACACTCAAAATGAGGGAGTGGTCGCTTTTATTCGCAACCATATCAAAGTTTCTGTAACAGAACCTCTAGTACAAGAAGCAAATTGTTTGTTATTAAAAATCAATGCAACCACTATCATAATAGCAGTTTACCGTCCTCCAAGTTATCGAAACATAACTAAATTTTTACAATCTCTAAATGACGTCCTTAAATCTCTATCCTCCTATAGAAATATTATATTGACAGGCGATCTCAACATTGACATTTCTGATAACACTAAGTGTACACATGCTTCTGAATACCTAACCCTGCTCGCATATTACAGCATGCTTCCAGCACACAAACTTCCGACTCGGTTGAATTCTTCTTGCCTTGATCATGTAATTTTAAAAACTAAACATCCATCGTACTGCTTTGTAGCCAACACTTCAATCACCGACCATGAAACTGTAATTTTTTTCCTCGATACAAATAAACATATGAATAATAACGTACAAAGAACCAAGACAATCAGTATACTCGACTATACCAAAATTGAACAAGACCTACTTAAATTAGATTTTAACTGCATATACATTAACACCGATGTTAACGACGCTACAAACTATTTTATTAGTGCTATAAACACAATAATCGCTACAAATTCGATTCCGAAAACTGTACCTAACCGTAAAAGACTAAGAAAACCCTGGATGACTATTGGTCTTTTAAAGTGTTTTAAAAACCGCGACAAACTGTACCTCAAACTAAAGAAATACCCAGATAATGAAACAATTAAGATAACTTACACTAGATACAGGAATTACTGTGCAGCGCTACTCAGGAGTACGAAATCTCACTTTGACAAAAACCGAATACAAGACGCAGGAAACAATAATAAAAAACTATGGGAAGCAATAAAAAATATCACTCATACTACCAAACAAAAAACACAGGCTAGCAACCTTTTGTCACTATCAGCACCCAAACAAGCTATAAACGAGGTCAATAATTATTTCGCTAACGTAGGACGCACCTTAGCCGAAAATATTGTCTCAACACACAACACATACACACAACCCGATGACTATCCCAGGTCCTACCACTCATTTGCTATGTTTGATGCGGACGAATTCGAAATAGATCTTCTCATAACCAATCTGAAAGGCGACTGTGCTGCTGGGTTTGATAAAATCTCTGCTACTTTTCTAAAAAAGTTCAAACATATATTAATTCCGCCAATCACTTTCATCTTTAATCTAGCATTCTCTTCAGGTACCTTTCCAGATGCCTTTAAAGTAGCGCTAGTTCATCCAATTTATAAGGGTGGAGACAGAGATCAGCCAGTTAATTACCGACCTATCTCGATACTAACGACTCTTTCAAAACTGATTGAAAAAATAATGAACAATAGACTCCTCAAATATCTAAAACAGAATAAAATATTATCGGCCTCACAGTATGGTTTTCGTCCTGGCATATCAACAACTCAAGCTGTCCTAGACCTAACCAATAAAGTTGTGTCTAACTTGGACAAGAGGCATAAGGTCATAGGAATATTCCTAGATCTGGCGAAAGCCTTCGACTCGCTCTCTGTCCCCAACTTGGTAGAGAAGCTGGAAAAAATGGGTGTACGAGGTGTACAATTATCTCTTTTTAAGAGTTACCTCACAGGTAGACGTCAGCGGGTTAAGATTGATGATTGGATAAGCGACGAAATCCCATTATCATACGGTGTGCCCCAGGGCAGTGTTATCGGCCCGACCCTATTCCTGATCTATATCAATGATCTATGTAGTCTTCATTTAACTAATGGGTCCATCTTCTCTTATGCTGATGATACTGCTCTAATATTTCACAATACATCTTGGGAGTCCGCATTCTCATGTGCACAAACAGGACTTGATACTGTCACTACATGGCTTGCACATAATTCACTGACCTTAAACGTTGAGAAAACCAAGTACCTCACCTTTTCTTTGTCAACTATGGGTAAGAGATCTTCATCCGCATACTCTTTGACGGCACACTCTTGTGACCGACTCTCTAATACCCTCACCGCATGCAGCTGTACAAAACTTAGTAGAACTACTAACATAAAATATTTAGGAATTCAGATCGATGACCTTCTGTCATACCATAACCACATTGACACACTTACCTCTAGAGTTAGGAAATTAATATATATATTTTCGAAACTTCGCCATGCAGCTGATACACAAGTCATCAAACTAACTTACCTAGCACTCTGTCAATCTGTTACTCAATATTGTATAGTTGCTTGGGGTGGAGCCGATAAAACTCACCTTCTGAAACTCGAGCGAGCACAAAGAGCTGTCCTGAAAGTGGGGTGGAAGCTACCATTCCGATACCCAACTGCCGACCTTTACAATACCTGTGGAGTCCTGTCTGTTAGGAGTCAGTTTATCTTAAATATTGTAACTATTACTCACACCCAAACCCCATACACTCCCAACAAATTTGATTCACTTAGACGGAAAAATATTGTCTGCCCCCCGATACGAGTCAACTCTAGTCTTGCACAGAGATCCTTTTATTTCCTCAGTAGCTATATTTACAATAAAATTAATAAAGAACTCAATATTTATCATATGCTCAAGCAGAAATGTAAAATAACCGTTACTGATTGGCTGCTAAGTCTGGACTATGATCAAATAGAAAGATTTTTAAAAACCTTTGAATAATAAATATCTCGGACAAACCATAAGCCCTTAAGCTAATACACACACTTACACACATACACATACACACACTCACACACATACACATACACACACACACACACACACACGCACATCTTCATAACACTTACTTTCAGTTCTTTTCTCTCTCTCGAATACACTCTTATGTACATTTATGAATACCCTTAACTTACCTTTCACGATTGTAAAGAAGGGAGCCTGGAGATCTGTCATACAGGTTTCGAACCTACTACGGACTCCAGCTCTCATAAAGGTTTAATGCTAATAAATTGTAAATTATTTTATGTAATAAAACATGTACCTTTTTGAGAGGAATAAAATGATATTATTATATTATTATTATTATTATTATTATTATTAATATTAGGCTGCTCTATAAGGAGATGTCTCTTTGATTTGCATTTTTTGTAACGGTAGCCCATTTTGTGTAAAAGCTGTCTTAAATATTCCCGTCCACAATTCAATATGCCATCCTGTCTCAAACTTGATAGTAACTTACGGACACTTGGTATTTTTTTTTCAACTTCGTAAAACTGATGAATTTTTCTTCTGATAACTCCAAGGTCAAAATCATCCACAACGTGTTTTTTCTTTAGAACTTTTGGTTTTTTTGGCGATTGAAATTTTAATTGGCTTGAATTTTCAATTGATAAATAGCCCGCAGAAATCACATTATGTACGGTTCTTTTGCTGTATCCCGTAGCCTCCGCAACGATTTTAGCAATATTCACGTCATTTTTAAATTCAAAGCTTTCTTTGTCTGCTTTTCTTTTCTTAAAATATTCAGCCACCTTAAAAATGACAGTCTTCATATCACGAGATAACGCACGACCCATCTTTGAATATTTATCTCGTGTGCGTCTGACATAGACAGTCCGATACAAATAACACTACCTGCCGTCACAAGCGTTGACGGCGCACTGACAGCGCAGCAGCCGATTCTAACCCCCCCGTCTCACCGCGCGCATACCTCAGGGAGTGCACAGCACTAATGGTCATACTATAAGTACATTTACTTTAAATAGTACTAGCCGACTAGACAGTCACCAGTGACCTAAATAAAAACATGTTAAAATAAATACAAATCAACCCACCTTTGATCTGCGCCCATATCATTTCGATTGCATTATATTGGCAGTGGTAGGGCGGTAGCCGAATCACGGTGTGCCCTTTTGATTTTGCCATCTCATCCAAGAAATATTTCTTCTTTGTTTGCTGTTTATGAAGGTTCAACAATCTAACTAATTCCTTTTTCAGCATTTGAGTATTAGCTGCCACACCATTGTTTTGCAGCCACTCTATTATTTCGCCTTTATTGTTGTTCGCGGTAGGCGCTTTATTAATTTGCACAGAGTGGTATGGGGCGTTGTCCATTAAAATGTAGTGGGGCTCGTTTAAATTGTCTAATAGTTTTGTGAACCATTTCTTGAAATTCTCAAAATTCATCTCTTCGTGATAATCACTTGTTTTCACGGATTTGAAGGCCCACAAGCAGTTAGGTACAAAACCTTTGGCTGTGCCAGCGTGACAGATAATCAAACGCTGGCCCTTGCCTTCTGGTGCTTTGGTACAGGATTTCTCTGTGTCGTCTGTCCATGTTTTGGAGACTGAGTGATTGGCGTTGAGCCACGTTTCGTCCAGATAAACCACCTTGTCCCAGTTCTCGATGTTTTTTATTTGTCGTAGAAAATCACACCTCATCAATCCAATGTCCTTCCGCTCCATTATCACTTTTCTTTTGTCACACTTCCCATAACGAAATCCACATTTTTTTATAACCTGTCTGAGAGAAGTGAATCCACCTTTAAATAAATCAACCGATTTCAGCGACGCTAATAATTTTGTGCAAGTCGGCAGTTCACCTCGAAAATAATAGCCGTAAATATGGTTTCGTATCGCTGCCATGTCGAAATCATCGGGGTTAGTTACGGGTCGTGCCCTATTATGTTTTTTCTTCTTTGGAGTTGATAGTTTGTTCTCCTCCATAGACGATTCGCCGAACTTCTCCTTTGTAATTCGGGAAACGGTAGCTTTGCCAATTCCCAAAGCATCAGCAACACGGTCGCGTACGTTGTCAAGTGGCAACAAAGGTCCGCCATTTTGTAGTTCGCGAGCAAAATAGTCACGCAAGCGTACAACAAACTCCCGCGTTTCACTGTTGAGTACAGTTTTTCTCAGTCTTTTCGGCATTTTGAAACACCAACAAAAACAAAACAGCAACAATAACAAAAACAGAAAACAACAATAGTAACAAACAAAGGATTCCGATGACACAACAAAACACGTGGCGCATACAAGACTCGTACTGGCGTAGCGAACTGACAGTACTAGCGTAGTGACAGATCAGATAGTGTTGCTATAACTAAAATTTTAATTCACATTAAAATTATACAGTCCGACCATGTTACCTCTGCATCGGAATATTGGCAACCCCATATACAAATACACGGATACTTGTAAATATAACAAGCATTATAATTATAGTAATGTAGATTATATTTTAAAAACATGTTTATCGATGTGGCTGAATGCAAGTCACGCCTTTGCCTATAAAAAGTTGCGATATATCGACACGACCCGTCACTAGTATGAACTGTCATAGGGATCAAGGTTCGCCGAGCTGATTTTAAATAGGAGTAGGTACTTACCAGATTGCTTTAAAGTAATACTTATTTGTTTCCAAGCCTCGTCCTTTTTTATAGTATTGCTGTATTTAGCATCACTTAAGTCATATAAATATGGATATTTTCTCACTTCTTCAATAAGTTTCTCCCTTTGCATCGTTATTTTGTGTTTGAATCGAACTTAAAATTTTAAATAAAACATACGCGCAACACGAATGAAATACTCCTTGCGAATGGCGGCGTCTTTAGCAGGCAAGTCGCGGGAGGGGAAAGGGGAAAGGGTGGACGAAGAGATGTGAGCTCGGGTACGGAGAGACGTAAGCGCGGGGACGGAGAAACGTAAGCGCGGGGACGATGAGCCGTAAGCGCGGGAATTCAAGTTCGGAGCCTGTTCCGAGGCGAGGCGATTACGTTATTATTCCGATTAGTGTGCGTTGCAGTAGGGAGTTTAATACAAACCATTCTGAACGGCTCGAGGCGATACGGTGACGATCCCTTTCCGATCCCATATGTGTGCTGAGACCTTTACCCTGTCTCAGAGTGCAGTAAGGCATGTTATAACTAAGGCTGATTATGTAGGTATCAGAGGCGAAGGGTTAATTTTTTTGCTGAGGTAACCCGATACAAAAATATATCCTGCTGGACATGGTTCTTTGTACCTATATTACTGAGTAACTACAATCCAAAGAGAAACCGAAAGTAATGGTGTTCTAAGGACCCTCCGCCACTGGTAGGTATGTGTATGATTGTATCGGTATAACAGAAGTCGTGCCGAATCTAGGAAAAGGGAGGATATTCGCCAAATAGTACGTCGAAACAATTCATATATATCGAGCAGCAGCGAGACCCAGAAGATCCTTTTCCCGACGTAAGGACGTCCTCATAAAACATTGAAGACGAAGATGTACCATCATCTAGTTCCAGACATTGAACAAAAGCAAATAGTTCAGTGTCTGGAACTAAAGTGAACTATTTGCTTGAAAATTAAATATTAGAAAGAAAGAAGAAAGAAAGAAAGAAAGAAACGTTTATTCGCTGTGATTTGGACACAAACAACAATGACATACACAAGTATACATAACAAATATGGTGGTGCACGCGCGCGCCTCACCGTAAATGCCTAACACAATTAGGTCTCGTCGTTCAGGTACAAAAATATAAACAAAATAAAAATAAAAATTAACGCGGCGACTGCTGAGACGCGCGGAGCGGCGAGGAGGCGGCGGGGCGCGGGGCGGCGGACGGCTGCCGTACGATAAGTAATTAATGAATGTTACACAATAAAGCATGCGAGTGAGCGAGCCGTACGCGCACCGCGACGCGCCGCCCAATAAAACAAAATAAATTACGTATCATTCGTTCAAGTGACAGTGTTTACATAAACAAGAAACGACCCAATCAAACAATAAAGTCGTTTAGGAAGGCGTCTAACAATGTCGTGAAATATAAAATATAAAATCCTCTTGTGTGCATCCGGCGAGGACCCATCAGTCATTTGTTTTGTAAAAATCACAATCGTGCTTGTCCGGCGAGACAGCAACACTTAACCCGTTTGGCCGCACCAGAAAGGTTTGTAGCTATAGATGTACTGGTCACAGGTGTATGAAGTGAATGTCACTCAATGTTTTATTTGTGTATGTAGCTTTAATTCAGAATATGTTTTAGGTCATCAGTTTGGCACTAGTTTACCACACAAGCACGTTGGAAAAACGAGTGTCCATGCCGAGCGTCGTCGCCGTATACACACATGGGAGCACATCAACCAGAAGGTCCATCCAAGACTGTCACTTAACTATAAATATCTGATACTCAATTGTAAAGGTAACATAACTCAACCATATCTCAATATAAATTTGATAATGTATGGTATGCAATGTGCGTCCCAGTCACAACAAAAGGGATGTTACTCAGCATAATACTGTATCGCAGAAAACGCGTTACAGAGCTGATTTTCAGCAACACCTCGTTTTTTGTTTTTTTGTGATAAATTTATAAAACATAATAACCTGTATAAGAGTACCAGTTAGCATATAAGTAATGATATTTAATTGTGTGTAGAATTCAATTAGGGGTGTGCAATCATATATTAGTTTGGAAAAATACTTAAAAATAAATTGCGAATGCCTTCAAATTATATTGAAATATAATTATAAAAAAGCTGAAATATAAATTAAGTAGAATAAAAAATCAAAAATAATAATAAATATTCAAATATGATTAGATTTATGTAGTACCTAAATTAAAATAATTGAAATTAATTAATGTTGAATTCAATTTAGAAAGATTTTTGAAGATTTAATAAAAACGATTTTAAGCGTAATTTAAATGTCGTAATACTTTGATATTAGGCATTGAAATTGAACTATTTGCTATTGCAAGTAAACTATTTGCTTGAAAATTAAATATTAGGCATTGAAATTGAACTATTTGCTATTGCAAGTAAACTATTTGCTTGAAAATTAAATATTAGGCATTGAAATTGAACTATTTGCTATTGCAAGTGAACTATTTGCTTGAAAATTAAATATTCTTGAAATGAAAGTTAAATATTAGACACAAGACCGATAACTCAAGAGACTTATGAAAAACGGCATTCATCTATGAACATAGAAGCAATGTTAGATAGCTAATACTCACGTATCGTCAATACTAACCTTTTTGCCCATAGAAGGTCCGAACACGCCCTTACGTCTTCTGTCCACTTTTGACATGATTATGTCTTGCGTCTATAAATAAATACCTTTTTTTTAGCGCTTATAGAATAGACACGGCAAGGTCTACGACACTTAACTCAGGATTCATGGACTAGAGAATCAATCAAAGACTGATCTGATCTTCGTCTTCTTAGAGGGCAATAGCCTAAAAAATGTGAAGTAAGTTAAGAATAAGGCCTAACCCGGACAATAATGACCGTTTGGATCCACCATTAAATCATCGGTGCTGGTAAAAAAATCTTTCCACCATGAACAATCAATTTGACATTTCTGCTAGTGTTAAGTATTTATTGAACACTAGCTATACCCTGCGCGCGTTACTATGCCATTTTTATGTATATATATTCATTGAAATGATCATGGCGCCATCTGTCGAAGATTGGTCGTACCAACTCAGAAACCTTCGTGGGCTCATGCACAACACTGCTGAAGATCATCACATGATCAAATGCATAGTTTATGATTCTATAAAGTACATACAGACAAACATTCATTTTTATATATATAGACCTTTTTATTTAAATATATATAATATAGCAATATAGATCTCACATTACTTTAACTGCATATAGACTCTTACGGACTCTCTTACTCTGATTTTACACACACTTCATGTACGTTAAATCACTTTTATACGTTAAATGCAGAGCCAACGTTGATGGCTGCTCAGTTTGCCGTCACTTTCACATTAAAATTATTACAATAATGACAACACTAACAAGAAGTATAATAAACCTACCTGATTGGCCGTGGTCCTCGCGGAGAAATTAATGGTATTGGTGATGTATCTCTCCTTAGCCAGAGACATGAGGAAGTTAATCACGAGGGAGGACTTCCCCGTGCCCGTGGGGCCCACGATCAGTATGGGGATGCGCGACCGCACCATCTTAGTCACGAAGTAGCGGAGACATGCGTTCTCATTGGTCAGGATTATCAGGTCGTTCACCTGGGTGAGAGGTTTCATATTATTATCTATACTATATTAATTTTATGAAAGCGGAAGTTTAGATGGATGGGTGTTTGTTACGGCTATAAATATCTGGATGAAATTTGGCCCAGAGATAGATTTAGGATTCGATCTGGAATCTCGGAAAAATGTACGGTTCCTGTGGGATATATGATATCCGGCAACACCTACAAATCTATATGTGTCTTGTTTGCATCATGCCACAAAGACTGAGGAACTTATGGAGTACCTCAGAATAAAGACCAAGTGGACTTTGAGGGTGGAGATATTGGAATCGCGCCATAACGTTAATTTTAAGTCGTTTATGGTGCGAGTGCCCGCGGAACATCTGTCCACCTTCATGAAGGAAGACCTGTGATCGAAGGGTGTCGCATACCGACGATTTGGTGGCAGGTTACGCGACACCTCGTAGCGAAACACTACGCCGTCGCTGCCGTCTCGTGCTTAACTTTGTGTTTAGTTTTATTGTCATTTTAATTACTTAATGATGTATTAGTCTATTAAGTTTTCTATTTATGTATTTGTATAATATGGGCCTTAGTAGCCTGATATAAATGGTCATTATTATAAACCTTTTTCCAAACTTCAGCGCTAACAAAGTCACTGGCAACCACTTTTTAATAATGTTAATTTTCCACTGAGATTTATTTTGACGTGAAAACGAGCATACAATTAAGAAAAGGTCAAGGTTTTTGATTACCCTGGTATACGAACAACTGCTGAGCAAAAGGTTATACTCTCTGTAAAGGAAACCAGTTGTTGCCCGTGAATTTGTCTGCGTGTATTTTTTTTAAAACAAATATATCCCACGGGAACGTTTTTCCGGAATAAAAAGTAGCCTATGTGCTATTCGAATCTATAATCTCTGTTATCTCTGCTTAAACTCTGTGCCAAATTTCATTCAGATCCATTAAGCCGGTTTGATATGATTGAATAACAAATCCATACATCTAAACTCTCGCATTTATAATATTAGTATAGATTATGTAGAGCCAATCTATTCCAAATTCTGTCAGACACTCATAATTACATAAAGTAAGCACGAGTACTTTGCTTTTGAAATTAAAAATTTATTACTAGTTTAGGTGTACTCTTTATCTAACAATTGCATATTTGTAAAGTCCCCAGTGACATGCGGGTACCCAAATGAGGGAGTAATCTTCTTAAAAAGAAAAAAAAAACAATCCAAAATATAAAAATACCTTCATATTGGGAGCCAAAGGTATTTCTTTCTCCAACTCCATCCAAGATATCCAGGAACCGTTGTTCCTCTTGTCGTAGACGTAGTCGAACACCGTGTCTTTGTCCTGGAACAGCTGGCTCTTCGTCAGTTTGAACGACTTGGGCTTGGGGTGCGAGGAGTTGTTGCCTTCGAGCAGCTTGCGAAGGAATACGTCGAAGGTCTTACGACTTTCACCTGGAATAGGAGGAACTGGTTAGAACACGTTTCAGTTGCTGCTAGGATGTGTGAACAGAACAATAAAATTGGTACAAATACTTTAACTACCGACTAGATGGCGCTGCGAGGGCCCAACTCGCGAGCATAAAAGAATAGAAAAATTTGAGATCTAGTAACACAGTCCAGATAGGAGGTTCGCTTCTGGCCCCGGTTTGGCTACGGAAGTCTCGGGTTCGACTCCTGAGTCTAGATTTCAAATTTTTTTATCTTTAAAAAATGCAATTATTGTATTTGTAAAGTAATTGGCAAGAAATGCCTATAAAAATTACTTCAATAAAATTGGTTCAAAATGTATATTCATTGGATACGAGGCCTCGGTGGCATGTTAGGTGGTCTGGTGGCTTGGAACTGTTCCAGGCCAGGCAACACTATCAAGTGACCTCCCCTCTTAAATTAAAGTATTATATTCCTCAGTTATCCTCTAACATGGATCTGTCACTGTTGTGGTGGTTGTGCCCATCACCCAATAACCCCTCCAGTAAAGTTCAATTGCTTGTGTTAAGAGTGGGTTAACATCGGTAGTATACTATGTAGGATTCGAACCCGCGGCCTCGCGATTGCAAGTCCGATGCCTCAGCTATTAGGTTAATATAAAAGATCTGACAAACCATTGATACTGGGCGCCAGTCCCCACAGTAAACAGAACACGAAGGTACACTGTAGCCACATCGTACTGAACTGCGCCTCTGCCTCCAGCAGGCAAGTGAACAGGCGAGAGAACGACTGGAATGGAATTGACCGACTATAAAACACAACTTTCTCTTCACTATTTTTATTTGTGTGAATCTACAACATGTCATGGTGAGTTAAGAAAATCATTAGTCAAATAATCACAAATCTGATAATATCTAATGTATCTTTATTAATCTCTTTGTATATTAAAGTTCCACTATTCTATGCAGTAAAATAGGAGATAAAGTAGTGACCGGTTTTCCCTCTAATAGTTTAGTATAGATATTCTATCTCACGAAGTCCTTTTGGCTTTCGTTGTGTGTGTAACGTGTACCGATAAGCGTGCTTGTGTGCGTGAACGTGAGGAGCGTCAGCACAGAAAATTTGGAGGTATTAGTATTAGGAGTAGTAAGTAAAAGACAAATGTGTTTAAATAAGTAGGAGCATTTATTTAGGTGAGTATTACAGAGAAAAAGAAATCAATCACTATCTGAAGAACATTCAAAATCCGATTCACTAGTATCGGAATCATCTTGCAAATTAATTATGAGTTGAAAATCCAGATCAAAGTATTTCAAATATTCATTTTCAATTTTTTCAACATGTTCACAGGTTTTTCGCCACGTTTCACTATTTATTTGATCTAGGCTTTCATAGATCAGTCTCTCAGTACTCGTTATGTTTTGATCAATATTTTTGGATGCGATATAATTTTTTACAATCCCCCATATATTTTCTATAGGATTTAATTCTGGATGATAGGGGGGGAGGCGTAAGACTTCAAACCCCTTGCTTTTAATGACGTCATCGATTTTATAGGTAATGTGATCGCATTTGTGTTTTTTTATAATGTCGTACAAGGCCAATTTAATGAGAGATTCATCAAAATCTATACCTTTGTCTCTAAGCCATTTCTGCATATCTGCTTTCGTTGTAGCAGACGTCGGTAATTTTTCGGCTCGTGTATTGTGATAAGAAGCATTGTCTAACACAATGACAGACCGAGGAGGTAGGTTGGGTAATAATTTTTCATTTAGCCATTTAACGTAATTATCATAGCTCATATTTGAATGATAGTCGCCAGCTGTTGAGTTAGCCTTATAAACCAAAGCAGCATTTCCAATAAATCCGTCCTTTGTTCCCGCGTGCACTAAAATGAAGCGAGTACCTGTGCTAATTTTCTTCAAAAATGGTGTGGTTTCTTTTTTTTGTGCCCAAGTATTGTTTCGCACATGTGTTGAAAGAACATAACTCTCATCAGTGTAGACAATTGGCCGACCTTGAGTGCGATATTCCGACATTTTTTTTAAATATTTATAACGCCACATTTGTATGTCATGACGCTCTGTCAAAACTTTACGGTTGTTCTCTGTTTTACGCCATTTGTAACCCAACTTCAGTAACAATTTGCGAACAGTTTCTAAACAACCTGCAAATCCAATTTTTTCATTTAATACATTTTTAATTTTAGATAGCGTCGGTATTTCTTTATGGACGACATGGAAATTCTGTATAGTAGTTCGAACAACATCAGCGGTAAAATTGTCTATTTCCACCTTATTTTCTCGCTTCGTTCTTTTCTTCATAGGAGAAGTGAATGTTGATGATGTGGATGGCAATTCCTTTTCTTCTTTTAATATTCGTTGAACAGTTTTTGTAGACACACCTGTAGCTTCCGCTGTACGTCGCGTGATATCTCGTAAATGAGACAAATCGCAGTTAGGTTCCATGTATGTTTTTGTAAATTCATATTCTTGTCGCAGGAAATGATAAACGCTAGCTATCATGCTGCGACTCTGAAACAAAACCAAATACAATTTCTCAGTGAAATGCATTATTCGCGGCGTACCTAAAAATTATCACAGTTGTGTCAAAACTTAACGTCAAAAACAAGTGGATACAATGTGTCTACTAAGGATAGTGCATAAAACAATGAAAAGTGGTAAAAATAACGAAAGACTTTTAACGGCAACTTACCTACTTGAAAAGTTGCACAAAATAATACATAAAAGAAAATAGTTGCAAAAGAAGGTAGGTAATTTTTTATCCCATGCAGTACATAGGTACATGAATAAAAATTGTAAGCATAAAAATATAATTTTAACAATTACTATAGTCGCTCATAACAGCGCCATTGATATTTTTCAGAAGTTAAGAAGAAATAAATCTTACCTCACTATGAACAACTTTCCGACGTTTACTTTCCATGCTGACGCTACTCGGTAAAACAATATGACGCGAACACAATAATACACTAGTGACATCGACCGCGTTGCGATCGTGACTGAGCGCTCCCGCGCTTACGCACACTAAAACATTATATACATGCACGCTTGACAACATTCATAACCTAACGGACTTCGTGAGATGGAATATCTGTAACAGCATTATTACTAGCGAATGTTTTGTCTTTGTCTGTCGTTCTTCTTCATTGTCCGCGCCATTTCCCGTTACATGGGCTCGGCTTTCCCAATCATGCGGCGCCATTTTGTGCGTTTGCGAGTAACGTCTACTATAAGGGACTTATTGAAGATATAAAGAATTTTTTTGAAGATTTTATTGAATTATTGTTTTTAAACTATCGCGATTTTTATACATATTAGATACATTTCGGGACTTAATCGCGCGAATTATTGCAATTGTAATCTTAGCCGTCACGACACCGCGCCTCAGTGTAAAGACGTTGTAAGTGTAGTGTGTGGAAGTACCGATAGTAGAAATTATCAAAATGATCAAGACCAGGCGAGGGTAGTTGAAAAACCCCGCACCTCACGGAGACATTGCTAAGCTGCCATCAGTCGACCCGTGACCACGATCGGTGTAATTCGATCGGAACGTCGGGTAAATAAAAGGTTCGATTAAGTCCCGAAATGTATCTAATATGATTTTTTTGAAATCCGTAAAGTAATTTAATTTTTTTACTAACTGTCCCGCGCAACTTCATCTGTGTAATTTTTGCCCGTTTTTGCAACATTTCTCATTGCTGCTCCGCTCCTATTTGTCGTAACGTGATGTTATATAGCCTATAGCCTTCCTTGACAAATGGGCTTTTCAACAGTGAAACAATTTTTCAATTCGGACCAGTAGTTCTTGAGATTACCGCGTTCAAACAAACAAACTCTTCAGCTATATAATATTAGTATAGATTGCCCGACGTTCGATCGTATTGCAACGGCCGTGGTCACGGGTAGGTTACGCAATACGGTAGTAGTAAAGGAACCCTTACATCAAACTGATGTATCTCCCCAACACTGACAAAGTGTACACATTTGAAGTTGATGAACTCGAGTATGGGTGGGAACAGCCAGTCGATCAGCTCCTGAATCAGGTCGTACTGCTCCGGGATCAGCTTCTTGGTTAGATATACGTTGTATGACACCAGGAATGCACGCCAACCTGCACAAATAAATACATAATAATAATAATATCTTGGGATAACTCATACAACGCTATCTGATTCGAACACAACTGATAAACATACTTATATATTTCTAAATACATACATATTATAGATAAATAACACCCAGACACAGAATAAACCATCGTGCTCATCACACAAAGTTTTATCCTGGGTGGAGATCGAACCCACGACCTCTTGCGTAGCAGTCGGATACACTCCCACTGCGCCACAGAGCAGTCAGTAAGTCATATTACAACTAACCTCGGAGACCATGTCAAGCCGTCGCATCATCTGAAAAGATGGCTAATAGATAATGCGTTTTACACCCTTAAGGATTTTTTTTGAAACCAAATTAATGTAAGTAGTTGTAGAGTAGCATGTACCATTTTTAGTGTGTTTTTTAGTTTTAAGTAGAATAAAAATTGCAATAAAATATATTTTATAACAACCATAAGTATGCACAGTTTTGCAATAAATAAATATGTATATCTATCAGTCCAGCATCTAATCCCTCTTGACTGCTATGAGAATAAGGGAAGAGAGTGCACTTGCGATTGTGTAGATTCAAACTTCGCATTCCATATCAACTGAGTATTGGCAAAAGACACGTAGCTTGCTTGACAGGTCCTGTATCTAAATTTGTTAGTGGCCAGGTGCTCGAATGGCCACAAGGCTAATGCCGTACAGTAGCCTTGGGCCGTATCATTGATACGGATGATACGGCGGTTGCTACGCTACTGGTTGGCAACACCACGAATTTTCTATAAGTAATAGCGAATGCAGGCGTGACGTCACGAACGATCACCCCCATTGCACACTCTTGTTCATGCAACGGTTGAGTTCCTTGAAAGAAATGAATCAGTGTAGCACTGATTCGTTGTTCATATTTTTTAAATTTTAGTGCCATTTAACAGTCCGGTTAAAGTCTCGCCCAAAAGCTAATATAATAATATGAAAGTAGTGCGTGTGACCTAATTGCTCGGGCTCCATGTAGATCATCCCGCAGCGCGACACAGTGGCGGGGGACGCGAACTCCAGGTCCGCGCACTCGAAGAGCAGGTTCATCTTGTTCGTCATCTACAACAAGTGTTACCAGTTTTAGTTAGATCCTATCGCGATATTGACTTGCAGTGTTAGCTTAGCTGTATCACCACTGCACAAAATCAGTTAATGGAAACATCGTGAAACCAGCTTAGACAAGAAAAAAAACAAGACATGAATCATCGACCAACTTGAACTTGAACAATCTGATGATTTTTGGCTTCTCTTTGTATTATAGTTAAGTACTAGCTGTCCCGCGCAACTTCGTATGCGTAAATTTTCCCCGTTTTTGCAACATTTCTCGTCGCTACTCCGCTCCTATTAGTCGTAGCGTGATGTTACATAGCCTTTCTCGATAAATGGGCTATCCAACAAAAGATTTTTTTAAATCGGACCAGTAGTTCCTGAGATTAGCGCGTTTAAACAAACAAACAAACAAACTCTTCCACTTTATAATATTAGTATAGATTTAATAATAAAATAACAAAGACCGTGTCCAGCAAGATGTATTTCTTTAATAGAATTCGTATCTGGTAGGTATTTATTCCGAGTATATTATACCTGTATAATCTCCCCGCTCATAAGACAAAGCTTCTTGTTGTCATCCAACACGGTGTTCATGTTCTCTATCCATACAGCGTCCACAGGTCCGTCGAACAAGATCCACTTGCGGTCCCGCGTTATGGACATGGCGTACTCTCTGAACGCTATGGCGAGCACACCGTCAGACCTGACCAATATAAATGTTATTGAGATGGAATCCAGGAGCATTGTTAGGTCTGTCCATAGCCATCTGGACTCCGCTAAAACCACACAAAGTTGACCAAAGAGAAAGAGACTACGCGACTGTGGGTAATACCTGTCTCTTTTCTTTAATTCCTTTGTTCTTTAATTCTTTTAATAATAAAAATTAACTCCTGTGACGTCGACTAATCAGTTTTTTAGAAAGTTCCTATGTCTATGGGTGTCCTACACAAATAATGTCAATTGTCGCACTATGGGACAACTGACATTATTTTGTGTGATGTAGTCCAATAGAATAAGTGAAACCAATATATTGGTTTTGGATGTCCCATCGCCATCTTGCTCGCCTAGTGCTTACTGACGAATCCAGAAGTGAGCTAATAAGCTAAAGCTACCCCCCCCCTCCTTAAGAGTACTTGACAGAGGGGGGAATAGGGAAAGTGATGTCGTCACCCTCCGGAAAACAAAATCCTGAATTCCGTTTTGCTAATGGCCATATAAGCTTCAAACTGAAAACACGTACCATTCATGTGAAGAAGGATCGAAGCAACCATAGAGCTGTCCCATGGTGATGGCCTTGGGGTTGAGGATGCGGTAGATGGCGCCGAACTCCTTGTGTCGGGGGGGCGGCTTCATCAGCTGCAGTAGTCTGAGAGCCTCCGCCAAGCTCTGGTAGGCGCACGACTTGCCGCCCATGGGGGGACCCACCAGCATGAACCCGTGACGGACCAGCATCATCTCGTATATCTTGGATTGTATGATAACACCGATTTATAATTTATGCAACTAAAATTTATTTATTGTTACAACATTGTGATCCAGTTCTCCGGACCCCGGATTCGGGATTAGAATACCTTAATTAATTTGTGAAACCCAGTCTGACAAATTGACAAACAGACAAAGTTATGGTCCTATCTTGATAGTAAACCAGAATTATTACTAACGAGGTTTTGTTTACGAATATCTGTTATTGACTGGCCTGTTAGTCTAGTGGTTAGTGACCCTGACTGCTAATCTGGAGGTCGTGGTTTCGATCCCCGCCCAGAATAAAACTTGTGTGATGAGCACAATGATTTATTCTGTGTCTGGGTGTAATTTATCTATAATATGTATGTATTTAGAAATATATAAGTATGTTTATCAGTTGTCTGGTTATCATAGTACAAGCTCTGCTTAGTTTGGAATTAGATAGTGTTGTTAGTTGTCCTAAGATATTATTATTAATGATATCTATACAATAATTGTAAGTATTTAGAAAGATAAATTTTAAGTTCAGACCTACGAATTGAAAACTGTGTTATGAGACTCTTGATGTACATTGGAGTGTTTGTTGTTTAATCTCTCAAACATATTCGAACCGAAAAATTGAGATGGTGATTTAGAAGAGCGAATTTTCAAACAATAATCAATTAAAAGACCTTCTAATAAGTATTTCTGTTGCTACTATTTGGATAACACTTAGTATTGGACAGCACAAAGATTGAAATATTGTCGTACCTGTATGATTTTTTCGAGGTACCACTCAGTGGGCTGCAGGTTCCTCTTGTCGAGCTCCTTCTTGACACAGCGCAGCAGTTCATCACGATCTGGCTGCGGGATCTGCACGCCCGGGAACAGGTCCGAGTATATACCCGCGAACAGTGGCACGTCCTGGATGTAACAAACGATGCTATGTAACACCATTTCCTCACAACTCGTGAATGTAGACTTTGGTAATTTTGTGGCCACAAGGATGAGGGAGCACCTATACACATGCTCTGTGGGTGCAAAGCAATTCATCACAACAGAAGCCAGCACCTTGGAGTCCTTGGAGAGCATTTAATCGGTGTGATTATTTATGATGACGTCAAGTCCTCTCCGCCAAGGTGCATTGTCAAATGGTCAGAGAAGGTGTGACAATAGATGTTTTAGTTCATAGAGCCTCGGCCTCTACTGCACGACGGAATGGGGGGGGGGGGTAGAATTTCGGGGGGTTAAACCTGTCAACCTACCAATATAAAACCTCATTGACTCAACACCGGTTAACCTACCAATATAAAATGTTTCAAAATCTCAGAGAAGGGGGGGGGGGTGTTGGACCCAACCCCCATGCCATGTCTACTTCAGTTACCTGTGAGAGGAACTTGGGCATGTTGACATCGATGATGGCCCTCAGCACGAGCTGCGCCTCGTCCTTATCCGGATAGTTCTTCTTCAGGGCGCCCGATGCTAACAACACAGACTTGACGGCGCGCATGCCGTAGTCGTAGTGGTTCTGCGAGGATAGCTGCTCGGAGCACAGCTTGTACGCTTGCACTATCTTGCGAGACAAGCTGGGTGGTGATATCATTTATTAATTCAGTATCGGGCTATAAGTCAATCAGTTTCTTTTGTTGACGAGCCAAAATTATAGACTATACAGGGTGTGATCGTTGAGTGTGTACAAACGATTATTCCTTAAATATAAGAGATATCAAAAAGATTTAAACAGATATTGAAGGTACGTCCTCCTTATGAGTAAAACGATATTAATAACATACAAAAAATTAATACAAGGAATATCACATTTTATTACTAAGCATTCCCATACATTTATTATGACAATAGTAGGTAGTAAGAGGTTTCCGTTTTCTTATTTTAAGTAATTTTAATAATTTTATTTGAGACAACTCACACAACGCTATCTGATCTCAAAATACTATGGAAACCAGACAGCGGATAAACATACTTATATATTTCTAAATACATACATATTATAAATAAATAACACCCAGACAGACCAGAATAAACCATCGTGCTCATCACACAAAGTTTTATCCTGGGTGGAGATCGAACCCACGACCTCTTGCGTAGCAGTCGGATACACTCCCACCGCGCCACAGAGGCAGGCATACATTGTCGCTTCACAAAAAGGTTTCATTTTCACGTCTCCAAGCAGTTGCTTGAAGTTGTGAAAATGTCGATAAAATAGGTCGTCATCGTTTTCACAGCGTTCAGTTTAACGTGGAAAATACATAAGACTGAGATCTACAATAAACACTTGACAATGTCAGAAATTACTTTAAAATATCGAAGTGTTAGGCATCAACTTCACCAAACATGAGGTTCATGATGGCGAGCAATCATCTCTGACTTTAGATAAAAATCAATCTCACATTCAAACGGCAAAATTTGGCAACCGAATATCCGTCTAAAAGGTTGGCTGAATATACGGTATCTGGCCAAACAGGTATCCGTTTATCTCTAGTGAAGACTCCATATTCCCACATAAATGAGAAAATAACAGTAAGTACTCACGGCGCCGCGCAGACGAACCCGTTGGAGTAGAGCGTGATCTCTCCGATCATGGCGTAGTCGGGCACCATCATGGCCACCGTGCGGAACAGCACCTTCAGGTTGTCCGGCAACTCGGTACGGCCCGCGTAACTACGGACATTTGTGGAATAACATTATATAAATAGCCTTATGACGTTCCCAGTGATGAGATACATAATACCTTCTAGAAGAGGATAAACCACCATACGAGCAAAGCGCGGTTTGGTAAATGTCACATGTCTCCTGATGTCCTGTCGCATCACAAATGCCATACCATATACTGTTTTTAGTTCTAAAACTTTGCAGGATAATCATACAAAACACACGGATGGATAAGTGATAGGTACACGGAAGGTCTCCATGAAAAGCAGTGGCGGATCTATAAGGTTTTGGTTTGAGGAGCGGCCTTGACCCCGGTGGGGTTCGCTTTATTAAGAAAAAGGACTTTATTAAGAAATTCTTTTGAGAGGGGGGGGGGGGGAGAGAAGCGTCTTATCTCGCCTCCTGGATCCACCAGTGACGACAAAGGTAGGGTAACTAGCAGATGACCGCACTATACATTGTACAAAATATACTTACAATGCATTTTCATGTCTTCCAATGAAAGCAGTGGAAATGGTGAATACAAATTAGATAGGCATTAAAAATAGCAAAAACATATAAAATAAGCAATTTACCTAAAGTATACACATAAATTACACCTAATACGTGCAGCTGCTATAGCTGCACGTATTAGGGGAGTCCTAGCAACTTACAACCTAACTTTTCTTTACAGAAAAAGTCACTTATAACAAAATAAACTTTCCACATTTCCTACTATTATACTAAGGTAGACTCAAAAACAATTACAAGTAAAATTTATTCAAAGACTTTTTCTATTTCTCGATTTTATCCTATGGCATCTGTCCCACCAACAACGATGAGCGAGAAACGAGTAGCGATTTATCGCTTAAGAAACGTACAATAGACGTATTTTGTAGATGTCGTACGCGTGAACAAAAGAGATGCAGTATAGAGCGAGTACACGTCGACAGTATGAACGGTCAACAATTAACTATTAATATTTGTATCTCTTTTGTTTACACGGGATGTACATAAGTATGTACGTTTCTTAAAGCGATAAAATCGCTACTCGCTGCTCGCTTTCTCGCTGTTGGTGGAACAGGTGCCTATAGAACAAAATAATGTAACTATTATCTCTCTACTCTACTAAGTATTAATATGTCGTTTGCTTCATCTATTTATAACTTACCCAGGGTTCATAGTAATGAAGACGGAGCAGGTCGGGTTGAGGCTGATCTCGGTACCTTCGAAGACGAACCGCTTTTCTCTCCTGAGGATAGCTAGCTGGATGGAGAGGATCTGCTGCGCGACCACGGATAACACCTCCAGTTCTATGCGGTTGAACTCGTCGAAGCAGGCCCATGCGCCTGATTGGGCTAGACCCTGGGATGATGGAAGCAGTTCTAGTTTTATTAATTGCAGGGAAAATCGGCTTCGCTGTGTAAAAGATTCTCTAATTTCCTTCTAAATATTTCAGTCTAATGCTGGAAGTGTCAAATTTATTGTAACTAAACGATAAAAATAGAATAACTAGTGTAAACGTAAAACAAAATAGTTTCCAGACATACCTATATAATACATGTCTGTATCACTGAATTCAACATTTTTTTCCAGTAAATACATAAAACAATACGATATTATTTTCCGTAACAACATTCATCCTATCACTGTACAGAGGTACTGCTATTTCGCAACAGGTATAATGTTGTTATAGTAGAAAACCTACTACTACTATATACCGAGGGCATCACATCTCGATACTGATCAAAGGCAATGAGATCCTCACTTCTGTGCCTACAGTACTAAGTAGTTGACAATTGGTATCAGTTATAGAATTTAATAAGATACGGGTCTTAATCGCGTAAATACGACGTTTCGACCGTATTGCAACGGCCGTGGTCACGGGTAGACTACCCGTGACCACGGCCGCATGCAATTCGGTCGAAACGTCGGGCAATATACAAAGGTATTTAGCCTTAAAATAAAATATTTACGCGATTACGACCCGTAGCTTATAAAATTCTATAATGTGTACAAATCGCGAAAGTTTACGAACATAAACTGGTATCAAATCAATAAATTATGAGCAAACCTTGAAGAATTTGCCAAGTGCCTTATAATCCAAGCCGTCAGAACAGTTGAACACGACGCACTTCTTGGCTACGGCTTTGGCCAAGTCCTTGGTGGTCTCCGTCTTGCCTGTGCCTGCGGGACCTTCGGGCGCTCCGCCCAGGTTCAACTTCAGAGCGCTCATCAGTGTCCTGGGATTACAGAAGCCAGAAACTTGTAAATTTGGGAAAATAATTTTGGATTTCTTCTTTGGTCATTCCGGTACCCGTACGGCACAGTACGGGCAAAACATAACCGACATTTATGAATCGAACAAATGTGATGGAATAAAAAAATGCAATTATTGTATTAATAAATGTGCATCGAACGTTTCTTACACAACAGTTGTAAATGTATACTAGCGCGATGTTTCTGTCCGTCGGTCAACGATTAGTTGATAATGTTGTTAGATAACACAGAGAGGTACGAGATTCTGTATCTGTGAGCAGACTTGCGCTGTTCCTGTTTTTCTCCTCTTTCTCTACCAAACGATGTCTTAGAATTAACAAAAATAAATAAATAGACAAAGAAATAGTCACATTATAAAATAATGCTAGTAGTGACATGACGGTGAGATGCTATACAACATTTATAGATATTCATATAGGGAGCACAAAAAATACTCTTTTTTTTGTTGTGAGTTGTGAGTGGGTTCCACATTACTAGCAATCTTGTTAACCCCTCCAACTAAGCTCAAAGGCTTGTGTTAGGAGTGGGTTCACGTCGGTAGTATAATGAGTAGGATTCGAACCCTTTGCGAGACCGACGCCTTAGCCATTAGGCTACCGCCGCTTAACTCGAACTAGGTTTAACGTGTGGAGAAAGAGCACACACCATCTTATCCCAACATATGATCTAACTCTGTAGCAAGGTGTACTTCTTGATTTAACAATAAAGAAAAACATCACGTCACTACGTGTTTTCACTCTTCACACCTATTAAACAAGACAATGCCAAGCACCATCTCACCTGAAGCAGCGATCAGTGAGCGGCGTGGCGACCAGCCGGCCGGTGTTCCCCAGGTACTCGAACCCGTAATCCACGTCAGTAGTGATCATGGAGCAGACCATCCTGTCAACTCGCATGTAATAGCGCAGCTGAGAAATCCAGTTGAAGTCCGCTATATCAACAACGTTCTTGGTTACCATCTCTTCCAGAATCGAACGACCTGAGGAAGTGTTTGTTTGAGTATTAGATGTGCAATGTAATGCAGCAATGTTGTTGACCCCTATACCTAAATAGGAGAGAATATTAATTTTTGGAAGTGCTCAAAGGTATGTCAGTTTGTTAAAGAATAGACCGACACAAAGGACAAAAGAAGGATTTTTTTTTTTTTTTTTAAATGATAGAACCTATTTAGATTTTTTCATTGAGATTACAATCTAGTCTTAGACTAATAAGTAATTTTGTTGTAACTTAAACTGCTAGGGTGAATATGTTATAATATTAAGAGTGTGTCCATAGTCACTTTTCTTATTGTCTCTAGTAAAGGGCAGACACTTTGTTCTTGTGTTCTTTACGAGTAGCATTCACTATACCACTTAACACTAACTTCACTAAGTTAATTCAAAAGGTTTAGTCCTCCTAAGCCTTCGCACTATGTCTGTGGTGTCGAGGAGCTGGATAGCCTCAACGTTCACATGTTGGAGAAGTCGTTGTTCATGAGCTTCGACATACTTTTTTATAACATTTACAACAAGGTCAACCTTCAGGTCACGATGGAGATCCTCATTTTTAATGTACCAGGGAGCGTTTACAATACCCCGAAGTACTTTGTTCTGAAACCTTTGAATGATGTCAATGTTACTTTGTCTGGTGCAGCCCCAGAGCTGAATACCATAAGTCCATATTGGCATGAGGACTTGTCTATATAAAAGTATTTTGTTTTCCACTGATAGTGTGGAGTGTTTACCGAGTAGCCAGTTCATATTTTTATAGCGAAATTCTAACTCAGATCGTTTCTTTTTAACATGAGCCTTCCAGCGAAGCTTAGCGTCAAGTGTCATGCCCAGGTATTTGGCTGTATTTTCGTACGGTATAGTATGGCTGTTGATATATACCGGTTGATATTTCGGGTGTTTATTAGTGAAATCTATATGGGTTGCCATTTTTTCGTCCAATTAACGACAATATTGACGCCTATTTGGACCTTTTCTACTGCATCCTCGTGTGTCGCTCCTGTGGCCATGATGGCTGTATCATCTGCGAATGTTGCAATAGTGTTTTCATCTAGTTTTGGAATATCACGGGTGTACAGTAAGTACAATACTGGACCAAGAACGCTTCCCTGTGGTACTCCAGCCTTTATTTGTTTAAGTTCTGAATATGCATCTTCTTGTCTTACTCTGAATGATCTATCTGTCAGATAAGATTCTATAATATTTGAAAACTGCTTTGGGAGCATATTCCTTAGTTTGTGGAAGAGGCCTTCATGCCACACCTTATCAAATGCTTGTGCTACATCTAGAAAGACAGAAGAACAGACTTTTCTTTCTTGAAATGTTTTTTCTATTATGTTCGTAATCCTATGTATTTGGTCAATGGTAGAATGTTTTTCCCTGAACCCAAATTGGTAATAGGGAATCAAGTTTCTTTCTTCTATCAGGGGTTTCAGTCGCCTCAAGAATATTTTTTCAAATAGTTTTGACAATATTGGCAAGAGAGATATTGGTCTGTAAGACGTTGCGTCTTGAGGTGGTTTACCAGGCTTGGGTATCATTATTACCTCTGCAACTTTCCACAAATTAGGTACGTATTTGAGTCTAAACATAGCATTGATAAGTATGGTAAGTTTTACTATTGCATTTCTTGGAAGGTTTTGTAAGACTTCGCCGGTAATAAGATCGTATCCAGGCGATTTTTTCTTAGCTAGCTTTTAATAGTGCTCTGAACTTCTTTGGGCGTTACCAATTTTATTTCAAAACTGTCTTGGGGAGTTTCATCCAGTGTAAGGTCTTCCCCATCTTCTTCGTCGTATGGTTGAAAGATTTGCTCCAGATGTTGTGCAAATCTAGCAGCTTTCTGTTGGTTAGTAATAGCCCAACATCCGTTGGTTTCCTTGATGGGAGGAACATGCATGATGGGCTTCTTTATATTTTTTGTAGTTTTCCACAGTGAGTAATCTGTTGCCTTGTTATTAGTTACTAGTCTAAGATAAGTGTTCATAGTATCGTTGTGAAAATTTAGGATTTCTCTATTTAACTTTTTCGTTAGGTTGTTAAGTACGGTTTTATCAGGCGGAAACCTTGATTGCTGCCACCTTCGTCTCTGTTCCCTTTTTTTTGCGATAAGGTTTCTGATTTCTATTGGATAGGAGTGACTGGTAGTTTTTATTTTAAGGCTGGGTGTATTGTCCCAAGCGCAGCGTTGTATGTTGCTTACAAATTGACTGATTTCTGAATCCAATTGATAAGTGGTTTTTAGGGGTACTTTAAGGTCTATGACGTAGTCTAAGTCAAGCTTAAAACTTTCCCAATCTGTATTTTTGTTAACTAAAGTCGGGTTGGTTTTTCTCAATATTACAGTTTCACTCAGATTCAATATAATTGGCGAGTGGTCTGAATTCATATCAAACCCGTCTTCAATATGAATAAATCCTGGTGATAGATTCTTATATATAAAAAAATCTATGACATCCGGGATTTTCTGAGTATCAGTAGGCCAGTAGGTAGGTTTACCTGTTGATATGACATTGCATTTTGATTCTTTAACAGCACAAAGTAGTTCTTTACCTTTAGTTGAGGTTAGTCTTGAACCCCAGTGGGTATTCTTGGCATTGAAATCTCCTCCTAGAATAAATTTGCTGCCAAGATTTTTTAATATATTACTATACTGCTCGGCTTTAAGGGCATATCTTGGAGGACAATATATAGCTGCTACAGTAACTTGATAGCGTTTAGTTCTAATACAAACGGCTACAATTTGTGTGAACTGTTCTTCACAGGTGTACTCAAGGTGATGGTAGATATTTTCTTTTATGATAACAGAGCTACCCCCTCTAGCGGTGTTATTGGGATGCAATGCATGATAAGTTTTATAACCTTTAATTTGAATGTATGATTCTTTAGTGAAATGTGACTCAGATATAAGGCACACGTCAATTTGTTCAGTATGTAAGACTGCTTGAAGTTCATTTTGATGCTGCAAGAGTCCGTTTGCATTCCATGCCATAATTTTTAGAAACTTAGGCATTTTTATGGGTAGGTAGCTGCTTGGTGCTATGTTCCAGTTTTCTCAGCCTATCATCGAATGATGATAAGAGAGTGAGAATCTTGTTGATATTCTCCTCAGTATTTGAGCTAACTTTTTGTTGCGTTTGTGATGGTGGTAGTGGCTGAGCTCCTTTGGCCATATGTGCATAGGAGATTTTATTACTTGTATATTTTACGTTACCTTGCGTACTACGTGAGCTGGTGATTGTTTTGTTCCCGCTTGGGACTTGGACAGTATGTGTGGACACGTTTTTTTTCATGATCTTGTTTTTCATATTTTGAAGTTCTTTGGCCACGATACACCCTCTGTAATTGGCAGGATGTGGCTCACCGCAGTGGACACATTTCGGCTTTACTTCTGCTGATTTATTGCAGTCTCTGGCCAGGTGCTTCCCGGTGCACTTCACACATCAGGGTTCCTTGGAGCAATATTTTTGGGTATGTCCATAAGTTTGGCACCTCTTGCATTGCGGAATAAGCTTGGATGTTTTAATTGGCTGTATTTCAAGTTTGCAATTTAATATTGACTTAATATTATAAATATTATTTATGTTTTCGCCTTTCTCAAACGAGATCATAAACATATTAAGAGGTTCTTTATTCCTCCAGCCTAGTTTATTACAAAAGAAGGATGAAAACATTTTTTAAAAACCGGACAAGAGCATGTCAAACCATGGTCAGTGTAGGGTTCCGCAGCTGTTTGCAAAAGTGTACCAGCAAAAGAGAGTGTCTTATTTTACTTATTTGAAAACCAAACAACTACACATTGTGTCATACAAAATAAATCAAATACATCGTATAGATCATAGTATGGTATAGTGTTATATTATCTGTGGTATGGTCAACAACGTTTCCACGGATTACATTATAAAGTACACATGCACTAAGACTAAGACACACAATTTATGCAACTTTCGTAGCGATTATTTCTAAAAATATTTACTCAATCAAAAAAGTTTATTAGAAACATTAAAATGTTTTTAAAAGAACTGTCGAATGATGTGCCATACGTTGATGATAGTCGAAAAAAAATCAGTTTCTGTTACATGTATGGAGTGCCCCCCCTAAAAATATTTATTTTGCACACTATTTACATGTTTTGTTTACAAACCTCGACGAAAATTTAATTTACGAAAACTTCGTAAATTAATTACCGATACCTCGCTATGTGAAACCTCGAACCTGAAAAAAGTGATAAAACCTCGCAACTTAACGGAGTCACGTGCATATTTCCTAATTTCATGGCACTTTCGTCCTTTTGTTGAGAAGCGCAATTTTTCGCCAATAACTCAAAGACGGTAATATCCGATCATTTTTTTTTTTTTTTTTTTTTTTTTATAATAAAGTATCTATTACAATACTTTATATAGATTACAATCTAGCCTAAAGACTAATGAGTAATTTAATTATGACCTAAATTGCTATAAGGACTTAAATCTAAGAATGTGTCCAATAACACTTATCTTATTGTCTCTATTACATATGTGAAGTCACTTTGTTCATGTGTTCTTTTAAGTTGCACTTACACTACATTTAATATGTCACTGTTACACTACACTAATTCAAACGGCTTCAGCCGTTTCAATCTTCTTTTTAACTTAGTGGTATCAAGGAGCTGGATTGCCTCGACGTTCACGTGTTGTTGAAGCCTGCTTTGATGTGCTTCAGCTATTTTTTGTATAACTGTCTCTATGTCATCCATTTTAAGGTCCCGGTGGAGATCACAGTTTCTTATGTACCAAGGGGCGTTGACAATATCCTTGAGCACTTTGTTCTGGAATCTTTGTATTATTTGACGATTGCTCTGAGCGGTACAGCCCCAAAGCTGTATACCATAAGTCCATACTGGCATTAACACCTGTTTATATAGCAGGACTTTGTTGTATACTGAGAGGGAAGAGTGTCTTCCCAGTAGCCAGTACATCTTCTGGTAGCGTAGGGATAGCTCTTCTCTTTTTTTCTTGACATGTGCTTTCCAGCGTAGCTTTGCGTCAAGCGTCATACCGAGATATTTAGCTGTGTTCGAGTAGGGTATTGGTTGGCCATTTATAAGCACCGGGCAGTACTGACCTTTTTTATTTGTGAAGTCAACGTGAACGGACTTACTCTCATTAAGTTTTATTCTCCATTTTGTCGTCCACTCTAAGACTTGGTTGATGGCTACTTGAACCTTTTCTACTGATTCGTTGTGGGTATTACCTACTGCTATGATGGCTGTATCGTCAGCAAAGGTTGCAATAGCATTATTTTCGAGCTCTGGAATATCACAGGTGTATAAAAGGTACAGGACCGGACCTAGAACACTGCCTTGTGGAATTCCAGCTTTTATTTCTATAGTTTTAGAACAAACATCCTCTTGTCGTATTCGAAATGCTCTACTAGAAATGTAAGATTCTAGGATAGTAGCAAATTGATCTGGTAACATTGTTTTCAGTTTATATACCAAGCCTTCATGCCAGACTTTATCAAAAGCTTGTGCCACATCGAGAAAGACAATGGAACAAACCTTTTTTTCTTCTAGAGCTTTCTCAATTATATTTGTAATTCGATGTACCTGATCGATTGTAGAGTGCTTTTCTCTGAAGCCAAACTGATGGTTAGGAATTAGCTGTCTATTTTCTATTATGGGTTTTAGACGTTTTAACAACAACTTTTCGAATAGTTTTGACATTACGGGTAGTAAAGAAATCGGCCTATATGATGATGATTCTTGAGGGGGTTTCCCAGGTTTTGCTATCATAATGACTTCTGCTATTTTCCAGAGGTTAGGGACATACTTTAGTCGAAAAGAAGCATTTATCAACGTGGTGATTTTCACAATAGCTTTGCGGGGTAGTTGTCGTAAGATTTCTCCTGTAATCAGATCATACCCGGGAGCTTTTTTTGTACTAATATTTGAAATTATCTCTTTTGAAACTTCTCTAGGCGTTACGAGTTTTATTTCAACGCTGTCTCTAGTCCACATTCGTCTTCTAGTTTCTATTAAATAGTTTCCAACATGCGGTTGAAAAATACTTTCCAAATGCCGAGCAAATCTCGACGCTTTCTGTTCGTTATTTACGGCCCAAGTTCCATTTTCTCCCCGTATTGGAGGAATCTGTACTATTGGTCTCTTCATACTTTTAGTAGCTTTCCACAGTGAGTAATCAGTCTTGTGGCAACTTGTTACTTGGCTGAGGTAATTACTAGTGCGTATGGCATTGTAGTGCATTATCTTCCTCTTAAGATTTTTAGTCAGATTATTAAGTACTCTTTTATCTTCCGGAGACCTGGTTTGGTGCCATCTTTTTCTCTGCTTACGCTTCTGTGCGATGATATTCCTAATTTCTAATGGATACGCAAATTTATTTACCTGTCTTGGTCTATAATGTGTACTATTCCAAGCAGCTTGTTGTATGTTAGAAGTAAATTTCTGAAGTTCTAAGTCTAGTTGATCAGTATTTTTAAGTGGTACTCTTAATTCTATAGTATTTTCTAAGTATTTAGTAAAGTTAGACCAGTCCGTGTACTTGTTTACTAGCGTCAGATTGCTCTCTTTGTATTGTATTCGTTGACTCAATGTTAAAACTATTGGAGAATGATCCGAGTTTAAGTTATAACATTCTTTTATTTGTAAATAATTCGGTGATATATTTTTGCACACAAAGAAGTCTATTAAATCTGGAATCTTGTGAGGGTCAGTTGGCCAATATGTAGGTTTACCTGTAGACACAGCTTCACATTTTAGCTCTTGTATTGCATATAAAAGCTCCCTGCCTTTGGTTGTCGTAAGTCTAGATCCCCAGTGGGTATGCTTCGCATTGAAGTCACCCCCAAGGATAAATCTCTGTCCGAGTTGCTTTAAAAAGTTAATGTAAGCATCTCTTATAATTGCGTGTCTTGGAGGTGAGTACAACGCTGATATAGTAATAGGGTATAACTTGCTTTTTACACAAACTGCCACAGCTTGAATATGTTCCTGTTCAAATCTAATTCCTTCATAGTGTGAGATATTTTCTTTTATTATGATAGCACTTCCACCCCTTGCAGTGTTGTTTGGATGCAATGCATGATAGATTTTATATCCTCTAAATTGTGTGTAACATTGTTTGGTGAAATGAGTTTCTGATACCAAACACACATCAATGTTTTCAATGTTTAGGATTACTTGTAACTCTTGTTGATGTTGAAGTAGTCCATTTGCGTTCCATGCCATGATTCTAAGAGTCATTTTTGTTTACATACTTTAGGTTTAGCGGTGTTAGTGCTATTTTCTAAACTAGTTAGTCTTATGTTAAATGATGAGATCAATTGAATAATTTCATCTAATTTAGTCTCCAGGCTGGCTTTTGGTTTAATGGAATTATTGTTGTGCATTTGGCTAACCTGAGCGTAAGTCTGCTTTACTGGCTTTGCATTGCTGGTTGAGGGTTGACTTTTGGGTATGGGCTGCTGTTTTATTTCAATAGATTTTTTGGTATTTTTATTTTTGATGTGTTGCATTTCCTTGGCTACAATACATCCCCTATAGTTCGCTGGGTGCGGTTCGCCACAATGTACACATTTTGGCTTATCTTCCGCGGGCTTTTTGCACTCCTTAGTAAGATGTTTGCCCGTGCACTTCACACATCTCGGCTCTTTTGAACAATATTTGTGCGTATGACCATACGCCTGACATCTCTTACATTGAGGAACTAAAGTTGAAGTTTTTATTGGATGAACTTCAATTTTACATCCTAATATACTTTTAATGTTGTATATTTTAGTGACGTCCTCTTGGTTTTTAAATGTGAGCATGAACATATTCAGAGGCTCTTTAGTTTTCCAACTTATTTTATTAGCTGCTTCTTCTATTTGATAGCCCTTTTTGAGTAGATCTTCTACGATTCTCTCAGGCTTGCAAGTAAAGTGAAGGTTTTTAACCATCACTCTTATCGGTCTTTGCTGCTTGTTTTCATAAGAATGCCATAGATATTGGCTCTTAGACAGCATACTTGTGAGGGATTTGTAAGAGTCCTCGCTCAAAGCATTTATTTTAACTACATCCCCATTCATGATTTTGGTATTGAAGGGGTTGTTTGGCAAAGCTTGAGAGAGTTCATCAAAGAAGGCTTGGTAATTTTGAATACCATCTACTATTATGGGCGGAGGGGGTGGCACCTTCTTGGTTTTAGGTTTATGTTCTGAAGGAGTATCTTCCAGAGACTCTTGATGTTTGGTTGGAGTAGTAGAGGTGTTCAACTTTCGCTTCTTACTTTTTCTATTCTTTACTCTTACCCACTCAGTCTCTTTGGCCAGTTCTTCCTCATCTGTACAGTAGTCAGTACATTGAGTCGAACTTTCCGTTAAGGTAGTGACAATCTTATTCTCAGTCACGTTTTTTTCTCGTAAATCTGTCACTTGTTTCTGCAGTTCCTCAATTTGAGTTTGCATACTTTCAATTATTTGGCGCAAATTTTTATTTTCCGCCTTTTCATCGCTGAATACCTTATACAGGTAGCGCTCTGTTTCGGTCGTCAATCTTATCCGAGTTCCGGAATCCATATTTTGTTATTGATTTAATATAACACACTTATAATTTATTCACTTAAACACATGATTCACAATCCTCAACTAGGTCATTGCAATGAACGGTCGGACGCGGCGGAATGCGCAGCGTCAGCGCTTTACCCGAGCACTAGTGCAAGAAGGCATGCGACGCGACCTCACTCGCTAAAAGTTGATCGAAAACTGGTTATATATATCCGATCATGTTGAAAATAATTTTAGTTGAAAGTATTTATTAAGCGTTAACTTTGTAATAATTACAAAGGCAATGGTAAATATTAATAAATAATATGCCAAAAAATATTTTTTTCATATATTTCGGCCGTGCGGCTTAGATCGGTGTAAGTCGGTGGTCATGCGGTGTAAGTCGCCAGAAGTAGGTCCTATTTGTCCGGCACAAAATTACTTTAAAAACTTTGTTTATCTGTTGTTCTGTTTAATGTGACAAATAAAAAATTTTTTCTTTCTTTCAGAACTGAAAAAAGTACTCACTAACCGTAGTCTTATACTTGCACTACGTACTCGACTCCTACAATGTTATGGCAGACATAACATTGTAAATAACTCTATACGGATGTGGGCTTACAGACGAATGTTAACTTGAGCTCAAATGGTTACAAATGATGAAATTCTGAGGTGTGTTGGTAAGAAACGCGAACTTTGGGATACCATTAGAGTTAGGAAGGTTGCGTACCTAGGCCACGTGATAAGACACGAAAGATACGCCCTCTTATAACTTATAATGATGGGCAAAGTTGCTGGAAAACGAGGCGTTGGTCGCAGAAGAAGTCTTGGCTGAGGAACCTACGAGAGTGGACTGGAATTTTGTGAACCGCGGAACTATTCCATCTTGCCAAAGAAAAAGAAAAGTATACAGAGCTCGGATCAACATAGGTTCGCAGTCATGCCAACCTTCGTAGAAGAAGAATGCGGCTGCGGTTCAAAAGATAAAGGGGGGCATCATTTTTACAACTTTTGGAGCGATTATTTCGAAAAAAAACCTTAAAATGATTTTTTCGAATGATGTGCCACAAGTAGATTCTTGCTAAAAAATCAGCTTCTATTACACGTATGGAGCGAAAGCTATAAATGTTTATTTTGCAATTGAACTAAGTAGCGGCTTAAACAAGACACCTATTACTCCAAATTTCATCCATAAACATAGTGTAGTTTTTGAGTAAAATGCCTGCACCAGTACACCAGTTATGGGAGAGTGTTAGTACATACCATGCACGTCGATGACGATGAGCGCCTCCACAGTGACTCTGTTCCCAGGCTCCAGCTCGCCCTGCACCAGGTACACTAGCCCTGTGATCTGTTCCGTGCTGCGCTCCACTAGTTCCGGAAGGGTGTTCGTCTTTATTGCTTCTATCGCCTGCACAGCATCACAGTATCGTCAGATAGGTAGAGTACATTTGCACATATTGTAACTACAGAACGAGGCGAGTTCGCTTTTGTCCACATAATAATTACATATAAGTTTCATGACCGTAGCACAAACATTTATAAAAACGAAAAAATAGATGACGAGCGCTTGACGCACTTTTTGAGAATTTGCGTTTACTAGCACTTGCTTGTCATTCGAACGTAGATAAGTTAGTGGTGTACGCGATGATGCCTCATTATCATCATGGTGGTTGGTGGTCTAGCAGCTGCTAATAGTAACCTCAAGCGTGTACTGCACGCAGGAGCCGGCCTGCACGATCTGTCCGGGCCACACGAGCACCCAGTCCTCGCGCGGCGTGCTGCTGTACGCGTTGACCGCCTCCGTGGCCACGTCGCGCAGGCTCACGATCATCTGGTGCTCCAGCTGCTGCAGCCAACGTTCTACCATGCCCTGGACAACGACACGCACGAAAATATGTTGAATAAATTTGTAGAAACATAATTATCTGACCTTAAAAATGAGAGTGGATCATTAAATATTACTGGAGAAGATTGCATGAAATGGCATCCATGGTATGAGTCGAGTATCGGGTCCAAATAACGTGATGGCGTTTTTAATGTGAGTTTTGCTGGGGACAGCCACATTCATGAACGTTTATTAGGTAGTCAATACGGTTTTTATTCAGCTTGTTTAAACATTATTTAATCCAACAGCAGATTAGATAACAAGTCTAAATTTCTCAATCTCATCAATCATATTACATAATATTAACTTTTACATCGTTTTGCACGATCATGCAATGGGTGGTGGATGAAGTAGTTTTAGCGTTACCAGGAAGGTAACGCTAAAACAACTTCATCCACCATCATCAAAACTACTCTACCACTAATCTTTTTATCTATTAACATTTTTTTCTAGTAAGTGCTTGTGAGAAAATTTCTGAAAAAGACAGCTGTGCTAGTTTTTCCCTAATATTAGTATTTGGAGGGTTCGCTGTTCCCTCCCTTACGCCACTAAATCTACCGCATGAAGCAACGTCATACAGAGTAGCGTCGCAGGCATTTACTCTCGTAAATTACTTAATTAATTTTAAAATGTAATTTAGACACTACGTCATAGCGTGGTGAATTTCGGTAAGTGGCCAGAACGGAAGTCAGTGCACTAATTAAATGCATTTCTGGCAAAATCAATATTGCCAGTAATTAAACCCAAGAAAAATAAATATCAAATGCTAAATACTTAATTGTAAAGTTTTCTAAACTAAACGAAAATTAATTAAATAAGCAATAAATTTATAATATGCATGTCTGGGTGTATACCAAACTCAGACCAATATATGTTTAAATTTTTTTTGATAAAAATTCTACTGAGACAAATCTAATAAAAGTGCCATACCTTGGCATCTGCCGGCTGTATGGAAGAAGAGAGTTTGACAGTCTCTCCCTCTGAGGAGGTGACACCGATGATTTCCTTGGCGGCGTTGAACTCCAGCGTGTTCACGCCCTCGAAGCACTTCTTGAGGTGAGGCTGGACTCGCATCGGATCCTTTGTCTCCGACAGGATCTCTAGCAGCTCGTCGTTGGATAAGAAAAAGAATCTAGAACAGTGAAATGAGTATGAGATTTTTAAATGCAAAGGCAAAATTTTATTCAGATATTATTCGCCAAGTATTAGAAAAATAATATTATAATGACGTATAACTACATCGACGTATTAAATTTCTTGCCTTGTGCCTGAAGATGTGCGGGTCAAGAATACAAAAATGTCGGGTACAAGAATACAAACATGGCCGTTTTAATCGAAACTTAATTGCAACTGAACTGCTTTAAATACAAGAATTACCCCCTGGACGGTTTCGGTATTACATCGTGTCGTTCATACGAGAATTTTTTTTTGACGACGAATTAATTGAAGAAGTAAAACAAATACGGACATTAATGACATTCACAAATCCATCCATCCTCCCTTACAACCCTAGTCCCAGCAAAATAATTAATTAACTTTCCATTCACTAACCTTGGGAAGAACAGCCTCTTCTTCTCCAAATAGTCATTGAGTCCTCTCTGTATATCCTCCAGCAGCGCGTTGTTATACCTTAACTTCTTCAGCAGCCCAGGGAAGTCAGTGGCAGTCAAAACCATAGGTTCCTTGGCCGTAGCCAACATGATGACCCGCCACTCCTTGTCCACGTCGCGGAAGTTCCTAGCCTCTGTGGGCATCTGACGCATTATATCTTCCGAGGAGAAGATGGGCTCTAAGTACATCCAGGTGGCTTGGCACTGGAGATGGAGAGGTTATGGCTTAGAAAGGTATAGGAAGCTCCATCAGAGAAGTAGTTTCGTCGCCTTACGATCAATAGGTCTAAGTAGCAAAACGTCTAACTACTCTAAACGTCTAATTAGCAATACGTCCAACTCGCAAATCGTTTTTGTAGCAAAACGTCTAACTATTGAAATGTCTATGTAGCAAAACGTCTAATTAGCAAATCGTCTAAAAAAATACGAGTACAGTTGCAAACATATTTTATTTGAAAAAAATGCATAAGTAATTTTTTTTTAAACTGTTTATGAATTCAGGATCCGCTTAATATGTCCAACATTTTTCAAAAATTCCATCGGATTAATTTTTTTTCCTGTTAACTTTTTTAGCTCTCTTTTGTATTTTTCATTGAATAACATATCAATTTTTTTCCGTTTGTTGCCTTCAAACATAACATTTTTAAATTTGCGGTCTTGCCAACGGGCTTCTTTCCTCAGAGCTTGAATGAAAAGCAGTAGGGTTGGTTTTGGTTTTATAAACGTATTTAACCGCCTATGCCAACCTTCTAGTGCATTGTTTGTTCGAAAGTTATCAATGTATGAACAGCTAATTATATCTGCAAGAGATAGCAACCACTGTTTTTCAAAATAAGCTATAAAAGTCATCATGTCTTTGCTTTCTATGGCACTTTCAATAATGGCAGTCCAACATTCAGTAATATATTCTGAAGGTAGCAAAGGAATGTTGGAACACACTCTGATGGTTTCTCTACTCTCTCGGTTTTCTGTTAGACTCAATGCTGATGCTCTTTTCCAAACAGCTTTGTTGAAGTGATAGTAACAGCCGGCTATTTTTGAGTGTGGAAACTCATTTTTTATGGCATTAATGAGAGCTAATTCGTAGTCACACTTAATAGTTGTCATTTCTATTTGACAATGCTCTTTAATAAGCTGAAATAAGCGTTCATAAGTTGCCTGCTTTTTATCCGGAAGTAACGCATAAACTATACCCATTACACTAGTTGTATCATCACAACTATTTAAATCAATGTGTATAGATAATAATTCGTAAAATGGCTTAGGTACAGCCTTAAAAGTTGCATCAATAAAATATAACTTATTTTTCATTGTACTCATGCATTTTCTACTCACAGGTGTTGTAAATATTAATATTTTATTGTTCTCATACCCATCTTCACATACAAGGAATTCATCAGCCAAAATTTTAGGAATAATAATTTCGTTTAAGTTTTGGAACACAGTTTTAGGAACATTCAAAAAACTGCGCCGAGCTCTAAATAAAGTGTCTTTTTTTGAATTAAAATTTGGAACCTGATCAATTTTATCACTTTTTACAAATTCCTTTTCAAAAATTTTCTGAACTGGTTTCGCTTTTTCACATACAATTTTTTTGCATTTATCCATCACTTGGTCAATTTCATTTTTTTCCAAATTAGCTTTGCAACTGTGTTCTTTCAACTGACGTAGTACTCTATCTTCATCTTTATTGATTGTGATAGAAGCACTACATTCATCGCGCTTAGCACACCTCCAAAGCGTTGACCCGCCTTTATTAGTCACATTCAAATTGAAACGATACCCATTCAACAGTAGCACTCGTTTTTTTTTTTGACTTGTTATAAAAACAAACTCTCGATTCGGGTTCATTTTAAGCTAGGTGATTCTAGTTCCTCAATCAGGAAATAAATAATTAAGTTTTTATGTATGTAATGTGGCGATTAATCATCAAAGAAAATTTTATCCTCATGACAACTACAATGTCATAATTAAAATAGGTAGGTACTCGTAAATGGCCAGTACTATTAAGAAGAATTTAAAATAAACCTATGAAACCTACTTGCCTATTTAAATCTGAAAAAAATATATTGGCGTAAAAACAGATCTTAATATTTTTATACTCAAGTGTACAGGCGTTATGAGAATTAGACGATTTGCTACATAGACATTTCAATAGTTAGACGTTTTGCTACAAAGGCGATTTGCGAGTTGGACGTATTGCTAATTAGACGTTTAGAGTAGTTAGACGTTTTGCTACTTAGACCTATTGATCGTAAGGCGTTTCGTCTAACAGTTTACAGCACTTGAAGTGAGAAATATTTTGAGGAGTGACTAATATCGCCGGTCGGTCGACAACGCGTCAATGATGGCCCTTCATGCTTCGGAGAGCACGTTAAGTCTGTTAGCGTTAAGCCTCTGATTGAAGAAGTGTAAGAAGTACCAGTATAATCTATATCTCTATTCAATTGCATTAGATATATCTATTCAATTGCATCTCTATTCAATTGCATTAGAAAGAAGGATTTTAAAATCACTCTCAGAGAGAAAAAGAAGAAATCTGAGAGAGAATCTGAAAATTCCGTTCGACCGGGTTGCAATTTTTTTTTTTGAGTAATTGTCAAGAAATGCCTATAAAAATTATGAAAAAAACCGGGCAAAAGCATATCGGACCATGCTCATTGTAGGGTTTCGTAGCCAAGCAGCCAGGTTACAAATAAATGCACTACATGTGAAAAATTGCACCATCAGAAGAGCGTATGTTCATAGCACTTACGTCCTTTTGTTGAAAAGCGCAGGTTTTCGGCAATAACTCGAACACGGTACATCCGATTATGTCCAAAATAACTAAGTAGCGGCTTATACAAGACGATAGGCGTCTTGTATAAGCCGCTACTTAGTTCTTCTTGCTCCAAATTTAATCAATATTCATCATGTAGTTTTTAATTCCTGTGACATACGGACGGACCGACAGACAAACGGACGGACATGACGAGACTGTAAGGGTTCCATTTTAGCCCTTTTGAATACGGAACACTAAAAACGGCAAATCTCTGATCTGAACATTATTATTGTAAAAAAAATCAAATCTTGTGAGATTTCAAATAGTAATACATACTATATACGATCGAACTATTACATATTCGATTCCCACAAATTTTTCTTTGGTATACAAGTAACTTGAGACAGTAGAAAATCATGTTTTATTTTTAAAACATTGAACTATGTGAACGAAAGTCTAAGTGAATGTCACCTGCAGCCACTGGTCCAGTATATCCTGCATGCTGATGAGCTTCTCCTCCCAGGCGACCATGTCGGCCTCGAAGGCCTTCACGTAGGGCGAGCCGCGCATCGTCTGCGACTTCAGAATGTGGTCATCTAGTTGCTGCTGCACGTCGTCCAGCCCCGACAGGATGCCCACGCCCGTGTCTCTGGACGGAGGGGAGATCGAGTTCATTACATCTTAAGGTGCCTTTCGCAAAGTCACATAATTTTGGAAATTGACGTATGTGCATCGTATTTTTTTTTTTTTTTTTTTATATTGATAATAATTATATTTATAGGTGTGAGAAATTGATCACCACAAAGGAAACAGCAGTATTTGTAAATGTGGTACATTACCTGTCAAAAGAAAAGATTGGTCTGTTTGCAACATGTTTTCAATAGTGTAAAAGGGGCAGATTATTCACATATATCTAATCTACTCAACCTTCCTAAGGCTGCGTTTTGACGACGCGAAAAAAATCGTGCGGCCTTAACCACATACTTGTGTTTATTTATAAGCAAATTTTAAGTTTTATTGAATAGACCATACAACATTTTTTTCGCCTTGTTTCACAGAGTCCCTACCCCTTCGCCTTAAAAAAAATGGTTGATCCATGGCATTCATTGCATTCGACAATGGCGGCACGTCTTCCGGTGGAACTATTTAAAACGCTGAACTCACCATTTCATGACCACATTATGAAATGACTAATAATTCTAAGATCTAGCCACAACAGTTACACATTAAATCTGACCACCCACCTGTAGGGCACAACTTCAAACTTGACACCGATCCATTCGTCCTTCATCTTGTTGAGCGCCTTCTCGAGGCTGTACTCCTTGGAGGCGTACTGCTCGATCTCCTCGAGCTGCTGCGCGTACACGTGCACGCCCTGCTCCACCATGTCGGCCAGGGTCGTCTGCGGGTCGTGGACCACCTCCGTGCCGATCAGCTCGCTGATCTTGGCCCAGTGCCGGTCGCGCATACCCTGGGGAACGTTGAATTTAATTCAATACGCATCCCTGTGCAATCAAGTTTAAATTAATTCCTTCACATGAAACTATAACTGGAGTACTCAAAGTTGGTTGGAATTCTGACGCTTTCTTTCCTTTATTAACACGTTTTTAATTTAGTTGTAATTTTCGGAAGGCAAATATTTTGGCTCTCATGTTACGGAAAAAGATCTTCGACACAACTTGATTTGTTCATTTCCGTTTTGCGTTTAATTTATAACGCCCCTTTTTACACCATTGTGTATTAATTTTGCTATCGTATCCACGAATACCTTGGACCTTGGTAGAATTACTGGGCAAAGTAATGAACTTTGCTACAGATATCATATATTTTTATATTTTACCCAGATACTTTATCATTTGGTCTACCCATGTCCTAGACGCATAAAGATAAAAAATTCAAAGGAGGTATTTGGTTCGAGTGCGAGTCGGTTCGAAATCGCCACTAACCCTATTGCATTTTTGAAAGATAGAAAATTTTTAAGTCCAGACCCAGTAATCGAACCCGAGACTTCCGTTTGCCAAACCGGGGCCGGAATCGAACCACCTATCTAGACTATGTTACTAGACCTCAAATTTTTCTATCCTTTCATGGTCGCGAGTTGGGCCCTCGCATGCGCCATCTAGCCGGTAGTTAAAGAACTATCACGGCTTTTGTTATTGCTTCGTTACAGAGAGCATTTTAACAAATTATGATGTCGCAGGTTGAATATTATACTAATTTTTATAGACATTTCTTGTTAATTACCTTATTTTTAAAGATATTATTATAGAGGGCACTTTGAACTTCTCCACCTTGTTCCTGGCCATGTCAGCTATGCGTTTAGCTCCAGAGTAATCGTACAGCGATTCGCTCAACATTGATAAGAACTTCCACCATTGCTCGTCGTCTTCTGAGATCGTCTCAACGTCCAGCCCTAGGAATGGACTGTGGTATAGATACCACAGTCCATTTCTAGGGCTGGACGCTTGGTTAGAACCAAGAACCGATTTTGTTGACATTTATGTCCAAAAGCCACACTTACCTTATTACAGATGGCACATAACACAGGCAGCAGCACTTTGAACTTCTCCACCTTGTTCCTGACCATGTCCGCAATACGCTTGGCTCCAGGGTACTCGTACAGTTGCTTGCCCAGTTTGTACAACAGCTTCCACCAAATCTCCACGTCTTCTGAAATCACCTCCGCATCCAGGCCCAAGAATGGGCCGTGGTACCTAACCGGGATCAGGTTTTAGTCACTAAAAATTACTTTTACAAAGATTTGTTCTCGTAACTGATTTCGGTCATGACGGGTATTCTCATCAAAGACTAGTCAACTGCCTAGGATATTACTGTGTGTACAAGTGTACTCACTTTAACAATCCGATGGGAGACCCGGCACGACCGGAGAGATTATGCGCAGCATCAACGGCTTAAAGTACTCTTCGTGGCATAGAGGGGTAGGATATAATATTTAACTATCTTCTCATAAGGGAAGGTGACATGAGGTAAGTAGCTCGACTTTTGTTCAGTAGTGACGTGGTGGCGCTGCGCTATGCAGGGCAAACATCCAGCGCTAAGGAGTATAGCCTGTCCTTCCCTGACCCATCCGACACTGAGACAGATTGCCTGAGTGGCCTTGACGGCTTGACGGGAAACTGGCGGCGCACACTTGAAGGAGTTAACGGCCTTAACTAAACTTACGCTTTCCGGCAATGTGGACGATAGCGTTATGAGCATTTTACATGGGGCAAATTTATGTGCTCTTCGCAAGACCGATGCACAGTGGGCCGGAGCGGGTCATAGGGCAATTACGATGCGCGAATAATGGCAAGATACCTCACCTAATCACTTACTATTAAATAAATAAATAAATAAATAAAAAATGATTTATTCACTTAGGAAGCAAAATACTACACTTGTGAAAAGTCGATTCTACATTTACTGGTAATGCCTGTTCGCAAACAATAGGTAAAGCCCGAGAAAAGAACAGGCAATAAAAACTCGTGGCCACTCTTTTCAAATTGCCAATGTTTACAATGTTTCTCTGTTTATAAACTGTATATGCAGTTAAGGTGCTGCCACCATTATATTATACATATTAGAGTACTGATGCAAAAAAAGAGGTCAATAATATTAGAAGAGTACACGAGATCGGATACATCAGCCTCAATGGGCACAACATAGTAGGAGCATCCACTTACGATGTAAAAACTTTATGTGCTTAAATATTGGCCAATTTACTGCTACTTAATGAATAAGTATACATGTTTTACAAAGGCAAGAAAAGAATGGCCGTATTAGTCTTACTACTTGAGACTATAATTGTTACATTTATTTTTTTGCATCGGAAGTGAACGCATCACATTAGTTCTGCTTGGCGTATTTATTAAGTGCTAATTAGTCTAATATGTCGTAACTGTTCCAAAAATATGTTGCTTGTGGCTCATTGTTTTGCTATAGATATTCAAGTAGAAGGTATGTATTATGTATTTTCTATATTTTATATTATTTAGAATTTTGTATGTTTTCGTTATTTAAGTGCTACGCCAATGCAATGAATCTGGTTTAATTTCGTTTTAGTTTATTTTAATACAAACTTTTATCAAATTTTCTATCTTTCTGTACTCATGATTTATGTTACAATAATATCATTTAATTCTTCTTTATTTATTTTTATTTTAATTACCTGCACTGGGGTGCACCTGTAAGTGGTGCTGAAAGGCTACGCCCTACATGTAACAACGTAGCAAGTGCTACGAGTTATGTACAATAAAAGCATTTGCATAATAAACTGATTATTTTTCGTTTTAGGTGTAACATTGAAGTGTTAATTTAAAAGAATGCTTGTAACTAGTCACATGGCTGTCTATTGGGAACCTAAATCTGATACTGACAGATGTGGCCAAGTTTAAATTGTTTAAATATGTAATTGTAATAAATGGCATGCACGTTCATCGGAAGAGAAAGAACTCCTTGCACAGAAAAAACAACTTGTCCAGCTGCAGTTTAGGCAACGATTAGGCTTATAACAACAATTGACAAAGCACGAAGTGGCTCATCCAACGACGTGTTTCCATCGTTGGATGAGCCACTATTTTTGGCCCGAACTTTTTCGCGAATTCTACTATTTCCGCGGAAATAACTGGGTTAGACAAAGCACTTATTAATAGTTCCAATACTTTGTAGAAAAAAAAAGAAAATAATAAAAAAAATAACGGCGCGGTACGACGGTGGGTCCGAAAGGGGTCACCCGTCAATTGACCGACAATAGTGACGTTGCTTGATAAGTCATTTAATCTAGAAAATAAAGCGGTTCCAAGGAGAAATATCTTATCAGATATCTTAAATCTACTCGGTACATTATTATTTCTGCTACATGACTCACCACTTCTCATATCCCTCGTAGAAGTCGTGCGCGGTGTGCCAGAGCCGGTGGAAGGGCTCGATGCTCGTGAGCATGGTTTGCAGGCTGAAGTACACCGACTGCTCCTGGTCTAGCAGGATCTCTTCGTTTATTATGTCTTCTGCTTCGCGCTTGTCTTCCTACAATGTACTGTTTAATGTTGAATTTGATATAAAATCACCCGCATTTTTTTATTTATGAAAATAAAAAGTTATGTTGTGTTTTTATAATTACTTTTAAATTTTTAGATGCAACTTGCACACTAGCCGAATGGGAGACTTAAATACATACATTTAACAGATACAAAGTACACCCAGACTCGGAACGGAACAATAATGTGTGTAACCCATAACCCCTTGTTCAGCAGTCATACACACTCCCTTTGCGCCATTGACGCAGTCAAATTGTGTTCATGCACAGCCATAATCTTGTCAGTACGGCAACTCTTCGATGAGCTCCGACCTCATTTCACTCACGTGTAACATGAAATTCATCAATTGGTCACTCCTAAATAGTTAAACATTTATTCTGTTGAGCTGTTAAATAAGATTGTTATTGTCTACAGAAAAATAGAAACAGGTTGCAATTAATTGCAGTGACTTGGGAATAATACCTCCACTCATCAGATACCGTAGTAAAATTTTACCCCTAAAGGGGTGAAACGGGATTTCCATGTACCGCGCTTGAAAACTGGTAATTACAAATCAAACTAATAAAAGACAGATTATGCGTGCCATTAAAAACCTAATTTGAAAAAACAATTGATTAATTGACAATCAGGATTAGGAGGTTAGACAGCTAATAAAACGGTGGAACCAGTTTGATGACAAATAACTAAGAACTACCACAAAGAAATCGGCTTTCAAAACGGTGGAACCAGTTTGATGACAAATAACTAAGAACTACCACAAAGAAATCGGCTTTCAAAACGGTGGAACCAGTTTGATGACAAATAACTAAGAACTACCACAAAGAAATCGGCTTTCAAAACGGTGGAACCAGTTTGATGACAAATAACTAAGAACTACCACAAAGAAATCGGCTTTCAATTAACAAAAAAAAAATGAAATCCCTTCACCTGTTCGAGCTACGAAGACACACACACAAAGAGACTAAAAAAACTCACCAACAGATTCTTGTTTATCTCATTGACTTTCCCCACGACATCTTTCAGCAGATCCACATTGAGCAGCGGCGGGTCAAACCTGCGGAACAGCTCCAGGTCCTTCTCGTGCTTCTTCAGCTTGTTCTCGAAGATCGTCTTCCTGCTCCTCAGCTTGTCCTCCGCCATCGATTTCTTAGTGTTCAGCGTCTTGAGTGTGAGGTCGATTGTGTCCTCCATGTCCAGGGGCCACAGGAACACGCGGGTGTTCAGGTTTATGTCTTCGACTGAAATTTACTCACAATATAAAAATGATATTAATTTGTGTATATGTATGTGTCTTCTATGCGTACTGTTCACCCGATTGACCCCTGTGTAACAACGAGGGAAATGAGAGACAGAGAAATATATGATTGAACTGTAGGAGAAAGAGAAAGGTAGGTACAGGTAAATTAGCTTGAAGAAATTTTTGCGTTTGTAGTAGTGTATGGTCAGCAAATAAAAAAAACAACATTTTATTTTTAGTTTTTATTGTTTTAAAGGTAATATACGTTTGTGGCTGGAGCACACCAAATGCGTGCACGTCTACGCATACGCACTACGTACTAATACGGTCGTGAAAATGTGTATCCACCGCATTGTAATCTATGGAACTGTATGAGGCAGACAAGCCAGTTCCAAACATTACAAGCATTGAATGCAGGTTTTCACTTCAGTGAAGACGTGTATGAATTAGGTGTTCTCCGGCCATAAATGTTTTATTCTAATAATTCATCAACCCCAGGCATATCACAATCATCCCCATCCTCGCTTTCATCAGATGAATTATTTAAATTAATTATGATTCGTTCTGATATTGTGTCTAAAGCTGCGTCTCTACCCTGATATTTGCTTTCCTCCTCAATAGCATGCAAACAAACTTTTCTCCATTCCTCTACAGTTATGGCGTTCATTTTTTCTTCAGCTAATGACATTATAACCTTCATATTCATTGCGACATTCTTTTTTGCGACATATGTTTTCACTATCCCCCATATATTTTCTATAGGATTAAACTCCGGATGGTATGGTGGTAAACGCAGCACAGTATGACCGTGCTGTCGTAATATTTCGTCTATCTTGTACTCTATAAATCTCGCCTTGTTTTGCAGAATCAGTTCATATAATTGAGGCTTAAGCAACGTGGATGAATGCTCAATGTTTCGAAATGTCAGCCAGTCTATCATTTGCTGTTTTCTAGAATTACTATTCGGTGCAGGATTTTGTATTGAGTTATGATATGGTGCGTTGTCAACAACAACAACACTATTTGGTTGTAAGTTGGGTATTAATTGAGTTTGAATCCACCTTGAATAGTTGTCATAGTTCATATTGTTGTGGTAATCTCCACTTTTTTGGTCGGCTTTAAACATAAGCAATGCATTTGGTATAAAGCCATCGATACCACCGGCATGAACAATGATTAAGCGGTTGCCTTTCGATATATGTTGCTTCAAACCTGAAGTGCTTCCATCTGACCAAGATTTCGAGAGGGTATGTGATGTATGTATATATGTTTCGTCGGTGTAAACAATTGGTCGGCGTTGTTCACGATATTCAGCAATTTTCATCAAATAATTAATTCGCAAGTATCTAATTTCGTGTTTTTCCATAAGAAGTTTCCGGTTATCTTCTGTTTGCTTCCAATTAAAACCTAATGACATGACGTGTTTTCGTAACGTGCTGACACAACCTTTATAATCGATATCTTCTTTCAATTTTGAGTGCAAAGTTTTTAAAGTGGGAACTTCTTTATTTGTGATGTGGAAGTCATGAATTGTTCTTCTGATAACTTGCTGATCAAAGTTATCGATTACTATTGTAGGTTTACGATTCGGTTTCTTTTTAGGAGATTTAAATGTTACTTCCTGATCTGAAGGACGACATTTGCTTTCTGATACTACCTTTCTGACGGATGCTATTGAAATTCCTGTTGATTTAGCAACTAATTGAGTGGGGGTCATAATACTGCTCGGGTTGTTATTACACTCATTTTCGAAATATTTGTACAAACAGTACAAAACTTCCTTAGTTTGAGAAGTCAAAGGCTTGCCTCGACCATGTTTTAACACTGGAGCCATTTTGAATTATCAATATAAAGTTACAACACTTACACACTTGAAATTAAACACTTCAACAAATATTTTAACAATAATAACAAACAATAACAACAATCAACAAATACAAAATTTCACAATGAAACTACTACGTATCTAATAATTATAATTTTTTAATGAAATGCGTGCTTTATGTTCTAACGGTATCAAGCGACTGACGTCAGACTGCACGTGGCACCTGCGGACAGAGTAAACTGGTTTATTCTGGTTTTGTGCGTGTTTCCACTTTCCACTATCAAGTGACGACTTATTTATTTGTTTTGTTTCGTAATTATTATGGTCAAAACTTTTTACCTATAGCTAAACTACTATCATCTAAAGAACGACACGATATTTTATTGTTTCACGGTAGTCGCCTTGTCGTTTGCTCAAGGACGTGAAATTGAATGACATATTTTTTTTAATAAAGTCAAAACCTTTTTCTTTAAAATAAAAACTTGTTTTTATTGAAAACAAAAATCAGAGTGTTGCTAGGGATAAGTATTAAATTAAATAGTAATGTTAGGATATTGAAACATTTTTGTAAGGGCCAGAACGATATAGTGGAAACGCGCTCTAATATCTAAGTAACATACACACCACTACATATGCAAAAATTTCTCGAGACTAATTTCACTGTACTGCACTGTGTGCCAAGGTATATTGTCTTGGCCTTCACTGTCTAACCTTCTCCTCCTAATCCTGATTGTCACGTTAACCTGTCGCAGAAAGGAAGTAATAAAGGTAGAGATAATATCTATTGTGGACCTCTTCTTCATAACAATAGGTAATAATAAATCTTTATATTTGTTTACAATGTTATTCTCTTTGGTTACAATTTCACAAAGAATCCCTGCCTCCTAAACTAAGTTAAATACTTGTATCTCATTTATTTTTATTTTAATGGGATCAGGAGACAGTTCCTTTCCACAGATGCAGTATTTTAACAAAAGACAGTAATAATTATAAAATAAAACAAAAATTAATGAAAATACATAGTAACAAAAAACCGGGCATATGCATGTCAGGCCACGCACAATGTAAGGTTCGGTAGCTGCCCAGCACGATAATGCGGTATAAGAATGGGTTTTCTGTTTTTGTTTTTTCATACTACTAACAACGTTTTATCTACGTTAAATGTCGGAGAATTATGAAATTGCTAATTGATTTCCGTTGACCTAACGACTGTTTTTATTTAATAGAGGGTGTATTGACTCAATTCAACATGGCTGCCGTTGGGTGGCGTGACATTTGTTTTAAGTTTACATGTGAAGTGCTGGTAGTGCGGCAGTGAGTGTAATTCGGCAGTCTTAATCGGACGGTCGTAGCGACAGAATAGTCGTGTGTGCAAAGTGTTAATACATTTGACATTTGTGTAATCAAAATTATTAGAACGGTTGGCGGACTTTACCTTGCTTGAGGTATCCGGGTTCATATGATCGATAACCATAATGTTCGAATATTGAGCTAATAGCTCATAAGGCCAACCTGGCGCTTCGACAAGTAAACAGCTGTCGCCCGCCTTTTTGATCCAAACGTTGAAATAGGTGTTTCTTTATTTACAGCCACAAAGCCAAATACGAAATTTGACAGATCTAACGTTTCAACTGACCAAGTTCCATAGAAACTTGCAACGCCGGTTATAAACCCCTATGAGTAGATTTTCAAAAAACGAAATACTTGATTCTTTACTTTAAACTAAAAAGCCAAATGCGAAATTGTACAAATCTAACTTCAAAACTGACAGAGTTTCATACAAACTTGGAAACCTCTATTTTGCCCTCTTAGGGGTTGATTCTTCAAAATACCCTGAAACACGTGACACACAGATCTAATTTCAAAACTGATGGAGTTTCATGGAGAATTGCAACCCCTATTTTCAAAAACGATTAAACATCTATTTTTTTATTTTAAATTAAAAGTCATACACGAAAATTCATAGAAGTAACTTTAAAACTGACAGAGTTTTATACAATATTTCAACCCTTATTTCACCCCCTTAGAAGGATATCTTTTCTTAATTCCGGGTTTTGTAGGCCCGGTTTAGGCTCTGCGTTAATGAAACAGTCAGTAAGGACGAGTGATTATATATGTATATATACATATATAATCACTCGTCCTTACTGACTGTATATCTATAGATATTAATAGATTTTCGTAGATTTTGTACGTAAATAGTTTTCCTTTTAATTTCATGATGACACACACACACTGAAATTTTTCATACCTCCAAGAACAACCATTTAGCTGGCAGGGGAGGAGGACACAAACGGATCCTAATTTTTTTTTACATGAAAATTTATATTCACCCTTATATTTTAGCAGCCCCTAAATATTTTTAAAAGGTATATCTAATGATACCCCACACGGGTATAATATATATAGGGTACCTACTCGTATATAGATACGGTAGGTGAGAAAATAAATCACATCCCCACTTTACATGTAGGGGAGGTAGGTATTTTTTTTTTTCAAGATTTTTTAAGTGGTATAAGTAATATGTACATCCATGCAAAATAATGACAACTTTCTAGTACTAAGTCTCAGAGCTAAGCAGCAGACGGACATGGCGAAACTATAACAGTTCCGTTTTGCCATTTTGGCTACGAATCCCCAAAAAACTAAAGTTAATAGAACGTTTTGTCAGACAAATAGAAGAGACTCGTGTGTATTCGCTAATTAAAATTATGTTAGGCGGATCAAGGGGGCACGTGAACCCAGCGGTTGTTTGTGAATTTCTGGTATTGTATTCAATTTATTTGCCTCATGTGCGAACTGCCCCTCCCCAAAGGTTTTTTTTCGGGGCACCCAGCCCCCCGTCGTCCGTGCAACTCACACTTGACTTGGCCGGTGTCGGGCGAAACGAAATGCTTCCCCCCACGAGAATTAAATCCTGGGTCCGCCCATGGCCGTTATTACCATAATATTATCATCACACATCGCTGAGTTTTCGTTGAAGGGCATGTAGTATTGAGGATTAAATATGGGGATAGAGTAACAGATATATAGTAAATTCCTCACAGTGCAAATGCGCGTGCTGCATCAGAAACAGCACGTACTGCGCGGTGGTGCGCGACCTCTCCTTGAGGTCGAACATGGCGCAGTCGCGGCTCTCCTGGATGAAGTTGATCAGGTCCACCAGCTGCGCGATCGTCTCGGGGGTCTCGGACGCGCGGGACGCCATCTCCTCGTACACGTTGCAGATGCTGAGTAGTAAAGACTATCGTTTATTTGTTGCTTAACTTGTTACAAGACAAAGCGATGCTGTGACTTGACTCGTGGAGTCATACTCGCACTCCCTTGGCACTACGCCTAGGGTTCATTGAATTGTTACATGTTTCCTCTCGGTTTCTATTTCGTGAAAATTGGCGGAAGTGTGTAATAGGAAGTCGAGGTAGTGCGCGCTATTTAAATTGACCAATTAGCGCGCGCGGTTACAATACCTAAGCTTAACTATAAGCTGCTTGTAAAGAGGCTATTGTAAGGCTCGCTCGCTTTTTATAATTATATGAAAGACATAAGAGATATGTTGTTCGAGGCTGATACCTTTCTAAGTCACCACTAATCACATGACGAATAGAAAATGGGGAATATGTATGTTTAAGAACAACCTGTAACAACATCGTGCAATAAATAAATAAAATGTCTAATATGACGACATTACCTTAAAAGCCACTGACCTTCTATTCCACTTTCTGTTAACAAGTATGAAATGGTCCACGATGTAGGACCGCAGTCCGTTGACGATGTCGTACAGCATGTCGTTGATAGGACCGCAGTCCAACATGATCATGTTGAGCGGGATGTCGCGGCGGAGGAACACGATCTCGTCGCGGAGGGCTTCGTACATGTGGATGCGGGCTGAGAAGTCCTGGGAATAAAAATGCAACCAGATTTTGGGGTTAATATTGGCATATCTAAGGATAATTTACGGGTTGGGAGAAAAAGAAACCATCTATGAGCACACATGCACCTATAGAATTTCGAATTGGTAAGCAAACCATTATGATGATCCCTGGAGTGGGCACCAAACCATTTTACAGTGAACATGAACCTTCGAGTTTCTCACATGTCCGCCACAACTTTCTTACGCCTATTTAGATTAACATGATTGCGGAATATTTCCTGAAGAGTTGGCTAGCCTGAGTTGAAATCGGTAGAAGCATTATTCACTGTTGTGTGGTACCTGTGGCTTAAGAATAATGCCAACCCATCTCTTCCCGTAGGTGTCATCAAGGCGACTGAGGGACGTCACATCGAAGGACGCAGGAGCGTCCTCTACGTACCTTAAAGTTTTACTGTGATCGTCAACCCGTTCGCCGAGCGTGGCGATTATGGCAATTACCCCCAGGATCTATAATAAGTAGATCTTACCGGGGAAACCCCTACCAAGCAGTACGATCATATAAAGGTTGATATGATGATTATTCACTCACCAAATACTATGACGAAACTCAATATTAAGTTTCCAACTAGTCAAAACAACATTTTTTTTTTTAAATGACAAAAATCTGATTTTATATGGGGAATGTTTCGATATACACTGCGAGCACTGTTGATTGCTTTTACTGGGGAGAAATTCGTTCCGTTATGACTGACAGTATACTGCCGCAGTATCCTTGGGAAATATGTAACGTCATAAATCGTCGCCATTTTGGTACTGTGAGCACTAGTGTTTTCGAGGTAAGGTGCTCTCAGTACTTTGATCACGTGATCAACGGCGACCAGGAATTTAAATTAATTCCATTAATTCAGACATTACGCAATTAATTCAATTGATAATTACTTTAAATATTTAATTTTTAAATATACTAATAACTACATTCAATTTTTTTTTCTTGTTAATCTGGTACATTGTACATATAAAATTTATACACTATCGGGGGGCACGGCAGTACCCCCGCCAAGTCGAGCGCGAAGCAAACACTGCCGTACCATCCTTTACTGGAACCATTTCGCCGCATTTTCAGGCCTCTATTTGAGAACCTCTGGATAAGACCAGAACGCAGAAATTTTCGTCATCCAGTAAGCTATAAAATCACACTTAAAATAGAAAAAATCAAGTCTGTAGGTCATTTAGTTCCGAAGTTAAGCGAAAGCAAAGTTTCTCATAATAGAAAAATATAACAAACAAACTCATGATCATCAAAATAGAACTAGTACTTCCAATAAACTAGTACTTCCCGTAAACTCAGAGAGCTGAAATTTGGTACAGACTTAAGGTTTAATGGCCACATAAAGGGAAAACTAGGATAATCGAAGATCTGGAGCACCTGGTGACCCTTATTTGAAAACACAAGAGCCCAACCAAACTATTAAAGATCGACATACTGCCTTTACAAAAAATATTCAACTTTGTTTGCCTTTTCATTTGATGTCAAAAATCGAAGGTCTGAAGTATCTGATGAAGAACCCTCAGCTTGTCTTTATTTATTTGTTAGTTATTTAGTACTCTTAGTTTTCTAGATAATAAAAAAACTACTTCTAAAAAGAAAAAACCAATATGGGCTATTATCTCGCTTAACGAACACAGGCAGTTACAACAGATATAACATTACGTGTAAACAAATTTGACTTGTACCCACTAACGTATAAAGAATGTTCAACGGCCAAGTCACACAACATTAACTATAATAATAAAGAAATCGCAGTAAGGAACCTTAGACTTGGCACGACTTTGTCTAGATTTCATTACTTTTTAGAGATAAACAAGCAGCTCCATCGAGACTTGGCTAGTTTTGTACAGAATGTTTTTGGTGGGAATAATATTTTTATCATATGCGTTGCGAAGATATTATAATTTGTAATTCTTTGACTAGCAGACAGATCAGTTGCACTACCCTTAAAAAGAATTAAGTTCATTGACTGCCTCGGTGGCGCGGTGGGAGTATATCCGACTGCTACGCAAGAGGTCGTGGGATCGATTCCCACACGGGACACCACTTTGTGTGATCCACAAATTGTTGTTCCGAGTCTGGATTTTATTTGTGTCCGTGACTTGTATGTTCGTAAAGTCCCCCGCGATACAGGGCTTGTACCCTATTGCGGGAGTCGATTCCTAAAAAATTAAAAGGTAGTAAAGTTCACCTTCAGTTCAGGAGGCGGCTCCGTAACAAAGTACTGCAAGAGCTCCTGTTTGGCTTGACCGTTGAGTATGTAGAGGTAAGGGTCGTAGGAGCTGAGGAAGCTCCTGGGTCCAGGTCTGTTCACGCTGAAGTGGTGCAGAGACTGTTGCACCAGGTCCACCATGTAACCCTCGTCGGGGTACACTCCCAGGAGGTATGGCGCTGGTCTGTTTATATCTAAAGCGGGTTAAAGTTCTTGGTCAATTGGATAGATGACTACAATAACAATAAATTATTTAACACTATACAGGAAATAGCATTTGCAAAAATATTCTGAAAAACAATGTTTGCCTACAATTTTAAGGTGTCATGAATTTATAAAAATCAAAACAAACATTGAAACTACATCATTTGACCATACAAAAGAATGACGTCATTGTTTTGTATTTCATTTAAATTAGTAGGTACGAGGCGCATCGTTTTGACGTTTCTTAAAAAGATACTGATTTGACTTGACAGTCATCTACCCTATTTGGATTTAAGAATAATATAGTAAGTAGTTGCTAATTACGAGCCATGCCTGCACTCTCAACTAGCAACGACCTACATACGACGGAGCTGCAGACTCGGCGCCTCGTGTCGTCCCCGATCACGCCACGCCGAGATGACATAGATTCTAGATCTTACATACCACGGAGTTGCTGACTCGGCGCCTCGTGTCGTTGCCGAACACACCACGCCGAGATGACATAGATTCTAGATCTTTTAGCATAGGGCACTTCGGTACCACCATCGTCCGAGTCTAGACATACCTTTTAAATAATTGTAATTTCTAATATCGAAATTAATTAAATCTAGTATTACTTATACTCTGGTTTCTTTTATCTCCCGGCTGGCGTACTTACCCATAATTGGCGCAGTCGGTACTTCTTCGGGACAAATTCGCGGCGCGTATATTCCTAGAAATCGGATTTGGCTTGACTTCGCATAGTCGCCACCCGCGTTCGCTCCGAAGACAAGAATCTATCAACCTACGAATCTACACCGGCCGAGGGCGTATTCGAAAATCAATACGAGAACCAGACATGCAGATTTTTTATATGTAAGTACTTTGAAAGTTTTTCTTAGTGTTGCTTCCTTGTCCCTCCTTCAAAATTTTCCACCTACGGAAAACCGGAGAGACACCTGTCTCGAACCGGCAGGAACTTAGAAATAGGGATTTAGACAAACATAGACACTTAGATTTTAGTGATTTAGAGTTAGACGTATTCTTCAGTGAACAAAAAATGTCATTCACCGTAGATGAAATTTATAAGGCTGTTAGAGCGGTGCCAGAATTTGACGGCAACCCTAACGTCTTAACTAGATTTATTGCAATATGTGAGACCTTGATAGAGGCTTACATAAAAGATGACCCAAATTTTAGGTTAACTAATATTTGCTTAATTAATAGTATTTTAAATAAAATTACTGGCCCAGCCGCCGCGACGATAAACTCGAACGGCATTCCTAGTAGTTGGGCAGAGATACGTAAATTACTCGTAAATAATTTTGCCGATCAGAGGGATGAAACTGCCCTCTATAACGATATTGCTATGTCATTCCAAGGTAACAGCACACCGCAGGAATTTTACGACAGATGCCAGAACCTTTTTAGCATGGTAATGACGTATGTTACGTTACACGATAACGTGGCTACCACCGTACAAGCTAAACGCGAGTTGTATAAAAAATTAACATTAAAATCTTATATAAGAGGTCTAAGAGAACCTTTGGGCTCTCGTATTAGATGTATGAGACCCGATTCAATAGAAAAGGCTCTGGAATTTGTCAACGACGAACAAAATGTAATTTACCTACAGCGAAGAGGTGACCCAGTAAACGATAGGCACACCGCATACAGCGCGAATTACACGCCGCAATTAAATGGTGCAAAGTTTGCAGGTGAGGTTGCATCTACTTCACTTAGAGGTAATTTACCATATTTAGGTTCGAACGGGCATACGCCCACGCATATACATATCCCCCCGCAAACCTCGCAGTGGAAACCCGCGTTCAGGTTTGACCAGAAACAAGCTCACCAGCAGGGGCACTCGCAACCGCAGCTTGCCCCAGTTTCTGGGCCTAGCCGTACCCAACAGATGTTTCGCGCACCGCCACCGAACTATAACCCGCGTAGTAAGGTATTTAAGATACCACCTAGGAATGATCAACCATTCTCCTCAGGGCATAAGCCAATGAGCGGTGTCAGTCACTTTGTACCCAAATCCCTTCCACCGACAATGACAGGACATGATTGGCAAAGATCAGGGAACCCGCCATCTAACAATTATTTTAAATCGCGACAGGTAAACTTCAACGTGACAGCTGACCCTAATGACTCATATTACTATTGTGACTACGATAACGAGCACGGGGCCGAATGCACTGCGTATGACGTTAACTATACCGACCATTATAATGACTATAATTGCAATGAAGGCCAGCAGGAGTTTACTTATGAGACCGAAAACGATGACTCAAATTTTCGCGAGGCTATCCCGAATACCGAACCAAAATAGAATTAAATTTACAATCAAAAAGGGAACTTCGTTATGTACAGATAGCTAACCCTCCATTAAAATTACTTGTCGATACTGGGGCAAATCAATCCTTTATAAGCCCCGAAGCCGTCGAGAATTATTTTTCACATATACCTTTGAACTTTGACCCCTTCGAAGTAACTAATTCTCGTATGAGTAGTATACATAATTATTCTATTACGTTACAGAACTTTCCAGAGTTTTACAAAAGCAAATTAATTAAACTATTCATCTATAGATTCCATAATGATTTCGATGGGCTATTAGGGTTGGATATCTTGAATAATTGTCAAATAGATCTTAAGCATAACCTTTTAATTACGGAAAATGCTAGTATACCCATGCTACCTTACACTTGTAGAAACTTAAACTCTCAAGAAACAATACCCGCGCGCTCTAGTAAACTAGTAAAAATACAGATGTATAACTATGACGGCGACGTATACGTAACCGAACAGATCTTGTGCAATTGCATCGTGCACGAATGTATTACAAACGTTAGCGACGAAATAGCCATATTAGAGTTAGAGAACCCAACCGACACCGATATAATTATCCCGAACGAACGCTTAAACCATCCTTTCGAAGCGTATGCATTCAATACCGAGTGCAATAGCACTGAACAAGATCCTCAACGCGTAAGCCGAGTGTTGTCGCGCTTACGTACCGGTCATTTAAACGCCGAAGAAAAAACTAATTTAGAAACTTTATGCAGTCGTTATGCAGACATATTTTATTTAGATGACGAACCTCTTAGTTTTACTAATAAAATAAAACACCGCATTAGAACTATAGACGAAATACCGATTTATACCAAAAGTTATCGTTACCCCTTTGTGCACCGGAAAGAAGTTAAGGAACAAATCGCTAAAATGCTACGTCAAGGCATCATAAGACCCTCAGACTCCGCATGGAGCTCCCCTATATGGGTAGTGCCGAAGAAAATCGACGCGACTGGGGAACAAAAATGGAGACTCGTTGTGGACTACCGAAAATTAAATGACAAGACTATTAATGACAAATATCCTATCCCTAACATTACTGACGTCCTTGACAAGCTAGGAAGGTGTCAATACTTCACGACCTTGGACCTATTTTCGGGCTTCTACCAAATACAGACACATCCAGACGATATTTCTAAAACAGCGTTCTCTGTAGAGCACGGGCACTACGAATTCTTGCGTATGCCGATGGGACTCAAAAATTCCCCATCAACGTTTCAAAGGGTGATGGACGAGGTACTCCGCGGACTCCAAAACGAGATCTGCCTGGTATATCTCGACGATATTGTCGTATTCGGGACCAGTCTTCAAGAAATGATGGTAAATCTAGAGAAAGTATTTAATAGATTGCGTGACTCCAACTTTAAAATACAGTTGGACAAGTCTGAATTTTTGAGGTTGGAAACACCATATTTAGGTCATATCATTAGTGGGGAAGGTATAAAACCTAACCCCGATAAAGTTTTAGCTATTCAAAAATATCCACTTCCAAAGACCCCCAAAGAAATTAAACAATTTCTAGGACTCATGGGATATTATCGTAAATTCATACCCGACTTTGCTCGTATTACAAAACCTATGACGAAATGCTTAAAAAAATCAAAGAAAATAGTTTTAGATTCCGACTACATCGAATGTTTTGAAAAATGTAAATCCCTACTGACTAACGACCCCATACTACAATACCCTGACTTCTCAAAAGACTTTATACTGACGACGGATGCATCAAACGTCGCAATTGGTGCAGTCCTATCTCAAGGGACTGTAGGAGCGGACAAACCTATCTGCTACGCATCTAGGACTCTAAATGATAGTGAAGTTAATTACAGTACTATAGAGAAGGAGCTTTTGGCTATAGTATGGGCAACTCAATACTTCAGGCCCTATCTTTTCGGTCGTAAGTTCAAAATAATTACCGATCATCAACCACTTCAGTGGATAATGAACGTCAAGGAACCTAATTCAAGACTGACTAGGTGGCGCCTTAAACTTAGTGAATACGACTATACAATAGTATATAAAAAAGGCAAATCTAATACCAACGCAGACGCTCTATCACGAATTCAAATTAATAATCAGGAAACAGAGTCCTTGATAGTTCATCACACTGAAAAACCTTCATCTATATCGGACTCTACTACAGCTACCGCCCACACAAGTAATGAAAACCCCATCCTTGAGGTTCCCATAACCGAAGAACCCTTGAATAAATTTCACAAACAGATAAGTTTTACTATAGTAGGCGATATTAAAAGACGTCCAATCACTACAAGACCTTTTGACACGCATACGCACACCTCTATACAAGTGTCCGAATCGAACCTCGAGCAGGATGTAGTCAATGCAATTAAAGAACATGTCAATCCAAAAATTAGAACCGGCCTTAAAATTACACCACCACTAGGAATGTACTCTATAGTCCCTATTATACAGAATAATTTTAAAAATTCAAGCATGAACCTATCCCTTACTAAACACGAATTAGAGAATGTAAAAGAGTATTTAAGGCAGCAAGGAATTATTAGAAATTATCACGAGGGTAAAACTAATCATCGCGGCATAACCGAATGTTACCTAGCACTATCTCGCGTTTATTTTTGGCCTAAAATGAAAGAAGAGATAACTAAATATATTAATGCTTGCGCTATATGCGGACAATCGAAGTATGACCGTAACCCGATTAGGCCCCAATTGAATATCGTCCCACCAGCAACTAAACCCTTAGAAAGAGTACACCTAGATATTTTTACGGTACAGAATGAAAAATATTTAACATTCATGGACGTTTTTTCCAAGTACGGGCAAGCTTACCACTTGAGAGATGGAACAGCCCTAAGTGTTTTACAAGCTGTAATAACTTATTGTACCCACCACGGATTGCCTCTAACTATTGTCACAGATAACGGGACAGAGTTTACGAACCAACTCTTTGCTGAGTTCGTAAGACTTCACGGAATAATACACCATAAAACGTTAGCACACTCACCAAATGATAATGGAATAATTGAAAGATATCATTCAACATTGTTAGAGCATTTGCGCATACTACAATTACAACACAAAACTGAAACTATCGCTAATCTAATTCCCTATGCGTTATTAGCATATAACAGCTCAATACATAGCTTTACAAAATGTAGGCCCCATGATATAATTCGAGGTCATTTTGACCCACGCGATCCCCTAAATATAAACGTATCAGAGCACTTCATGCAACAATATATATTAAATCACCGGGAGCGAATGAAAATAGCATATAATCTAATTAATGAATCGTCGTTAGAAAATCGTACCAGCCTAATAGAAAATTGTAATAAGTCTCGTGAACCGGAAGTAAACTATGAACTAAATCAACAAGTTTTTGTTACTAACCCCCAAGCGAGTCGGCAAAAGACCGCAGCTCGTTATACGGAGGATATCGTACTAGCCAACCTACCAATACACATCTATACATCGAAAAAGAAAGGTCCCATTGCCAAAAATCGTCTGAAGCGTGTTCCTAAATCATCAAAATTGTTACAGATTACTGCTAACAACGACCGCCCACCTGACAATGACGCTCGAGATAAGACTTGATTACTTGGGTGACGGCCCCGGGTTGCTTCCCTTTGACCTTGGTCCAACTAAATTTATAACCCATTACCATCCATTTTTACATTACCTAAACCTGACTGACATCGAAAGTAGACTTAGTGCAGTAGAATCGCAACTAAACTTATTTGAGGCTAAACTGGATAGCGAAAAATTTCCATTGTATGAAGCTCAAATTAATTATATTTCTAATAAATTGGTAAAGATTCACGAGCAGATAGACAGTCTGGAATCACATCGCACCAAAAGAAGTCTCTTCGATGGCTTGGGTACAGTAATAAAAGAAATCACTGGAAATTTGGACTACAAAGACGCTCAAAAATATAATTCCGCCATTAAAATATTAGAAAATAATGAAAATACACTTTCTTCCGAACTAAAACAACATATAAGTCTCAATAAGGAATGGATGACACAAAACGATGTACTACTGTCGCAAATAACCGATAACCAACAAAAAATCAATAGTACTTTGGAGTCTGTCATCCACAGTAAAACTTATGACCAAAACTTATTAAAGTTTGTTAGGTTTAATCAACTTTTAACTATAATAAGCGAAAATGTGCAAGATTTAACGTCAGCATTAGTTAGAATAGAGGATAGTTTAGCTTTTATCCGTGCTTCCAGCACACATCATAGTATGATTAAATATGATATTTTAAAAGGTATGGTCAACCAATTAAAATCTTTATATAATGAAGAGCAGGTACTAAATATAGATTTAAGGGAATACTATAGAATTATAAAGCCAAGTTACTTCTACGCAGATAACAGAATAGTTTTTGTCTTTAAAGTCCCGGTCATTTCTCCTGGCACATCCAAATTGTATAAATTAGCAATCGTCCCTAATAAGTATTCTCAAAGTCCTATTCCACCATATCCTTATATAGCAACCGATGGGAAAGCATTCATGTACATAGAGGCTGAATGCCCGAAGTTCAATGAATTTCACATCTGTGAGGAAACTATCAACAATCGACCGAGAGAACAACGAGACTGCATGCAGAGCCTGATTGTGGACCAAGTCATCGACAAGACCTGTTCACCAACTAGGATAACCCTGAGCAAACAAGCCCTAGAACAACTGGACGACCAACATTATACTGTAGTGTTCCCGAAACCGGCAAAAGTAGAGCTACAATGTGACCGGCACGAGTATGTAATTCTCAATGGAAGCTATTTGGCAACTATACCAAAAACATGTCACCTTAGAACGGAGGAACTTACAATCGTCAACACGAATGACGTAGTAAAAGGACAGCCGCTCAAGATAACTGAAATACCCTACGCAACCTATGGCGACAACCAGTCTATAGCAATCCCGCACTTCAAGTTGAACACCATCAATCTGAAAAATCTGCACAGTATCGAGGATAAGATACTACTCCAGCATCCAATAGAGTTGCAACCTGTCGAGCAAACAGAAACATTGTACCATACGACCATACCTTTCTATGGAATATTAGTCGGTGCAGTCATACTCGTAACCGTCGTCGCAATCCGTCGCCATGTACTACGCACTAAGGTAGTAACAGTGCAATCACCACCCGAGGAGGTACTACGCACTAACGTAGTAACAGTGCAACCATCACCTGAAGATGCCAGATACTCTACACCAACGGCACTCAAACCAGAGAAGGATCCGGCAGCAACATTCTCGCTCAAAGTTCTCAAATAGTTGCTGTTCTAAGAGGGGAGGAATTACGAGCCATGCCTGCACTCTCAACTAGCAACGACCTACATACGACGGAGCTGCAGACTCGGCGCCTCGTGTCGTCCCCGATCACGCCACGCCGAGATGACATAGATTCTAGATCTTACATACCACGGAGTTGCTGACTCGGCGCCTCGTGTCGTTGCCGAACACACCACGCCGAGATGACATAGATTCTAGATCTTTTAGCATAGGGCACTTCGGTACCACCATCGTCCGAGTCTAGACATACCTTTTAAATAATTGTAATTTCTAATATCGAAATTAATTAAATCTAGTATTACTTATACTCTGGTTTCTTTTATCTCCCGGCTGGCGTACTTACCCATAATTTGCTCAACAATATACAGGACAACAAATAAATAATGAAGATACAATATTAAATAACCTTCCTCCGCAGTCGGGTAAAAACTGAAATGTTTATTGCAATTTAGAAAAAACATCGATCGTCCGTATGTTACTGGCGACCGAGCAAATTCAGAGATAAGCTTTGGTTGGTTCATTAATGGATGACAGTATCCCAAAAGCGCTACGACGAGTTTCGATTTATATCATATTGAACTATACAGAATGTCCCAAAACTATGCTAAAAAAAAAAAAATTGCATCAAATATTTTTAAATAACCGCCCGGGAATTTGTAAATTTAAATATCTTTAAATGCAGTTCGCATTACTTTTAAAATCAAAATAGAAAAAAATACATATTTATTTTGATAAAATGGTGACACACATTCAGGTACAATAAAAAAAACACAATAATAATAGAGAGCAATAAAATAATAGCAATTTTAAAATAGGTTTGAAATTTAATTATAACAAAAAAAAAGTTAAATCAAGGTACCACAAAGTCCTGCAACGCGCGTCAATGCACTTATTAAAAAGAGCTGTTCCTCAGCCTAAAGCCCCACACGCATTGCGGTGTAACGCTGATTTTCAGCAACACCTCAAAAAACTTACTTTAATGTCGATAGTAATTGCCAATTCCACAATAAAATCGCCTACTATCGCATGTCAAATTATATTTAACTAGCTGTCCCGCGCAACTTCGTCTGCGTAAATTTTCCCCGTTTTTTTTGCAACATTTCTCGTATTAGTCGTAGCGTGATGTTATATATATAGCCTATAGCCTTCGATAAATGGGCTATCCAACAGTAAAATAAATTTTCAATTCGGATTCAGTAGTTCCTGAGATTACCGCGTTTAAACAAAGAAACAAACAAATTCTTCAGCTTTATAATATTTCTATACATTCTAACTTGAAGTACTTCTCTTAGTAAAATGTTCTATCTACAATATTTAAGGTAGATTTCCTTAGTGTGGCATAGTTTTAGGAAACTTGGGATGTGTGTATAAAACGCTTGTTAAAGAGTGAAGGAACATAGTGCATTCGTATTTACGCACACACTTGTCCACTACATTATCTCACTGTTTTTCGAAAACGGTTACACATCTACGGACCGACAGTGGTAACGTTGCCTTACATGTATTATGGAATAATGTACATGTATTAATGGACTAGTATTTATCAATCTCAGCATCTCTAGCGTATGTATAACTCACCGGGATACATGATCTGGTCGACACTAGGCAGCTGGTAGTTAACATTGATGATGGATTGGAACCACTTGATGATGTACTGCTTCATCTGGTCGAGCGTGGGCTCGAAGGTCAAGTTGTTGGTGTCGGGCTGGCCCACCACCTTGATGCGGAGCAGCGGCGTCTTTATGAAGATGTAGTCGCGGTATGGACCTTTATAGTCGTTGCCTTCCTAAAGGTTGGAAGAAAGGTATTATTATTTTTGGTTTTCCATTACACGGGACTATACGAGTCCCGGTATTTGGAAGGTGTGTATGGGGTCGAAGTCAATAGCGCAGAGGCCCGTTAGATACTAAGGCTATGTGACACCCATCGGCGATTATCGCTGTATACAAATGTGGTGTTGGGTATAGAAATATACCCAACGACAATCCCCGGTAATATAGAACTATTATTACAAGATGGTAAATTCATATGGGGATTGATTCTATGGAAAAACTATGGCGCCTGCCCTTGCAACACATGTTAAATACACGGACAAATGAGCCCTTTTGGCTGCCACGCACTAGGTGGCCCCCCTTCTGGCCGCCTCGCACTAGGTGGCCCCCCTTCTGGCCGCGACTCACTAGGTGGCCCCCCTTCTGGCCGCCTCGCACTAGGTGGCCCCCCTTCTGGCCGCCACGCACTAGGTGCCCCCCCCTTCTGGCCGCCACTCACTAGGTGGCCCCCCTTCTGGCCAAACATTCGGGAGTTAAAATGCTGTTCGTAAGGTATTATAAATAATGAGGAAATAAAGATTTTTTGTGTGACTATCGTCTATACAGTAGAATACTTTCGACTGCCTCTGTGGCGCGGTGGGAGTGTGTCCGACTGCTAAGCAAGAGGTCGTGGGTTCGATTCCCACACGGGACACCACTTTGTGTGATCCACAAATTGTTGTTCCGAGTCTGGGTGTAAGTACTTTGTGTCCGTGACTTGTATATTGTAAAGTCCCCTGCGACACAGGCCTTGTACCCTAATGCGGGAGTCGTCTTTACTATTGTTCTTGTTGACCACCCAGAAAATGGTATGACACAAGTTATACCTTCATAATATTGAATGACTGACTGACAAATTGGAACAATAATAATGAGATAATTTCTCTTCTAAATACTTACAAAATAATATGAAAAATATTCAGCAAAATGTCGCACGCTCCTCTCAACCATATCACGCACTTGCTTCGACATCAGTGAATGTATACAACTGCAACAAAGTATAATAAATCTATTAAAAAGCTTGGCCCACTTGGTAAAACCTTCTCAACTTCTCAAAACCATAGTGCCAGTATATCTGTCTATCTATACAAAATTTAAAGTCACTTACAAAAATCCTTTTGCAGACTTACTTTTAGTTTTACAGTCTTTTATCATCTAAATAAAAAGGATAGAATAAAATATAGAATCCCCGACTAATATGAGGTAAGTAGTACGAAGAAAATCCGTCGGGGGCTGTCATTTCCTACCTTTTCACACACACTAAAATATTTTAGTTATATGTAGGGGAGCGATTGGCAGCCCCCCACGGATTTTTTTCGTACAACTTACCTCCTATTGGTCACGATCAACTATATTGAGTAATCTTAAGTCCAGACCCAGGAATCGAACCCGAGACTTCCGTAGCCAAACCGGGGCCGGGATCGAACCACCTGTCTGGACTATGTTACTAGACCACAAATTTTCTATCCTTTGATAGGTGGTTCGATTCCGGCCCCGGTTTGGCTACGGAAGTCTCAGATTCGATTCCTGGGTCTGGACTTCAAATTTTTCTATCTTTCAAAAATGCTATTATTGTATTTGTAAAGTAATTGGCAAGAAACGCCTATAAAAATTACTGCAATTGAGTAAGATTTTCTTCTTAAAATATTTCCAAGAACCATTGGAGATAAATTACACACTCTTTACAGACCGTATCTTAAATGGAATACACCATTATCGATAATAATTAGAAAAAACTACATCTGAATTGGACAAACCGTTATTGAGATAAATGGTGATATTCGAGTGCACGAACACATATACACAAACAATCTCTCACCCTAAACGCATATACCTTTTCCGTTTCGTCGTGGCTATGAAAATACGTCCTGTGTTTCTTGACGGGTCGTATTTATAGTGACATAATGAAATTTCAAAACATCTCAATGACGACTACTAAAACTTCGTAATATTGAGGGCATTCTCTTTTTTAGGGTTCTGTAGCCAAAATGGCAAAAACGAAACCCTTATAGTTTCGTCATGTCCGTCTGTCTGTCTGTCTGTCTGTCTGTCTGTCTGTCTGTCTGTCCGTCCATATGTCAAATGTGTAATGGAAATGTGTCTTGTAGTAGCCGCTACTTAGTTGGATAGCTAAATAATAATAATAATAAATATTTTTAGGGCTAATTACGTTAACTGGAGCCGGAGGTTGCAGAGAAAGTCTATACATCTTAAATAAATTTAATTATAAATTACATTAAACTAAAATCTAAAACTAGTGATAAATGGTCGATGTATGTACCAAGAATGAATCGTTCTTTATTAAAATCTAAAACTACAACTATGGAAAGACGGTTGCGAAATCGAAGTGGCGAGATGTGGAAATCACGTAGCGCTGACTCGACGCCTCGTGCCGGTCCGCAACTGCACTGCTTCGATAAATGGTGTCAACGGTCCGCCTCTTACACCAAAGCGTAGATAAATGGTGTCGACGGTCCGTCTATAACACCGACGCGTAACACCTCCCCCCGAAGAACAGCAACTATTTGTCAAGCGGAGTGGCAAATATTGCTGCCAGACCACTGGTGTTCATCTTACTTCTTCTGGTCGGATGTTCCGTCTGGGTTCAATAAGTGTATAGTTGGCCCCTCTGCAGTATCGATGTCTGGATACGCCTCTGGCTTCAGCTTCCGAAGATCCGGATATTCGTTGAAGGTGCTTGGAAACCACCCGGGTGACTCGCGAACGCGGATATCGATTTGAGATATTCCTAATTATCGCGAACCGGCCCGCGAATATCCTACCGACTGCGCCAATTACGTTAACTGGAGCCGGAGGTTGCAGAGAAAGTCTATACATCTTAAATAAATTTAATTATAAATTACATTAAACTAAAATCTAAAACTAGTGATAAATGGTCGATGTATGTACCAAGAATGAATCGTTCTTTATTAAAATCTAAAACTACAACTATGGAAAGACGGTTGCGAAATCGAAGTGGCGAGATGTGGAAATCACGTAGCGCTGACTCGACGCCTCGTGCCGGTCCGCAACTGCACTGCTTCGATAAATGGTGTCAACGGTCCGCCTCTTACACCAAAGCGTAGATAAATGGTGTCGACGGTCCGTCTATAACACCGACGCGTAACAGGCTCCATACATGTAACAGAAGCTGAATTTTTGTTTTGACATGCTCTTGCCCGATTTTTTCAATCCTTAAGGTTGACAGAGCGTAGATGAGTGCCCACCAGTCACGCCCTTCTCTCTTAATAAAGAAAATAGAGAATACTAACAGGTTTTTTTATATATTTTAGGATATATTATAAGTATTTTTTATTAAAATCATCTTCTCTTGAATGTTTTTATGATAAAATGTACATTCTCTTGTCGTATCTGTGTAAAAATAAAAATAAGAAAGTTATATTATGTGGGGACTTCAACATAGATCTACGTCAAAAAAATAGAATTTCTTTAGAGTTTCAAAACATTATTTGGTCATTCAAATTGAAAGCAGAATTTCAGCATGCCACTCGATATATTAGTAACACATGCATTGACAATATACTACATAACTTACGGCAGTGTAAGAGTGAATCACTAGAACTCGCTATATCTGATCATTCTGCACAAATCATACGATGTCCTGTTAGCTCAAGCTCTCTGCTTGAACATTGGTTTTTACTTAAAAGGGATTTTTCGTCAGTAAATAGATGTAAATTCAAAAATTATATAAAACAATTGAGTTTCTCGCAAGTGTACGTGGAGACTGAAGCAAATGAGGCATTCAACTGTTTTCTTAACTTATTTAAGCTGCTGTATGACTTATGCTTTCCCGTAATTAAAATTAAAATGTCACTCAAAGCTAAGCCAAAATGGATATCTAAGGGTATAAAGGTATGCAGCCAAAAGAAACGTGAATTACTTTGGAAGTATAGGAAAAACCCAACCACGTGTAATAAAATACAGTTTAAAACCTATACTACCAGGCTCAAGAAGGTAGTCAAACTAACCCAGAAGTCACAGAATGATCATTATATAAAAAATTATGAAAACAAATCAAAAGCGACTTGGAGGATTATAAATGGAGTAAAAAACAAACAGCCTAATCTAAATTTTACTGAAATTAAATTTAATGACAAATTGATAAATAATCCCAAATTAATATGTAATGCTTTTAATGACTACTATGTTGACATTGTAAATAATGAGAGTAATCTGAAGTTTATGAAAACTTCACCTGGTCAAGTATGTAATTCAATTTTTATGAGTCCTATATCATCTTTTGACATTCTTAATATAATCATGGATTTGAAAAATACAAAAAGCGCCGGTATTGATGGAATAACAACGTCTATAGTCAAACATGTTGGTAACTTGATAGCACCTGTTATATCCTATTTAATTAACTTAAGCCTTGAACAGGGTGTCTTCCCTCATGAACTAAAAAAATCCATAATTAAACCAATTCATAAGAAGGGCGACACTCTCAACATAGGTAATTACAGACCGGTAGCACTGTTGCCTATATTTGCTAAATTATACGAAAAAGTTATCTATAATTCTATATATACCTTTCTTGAAAAGGAATCTGCCCTGATACCTGAACAATATGGCTTTAGGAAAAATAAAAACATAAACATGGCTACCTATGATTTTCTACGATCTGTTACTTCTAATATGGACAGAAGACAGCCGGCAGTGGGTCTTTTTATGGATATGACGAAAGCTTTTGACTATGTTAGGCATGATACTTTACTAATTAAACTTTCTTCTTATGGAATAAGGGGTAATGCTCATAAATTGATCTCGTCTTACTTATCTGACAGGGAGCAGGTCACGCAAATAACTACAGTAAGCACAATAACAAAAATGGAGGAAACATGTCAATCTAGTGTCAGAAAGGTTAAATACGGTGTACCCCAGGGAAGTGTGCTGGGACCACTGCTTTTTATTATATATATAAATGACATTTCAATTAATATTAATGACAAAATTACATTATTTGCCGATGATTGTACAGTATTATTCTCCGACTCAAAATTGACAACACTACAATCTACTATTAATAACACACTGACATGTATTATCCATTGGTTGACATTAAATAATTTAAAAATTAATTTAGATAAAACTAAACTTATTAATTTCAAGCAAAGGCCAGTAGTAAATAGAAATGACGACAGAATTAATATTAGTTACCAGGGGACACAAATTAAAGAATGTTCAAGCACTAAATTTCTAGGGTTACATTTGGATCAGAAATTGAACTGGAAGACACACGTTGAACATGTATGCAAAAAGATCAGCCAGTTTACGTATGGGTTGTACCGGCTGAAATACATAACGAGTAGAGACGCGCTCATAACTGCCTACCATGGATACATTTCCTCGACATTGCGTTATGGTATCATTTTTTGGGGGAACTCTGCTGACTGGCTCCTTGTGTTTAGAGCGCAGAAACGCTGTATTAGAACAATGTTCAATTTAAAGCCAAGGGACTCGTGCCGACCTTATTTTATTAAACATTGTCTACTAACTTTACCTTGCCTATACATTTACGAAAGCGCAATATTTGTGAAACAGAATATAAACCTATTCAGTAAAAGAGATCGACAACGTCACTTTGGTAAATTGTGTGTGGTACCGTGTAAAACAACGCTGATGCATAATAGCATATTTTGTAAAGCGCCACTAATATATAACAAACTTCCATCGTGCATTAAGAACATAGACAATAAGGTCAAATTTAAAAAGCAGCTTATTAATATGCTTACGGAAAAGTGTTACTACACCCTAAATGATTATTTTAATGATAGTATAGTTGACATGCCTTGATTTCGATAATTATATTGACTGTAAATCTGATTAATAATAATAATATTGTTTTGTAATTAATTTAAATAACTAACTATATACAAGTCAATTAGCTTGAAGAAATTTTTGCGTTTGTAGTAGTGTATGGTCAGCAAATAAAAAAAACAACATTTTATTTTTAGTTTTTATTGTTTTAAAGGTAATATACGTTTGTGGCTGGAGCACACCAAATGCGTGCACGTCTACGCATACGCACTACGTACTAATACGGTCGTGAAAATGTGTATCCACCGCATTGTAATCTATGGAACTGTATGAGGCAGACAAGCCAGTTCCAAACATTACAAGCATTGAATGCCGGTTTTCACTTCAGTGAAGACGTGTATGAATTAGGTGTTCTCCGGCCATAAATGTTTTATTCTAATAATTCATCAACCCCAGGCATATCACAATCATCCCCATCCTCGCTTTCATCAGATGAATTATTTAAATTAATTATGATTCGTTCTGATATTGTGTCTAAAGCTGCGTCTCTACCCTGATATTTGCTTTCCTCCTCAATAGCATGCAAACAAACTTTTCTCCATTCCTCTACAGTTATGGCGTTCATTTTTTCTTCAGCTAATGACATTATAACCTTCATATTCATTGCGACATTCTTTTTTGCGACATATGTTTTCACTATCCCCCATATATTTTCTATAGGATTAAACTCCGGATGGTATGGTGGTAAACGCAGCACAGTATGACCGTGCTGTCGTAATATTTCGTCTATCTTGTACTCTATAAATCTCGCCTTGTTTTGCAGAATCAGTTCATATAATTGAGGCTTAAGCAACGTGGATGAATGCTCAATGTTTCGAAATGTCAGCCAGTCTATCATTTGCTGTTTTCTAGAATTACTATTCGGTGCAGGATTTTGTATTGAGTTATGATATGGTGCGTTGTCAACAACAACAACACTATTTGGTTGTAAGTTGGGTATTAATTGAGTTTGAATCCACCTTGAATAGTTGTCATAGTTCATATTGTTGTGGTAATCTCCACTTTTTTGGTCGGCTTTAAACATAAGCAATGCATTTGGTATAAAGCCATCGATACCACCGGCATGAACAATGATTAAGCGGTTGCCTTTCGATATATGTTGCTTCAAACCTGAAGTGCTTCCATCTGACCAAGATTTCGAGAGGGTATGTGATGTATGTATATATGTTTCGTCGGTGTAAACAATTGGTCGGCGTTGTTCACGATATTCAGCAATTTTCATCAAATAATTAATTCGCAAGTATCTAATTTCGTGTTTTTCCATAAGAAGTTTCCGGTTATCTTCTGTTTGCTTCCAATTACAACCTAATGACATGACGTGTTTTCGTAACGTGCTGACACAACCTTTATAATCGATATCTTCTTTCAATTTTGAGTGCAAAGTTTTTAAAGTGGGAACTTCTTTATTTGTGATGTGGAAGTCATGAATTGTTCTTCTGATAACTTGCTGATCAAAGTTATCGATTACTATTGTAGGTTTACGATTCGGTTTCTTTTTAGGAGATTTAAATGTTACTTCCTGATCTGAAGGACGACATTTGCTTTCTGATACTACCTTTCTGACGGATGCTATTGAAATTCCTGTTGATTTAGCAACTAATTGAGTGGGGGTCATAATACTGCTCGGGTTGTTATTACACTCATTTTCGAAATATTTGTACAAACAGTACAAAACTTCCTTAGTTTGAGAAGTCAAAGGCTTGCCTCGACCATGTTTTAACACTGGAGCCATTTTGAATTATCAATATAAAGTTACAACACTTACACACTTGAAATTAAACACTTCAACAAATATTTTAACAATAATAACAAACAATAACAACAATCAACAAATACAAAATTTCACAATGAAACTACTACGTATCTAATAATTATAATTTTTTAATGAAATGCGTGCTTTATGTTCTAACGGTATCAAGCGACTGACGTCAGACTGCACGTGGCACCTGCGGACAGAGTAAACTGGTTTATTCTGGTTTTGTGCGTGTTTCCACTTTCCACTATCAAGTGACGACTTATTTATTTGTTTTGTTTCGTAATTATTATGGTCAAAACTTTTTACCTATAGCTAAACTACTATCATCTAAAGAACGACACGATATTTTATTGTTTCACGGTAGTCGCCTTGTCGTTTGCTCAAGGACGTGAAATTGAATGACATATTTTTTTTAATAAAGTCAAAACCTTTTTCTTTAAAATAAAAACTTGTTTTTATTGAAAACAAAAATCAGAGTGTTGCTAGGGATAAGTATTAAATTAAATAGTAATGTTAGGATATTGAAACATTTTTGTAAGGGCCAGAACGATATAGTGGAAACGCGCTCTAATATCTAAGTAACATACACACCACTACATATGCAAAAATTTCTCGAGACTAATTTCACTGTACTAATTATTTGTGAACATTTGCACACCAAATAGGTTAAACATAGATTGCACTAATTATTGTAATTACTAACACCTTTTTGTACCTGTGTTTTTGCAAAATAAATATATTGAATATTGAATTAAAATGATAAAAACCAACCATTGATCACTTTTATTGTCCACAAAACCATTTACTTATAAACCACTGACCTGAAGAACTGCTCCACCTGAAACGTGGACTCCTTTCTCTTCTTCGCGACGTACACAGACCAGTGATGCCGCATCTTAATCATAGTGTCTGCTACATCTATCAACCAGTTATCCAACAGCTCCTTCCTGGTCGCGTCGCATTGTTTGTTCAGTCGCTCGGTGAACTCTGACGGATATTGTGGGAACGGGACGTTTTCTTGCATTTTGTTCATGTCGCATATGTACATGTTTTGATATCTGGAAGAAAAATTTCGGACGTCAGGCGTCTGCATGTCTTTATACCAAATCTACATAATTAGATAATTTATACTTACAAAACATATTTTTTACTTTATAAATACATATTTTTTATTCACATATGAAGCAAAATTTACACTTGTACATTGTAGATTTTAAGGGAGGGATCCCACCACCCACACGACTTGGTAAGAGTACCTGTCACTAATTTTCTTTGTTGCAGGTCTTTTTGATTGCGGTCTGTCAATCTATTTCGATTGTTGTATTAAGGGCATTTCCTTACTACTTCAATCGTGGTGATTCACAGATCGAGGGTGGGTGGTGGCATCCCTCCCTTATAATCTACTTAAGATGGATTTCCGCCATGTTACGCCTGATTCAATCGTTTAACTCGTACGTTCATTGCCAAAATGAGGCAGTAAACCAGATATTGACTATCATTCGCATTAGGCATGGGCAATATTTTTTGAGACATCTGATATCCAACCGATATTTAGATTTCACATCGATATTGACATCCGATTTTAGATGCCGATTGCAACGGGTAATGACATCCAAAATCTAATGGAAACTAACAGAAATGACAAAAATTTAAACAATAACTTCGTTACTTTCTTATACCAAATGTGATCTTATCCCATTCACATAAAATCTATTTTAGAAAACATTTGGAGGAATAACATGGACTAAAATTGAACGACAGCTACAAACAAGCCAAAAGTTCTGTTCGTAACTCGTACTCAGCACAAAGAGCATAGACGTACACGCATCGGATATCGTTGCGACATTCGCTTCATCTCTTTCACACAGACGGGAGGACGTAAAGTTATACAGAGAAGGAGCGAATGTCGAACCAATATTCGAACAACGGATGACTCGTAACATCATATCGATGTCATCTGATGTTCGGATGACATTGGATTTTGGATGCGATGTGAAAACCATTATTCATGTTCTTCTTCTCTGTCGTTTCGCTCTTGGCAGAGCGGTCGTGTTTATTCATGTTAGACATTTTTAATTTAAGCAGCAGCAATAAAAAGTATTTTTCACTTTATCATACGTCCTCTGCTCTTCCTTACCTTTCATGCCACATTCTCCTGAGCTCAATGAGTACAGGGTTTCCCTCATAGTGCCGGTATCTCATCGCTTCCTTCGCCTTCACGTAGGTGGTGTGCCAGGGCATGGGTGCCCTCACCACATGTGCAGGCCATAGTGGAGGAATAAACCTGATGTTCAAGCGCTCCTGTTCCATTTTGTCTTCTAGAATGTAATGGACGATGCATCTACAAAAAAAAGATGTCGTAAACAACGTCTAACAGAAAGTCGTGGTCAAATACAAGAATCGTTAAATACATTTATACAACATCTTTTATTTTATCAAGAAACTAGCTGTGCCCCGCAGTTTCACCTGCGTTATCTATATAGCCTATACTCAATAAACGAGCTAATACAAAAATATTTTTTCTAATCGGATTAGTAGTTCCAGAGATCAGCGCGAAAGCTATGTGAATGTGGCTTTGAGTATGGCGTGTGGTATAGCAAACTCGTACACCCTTCACTGAACCAGTCAAATGGATAGTCGATGGGGATTCGATTGTGACACGGAATACCACTTTGCGTGATCCACAAACAACTGTTGCCAAGTCTGGGTGAACTTTGGGTCTAGATAATCTGTGTCCATCTCAATATCGTCTGATGCCTACCCCAGAGATAGTTCCCATCTCTCAGAGGTAAAAAAAGAAAACTGGATGATACATAATTATAGCGTTACCTCTTCATGGCCATGGCGAAGAACTCTCTAATGTCTGCCTCGCTCTGTCTCACGCACGCCTGGTATGTGAGAATGAGAAGGCGTCTCTTGATGGGCAATGTTTGTTTGTCTACTTCTTTCTTTGCTCTATTGTACAACTCTACGGGAAAGTCAGGCATGTGTTTTTCAGTTATTGCCTGGAAGAGAAAAAAAAAATACACTTACATTTTTTAGAAATGTGGAATAAAGAGTTGTTGAAATCCATAAATCCAATCTTACATCTGGCATGTACCATGTTGGTACGGAGTCGGAAATTCCAAATCATTTTACACCTCCGATTCTGACTTTGGCTTTTAAATCGGACTTTTTAATCGGAGTATCTAGTTTGCGGCGAACGCTCTTTTAAGCTAATTTAAACATAGTAAATTTATGAAGGTAACATTCTCACGGATACCGGATACACGGATTTAATTGCGGGTTCAAGTATATTTTTTTTTGCTTACAATAGTAAACGAAACAAAAATACCCTCATGGTTAACAAGGTTTTGCGTACCCTTTTATATGATGGCTTCCTACAACAATGCAGTTGACGTGGCCGTATTCTGAGCCACATCCACTTTTTTATATATTACCTACCTACCTACATTGTTTGCTATCGAAACGCCAAAAAGAAGAAGAAAAATGGTGCAGTTCAATTACCGATGTGCTAACAAATACAAGAAGTAGACTAGTATGACTGCTAGTATTTAAACTGACAAACAGACCTTGTTCAAATAATAGTCAAGCCTGACGAGTTCGTCGGGACGTATGGGTCGGTAGTGCTCCTTCTCCGTGAGCTCCAGCATCTCCACCTTCTGCTGGTCGGGGTCGCGAGGTAACTCGAACATCAGCTTCTCTAAGTGCCTGAAGAATAACCACAATCGATATTCTCTCTCCAAATGATGAAATAATTAAATCATCAACTCTAACAGAGCGGCATAGATATAAGCTCATGGGCATATCCAGGATATTTTTTTGGTAGGTTTTCGTAATTTCGGGGGATTAAGTTACAGACGTTTTATACCCAATTGAACCACCAATTGGGTATGAAACGTCCGTAAAAACGATTATGATGACATTATGTTTTGGTGTCAAATAATTTTGATGATTATAAATACTAAAACATATTACCTATTTACCGCAATCTTGGGTTCTAATCCTGGCCATTATACTACCGACGTGAGCCCACTACTAACACAAAATACTACATGTTACCTTTTCAACGCTGCGTTCGCGGCGATTTCAGCGTCTATTTTAGCTTGTCTTCTCTTCTCTATCCGTTGACGTTTGGCTTCTGCTTCTGCGGCCTTCTTCCTGTCGTACTCTCCAGACATTAAGTCTTCTAAACGAACCAAACCTATACACAAACCAATTAAAGTCTTAGTTTATAGTGTAGCAGATATTAACAAGAATAAAGATACCGTACGATTTGTCAAAGTACAAGTTATCAAACGTGCGTTCTAATCGAGTAGACACATAATCTCTAAGTATTTTATATTTCATTGAATAAGAACGCTCATTTTATTGGATTATTTGTTTAAATATAGTCCTACTAACATTAAACGAGGATGGATTGATGACTTCTTCTCATGAAACTACTTAACAGATTTTGATGAAACTTCACAATATTATTACTTACTTACATGTAGCTTAATCAGGATATTACCTACATAAACTTTAAATATCAAACATAACGAGGGCGAAGTTCCGTTAAAAATAGTCTTTAAATATAAAATACCTTTTTGCACAAAATTCTTATCATTTTTCATTCTTTTTTTCTCAAGTTCCTCCAGCCTCTCCTTCTCCCTCTCCGCCCAGGGCTTGAGGGGCGGGTACTGCATCTCTCCGTTCGGCCCCAGGGGACCGAAGCGGACCGCCGGTACTCTGCGCTTCGGCGGCATGTTGGCCAAACGCATCGTTTTTGTAGCAGGAGTGTAGCAGTTGCCTAAGTCAATTACAATTTCCAAATGAAACAAATTCTAATGTATCTTTTTTAGAATGTAGTATGTATTTTCGGCAATCCTAAGATTTTTTTTTTGAAGATAACTAGCTATGTAGGATTTGGTCCCACATTACTAGCAATCCTGTTAGCCCCACCAGCTAAGCTCAATGGCTTGTGTTAGGAGTGGGTTCACGTCGGTAGTATAATGGGTAGGATTCGAACCCGCAACCTCACGATTGCGAGACCGATGCGAACAGCGAAAGTGAGTTTGTTTTTTTGTTTGTTACGCTTTCAAACATAAATTGCTAAACCGATTTAGATAAAGTTTGGTATGGAGATAGTTTGGGTCCCGGGGAAGAACATAGGATAGTTTTTTTCGCGATAACCGACATCAACGCGGGCGGAACCGCAGGCGAAAGCTAGTAGTATGATAATCATAGTCTGGCAAAGTCTAATCATATTCAGTAATCAAAGAAGAAATCAGTAGGTATAATAACGGTCATGTAAGTTCCCTACTGATTTCTTTTCTGATAATTAAAGAATGGGATTCGACCGGAAACGTTACGGATAAATTAAAATGTATTCCTTTCTTGATAAGCTAAACTAGATCGAGATCGAACCGAGAATAAGTACACCATTGTCGATATTTATAGTTGGAATGAAAAATAAAATTGTTTGGTTTTTGATTAGTTATCTAGTAGTAGTAGTCTAGTAGTAGTAGTAGTAGGTAGTAGTAGTAGTAGTCTCTGTGGCGTGGTGGGAGTGTATCCGACTGCTACGCAAGAGGTCATGGGTTCGATCCCCACCCAGGATAAAACTTTGAGCACGATAGTTTATTCTGTGTCTGGGTGTTATTTATCTATAATATGTATGTATTTAGAAATATATAAGTATGTTTATCAGTTGTCTGGTCGCCATAATACAAGCTCTGCTTAGTTTGGGATCAGACAGCGTTGTGCGAGTTGTCCCAAGATATTATATTAAAATGTATCCTATAGGTTTCAGGCTAGGATCAGGTTAAAGAATATTCTGGTAGGTGCTTACCTAATTAGCTAAATAATTACAAAGATAACACAAATGTAACTAAAGAGTAGGTACTTATTAGCATCTAGAGAAATCTACGTGCAAGGTAAAAGCTAATTGCTCAATTAGAATACCAATGGTATCAAAACTGTTAAAAACCATAAGCAGTGGTACAAAGGAACCAAATATAGTCAAAGTCCAAAGGTAAAATATTTACTTACCTACTAACTTGTTTAAGTAAGTAAATATTTACAAAGCCTATCGTAATTGCAATACCCAATAGATATTTAAAACAAATAATATAGATATTACCGATGGAATCCGAAGGCTTGACATGATCAAAACCATCGCGATACGGTACACCTTTCGTCCAAGACCTGCTAAGCATGAGCGGAGGGAACTCGCTGCAAGCACCTTCACTTTCCGCTGAAATCATTCATTACGGTCGTAGTTGGACGTAATCAATTACTATGCAACTACAGTAGTTATGATTACTTGTAATTACTGACAATACATAACTGCATGTATTTTTATTTATTTATTTACAAAATACTTACATCTATCTTTACCCTGTAGTAATGATTACTTTTAATTGAATGTAGTAATGATTCATTATATTATACTGGGTGGCGCAAAAGTAAAGACCCTATTTGGTTCAGCTATAACATTTTTTCTAAATTAGAAAACTAGATTTAGATTTTTTTAAATGTATATTTGTGCCATTAAATTTCGTACCATTAGGATTTAAAGATGATGTCTTTTAAATGGTGACCTCCAGAGTTGATACACATTTGAGCCCTATTTATGACATTTTGCATAACTTGCCGTAACACTTCCTGCGATATGTTCGTTATTTCTTGACGAATGTTTTCTTTTAGAGCTGCGAGAGTCTGTGGCTTGTTCACATACACCCGAGATTTCAAAAAACCCCAAAGAAAGAAGTCTGGACTGGTCAGATCGGGTGATCTTGCAGGCCAAGGCAAATCGCCAAAACGAGAGATAACTCGGCCTGGAAAAGCGTCCCTCACTAAGTCCATAGTGTCGCGCGCTGTGTGTGCCGTAGCGCCGTCTTGTTGAAACCAGATGTGCTCCAGCCCCAATTCGTCCAAACTGGGTATCAAAAACTCACGTAACATGGTTCTGTAGCGTTCTCCAGTGACAGTTATCGCATTGCCTCCAGCGTCTTCGAAAAAATAGGGTCCGATCACTCTGTCAACACAGATGCCACACCATACAGTAACTTTTAGTGGGTGTAGAGGTGTTTCTTGAATAATGCGCGGATTATCAGTGCCCCAGAACCGAGTATTCTGCTTATTGACATGCCCTGAGAGATGGAAATGCGCTTCGTCACTCATAACCAATTTTGAAGGAAAATCATCCTCTTCAAGGTTGAGGTTTATGACGCGCTGGCAGTAATCTAGACGAGCTCGGTGGCCAGCAGGCAGCAGCTGATGAGTCATTTGAGTTTTATACGGGAACATCTTTAAGTCTTTCACCAAAATACGCTGCAGGGTCCGTCTGGAAATACCCAATTGCGTGGCACGTCGCCTCGTTGATGTTTCTGGACACTATTCCACATCTTCGCGCACAGCATCGATATTTTCAGCTGAACGGCCTGTTCTTGGTCTCCCAGACTTAGGTCTATCCAATGTTGAGCCAGTTGCTTCAAGGCGTGTGGCAAAGCGTCGAATTGTGCGACCAATCGGTGCCGGACGGTGGGGAAATCGTCGACGAAATTCACGTTGTGTTCTTATCACTGATGAATTATTCCGTAAGAACATTGACACAATTATTCCACGTTCTTGGGGAGTAAAACGGTCCATGTTTATTTTCAGTGTATTTTACATTTGTTCACTACACAATTTTCAACAACAGAATGACAGAAAATGTCATATAAAAAAAAAAAGTATTTTCTTTAGTGCCACTACTTTTGCGCCACCCAGTATTATTATTGTTCATTATATTCATTAATAAATCATTCAGTCAAACTACATAAAGTAATCAGCAGTCTGAAACTGTAGTCAAGTAGTTATAACTACTAACGAGAAGGGAGGATGTTGGATGCATGGGCATACCCAGGGGGGATTGAGATGTTGAAATACGTACATAGTACACATTTAGCCGATGTTTAGTGAATAGTACCACGTATAACACCCCCCTCCCCCGAAATGATCGGGTACGGCCATGGTTGACCCCCGCGCAAGAGTAAGTCTCTCCCCCCACCAACAGCAATCCCCCCCGGCCACGCAAGTGACTCAGCCGGATAAAATCAAGAGAAGGAATTAACAAAGAAAATCCGAAAGGTCCTATGACTAATCTCTCTGATAATCTTGCGTCTAGTCAAAAATTGGAAATAATAAAACCATTAAGGATCCATGCAAGTCACAAACCCAAAAAATATTTAATTTAAATACAGTAATCATGATTAAAAGTAATCTGATTAATAACTACATTTTGTAGTTGCAATCATGGTTACAATTACAATATGTATTTGCTACATTTCATACAAAAAGTAATTGTAATCAGTAGTTTGATTACTTTTTGCCCAACTCTGTAACAGATCGCTTCAAATATTTGATATTTACTTGTCGAAAAATACTCCATTTTCAGTAATCAATAAGAGATAGCCTGATATTTATTTGGGTTGAAGTGGGTATAAGTTCAGGGAGTGCCATAAAAGTAACGTTACGCAGGCACGCCACGCTAAAAGTATTTAAAAATCGCTCAGCTGACTGAGTAGTAACAGCTACCTCGGATCCCCACATACCTTCAGGGTAATAGTTCTTAGCGACTCTCAGAAGCTCGCTGTCTCTTTCCACCTCGTTATCATAACCAGCTCTCGGTATCCAGGGCAACGTTCTAGGCTTCCTCGGGGGCGTCACGAAGCGGGACGGACACAGCAACGTGTCTGAATTCGCTGGTCGTTTCTTCTTACGTTTGGAATCTCCGCTTGACATTTTCTACAAACTGTGATTTTGATTACAAACTCACACCACAAAGATGTGTAGAGAGAAGAAAAAACCTATTTGATTCTTCTTTACTTCCTTAGTACCTACTATAATAGGTAGGAACCTAAACACACCTATACCTACCTAAACTTTTAAAATACCTTTTTTTAAAAACTAACATATACATACCTGCATTACCTACTATCCGTGTATAAGCGCCACTTACATACGCAGAGGAAGAGGAATAGGGTCTGAAGAAATATGAGATACCTAAATAGTTTTATCTTCGAAAAGGATTTCGCGGAATAGATTTTACCGCGTTGAAATCTCCCACGTAGATACTGTAGTTATACCTACTGTAAACAAGTTACGTATAGACAAACTTACCGTACTTTCACTAAAATCACGTTAACTATAAATAAATAATAACTACTATTTATAATTATTAAAAAATAAATACGCCTAGTTATGTATTTTTAGTTACGTGTCAAACTTTTCGACAAATAAACGTTTCTAAGGACGCGTTACCATGACAACCGAACCTGTAAGAGAGGTTCCGGCCAGTATCTATGGAGAGATAAGTTTAAAGATAAAAACTCGTTAATTTGTGTAAAAAGGTTGTAAGCATAAACACATGTATACATAAACATTCGAACCTGTATTCCAGGTACTTACATTCATTTGTTAAAATATTACTATAGTATGACCATTAGTGCTGTGCACTCCCTGAGGTATGCGCGCGGTGAGACGGGGGGGTTAGAATCGGCTGCTGCGCTGTCAGTGCGCCGTCAACGCTTGTGACGGCAGGTAGTGTTATTTGTATCGGACTGTCTATGTCAGACGCACACGAGATAAATATTCAAAGATGGGTCGTGCGTTATCTCGTGATATGAAGACTGTCATTTTTAAGGTGGCTGAATATTTTAAGAAAAGAAAAGCAGACAAAGAAAGCTTTGAATTTAAAAATGACGTGAATATTGCTAAAATCGTTGCGGAGGCTACGGGATACAGCAAAAGAACCGTACATAATGTGATTTCTGCGGGCTATTTATCAATTGAAAATTCAAGCCAATTAAAATTTCAATCGCCAAAAAAACCAAAAGTTCTAAAGAAAAAACACGTTGTGGATGATTTTGACCTTGGAGTTATCAGAAGAAAAATTCATCAGTTTTACGAAGTTGAAAAAAAAATACCAAGTGTCCGTAAGTTACTATCAAGTTTGAGACAGGATGGCATATTGAATTGTGGACGGGAATATTTAAGACAGCTTTTACACAAAATGGGCTACCGTTACAAAAAATGCAAATCAAAGAGACATCTCCTTATAGAGCAGCCTAATATTACAGTGTGGCGGAAAAAATATCTTACACAAATCAGAAATTACAGAACGGAAAACCGAAACATATATTTTCTTGATGAAACATACATCAACGCCAGTCACCATGCCAGCAAATGTTGGCAATCATCGTCAGAACCCGGTATTCATGCTGATATTGGGAAAGGACGGCGACTAGTAATACTCCACGCTGGGTGTCGAAATGGCTTAGTGGATGATACATTGACTATATTCAAATCCGATGCTAGAACCGGTGACTATCATGGAGATATGAGCGGACCTACTTTTTATAAGTGGGTAGATGAAAAGTTAAAAGATAAGTTGCTGCCGAATTCTGTGGTTGTAATGGACAACGCGTCTTACCACAGCGTTCAGATTGAGAAGAAACCAACTATATCAAGCCTCAAAAGTGAAATGCAGAACTGGTTGCTACGCCATAATGTAGAATTTTCAGGAACCATGTCAAAGGCTCAACTGCTACTTCTTATCAAAAATACACAAAAAGAACCCGTGTATAGAATTGACGAACTCCTGAAAGCCAGTGGACACACTGTTCTGCGTTTACCTCTGTACCATCCAGATTTAAATCCAATCGAGTTGGTCTGGGCTGATATTAAAAACAACATAGCCCAAAACTATATTAATTCTTCTCTAGACGAAAAGATAATCTTATTGGATAAATTGTTTTCGGAATTCACGGCGGAAAAATGGCAGAAATGCGACGATCATGTCCAGAAAAATGAAAATGATTACTGGAGTCGCGATAGTAGGTTCGATAATGTTATCGATTCATTCATAATAAATTTGCAAGACTCTGATTCAAGTTCCGGTGGCGAAGAGGAAGATGAAGATGATGACGAAATGGAAGATGAAGTTGAAACAGAATCTATGTCAGAATAACTTTCGTTAGAATATATAATTGTTTGTAAATATAAAAAATGTTTAATAAAACAAGTCCTGTTGTGAATTATAACTTTCAATTCTTATTTATCACCTGCATATTTTTAATAAAATATGAGTATATTTGGGTTACATTTTAATCAACAAAGTAAGTATATATTACAGATAGATAGCCTCCGACCAACGCAACGTCCCGCCACAAGTCTTGCCTTAGAAATGCAAACTGATATCGTAAGATCTGTCCGACATGTATCGACCTCATGTGAACTCATGCACTTTTTTCTTCGCCCCCCACCTCGCCGTGCATACCTCAGGGAGTGCACAGCACTAATGGCCACACTATAAGGAATTATTCGTTATTAGTAAGTAAACTTTAAACTACTCTGAGTGCGGCAGTTACTTAGTTCCTTTAATATTATTAATTTCTGCTTCAGTTGGTCTTAAAAGTTGGCATTATACCTAAAGATATTTGACTTTGTTTGGACTCATAAGTCGTTTTCAGTTTGTACGCGTTGATATCATCGTCACTAACAACTAAGGAATCGCAAAAAAAAACATGTACTGAATACTGATAATTTAATTTATTAAGTATAAAATTTCATCCACAATACAATTCATCCACAAATACTTTCATATAAATTTTATAAAATGTGTTTTATATACATACAAAATAGAAAGTAAATTGTCAAAAACATAACTACTTTGTTACCCTATATTTAGGAGCTATATATTTTTATTATTATTTTCTTGACTGATTAATAAAACATTTTTTATCTATAATGAAAAGAACTATTTTGATGCATTTTGTTGTATTATATAGGTATTAATTCAAAGCAGATTAATTAAACAATAGAAAAACAAATACTTATAATGAAATTATAAACACTACCTAGTATTAAATACAGTTTCTTATCACATTATTTAAATGCATGTAGCACCAGGGATTAATTGATCATTTGTATGTTTAATACAATAGTAGAATATTATGCTTGTTTTATAATTAGTTACAACTATATATTATTTGTTGGCTAAGAATAATGAAAGTAGAATAATTGACCACACAACCTCATCAATGAACCTAAACATACAAAAATGTGTCCATTTCAAGTAATGTCATAGCACAAAAGTACTGTTTTACTGAAATAAACCCGAGTTTCAATTAATTGTTTTTGCAAAACATTGGATAGACTTCAGTGATAGTTATTGGAAAGAGATATACTCTTTGTTATATACTCTTTGATAGTTGCTTAGCAATGTTTGTTACTGTATTCTGTAGTTACTTCTGTAAAATATTTTCTACAAATAACCAAAAAAATGTTTTCTCCATGCATCGGTCCAAAAAAGTTAAGAATGTAATCATGTAATAATTGTAAAGTAATCATGATTGAAAGTAATCTCATTAATAACTACATTTTGTTGTTGCAATCATGGTTACAATTACAAAATATTGCTATATTTGCTATATACATTTCATACATCATACAATAAAACACAATATACCTATCGTTGCATCGTTTATTTATGAGTTAGAAACTACATAGAGGCGGCACTTTTTCGGCAGAACTTCCACAAGGCGGCGTTATTAAACCTCACATGGTAGCAGAGTGACAAAAACGCGCAAACGAAAAAAAGTTGAAATGTATTATTGTAAAAGTACAAACCTTGGGAAAAGATAATTACGATACGTGGAGAAGAAGTATAGTGAATATATACACGCAAGAGCATACCGAATTAAAAATAAGCTCTGGAATTGCGTAAAAGATTATCCGATGGAAAATGCTTCAAGCAAAGATCTTGATGAGGATGAAATGGCGAAATCGGAGTTTTGCTACTTATTTCACCTACAGATAATGATGTTTTAAATAAAAAGAGTAGATAGGTTACATAAACAACATTCGATCTTTAAAAAAAGGCAAACTAATCCACACATAGTTGTCCTACTGCTTTCATCTGTTGACACCGACATATAAAAACAAGTCAATTGTATTGTATTTTAAGGTGCAGCTTTCTGAGCGCTTGTAACCTATTTACACCTTTTTACTAAAAACATCATTAAGTACAGAGCTAAAATAGGTAAAAAATTGAAAATTTGTGTAGATGTGTGGACGGCTCTCGAACTATATATGCAAATAAGGGTCCCGCCCCAAAACAATCAATCCTAGCTAAACTGAAAGAACACAGCACTTGAAAAAGTTGTATAGAAACAACTTCAAGGACGAGGTGAATTCGGTTGGGTTAGGCAGGGTTTGGGTCAAGTTACGTCAAGTCTTCTCATCGTCGATCCCACAATGCCTTAAGACTAAAGTCTTCAATCAGTGCGTCCTACCCGTCATGACAAACAGAGCCGAACGTGGATACTGACGGTACGGCGGGTCCACAAGTTGAAAGTCGCTCAGCGGGCTATGGAAAGGGCTATGCTTGGAGTTTCTCTTAGGGACAAAATCAGAAATGAGGTGATCCGGCAGAGAACCAAAGTTATCGACATAGCCCACCGGATTAGCAAGCTGAAGTGGCAGTGGGCTGGCCATATTAGCCGAAGAACCGACAACCGTTGGAGTAAACAAGTTCTAGGAGACCGCGGCAAACGTATGGTAGAACGCCCTCAGGCCAAGTGGAGTGATGATTTACGCAAAACGGCTGGCAGGAGCTGAAAGCGAGAAGCCGAAGATAGAACAACACTTTGTTCTATCTTCGGCTTCTTGGCGTGCAATTGGAGAGGCCTATGTCCAGCAGTGGACTGCGATAGCTGATGATGATGATGTTTTCATTAGGTGATTAAATCAGATCGTACTTATAGAGTGCGGCCACGCGTTTTCTATCTAACGTACACCCACGTAAAGAAACTTATATAGAGAGCAGTTTGTAGCAGGGCGAAGAGGTGCATACTACGACCAACCCATGCTATAATGTCATGTATATTTTTATAATTATTTCATGTAATTTCATTTTAAATGCGCCACAATCAGTCTATTAACATTGGGCCGTTACCTTTCAAGCTGTATACGCCTGTATGTGTATTTAGTCCACACGCAAATGTTCTGTATGTTCAAAGACACAAAATGAACAAAATACATGTGACAAATTTGCATATAGACAGAATCATGCGATTGGATGAATGCTCTTAGATATTAAATTGGAATCTTAAACTAGTCCTAAAATTCATAAATATACCTCTAGATATACATATTTCATAGAAATGCAAGTACATAAAAAGCAACAGGATAATTTCTTTATAGAATAATACTGTTAAAAGTTTTGGCACAACTTAATACCCGAAAACCGGTAATGTGTATCACCGATTTCATAAAAAATAAGTTATCCATTTTGAGATTAAAACCTTCTAGAAAGGATTGAGCAGATAGTTCTTAAGTGTATCATATAGGAAGACTTTTCACTACTATAAATATATTTCACTCATACATATCACACTTTTATTAAGAATAATGCTGCGTTTACACAGGCGGCGGGTGGCACAGTTTTGCGATGAATAATTGGTTTCAGCTTTGAGCAAGACTGCCGGCACTTTCTACCGATACTTTAGATTTTTCCATAGGCCTATCGTAACATTGTTAGCAACATCTTTGAACTTTGGAAGACTATATTTTTAATGTGATGTCACTAAGTATATAGATTTTAAATGTAAAAACATTTATAAGTTATTTTACAATAAAATCATATACAATAACCACCAGTATACATCTAGGATGACTCTACTGTGACCACTGCTACCTTTACCAGCACCTTAACATTTTTCGGAAGACAAATCCTCATCAAATCCACTGTTTATCACCTTCGTTATTTTTATTCAATTGGTTACCAGAACCTTGCCAGCTGAACGAGCTGTCTGTGTCCCCGTCTTCAGATTGCCTCTCCATCATCGAGGACCTGTTCTCTTTGATGTAAGAACGAGGTCTGCCCTCAATGAGGGAGTGGCTCAGTCGAGAGGCGTCGAAGTGGAACCCAGAGTTGGAAGGCTTCCGGACCTCCCGGAGGTATTTCCATGTGTGACTATCTGGACCTTCGTCGTCGTTCGTTGGTTTTGGGCTGTACAACCACTCTGAAACATTTTTTATATGATTTTTATTTGTTTATTTAAACTTTTCGCGCACATAGTCTGTTACAACGCAACGGCGGATTTAGCCCCAGGCATTTTCTACCGTGAATCTTGGGGTGATGCAGAGGGAAGAATAAGGTAGGTGCTTAATTGTCATTTACTTAATACAAAATAAATAGTAAGAACGAAAGCTAATAATAATATGATTACATAAACAATATAGTATTTTTTTTAGGCATTCCTTGCCAATTACTTTATAAATACAATAATTGCATTTTTGAAAGATAGAAAAATTTGAAGTCGAACCCGAGACTTCCGTAAGCCAAACCGGGGCCCAACTCGCGAGCATGAAAGGATAGAGAAATTTGAGGTCTAGTAACAAAGTCCAGATAGGTGGTTCGATTCCGGCCCCGGTTTGGCTTACGGAAGTCTCGGGTTCGATTCCTGGGTCTGGACTTCAAATTTTTCTATCTTTCAAAAATGCAATTATTGTATTTACATAAATAATTTCATATACATGAATATACATACGTATACATTATATAGATTCATACAGTTAACTATACAAATATTTACACAGATATAGGTACTTTAATAATCATACACCATTATATTTAAGATGATTTTGCCAATAACTTGGTGTAAAGTTGCTGTACTCAAAATTTAAAAGGGAAACGGGTTGTAGATAGAGAGAGAGAGATTCCAGAAGGAGTGCATTCTAAAGAAGAATAGATTGTATAGGGAATATATAAGGAAGATGTTTTAAATTTAATATTTTTAGAAATATTCAGTACAGATTGCTTGATTACTCGGAAGCCCTCTTTTCTCTTTTCACAACAACAATACCAAATATGAGCTTTGAGCCCCAGCTCAACATACGCTGGCCAGTCGGCAGTACACCATTTAAAGTAAAATTAATCCTAGCATGGTTCGTAAGGCCAAAAGCAACACATTAGTTATTAAAGTCCTCCCAACGAATATCACCCAGGTTTCTTACCACCATTGGAGACTTTGGAGATGGCAGTGAGCAGGAAGTCCTTGTCCTTGGCTTGTAGTAGCAGCATGTGCCGCAGGATGGCCACCATGGAGCGCTGCGCGCGCGCGCGTGCTCGCATGTAGTACACTGCGACACTGCAACAATCATACACCTACATTTAGTGGAAGGCGTTCCACGTAAAGCATCAAAATCGTAAAATCTCGAAATACAGGGCCAGTCAATGAATCTAAATAAAAAATGTGTGGCACTCGGGGACTGCCGCGGTAAAGCTATTGCATAGCATTTTTATCAACTTAAGCAATTAAAAAAAAAAAAAAAAAAAAATTACATTTTTTTTTTTATTTTGAATTATAAAAAAAACAACGTTTTTATTTTTTTTTTTCTTTAATTTTTTTTTTTTAAAAAGCATAAATAAAAATTTTAAAGTTTTTTTTTTATTATAAAATATTTCTATTTTTTTTTCTTTTTAAATTTAAAAAATGTTTTTAATTTTTTTTTTCTTTAATTTTTTTTTTAAAAAAGCATAAAATATATTTGAAAGTTTTTTTTTTATTATAAAATATTTTTATTTTTTTTTTCTTTTTAAATTTAAAAACAAAGTAATTAAAAGTTCTGCTATTCATCGATAGGTAGATGGCAAAACTAAAAAGTGTCACCGCTGTGCCCGTCGGAGTGGGGAGCGTGAGGTTTTATCGTTACGGAATTTCTGGATTCGGTCCCCGCGCTCAAGGCCCGCGATAGAAGCTATGCAATAGCTTAAAACTTTTGAAATGTGTTTTTAACAGTGAATGTTTCAGTTTGTTTGTTTCCAGTTTTTTAATTCTTTATACTGACTGATGAATCAATGCACAGCCTAAACCGTTGATGGTGTAGAGATGTGAGATGTGTGTAGATGGATTCGAGTTAAAATTAAAACCATATACTCTGGTCTACAGTCCCTTGAAGCTGTCAAAAAATTAACCTTCTAAGTTAACGAAAAACACCCCAAAAAACACTAATTACGAATTTATAGGGTACTAGCTGTGCTCCGCGGTGTTACCCGCGGTTTATTAGCCTATGTGTTAATCCAGGGTGTCAGCTAACTCCATACTAAATTTTATTAAAATCGCCCCAGCTGTTTAGACGTGAAGAAGTAACAAACATACACACTCACATACTTTCGCCTTTATAATATTAGTGTGATATTCCGTTGACGTAGAACTTATAACATATAGCAAGTAAGTACCTGGATGACCGAGCTTTGCTCGGTATTTTCAAGGTTCCGTAGCCAAAATGGCTAAAACGGAACGCTTATAGTATAATAGTCTGTTTGTCCGGCCGTATGTCATAGGCATTTTACTCAAAGACGTCTTGTAGTAGCCGCTACTTAGTTTGATAGCTAATTAATAAAAATAAATATTTTTAGTCATTCCATACATTTAACAAAAGCTAAAAAAATATTCAGCAAAAATCACCGTGTGGCATCATTATCGAAATATCTACTTAATAATATTTTTCAATGGAATTTGTACGAAAATTTTGTTACTTCATATTTGATCACCTGTTACTCGTAAACTTGTTTTCCTTTTAATTTCACTATATATACTTCTACCGTGAATATTTTCACATACCCAACATCAACTATTTAGCTGGCAGAGGGGGGTGGACACTTGACTCTAACAAAAATTTGCACTTTAAAGCTTAATATTTTACAAACAGATCACTAAACCTAAAAATCGTCCTTTTTTTGCAATTTTCTTTCAATGTGTAATAAAAGTTTATTAGAAACCCATGTTTTTAAAAGACCTGTCAAATGATGTGCCACACGCTGAAGTTTGCTAAAAAAAATGTTTCAGCTTCTGTTACATGTATGTTAATTAATGTTTATTATTTAGCTATCAAATTAGCCTTCTCCAAATTGAATAGATAGACAGACAGACAGATAGACATGACGAAACTATAAGGATTCCGTTTTTGCCATTTTGGCTACGGAACCCTAAAAAGGAAAAAAAAAATCATTTGGACTCAACCCGGGGTCTTCTGGTTTCCGTACCGCCCGACGTGCCATGAACATACGCTCTTCTGCTGGTGCAATTATTCAAATCGGATTTTTTCGTATGGCAACGGTTGCGGAACCCTACACTGGCCTTTTTTTGGTAAATTGTAGTTTTTTGGAAATTATATTTAGATTATCAAATGACATACCTACTAATGAAATTTGAATAATATTTTTCGATCTTACCGACATAATAATAAAAAAATATGAAATAATAAAGCACAAATAAAAAACAAAAAAAAATAAAAAAGGGATAAAATAATCATAAAATAAATATAAAAAGGAAAACATATATTTAATTCGGATTCGAACCGGGGTCATCTGCTTTGTGGATCGCCCGTTTCCCATCTAAGCTATTAAAACAATGGAAATCGCGGCGAAATTTACCTTCGTATTCTAATGATATTGTAGCAGTTTTTCATTGCCTGAAAATACAGATAGAACGACGTTTTTTAAAAATGAAACCTAGCTAGATCGATTTATCGGCCTCGAAACCACCTGCATACAAAATTTTGAAAAAATCGCTGGAGCCGTTGCCGAGATTCGAATTATATATACATATATATATATATACAAGAATTGCTCGTTTAAAGATATAAGATATCGTCTTAAACTACAAGTATAGGAAAAAGTCTAAAAACTATACATTTGTAAATAATCATAAAAAGTATAGTCTTTAAAAAACTACGAGACTCGATTCCTGAACTATTTATAATATGTACCTACAAATTTATACGGAACCCTCGGTGGGCGAGTCCAACTCGCACTTGTCCGGTTTTTTTATTTATATGAATTTTTGGCATATTATTTAAAAAGATCCCTAGTTTAAATGCATTGAATCTTATAGGAAGGGGACCTATAGAGAAAGGAGAATTTCGAGAAAGGGATATAAAGGGGAAGGAGCATTCTGGGAAAGGGTGATTCTGGGTAAGGGATGATTCGGGGAAATGGTTTAATGGGGGAAAGTGGTGATTCTGGGAAAGGGTTGATTCTGGGCAAGGGGTGATTCTGGGAAAAGGGATATTGGGAGAAAGGGGTGATTCGGAGAAAGGGTTGTTTCAGGGTGGGGGCATTTTGGGAAAGGTACCATTTGGTACCGATGCACCTTTTGGGGAAGGGACCTTCTGAGCTTGAACGTTGCGTGCGTAATGTGTTTGTAGTATACTTTGGGTGCGTTCCAGATGGCGCCCAAAACACTCATATTTTTAGACGTTCCAGATGATGATTACGGTCGTTATGGTCGAGGTGAACGAGGTGACACGACGACTAAACAAGATGTTCTCGAAGCCCTACAGAAAGCGGCTGAAAAAAATGATGAACTGACTCTGGATGCCATCAGATCACTGCGCAAAGCCTATGGCGGTACACAGACCGCATCGGTGACACTTGCAGCGTCAACAGCGAAGAAGGTCTTGGGGGAGCACGGCAAAATCAGAATTGGCTGGGTCAACTGCCGAATAAGAATTGTGGAGAGACCAACCAAGTGTTTTAGGTGCTGGCACTATGGACACCTTGCCACTAAGTGTAAGAGCAACGTGGACCGGTCCAATCTCTGCACCAGCTGCGGAGAAGATGGACACAAAGCTGCCACCTGTAAAAAAGATGCTCGATGTGCCTTGTGTCTTGAAAAAGGCAACACGGAAAATTGTACCCACATTGCTGGTAGCAGCAGATGCTCAGTCTTCAAAGAGGCTCTTCAGAAGGTGAGAAAAAAGACACAATTATGAAGATACTGCAACTAAACCTCAATCACTGTGAGGCTGCACACGATTTGCTCATGCAGACCGTGCGAGAACTAAATCCAGACCTTGCTCTGATTTCGGAGCCATATAGACAACTCACAACTCAATCATGGGAAACAGATAGCACCACTAAAGCTGTGATTTGGGCCTGTGGCGGATGTACCTTTCAGAGTACTGTTAATAATAATGAAGCCGGTTTTGTCGTAGCAAAACTTGGGGGAATTTATTTCGACAGCTGCTATGCCCCGCCCAGCCTCTCACTCGACGAATTCAAGAACTTTATCGATCGGCTGACCGAAGACGCAAACCAATATTCTCCTATTGCAATCGCAGGGGACTTTAACTCCTGGGCAGTTGACTGGGGCAGTAACGAGACAAACGCTCGAGGAAAGGTACTACTGGAGGCAATGTTCAGCCTGGATGTAGTGTTGCTAAACAGTGGAGATAAACCTACGTTTGTACGAGGAGAAGCGAACTCCATCGTTGATCTAACCTTCGTCTCCAGCAGCCTAGTTAAGGAAAACTGTTCTTGGCAGGTGATGGACATATACACAGCCAGTGATCACTGTGCACTTTTGTGGGAAGTATCCTCCGAACAAAGCACCGGAAGAATGCACAGGAAAACTAAGACAATGGGCTGGAAGATAAGTGCCTTCGATCCCGAGGTTTCACGGTGGCTCTTAATGATGAACCAATCAACGATGGAAATGCTGAAAATATGGCAAAATATCTGACGAAGAGAATGACAGAAGCCTGCGACATCACTATGCCTAGGAAACGTGCTATGATCCGGCTTTCTTCGATGCACTGGTGGAACGAGGAAATCAGTAATCTCCGTAAAAAGTGTCTTAAGGCGAGAAGAGCAGCACAACGCTGTAAGAAAAGGCCAAACTATGAGAAACTGGTGGCAGTATATAAAAAATCTCGCCAAAGATTAAAAAAAGCCATCAAAGACAGCAAAAGACGATGTTGGAATGAGCTGATCCTCGAGGTAGATGACGACCCATGGGGCAGACCGTATAAGGTAGTCATGACTCATCTGAAAAGCCAGCCAATGCCATCGCCCACTTGTTCCAAACTTTTAGACAAGATCGTTGCCACCCTGTTTCCTTACCAAACGCAACTACATCATCAGATAGAGCAATATGAAACAGAAGAAATTCCACCCATTACAGAAGATCAGCTGTTCGAAGCATGCTCTAGAGTAGGGAATATGAAAACTCCCGGCCTAGATGGAATTCCAAATATTGCACTGAAAGCTGCCATTAAAGCAACCCCTGCAATATTCCTAGAGGTGTATAACAAATGCCTCACAGAAGGTACATTCCCATCGATGTGGAAACAGCAGAGGCTAGTCCTCCTCCCTAAAGGAAAGAAACCTCCGCAAGAACCAACATCCTATCGTCCGCTCTGCATGTTGGATACAGTTGTCAAAATACTCGAACGCATAATACACAGGAGGATCGAAGCAGCAGTCGAGCCGCTTCTTGCTAGCAACCAATACGGCTTTCGGAAAGGACGCTCTACTTTGGATGCAATTAGCGTTGTCGTCAATTCAGCTAAGGACGCAATCGCCGGAACCAGATGGAAGGGAGGCACGAAGAAGTACTGTCTGGTAGCAACATTAGACATAATAAATGCCTTCAATTCCGCCAAATGGGATTGCATTATGAAAGCCCTTTACGAAATGAAGGTACCAGCATACTTACGAAGGATGGTTGCAAGCTACTTTACCGACAGGATCCTAAAATATGACACAAAGACTGGTCCTAAAACATACAAAGTCACTGGAGGAGTACCCCAGGGCTCGGTACTAGGCCCACTTTTGTGGAATATCATATATGACGGATTATTAAAACTAGAACTTCCAAAAGAAGTCAAACTTGTGGCATATGCAAACGATGTAGCCGTAGTGGTTGTTGCAAAGCATCTCGAAGAAATTACCTTCGCCTTTGACGCTACCATCGAAAAGATTAGCCGCTGGATGAACACAGTTGGACTGCAGCTGGCCGAGCACAAGACTGAAGCAGTACTCATTACTAGCAGGAAGCGGTTGGAAACCATCACACTGCAAGTCGGAGCACACGAAATCACATCCCAGCCGTCTCTTCGGTATTTGGGGGTTATGATTGATGCCCGACTCAACTTCAAGCAACAGGCACAGTACGTGGGTGCCAAAGCGTCGGTGGTCAGAGCGACTTTTTCAAGGCTGATGCCCAACATAGGAGGCCCGAAGCAGAGAAGGAGGGCGTTGCTGACGTCCGTAGTAACATCCGTACTCACCTATGGAATCCCCATCTGGGCAGATGCGCTTGAAATACAGGAAGCCCGAAGGAAAATTGCACCAGTATTTCGGCTGAGTGCTTTAAGAATTGCCAGTGCTTTCCGCACAGTGTCTGATGACGCAGTAAACGTTATTGCCGGGATGCTGCCAATTGAAGTACTAGCCGAAGAACGGAAAGCCCTTTACCACCGTAAAGTAACGACCACACTGAGCACTAGAGAACTTGGCAAGGAGGAATGGCTAAATAGCATACGACGATGGCAATCGAAGTGGGATACCAGTACAAAAGGTAGATGGACCTACCGCCTTATTCCACAAGTTGATGACTGGTTGAACCGTAATCATGGTGAGGTCAATTACTACTTAACACAAATGATCTCCGGACATGGGTGCTATCGGGCATACCTCTATAAATATAAGCACGAGGTATCTCCAATGTGCCCGTCCTGCCCAGGAGTTAGTGAAGATGCAGAGCATGTATTCTTTACGTGCCTTTAGAGCCTCCCTCCACGAAGTAATGCCTAGCGGCGGTACCGTGGGGGAATAGGAGGTTGACGCCAGAGGAGGTTTTTAGTCGGTATAGGGTTAGTCATAACATCGAGTCCGACATACCCAGGCTAGAACCCTGATGATACGTAAGAATATTTTTTAACCTCTGGAAAAAAAAAAAACACACTCGCCGCAGGCGCAGCACTCCCAGCACGCCCTCGCTGAACACGTACTGTACTGTACATAATGTAGGTACATTACACTCACCACAAAGCCAGCATGACGAAGCCGATGACGCCCGGCCGCGCGAGGAACAGCAGCACGGCGCGAGCCGACTGCCGCTGCTGCAGGCGCAGCACGCCCTCGCTGAACACGCTGAACACGTACTCGTACTCGCGGAACGGCCCGCACGACTGGGACGACGTTCTACAACAACATTGTGACGTCATTTTTCGCTTAAAATATGGATTTTCTTAATTATAATGTAAGCACGTATGATTAAACAACAATGACTAAAAAACCACGCGAAAATCGAATCTAAACTAAACTGTTAATATTAATAAAGTAAAAGTTTTTTTTTTTCTTTTGATTATCCGCAATCAGTAGAATTTTATAATCGGATGTGATGATGGTCAATAGCATGCGAATACAGTCTCCACAGAGGCCGTAACTCCTGGAGAGGGAGTTATAACAGTTCATATGATGTGGGTGGTTAGCTGGAGCTCCAAAATATGTGCCCGTTTCAGACGTTTGGGAACGTCACCCTGCAACAGCTTCTGGGCAAGTTTATTTGGGTGATTATTGAGGCGAAGCTTGTAATGGTGGGGATATTGGAAAACTTGTGAATTTCGGCATTGGTGATGAACCATGGCGCTTTGAGAATAGTTTTAAGAATTGCATTCTGAAACCGCTGGAGAATTTCAATGTTTGAATGGCTTGCACTTCCCCAGAGCTGAATGCCCTATGTCCAGATTGGTTTAATGGCCACCTTATACACCAGTAGTTTATTCTCAGTGGATAAGTTTGAAGACCTAGTAACCAGTAGGTGCCGAAATTTCAAGTTCATGGCATCTCTTTTTGCTTTGAGGTGATTTTTCCAAGTAAGCCGCCGGTCCAGGTGAAGATCCAGGTACTTGATATGCATGTGGCAAGATGTCGCCTGGGGTACTACTAGCTCTCTAACTCTATCCAGTTGTGTTTGTAATTTAGCTGAGGCGATATCACGATTTGAGTTGCTTGCTAGGATGGCAGTGACATCTGCATATGTGGCTATAGTGACTACGTCGGAGTTAGGTAGGTCTGCAGTGTATAGATAGATATAGATAGAGAGTAAAGGACGGATCCTTGGGTGACCCCTGCGCTTATCTTATAGGAACCTGATCGGGCATCCTCTTCTTTGACCTGAAATATTCTACCTTCCAAGTAAGATTTAAGGATAGGATAGAATGGGGCTGAAAGTTGCCTTTTTATTTTATAGAGAAGTCCTTTGTGCCAGACGCGATCAAATGCCTGTATAAAGTAAAGTAATAAAGTAAAAGTATGGACAAAAAGGTAAACTTTGTTAGTTCGAATGAAGAGAAAGACCATCTCCAAAAAATAAAGGTTCGATTTTAATGAAACTTTGTAATGCAAGTTGGGGAAGGACACATGCAACTACATCTACCTTATTTAAAACTAAAAGTAAACTAACTTGAAAAACAGAGATCCAACTCCAAACAGCGTAGTGAACATTGAGAGCGTGACGGACATGTACAGGATTGTCTGTGTTTGTGCGGCTCGCCATACCTGCGACATAAGTTAATGTAAAGTATAATTATACACTACTAGCTGACCCGCACAACTTCGTCTGCGTAAATTGTCCCCGTTTTTGCAACATTTCTCATTGCTGCTCCGCTCCTATTGGCCGTTGTGTGATGTTATATAGCCTATAGCCTTCCTCGATAAATTGGCTATCAAACAATGAAAGAATGGCTCAATTTGGATCAGTAGTTCCTGAGATTACCGCATTCAAACAACCAAACAAACTCTTCAGATTTATAATATTAGTATAGATTTATACTTTCAGCATTAGCAACCGGCGATAAAGTCGGTTTTTAGCAACTTGACATAGTGACCAAACGTGATATTCGATTGCAAACATTCGCCAAAACGTAATATAGTCAGTAAATCGCCGATTTAGTTAGACGTGAAAACGTGGTGCAGTATGTACGCGAGACACAAAATCTTAAGTAGCCTCTACGTGGTTTTATTAAAAATATGTAACTGCTCCAAACATTTCTAGATTTTAGGGAACCAGATAGATGTATATGCACTTACCTTAGTGGCAGGCTGACAGGCCCGGAGCGCACACTCCCTCTTCACATAGAAAAGAAGCAGGAACTTGAAGGTTACGCAGACAACCAGCAGAGGACAGAACAACATCCCGAACCATAGCACCGCTTGGTTGTATATCAGCGTTAGAGAGTTGTACGCTATGTTGAACTGGGGAGCTTGCCCGGATGGGTTAAATCTAAAAATTTAAGTGATATGATAGAGATTTAGTAGGAAATTTTGATGTTTATGAATACTTTCACTAAAAGTAAACGGTTACTTTCATTTTTAAATTAATTTATAATACTTAAGACTTTCTTTTTTACATTGGTTGCATAATCGCATGGCAACACAAGAAATAGGTCAATATGTGCATGTGCATAGGGAAATATGTGCCAGAACTCTCCATAATTACCGTTATTGCAATTTAAGAAGAAAAAAATAGGCCATGAAGATAGATGCAGGTTTTGCTGATTTGTGGTATATTTATTGCAAATTTGGCAAATTGACAATCAACAAGCAACATAATATTAAATAGGTTTCTGCAAAAATATTTCGATTTTTTTGTTATAAGTAAGTATGGTATGTTATGTGTGTACATGAAGTAAAAACCCAGTAGGAAAAAATGCTATGTACAGCAAGTGACAAAAGTAAATAAAATAGCAAACTCACTTATAAATGAAAGCTCTAGTGAACTCAAAGATTGGCAACACAAACAAGGAAATGACGGTGTCTAGCAACACCAGCCGGTATGTCTCCTGACCGAACGACGTTTCCCAACACTGCAATAAAAAATTGTATCAACAAAGCATGTGCTACATAAATACAGTGGACCGCCCGCCGGTAACCCGATCGATATGCAGAGCGGTGCCGGGCTGTCGAATTTGTCGAATTATAGAGTACTGCGACAGACGGTTTTGTTTTTTAAACGGTTCTTTGTTATTGGATATCGTAGCAATGAGTGCGTGATAAGGTAAGGGGGAATTATTAACCGTGCGAATAAATATAAATAATATATAGGGCGAATGAGCGAAAATAATACGGATCGAAAGATTGTTAACCGTAACATACTGCTTACAATTTAATGCACTAAATCGATTCGGTTAGGTTAGATTAGGTTAGAACCGTGACACCCTGCGCACGAGGCGACCGAGTGAAGCGAGCGTGCAGCGGCAGCGGCCTGGCGACTGAAATACTAAGTGCTTTCGCCCACTTAGTATTTCAGTACGCCATAATTAGTAATTTTGACACCCATAGTTTGAATTTATATTCACTTGTTTAAATACTACCCTAAGGTAAGTAGGGTATTGCCGTAGAAATAGAGCATAAATTACTATGCGACGTCTCACCCAAGCTTGAGTGGACACGCGGTTTCGGAAGCAAACTTTTAATAACAATTTACAAAGTATAACAAAAAGAAGCGGGACCAAATTATTTTGCTGTTCAAAAACACATGTAGATCATATTAGCTAAAGAAAAAAAGTGAAATCAAAATAGTTAGTTGACTAGTGGGTAATAACAATCGAGTAAATTATCAAAACGAATAGCATACTTTCGGTAGTGAACAATAAATTATGAAATTCGATAAAAAAACAACATTTATTTAGAAATAAACATAGATATTCTGATTTCCAGCACAGATAAGCCAGCTTAGATGGCATTGCCGACACTGTATTGACGCAGACTAATACCAATACGATAGGTCCATGCCGTAATTACATTATAAATATTATAAAGCGGAAGAGTTTGTTTGTTTGTTTGTTTGTTTAAACGCGCTAATCTCAGGAACTACTGGTCCGATTTAAAAAAAATATTTTTTTGTTGGATAGCCCATTTATCGAGGAAGGCTATAGGCTATATAACATTGCGCTATGACTAATAGGAGCGGAGTAGCGACGTGAAATGTTGCAAAAACGGGGAAAATTTACGCATACGAAGTTGCGCAGGACAGCTAGTTACATTATAAGCATGGCAGACAGCGTTTACGGGGAAACAAAAAAAAAGTTAAAATTTATTTTTATAACAACAGAAAACGTGTTTATTTTGCCGAAATATTTGTTTTTGTGGCTTTTTATTAGAGAAACCAACATTTTAAACAGAAAGGAACACCCTATTGTAGCTATAGCATGTAGCATGTTAACAAAATCGCCCATAAAACTCACGTCGTCCTGTGACTGCGCCCAGTAGACGAGCAGCAACATGAGCGTGCCCACGTCCAGCAGCCACGTGCGCGCGATCGTCACGTACAGCGCCGTGCGCGGCTCGTAGTACTCCAGCCTAGGGACCAGCGCTGATTTAAATAACGTGAGTAGTGGTGGCTTAGTACCGCGTCATTGTGACGTAGGATCACCTGGAGGCTAATTCACGTATAGTTGCATTTCAGTTGCAGTTAAGTTTCGATAAAAACGGCCATTTTTGTATTTTTGTAACTTTGGGATCGATCTTAAAAACGCTTTTATTTGGTCGGTCTAACCTACCCAATGCCCCGAGCCGCTTGTGCCCCTGCCATTCGCTCAAATTGAGGCATGGCTGCGTGAAGAAATTAGCCATGTAGCGGAACGCAGAAATAACAACGGTTGCAGATAAACCAAAGAGGCGATTCCCGCAAGGTAATCGGCATCCTTATGGGTCACTGTCCCCTAAACAAGCATCTTCATACCATCGGGCTGACAGACAGCCCGCTCTGCAGAGGATGTATGAAAACTGAAGAAACGCCCCGGCACGTAATTCTAGATTGCAAGTGTGGCCGAACACCGGGCGCAGTTCCTGTCATTCGCATCATCCCTCCCGAAGGCGTGCAGCGATCTGAGTGGACTGCTGAGCTTTTGGGAGCGCCTTGGGTGGCTGGAGTGACGGAACTGGATAAGGATAAGTATCGCACAATGGCTCAATTAAGAGGCTAAGTGCAGTTTTTGTAGCCCCGTAAAAACAAACAATCAGGTGTTCTGCCACGTGACCTTTTGCCTTCGACTTCTTCATCACCACCAATCGCTGTTCAGACGTATCATCTCGGCGTCAAATGTGCCCAAAGACAAAGAATACGACCCTCCACGACGGAATTTGATCAAAATCTATTCAGCCGTTTTGATGATCAACTTTTTTTAATGTATTCTATTTATTATTATATGGTTTATTATTATTTATTATATGGTTCTTATGTGCTCAGCTATGGCCAATTTACTATACCTATACTGCATAGTGACTGCGGTGGTCAAAAACGGGCAATTTGATAGTACCAGTTATATATCCAATCGCTTCACACTTTTTCCCGAGTCTGAGTCACCAAGAAAACCCTGGCTTCATCAGCGACGACCGGCCCCCTCTTATACACACTCACTTGACGACAGCATGAAACAGCAGCGGGCACAGCGTGACCACCGCGGACACCCCCGCGCCCACCAGCAGGCCGCCGTGCGGCAGGCGGCCGCGCAGCGCCGCCACCTGCCACAGCGCGAACTGCGCGCCCGCGATCAGCGCCACCACCACCATCGTCACCGCCACGTTCGCCGCGTACTGACCGCACTTGCTCCAGTACGATAGCTTCACTTGCTTCCTTGTTTGTTCGTTTAAAAGTTCCTGTACAAATTAAGTGACTGTAAAGGGTGTTAAACACGATAAGCGGGTGCCGGTAATCAGGACAGGGTGGTAAAATAGAAATTAAAAAATAAATAGATCGATGTTCGGGAAAAACACCAATCGGTTTTGCTAATTACATAAAGCTGAGCATCTGTAGTAACTGCTTCGGTTCAACTTTATTGTTCAAAAAACATGAACCTCCTCTTAACATAAGAAGTAGAGTATATGCATGTATATTTTAATACATATACGATACGAATTACGATGTGTCGGAGTCGAAGAAATTTTGAACATGTAACATACATACATTCCCAAGGAATGTATTGGTTCTATTTAAACGATTTTTTTTTAAATGCGGTCGTGCGAATGAGAATGAAGTTTTCCGAGTGTATGTTTGTATGTAAATTTGTTTGTATGTACGTATATAATATTTCTTTGGTACGTTCTAGAGCCTAAATGGCTTGATGGATTTTAGCTTTAAAGGTATCGTTAGATTCGTCTCAGTTGAGAGGAGACATTGTTTGCATCAAAATCCATACTATCCATCCATACTAATATTATAAATGTGAAAGTAACTCTGTCTGTCTGTCTGTTACGCTTTCACGCTCAAACAGCTAAACCGATTTAGATGAAATATGGTGTGGAGATAGTTGGAGTCCCGGGGAAGGACATAGGATAGTTTTTATCGCGATAACCGACATCAACGCGGGCGGAGCCGCGGGCGATAAATATTTTTTAAACAACATTAATTAATATGCGTTTCAAATGAGAAGATAATCGCGATCGCGACAACTTCACTCTGTACTTGTCAAAATTGTACCGCTGGCAACAAAAACTCCCAAGTCGGGTAAAGTACGTATGTGTATTAAGGTAATGGAACGGAAATAATATTTTTATTTTCTTTGAACTATGTAGGAACCTATGTAGGTACCTTTTTTTTATTATATTATCATTAGTATTCTTTATTATTAAATAAACACCAAACAGAAATAAGTAAATAGGCAAAATATAAGAATATTCTACAACCTTAGTGGCCTTTTAGTCAGCCGTAATATTTTTTTAACTAGACCATAATAAATAGTAAAATACAGTGCTTATATATATGGTTCATTAGAGTAGGTAGGTACTTATGTGTAATATTATTGACACCTTTTACTAATTATTTTATGGCTGACCTTACGTCATACAATAAAGTTGCAGTCGTATTGCGAAACAAAATGTCATCATGACAGTAATCTCTCTCAACTCATTTAAAACGCATAGTACATTATACCATTTATATGACATAGAAGCTTGTAGCGAGGTCGATACCATACCAACTCGATACTTAAGGCGAATGATCGACAGTAAAAAATATTTTCTTCCTTTTAGAGTATTTAAATAAAAGGTAAATTGTTTTTAAAATGATTATTTATGACTTATTTCTGAGTCTGTTGATTTATCTATACTAATATTATAAAGCTGAAGAGTTTGTTTGTTTAAACGCGGTAATCTCAGGAACTACTGATCCGAATTAAAAAAATCTTTCACTGTTTGATAGTCCATTTATCGAGGAAGGCTATAGGCTATATAATATCACGCTACGACGAATAGGAGCGGAGCAGCAATGAGAAATGTTGCAAAAACGGGGAAAATTTACGCAGACGAAGTTGCGCGGGACAGCTAGTATTTAATATTTTATTTAACCGCAATGAATTAGACTGGCTGACATGACTGCTGAGTGAACACTGTACAAGTTTAAGAGCACTTGTCAAGACGAATCCAACTAGCCCAAACTGGATGGGTTTCTGTTTTTTAGTTTAGGAGTTCCTATAGCCATCTTCCGGCTCCATCGTCAGATCGGTTCTATGGTACCATAATTTTGCATTGTCATTAAAGATACTACTGTACCAAATTTGAGCCAAATTTAGCTTCCCAGATTTGACCCACACAAACTAACATTATTAATTTTAAACTGACGGGTTTTTTATTTCGTAATAATTTGGTTTGTTATACAACTAACTCAACTGCAAACATTAGACGACTACGACATACGACTTTAATGTCATTTCTGATTTGGGCAATTGCGTTTGCATTTTAAATATTTTAAATTTCGAATCTATACTAATATTATAAAACTGAAAGTTTGTTTGTTTATTTGCTTGTTTGTTTATTTGCTTGTTTGTTTATTTGCTTGTTTGTTTATTTGCTTGTTTGTTTATTTGTTTGCTTGTTTGTTTGAATGCGATAATCTCAGGAACTACTGGTTCAAATTGAAAAAATATTTTAGTTTTAGATAGCTCATTTATCAAAGAAGGCTATAGGCTATATAATATCACGCTATGACCAATAGGAGCGGAGCAGCATTGAAAAGTGTTGCAAAAACGGGGAAAACTGATGCAGACGAAGTTGCGCGAGTCAGCTAGTTTTAACTCTTCAGCTTTATAATATTAGTATAGATGTTTAATGTAAATAGCTTTTACATTACACATAAATATTCAAATGGATAAAGGTAGTAACATATAGACGTATAGCTTTTGCTCGCGGCTCCGCGTGGATGTCGGTTATCGCGATAAAAATGTCCTTCCCCGGGACTCAAACTATCTCCATACCAAATTTCATCTAAATCGGTTTAGCTGTTTTGTTGTGAAAGCGTAACAGACAGACAGACAGAGTTACTTTCACATTTATAATATTAGTATGGATATGGATGTCATCGCGGACTTTTCTGTAGGCACACACATTGATACACTTAACACCTTCACTTAAAACCTTCCTCGAAAACCACTATATCTATTGATGAAAACAGCATGAAAATCGGTGCAATAGTTTTTGAGTATATCACGAACAGACAGACAGATAGATGCAGCGGAGGACATTGAGTTCTAATATGCAGTGATAGTGATACATTGGTATAGACACAAATCTAAAGAAATAAAAAATCATATTTTTCATTCCATATTTTGCTTATTTAAAGAGTCAATAAAAAAAAATCTTATTTCTACAACTGAGCAAGTTCACTGAGGTCACCTATCCAATTAATAGTTAGTTTGTTAATTACAAACAAAATTGTCTACGTATACCGTATTAGATATAGATCTGTAATGGTAGACGTAAGTATTTTATATTAGATATATTTCGGGACTTAACCGCGTGAATTATTTAAAGGTACGAACCTTTTATTTACCCGACGTTATATGACGTATGTTAAGTTATAAATTTAAAAAACAAAAAAAAATAAGTAAGGTTGCGAATAGGCCAAAGAGCTGGCAACAATAACGGTGAGAGTTTGGTTGCGCACAGTACCTTGAACTCGTTGTAGAGACTGCTCGCGTTGAGCGTGGCCGCGTGGTGCGACACGACGCCGAAGTCCCAGCCGCAGAACACCTTGTTGGCGAACACGTGGCTCAGCCCGCCCGACGTGTCGATGAAGTTCACGCGGTACGAGTACGCCGTCCTGCGGACAACACACACCCGTGCCAATATTTATTGTTTACGAAGAAGAAAGGAAAAAAAAAGATTATTAGGTATTTATTTATAAAAATCTCTTGTATTTTACGGTCTAATTCTCAGACACAACTTTTTGATGTGATAACGTCTTATAAATCGATAACCGGGTGTACGCATGAAAAAGTGTCACGGTCCGTCACGTTCCGTCTGCTGATAGGCTGAAGTATTGTGGCGGTCGGGCGCATCGATGACCGGATGCACGCACGAAAAAGTGTCACGGTCTGTCACGTTCCGCCTACTGATTGGCTGAAGAATTGTGGCCGTCGGGCAAAAGCGCCCGGCTCCACTAAAGCTGTCACAGCCTTGTTTATTTAATACAATGTCATCAATGTTTTGGCGATTGCAACGACATGCGATACAATGGGAAATATAAAAAATGGTTGTTTATTACAATGTCATCAATGTTCTCTTATGAAGTTATCACTTAAAATTATCGTCCGTAAACCGACTTTACAGATAATCATTTTTTTTAATTTTATTTAAGCATTTTAATATTGTATCAATTGTATTATGGAAAAATTGTCTCATGGCGAAGTCAAACCCGTTATCAAAGGGGATCTCCCCATATGCTGTTAGATACTTCGGCACCGAGACCACGCCTGAAAGCTTCTATTTTATCCTTATGTTACTTAATTTTCCTTCATAAATTTAATATTTTTATATAAAATACTTAGTAATGTCAACTAAAAACGACTAAGTTTTAGGCCAATAGCATAATGGGTCTCAATAGAACTTAAGAATACATAGTAAAAGGTCGTAAACCCACTTACCTATAGCACAGCACCCCAAAGAACACAAAATAGACGCAGACCATAGTGAAGAAGTAGGCAAAAGGCATATTGTAGGTGAGGTTGCCTCTAGAAGCTATGTTGCCATCGTGGTAATGTCCGTAGAAGAGCAACGACTTCTCCAAGTCACCCTGAAACAACGCAGCTTGTTTAGACTATATGTTCATCATCATACTCTGTGGCGCGGTGGGAGTGTATCCGACTGCTATGTAAGAGGTCGCGGGTTCGATCCCCACCCAGAATAAAACTTTGTGTGATGAGCACGATGGTTTATTCTGTGTCTGGGTGTTATTTAAATATATTATGTATGTATTTAGAAATATATAAGTATGTTTATCAGTTGTCTGTTTTCCATAGTACAAGCTCTGCTTAGTTTGGGATCAGATAGCGTTGTGTAAGCTGTCCCAAGATATTATTATTATTATCATCAGGATATTTAACTGTGTAACTATAAAAAGGAAAACTAATTGATTGTTGACGTCACAACCAAAACTAGCAACATCAGAAATGCGTGCTTCTATTTTTCTTTCGTCAGCAACCTTCTAATTTAAATTAAAACAAACCCATCAATTTGTTACATTATACCATTTATTTCTGACTGACTGACATGAATGCCAAGTACCTACTAATGACCACCTCAGTGGCGGAGGGTCCTTAGAACACCATTCTTATCGACTTCCCTTTGAATTGTAGTTACATAATATTAAAGAACCATTTCCACCAAGATAGACATATGGTGTCGGGTTACCTTGAGAGTTTTTTTAACCCTTCGCTACTGGACCACCTTTAGCTTTTAAAATCTCCTTCAATACTCACAGTGCCACTTATAAAGTCCAGGAATCCAATCCTTAGTGGTGCCAGCTGCTCATCATACAACGTTTGCGGTATCACGACGAAGGCCACCACGAACACGGCCATCAGGAGGTCTATGACGAACAGCCAGCGCAGGAAGTAGAAGTAGGAGCCGACTGCCGAGCCGAAGTGACCCTCGATGTTTCTGATGGCTTCGTACCACAGCTCGATGGAGAAGATCACGTCGCGGATACGGTCCCGCATCTGGAGATACAAGAAAATCAAATTCAATGTCAACACTGTCTTCTACAGTAAGCTGGACTGACAACCCATACAAAGTGACAGCTATTGCAATTGGGAATTTGACTACTATCATAATAAATTATTTTATACTAATCAATAATACTAGTACGGGTTCCCTAGAACAAATTTTAAAATGATACATATCAAGCTGGAATTGCCATGGTATATTCTAGCTTCGTTCTGACGAGACGCCCAACTTTATGTATACGACAACTTTATATAGTGGTACGTTAGTGAAAAAACAGGTGCTAAATATGACAAACTTATCTTTGCCGTTAGAAAACTATTATTCCCATACATCAACATAGTCCGCAGTTAGTTACCAAGCGCAAATAAAATTGTTATTATACGATAATGGCTTTTGCTAAGTACCATGCAGCTTGTAGTAAAAGCTATAATCGTTGCATCACAGAAAACATTTTTTATTACAAATTTATTTGCGGTTTTTAAATTAATCGCGGCCTATGTTGATGTATGGGGATAATAGTTTTCTAACGGCAAAGTTAAGTTTGTCTTCACTATATAAAGTTGTCATATACATAAAGTTGGGCGTCCCGTCAAAACAAAGCTACCATGGCAATTCCAGCTTGATATGTTTCATTTTAAAATTTGTTCTAGGGAACCTTTACTAAATACGTCATAAAATATTCTGAAAGAATTTAACATGTTTATTATTTTTCTTTCATCAAAAGAAATACTAAAAGTATTGATTTGATTATTGAAAATGTGACGTCATACGCTAGTATTTCATACAAACTTGTACGGAGCGAATCATTTTTGAGGTTTCTTCTACAGACACTGATTTGACTTTAGTTAAATACCGTTTTCCGAATAGAAACACCGTCCAGTGACTTCACAGGACGGCATTATAATACCTAACTCTAGTAGCGATACCGACGCTTGTGCGTTTCGATAAACCATTGATAGATAGAAAACCCGTAAGGGGCCGAAGTCGAACCATCTATCGGCACTATGTCGCTAAAATATTCTGTGGCCACAACTCGCGCGCAGGACGGATGGCATACGGAACTGTTGGATTCGATTCCTGGGTCTGGACTTCAAATTTTTCTATCTTTCAACAATGCAATTATTGTATTAATAAAGTAATTGGCAAGAAATGCCTACAAAAATACTACAATAGATAAGTTACAAGCCCGGCCGTTGGACGGAATTTCATTTACAGTTGAACCGGATTGAAGTTGGCGAAAAGTGGTTGCGCAGATGCATTTTTTAGTAGTAAATGGTGACAGGAAGTGGGTGGGGGTGGTGGTAACTAAACCAAGAGAATTAGAGATGCGATTATGCATTACATTGTCTTAATTAGTATTACTAACTCAGAAATGGTTTTTCTAACTCTCTTTAGTAACTGCTGTAACTGTTCTAAATTGAAACTTTTATCAACTCATATAAATAGTATTTTTATATTGTTGAATTTAAATTTTGTTAGTATTTTTAATCGATTAAACATAATTAATCGTTTTCGTAAGTAATTTTAGGGTCGCATCTCTATGACATGCGCTTAAGTGACTTCAATCCTGACCGGATTGAAGTCACTTAAGCGTCACAAGTTCATTTGATCCAACTGTGCTCAGGTTCTCTATTTACCAAGATAGGTTTTTATTTACTAAGTTACTTGTACTAAACAAATGTCTTAGTAAATAAAAACCTATAATGTAGTCAGATCGGTAATTAGTCATATATCTTATTTAACCATAGATTGGGCATTTGGTTATTTTATATAATAGTTGGCCAGAGTAGCATTGTCTTGTTTGTTTAGTTAGATTGGCATTTAGTAAAATTTCATAAAAATCTCTGTAGTGCAATTATATTTAGTTACTTGCCCTTTTAAATGCAAAACTAATTCTGTATTTAGTTCTCTTGAAGAAAGAGATGGGTCTCCTCTTGGACCTTAGAGATACAGAGGCAGATAACTTCGCTCGGACGTTCCTCTTCATCGTCAGACCCTGTGGAAGGTCTCTTAGCGCCTCCCTGCAATTATAAGTAATGTATGAACTTCAGAAGGATTGTTTTTAGTATAATGCAAAGGCAGCCTGTAAAGAGGTACAATGAAAATATAACTACTAGAATTGAATAAAACATTGCTGCAGAATTTAAAAGCCCGGTATTTTGAGCTAACCGTCTAACACACATAGCACAAAAAAAAATTGCAAAACCAAAATGTATGAAAAGTTATGATTATGAAAAGTTGTATTATGAAAAGTTATGAAGTTATGATTTGTGTATGAAAAGTTACTACTCAATAATTGATTATATGGAAGACAAAAACGCTTGGGATTGAACTGCTTTCTCTCACAGGCTATTAAAATGTACTTTAAGATTATATGTATATATACATATTTACTTTGTAAGAAGTGAAGTATTGTGTTTGCTGAATACATTTATATATACTCATTTTAGAGTTACTAATAGTATTATTATTTAGTTATCCTTATTTTATAAACGATTACACTCACCAAACACACTGGTTCATTCAGTAAAACTTATTTTTGTAAAGAAAAACTTGATGATTTTAAAAAAGTGGCACATGAGTTTCTAGGCAGCTTCTTCTCATGAGCTTTACACTTGGAACTGCCGCCTAACCTCATTTTGTTTTTTTTTTCATCATAATTTTATCAAATTTTTAGTATGTATTAATTTGACGTTTTCAAATAATCATTAACCTGATTTTACGAAATAAAGATATTTGAGTTTGAGTTTGTAAAACACTTTACTGACGGCATGTCACGGCTACGTCAGCTCAACTCTCGGATACGGTGATACGGTTCTGGAGCAACAGTGCTGATAAAGAACGTGCGTTTATTGATCAAAAGCGCTGTATTAGGGCTATTTTCAATTTATATGAAAGTGATTTCTACACCTTTCTTAAAAAATTGAACATTCTAACATTGCGATGTTTATCTATCCTCGAGGTTGCTTCAATTGTTAAAAAAAATATATATAAAAATAAAAAACTAGCCTGCTCAAAAAAGATGGAAACAAGATCCCCTACATAATTACCTATATAATTTCATGCAGTCGGAGGCATTAATGAATCTCGATGAACTTAGTAAAGTGCCTCCGACTACATGAAATTATATAATTATGTTTTTTTTATTTAATACTTTTTAGTGGTATAATATGTAACCGATGTAACAACTAACTTTTATCACAGCTATTGTCAAGTCTTGAAGATTGAAAAAAGAATGGTTGCTAACTAACTTTTTTAGTATCACAGTCATAGTCAAGTTATATCTTTTTGAAATGCTTAGGATAAGCCCTTTAATTTGATACCAATATTGCAGTATTCAAACAACTTTTTTTTTCACACCTGTTTATTTTGACATCTCAGAGCCGCAATGTTTGTTTTATTCAAACGTCACATATCTAAGAACACTTGGGCAATCAAGACGAATCTAACGACGTCTTCATTGTATAAATCCGTTCAGTGGATTGTGAGATATCAGGTAATAAAGAATATTACATACATACATACAAGATACGCGCGAAAAACATAACCCTTCTTTACAGTCGGGTAATAAAAATAATGTTTATTCATTTGAACACCACACACGTGCACGGCACCAGATAAAATGCACATAGTAGGCAGCAAGACGCACTTAATGCACGTAAGTACATATTGTATGGCCTTAAATATACTAAATAACTAGCTGTGCCCCGCGGTTTATTAGCCTATATGTTAATCCAGGGTGGCTAACTCCATACTAAATTTTATTAAAATCTCTCCAGCCGTATAAACGTGAAGAAGTAACAAATATACACACTCACACACTCACAAACTTTCGCTTTTATAATATTAGTGAGATATTCCGAAACCCCTTAAAACTGTTTCTGAAATAAAATCATTTAAAAAGAAACTTCATGACCTAATCGTGAACAAGTGTTACTACTCTGTAAAATACTATTTATACGATAGATCACTACAACGATATGCACCACCATTGATTGATTAACATCCTGAAACATATTGCCAGGAACGACGCAGATAAAAACTTCAATGCCACCCCACTAAAATGAACACAACGCGAACGTGTCGTTCCTTATTGGAAGGGGGTTAATAGCGATCCAGCAAGTCAAGCTAAGCGGATCGCCACTTAGAGGAGTCACTCAGTTTAAGTACCTCGGTCATGTAGTCACGGATCGCCGCAAAGACGACCAAGATATAAATAGAGAGCGCAGGGCGTTGGCAGACCGATACAATATGCTGGGTCGCAGGTTAAGGTAGAGGTACGTATTTCCGTCAGTGTCCCAGTAGCCGTCAACTTGTCAGTTTTTACATTTTTGCACAATTCTGCCAATAATAAACTAAATTTTGTTAATAGCAACATAATCTTAATAAAATTTTGCACAAAAATAGTGGCTACACTGACAAAAAAGTCAAATGGCGTCGAAACTACGTAACAACAAAAGTGCGCGTATAAAAAGTTTACAGAAAGTTCGAAGTTTTGTTACTGAACTACGAAATCAACACGTCGTGTTGATAAGCTCCCACTAGCTTTACGGGTCGCTATACGGTAAGAGTGTTATTTTTTTTTAGTATTTAAGTAAATGATCTAGCAATATTAGACAAAAGTTGCTTGGAATTTAATTGAAAAGTAAATATTTTCACATTTGACATCTATTGGTACTCACAGTTTCCTACTTGTCCCAGTTACCGACAAAATCATAGGTATTTTTGACGGTTATTGGTACGTGCATTAATACAGTAAAATATCTTGCACCAAAAACCGTCATTGTATCCTTATTTTATACAGATTAAGGGTCATTTTTCTTTGAAATAGTATCATACATTCTTGTCGGACACTGGAACAGATAATAATGTTGTACCTAAGTCCGTCATGTGTCTTATTGCCTTGTAATAAGTCTCATTCCTCTTTGACAAATTATTGAAATTATTTTCTACCGTGTATTTAATAACTACGTAAATTTGATGGCTTTTCTAAAATCCGCTTATCCACTTACATTCACATTATTATTATTAGACATTCGATACAATACGAAACATTTTCAAGACTAAAAGGCCGATCATAAACTTTATGAAATTTGGCACGAAGAAACACCTATAGTGTCCTGGGGAAGGTTAACGTATCACAATAATAAAGTAAAGTTGTGAGCTGTGAGCTGTTGTCTGTGTCGCTTCGCTTGTATGGATATGATTTGTTGCCAGTCATGCCAAGATAGTCATAATCTCACCATTGAAACCAAGTCGAGTGTCGTGGTTTCAATTCCTACACTTTTGGTCTAAGATATGTTTTAACAAATAAATGGTTTATTGGTAAGGGAGTAGCATGTGCAATGTTTTAATCTACATGTTATCTAACTTTTATTATGTATCATTATATCGAATAACAGACGACAGTGTCTCGCACTAGTTATAAATAGTAACTCCTACAGATTACCAGATTTACTAGTAGTATACGGGGTGGCGCCGTCATAGCGACATTAAATGATACCACGTATGTGTCATAAGGTTACTTGGTCGTGTACCAAACATCTATACCTATTATCGCAAATGGTGTTTGTATAACTGATATTTTAATATTTATTTCGTTTGGATTTTTTATATTTAAAAAAAAAAAAAAAATACTAACTATGAGTAAAAATTGCACGTAATACAACTAACTAATTATTTACATATATTTACAAACTAACAAAACCAAGTAAAATAAAAAAAGGCAAGACCCGTTTACGCGTCGAAATATTCTTCCCCATCGATGTCGACTGGTAACGTACCCAGAAGGCTGGCAGCATTGCCACGTTGAATAGCAATGCTTATTCTTTGTGCAAAGAAAACCCAGCCCTCGGATCACGCGAAGAACTGATAAGCCGATTTGAAATTTCCTTAAAAAGAAGTCGGGCACTTGGACCCCACGGACCCAGCGTCTCGACCCCAAACGGCTCAAATATATAATCTTCAATTAGATTTACATATTTGCGACGTTTGAGAGTCTCCGCTGATGCAGCAGCAGCGCAGGCACAGTCTGAAGTGCTTGAAAGATGGGAGGGCGCAAGGGTATCGACACAAGTTGCGTCCCATACCAATGGCCTCCCCATCCTCCATGGCAGCAATGTCATACCATCCGGTCTCTTGCCATCGTCGCGCGCCAAGCCATTTGGTTCAAGCATGGCTGGAACGTCGGCGGTGACAAGAGCCCGACGGATTATATCGTTCAGACTGGCATGCCGAGATATATGGCCTGAGCTCCTACTACACGATAGGCCGTGGTGTCCAAGGCCGGTGACCAGTTCTCCACAGTGGCATCGATGTGGAGAAACACACGAAGCGCCTAAACGTAGGCACGCAGCAATCCGAAATGTCGTATCATCCAACATAGTGCCTATATTGGGCGATGGAAGTGCCTGTAACCAAAGACCCGATTCCCATTCCCCCACAGCCAACAGGCGAGCGCGCTCTGCAGCGTTCGATGATGTGCTAATTATGTTCTCTTACTATGCTGCACAGCGCTCTATCCCATTGCCTCTGGGAGAAGGGGTTAGCGGGTAAGTCAGTATTAGGGCAAGCCATTTTCCAAGCGTTCAGCGCTTCAGTCTCACACAACACTTCAGAATTGACCAGTGTAGGCGTTAAAATATTCCTGGTTATTAAATATTTATGGTGGTGTTAATTAGATTAAAATCATATTATTTAATATAAGCTGTGGTTTACTTTAATGTCGTTATGTCAGCGCCACTTTGTTTATAGGTAAATGTAGTTCTTCTAAATCTAGGTGTGCTTGGTATCTGTAAAAGTTCGAGGTAGCAGATGATGATGCACCTGACATACAAAGATTTTCAGGAAACGTTACTTTTATTACAGGTAATCATGAACGCAAAGCAAAATGCCATGTTAAAGGCTATAGAAGTAGTAAAAATTGGAGCCACTATTTTAGCTGCAGCCCGACAGCACGGTGTTCCACGGACAACGTTAACTGATAAAATACGTGGCCGCTATCCAGTAGAATGTTCCAAGGGACCGGCTACAGTCCTATCAAAAGATGAAGAAAATAATTTAAAAAGATGGATTATTTTTATAGCTGACAGTGGATTTCCAATAACAAAGGCCCAGTTGTTGGATAGTGTTAGTCTAATAATTAAAAAAATGCAGCGAAGTAACCCGTTTCAGAATGGCAGACCAGGTCGTCACTGGTTTGAAGCATTTATAAAGCGTCACCCAGAGGTAGGGCAAAGAGTAGCCCAAAATTTAACTCAAACACGTGCGTTGGTAAAAGAAAATAATCTTAGAATGTGGTTCAAAGAAGTCGAGGATTATTTTAAATCGAGTCAACTTCAAGAAGTCATTAAAGATCCACGTAGAATTTTGTAACTGTGACGAAAGTGCTTTCTTTTTGTCGCCATCAGACAATAAAGTACTAGCAAAACGTGGAGCCAAAAATGTTTTTAATATCATCCCCAGCAGTGAAAAAGAGTGTGTGACAGTCCTTATCACAGCGAACGCTGCTGGGGAATTAGCACCTCCAATGGTAAAATTTCCTCATAAAATTTCTAAAACGGCACCTAATAATTGGGGATTGGGGTTCACGCTAAAAGGCTGGATGACTGGCGAGTCTTTTTATGAATACATTACCAATGTATTTTATCCATCACCGCCGGTGCAAGCTGGTCGAAACATCAGCAATTTTTATAGCTAGATAAAGAGTTATAGCTAGATCGGGTCCTGCCCCTCCCTCCATCATGCGAGCGATTCACACTTGGCCAGTGTCAAAACCTAACAACTTTGTAACGAGTTATTAAAATGAATGTGATTTATTTTATGTGATAGTCGATTAATAGAAATTTGTTTTATAATACGTATAAGATGATTATAACCTAAACTTGAATTATTTGTTAAAATATATTTCTTTTAATCAAATACGTGTCTTTTATTTGAAAAAGAAGATATTCAATAAGATTTTGTTTCAAATCAAAAAAATATGTAGATTAATGTGATCTTTAATGCCAAGACATAGAATTCAAATTCGCAATAAAAATGACGGCTACTGGGACAATTTTAACGGTTACTGGTACAAGTATAACGGGTACTGGGACAATACGCCTCTTTTTACATTATTTCGTAATATTAGTATATTAACTGTAAAATTAGTTTAAATAAAGTAAACCGATAAAAACTACAATAAATGACCTATCATATCATATAAATTAAATTCTTGTAAGTCCAACAGTTTTAGCATAGCAGATAACCAAAGTCGGTAAAGTTCGAAAATTGACGGTTATTGGGACGTTTACCTTAGCAAGATGCACTCACGATGTTAAACTGACTATTTTTAGAGCTTACTGTCAATCTTTTTACTCTTGCAGCCTGTGGCTTCTTATGGTGCACTGCGCGTCCAGTATAATATTGCGCTTAGAATGTTGTTGGGACTGCCTCGGTATTGCAGTGCTTTGGCCATATTCGCCGAAGCGAGATTAGATGATTTCATTTTCAATCATACGCAAACGGTCTGCATCTATGCTGCAGCGACCAGGGATAGTTCTAACAGCATTTTTACTATTCTGGCGGACAAAATCAAAGGGCCCTTGTGGTCAAATAGGCATGTGTGTGAAGGTGTACATGCACCAAATTAAATGTCACAAACTAACACTAGGTTGATCTGAAATAAATGAATATTATTATTATTAAAATTGGCAGTGAACGCTTAGATCAACAAACATCTCTTAATACAATTGACAGCAAAAATCAACTGGCTTTCACAGGTCTCTTGGGACCTCTGCCCGATCGCTTAAAGATTTTGAGGTCACGTCTTTCGGCTCGCTCATAAGCCTCAGATCCCCCAATATAGAAAATAGCCATGTATAGGCAAATTAAGCAAATACCTACCTCCTCAACTCTTCAGCAACAGGCGAGTTCTCCATGAGCCGCTGATGCTGTTCCATCTCTCTGACGATGATGTCGGCCTGCTTGTCCGCCGCGTCCGGCGCATCGGCGGCCTGCTCCTCGTCCTCCAGCAGACCATTGTGTTCAGAGTTGTTGCGTCGGAGACGTAGCGTATCTGAAAATAAGTAAATGAATCTAGAATGTTGTCCCTTCCTATTGTTTTTGTTTTTTGTTTTAATTGTCACGGGAGGGACAGAGATTAAGGCATCAGTAGATTGTGTAATATTGGTCAAAATGATTACATTAACATTTATATTACCTTAGATTAATTTAAATCGATTGATGGAGTTGTGGAAAACTGATCTTAGTGTATTTAAAGGGGACAATAAACACATGACACATTAGATGATAACATTATGTGAAAATAATATGGATGAAAAAAGAAGTATTTATTGAGAGGTTGATAAACAATTAGATATCATATTGCCGTATCCAACAACCAAATTAATGTACCAAGGCTACATATCATTTCAGGAAGTCTATTAAATATCTCTCAAAGCTTATTTGAGGATGAGTATACCTACGGATACTTATCCTACACACAGTAAATAGTAATCATTTTTATTATCACTCACAGATTTCCGGTTTCAAATTATGATGAAATGCCATGAAACTTAATTTCCAGATTAATCTTGACAATAAAATCTTAGATTTTAGAACCGTGTCTCTAATCCCTACTGTACGTAACTGTTAGTCTGTACCAATAGCAATACGATTGCAATATACCTTTGTTTGATCATGACATTAGATAATTTGATACCACAGAGATAACTTGTGATAAATCTAGACAAAGCACTCACTGCAGTAGGTATCTAACTACCAAATTACGTATACTAATTATTGTACACACATTTGATAACGAGCTGACGTCTAAAATTATAATATGTTAAACTAATTTTTATACTGCTTGCACGTTGCGTGAATCTAAACACAATAAAATTGTATTAATATGTGAAACAATAAAATGTGAAGGTAGGTGGAGAAAGTTCAGCCTCACCAACGGAGTCGTGATTTCGTCGCCTAACCAGTCACCAGTCAGCTTGTGATACGGTGCAACCCGCACGGAAAATGAAGAAAATCAAGAGGTAGGTAAATAAGTAAATATAAATAATCTCATATTTTTTATTATATTTTATACCTACTAATCTGTAGTCTTTCTAGAGTAGTTAACATCCTAGCTAATAAGAAGTAATAGACCGATTGATTAAGCTCATTTACACGATGCCATGTATGTACAAGATGCCAAAATATGGTTTAAAAAAAACATGGAAGTGTTTTTGCCGCAATTTAATTATATGCTATAGACTTGAAGCCACGGGCACGATATACTATGCAGCGATTCCCAAACTGGGTTCCATGGAACCTAGGGCTTCCGTAGAAATAGTTACCATAGTTCCATGAAATTAGCTTTTTAGAATAACAAAAATGTGATTGCCTGCGAGGAAAATACGACATGGAATGTTTTACAGTTCTATACAACTTATTTATTTATTTACTTTCTACAAGAAAACACGTTGAAATGACCAAATGAAATGAGAACTAACGTAACTGGACATTTGGTAAATCTACTGAAATCTTTGTCAATTGCACTCCCGTGAAGTTTCATAAAATAAAAGGCATTAGATAGGTGTTCACATATTCAAGATAATTACACATGTTTTTTAGGGTTCCGTAGGCAAAACGGAACCGTTTCGCCATGTCCGTCCGTCCGTCCTTAGATGAGAGAGAAGGCTGTAATTTTGCAAAGTGAAAGAATAAAATCTTGAATAACATTTTTATTAGGGCCCTCCCCTACATGTAAAGTGGGGTTGTGATTATTTGTCTCACCTACCCCATAGTGTGGGGTATCATTAGATAGATCTTTTGAAAACGTTTAGGTGTTGTCAAAACCATTTTTAGATATAGGGATCCGTTTATGTAATATTAAGCTTTAATTTGCAAATTTTTGTTACAGTCAAGGGTTGTCAACTTGTGAAAACAAGTAAGGTAATACAGTCGAAACGTCGCGCGGGCAATAAATTTATATATAATTCATAATCGCGTGAATAATGTAAGGTATTTTACCTTACATTATTCACGCGATTAAGACCCGTAATATAAATATTGTCATAAGTAAGGTAAAGGTGATATAAATATGACAACAATTTGTAACACCCCTCAAGTATTAATACAGTAAGCAGGTTTTTACCTACGCTTGCCCCCTACCAAATAGGCCTGCCACTATGCAAATACTTATACGATTCCAACCTTACCGTACCTTCTAATCACTACTTAGCATAAAGAGAAAAACTGAAGCTATGGTCATCTAGTACCTACTGAATAATCAGGTATTTAATTTATCAAGATTTTAACAAAATATGTAGTTACCTACCAGTCCTGAAAGTCCTAAGCTCAAACACATCAGATTGAGAATGTATAGACATAATTTCACTTTTTATTAACACATTTATTTACACTGTTTGTAACTTAACAGATTCGCTCTAAAACAGTATTACATTCAATGTTAACCGGTTCTATGTGATAAGGATAACGTGTTCATGCGTTGTATAGGTATAAGGCACAACCGACACTGAGTGGAACATGAGTAATTACATTTATTAAAGCTATCATGTTAAGGTTGTTGTTAACTATGGTGTAATGTGGACGAGTGATCCATGTAAGGGACACTATCGGAATTGATAAAAGACTGAAGATGTTTTAAAGAGAATTTAGAAATGTGTGCATTAATTTATCTAATATATAAAATTCTCGTGTCACAGTTTTCGTTGCCATACTCCACTGAAACGGCTTGACCGATTTTGAAAATTTTGATTTTTGAAATTTTGTGTGCATATTAGGTAGGTCTGAGAATCGGACAACATCTATTTTTCATCCCCATAAGAGTTTGTTTGTTTGTTTGAACGCGATAATCTCGAGGAACTACTGGGCCGCATTGAAAAAATATTTTATTGTTGGATAGCCCATTTATCGAGGAAGGCTATAGGTTATAACATCACGCTACGACCAATAGGAGCGGAGCAGCAATGAAAAATGTTGTAAAAACAAAAGGGAAAATTTACGTATACGAAGTTGCGCGGGTCAGCTAGTACTATTATAACATTGTAAAATAACTGTGTCAGTACATCTATACTAATATTATAAAGAGGTAAAGTTTGTGAGGTTGTAGGGGGTAATCTCTGGATCTACTGAACCGATTTTGAAAATTCTTTTAGCAATAGAAAGCCACGTTATTTGTGAGTGTCATAGGCATAAATAATACACATGCTAAGACCAATAGAAACGGAGAATACATGAAAAATGTTGCAAAAAGAAAGGGGAAAAGGACGCAAGCGAAGTTGCTCTGGTCAGCTAGTTTAAGATATAAAAAAACAACCAAAAACCAACCTAGATTGACTAATCAAGGGTTTCTGAATTCAAAACCATGCTTAGTTTTTTCCTCTCTGTTGGTTTCTACGGGGTACTGACTATTTAAATTTTAGGTGCATAATGTCCTATGTCCGGATTATGTTATCGTCTATATATCATCACGCTACTTTCCTTAGGACCTGAGGAATCCGGGCGGAGCCGCGGACATAAGCTAGTATCTATATATTTCTTTAAAATCCTAACTAATTTGTTTTTGTTTGCTTGTTTGTTGAACGGATCTTAATGAAATTTGGCAAAAAAGGAAGGAGGTGTGTAAAGTCATTATAATTCATTTTCTTGCGTTATTTGACATCCACGAGGGTGGAGCCGCAAAAGTTAAAATGTTGTAAATTCTTATAAAGACTCGAAACTGAGTTGATATTTGCCAAAATTATTACATAACTATCAAGTGTAGTGAGTAAATGAGTTTACAATAATTATTTTGAACCTGCATTGTCTGGTGAAAACGAAGTTATCTACGTTGTTGAACTTTAAATGATCTTTGCACTAAGTGACACCAGATATACATGTGATTGTTGTAAGTAGACATATATTAGTACCTATTACCTAAAAAGAATAAAAATATTGTTATATATTCTAGTAAAATATAGTAACACTTATCAAATTTATGTTTACGACGGGGGGTGGGAGGGGGTTCACCCGACATCGGCCAGGTGTGAGTTGCAGTGAAAAATCAAGAAATTGTGCTTTAAATTTACTTAAGCATGTCATACGTTCTTATAAATAAATTTCATGACTGTGTACAGAGTTTGGCACCCATTTAGATCTCAAGTCTTTTGTTGGTGAAGTCGACAAACACGTTATTGAAATTGGCTCCCATTTTACATTTATGTTTTTGATGAGATTATTTTATTATTTTTTTTACTTAAGACATTTTGTCGGGTGCAACAGATACCAATCTTTTTAAAACCACTCTAGTCAACATCAAGGTTTACAATAATTAGAGGTAGTTAGCGACTGGCGTACACTGCAACGTAATGACCAATGAACCTTTATTAAAAGATAATTAGATATTCCTACATTAGGGTGTACGCAACACATGATATTGTTTTTAGGTCGAATTCAAATCCAACTTAATTATTATTAGCGAGGTTAGCGTTAAACTTACTGTATGGCAGCTGGCGCGACGGCATGAAGTTAACGGCCACCTGCCTCGCAGCATTGTTTCTCATGGTAAACGTCCGTCGGACGCTCGGTGGCCGCTGTTCTATGTCCTCTACTTCTTCATCCATTGTGAAGTCTTTCTGTAATATCAATCAATTTCACACTTTAGTACCTAAAAGTGCTTTTAACCCCTGGCGCAAAGAGAGGTGATAAGAGGACAATTTAATAAAACAAATACTACGGGCGCGGCTTGGTGTCGAAGCGGTTATCCCCATAGAATCGGAATTGCTATGTTCATGGGTTCGAGTCTTGCCGGGGCGGAGCCAAATTTTTCTTTCATACATTTAAAAAGGGTTTTTAGGTTTGTTTAAAGAAAATCTGTTAAACTATTTTAAGGATAATCAACATTTTTTTTCTCATGTCAAAGAGTTTTTTTTACAAGCCATCATAACATCAGAAAATATTTTAAAACTCATATTTGGAAGTTTGTTATTGGCACAGATAATATAATACTATAGGTACTAGTTTATTGGCATTTTTACTGTTGCAGTATGCACCCAAAAAAAAAGTACTGTTTCAAAGTTTACTTTACTGTCTTAAAAGTGTTAATAGGCAAAGAAACCTAGTATTGTCCAACAGATAAACTGGACCAATAGTACTAGCATATTCATCATTTGAACAAACTAATTGCCACTATACCTTATTACGAACTTCAAAAGGTCCATGGGACACTGGGCTTGAGTTTCAATCAACAACAAATGCTGAGCTTTGGAGGATGCTAATAGGATATGAAGGTATATTTTATAAAATGTGATACGCATTTACTTTCATAATATATAAACATGCATCACATGCAAATTATACATGCATCACATAAAATTTTCGTTCTGTCTGTGTGTTTGCTCAGATTGCGTAACAGCCCGGCGCGGCTCTGTCGGATCGGAAATGTGAGGCGCAGAAATAGTACCTATGCAGGTTAAGCACGCTGAAGTGACAATGGGCTGCCCAAATTTGCCGAAGGACCGATGGCCGATGGAGCAAACGAGTCCTAGAGTGGAGGTAAACGTAAGGTAGGACGACCCCCAACCAAATGCCCCAGAATGACAACCTAAAGGAAGTCGCTAGAATGAATTGGATGCTGAAGGCGGAGGACCCGATGTTGTGGCGTAAGTTAGGAGAGGCCTATGTTAAACAGTGGACAGATGCAGGCTGATTGATTGCCTTGAAAATTCATGCATCTCTACAATTGCATCTGTTGCCCCCCCCCCCTGCTGCTAATATCTCAATACACAAATGTCACTGTTTTGAGACAATAATAACTCTTATGCTGTGGCTGTCACTTTCGAGCATTAGGGGAAAATAAGGCAACAGATGTTGACACAGTTGTTGTTAATCTTTAGAAAGTTTTTCTAAAATTTGTCATCTGCCCTTTATGCCATTTATATGGGATCAACACAATACACACATACTTTACTCAGATACACTTCCATCAAACGTCATCTGTACTTACTCCCTTTCTACCCATGTATTAAACACTAGCTGGCCCGCGCAACATTGTCTGTGTAAATTTTCCCCATTTGAGCAACATTTTTCACTGAATATCCGCTCCTATTGGTCATAGCATGATATTATATAACCTATAGCTTTCCTCGATAAATGGGCTATGCAACACTAAAATAATTTTTCAATTCGAACCCGTAGTTCCTGAGAAACAAACAAACTCTTCAGCTTTATAATACTAGTATAGATTAGAAAAAGGAAAAAGATGATACCATAGCATAAAATAAATACTAATGACAAGTTGCCTAGTGTACAAAATTAACTCACCGGTAAACTCGTCATCATCAGTCAGTCACAGACCTAGTAATTATTAAGTTGTACATATTATTTTATTATAAGGAAAATGAAAAAAATGGCTACAATTAAATAACAACTTTGTAAACAAATATTCTTCCTCTAATACTCCTAATGCCTTGGTCAAGGCAGTTAGGAGAAGTTAATAAAGCCCTATCTGGCCATATAGCCACTACTGGCAAAATAAATTTTGCCATCAGTATCTCACACAATGGTGGGGGTGGGTGCATATTGTACCCTCAATTTTGCAGCGCTTGCTGCTCTGGGCATTTGCTTAGCTTTAGAAGTGGGTTCCCATCAGTAGTATATTGGGTAGGATTCAAATCTATGACAATGAACTCACAATTGCAAATTCAATGCCTTAACCAAAAAGCTTCTTTTCCAATTTATGCAGCTTATCTACTTATGTGAACATGAACATTCCTTGTAAATATACCTTACTATCAAATGTTTTATCTAGTAAAGTAAAAAGCTCAGACACTAAACATTTGTCTATAAATAGGCTAACTATAAAAAACTAAGAAACGCAATATTAGCAAAACCAATTTCCTGCGAACAAGGCGCTATCGCCTTATTGTAAAGAGCCTGAGATTGGTAGTTATCGAACAAGTAGTTATTAAAAAACCAGGTGACATGCACTCAGCTCAACAGGTAAACTGAACAAAAAAATTGATGAGTACCTATGCCCACATGTTATTGCCTCGTAAAAAGCACTAATATTGTAAGTAATATTTATAGGTAGAAAGTATTAATATTGTAAGTAAGTAATCATTTTTAGGATCTTTATTTAATATCAATCATTTGTATGTTGTGATGACTACACAACAAAACTCACCTGTTTTAAGCTTTTGCAGTGCGATAACACAATAATTGAAGATAAAAATAGAAGGAAATGAACTGTTCTGTTTGGTAGTAAAAAGATATCTTTAGGAAATCAATAAATGTAAACAAAAAATCAAAATACCTAGATACATTTCATCAAACAAACTGTCAATAATTGTTTTTTTTTTTTTTTTTTCACTTGTCATCAATCTTGTCATCGAAAACTAAATAATGAATGAGTGATTATCAATTACAATAATCTACTAAAGACTAAATTTGATCCATGCGTTCATAAAGAATTCTTGTTACTAGAAAGAAATAAAATAACATAAAAAAATAAAATAACAAGAGTTTTTCTAAATAAGTACATGCAGGATACAAAATAATGCAAATATTTTTTTGTATTTTTATTTACTACATTAGACATTATACAAACGGCTTCGGCGGGCCTTTCACAAATAATAATATTTATGTGGGTGTTCGTTAACTAACATACCTGAATAAACCACTCGTTTTATAAACTAACAAAATAGCACGTTATATAGAATAAAAAAACAGTTATTTAAGTGGCATTGCAATACAGCCCCTGCTGCCTGCTACAAAAACAAACTAAACCAGTGTTTTCCTTTAGCAATTTAGTTTTAGTTTATCCTGCTGAGGCAACACTGTCTTCCTGTCTGTCATGGATGATGCTTTGTTAGGGATGCAACATCGTTTTTATTTAATATCAACATTATGATATCGATGTTTTCAAATGTCATGCATATCGATGTCCGTAACATCGATGTGTATGAACTATATATATCGATATTTTTGACGAGATAACGTCTTATAAATCGATGACCGGTGCACGCACGAAAAAGTGTCACGTTCTGCCTGCTGATGGGCTGCAGTATCAGCGAATTGCATGTGCAGTGACCTGCGATACAATTGGAACTAAAGCTGCCACAGGCATGGTTGTAATATTACAATGTCATCAAAGTTTTCTTAAGACGTTTTCACGTAAAATTATCGTCCGTAAACCGACTTTACAGACCACCATTTTTTCGAAGTTTTTAAAAAATATATTAAAAAATGTGAAAATTGTATTCATTTATATCCCTGTATAACGTCTTTTTTTATTTCTCCTTGTTTCCCCTGATATTATTTTTTTATTGTTCTTGGTTATTGTTATTTTTGTTTTTTAATTTAATAAATATTCCCTTTCACTATAACTTCACCGATTTTGTTTCACTCTTACTAAATTATATGAGAAACAATAGGCGCTAAATATAAAAATGTACACGTGTGACTGAGAAATAGCAAATACTTTATGCAGTAACTAAATGTTACTAGAGTACAGTAGACATGGCAACGTATCGTTCATTTCATAAAACATCGTATAGAAACAGCTATGCATATGGTCGATGTTAAGAAATTCAAAATCGATTTTGTAACATCGATGTTTATAATCGATATATCGATGTTAAAAAAAGGTGTATCGTTTGTGCAGTTAAGTATTCCCATTCCTATGCGTCATAAATGTCACTCCTCATCTTCCCATAATCCCTTACGGGTTTGTGTTTTAGATTTTTCATTGTCTATTTATGGAGGAAACTAAGTTTCACGTTTATCTATACACTTACAATAAAGGCAATCTAACTACAGTAAGTTAATAAAGCTTTTTTGTAATTTACATATGGAGCGCGCTATAAGGTAAGCTTAAATGAAAACTAGTAAGAATAAAATTTATTTTTCAGGCCCGATTACAATTTTTTTACTAAAGAAAATGTACTAATTATGATCATAATATACATTTACTAATTATTAAAATGTATTTAATTGTGCAAAAAAAATTAAACAACACTTCAAGTAAGCTATGCTTTATTTAGTAAAATATTCAAATTGAAAACATCATGCAGGTTCAGTCATATTACGAAGGAATTACTTACCAGTTAAAAATTAATGACTTTCTATATTGAGAGCATTAGAGACAGCATTCATTGATTAATTTAAAGTCAAAGTTTGTGTTATAGTAGCAGATTGAAGAATGTTGTCGAGCCGGTCAAGGTGTACCAAAGGGGGTACACTAAAAAAATCTTTTTTTCTCAAAATATCGAAAAACATATGTTTCCAAAACAAAAAGATAAAAAACTTTTGGGACTTTAAACTGGGAATTTTTTTATTAAATTTGTATGGAGATGTTTCTGGCACTCGGCGACAGCTGCCGCGGCACGCGTGCTTCGCGCTCTTGCCTCGGGTTACAGTTCTAACATAACCTAACCAATTGATTTAGTGCAAATTTAGTGAAAAATTTTCTAAGACAAAATAAATAATATGTTACTAGCTGTCCCGCGCAACTTTATCCGCATCCCCGTTTGTAACATTTCTCTTTGCTGCTCCGCTCCTATTAGTCATAGCATGATGTTATATAGCCTATAGCCTTCCTCAATAAATGGGCTATCCATCAGTGAAAGAAATTTTCAATTTGGATCAGTAGTCACTGAGATTAGTGCATTCAAACAAACATACTCTTCAGCTTTATAATATTAGTATAGATTTTTATCAGCTTGTTTTTCAAACCTATGTTTCTCAATATTTTAAGAAAAAAAATGGTTCATTTAGTGCACCTCCTTTGCTACACCTCAACCATTGAGCCACCCTCATTTTCAAAAGGCTACAGTGAATCAATCAATGAATCATGATAATCATAACCATGGCTAAATATTACACTCAAAAATCAAACTTCATTTGCAAACAGAATACATGATTGTTTATCTTATTATATTTTTAAGTTTCTTCTATGTTCTAGTTTTTAGGATAAGACGTAATTTAAAAAGGAAATATAGTATAAACTATACAAAGTGTAAATATAGACCCATCCGATCCAAACTTCAAACTTCATTGTCCTTTATTTTATAAAATCACATCACTGATTATTTGAAAATGTCAAATTAATACATAACAAAGTAATAATAAAATTATGGTTAGTTTAAAAAAAAAAAGGAATTTAGACAGCAGTTCCAAGTGTAAAGCCCATGAGAAGAAGCTGTCAAGAAACTAATGGGCCACTCTTTTAAAATCATCAAGTTGTATTCCAAAATTGATTTTATTGAGTAAACCATTGTGTTTGTTAAATTTCAACACTAATAATACTAGTATAATTAAAAAACAAAAGTACTTTATCGTCACTTAAGTTCTATTACCACGCATGTAAAAATTGGGAACTTTACAGTGGAGGAAAAAGCTGCAATATATAGAAGCCAAGTACATTTCAATTTCATAATTTATGTACATTTCAATTTCTATTGGTTCTTGCTAATTTCTGATTGACTGAAACAATGCGTTTTCCAATTGTCTTGCAAATGGCAAGATAATGTCAAAACCAAAAACCGTCAGAAAATGACTTATGTGGTGTAAGAACATAAATGACAATATGCAACTTTAATACAGCAAACCCAGTAGTTCACTTTTTACATAATAACTTATTCTATGTACATACTTATAAACAGTCTGTGCGAAAAAGCAGTTCAACCCCAAGGGTTCTTGTCTTCCATATAATCAACTATTGAATAGTAACTTTTACCACAAAGTTTTCTCTTAATTATACTCTTAAATATAGTAAGACTTAATTTTTGAACATAGCTTAGGATTTTATTGTGAGACAACATTGGCCTCGAAATGACTTATTATTTTTTTGTAACCTAGACGCTAGTACCACAAGTGGTTCTGTAGCCAAAATGGCAAAACGGAACCCTTATAGTTTCGCCATGTCCGTTCGTCCGTCCAGAACTTTGCTCGGAGATTGTTAGTGCACATATTACTTACGCCAACAAAGTGAAAGAATAAAATCTTAAAAAATATTTTTTAGGGTACCTCCCCTATATGTAAAGTGGGGGTGTGATTTTTTTTTTCTTACCTACCCCATTGTGTGGGGTATCATTAGATAGGTCTTTTAAAAACATTTAGAGGGTGTGAAGACGATTTTTAGTTTTAGGGATCCATTTGTAAAATGTTAAGCTTTAAGTGCAAATTTTTGTTGTTGTGTTGTGAGTCAAGTGAAAAAAATTACGGTAGTAGTATTTAGTAAAATTAAAAGGAAAACTATCACAGCTAAGTAGGATTTACAAGTTTATGTGTAACTGCTGACCCAATGAGAAGCAACAAAATTTTCGTACAAAAAAGGAAAAATATTATTAAGTAGATATAATGTTGTAAGTTTGGTTTTGATTCATACCAAAAACAACAGAAAATCCACTTCTTAAGCCACATTATTTGAATGGGGGAGGGGGTACACAATGTAGGGTTCCGTAGTCCATACGGAACCCTACATTGTGCGTGGCCCGACATGCACTTGCCCAGTTTTTTTTTAAATAGCTCCTATGTGCAGTTAATCAGTTACAATATAAATTTAATTTATATTTTTACCACTTTTGTTACATTTCGTTTCCAATGCGCATTGACCTATCTGGCCAAGCAGTTCATATTGTTTAATGCATCCTCATTTAACCAATAAAATTATTACGATGATTTCAATCTAGCCAGTTAGTGACGAGACAGTGTTGTTACTAGCTGTGCAAGTAATCTGACCTTGTATAAGTTTACTTTCCTGTGTGGAACGTACTGATAATATGGTCGCATTGTTTTCAAATATACAACATTCTTTTGTATTATAAAGAAGTCGTTAAAAAAATTTACATGTATTGTCTTGCATTTACAACAAATTTCTGCAGGATAAACCAAATTCCTAATAGTCACTCAAAGCGTAGCGGTTATAATTATTATTAATAAGAGGGTAGTTGCACCTACCCCAGGCTGACGGCTGACGTAGATCTGACTTGGCAAATAGACGAGTGCGTTTCTAGCTATCCGTGTTTCATTACTCCCAACGTTCGTACATAACAGTGGCGACGAGGATGGGATCCGAACCCACGAGTGTGTTTCGATATCGCTTTAATTAAAAGTCAACATTAGAAACAAATACTATTGAGCTTGGGAGTGCCCAAGAATGGCCTCCCAAATTGTAAAAAAGTAGGTATCTACGCAGTACTCGCGATCGATCGCGCGTAAGCCGCTCGCGGCTTACGACAAGCGCAAGCGGCTGAGGTAAGTGACAGACGCGCGCGGCCGACGACTGTCGTAGGCCTGCGCGCGCACTGTGAATATTGTCGCATCGGCCGCGAGCGTCTGTCACTTACCTCAGCCGCTTGTCGTAAGCCGCGAGCGGCTCTCGATCGATCGCGATGCACGGAAATGAACCTTAACCCGAAATTAATAAAACACTCCCCAATAAATGGTCTTTGGTACGCCCTATGCTTTTGAGAATATCTCAAAGTACTTTCTTAAATTTATGTATGAGTAATAACTTCTGAGTACAGGTACTGTCTTAGTACATACAAACAAAAGATTAAGAACAAAAATGTATGTTAATGAATCACTAAAAGTGAGTTGCCTGACTGACTTATGAACTGGGATTATGTTATAAATGATTGCAACGGACGTTGCAATAAACAAGGTATTTTACCTTAAATTATTCACGCGATTAAGACCCGTAATATATATATATATATTTTCATAATGGGATTATGTTATCTCCGCCTCAATACTGTCACCCGACACAATTTTGGCCAGGTTGAATTATCAGCGATAGACCTTCAATCCTGTGTCTGGACCATAGTACAAGCTCTGCTTAGATTGGGATCAGATAGCGCTGTGTGAGTCGTCCCAAGATATTATTATTATTAAAGCATAAAGTCGATCATAAAAATGTTAAATTCCAGAATCTAAATGCCAGACGGAACAACATGGCATCCCCACAAAACATCTCAGTGGATCAGATGAGGCAGATCCTCACGGAAGTGATAGACGCCCTGGAGTCTCCAGACTACGCGTCCAAGCTCGACGAGGCCAAGGAAGCTGCCGGCAATGAGATGCTTAAGATGATGCAGATTGTCTTCCCCATGGTGGTGCAGATTGAGATGGAGACTATAAAACGACATGGATTTACTAATTCTAGAGAAGGTATATTTTCTTGTTACTATAACAAAATGAAAAAAAATCTCTATTTGTGAGGTAGGTAACAAGTTGATTTATGATCAAAATGACTGAACTGTTTTGCCCATCCAACCACAAGTAAATCCGTACATTTTTTTGGCACTACGATGGACAGACAGCTAATTATTAAACACACGTTTAATTTATAGCATCGATCGTTTTAGGACAGATTAAACAATACTCACCCCCATTCAATGCGCACGACTCGTGCCGATTTTTTTTACCAAAGAAGGCATTTTGTTGATAAAGGTGTCTTATAAACAGTGATGATATTGTGATGATCCCTGGCGGGCCGCGCCCTAACCTTTACGATGGAAACCTCTCATGGCTAACGTCAAATAACTTCGTAATATAAATAAAAAAAAATACAAATTAACCCTTAACCACTTACTTTAGTCACACAACCATTTACCACACACCTGAGAGACCCCTGAGTAAAATCGATGTTTTTGTGTCAGGTTTAGGATCTAAACCTCACAATAAACAACGACTTTACTCCAGTAAAATAGTCTGTAGGTGGTTAAGGTCTAAAAAAAGTGATAGTTGATTAATGGTTAATATATTAAATATTTTCCAAAACTGTTATTACAAAGTTATTAAGTGTTATGTAAAGAAGCCACGAGTTGGAGGTAATTCCACAGTCCACTGCTGGACATAGACCTCTCCAATTGCACGCCACGATAGAACAAACCAAAGAACAAAGTGGGAGGCTATATTAAAAATCACCTAGTATAGCTAGCCACTGTGATAATTCCAATATAAATTATAACTAGCTGAACCCGGCCACGCTTTGCTATAGCTTTTTGGGCTAGGAACCTTCGTGGTTGCCTCCATAACACCCTACCAAAGTTTCATCACAATCTGATCAATGGCTTCGAAACACATGGAGGACATACAGACAAACATTCATTTTTATATATATAGTTTTGTTTTTGTTATTATATGTGGGTACCGCCACAATATTATTCCTAAAACACTTTAATTCCCAGGTATTGTTCAGTTCACTCAGCTGGTTCGTGAGATGGAGAGCCTCGACGGCGAGGTAGCTCGCCTCCACACACAGATCCGTAGTCACTATCTGCCGCCCGTCTCTATTAGCTCCACTGTCGATACTTCGCTTTGAACAGACTACAGTGCAGGTATTCAACTTTCTTTTCCTCTCTCTCTGTCACGCTTATGGTGCAGGTTACAAGTTAGACGAGAATAGATGAAAATATAGTTGCTTAGTTTTTAATAAATAAAAATGAAATAAGGTAAAACTAATTAAAATAATAATAGTATTTATAATGCTTGTAACTAAAGGTATGGTCCTTGCATGGTCGGTTGCATTCTACTCTCACAGTCAAATATTATGAACCACATAAATATTATATTTTCGAATGGAACTGTATGTGCATTATGTTCATAATTCCAAAAATTGGTATTCTGGATATAGCTATACTTATTTATTAATCACTAGTTGCCTGCCCCAGCTTCGCTTAATTTTTTATACCTTGAGTTACATTATTGTAATCTTCGTAGGGATCTCTTATTTGTTTGACAATAGAGTATAGCCTATGTTACTCTCCGATATTGTAGCTTTCTAATGGTGAAAGAATTTTCGAAATCGGTCCAGTAGTTTTTATTTTAATTCGTTACATACAAAAATAGAAATCTTTTCTCTTTATAACATTAGTATAGACTACTGCAAAACCGTATGCTTGATTGCCACTTCATAGTCGAATTAAAGGAAAGCTATTTTTCCTCCAATACTAATTTCAAACACGGAATTTTGTCTGTAACTGTCCGTCCTATTGTTGAAAGTCTAAAACATTCATAAATGAAACAATTACTTCTGTAACTGACGACAAAAACTCATTGTTTTAGGTCGCTGCCGACTCGACATGCAGCTATTCGTGAATCGCATCGAAAGCACATGCAAACTGCGCCGAAATATATTTTAATCGATGCATGTAGTATTAAATATGCTTTAATTAAATTCGCATTTATATTTTAAATTTATATAATAAAATTTGTAATTTAACTTTTGTTTTTTTTATTCATATACACTAAAGTGGCAAACAAGCATACGACTTGGTGGATCGTGGGCAAGTGTCGTAGATAGACGTTAGCTACCCGCGCCATTGCATCACTTTCTTTTATAAAGAAACCTATGATTTTGTCTCGTTGAGTTGTGGAAACATTGATACTGATATTTCGACCCCACTTCCTGTCCCCATTTACTTCCAAAAAATGCATCTGCGCAACCATACTATTATCGCCTACTTCAGTCCGGCCTAGTTACGTTGATCCTACTGTAGGACTGAATGTGATAATGCAACAACTGGTTAGTCAGCCAGTAGGCTGATCGGCCCATCTCTAATCTAATAATAATACATCATGACATGCCTATACCATTCAGAGTATCGTGCAATGATTGTCGATATTACTATTGTCGAGTATCTTGGGAAGACTGACAAGTAAACAAAAAAAAATTTTAGGAGGTTCCGAAATCGGCGATCATTGTAGTTGCACCGTTAATCGGCTGATTACCAAGAGACTTAGCATTCAACACGTACTATGCGTTTCAAATGAGAAGATAATCACGATCGCGTCAACTTCACTCTGTACTTGTCAAAATTGTACCGCTAGCAACAAAAATTCCCAAGTCGGGTAAAGTACGTATGTGTAATAAGGTAATGGAACGGATGTAATATTTATTTTCTTTGAACTAGGTATATAGATGCCTGCCTAATATTTTCCTTTATTATACTATTATTAGTATTCTTTATTATAAGTAAGTAAGTAGTATTTTTTAAAACTAAAACATAATAAATAGTAAAATACAGTGCTTATATATAGTTCTTTAGAGTAGGTAGGTACTTCTGTGTAATACTACTGACACCTTTTTACGAATCATTTTATTGCTGACCTTACGTTACACAATGAAGTTGCAGTCGTATTGCGAAACAAAATATCATCATGACAGTTATCAAGTCATTTGAAACGCATAGTAGAGGTAGCTGTATCGCTACCATTTTACTCGCGTTAGGTAGCTGGATCAAGAGCTAGATACAGAAGGCCTTGACATGGCTAGTGACTGGAGCCCTAACCACCGCTAGCTTGGTCCCGGTACCTGATGCCGGTACTTATTTTTTACCCGACTGCAAGGAAGGACTTTGTTTTTCGCGCGTATCTTGTATATATGTATATAATATTCTTTTTTACCTCATATCTTTTAAACCATAAGACGGATTTAAAGAATTAGGACGTCGTTAGATTTGTCTTGACCGCCCAAGTAATCTATACTTATAATAAATCTGTAGAGAGGTCAATTCTGTACATGAAATATATTTCCAAAATAACTATCAGGGGGTGATTAGGGATCGATACTGATGCCAAAAATGCAATCAGTAAAATTTTTGTCTGTCTGTCTGTCTGTCTGTATAACCGTTATAGAAACAAAAACTACTAGACGGATTTTAATGAAACTTGGTACAATTATTTTTCATACTCCTGAGTTGGTTATAGTATACTTTTCATCACGCTACAATCAATAGGAGCAGAGCAGTGAAGAAAAACGGGAGAAGTTACACCATTTTTTAAGCTTTCGTCGCGTGTGCAACCGTAATGGTTAAAGCTACACAGAAATCATGTATAACGGAAATGTTCTCCTTAAAATTATATAAAAAATATCCCACGACAGCATATGTCTATCTTTTATGGTTGACTCACAATATCACGTGTAACTCCCGATAGCTTAGTAGTTCGAAGCTTTCTGATTATATTTGTCTACTCTTACGTTTATAACACTCTCAGTCATCCCTAATTAAAAAAGTTAACATAATTAACTATTCCATAAAAAATACTAATAGAAATCGGTATAGAAACACCAAAGTTATACATGAAATACGCTAATAATAAGCCATCGCGCGTGAATACTGAATCATGCTATCTATCTATATCTATACATACATATAATAAAATTGTAAATTTCACGTGTCTGTACATGGCCGAACATAGTGAAAAAAAATATTGGGAAATGTTCGAAAAGAGTATTTAAACACATTCCTACATTTTTAGAAATGTCTGTCTGTCTGTCTGTCTGTTTGTTTAAACACGCATCACGCAATAACTATTGGACAGATTCGGTTGAAATTTTGTATGTGTAGTCTGGATTAACATATAGGCTATAATTTATCACGCTATTTCCCATAGGAGCTAAGCAATGACGGATAATGTCTGTAGCTATTTATCGTTATAAAACAATAACTACTTGACGGATCTTCATGAAAATTTGCAGTTTTATTGTAAATACTATAGGTCATTACTTGCACTATAAATCATTATGCTATCGTCTATGGGGAGTGAGCAGCAACGTATGTTTTGTCGAACCATTATGGTTTTTCACAATTTTTTCCACAATAAGACATTATTTACAATTGTAACCCATGGAAACAATAACTTCACGCTAAAATTATTAGGAGCTAAACACAACATTTTCAATTTTCTTAAGATCAGCTATTTTAACCGTGTTTGCATCAGCTGAGGTGGTCTATTGGCACAAGTAGCGGTATTAAACGAGCGAGGTCGGAGGATCGACTCCCTAACTGCGAGTCTCTTTTTGTGTTGTGTTAAAATTATTTTTATTCTTTTTTTTAAGTATTTTTCTAAATGTATACTTATTTATACAAGCTTTTATTTTCGACTTTAACATGTTTACTTCGTTTAACAAATTTTCATATTAATAATCACTTCCAATAGGCACCTTTATTATTGTTTTGCATGAATAGTGATTATGTTATAAATGTAGAAATGAAAAACAATATTAGGTACATTACAAATAAACAGTAATTACTTGATATTTTCTAGAATTTATAAATGTTAATTGCTTAAAAAAATGAAAGATTAAGTCCGCGTTACATCAAAATAAAACACGTGGCGCCATCTGTGATTCGATTTCTTCTGAGTGCCAAAATTGCTTACCTACAAATGTTAATAAACTTTCGCGATTTGTACACATTATGAAAATATATGTATTACGGGTCTTGATCGCGTGAATAATTTAAGGTAAATACCTTGCTTACCTACGTTTAATATGCATGATAGTTTAATATAAAATCATCAAGTATAAAAATAAACTTATCCAGTTTTGAAAATAGATGGCGTTTAAATACAAATTAAAAAGAATCAGGAAAATTGATTTAAAAAAAAAAACTGAAATTCTTACGTAGAGGGATATGAATATATGATGATCTTAATTTGCGACAGGTTGACACACCTATTTTTAAATTTACCAATGTAGTAGTACATTATAAAATAATATTTTAATCTTCTAAAGTGAGTGAAAAAAAATATTGAAATAAGTTTAGAAATAGTATTTAAACACAAAAAAAGATATCTGAGTATATCTTTTAGAAACGTTTGAATGTTGTTTGTTTGTTTAAACACGCATCACAGTACCGCGGGAATGCAATGTTTTAAAACTATTTTGCCCCCGCAAAATAGTTTTAAAACATTGCATTCCCGCGGTACAAACACGGACACAAAGTAGGTGTACTTTAGACTCGGAAAAGATCGCTCGGGCAGGACATAACCTGCGATCATAGGGAATCTGTGAGAGTTTTTTCCATCATACCTTTATTACCTATGTATAAATTATCTTGAAGGAGCGGCTAGGTACCTCCGATTACAAGGTCCGATTTAAAAGTGTCGGAGCCGAAGTTGGAGTCGGAGGTTTAAAATGAATCGGAATTTTCGACCTATCGGAGTCAGAATCGAAGCTCCTTAACTCAAAATTTCGCACGAGTAATTGAGCGGTTTCGAGCTTCATTTAACTCGAAACCGCCACAGTACTCGCGTGGTGGGGGAATTTTTCAATATTAATAGTATTTGATGTGATGCAAATCACTTTTTTGTCGAGGTGTGGTCGTGGGAATTTTAATAATTTGTCTTCTAACCGTCTGGCGCCATAAACTTTGTCGCCCTTCATTTTGCTGCACTGGGCATTTGCTTGGCTTGCCCTGCCATACGTTGGGCCCTGATTAAAGCTAGGCCCAAATATCCATAGATGCCACAGAGCATTGTGGAGCAAGTTTACAATATGTTTTACACAGAAGTTGAATTGTAATATAAACTACCTTAATATAAACCCAACTTCCACGCGAACGAAGTCGCGGGCACAGCTAGTCTTAAATAAATGACGTTTGAAAAAACAAACATGGCGTTTCAATACGGCAATAACTGTGATTAAAGTTAGTTATTACATCGGTTACTAAAAAGTATTAAATAAAAAATAGATTTAAAAAAACCCGCCTGTGTAATGGATGCCAACAAGATTTTTGATTTTTTAAATATATAAAAAAGCTATTGAATTTTATTATAAATGCGAAAGTTTGAATGGATGGCTGTTTGTTACTCATTGACGCCAGAATGGCTGAACGGATCTGAATTAAACTTGTCATAGTGGCAGATTATAGTCTGGTATTTATCTCGGAAAAAAATCCATGGGCATGAAGTTTTAGGCAACAGCTATTATGTTAAAAAAACAATAATAATATACTAACTTTGTTATAAATTATTATTCCCTTTATTTTTGTATTTTCCTTTTTCTCACACAAAGTATTCTGTTCGGTTAACGGCCGGTCTCAATAATCTATCTATCGATGGATTTGTCTACTAGAGACTTGACATAAACTCCATACAAAATATGCCAAATCCATCGATAGATAGATTTAGAGGCCGGTCGTTACGGCCGGTCTCAATAATCTATCTATCGATGAACTTGGCTACTAGAGCTATAAATTTGACATAAGCTTCACACAAAATATGTCAAATTCTACCTCTAGTAGATAAATCCATCGATAGATAGATTATTAGGACCGGCCGTTAGTTATGTTGCGACAAATGACAATGCGCACTGGGGTTAAGGTTGTTATGATTTGACTTTTATGGAGTTATGAAAAGTACATAGCCTGCATATGTATGTATTAGCTGTCCCGCGCAACTTCGTATGCGTAATTTTTCCCCGTTTTTGAAACATTTCTCGTCACTTCTCCGCTGCTTTTAGTCGTAGCACGATGTTATATAGCCTATAGCCTTCCTCGATAAATGGGCTATCCAACAAAAAAAGATTTTTTTGAAATCGGACCAGTAGATCCTGAAATTAGCGCGTTTAAACAAACAAACAAACAAACTCTTCCGCTTTATAATATTAGTATAGTATAGATATATGACCTGTAGCTTTGGCATTTATAAAACTAATGACTAAATGGACTCAATTCTATAATCAGTATATTTTTACGATAAATTAAAATGACCAGGTCCTACATGTGCCAAAGCTTTTCTCCAACACATTTTTACAAAAAAAAATATTAGTTTTCAGGTAAAATCAAACCGAATGAATCTCTCAGAAATCTCAAGGCAGCCTGCGTCCATCATGAAGCGAAGAAAACTAAAGATTTTCATGTGTGCGTTTGTGCTTGTGTACATTTATTATTTCTTTGGTGTAAGTGACTATTTATACTCGAAAAATTTCGAAGAGGACTTTGACTACCCCTTAAATGTGGACGTCAAGAATATTGTCCATGATATTATGGCTGGGAAGAAAGCCAGTGTGTCCCCAATCAATTATTACCCATACAAGTTTCTTACAAACTCAGGTAAGTGCTCGACTATAGAGAAATTAGATCTGTTCATAGCTGTGAAGTCGGCGATGGGCAATTTCGGCCACAGGAAGGCTATAAGAGATACGTATGGCCAAGAAAACATTCCAGGCAGGATTGTGAAGATGTTATTCTTCCTCGGAGTAGACCATAATCCGAAGTCTGAACTGCAGAAGAAAATAGACAAAGAAATGACCGAATATAAGGATATTATACAAGTCGATTTTATCGACAACTATTACAATAATACAATAAAAACAATGATGATGTTCAGGTGGATTTGCGAGCATTGTTCCACAGCAGATTTCTATCTATTAACTGACGACGATATGTATATATCTGTCAATAACTTACTCGATTATGTCCACGATAAAACCGAAGTTCGTAGGTCGAACGCGGTCTCGAAGAATGAGGAAGACGAATTCATGCCTCTTACTACCGAGGTAGAAAGAGATGAATATCTTTTTGCTGGTTACGTGTTCAAGTCTGCTCCTCAAAGGTTCAGAACATCAAAATGGAGGGTATCTTTGGACGAATACCGTTGGAACAGATGGCCTCCCTATGTGACTGCTGGAGCATATGTCTTGTCGAATAAGACTATTAAAGTTATGTATATAGGCAGTCTTTTTGTAAAGCACTTTAGATTTGATGATATTTATTTGGGTATTGTTGCGAAAAAAGTTGGTATAACACCTACACATTGCCCAGACTTCCATTTTTATAAGAAGAGTTATAGTAAGGAGGGTTACAGGAATGTTATTGCGTCTCATGGTTATGGTGACCATGAGGAATTGGTTAGAGTGTGGAATGAACAGAACCATGTTACTTAAATTATTTATAGTAAAGATTTGTAAGGTAACAAGACTCAAGTAGCAATTCATTTTGTTGTCAAATGCTATATTTGAAATTGATTTGCTCTGATGTAATCTCAAAGTCAATTTAAAATTATGGCTAATCCATTGATAATATTCTCAGTGTTTTTTTTTAATAGTAAAGTTGTATTTTAGTAAGTAATCTCTATAAGGGGTTACAACCCTAAAGTTTCATCGAATGATCATTTTATTTCTGATATTTTTTTCCAGCTCATAATAGTTTTAAGTTTGTTAGTTACTATTAAATGCTCATTTACTGATTTATGATTAAAATGATGACCGATGATCTTTTTAAGTAGTATCGGCTAATCCCCTTCGCGCATTGTTACCATTTGGTAAATATGGTTATACTGAATGATGATATCAATGTATACCTAAATCCAGGGTTTCCCAAAGTGCGCGTTGCGACGATCCACATATTACCTGTCTGACTCGCTCGCGTTAGAACGTGACGGAGTTGTGTAAGCGCTGCGCGCATTGTGTGTGGCTCAGAAAAGCCAGCACATTCTTCTCATTAGTAGCCAGCCAACATCTCTTCTATTTACATTTTGTTTTTGCTCTAGATTCTAATAAAAATTATATGTTAGGTAACTTGTCACTAGGATAGAATTACCCACTGGTAAGTACTTTTTGAATAGAGAGCGGGAGGGCACTGAGGGCTTCCCAGAAAAATCAAATCAACAGGGCTAATTGCCCCCAGACTAATTTTTCAAGTAGAAAATTTCAAGTATTCGCCATACATTTGGTCCACGTTAACGGGCAAAACTATTCACAATTGGTCGGTGTTAGGTCAAAGTCGTCCCCCCCCCCAGAACATGATCCTGACGATTCCGCGCCTGGACTGGTTCGTCGAAAGATATTTTAAACGCCTCAATATAAACCAGTTTTAACTAGTATCTCAAAAAATACAAGTACCAAATGTGTGTTTGAATTTAGTTAATAATATATGTATTTTTAATAAATTCTTACTGTCAAAGATCTTCAACCCTGTGTCTTGAAAACATAAAAGAAAAGGTGTACTATATACTAAGCAATAAAAAAAATTTGTCAAAGCTTTATAGAAATAATAATTTTAAAATTAGTAAATAGAAATAGTATGGCGATTGTAAAACTTGCGCTTAGTCAATTTAGAATTATACATTTGGTTAGTTCTAGAAAACGGCTGACCGTTGCAAAACAAAATAAACCTATCATAATGTTATGTAAGATATTAATATGTAAGATTTTTATCAATGGCTTTTATATTGCTAAGCTACCCTAGCCGCTCAATATGACCATTGGTACTTTTGGATTGGATGTCACTCAATGTTGAATAGGTAACTTTTTTTTTATCTCGCCTAGAATTTGGGTCGATTTATTTCTAGCAGAGAATTGAAAAACGGCAAATTTTAAGTTAACATAACCACTCTCATCTACACAATTTTTATTTATATATAAAAATCGCGAATTTGCGTGTATACTCTGCGCTAGTTAAGTCAATCCTTGTTGTTTGTTAGGCCGAGGGAAAATAATGATAACATAAGCTTCAGCTAGGCCCGCACTGCGAAAAATATCCTAATTCACAGAATAAAATATGGATGTTGATAAACTTTATTTGTACACATTATAAAATTATATTTACTACGGGTCTTAATCGCGTGAATAATTTAAGGTAAAATAATATTAACGCCACACAGCTAGCTGTGTGGCACCGGCTTAAGAACAGTGCCACCCCATCTCTTCCCGTGGGTGTCGTCAAGGCGACTAAGGGATGTCACACGGGAGGACGGGCAGCAGCGTCCTCTGCGTATTTCAAGCCTTACTGCGATCGCCAACCCGCTCGCCAAGCGTGGCGATTATGGCAATTACCCCCAGGAACTAATAAATAGGTTCTACTGGGGAGACCCGTGCCCAGCAGTGGGACATCATATGGGTTGTTATGTAATATTAACGCCGTTAATGCCGCCCGATTAAGACCCGAAGTATATATAATATTATAAAATATAGATGTGTGATGTAACATTCATGGTTTTGTGAATGTCGTGTGCTGAAAATAAAAGCCGTGCGGTGATATTACGCAGTGTTGGCGCTTAATAAACCAATGACTAAGACTATGAGTAGATATTATGGCTACCTACTGTATGAGGCAAGAAGTTTGTACTTACATAGACAATGTATAGTTACTATTATAAAATTGTAGTAAATTTGGTAAAATAAAAAAGTTTATTTAACAAATATTGATTTATTTATTTGGTTATATTATATTTGTGTATATAATTTTACAATAAAGGTAACAAAGTAATAATAATGTAGGACTTAAATTAAATAACTATTTACCGTCATAACATATTAAAAGTTTAACAATTATTTTGAAGAAAAGAGGCGACTACATCGGTAGTACTTTTGACGTGATAACGTCTTACAAACCGATGACTGGGTGCACGCACGAAAAAGTGTCAGGGTCCGTTCTGCCTGCTGATAGGCCGAAGTATTGTGGCCTGGCCCGGACCTCTAAAGCTGTCACAGGCATGGTTGTTTATTAAAATGTCATCAATGTTTTGGCGATTGCAGCGACATGCGATACAAATGGAATTAAAAAAAAAATTAAAAAGCTGTCACAGGCATTGTTTTTTACAATGTTTTCTTATGACATTATCACATAAAATTAACGTCCGTAAACCGACTTTACAAACAACCATTATTTTTTATAAAGTTAACTGCTTAAAGCCTACCACAGAAAAGGCTATGGGTTCGAATCCCGCGCATTAAGTTGCCCTATTTACCCTGGCCAGTCAACAAAGTGTCAAGTGTCTCACGAATGTGTTACTTGCATGAATGCATGATATCTGCAACGTTATTCCTGGGTCAAACACTATAAGGTGGATTTTAGCAAAAACAACACTTTTTAATAAAGCCCTCTAGGCACTACTCTCCAGCTCCTTGAACACATAAGTGATCTTCATGATGGCGAGCCACAGATCCTCGTCGTCGATCTCTCGATGTAGCGTGAACCGGACCGTCTTGCTGTTGAAGTATACTGCCTTTACTATCACGCCTTCATCGTTCGTTGTCTTGCAGTCACCCTGGAATTATTAAAGGAAGCTGAAAGGTTTTTACTAAATTGGCCACTTGTTATTGATATGGCTTAGAGGAATGAAGGATTTGGGGTTTGAACCCCCGCCCCCCTACCGAAATTGACTGGTGTTTAGCCAAGTGTAGCACCCCCCCTCCTGGAAAATTATGCTGGGTACGCCCATGATACGGTGGATCCAGGGAGAGAAGAGATAGAGAGCTTCCCCCCCTCAAATTAACCGAGTCCTACCGTGAATGTGTGAACAACCCCGCGACAGTCAATCAGGAGTTGAGGTTAGTCAGGCAACACTGTACTGCACCCGCGCAGCGTCCGTGCTTTTCATAGTTTTGAAGTATCAATCCAGGATTTAGGGTTACTTCGAGGCGGTGCAAAAACTTGGTAAAGGCGCCCCTTTGCCAAGTGGTTTGTGAGAAGGGGGGGTTGGATACCGCCAGTATTTACCTTACTTTATTACCTCGCGTGACGGGCGAGGGGGTGACATGCCATTTAACGTCCCTTCAACGTGGCACTGATCCGGCACTGTAAAGTATATCTATCCTCTCTACATAACAGACGTACCTGTGTCTCCGCGAGGCAGACCTGCGAGAGTCGCTGCAGCAGCAGCTCGGCGGTGACGGCGCTGTGCTCCGCGATCTTCACCAGAACGATGTTGCTCTGCACGCTCTCCACGTCCACTGTGAACGTCTTCAGGAACATGCCTTCTATCACTGGAACAATATTACAAAACCTAAGCCAAACATATCAAACAAATGTTAGCGAAAAAAGGAGCTATAGACGGAAATGAGGTTAATGTTTTGCCACATTACACAGAATTGTTACCAAAATACAAAAATTACACTGCCACAATGATTGGAAAGAATACTTCAATGAAAGGTCTTTAGAAAAGGGTATATGGTATGAGACAATACAGTGTGAGCCCCCTCGTATACCTTGGCCTTCCAATGCAGAAAACTTATTGTGACAGCCTTCCGTTTGAGATCTGGACAAATGCCATTAAAGAAGTTTGCATTTTTGATGCGAAAGGCAGATTCCTCAAATTGCGACCCATGCGGTGTAGTGGATGACGTACATCACCTACTGATGGAGTGTGTCCGGTATCAAGCAGACAGGGAGTTGCAGTGCAGTTGCATGCAGTGCAGTGTTATCAGTGAGTGATTTCGATCGGTGTGACAGCGTAACGTACGAACAAGCTCGTCGTATCTATTATTTGAGTACTATACGACATGACGCGAAATTCAAAAAGTTGCTTTGTCAACGTGAGGGGAGAATTGCTCAAAAATCACCACCTACCCACATTGAAACGGTAATAAATTTATCATCTACCGAAATTGATGGCACTGCACAGAACATACTAGCTAAGGGGTTGAATTATGCAGTAACACCTAAACGGATTCCGTATGAAAATGTTATCAGTGGGGTCGAAGAAGCGATAATGCGTAACAAGGTACCGTCTGCGGACGCGGAAACGCTTAGACAGGATGTTGCCGTTATCCTTCGAAAATCGAAGCTGCCTAAACCGAATATTACTACAGAAGAGCGTCTAGCGTTGAAAGAGCTACGTGATAACACGAATATTTTAGTGCTAAAGGCCGATAAGGGAAACGCCACTGTAGTGATGAATTCGAGTGACTATGATGACAAAATACGGAGTCTTTTAAGTGACACTTCTATATACAAGTCAGTGTCATACAACCCTACAGCCAGAGTCACGAAACGTATACGAGCACTGATTAGGGACCATGAAGATCTGTTCGCGAATGATGTCTATGGCCGACTCTTTCGACCCAAGAGCGTACAGCCGCCCAAGTTATATGGGTTGCCAAAGGTTCATAAAGGTAACGTCCCACTACGCCCAATCGTAAGCCAAATTAACTCGCCTACTTACGATCTAGCGAAATACCTTTCTTCAATACTGCAACCTTTAGTGGGTAAAACGACATCGTTCGTAAAGGATTCTCGCCATTTCGTAGACATCATCAAGAGCATGAAAGTGGAACCAGACGAGGTGATGGTGAGTTTTGATGTGGAGTCACTATTCACCAACGTTCCCATTCAGGACTGCCTTGAGGTCATCGAGAGAAAGCTGAGAGCAAACGATCTGTCCAATGAGTACATTGTTTTACTTAAAAACTGTCTGGAAGGCAACTTCTTCATCTACCAGGGACAACACTACCTCCAGATCGACGGAGTGGCCATGGGCAGCCCAGTGGCGCCGGTGATGGCCAACATCTGGATGGAACATTTTGAGGAAACAATTGAGCTACAATTGTCCCAGGTCAAACTGTGGAAGAGGTACGTCGATGACGTGTTCTGCATTATGAAGGGCGGTAGGCAGGAAGTAGAACAATTTGCTAAAGACTTGAACTCCATACACCCTAAGATCAGGTTCACTTTTGAAATGGAGATAAACAGATCGCTAGCTTTTCTCGATGTTAAAATAATGGTTAGAGACAATGGTACCCTAGCACACACTGTGTACAGAAAACCGACCCACACAGACAGATACTTACATGCTGACTCGCATCACCATCCAAGACATCTGCAATCCGTGGTATCATCGCTGACAAATAGAGCATATGACATTTGTGACCCTGAACATTTAGAAAGTGAGCTCACACATGTTCAGGAGGTACTAAAGCGAAACGGATACAGAGGAAGCAGAGGAGAGACTCCCGACCGGGGGTTGACAGGGCTCCAGCTTTTCTACCGTATGTGAAAGGAGTGACGGACAAAGTTGGAACAGTACTGCAGAAATACTCCATTAAGACTGTACCTATATATAGTCCGCACTCCAAGGTAGCTAAGCACCTACGTACTCCTAAGGATGTAATTCCTCTACAGACACCTGGCGTCTACAAAGTGGATTGCAGCTGTGGCAGTTCCTACATCGGACAAACCAAGCGAACCATAGCGGAAAGGATTAAGGAACATATCGCGGCTGTGAAAAACCGACAGACAAACAAGTCAGCAATAGCGGAACACTTGCTGGATGCGGGAACCAATCACTGGATTGAACTACACAAACCACAGGTCCTCTCCACCGACCGTCACTATTACTCCAGGATGGCGAGGGAAGCGGTTGAAATCAAAAAACATGTCAATTTCAACCGAGAAGACGGATACCGTTTGTCAACATCGTGGAATCCCGTAATCGGCAAGTGTATACACCGCCGAACAAACATTACACGCCAGTGTGCAGATGTCCTTAGTGTTGTGTGTCGAAGTACCGACGGTTCCGTAATAGTGAGTGCTAAAAATCAAGCGAGGGTAGTTTCCGAAACCCGCGCTTCACGGAGGCGACGCTGAGCTCAACTAGTCTTCCCGTGACCACGGCCGTTGCAATACGGTCGAAACGTCGGGCAATAAACAAGGTATTTTACCTTAAATTATTCACGCGATTAAGACCCGTAATATATATATTTTAATAATGTGTACAAATCGCGAAAGTTTATCAACATTTAAAATAGCTTATATTGGAATTGGCATACTCAATGTATAAAAGTTCCTTAAAATATAAGAAAAAAAAAAAAACTTAATCATAGTATGTGAACGTTGTTGTCACAAAACGAATCGTGGGAATCAAAAACAGACCTTTAGCGAGTCTCTGCGCTCGTATGTGATCTAGCCGGAGCAAGGGAACCACTTCATCTAACGCCACAATAGCAGCGGCCGCCAATACTCCTGCCTGACGCATTCCACCGCCCAACATTTTGCGGTAGCGACGAGCTCTGAAATAATAGAATAAGATTTTTTGTATAATTATGGTGACAAGTCTGACTCGAGCGAAGCCGGGGTAGGCGGCCGGTGCAACCTGGTCGAAACGTCAAGCAATTTTAAGGTAAATAATGCGCGTTAACTCCCGTATAATAAATAGTTATAATTCTGGGTACGTCTATGGTCTGAATTAAAACTTACTGTCCAATAAAATGACAGGATCCAACAAGAGCGGATCCAACTGGAGCCGACAGCCCTTTACTGAAGCACACGGATACACTGTCACAGTCCCTCACGATCCTGGCTGGAGACTCCTTAGAGTATTCAGCTGCGTTGAACAGTCGAGCGCCGTCCATGTGGATCGGCAGGGAATGTTTCTTGCACAAGACTCCTAGCTCGTCCAGGAATTTGAGGGGGAGAACCTGCGAATAAAGAATTTATTACAAAGGTTGGACTCCACGTCCTACTTCACAGTGGTGCTTATGATTGCAACTACATATATTGCCTTTGCATCTTAAATAGATGATCTAAAGAGCGCGGCAGCATCTTCGTGGCAGGCTACAACTACAAGTGAAACTATACAATCAGTCAGCTTGAGACCACTTCCAGTGCAACTTGGACAACATCCAAACTTGCGAGACTACTACTTACCTACCTCTGAAAAATCGAAACAAAGGTATTTTGAACAGCATACCCCTTATGTTCTTATTTACTCATTTTGGAACAAGTAACAAAACATTTGGGAGTCAATTTTAAAGATGGCGCCCGTGCTGAAATTTCTTTTCATGTAAGAATGCCTTAAACAATAAGGCCTTATGTATTTGATCATCAATACTGGTCAGTATTGATGATCAAATACATAAGCCCTTATTGTTTAAGGCATTGGAACTTAGCTTTAAATTGCAAGGCCAGCATCCACAAACTTTCAGATAATTTAAAATATTCAGCTAGGTTATGAAAATGGTCGCATTCAATGACTACTTTTAAAGTGCAGAAATGGTGATTGTAGTGACTTTTTATAGGTTTTAAACTACTAGGCAATATGGTGGTTAATACGGGGTAAGGTAGTGTAGCCAAATGGTTGATACGCCGTACCTTGCCACCACACACGTTGTGAGTGTTCTCCACCGCGACTAGCGATGTGATGGGGTCGTGGGGTCGCGCCTTCTATATCCAAAATAACATACATACATGTCACCCTACAGTTCTCACATTTGAAAGAAGATTCACGAGACACAGGCTTAAATTTAACCATCAGACTTAAACAGGCGCTAGTATCAGAGACATGGCTACTGTGTGACTACAAACAAGACGATGCATCTCGATAAGCTCTAAAAAAATGTTTTACGATGATCTTCAAACTTTCTGTCACATTTCTAGGAGTAAATTGTACATCACGCTAACATAAATAATTAAAAGTGTATAAACAAAATAGTCTACCTTTCCACCACAAACATTATGCGTGTTCTCTACAGTAACCAGCGAGGTGACAGGTTCGTGAACATCTGTGCCCCTGATCCTCCTCTCCAACTCCTTGAGGTCGAAGGTACCGTCGGGTTTGTTCTCTAGGGTTGACAAGAGTACTCCAGCTACGTGGGCAGCTCCGCCTAGATTATGAAATTATAACGGACTAGATGTTAGGAAGCGAAGAACAAGGACGACTCGAGTCATTGCAATAAACTGTCACAAAGTGACTTCACACTGTCTGTTTCATAATCTAGAAGCAATTTTAGAAGAATAAACTACCAAATCTTACTATATATAATTAAGTATTTTAGGGCTATATCTATTAGAGGTAGGAAAACTATACTTGCCTTGTTCGTATTTGTAGATGTGAGACAAATTGCCAACAAAAGCTTCTGAACCACGTTTGTTGCAGTGCACCATTACTGGAAAAAACATTCGATACTTAATCAAAGATAAAAGATTTCTTAGACCAGTAGGCCTATTTCATTTCTTTAAAACGAAATTCATCAATATTCGTTTCCTTAAATTTACAGGGACTATTCTAATTCATTTTTGGATAAGGACAAGAATTTTGAAGATTTTTTGGAACGAGTGGATTAAATAGATGTTCCTGGTTCTGTATATTGCCACCTCATTTTTGATCGAAACTTCGTTTTCATTGAATAAGAATAGGCCTCCAGAGATAGCGAAACCAATGGCATGATGTGCACGACGTGACAAGACGGAGACGTTGACCTAAGAGTCTTTGCGTGTCATCTCGCAAAGGCACTTTAGGACACCGTCTCCTCCTAGTCATTGTCCTATGCAGGGCCCGCCAGTCAATAAGGCAAACGGAGCGGCCGCTCCAGGCGCCATAGGATAGGCCAGGGGGTGCCGAAAGTGGTGTCTGGCTAAGGAATTTAAGGAGCGTTCAGGGCGTAAAATTGATTCGCAAAGGGCGGCAAATTGTTTTGTAATGGCGCTAAATTATTTGCACCGACCCCCCTCCTCCGCGATGTACATAGGTAAGCGGTATCGGGTGAAATGATTTGCACCTCCTCCCCATGGCGTGTAATGCACTTAAAGTCGCGCGAGGTACTTAGACGGCGTAACTACACCCCGTCGTACGTGCGACTTACAAACACGTGACCAATATTGGGACGACACTGAGTCCTATAATGGCCTTTCTTTTTAGGGTTCCGTAACCAAAATAGCAAAACGGAACCCTTATAGTTTCGCTATGTCCGTGCGTCCGTCCGCACCACTGCTCAGACACTGTTAGTGCTAGGAGGCTGTAATTTTACATGGATACACATTTTATTACGCCGACAAAGTGAAAGAATAAAATCTTGAAAAAAAAAAAAAAAATGGTACCGCCCTTAAATGCAAAGTGTGATTTTTTTTTTCTCAGCTAACCCATCGTGTGAAGTATCATTAGATAGGTCTTTTAAAAATGTTTAGGGGTTGGAAAGATGATTTTTAGATTTAGGGATCCGTTTGTAAAATATTAAGTTTTAAAGTGAAAATTTTTGTTAGAGTCAAGTGTCCCCCCCCCCCCCTGCCAGCTAAATGGTTGATGTTGGGTATGTGAAAAAAATCACGGTAGTAGTATATTATAGTGAAATTAAAAGAAAAAACTATCATAGCTAAGTAGGCTTCACAAGTTTTTTCTATTATCAAGTAATAAATGGTTTGCCACACCTGTCTTATACTGTTTTGAGGATACGTAGTCCGCACCAACGAAGCATGGTTCCTCATTGTTGATAAAGATAATTATGTTGTGCCTTAGAATAATAATATTCTAAGTGTTGTGCTAATTGTATAATAATGACGCTAACTTTCATGTTATTGTCTTTTATTGTTGCATGTGTCTGGTGTTCCTATGTAGGTATATTGTAGTACCCACCTATACCAAGGAAGTATTTACTAGTTGTGGATAAAAATGTTGGCATAAAGGTGCGTCTTTACTCTGCGCTTTTATGCAACGAATATTACGATTATACATATCTAGATATAGGTAGGTACCTAACATATGTATACCTATATTGCTATTCTATTAGTATATATATACTTTTAGAATATTTTTAGTGCATAAGTTTATACAATCTAACAATTACCACTTATAAATACCTATCGACTTATTACAATAAGTAGGTATATATAATAAAAAATTGAAATTAAACTACAAAATATTGTATGGAAACATAATTTGCCTATAGTATATGTCTTTTGAATCTTTATGCTTGCTTTGAACGTCGCACGAGTCGCGTCGCACTAACGTTTTTTAAGACGATGGCGCCTTTCGGTACAATTAAGTTCTTAATTTGTTAAGTTTTTTCTTTATTAACAGGCTTCAAAAAAGTATGTTATTAATTTGATACGTATGTATGTAATAGGTTGCGTGATTTTTATGACCTATTAGGACTTCAAAACAAATTTACGAAATAAAAAATGCATGTATGTATATGCTCTGTGTCTCTTCGTGCTAACATTTAAATTAAGTAATTTTGTACTTTAAGAAGAAGAAGAAATTAGAAGATTTTTGAAATGAAAACTTCTTTAGCATTTCTTTTGGTACGGGTATAAAACGTTAAACTCGCGTCAGGATCACGTGACCGTAAGATTGGTGGATTGGTTGGAAGACAGGTGGGAGACCGGGCGGTCTAGAAACCAGAAGACGAGGTCTTCTGGTTTCTAGACCGCTCGAGTCTAAGTGATTTATACTTCCTTTTTTTATTTTTATTTTTTTATTTTTGTTTTTTAATTTGTGATTTAATATTTCATATTATGATCCAATCACTGGATTGAACTACACAAAGCACAGGTCCTTTCCACTGACCGTCACTATTACTCCAAGATGGCGAGGGAAGCGGTTGAAATAAAAAAAACACGTAAATTTCAACCGAGAAGATGGATACCGTTTGTCAACATCGTTGAGTCGACCCGTGACCACGATCGGTGCAATTCGATCGAAACGTCGGGTAAAAGGTTCGTACCTTTAAATAATTCACGCGATTAAGTCCCGAAATATATCTAATATGTATAAAAATCGCGAAAGTTTAAAAACAATAATCTTGGAATCCTGTGATCAGCAAGTGAATACACCAAACAAACATTACACGCTTAGTGCTGTGTGTCGAAGTACCGACAGTTCCGTAATAGTAAGTGAAAAAAATCAAGCAAGGCTAGTTTCCGAAACCCGCGCTTCACGGAGGCGACGCTGAGCTGGACCAGTCTACCCGTGACCACGGCCGTTGCAATATGGTATTTTACCTTAAAATCACACGATTAAGACCCGGCAGGATCACATTTGTCAACGGTGGGCGTACTTACACGAATCGTTCATCGTCCAAGAAGACTTTAGATTAGAACCTACCTAAATTATGTCCTCTCATATTTATTATTACCTACTCAAATCACTGGGTCAGATGTGTCTTTTATACTGAGCACCTGTCAGCTTTTATCTATACTAATATTATAAAGAGGAAAGATTTGTATTTTTGTAACGAATAAACTTAAAAACTAGGTACGGGACCGATTTCAAAAACTCTTTTTTTTTTGTTTTTAAACTTTCGCGATTTTTATACATATTAGATATATTTCGGGACTTAATCGCGTGAATTATTTAAAGGTACGAACCATTTATTTACCCGACGTTTCGATCGAATTGCACCGATCGTGGTCACGGGTCGACTGTTTCTTCTTATCCCTGTATTCCAACAGGAACGGGAACTATGCGGGTGAAACCGCGAGGCGTCCGCTAGTTAGTGATAAGATAGGTATGATAGCCAGTGTTAACAAGTTCTTATTACAATATTATCTTATTGTCACCATTTTTATACATTGGGCGCTTTTGAATCGAATACAAAATGTTATCTTAACAGGTCGAAGAGTCAGTGCATCTTACATCGTCCAGAACGTAAGACCGAAGTCATAATTTTCATCGCGACGCTAGACTTACGTAATCTACCCTACACGAAATTAAAAAAAATAATAATTGTACACTAGAAGGCCGGTTTGGCTTTGCACGGACTTTTCTCCACACATTAATATGCATAGAACTATCGGTAGAAATTATTTAAATGATAGGGAATCAGCTTCAAAATCTATTGCGTAGTTTAAAATAGAGATGCCACGATATTAACTATTCGGCAATGTTTTTTCACTATTCGGTATTCGGCCTAATATTGCGAACTATTCGGCCAAATACCGAATAGTTCGCAATATAAAAATAAAACGAGTTAACGTCGTCGTCAAGTCGATAAATATATATTATCATAATAACCCCTGGCACGCAAAACTGTCGGCTTCTTTTGCTGTACCTACACAGTACATAATGTTTTTTTTTTTCAGTTTATGGGAGCAATGTTGGACAATATTCCGCTTTGGGAAGTTATGGCGAGAAATTTGAAAAATACTGAGAGAAGACCTGAAGGATCAACAATATGGTTTTACTTTTATAAATACAAGCTAAGTAAGTGAATCAAAAAACATCGATTTCTCAAAAATCGATCTTTTAGTCTTCCTTTTTTGTAAATCAATTTATCAACGTTTGTTCCAAATCGATTCAAAATTCGATCTTTTCCGAAAAGAATGTCTATCCCTATACACGGCGCGTCTTCATCACACGTACTTTAGTGAGGCAAATTTAAACCTGTTACTCGCGAAAGGTGTTATGTGAGTGAGAGTGTCTTATGTGTTGTCGAATATTTGGCTGCCGAATATTCTGTGCTTAGGCCAAGAGACTCGCCGAATATTCGTTAATCGGCCAAATCACTATTCGTGGTACCTCTAGTTTAAAAAATCTAAACGTACCGACCAACGAAAGATTACTAATTTAATGTAGGGCGGGCATTGCCCCACAATGCCCCCTAAGCTACAGCCCTAAGTCTGGTCTGGTTTTGAAAAACTATAGATTCCACAAGCTGTTAAAAGTGATTTATCAAACCTATTAGTTGGCAGTTTGAGCCAAATATGACGTATTTTGTTTTCGGTGCCATAAGGATAAACGAATTAGGTAATATTTGATCGTTTGCTAATCTGTTTAGATCCTCATTGATGGCCCTAGCGGTGCTCTTGAGTTCATGAGGCTTAAACTTAATTTATATTTATGATTTTCTGCATATTGGTGATACTTCTACAGTTCTTTATTTTACACATATCCAATGTTAGCGTTGTATGATTACCTAAGCTAAACAGCAATGGCCCGAGGATCAAGCCTTAAGGAACGCCTTTAACAACAGATTCCATATCTAATAACATATAAGATCCATCATCGTTTCTTATTTATTAGCGACAATAGCTTAATGGCTAAGGCATCGGTCTCGCAATCATGAGGTCACGGGTTCGAAACCTACTCATTATACCACCGACGTGAACCCACTCCTAACACAAGCCATTGAGCTTAGCTTGAGGGGTAACCCCTCCAGGATTGCCAGTAATGTAAAAAAAAACAATAATCAGTTTGACATATTGCGCCTGATGCGTAATGTAACAGTTACATAAGCAACAAGTTATATATCACATGGCATAGCTAGGCACAGTTACTGTGCCTAACTATGCCTAAATCATTTATGCCATTTTGTTTAGAATTACGAGTAGGTATGTACGTGTCAAGAATAGCGGATGACGCTCTTGACCAACCTTCCTGTTAAATTAGCTCATACGTTATTACATTACTGACAGACGATTGTCAACTGTGATATGTGTATTTGTTTAATATAAGAAGCCGCGCCTAAACGGTCTGATTACGGCCAAATCGACAGCAAATTCTGGTCAGATCATAAAAATTAAATTCATCAGATATCGATTCCTTTTTTATATTATGCCAACAGCATAAGAGCGCTAGCTACATCTTACAAGTACCTACCATTAGAACTACGCTGTCAACTCAGGATTTAACATTATCAGCGGCTGAGATACTCTGTGCAATATTTAAATAAATAATCGCATTAGAACAGGATCGCCAAGTTCATTATAGTATCTGGTCACGATCACAGTATGTTTTTAAAATCCGGTTAGATTAATCCGCTAAGATTAGTGCCTTAAGTGGCAATATAGGGTCATTGAATTTAAATAGAAACGTAAAAAATACGAATAAGTAGGTATCTCATAGTCATAACTTTCGAAAAAACAGAAGCAGGTTTGTGTAAACGAGAAATATCTATGTTCGTAGTAAAGTTTTTGCCGTGAGTTACATTTCAATTTACTAAAATGGAAGTTATCACCTAACATCGGTAACAAAAAACCGTGAGTATTTACGTACGTAGACGTCTATAAATAGATGAGTATCAACCTGTTTTATGATATTTTATCTTATCAGAATTTTCGCATCATAAGCTATGGTACCTACTACTATCAACCAAAACAGGGAGATTGGCGGTTTGGAGCTCGTCACCGTCACATAACTATAACCATTTGCTGCCGGTCGCACACAGACCCAAGTGGTGAATGACAAGCGGAGGACTACAACACTCCAGTAAAAATATCTCTAATAATTTCAGATATCGGATACTAGCCGACCCGCACAACTTCGTTTGCGTCAATATTCCCGGTTTTTGCAACATTTATCATTGCTGCTCCGCTCCTATTGGTCGTCGCGTGATGTTATATAGCCTATAGCCTTCCTCGATAAATGGGCTATCCAACAGTAAAATACTTTTTCAATTCGACTTAGTAGTTCCGGAAATTATCGCGTTCAAACAAACAAACTTTAGCTTTTATTAGTATACTAGCTGTTCTGCGCAACTTCGTATGCGTCAATATTCCCCGTTTTTGCAACATTTCTCATCGCTGCTCCGCTCCTATAAGTCGCAGCGTGATGTTATATAGCCTATAGCCTTCCTCAATAAATGGGCTATCCAACAAAAAAGTTTTTTTCAAATCGGACCAGTAGTTCCTGAGATTAGCGCGTTTAAACAAACAAACAAACAAACTCTTCCGCTTTATAATATTAGTATAGATAGATTACACAAACTTCGACATTTTTACTCTTTAGCACAGTGCAAACCCTCTGTCGTACTCAGCTTCCAATAAAATGCGTGGTTCGTATCTAATCGTATTATCTTCCTGTCAAAAGTGACTGAGTCTGCAAGGTGCACCCTCACCATCCAGTATAGACCCGTACCATTATTAAGTGTTCCTGCGTGTCCTCGCCAGATTTGAATTCGTGGGAATTTATGCACAAGTAATATTATATCTTCAACTATCTTATTTATTGACTTAGACCTGGTGCCGGTACCTTATGTAGGTTCTAGTTCCAGTAGTTTCTTTATCTGCCGGTCACGATAGTAAGCCGTAAACGACGCTGAAGTCACTTGGTTTCAAGGCATGCTGGCTTTTAGTGGCTGGCTGTGCCTTTAGTGCGATTGGCTTCTACGTATGTGGCCAGCCAGGTAGGCAAAGTAGTTAGTTACCTGATGTCCGCAACAGGTCACCATGGCAATTATCAAATTCATTTTAAGTACAGGCAAAAATGTAAGATCAAAATGATTAATGCATCCGGCAGGGATTGATGCTGACTATTGCTGTCTATGTCATAGACAGCAATAGTCACAGACAGCTATCATAGACTCTATGATAGCAAGGGCGCTGCGCGGTTGTAGGACCTACCGTCTTGCTCTTCCACGTCTGGTCGATATGGCTATTGGGATACGACGTTAAGCCACCTCGATGATAGCAATATCGATCTGTCGCGACGACACCTATATAAAGTCTCGAATTTGATGCCATGTTATGAAATTCGAATCGAGCTTTGTAACTGTGCCCTGCGTAAACACGGATAACCTATTTATCGTGTTTTATTGGGAATATCACTTTATACATAAATAGTGATATCTGGTAAATAATATTGCGTAACGATTGTAGATTAGGAAGATATGCCTATAATATGAGATATAAGAATAGTTTACAATATTGTGCCTATTTCGTTTTTATTTTGCCAATTTAATTATAATTTGTACTAGGTATAAACAACACACCACAAAATAAAGAAAGTAATCTGTAGTATCACTATGGGTCAATTCTATACTACTTAGTAAATAATACAAAAAATCCAAATTACAAATCGGATAAAGCAGTTGGCCACCGTTAGGTCCTGTTCACGCGTTCCGGTTTTATCCGGCCGGTTCCCTGGCGACGAATGATATACAATATGTATAGACCTTAGGGTAATTATGGCTTATGGCTCATGGAGAAGCCGAAGATAGAACAAAGTGGCGTGCAATTCGAGAGGCCTATGTCCAACAGTGGACTGCGATAGGCTGATGATGAAGACTTTAGGGTAAGTATAGCGCAGTTACTCGCCATGCAGTGTGGCGCGATAGGAGTGTGTCCGATCGCTACGCAAGATGTGGTGGGTTCGATTCCCACACTGGACACCACTTTGTGTGATCCACAAATTGTTTGTTCCGAGTCTGGGTGTACTTTATGTCCGTGACTTGTATGTTTGTAAAGTCCCCCGCGACACACGGCTTGTACCCTAATGCGGGAGTCGTCATATAAAAAAATGTAGACCAATCTAACTCCAGGTATACCAAGTATAGGTACCCTGGAATTCAACAAAACGTATAAGACCTGTAGAGTTTGATATTACTAGCTGTCCCGCGCAACTTTGTCTGCGTAAATTTTCCCCGTTTTTGAAACATTTCTCATTGCTGCTCCGCTCCTATTAGTCGTAGCGCAATGTTATATAGCCTATAGCCTTCCTCGATAAATGGGCTATCCAACAAAAAAAGAATGTTTCAAATCGGACCCGTAGTTCCTGAGATTAGCGCGTTTAAACAAACAAACAAACAATCAAACAAACAAACTCTTCCGCTTTATAATATTAGTATAGATAGTATAGATTGTAGCCTTTCATTCAACCTATCATGATATATATGCCTAATCATAACATTTGGAGGCATTCGACAGTCATGGGTGGGACTCAGTAGCATAGTGGTTAATGCAATAAATAGGAACAGAATACCTATGTCGCGGGTTCAGGTTTTGCCTGAGCGAGTTGACATTTTGCGTCCACATACCTATATCTTAATAGTAATATCTAGAATCAATGTAATGATAGTTTTTAACACCAGTTTTGAATATTTTCTATGCTAGTGATAAAACCGCTAAGGTATCGGACTCGCAATCGTGAGGTCACGGGTTCGAATCCTACCCTTTATACTACCTACCGACGTGACCCACTCCTAACACAAGTCTTTGAGCTTAGCTGGAGGGGTTAACAACATTGCTAGTAATGTGAATGACCCAGTCCTAATCGCACAGTGTCGTAGTATCTTTAACTAGCTGTCCCGCGCAACTTCGTCTGCGTAAATTTTCCCCGTTTTTTCAACATTTCTCATTGCTGATCCGCTCCTGTTGGTCGTAGCGTGATGTTAGGTATATAGCCTATAGCCTTCCTTGATAAATGGGCTACCCAACAAAAAAGATTTTTTCAATTCGGATCAGTAGTTCCTGAGATTACCACTTCAAACAAACAAACTCTTCAGCTTTATAATATTAGTATAGATAAAAAAATGCCGTTACCGTTGTTGTTGTTTTATTCCTAAATATACCATGAAGAGGCTTAGAAATAAAATTGGGAAGTTTGCTGGAATAAATAAACTCCAAAACTACAATGATATAGCACGGACCACAATTTGTAGGTACTAGGAGCCAAAGACTGAAGTGTTATGTGTGGCAAAGTAGGATAGTTTTTTAAATAGGTTCAATTTATACTCCACCACACTGCAGCAGTATTGTTTGTGACATAATATATTTCAGTCAGCATAGCATGCGGCATGAGTTTGTATTAGTACCTATAAAGTATATTAAATATGAATAGCAGGCCACTTACTTGCTATTAAATTGGCCATAGTACCAGAGGTAACAAATAAGGCCGCCTGCTTCCCCAGGATCGCAGCCAATTTCGTTTCAAGAGCGTTCACGGTGGGATCTTCACCATACACATCGTCACCAAGAGCGGAATTCACCATAGCGTGTTTCATAGCCTCGGTAGGTTTCGTAACAGTATCAGATCGCAAATCTACTATATACGCCATGACTGGATATTAAATTATATTTTACTTGTGAAATAACCTAACAGTTAACCAGTCGGACTGAACGCCGGCAGTCGAATAAATACGATTATACGAGAGAAAAACATTGAGTAAAAAATGCGTTTCTCTTCGCATGTGTGGTGTGTGTGTATATGCTGCTAGCCTTGAACCAAGATAACTTTTAAATTTACAATAATTAAACATTCATTCAGGTTTGTCTTTTTGTTTGCTATATATCTCGTAGCAGTAGAATATTTTTGTTCTGTGCTTTTTAATACATTAAAAGTGATTAATAATAAAAAGAAATACCAACATAAGAATTTTATTTTTTCCTTAACCGCAATTTGATTCAAGTTTTGTATCAGTTTAGGTGCTATTTTGCTTGAACCGAAGTCCTATAAAACTTGAACCGACGGAAATGTGACAAATGACATACTCTGATGTCAACGTCGACGTCATTTATCTACATGTTGGTAGTGGTAATATTACATAGATCTAAAATACAGTGAGCGTAATGTAGAAGACATTAGAAGCGGCATACTTTAACTTTTATCAGTAAATTAAAAAAAAATTATGCGTACGTATACGTAACTTCGATCAAGAATTCACCTAGATGAACGATCAGCGAAAAGGCTCAAAACAGCCGAGCGAATAGCAACTCTATGAAAAAAAAAACTTTAATTCGACCGCAGCAGAATGTTGTCTTCTTTCAAGAAATGAATGATACAGATTTTCAGTGCAGCATGTCGTCGAAATGTGCGCAACTTTTTATTAAATTGGTGCATCCGTTTGTCGTTTTTGAGTTATTCAAGAAAACTAGATTCTGCTTGAGTAACGTTTATGAGGCAATCTCGTTGCCTCTTAAAAATAATGGTCGGAACAAAAATATGTAAATCCAACGGCAGAGTTGGGCAAGAAGTAATTTAACTACTATAGGTGTACCAGAATCTGATGAAAAATGGAGAAGTTATCTCTTATAATTTAGAAGTGCTAACACAGAATTTAGGTAAGTAGGTCCTTAGACCTACTTACCTAAATCCTATAAACCTACTTGAACGAAAAGTCTTGATCGTTGCATTTTTTATTAAATGACCGGGCAGGCGAACACATTTTTTTGTGGAAATTTAACTATCACATAAATTAAGTACGGCAAATATATGCCGTACTTAATTTATGTGATAGTTAAATTTATTTCTTACCTGGCTGAACTAAACATGGACTGGTATTATACATAAAAAAACATTGACAATTTCAAAAAGTAGGACAATGCAAACACTGATTCGCTAATTTCCTTGGTTTATCCGCAACCCAAAATTTCAGATAAAAAATTATATCTGCCATAATTATTGTTTTTTAGATTTTTTTTCTAGTATTTAATTTTTTATAAACATGAAACTTGTACTTTGATACTATTTTGTTTATAATTTTTTTCTTAAATGAACCTAATAAAAAGGCAGCAGTGTGTCTATCTAATTTCTAACCGCCAAAAGTGTATTGAAACGGGAAGAAGAAGAAAGTTTGAAATATTTGTTGTGTTTAATTTTTTATTATTCAATGCAAAAATTTACTAAACTATGTACTTTTGATGATACTTAGTTCTATTGAAGCAGAAACTTATAATAAACCATTATTGTTCATTATATAATATATTAATATGTCGTGGTCGGGTCGTAGAATTAAACATTTCGTGATGTGGCCAACCATATAATTAAATAGTGGTAGTTAATTATATGCTCAACTTAAACGTACATATCAACGATAAATGAATATATTAATTGCATTTTTGAAAGATAGAAAAATTTGAACCCGAGACTTCCGTAGCCAAACCGGGCCAGAAGCGAACCACCTATCAGGACTATGTTATTAGACCTCAAATTTTTCTATCCCTTGATGCTCGCTAGTTGGGCCCTCGCAGCGCCATCTTGTCGGTAGTTAAAGAACTATCACGGCTTTTGTTATTGCTTCGTTACAGAGTAAATGACAAGAAATGACTATAAAAATTACTTTAGGGGCGTCTAAACGGGCCATTTTTTACGGCAATTTGTGGCGGCACTATTGGCAACTTATTGCCCAACCATCACAAAAATGTAACTGATGGCCAAGTAATCTATGGTTAGGCAATGTATGGCAATATGTCGGCAATAGTATGGCGCATGACCCAGACTCTTAAGCGGGCAACACAACCCAGCAACAATGGCCAAACTCTATGACATATAATTTGGTTGAACTGTCACTAATGACATCTGAAAATTTTTGATATTGACTATGACTAGAAATATGAAAACTTTCTGATGCTCTTTGTTTCTGTTGTTCTCTTGTTTCGTCCAAGTCAAATTTGTTTTTAAAAAAACTAGGAAGTAAATAAGAAATTATTTATTTAATCATTTATTGCATGATGTTGTTACAGGCAGTCCATAAACATACATAGACCCCGTAAGGGTGCTGCAAAATACAAAATAAATACAAAATTTATTTATTTGCAAAAACATGTGTAAGGTAGATACAGACGTGTTATGTTATTATTGGATCAACATGTTTTACCGATATCAGTGTACAAAATTCAGATTACAATATAATTTTAAAATACTATATGAATAAAATAGAAAACTTAGGTAATAAAATCTGCAACAATTAATGTAATAATATGAATCAATAGACATAAAAAACAAAATACAATCTTTGACAGAATAATAGCATTTTTCGACTAACATGCCGTGTGGTGCCGGCTTAAGAATAGTACCACCCCATCTCTTCCCGTGGGTGTCGTCAAGGCGACTAAGGGATTTCACTCCGGAGGACGGGCAGCAGCGTCCTCTGCGTACTTAAAGCCTTACTGCGATCGCCAACCCGCTCGCCAAGCGTGGCGATTATGGCAATTACCCCCAGGATCTACATACCAGTAGGTTCTACTGGGGAGACCCGTGTCCAGCAGTGGGCCATCATATGGGTTGATATGACTAACAAGTTTTTTAATTTACTCTTAAATGCATTTAAATTTAATATCTTAAAACATTTTGGAATTTTATTGTATATAATAGGCGCCATACATACGACACTATTGTGCAATAGAGTGGTTTTAGATCGATGTAAACAGAGTCTATCGCTATCACGTCGATTACGGATCACTCTATCACACAGACGTGGAAACAGATGAGGATTATTTGTTACAAATAGAGCTATTTCAATAATATATAATGATGGAAGTGTTAGAATTCTGTGCTTTCTAAACATTGGTATGCAGCTATCTGTATTTTGGAGTCCAAACATTGCGCGAATGCAGCGCTTTTGCGTTTTAAATATATTTTCGAGTTGCCCCAGAAGATAATACCAAATCTCAGGGACGATTCAACGAGACCATAATATGCTGTTAATATTGTGTTAGTATTAATTACGAGCGAGAGTTTATATAGGGCGTATGAAGAACTACTAACTTTTTTACATAAGCTATCTACAAAAGGTTTGAAATTTAATTTCTTGTCAATTATTAAGCGCAGGCCACACCGCCAGCTGACGGACGGAGCGGGTGGAGCGGACGACATCGTTTCACCTCTTTTCATACTTGGGTTTACACCGCCAACTAACGAGCTAAGCTAGGTCAGTGATGCGAGCGACGTGAGCGAAGCTAACGAAAGTCCAGCGAAGCTCCTCGTTCACCTCGTTTCGCCTGCTCCGCTAGATTTGTTAGCTTCGCTAGCTTAGCTCGCCCTGTTCGTTCGCCTGTCCTCCCCGTTTCGAGTATTTGGACTAGTCGACGCTTGTCTTTCGAATGGCAGTGTAGTATTTACGTTGCGTGTCTATATAATTTATATGCACTATGCAACTGCGCAGTGCACTGACAGGACAGAACGCTATCCTTTCGCTCTCCCTTCCGCATCCCCGCCCGCTCCGTCCGTTCCGTTCGCTCCGCCCCCTTCGTCAGCTCAGCCTGCCAGTTTTCGGTGTGAACCCTAAGTTTGGCTCGCCAATATTTCGCGTAGTTTCACCCGCCCGCTTCGCCCGCTCCGTCCGTCAGCTGGCGGTGTGGCCTGTGCTTTAGACCAAGAAATCGTGTCGTATCAGTTTCGGAAATAATAGAATCTTTGTAGACTAGCTTAATGTCAGATGGACTTTCTGATCTTTGATCAAAATGCATAATATTAGTTTTATTTAAATTATTTTTTCAATTATTCTAATCAAGTCATTTAATTATGCTTAGATGTTAATGATTTATTGATGTCAAATTCATAAGTGTCAATATTATTACATGTTACGGTAACCGTACTATCGTCAGCAAATAACTAATTAAATTAATAACTAGATATTAGGTACTACATACTATTCAGAAATATAATATTATAATGCATCTTGCATATCTATACTAATATTATAAAGCGGAAGAGTTTGTTTGTTTAAACGCGCTAATCTCAGGATCTACTGGTCCGATTTTAAAGGTTTTTTTTTTGTTGGATAGCCCATATATAACATCGCGCTACGACTAATAGGAGCGGAGAAGCGACGAGAAATGTTTAAAAAACGGGGAAAAATTACGCATACGAAGTTGCGTGGGACAGCTAGTGTATTATATAGTATTATAATTATGTACTTAGTGTTTGATGAGATACCAACCAAATGTTAGAAACCCACATTTAACACATATCGAAGCAAGGGACATCATTAATGGCTTTGTAGAGTTGGTTCAAAATGAAAGGTCGCAAAAATATCGTGACCATACTCTGGTATTCATGATTATAGGGATATTTCTCCTTGGTGACAGTTAGTTAGTCAGTTAGTATGAAGTAATAGCTTGGCTTATTACTTCATTAAAAGTACAAGCAGTAGAGCTTGTACAATTAATAAAAGATATTGTATTGGAAGAGAAGCAGGATCGTCGCCATTGGATCTTATGTGTGGCCAAGGTCTCACCTTTCGACCTGGTCTTGGTAAATCAAAAAGCAGGACAGAACATAAGTACTTATATTTTATGATAGCTAAAGATGTTGGCACGTGGAAAGACATCAAGTTTATTTATAACATAAACAGCAAATTGGGGCACACTAGAGCGCTGCCTAAATTGAATGTGTATCATGTCATCCCCAACAAAATAAAAAAAAATATAGTGAGTGTTGCAGCACAAGTGCTTAGTGCTTGGACAGCTGCAATGTTGAAATACACAAATGCTTCTAGTAAGTAAACTTAATTCTCATAAAACCCCAACTGTAATAGCAACCATAACTTCACCAGAAAAAAGTACAAAACATAACCCAAGTGTAGTTCAAAGCACCTGTAACTTCCTATATCTACCAATTAACTACCTGCTGCTTAAATAGATGCCAGTATGTTACGATTAATCGATTTTTAATAATAAATTATTTACCAAAGAAACGATTTTAATAATCTCTGTTGCCTTCATAAAAATATGAACAATTCTTTACATAAATCTACGACATAATCCAATAGAACTGTAATAAAATAGAAAAAACTAAATACAAGTGTAAATTTATTCTTTATTTAATAACAAAATAAAATCAGTAGATGAGAATCGATACACAAATTCAAAATCTTTATTATGTTATGATATGACTGGCAACACCGAAGCTTACAATAAAACAACAAATAACTGTCAAAATTATTTATTATGATTTTTACTTTTATTCATAAATTAAAAGTACTCTCTACCGAGAATGGTTCGTTATGACTTACGCACCAGCGCCGGCGCTTGTTTTTAGATGCAACTGAAGCCATGGTGAATGTTCTTAGTGGCTGGATGTCACCAACGACGGTTAGTATCTACTTAGTTATCCAAATCTGCTGTGCTGCCTACACACACAATTCATGATTTTGAAACTTTCAATTCATCTCTTGGACTTGATAATACAATAAGTAGTACATATTTCATAAAACTTAAAGCAAGCACCATTCACTGTGTATCGTTTTATCAAGCTTTCAATTCTCAAACTTCCTAATGTTTCTATATACACCTATAAAAAGTAACAAATGTTTTTATTACAGATCATAAACACGTTTGCGCAACATGTTGGATGACTGCTACGAGAAATGTGCATAGGTATAATTTAGCAAGATGATAACAGACATGTTAACAATTTGAATTTGGAATAATATCATATTGTCTTGTTTTCAGAATGTATCTCTTACCTGTACCACCTCCAGTACTAGGGACATTAATGGGAAGATTAGGTGATGAAGTACCTTCTGCAAGTGTTGCATTAAGTATTTACTTGGATAAATTGCATAGAAGTAGTCTGTGTCATAAGCCGAAAGCCATTAGAACGGTATATGTCTAAGGCAAGAGAGTGCATGAGCCTGCAGATGGCACCTGGCGATGGTGGCAGAAGTTGATTTGAGGAGCAGAATAATACATAAATACCTGAGAGCTTATCTGGAAATCCTGATCTGCTCAATGAAATCGAGCCTGCTATTATCATTTGTGATGCAACATGATATGTTTATCTGCAAACTAGTAGCAACAATTTTTTTTTTAAAGACATTGTTTACATAAATATCAAAATTTGTTAAAGCCATTTACGGTATGTTATGATGGTCATATTCTAGATTGAGTTGGCAATTGGGACATATCAACAGCCCGGTCATACTATGTGGTAAGCAAAGATGGGGTGAGCATGTATGAATAAATGGCACCTACACATTAGAAGTAAATGAAATTAAGAGCACCCTAGTGTAAGTGAGAGCTTAAAATTAATATCAATTCGTTTTATCATAAACTAGGCTTGTAGAAAGCAGTAATTGAAAATATTTCAATTATCGTTTTTTACAAGCCTAGTTTATGATAAAACAAAATGATATGATGATTTTAAGCTTTGAATTGCGACCTCATACAGAGTAGTAATCACTTATGCATGTTTGTATGGTAGAATCATTGACTAGGATGCCCTTAAAGATGTTATCCCTCTAATTATAGGTATTTAATTAGAAAGAGAGCAAAGTCCAGACATATTGGTAGCAGAACTTATTTTACTAATTTATTATTAAAATGTTGTCAATACTATAGATGCTATCTCAGGTTATTGCTGCAGTTGTTGGAAATATAACTGTAGGTTGCTGTGCCCATGTTGACACTGACATGGTATTTGGGCGGGGGTACTTAGATATGATGAGATATATCTACCCCAGCTAAGTTTTTGGATGACATATTCGATAAAATACTCTTATGTAAAAACCAAACTGTGTACTTTAACTAATAAAACATTTGATCCTAAATTATTTTGCCTTTTTATTTATTTTCAAGCTTTTTCCAGAATTTGGTAAATGTGGTAAGAACCATGTTCAGAAAATTGTAAAGTATATGAGAAAAAATATGTTGTGTTTATTGTACTGGAAAAGTTATTGTATAAAAAGTAAAAACATATACAGAGTGCACAGGCGCTAGGTTAACCTATGCAGCATAAAGTTATAACTTAAGATAAACACAAACTATGGAATATGTAAAGGAAAATATATTTAAATGAAATAATGTAATCTTTATTTTATTTTCTCATTACATAGGTTCGTGAATTGTAAATGTTATCATTGATGGCAATGATTGACGATGGGTTAACTCACTTCTGACTCTCTCACTGTCGACTTGGTGTCCAGCAGTACACGAAAACAATTCTATTGCTTGAGTGCGATCTGATGTGGACTCGCCGCGCTCCTCTGTTGTGTGTGGTTGTGGAGACATTGCTTGACCTTGAGGGCACCCTCAAGGTCAAGCAATGTCTCCACAACACACACAGTCACAGTCCTATGAATAAGCTACCAAGTAATAAAATTGCATACATGGTGTACCTAATGATGGCTTTCGTGGGCTTCTGCTCTCACATTCAACGCCTCTTGTTGGGTTTTTATAATTTCCAGGCAGTGCTTGATGTGATTCAGTTGTTTAGAATTTGCGCTTCGCATATCGATGCCGTTGCTTTATGCTGTAAGTATATGGGTAAGGTCAAGGTGCACAGCATCTATTCATTTTCGTTCAAATGTTCGCACGATGTTACATCACTGTAAGTGGCAGTAGTACAAATAATTTGATGTTGGAACTATTCCCATCGCCGCCGCCGCTCCGCAATTTCGTGTAGGTACTGGTATCATCGGTGGTCGATTCAGTTCATAGGTACTGCTCATTGGAGACCATTGGCAGTTCACTTTAAATATTACGACTATAGAGGTCAGTGTTCTCAGTTGACTTCATTTTTCAGTACCTATCAAAGACGACTAAAATCTTTTACAAATAACCTAAAACAACATGACACCTGACAACACAGAATTTAGCAATAAGTCACGGCGTGGCGTCACCCACAGCAAACTTCATGTCGCGTAGACAAGGATAACTCATGCCATAATGCGGAAAATCTATCGCTCAGCGATCGCCCGGCAACCTATCAAATCAATATTGACCAATATTGGTGGCCATACAAAACATGTATTGCCATATGGTCGGAACATTACGTCAATATTACGGTCTTGCCAGTATTGCTAGCAATGTTGCCGGCAACAGCATTGCCGCCACAAATTGCCGTGAAAAATGGCCCGTTTAGACGCCCCTTAAAATATTCGGCCTGCGACATCATAATTTGTTAAAATGCTCTCTGTAAGAGTCTGGACTTCAAATTTTTCTATCTTTCAAAAATGCAATTATTGTATTTGTAAAGTAGCGGCGGTAGCTTAATGGCTAAGGCATCGGTCTCGCAATCGTGAACAATCGGGTTCGAATCCTATCCATTATACTACCGACGTGAACCCACTCCTAACACAAGCTTTTGAACTTAGCTGGAGGGGTTAACAAGATTGCTAGTAATGTGAGACTCAATCCCACATTGTTGGTTATCTTTAAAAAAAAAAAAAAAGTAATTGGCAAGAAATGCCTATAAAAATTACTTCAACGTTTAATGTTATGTTCATCGACGCTTGGCCATATCGTTAATGTAGGGTTTAATATAAAAGGAGTAATAAAAAATCTCAATATTGAAGAAAAATATCTTGTGAGTACAAAAATCATTTTTTTCAACTCTACGCAAAACTCGAGTTCTGGCTGACTTTAAGCTCACGTAGCTGACGTCATTATACGGGTAGGTACCACGTTCATGTAAAATCGACTTTTCACAAGTGTAGTATTTTGCTTCCTAAGTGAATAAATCATTTTTATTATTATTATAGTCCACGGGCTTTCTTGGTGGAGTCACCCTACTTTCGTTTCATATTATTATTCTTGATCAAATAATGTTTAAAACATGTTTTATAAATTGCATTTCAAATAATTATAAACTAACTAATAATGATGTAAGAATACTTAGTTAACACAAACCTGGGAAATACGTTCCAAACTCCTCAATTTTTTCACTATTTTAAAGAATTTTACAAAATTGTTACATTTGGATGTTGACTGGTCTAAGCTTTGTTCTTATTCTTAAACTAGCTGACCTGCGATACTTCATATGCGTCAATTTTCCCCGTTTTTGCAACATTTTTCATTGCTGCTTTGCTCCTATTGATCGCAGTCTGATGTTAAATAGCCTACAGCCTTCTTCGATAAATGGCCTATCTAAGAGTAAAGGATATTTTTTTAATTCGCACTCGTAGTTCCTGAAATTATCGCGTTCAAACAAACAAACATACAAATTCTTTAGCTTTATGATGGTAATAATGACGAAGGTTTTATTGATGAGGATGATGATTGGAATACGATAAGAATGGAATTGATGAGGACGATGATAATGATGATATTAACGATAATGATGACGATAATGGAAATGATAATAATGATAGCAGGGTGATGATGTCGACAGGCATGATTATGGCGGTGATTTATCATTATCCGGTGATGATAAATCGATATAAGATGTCGATGACAATTTAATGATGTTAACGATGACGATCCCCATTATGATAGTCATTATCGTTACTGTCAGCGGCCAGAATGGAAAGAAGTCAGCAGCCACAATAATATAGATAACATTTTAACAATACAATATAGTGTGAACAAAGTTATCCGAAACAGTAGTGTTTTGATTAATTCTGTGTACATTTGAACACGAACGAGAGAAAAACGTGAACGCATTTTATATGCTCTTTGGCACTTTGGTGAACGCAGCTATAATTTGTTCTCCCTTACAGTTATGTACAGCTGACAGAAAACGGCCTCTTATTGGTTGATATACCAATACCTAACTAAAAAGCGTAAATATCTACCAATAGGAATAGCAATAATTTAACGGTCATGTTGTATTGCTGTAATTGAAATCAAACCATAACGACAAGAAAGAAGTGTCGGCTAAAAGTCGTTAGCATATTTTAGTTGTTTTTTAATTACAAAAGAGCGTTTTACTTGGTTAATTGTGGCATAGGCATGTATTGCGCCTGTTAATTATTGAAATAAGATAAAAAACAGTTTATAATTAAGTCATACAACGAAAATCTGTGTTCTTATTTCGGCCAAAATCAACGTGAATCGGGCGTCGACCGGTCCATCCCTCCTACCCGTAACCGTCGCCGACTTGCTGTCAGTCGCTATCGTCATTTTATACGTATCAGCGCCGTGCGCGGTCACGGCATACGCAAGGTAACAGAACAACGCCGTGTGTATAGCAATAAGTAGGGACGTGTGTTGTGGTGTGTCGGTCTGAGTGACCGTTTAATGTGGTATCTAGTGTCGGTGTTGAGTTGTCGTACGGGCCGCGCGGCGTGATTGGGCGGCGCGATGGTGGACATGGATAGGAACGATCCGGAACTCCGGTACTTGTCGGTGGACAGGAACAGCTTCAATGACCCGGCCACACAGGCGGAATGGACCCAGAAGAGGTTGGTGTGGGTGCCCCACGAGACCCAAGGGTTCGTGGCGGCTGGGATAAAGGGGGAGAGGGGGGATGAGGTCGAGGTGGAGATAGCAGAGTCAGGGAAGAGAATCCTGGTCCCACTAGATGATATACAAAAGATGAATCCACCGAAGTTTGACAAAGTTGAGGACATGGCAGAGTTGACCTGTTTGAATGAGGCGTCCGTGCTGCACAACATCAAGGACAGATATTACTCTGGCCTAATTTATGTAAGTAATTTCTTAATTAAATTTCATAAAATTTATAAAACAACATTACGGAGCAGTGGGATTAATGTTTTATAAAGTTGTTATGATAAACGGCTACAAATTTAAATTTAGACCATTGCTAGCAGTTTAATTGTTATAGCTGTTAAGTCATTCTAATGTATAAACTATATTACTTTAAAGTTTCAACTAAAGAACTACTGTCATCTATCTATTCTTACAAACTTTTCACATTCATTACTAGTCTTTCACAGGCCGTAGGTAGTACCTGTACTAATATTATAAAGCTAAAGAGTTTCTATGTTTGTTTGAACGCAATAATCTCAGGAACTAAAGGTCCGAATTAAAAAATTCTTATACTGTTGAATAGCCCATTTATCGAGGAAGGCTATATAACATCATGCTACAACCAGTAGAAGTGGAGCAGCAATGAAAAATATTGCAATTACTGGAAAAATTTACACAGATGAAATTAAAGAACGAGCATTTATACTACTAATGTTAAAGTCCCAAACAATTTTGTGTTAAATAGGATTTGGTTATCATTAATCATATTATAAAGAGATGTGATTTGGCTAGAAAAAATTATTATGTCATCAACCAGTATTTGAACGAGAGCTCCATAAATAATATGTGTTTTGACATTTAATTTATAGAGTTGTTGTCATGACTAGTTTGAAACTAGCCCATACCCTTTATCACCTTTTAATATTCCATATTAAAACTGGCATTGAAATTTGACCATATATGATCTACATCATGGATATTGCCTGAAGACACGGATTTAATAATATACTAACAATGATACTTGCAGAGCAATAAAGTAGTTTTTTTAATCATAGTAATGATATCTGGTACGAAAAAAATATAATTTGCACTATTTTAGTTTTCAATATCTGTCAGCCATTTGGTTACTTATTAGAAAGTACTATTATCTTTAAATGAAATATTTTTCCTTATTTGAAAAAAAAAAGATAACTAGCAATGTGGGATTTCCGTCCAACATTACTAGCAATCCTGTTAACCCCTCCAGCTAAGTTCAATGGCTTGTGTTAGGAGGGGTTCAGGTTGGTAGTATAATGGGTAGGATTCGAACCTGCAACCTCATGATTGCAATTAGGCTACCGCCGCTTCGTAATTTAACACTTCTGATACGAAAATCTGTATGAATTTGACATTAAGTTAAGAAATATTTTCTCTCACATCTCTGGCCATTGCTTGTCTAACACATACTGTAGTGCAGGTAAGTAAACCTAAGTCAATAGTCGAAATTCCATCTTAAAACTAGTAAAGTACAAACTAATTAGAACTCTGAAAGAATAATTATCTGCAGACACGTAACAGACCATTAAACAACATAATTACATACCGAATAACTCTAATGAGTTCATTTTTAAACCAATAGCCATATTTAAAGAGTTTACGAAGGTTGCTATGAATCATTATTACATAAATATGTATGAGGTCATAGTTATACAAACTTTTTCGTTAACAAATTAAGGATTGGTATGTTTAAGACTTCTTGGAATGTTTTAATATTATTCTTTTTTATTTCAAAAATACAAATGTAGATGGTAGACTGATTATTGGGTTTTAGTTGAGTACACAAACAACTAATAAAATTAAGACAATGGAAGTTTTGGAATGTTCATGTACCTATATTCTTTTTTTTAATAATTTCAGATAAAAGATTTGGTTATTGAGATTTAATACATTTCTGTTTGGATTCTCAACTTATTATGAATGAAAGTGTTTATTGTCTAGGCCAAGATAATAACAAACAATTATAGAGGCTGTTTATTTATTTGCCACCACAACAGAATAAATAAAAAAACTGTAGTAAACTATGTTCTGCTTGTTCCATTAATGTAAAGACCTGGACCATGCCCCATGACCCCTTTCAATTAAAAATTAAATACTGCAAAGCGTGACAGAGAGATATAACTTGTGCAGCCTTTGACAGGTAGTGTTCACAAAGTAGTATTATCTCTGTCTAGAGAGTGGTCAATTTAGTGTGGATAACCTCACAAAATTCACTCTCTAGTAACAGACAATGGCTTGTTCCTTTTCCATAGTAATATTGATCATAAACACCATTTGGTATAAAAATTATAATTTTGTGATGATGTCCCAGATTATGAGCAAAAATTGTCAGTTCATGAGGAAAAAGGTCCATAAGTGGCGATAGCCTAATGGCTAAGGCACCGGTCTCGCAATCGTGAGGTTGCGGGTTTGAATCCTACCCATTATACTACCAATGTGAACCCACTCCTAACACAAGCCTTTGAACTTAGCTGGAGGGGTTAACAAGATTGCTAGTAATGTGGGGAATCAATCCCACATTGCTAGTTATCTTTTAAAAAAAAAATATACGGAAAGTCATGAATATTTTAAATCAGCAATGTAATAGGATTATAACATTGTTATTACTAGTTAAATTATATACTTACCTGTTGATCCTTATTCCATAAGTATTTTTAACTTTATGTAGTATCAAAGTCAAATGTGATTTGTTGTAGGTCATATACTTACCTACCATTTTCCTTTTAAACAAGTTTTATATTAATATCATACAGGACAAATATATATAATTCATTATAAATCGGGTGACATCCACTTTATAATTCCACTACAAAATTATGAGTCATAAGTATTCAGTAGAATAGATAGTGTTATCACTTTTTAGATACAACTTTTTAATCAAATTAGATTACAGAAGTAAACAGTTATACATTGGCAAAATCATATTTTATTAAAAAAATGTTTTTTTTTTAAATTTTAACATTAGCAGAAACCTGAAACAAGAAAATAAATCTTTACTTCTTCTAAAGGATTATAATCTCTCCGAGATGAGACACCAGAGTGGAATGAAATATAAATATAACATTACTAGTGAAAAACTATAATGTTATGTTCATAATTCATTCCAAACTCTAACATTAACACTTTCCTTGTACTTAACATAATAAATACAGATACACTTAAAATATGAGTAGTCTTTGCTTCTGTACACATTTTTCTAGTTGAATGTAGTCTAAAACCTTGCTTGAATAAATAATGATTTCTCATAATTCAGCATCTGCCATGAATGCCTTTAAATTGTCATCAGTTCAACACACATATGGTCTTATAATTTATACTAAAACGATCATATTGACCACCATATGGTGCTCCATCCATTAAAAAAATATATACTGGTACTCATGAAAGTATAAAGCTTATGACACATTATAGTTGTCCTAATAAGTACAGGTCACACAACTGGTGGTCTTACCTTTTTAGCTGTCAATTTACAAACACAAATATGGAGTGTACACTGATTACCCTTTCTGTTACCTAGATTGATGTTTGTACTGACAATTAAATATTTTTTAAAACTTAATTGTTGAGGATGAATATGAGTGTCGCCTTGGCCTGGTTTGTGCTATTGAATTCTTTTGAAATAGTTGATTAAGGTGTCTGTTGTGTGCATTTGTTTTTAAAGGTCATTTTTAAATCAATGCTCCCGGTCAATTAACCAATATTCGTAAATTTTATAGAAAAAGAAAAGAACAATAGTTTTGATCATTAGTTTGTTTTATAACAAGTCATAAATCAGAGATTGGCTGCCTTGTTTTCCACTTATAATCTGAATTGTACTGTGGCATAGCAAAACAGCTTTCTCAGCTCAGCAGAGGGCACAAACCCAATTCTCTTGCTAATGCCCATTATAAACACAATTTGACATGGGAATCAAACTTCAATATTATCAAAATAACAGCCCCCATGTTTACCATTTAAACTAATACACCAACTATAACACTACTCATATTTTCACACAAAAGCTTTTAGCCTTTGAATATTTTACAACTTTGGAGTACACAATATTCATCAGAGGTCTGTAAAGAATGCTTTGCTTCTGACAAAGTTTGTAGTACTTTAGTATACTACAAAAGCTGTATTCATACATTCAAAGGTACAGGTCACTCGTTGTCGTAACTGTGATCTCACGTAGTTTGTTGTGAGTCATATTCAGCTGTCACTTAAAACACTTATCTGATAACAGCTTACTCATTGTTCCCCTTTTTGTGCAAGACAGCTGGTCCGTGGCCCACGTCGTAGTTCAATGTTACTTGACTGTTCCCTGTGCTGTTACTGTACTGGTTATTTTAACCTGGAAGTTATTTCATATAGTTCCTTCAGCCCTATTTTTAGCCCATTTCAATGGACAGAGTAGCCATATAGCCTAAACGTTTTGGACCATCACAATCTCATCTCCCTCAGAATTCTATCGTATGTTAAATATTCAGAGAGCTGGAAAATTCAGGCGACCACTAACGTCTAGGTTGATCGTCTACTGGTTTATTCAAAGCACGAACAGCATTGCAACAGCATCAATTTGTGTACATTTGCAAATACCACTAAGTACCGAGAATGTATTAAATTCAAATACGTTTGTTTTTAGATAAAATAAAACTTCTATTAGTTATACACCTTACGCTCAAAGGGTCTGATTAGATCTTGTCAGACAATTTCCGTCCAGCAATGGCGTTCGCGCATCTTTCGTCAAATCTATACTTATATTATAAAGCAGCTAAAGAGTTTGATTGTTTGAACGCGCTAATCTCAGGAACTACTGGTCTGAATTGAAAAATTCTTTCACTGTTGGATAGATAGCTCATTTATTAAGGAAGGCTATAGGCTGATAACATCACGCTACGATCAATAGGAGCGGAGCAGCAATGAGAAGTGTTGCAGAAACGGGGAAAAGTTACGCAGACGAAGTTGCACGGGACAGCTAGTGATATATCTGTAGGTGAAAGGTGAAGAACCTTAAGTCCATTTTTTATCATTTTCATATTTTTACAGATTCGGATTGAGAAAACTCGAATTCATACAATGGTAGAAAACATTAAGTCCTAACGTCGTAAAATTTTAAATTAGCAAATATAATTAAACATTAAGTCCTTGAGTACATTTAAAGTAAACAGTATTAAAGTTCTTTAATATCTTTTAGCATTCAAATACAGACGACGGTTTAGTGTTAAACGACATTATGTGGGACTTACGATTCTTTAGCACTAACGTATTCGCTCGCGCGCGACATCGGCACATTGCTTACTCCCCGGCCCGCTACTCTCGCGCGACCGCTGGCCGCGACGCGAACGGTCAGTTGCGGATAAATACTCTGCGTGTCGTTAGTAATTGTTTTTAGTGCAAAGTGTTAACAATAATACCTAAATAAAATGTTTACCGGACGGGGAAAGAAACTAGTCAATATGATAAAGTTATCAGGTATGTAATGTAAAAAGTTTTTCTGTTAATTTATTGATACTTTATTGCTACTAGTTGAAACTTGCAACCAAGTTGTTGTGTTAGTGTGAGTATGTGTATTCGTTATTCTTTATACAAATACTGTTGAACCGATTGCGTTGAAACTTGATTATGAAGATAGCTTTGCGTTAGTAAAGTGACCTACCTACAAAGTGCTAGTTTGATTATTGTATCGCCACCTTAGCGTCGAGTGCCAGCTTGTTACGTAAAGTGATTTATCTTCATTTTTAACCCCCCATGAGTGCGTGTGTATCTGTGTGACACTCTGTGGCATCACAGCTCCTAAACATATTGCTTAGCAAATGGATAAACCGATTTTGATACGGTTTTTTGTGTTTCACAGCTGACGTGATCGATATGATTCTAGATGATAAATAACATTATATCTAAATAAATTAAATAAGTACCTACATATATTTTTTTTAGATGGTGACAGCATGATACAAGTGGTTCAACCAGGATGTTCTAAATGGCCAGATGTAACAATAGATGAAGGACAAAGCAGTTTATTCGAACCAAGAAATGAGACACTATCCCCCTCTATATTAGCGCCTCCTCAATCACCCCAATTTGATGATAACACGAAAATAACAGGCGTAGAAAGTGATATGATACTTTCAAGTGAACATTTTTCGACAGACGATGATGATTATATTCCCAACACGAGTGACTCAAGCAATTCAATTCCTTCGAGAAACAGACATAGAACTAGACCTCCTATTACTATAAATGAAAGTTCAGAAACAGATACAGAAACAGAAACTGGAGCAGCTGTTGAAAAGGAAAAAGCCAGAAAACGGGTAAAAAGACCAGAAACATGGAAGTGTAACTTGAGACGTAAAAAAGCAATTACAGGCGAAATACATGAAACTCAAAAAGGAAGCATAGTTCCTGCTAAGACTATCAAAACCCCTTGTTCTTGCAAAAAAGGATGCAGTAACAAAATTAATAATGAACAACGAAGACAAATATTTGAAAAATATTGGAGCGAAGGAAAGACCTGGGACATGAAACGACAATTTATTTTGACATGTGTTCGGAAAAAAAACTATAGAAAGACGAAGAATACGCAATGATGACTCTAACAAACAAAGGAATCATACTTTAGAGTATAGATTTGTGGTGGATGAAAAAGAAATCAAGGTTTGTAAGATATTTTTCATAGGAACTTTGGGTATATCGGAAACGGTTGTCAGAAATACAATTAAAAAATCTAGCTATGGAATTACAGAGGAAGATAAAAGAGGGAAAAAGGAGCCTCCTAACAAAACAAAGACTGAAATCATAGAAAGTATTAAAAAGCACATAGGATCATTCCCTAAGTATGAAAGTCAATACAGCAGAGAAAAAACTAGACGCGAATATTTAGGTGCTCATTTGAATTTAAAATTAATGTATAAGTTGTATGTAGAGGAATGCACAGAAGATAATGTTGACAACAAGATGATTGCTAAAATTTGGACATACAGAAACATTTTTAATACTAACTTTAATTTAGGATTTAAACCTCCAGAAACTGATACATGTGACGATTGCGATCGTTTTGTGATTCAAATGCGTGGATCTGAAGGTTCTGAAAAAGAGGATCTTAAAAGCAGATATGATAACCACTTGAAAGACGCAAAGGCTAGATACGTTTTAAAAGCTTTTGATAAATTGGAATTAATAAATACTGCAGCTGGTAAGAAAATGATTACTGTAGATTTACAGAAATGTTTACCAACTCCTTTATTGACGAATGGTCTTAGTTTCTATCTGCGCAAGTTATGGACTTTTAATTACACTATATTAGATAGTTCTACGGACAAAAGTACGTGTATCATGTGGGACGAATCCGTATCAGGCCGTGGTGGAAACGAATTATCATCCGGTTTGATCAAATGGTTCGAAGTAAATGTTTTAAATACATCTACCAGAGAGGTCACAATTTGGTCCGATAATTGTGCCGGACAAAATAAAAATGTACATATTAGAATGTGCTACTTATGGCTATTACAATATATACCACACTTGCAAGTTATTAACCACAAATATTTAATGAAGGGTCACACACATATGGAGGTGGATGGTATACATTCTATTATAGAAAGGAAGAAAAAAAAACAGCCTCAATTTTCTATAATGACGCCATGGGATTGGCAACAATTGATTCGGTCTTGTTCTTCAGAAAAAGCTCCGATGGAAGTAACCAATATGTCAAGAGAAGCATTCAAAAATTTGCTTATTCTGCAAGAAGGAACCTCATCTCCTTTTGTAAATCGCAAAAAGGGAGATATGGGTCAGTCAGTGCCTTACTCTGAAATGGTGTGGATGCAGTTTAAGAAAGAGGACTATGGTACACTGTACTATAAAACTTCTTTTGACCAAAATCAATTTGAAAAGGTATCTTTGATCAGAAACAGAAGAAGATCATTAGATAATTTTATTCTACCCGCACTGCAACCCATTAGACTAGATTGTAAGCCGATCACAACTCAGAAATACTTAGATTTGCAAAAAGCTTTACAATGGGTTCCACACATTTTCCATGATTTTTATAAAAATCTAGCTCATGATGCTACCGCGCGGGACCTGCCAGAACCAGAATAGTATTTTTTCTAATTAATTTCATTGGTTTATAATACTTACAAATAAAGTCTAAATATTAATATATTGTTTTATTGCCGTTAACTAAATATTTTAGTTGGTAGGTTACAAATTTTTACTATTTTTCACTTTTGTAATCATTTTTTATTAATGACATAGTGTTAAAATAACATGACATTACTTACTTATTAGAATATTCACTAAAGGTAAAAAACATTAAGTCCAAAAAAAAAGCCTTCGAAGGCTTTTGTAAACTCAAAATTTGTCAAAGTTCATAGCTACAGATATATAGTAATCACAGGTTTTTATTTGATAAAGATCCGACTTCTACTTTATTCTCTAGACTATTTTAACTATGCCAGTGACGTTTTAGTCATCATTAATGAGGTTTACTGTAAACTTACCAGATTGTGACTTAAGGTCTTTCACCTTTCACCTACAGATATATGCACCAACATCATTAGTAGATGGAAAAAGTCGGATAGGTAGAACAAAAGCGTATCAATATCGTAGTATACAAATCGTATGTTACCACTTAAACGCTCGAAGAATTCGGTACCAAACCGGTTCCGACATTTTGAAGATAATGGCGAATTAGAACAACGAACGTAGTCACCCTTTAGTTAATGATACTTTTAGTACACTGACGCATATGATAGAACTGTTAAATTGATCACTTAGCCTGATTGATTACGCCTGCGTACAGTGTTTGATAGTCCTAATGTCTTTCACCTACTAACGAGTCAAAAACTCTTTCTTTGTTGCGCAGTTTATTAAGTAATATTAATCTTGAGACAATAAATGATAGCAGTCACTTGGCTAGTGTATTTAAATTTAAAATATACAGGTATCAATGATAGTTTCTCGATTATTAGTAATCTGGCATAGGTAATGTCTGACTTGCACCGTAACGTAATAGCATTTTGTGATGTTCTTTTGTTTATCTTACTTTGTACATGTTGCGCAGGATTATAGAGTGTTCCATTTTCTTAATCTATTTACATTTTTAAATCGGCGAAAGTAATATGTTCATCTACGAAAAACGAAGTAATTAATATTATAAGTATTTTACGGCAACGGTTACAAATGAACGTTAAATGGCCTGGTCACGGACGAAACGTTTTTGCTGATTCAATGAATATATTTCGCATCAAGATTAGGAAACGTTCGATATCCATTACTACTTGATATTAAATACCTAGTTGTTATTTGTTGGTCGGGGTCAGTGGGATCTTTAAGATTGGATCACCATTTACATAGCTCTGCTAATTAGCGATTTAACGAAATTAATGATACGAGTACTATTACTACTAGATATTTCTTACATATTATTATGTTGCGTAAATCCATGGCATTTGGTTTTGTATCACATGTTATGCTACCCGTCAAAATTGCGTTGGCGCCTAAATTATACGTGTAATATCAAGGCTAAAGATAATAGGTATTTAAAAATAGAACTACAACTTTTTTTTTTTTCAAATCTATTCAGGGTAAAGGAAAGTTAGGAAATCCCCATCCGAATTTTTCCGTTGTATACTTAACAAAGTGAATATTACTCAAATGTTCATAACAAAGTAGCATTGTTTGTAGTATTACCACTTAGCATGCAACCTCAAGTGTCTTCAATTACGTCAGTTCGCGATATTAATGGCGCATGAAATCCCTCAATCAACATAACAAAAGGTTCCACCATTCACTGTCAGATGGTCACCGATGATTGTCCTCTAAACAAGCATATGCACGAAATTCGTGTGTTTGCCCTTTTATAATAAATGAACTGAGCTATTTAATCTTCTTTTGGAATCGTCAATGTTTCAGGCAGTTTTGGTTTAATATAACTAAACATAAACATATTAACCTCTGATCCTACTGAAACATTAGTTTTTTCACTTGTCAGTAATTCTGCGTAAAAATATGATAAATAATACACCAACAACGATTAATTTATTAATTGGTAAAGATTACAAGCCAGAGCAATATTGAAAACTTATAATATAATCCACCATGTTTATGCTAAATATAGTTTTAAAGACCAGTTTGAAAGTAATTGCAACTTTGCATACCTATTTAAGGATAAGTTTATGTTAGAAACAGCTTTTAGTGTGATGTTTGCTCAATTTGTCGCATGAGGTCATTTTGTTTCGACACGCGAAATTCCCTTAAGCCATATGCATTTTGAACATATTGCTATAATGACTCATGATTTGAACAATGGTGGTCGGCTTTTGGTCGTTTTGTTCATATTCTTTCCTCTTTGTGATGTGAAAATCTTTCTGCCAGAATTTTTAATGCGAATAACGCATCTTCCTCGAATTCTGTCAAATCTTGAATAAGGATCTACAGCAGTGGACTGAACGTCCGTTTATGATACTGAATCAATCGTAAAGTAAAGCTAAAATGTCTTAGAGTCGGATTTAAATAGATACCTACAAGCAATTGAAAAAAACTCAATCGATTAAAACAAGAATTACTTATCACAAGTCGAGTTAGAGTTACCGTTACCTCCGGTTCGGAAGGTTGGTGCGCAAGAATCTCGGCTAGACATGAATCGAACAGTCTGGCTCCGAAAGGGAAATTTTATTATAAGATTTATCGCTTTCTGGAGTCGTTTCGCATCTTTCATATCGTAAAATGCAAGATGCTATTCCAGAGAAGTTATCTTTTATTTGTCTGCAGCTATAATGCCTTTTCTTTATGGAGCAGACGACACAAATAATTTTCGTTATGTTACAAAATTCATTTAGCGGTTTTGCTGTGTAAACTTAAAAAAAAGACAGATGGAGAGGCAGAGTTATGTATTTGTATTATTATGGATGACAAATTTTTAAATAATCATTACTGGAATGCGTTATACCTCTTTTATTAGTAATTTATAATTATGATGTTGCCAAAATTTCAATGTACCTTTTTTTCTGTAAACTGTCCTCCTTTGACTGTCCAATTGTTTGTCAAATAATGGCGTACAGTCATTCGAAGTGAATACTTCATTATGTTGTGGACAGCGAGTTTGTGTACGTACCCACTATGGGTAGGTACATGCGAAAATATTTTTCTTGTTAAAGAGTGTTGACCTCTTCGAATAGGATTAAAGAAGTAGTCAAAGTATGTGTGGTGATGTCATAACCAGTATGTAATGCGTTGCCGTTCCATGAAGGTTCTTCCATTATATTAAATATTTCTATTATATGCAGATGCTTCCACATAGCTGTCTCTTTGTTCCTTACTTATCAATTTAACTGATGAATCACGTCTCCAATAATGTCCGATTGCGACAAAACACTTAATCTGCAAAAGAGACCATATTTAATTTCAATTTCTTCATTAGAACGAGCATCGTGTACCAGGGCAACATAGAATCGTGCAGTTTGTCGCTAGTCTCCAAATGCAATCCGACCGATTTGTGTGGTTGTTTGATACCGTAGAAGAGTTAATTCTAAGCTGTCGTTCGAAAGTTGTTCGAGTTAATTCAGACGTTTGGCTAAAGAGTCGTGCTCGAGATGAATGTCAAGGTGAGGCGCGCCGCTGGCCGAAACGGCCGCGGGTGTCGTTGACCCGGTGAGGGCGCGGGGGTGTGAAGAGGGGGGACGGCCCACGCGAATATGTACGCTACGTTTCAACCTCTACCGACGTTCTAACATCCTGGTACTTGTGGCAAACTTGACTGTTAGTCCTTTTCACTCTCGTGTATTTTTTCAGTTTGTTATTGATTTGTAAAAGTGTATTATGTACAAAAAAATCTGCGTAGACTTAAATGTCTAGTAAGGGAATTGCGTTTTAGTTTTTTTATGTCTCTATTTAGACTTTGGACCGTGTTGTATTTGCTACGTTAACAATGTGACACAACGACCTATAGAAGTTTAAAAAAGTTAAGCAAAATAAAGAAAATGTTTTGTTTCTGCCAATCCATGTATTTTGCATTGGCCACTGACGATACAAAAACGTCAATGAGCGCAATGCTTACTAAATGTTGCCAAGAGTGGAGTGAAATTACGTTTGTATCCGCTTATAACTATTGTCAGTCACGTTTACTTCCAGTACTGTGACTGTGCTTGATTGCGTTACTGCCTTTTAGATAATACATCAGACCTTGTTAAATTATTCTAGGAATAAATGGAATTTTACGCTAAGTTTATCTAAATTTAATACCACGGTCTTGTTATCAAGTTAAACATAATACTTTCAATCAACGAGTTACTTGCAATTTGTCAAATCCTAACATCCCTAGCCCGACTTTCTGATTTGTTAATACGTATGACAGTGGGCCCGTGCTTGATCCTTTTTGTTAATGCCCTATTTAATTTAATATTGGCCGCTTCATAAGCAAGACGTACGTTTTTGCGAAGCATTCACGCTTTTTATCATTTCGGTAGAGCTATCTTGAAATACTGATATTGCAAGCTATCATAGCATGCAGCGAAGTCACTGACCTGTACATATCATATGCAGCATATAGTACGAATAATAACAATTTTTATAACTAGGTGTATATTTGATTTGATAGCGTTATGTAAATACGTACTCGTCGTTCTTCTCATGAGTCAGTGTGTCAACTGCCGTATCGAACAAAGCATGAGTGGTACTCGTAAACCGTGATTAATTATATGATATTAATTTTGATTGCTTCTCGTTTTGTCGATGATATCTGGAAATTTTCCCGTATTATAACGATTTAATCCAATTGACAGAGGTTAAAGAGAGTCAGGTCCACATTGTCCTATGTGTTTCAACCCCATAAGTCACACTGATGGCGCGGTGATAACGTGATTATTTGATAAACAATATAACACCATAAAACAAAATAAGAAGCCTTCTCATTTCGTACTAAGCCATCAGCGCCTCATAATGTGTATCCTGCATAATTCATGGCGAGTACACTCATAGATATTTAATTAAGAGGAAATCTCCCTTGCGTATTCTCCCAGTACGTATGTCATCAAATGTTAGGTTATTCACGTCCATTGTCAACGCTTCTGCTCTGTCTACCTCGGAATTTGCTAATATATTATGTACTATCAGTTTTTGCAAGTCTAGAGTATCAGTAGCTATGTGTAGCTCTCCCTGCATTTATCTTTCTCTGTTATCTACATCCTTAGCGGTAAATAAATCTCTAGATTAAAGATAACCCGGATCTTGACATATTGAACATGACGCATCAAGATTTTTATTTGTCTTTTATTCACAGTAGATGTGACTAAAACTCAAGATTTGAAGAGATGTCTTGTTGATGAATTTAGGAGGGTGATCTATCTTCGTTGTTGCATTTCTCAAAAACTGAGCAATCAATGAGCCAGTGAAACATGTCCGTACTCTAATCCAAGTTGGTCGCAGATCGTCGATGGCCGTTTCGAAACAATCGTTATCTCCTATCGCTCTACTTATCGCAACGATAACACAGGAATCTTGTATTGAATTGAAATTTTATAATCATTTCCACTTTTTACTGCCATATTTTCTGCGCCTAGTCTCATCTCTTTCTATGACTAACGCATACCTCTAACGTGCATTTCAAAACAACCAAATAGCTTCCTCAATGCACGTGTTTGGTTTAGCAAGCGACACAGGTTGCGTTAACTGTTTACTTTTAAGTCACTGTTCTAACCCCATCTGTTAGTCAGTGTCAGTATTTTTAATAGCTTGTATAATTTATGTACTAGGACTTCACATGAGCAAGATAATAGAAATGCACTTTAAAACAATGAGTTACATTCCTTCGCTATTTTATTAGAAACATGGTCATTGTTCACGTGCTATTATAATTATACGCGTGTCATTCTTTGCCCGCCTGCATTGTGGGGTATAACTGTTTATATCCTGAAAAATAACGGATACATTTAGTAAATTCTTTGCTAAATTTCACTCACTCCTACCACATTCCTACTGTAGATTAAGTATTCATACCGCATGCAAAAAACGACCCCTTTACAATCCACATCCACCCTTGTGGTCATGTACATTTATAATGTAGACAGACTTGATTTTAACATCCCAGATTTCAGTAAATTATTTTCACAAACTTTTCAACTCGATTAAATTGTATCATCGCAAACAATACGAGACTACAATTTCCACTTAGTCATCCATTAATTTGCCTACCCTCAAAGCAATCAACACTGAAGTCTGGACGCACCCTACCAGACACCCTATACATATACTTTTAAAGGGGGTGCCAGCCGGGGTTATGAAACTTTCAGACGGCGGATACTCTCGACATATGGCTCACTGTAATTTATAGGGGTGCTACAGGTAACATATTAGGGGCTTTTCTTACAATTTTCAGTGAAAGCGTCTGTTTGTGAAAGACAGGGGATTTGAAAGGATGCTTCTAGTTCTTGTGTGTTGTCTGTTGTGTCTTGTGTATTTGTATGTCGTGTAGTGTAATTTATTTTTAGTACTTATGGAGATGTAGGTAACGGGCTGGCAAGGAGACTAGAGGGCATCAATAAACATGGAAGTGTTCACTCATCGTTAATACAACAGTCGTCAAATAAAGACGTCAATTTCCAATTGCTATGTAGAAATCCTTCAAAGGGCCTCGGCGCCAAAGTAACTTATTTGCATGCATGTCGCGGATCTTAATGGTTTTCCAGACGATTCCACCGCCATTTTACAAATTTTATACCACTATAAAAATCAACCATCCATTCTGTGGTCGTCAAAACATTACTACTGACGTATGACGGAGTAAAGAATATTTGTTTTGGCAGGCAAACAACATGGTAATGTGTTGAAACCAAACACTGATGGTTTATGATATTGCAAGAACTTTTTGTTCTGATGTTTTCGGTAGATCATCTTACATGCAACTTTCTTATAATGAGACTGAGACTTTTCCACTTTGGCTGAGGAGTCATAAATTATTTAAAGTGGTCTTGTTAATATTAACAGTTGACAGGTGTATTTCCTAACAAGATTTTCGATAATACGTTTACCAACAGTGAAATACGTGTGCCTACCTATTTGTCAAATTCAACGAGCACGTTCAAAGGCTAAAATGTTGCCAGCAGCATTCCCCTAGAGGCTGTAGCTATAGATACTGATTTGTAGCGATCTCTACTCTTCTGCACTGCAGATGCCGCAATGCCCCAGGTATCCGCATAACGAAGTGGTTTTCCCCAAACCATTCAGCAGTTTTTTTGCCCTCTCGTATTTAGATTTAATTTTAACCCCAGTGCTTTACAGTTTTTGACTTTAATTGATGTGAAATCGTTTAAAATCAGACTTTTGTTAATTAGAGTTAGAAATATATTCGTTCTATTAGACTTTAAAAAAATCGTTAAGATTCAGCGATTCATAGATTCAGTCAGTTAGTCGGGATTAAAAGTAAGACCCTCTTTTTAATATACTTAATTAGATGTTTTCATTAACTCGCCTTAATGAAATTTGCTTTCATTATTATGCTGTAAATTACATTAAAATTTTAGCTTGTTTGGGCGTTTATATTAATCCTTCATCTTATAACGCCAAATCTTCGTGTGCAATATTGCTGCGCTGGTTTGACTTACAAATCGTTCTCTATCGTCTAATCTTAATTAAGCTTAATTATTGAACGTAAAATGACGTAGCCTGTTTCGATTAGAAAGACGTCCATCTAGCTAGTTTATTACATTTTAGTAGCTGCAACTTTAAGGCTGTTTGTAAAATCGACTTAGATTTTATACAATCATATTAGTTAATATTTCTCCGTTTTTCCGCCCCGCTTTAATGGATAGCAGCCTAACACGCGAATTTTATGAAATAATATCTTCAAAAATAGGAACGATCAAATTGAAAAAAATAATATAGTTACTTAGTAGGTACAAACATAAGGTGTAATTGCATTTTCAATTCATCATTGATGCTATGCATGGGCTTAAATCTGTGTATATGGAAGTAAATATGGATGATGTTATCGTATTTTCGCGTAGAATTTATACTTTGGTTTTATTATATTTCTCCACAAATGTGGCATGTTTGTTTATGTAACGTCCATGTTAATTTAAAGCATGCGGCTTGAAATTTGTATGAAATATTTATCATAAATAAATAATGTCTTGATAAAACACATATTTTCGATCCGGTAATACCTATACAATAAACGTTAGATATTCACATTTTCTCACAACGAATGTATTCTGTTATGGCTTAATAACACAACATCGAAATTCTATCCCGTTACATCATTCAATAGACTTCCTCACAATACAAATACCTAGAGATCCTATAACTTTTATGTAAATTAATTTAAAAGCATCCATTCTATCAGCTGCGGCCTTCCACCAGTCGTGATCCACGATCGATGGACCACACGTGCGTGTAAAATTATTATTGAATAATTGACTATGAATGAAACTGTTGTTCATATACACTAGGAATATTTCTTACCATATCTGCCGTTCCCGTACATATACTTAAAGTTATTTTTGGTCCAGTCACGTTGGTATGTTATCGGATATGTTCGGAATGCAAATGTCGTGCTCGATTGGGTTATTTCTTAGCACCAATAGACAGTCTAATTAATAGCACAATTACAGACGTTTGTGCTATGATTTATTATGTGTCTCGGTGATCTTAAGTTCTCGTATATATTGTACTAATTAATATATAATAGTAGAAGTCATTTCATTATTTTGAGTTTCCATATACTCAAGGAGGTTAAAGTAAAAAAACAAACATGCCCAAGGCAAGTACCCTGTGAAACACCGTATAATATGTTTAGAAAATACTTCCTTTGTTCTCTGACTTTACTCATTATGACTCAGTTATCTGTAAACTTACCATGCAAATATTAAAATATTTCATACAGATACATAATTATGAAATGATAGCACGATCACCGTAATGTTAAAACTTGATTATAGCATGCAACGTTGTCAAATGCTAACATAAAGTCTTTTGTTTATACAATGAGTTAGATTTTAGGTCACAGTTTTTATCAAGCTCATTGTATTGTATAGGTATTTTATTATTTTGGATATCGAATATTAATAGTTCATGTTCTGTAGGTGGATCAAACAGTTAATTCTTTTGCGTGGCTTGACGTTAGATTTGTCAAATTAATGGACTCCGTCGCTGCTAGAATTGTGGTAGGTATTGAATATATATTTTTTCAATTCGGCTACAAAATCAAAGAAGTAACTTGTAAGAGTCAACTGATGTAATTGGGTTACTATGTCGCTTGTAAACGATGAGTCAATAACTGGCCTCGATTCATACAACATTAAATACCTAGTTTTACTTCGTCGCAATAAAGTCATCAGATTGCACTTAAATTATAATATTTTGTAGTTTTTGCAAAACTTTGTGTGCATGTCGCATAGTGTTTTTAAACTGCTTCCCTTTTCATTTTCTTTTCTGTATTTTTATTTTGATATAATAGACTAATAAATGATGATGAAATAATAATGAACCGATTCAGTTTTTCTCATCGGGCAGCCGTACCGTATACATACAGGCTTAACTACAAGATAGTGAATATCTATTAGGAAGTTAAATATTAAATATTCACAAAGCTTCAAGTACAAAGATAATTCTATAACTATATTGCTAGTTAATGTTTCTATTTTACAATGTTGTTTTGTTATGCCTGCCGTCTAGACAGTCGTCGTAAAACCTAGACATTACGAGTATTACGAGCCTTTAGAGTCGCCCTAAGCCTTCAGGAACGAACGGTACTCTGTCCGCGTCTTCCTTTGCCAATATTTTCCCCTTTTGTGTTTAGTTGTCCGTATCTTAATGGCTTTGACATCTTTGTGATTTTGGAAAATCAATATTAGGTTTGAAGTCAGACTCAAGTTATTGGTATCATTCAAATTACAATATCACTATTCTTTTTGAGGTATATAAATGTTATTTTTGCAAATCTTTGCATGAATTGAGTACCAGATAAAGCTAACATATAATATGATATATTTTATAATTATTTAAACCTCGATGTTAGTAAAAGCACCAACAGAAAATCTAACTTGCCAATGCCACGTTGGATTTCAGTCGACCAATAGTGTTTAAGTATTGATCATCAAATGTAATGATGTATGTAGGATCATTAAGTACATGCAGCTTATTACAGCAGTATCTTACAGCCTAGCGATCGGGGTGAAGTCATTCATGGCCGGAAACAGCCAGCTGTTTCATAACCATAGTAAATACATACAATTAAAGTAATCGAATCATTCGCGCAATTTCAAGAATCCAGTACATGTAGCCTCGTGTTAGTTCTGTAACGAGTGCGCTTAAGTAACTATTTTAACATAAAAATGTTGATTATTTTATTTATTCTCTTTAACTTTAAAGGTCTTTTAGTCAGGTTAAGGAGATATTTTGACGAAATACGAAAAACTTATTGGGCTTTTATTTATTTTTATTTGACATATAGGATTCTCGATTTTGAACAAGTTGTGGTGCTCTGGAAGGCTTGTGGAAGCGCTTAGAAAGTATAACATATACCTGAACTTGACGAAAAAATAATGCCTGTCTGTACATCAATTAATCAAAGCACTGCCGAAATTCTCAGTAAAAACAACTTACTATATTCCTTTAATATTTACAACGTCCGGAATAATTCTATTTTAAAAGCTATACTCTTATTTTAGTTAGATATCTTAAATTCAATCTATACTAATATTATAAAGCTGAAGAGTTTGTTTGTTTGAACGCGGTAATCTCGGGTACTACTGATCCGAATTGAAAAAATATTTTACTGTTGGATAGCCCATTTATAGAGGAAGGCTATATGACCAATAGGAGCGGAGCAACAATAATAAATGTTGCAAAAACGGGGAAAATTTACGCAGACTAAGTGGTGCCGGACAGCTAGTAATCAATAAATGGGAGATTAATCAAAACAATGCAATCATTAGCTCTCATACGTTCTTGACCTATTAACTATTAAAGTACTCATACAAACAATTATCTACCTACTAAGCTTTCGTTAAAGTTCACAATCGTCTAACTTTATTGCAGTACTTTTAACATAATCAGCCCTTGTGTTTGCCCAGGACGTTATGATAATGGAACTCTTTATAACTTTGGTAACGATATAAGAATATAAGATATTGTTGGATAGAGCTTAAAACAGAGGAGTTATTATAATGATGAGTCTTTGGGCGACCGCAAGATAGTGCATGTAATGGATGTTTTATAATTTGAACTCTACATATGTGTATAATCTGTTTATTTATGTATCAACTCATCCAGCTACCGAGTAAAGGTTTCACACATTTTAGATATATTTCGGGACTTAATCGCGTGAATTATTTAAAGGTATGAACCTTTTATTTACCTTTAAATAATTCACGCGATTGAGTCCCGAAATATATCTAATATATATAAAAATCGCGAAAGTCTAAAAACAATAGTGTCACATTTCCCCTAATTACTTTAAAGTGTTTCTGTGAATAATGGACACAGTGTTAAATGTTTTCTTATCAACTGTATTTCGGAACCAGATTTTGAATTCTATTAAATCATGCATACGGTCTCTTTTATTTTAACGAAAGGAATTTATTTAATTACTATCAGAACCCAGCCACGCTTCGCTGTGGCGTTTTATGGCCAGGAATCTTCGCGGACGTGCCCAGAACACCATAACAATTTTTTATCGTAATCAAATCAAATCTAATTGAGATAAAGACTGCCTCTGTGGCTCGGTGGGAGTGTATCCGAGTGCTACGCAAGTGGTCGTGGGTTCGATTCCCACACGGGACACCACTTTGTGTGATCCACAAATTGTTGTTCCGAGTCTAGGTGTACTCTGTCGCCGTGAATTGTATGTTTGTAAAGTCCCCCGCGAGACAGGGCATGTAACCTACTGCGGGAGTCGTCTTTAAAATTGTTTCGAAGCTCATAGAGGGGACAAACATTACAAACATTGATTTTTATTTAAATACAGATTTAATTCAAAGTAATGAAGTTATTTATTCCTAGATATCTAATGGTGCAAGTGAAGTGCAAATAAAAATGGCCGATCAGTTCCAGGGGTGAGGCTAATCGTTGTAAATCTTATCTGTAGTGTAAACTCACTCGTGCGACGTGCAACTTAATCTATAAAATAACAATGGCGCGCTTACTGGTTATGTGATAATTACGTAACTGCTGACAACTATGGCGTATTTTTTATATACCCGTTTCTATGCGTTAAGGTTGAATGTTTTTAACTAGCTGCCCCGATCAATTTCGTCTGCGTAAATTTTCCCCGTTTGCAACATTTTTCATTGCTGCTCCGCTCCTTTTAGTCGTAGCGTGATGTTATATAGCCTATAGCCTTCCTCGATAAATGGGCTACCCAATAGTAAAATATTCTTTTATTCGGATCAGTAGTTTATGAGATTATCGCGTTTAAACAAATAACCAAACAAACTCTTCAGCTTTATAATATTAGTATAGATTACATTTTAGCCCAATCTGGATAGACCTTGTCCGCCTCATACATTTTCTCCTATCCTGTGTTGCTAGTAATGAAGTCGAATGTTCACAAAATATATAACGTACTTTTTAGTTAGGAAACCGTCAGTCATCCGTCTTGCTTTTTAAACAAAAGCGATACGTTTTGAGTAAACGACACTTTTTCACGTCGACACTTAGCGCATGTTCTATCTAGCTCTATGACTATTCTTTAGTTCTATTATTAATTTAATAATATTCGATTGATGAGAGACAAGCATTTTTAGAAGTAATGTGTAAATTTTAATAAATAAAATAATTATACTTGCCATATAGTTAAGCGACTGACTGACTAACGTCTGGTCTCAATAATCTAACTATCGATGGATTTGGCTACTAGAGGTGTATATTTGACATAAGCTCCATGCGAAATATGTCAAAATTCTACCTGTAGTAGCCAAATCCATCGATAGGTAGGTAGGTTATTGAAACCGGCCGTAAATCACCAGATTCGTATGTATTACCAACAGGATGTTTCCTTAAACAGTACTGTCATGCAAAAACTCATAAGCGTCTTAATCCATCATTTTGAATATTCATGCCTTATTTTCGAAAGTTTCCATTCTACGAGACAATCACTGTCAACCTCTTTATCTTCAATATTCTTATGACACTGCCATATATCATGTCCGTAAAAGTTGTACAAACGCTCTTGTACCGGTGAATTCGTCGAATGAGCCGTGTCGTCCATATGCCCGTCCGTATATGGTCATGTTTTAGTCGCCATATGCCATACCATGTAACACAGTACCGTGCCCAACTCACGACTAGTCATTACACATGGTGCATTGATTAACTGTAAATCGCTTTGGATCGCAATCAAAGATAGCATTGAGTAGCAAAACTCCATTTTTTTGTTTGACATAACTTGGCGTTGATACGTCTTTCAAAAGCATGTGGCATTCTTTACGTCATTGATACAACTTAGTTAAGGATCTTTAAAAATAATACTTAGGTCACATCATGTGCTTAAAAAAGTTTTGACCTTTGATTTCCAAAATTCAGGGCATCCTTAGCTGGTGTTTATCGTCAGTGTCAACATTTACATAATTAACACTTATGACTACGCGTTATGGTCAAATACATCCATATAAATTCTTGATTAAGAGCCGAGTTTATTGTACTTGCAGTCTGAGTTTATGTTTTTTGTTTTTAATTAATATACTTGTTTGTCTCGTATTACATGTAGACCATGTTCCCTGCTCCAGATTACACAAAATCTCAGAGAAATAAACGTTTTAAACAATGTTTATGTGTCTGTCGATCGATAGTGATCTCGATATATCTCGCCCTTAACAACTTTTTACCATATTTGAATTTAACTGCCAGATTTATGATTTAATCAAACGAAATTCTTAACCAAACATGGCGACATTTCCAACATTTAATTGTATGTAATAAAATATGAACAATACGCGAGTTTTGCGCAGAAAAGCGACTTGCGTAACCCTGTACCGCCTTACATGGCATAAGTCAAGCCGGCCTGGGACCTTCAAGAAGTGGGTCGCAGTTAATGCCATCTGGTCGGACAGGGCGCGATGCAACCGTGGTGTAATACCACCGTAACGGTATCGGGAGCCTGGCGAGAAAACCACTAGCTAATTAACATTCTGACGATACGCCATTCCGGTTTTGATCCTTTTACACTGGTTAATTTACGTGTAAGTCTCTTTATGTAACTCTTGACTTATTGGCTGCTTTTACTCGTTGATCAAATTGAAGGCAAATTTTGCCCAATTATTTTCTTTACCTTATTAGGCTTTTAGGGCAACTCTCTGATTACAGTCTTTAAGCTGTTTACCTTGCCAAAACCAGATAAAAGTGGCGTACGTGCTTCATCATCCTACTTGTTTAATAAATCTATTTTGTTTCGGATTCGTCTTTCATCATAGACCAATTTAGTGTCTCACGGAATCCCATTATCCAGTAGCTTATGTATAGTCTTAGAGGAGAACTTCATTGGTTTACATAATTTTTCATTGCTGCTCCGCTCCTATTGGTCGTAGCGTGATGTTATATAGCCTTCCTCGATAAATAGGCTACACAACAAAAATATTTTTTCAATTCGGACCAGTAGTAGTAGACCAGTTCAAACAAACTCTTCAACTTTATAATATTACATACAAACACTTTGACATGAATAATATTAATGTACGCGTCTGTCACTCTGTAAATCGATATTGGTATCAATATTATATGGGTATGAATCACTTTTTCATGGAAGCAAGGCTACATACAATGAATTTATTTTGTATGGTGGCAATGGCTGTTATCTGTAGCCCTACGTGATTTAAAAGGAGTTGTTGGACTTGTTTGCCATTCGATATTTGCCATAGATATAATATTGCAATCATTCGCAGTTCATATTAGGGATTTTACGAAGGTGATTTTATCGGAACCGAGGTTTTAAAATTGGTTTATCGGAATCGGAGCCGGAATCCGAGGAAGAAGAAGACGAATTTCTTAGCTTAAGAAAATAAGATAAAAAAGAAACATTATTCAGTCATATTAAATGTGTGAAGGAAAAAATCGCTCGGGCTGGACCTGAAACCGCGTTCATAGGGAATCCGTGAGAATTTTTTGGCATTATGTGGATACTGGATATGCCATGGAAGTAATAACGTGATCCCATTTTTAACCGTTTCTTCATGTCAGTAGGACAGCTCATTCATAATTCGATCGATACCGATCCATAATAGAATGTAAAACTGCTGAGAGTGCAAGTGCTGGTGCTCCAATAAGGATGTACACCTCGTTCGACACAATGCTGTGAACCGGTGACGGGGTATCGCACCGTGATGTCACCACCACAATAGATATAACAATAGTAAGAGTAACGACACCTGTGTTCATGTAATCTGTAGTTGAGTGTGTAGAATTTTGAATTATTTTATGGTACAGAACATCGAATCGCTGTAGGTATGTTGGGGATCGACTAACGATTAAACTTATCACTTTATCCTCGTTTTGACAACCAACAACGGTTTTTAGCAGTAAATCAGATTGATTGATTACTGGTTAGTGGTTTATGAATTATGGATACAACGGTGAAGATATTTTTTTTTTCCTTTTCTTCTGCGTCGATCGGTCTCGAGCAGTCAGATTTCGGGCAACTGTAATCCGCTTCACGATGCGACGCCATCCTTTCCTGTCGGCTGCGATACGCGTGCAGTCATGCAAGGGCCCGTCCATTTTTCCTTTTACTCATATTCAATTATTAAATAAACGATTTAAAAAATAGTAATATATTTCTTTCTTTTTCAGGTAAGTTCCCGATTTGACTCCACACATCATTGAAGTAAATCAATTAAGACCATTTCTCCTTTCGTTTACTAACCTCTTCAGTAACGAGCGTGATAATATGTTGTGTGGTGTATAATATAGTAACCGTTTCCCTATAAAATCGATATAAGACATAATGTCGAGAGCGAGCGATCGGAACCGGTTGCTTTACCGTTGCCAGTGGCATTTCGTTTGTCCCGGGTTCCAACCCGATCGAGACGGTGGCGGCGCAACGTGATTTTGAGTGTAGCAGTAATGTCCTTCTCACTAGAAGTTCTTTTAATAAAAATGTAGATATTGTTGGTTTTTGAATATTAATGTGGAAAAACATCTAGTCAGTTTATTATTGCAGCAGATATATCTATCAACTGCGTAGTCATCATCGATTTACTAAGGGTCTAAATCGATGATGTAGAATTGTAGAGTAATGGAACATCTCATTACCAATTTTTTTTTTATACGCTATGAGAGTGTATTGTAGTGAGTTACTCAAATATCTGTTGAATTTGGATATTATTATTTAGATAGCAGGACCTACACGTCTACTTCATTCTTCAGCCGCCTACAAGCCCAACATCCACTTACAAAGTATATCTATCTGTTCTTACCTAATTGAGTGACTTTGGCGTATAATCGGTCGTTCCGTTACGTGGTCGGTCATTGTCGTCGGTACGGGTCGGAGGCCACTCCGCTTTGTATATATTCTTTCCATTGTTCTTTCCCCTGAGCCTATTTTCTTTGTTTTTTATTTATTTATTTGTGGAAAGGAAGACTGACCGTTGAGGTTTTATGCTTGATATATTTCGGTTTATTTTGTAGACCAAAACAATATCAGGTATCAACTATACCTACATAGGTATTATATTCGTTCGAGAGAACTATAGGTATCTGTCCTATATATGACCGTCTACTTAGTTTTATAAATTATCCTTCTTGCAAATAAATTGCCTGACATCTCTAGTTCACGGCACCATTTGGTCAACTAGATAAATTACACGACGAGTACGAGTTGTTTAGTTACCAGCTGCTAGCAAAATAAGTGCCATACTCAAGCACCCACCCATTCTGAATTCTAATGTCCAGACTTACCGAATCACTATCTGGTAATCCCCGTTGGAATTTGAACTTAGTAACAATAGGCTTAAGGATTAAATACGGCTTTTGGTATTGATCTAACTGGAAATGTAGCAAGGTGCGTCAAGGACATCACTTAACGTTTGACTGTGGTTGTTTCAACTTTTTTTTAACCAGTTCGTGTCTTGGTCCTAGGGTTGGTAACGTGAAGTTATTCCTGATTCTGCCCTTAATGCAACCAAAAAAGGTACTATACCTCTTTTGATTGCATATATGTACATATGTCTTACTACATAAATATAACTCAAAATATTATAAGGAATTATATGTTTTCCTCGCTATAATATCTTATATGATCCTTATTATAGCAAAGTAAATTACATAGAGCGGGAAAACTTTTATATCTAAAGAAGGATATGACGGTATGCTTGTTTTGAAGCGCATTTGACCGATAGTTAGAGGAAACAGCTTCTTCTGGCAATTTAGTTTAAACTTCAGTATATATTTCAACGTCGGTGAACTGCATTAAATCAATAAAAATAATTTTGCCTGGTCAGCGACAGCCCTATCCTTCCCCGCGCGCGCCTCATCGTTCTCAGAGTATGAAGGCCGGCGCACGCGCACCTCCTCGAATTTTGAATACCGAACGACAATATGGCACTGGTTACCGGATGTGTCGTACGCTCCTAACGATTCGCTAAATTAAAAATTTTCCTCCCATTGTTTAATAAATTGTAATGTTATAAAAAGACAAGCGCTTTTAAGCTGCCACGCTGGATTTATTTGGCGTGACGTATGTTTTTGTTCTTTAATTGAATTTTGATAGTAATTGGTCACGCCAGTTTGTGATAATGATAAACGACTGACTGCGCGATGATGGCGGTAAACAGTAGAACTGATGAATGGGTACTTTATATTTTGTATGCATACTTCGAAGGCTAGCACTGCGGAATCTTACCGAGTGGTTTTTTTTTTAAACTTATTTTCAGTTAGTAAATAGCATTCACAAAATAGATAATTTGAATATGATTCCAAATGTTACAGAATTGACAAAAAATATATAAAATATTAAAAGGTAAGTTTTTTTCGCAATGCGGGCGCATTTTCCGCACTAGTTAATAGTTCTAATTCATATGCAAACAGTACTTACAACTAACAATGTCTTTCATGTCATGTAGTAGTAGGTAGTTGGTTCTAATTGTACTAGCAAAACATGTTTAACCTAACATCGGGGATATTCCTTGATGGAAAATAAAGGGAATGTCCTTGGTGGAAAATAAAAAACTATCTTAATATATGAAGAAATAAATAGCTGTATGTATACATCACAATGTATGTATAGCGTTTCAAAATAACGAGTTATTCGATGATAAGTTCAATGACCGCGTTACTTTATCACTCGGTTTGCTTAATTAAATTAGAATATTAATTAAATTATTCGATCCATTTGTTACATAAATATACAATTTGTAACATATTAGTAGCGTTATACTGTGGTTTTATTAAATAAGTGATTTCTTATTTATTTTATAATTGTGATGATGATTCATAAATTAATTGGGACTCCTATTATTTACCTGTAATGAATAATTTATTAAAATATTTTAGTTATTGTATTATTATGGCTATAAAAACTATATATTCCTTCCACTTTTCATCGGCAGTCGAGTCAAAATGAGTGTACTGCCCATGGAAAAGGTGGATATTTTTCGTTTCCTTCCATTTGTTGATAATGTTCACAACCGCAACCACAATTGCGGAGCTTCTTCCGCGATCTGGACATCTGCATCCGCATCAGAAATATTAAATGCGAATTTTCATGTGGATTATCGACACCACCAACCAGTGCAAAGCTGCGGGCAACAATATAAAAATCTTAATTTTTTTGCAACTCTTACAGTTGCAAATATTCACATCCGCTAATTGCAGACCTTCCGCTTTGACCTGGACATCTGCATCTGCCGTAAAAAATTCCGCATTCGCATCCGCGGATGCGGAACAATCTGCATCCGCAACATCCTTGGTATGAATACCTAATTGTTACAATATAATGGCTATGTGATTACTGACCAACAGACGGCCCGTATGCTCTGCGTCTATGTGTCTGCTATCCTTAATAGTGATATAAATCAAAGAAGCATAACGAACATCGTAACCATATAAGGTGTTTTAAATAAGTGCAAGTTATAAACTAGAATCAAGTAATATAGCAGATGTTACCAAAATCTAGTAAAACGAGTCTTGCAACTTTGAGTAGGCGTGTCATTACAATTACAAAATATTACCAAACACTGGTCACACCGATGCTTTATGGCGCATTATGCTGATAGCAGTTCAATGTATATGTATTTAGAAATATATAAGCAACATTTTTCAGTTGGATGGTTTCCATAATACAAGCTCTGCTTAGTTTGGGATCAGATAGCGTTGCGTGAGTTGTCCTAAGATATGATAATTATTATAACCTACATCTATATGTACTAATTTTATAAAGCTGAAGAGTTTGTTTGAACGCGATAATCTCAAGAACTACCTGGTTCGAATTGAAAATGTATTTTAGTGTTGGATAGGTTTTAGAACATCACGCTATGATCAATAAGGGCAGAGCATCAATGAACTAGGACAAAATTGACGCATACGAAGTTGCACGGGTCAGCTAGTAAGTAATCTAGTAGTAGTATCTAGTAAGTAATTAATATAACATCACGCTATGGCCAATAGGAGCGGAGCATCAATGAAAAATGTTGCAAAAACGGGAAAAATTGACGCAAACGAAGTTGCGCGGGCGCACCAATACTGATGACATTTTTCTTTAACGAACGGCATGAACCTTATGAGGTGACCACGCTGAGGTGTCATAATATGTGACGAAAAAGGCACTGCTGGATAAGCAGTTTGTTTAACATAACAATTCATAACATGGCTGTTGCTGCAGATATAAAGAATAGCGTCCCATTTCCAAAATCTTCAGAATACATACCTATATGATATTGCATTTTAGACGAATGATGACTAGTATTGGTCTATGGACTCTCCAGGTCCAATCAAGTAAGTCACGTCTTAGAATATCTGTATAGCGAGATGAATAAAAATCTAACACCGATTAGATATATTTCGGGACTTAATCGCGTGAATTATTTAAAGGTACGAACCTTTTATTTACCCGACGTTTCGATCGAATTGCACCGATCGTGGTCACGGGTCGACACTGACAATAATCTTACACCGAGTTGAATGTTAGCATGGGCCCACCCACTTTGTGCAGGCGCCGCTGGTTCAACGCCCGTACTGTAACGCGCAAATGTCATTGTACACGCCCGACATCATAACAACAGGATAATTATTTTTAAGAATTAATTCTCTGGATTAGGGTCTGCTTATATTTATCGATTCCTATCTTCCTTAGTAGATTCAGGTTATAGTTAAGCTTGATAAATATAGATAACAAAGTCACACAATTATTATATTATTTGTAATTCGTTTAAAAAACCGAGAAATAGTATTTTGTCTATTCATTCAGCTTCACAAAATAAAAGAATGAAGAAAGAAACTAAGGCCTTATTCTCCTGAACCGGATCATGTTAAATTTTACCATCAAAATTTACCCTTGGCACATACTAAGCTCTCACAGCTAGATACAAGGTATTTATGACCATATAGAGATACAAAGCCTGTTTTGACAGCCTATTTGCATCAGCAATGGAGACTACTCAAACCATGAACAAACCTTTCAAAACGAGTAGTTGTAGTTGTAGTAAACTTTTGCGATTTGTACACATTATTAAAATATACCCGACGTTTCGACCGTATTGCAACGGCCGTGTTAACGGTCTGTCTATTTGTGACCACGGCCGTTGCAATACGGTGGAAACATCGGGCAATAAACAAGGTATTTCATCTTAACTTATTCACGCGATTAAGACCCGTAATATATATATTTTCATAAAACGAATAGTGTTAAGTATGATAAAAACATAAATTCATAAAAAAACCAAAAAATCGTTATAAATATACCTATAATCCTATTATGCCGATCTATAATTACCTGAGGTGATTGGGGAATTAATCTTATCTTTAAAGCAGTTGCTGATAACATGCATCTTGACATTGTGCTTTGTTATTAGTACTAATATAGCTAAGAGAGCATTTGTATTCCACAAGATAGATTATAGATTATAGAAAATGTTGACATTGTTTAAGTATAGAAGACGCGATAAAATTACATGTCATGCCCTGCCTGTATCAAAGATATTTTTCCAATTTCTATGTAGATATTTATAAACTAGTTTAAACCAAAAATTCCCACCAAATTTTAGTGGACAAGCCTTTACAGCTAAATTATATAGGATATCATACAAGAGTAATCCACGAAATCAGAAAAAAGACGGATTTACGATCGTTTTTAGATTTATACGCCTACAAACAGTAGCAAATCAAGGAACTACGGTATTGAATGTAGACATAATAACACGAAATCTTTGCTGAACGTGTCGATCGACCACAATAGTAGTAATTACTTTTTAACCGCGAGCCGCAAAGCATTGAGGTCACGACGCGGGCGCCACTATTGTCTTGTGCCTATGATCATTGAGAAACACTTCCAATGACTTCGATTACGCGTAGATCAGAAGTGCTATGGTGATTGTGGTATCTAGGTTATTTTGACATAAAACGCGTACCTAATAAACTGCTTCAACAGTAAAGGAATTTATATTCGATAGAGAAGTCAATATTTAAAAAAAAATGGGCAAATACTGAACCTACACTTCGTCAAAAATTATATAGTCGCTGGTTATAGTTGACTCGCTTAGAATCATCGAAAAAATCATGACATGTAATAAGCACATTTCATGATTTATCCAATTTGAGCTAAACACTGGTTTGTTGTTTGTGAAATCCAATCTAATCTGATTTTACTTTGAAGCATCCCTATAATATACATAATATTTACCGCTTCTGAAAATGTATGTAACCACTTTACGACCTGTAAATTATATTCAATGTGACATTAAAACATTTCATTTCATAGCCATTATATGTATTACAAACTTGTGGCTCTTATTACGTACTTAAAATGAGACCCAGCCTCTATAGAGAAAGTTCTTATAATCTTAGTTGATCGTAACGTTTCATTACTGATGTGCTCGTAAAATACTATAGTAATTACCGTTCGTACTGCATCGCAGGCGACGATTGTCATGTAACTTTAGTTTACATTATAAGTTTCTGTGAGAACGCCAACTGTCAAGAGAGGGAAATCTTGTGCCGATTTACGGAAGAAAATACATTGTTTCAATGAATTACAGGTTCTCTTTATCTTCCTATATTTATCACGGTTTTGAATCTAACCACATTAGGCTAAGTATTAGTCAGTCTAAGCACGTTATTCAGATTTGGTCGTGATATTATGCAAATTCGACCTTGGGACCATAACATCTACATACATATGAACTGCGAATATGGTTATATGGAACTAGAATTGTTTCAAAAAGGTCGGAGTTTCGGGAAATATCCTCTCTTTGTAACATTAGGAACCTCAATTTGACTGTAACACTCAGACTGAGGTAACATGGTGCCTACTATTACCATTGCAACATACGACGCAGTCATAGACGAAAATGCACTTCTTACATTGCAGCCTCTTTGTAAGATAGTAAAATCAAGAATCATCATCCCGTTCGCCAAATTTTTTGGAGGCTCGAAGTTTTTAAAACGTTTTCGGGGTATTTCCAAACAACTTTCTACATAGTTTATCCTCTACGTATTCTTTTCTATTGTATTCAATAATTGTTTTCTATTATCTAATTTCGAAGAAGCGGCCGTTCGTATAGCGTTACAAATGTTTCTGGTAATTGGCAGTAAGCTAAATGTGTTTGTGCTAAGTTAACCACAATAATAACGATATCGAATGACCTTCGAGGTGGTGTCCTACTTTGCCCTGGTGTGACTTCATTACTGAATTAAAAATAATAAGACAATACATTCGTTACTACCAGACTATTTAAAAAAAAAATATCGCTAACTAGAAACTTTATACTTATTTAAATGTACCGTAAACATATTTATTTAGTTTTCAATATCTTGGACCGCCTGTGACATAGCGTGAACATTTTATCCCAGCAAATAGAATTAAGATAGCCTCGCCTTCTGATTCAGAAATCAATTATATCCTCGTATGTACAGAAACGCAATCAAATCATCGTTCCACTCACCAGCCAGAGACATATATGTGACAGCGCCACGTCTATTTATTCGACAAGTTGCCCCTGGCGAACGTCCAACTATCTACGGCTAAGCTTTTAAGGAACCGCCATGCTCAGAAACCGATGCTGCTAATAGTTTGTACACACTTTATTAGTTTTAGTGGTCATAATATGGATGAATAAGATGTTTTCTGTGAAGGAATTGAGTTAGGCTAGGAATTTGTCGCATTAAGGTTCAGTTTAAACGTATCTAATCGTATCGTACATAAATTTTGGCGTGTTGTGGTTTGCGAAGCATGGATCCATAGCTTAATATTTCAATTGTGTCGGAATCGTGTAACAATAGTTTTTCGGTGACATAGTTAAAGGCAGGACGGAGTAACGGAGATATTCTAAATAAGAAACATGTCCTTTTATGAAATTTGTTAGCGATAATTTTCGAGCCGTTTGACCTTAGCTAAACATGGGCAGTGCCGTACGCAAATCTTGTACGACGTATTTAGCTTGTCGTGATGACTCATATTAACGGTCTTGTCGTGTTTGTCCAGTTTTTACACAACAACTAATAAACTAGACACATGTGCCGATCTCTGAATCATTACGCTGTTTGAATTGTTTCCGTTGGTATTGTGCTAATTTTAGACCTGTTTTCAAGTTTAACTCGAATCAAGTGTTTGCGAATAGGATTCTAATTTGAAATTATGAAAATAATTGAAATAAACTATTAAAGCAACTGCCATGCCTTTTGTTTATTTGTACGGATTCAAATAAACCCGACATAACTTAATTCCTACTATCTCTGTGTCAATTTTCTATCAGTCGTGTTTATTTTTATAGCTTTCTAATAATTTTAAAGTCAGGTTTAGGGAAAAGTTAGTAACATCTTAATCCTAAAAACGAACCAAGTAAAACAGGATTTGATGTGTGATCGCGCTAAATGTTATAATTACATACATACGTTATTTTATTAATGCTTGTAATACTTGTAATCATTCGTTCTCGCGTCAATTTAATATTTAAACTTATGTTTTTCACAGTGTACAATCATTGTGCAATTTCATTGGGAATTGTTGGTAGTGTCGCGACAGGCTTGAAATTTTATCAACATTCGCAACAAGACTGATTTGTAAATGTAAAAACAAATGGTTTTTATAGGGTTGGTAAATATCAGCCTTATAGATTCCCTCATCTCTGAGTGAGGGTACGGACCGTAATCCACTATGTGGGCCATATATAGGTGGGGTTGTACAACATACACGATTTAACTCGACTGCGCCAGAAGAAGGGTAATGTTTTTGGTTCTAGGACATGTCGATTACCTCACTATGTTTTCCTTCACCGATAGTGTTGGTGACGCGAGATTGATACCCCTAAATTTGCCGACCATTGTCTTTAGTAATTATGGAAGGTTTTTACCGAAATTTACCCGTTAAGGGGTATAAAAATGCGTAAGTCTGAGACCCTAAAAATGTTGAGAAAAGAAAACAAAAAGATAGAGAGGGAGAGAGAGTGAGAGAAACGATCACCTATTGCAATGAACGGATCAATTAAAAACCCTTTCTGGCTTGTCCGTCGTGCTTGTCATGAGAACTGCAGTAAAAAGGACATGCTGACGAAATCCAATACGGAAAGTGATGATAGTCCCTACAAACTGGCTAAGACCCTCACTAAGTCAAGAACAAGACTAAGAAGAACTGTAGATAGTAGGTTATTAATTACTCATAACTTCCTATCTACCTAAGGCAAGGCAGGGCCGTTCAATTACCGCAATCATGTCTAACCGGACTTTAAGACAAAGGAGATCATCGCGTTGTTCGCGAAACGCGCCTTTTATCGCATCGTTTTGTATACAACGCGTTAATTTGATGCGGATTGTTTGTTTATACACTATAAATGTAGGGGGGATAAACAGTACGCGTACTCGACTAAGGAAAATCGCATTATACATTTATAATTTCATACTCGCTATATTTGGTTTTGATTATTACACACGTACGAATACTTCATTTTGTCGCAATCTGACTGTCCTTTGTACTTGGTAATATCTATTGATATACAAGCAATAATATCATTTGTTTTCAAACAGAGCTATTTGCAAATACGTGATCACCTACTCGACCATATTTTTAACTCACATGCAAATCGCAGGCAATATTCGTTTCGCGATCAATAACGTAAATATTTTTAATCCAAGTCGCATTAAGCCATACCTAGTACTGTTGTCTCGTGAAATTCAAAGTTTATTGTAGTTGGCTACTCTACAGTTTTGGCGGTCAATACTCTTGAACAATAATGCACGGGAGGTACAATCGGTAACAACCTTAATTATTTACCAAATATTATTATTATAACTAAAGTACCAACGCTTAAAAAACTATTACTTTAAAGTTACAAAGATATTTTAAAGAAAAGCCATTTCGTAATGAGTAAAGTCATTTCAATTAAGAATACAGTAATTGGATGACCGAGCTTGGCATGGTATTTTTTGTTTAAACAATATTTTCCAAAAATGAAACCTATGCATACTAAATTTCAAAAATATAAGAATTGCTCGTTTTACGATATAAGATTTAAGTTTTAACTATTTTTTAAGCTTCTGTCGGTGTTTACTTCTTGTCACAGATCATATTTTTGAACGCGACTTGAAGTTATTAGGTGGGCAGTCACGCAAGCAAATTATGTTTTAACATACTGCCATGTTTGATAGGCAACCCTCAGATGATTTATTAAACTTTATATCATAAATCTATTCAGATCAATTTGATCAAATATAACATTGGATATATCGAAACGCTGAACGTTTCAGTACTCGTGTCCCCGACTGTACGTTGATGCAGCGGGCGGTCAACGCTCGCGCGAACGTCAAAACAATGCTGATTTAACAACGGCACACGTGGTAACATTTGTGTTCGGTGTTAATTGTACCAGATTGGGGTAGGCGGCCATTTTCACACATCGCTATTGGTTTTTGAACGAATTAAAAAAATAATAAATGAGTGTTTTTGTGCTTCTTGGATGTATGAGTTCGATGACTTGGAACCGTTCGTTTTTGCTTTAAGTTAATTGTTGCTAGTATTTGCTTGCAGCTGCGCTCACTTTGATTTAGGTTCCTGCGTACACTCGGTTTAAAAAATGTTCTGTCTGATTATAAAAACTGTTAAGAGACTTATTCGATTTGGTTGAATCCAATCGTTTCAATGATCAAACGTTTTCGGAATTAAAAAATAGCCGGGTCCTCCGTTAGCAATATAATATCAACAATTATTATCTTTCACTTGTATTTTAAGCAGTACCTAATGTTGTAGTTGGTAGTGACAGTCATCGAAATTAAGTATAGGTAAAAACTCATTTTTCCGTGTTAATATGCGCTTACGCACGCAAAACCTTCATAGTTAGTATACCTACTGTTTGCGTAATTGTTTTTATATGGAATTAATGTATTCAGGTCAATGAGTAACATCTTGCCTAGTTTGGTGATAATTTTACAAGAAACGATGACTTACCAGTTTGCAATTAAAGTGAATTGTTCACGCTCAAGTGACTCGTACACTAAAATTGATTTTCCTCAAAATAACTTTGCAGATGGTATTTAATAATACCTATTCACAACCACCAATGGAAAAAGAGAGGAATTATAAGTTTGACGACTACGGAATGAATATTATTACACTTTAACTCTTAAACGATTAGACATATTGAAAGGCGATTATGTTACAAGAACGTTGCGTTGATTGGGTGGGTAGATATAAAGTTGCGATTATGTTTCTTCTGTTGAGCCGCTTGAGCTGTTCTTTAATGTTATTATAAAGTATGCCCTTGATAAGTTGTTACTAAACAAATGCAGATACCCACAAATATTAAAACGTTACTTAACTTTGAGTCATGCTAAAAAAGATTGATGAATTTACGTGGCTAAGCGAGAGAAGTAACAGCGATTACAAACTGAGTAACCTTTTTATGTAGGTATTGACCCGTAAGTCAAGAGCACATTACGAGTATTTAGGTATTAAAGTTCGGTTTACAGAATAGTAGCCAGTACTTATTTACCTCTATATTATACAGACCCCCTTCTCTCAAAAGGAAGTACCGTTTCTTATATTAAAAGAAAGAAAAAGATAAATGAGTAAGTGCTTATTGCTTTAAATTACTTTTGAGTTTAGCCCACGGCTTCATGGGCTTATAAGATTAGCACCTGGCATACCTACTATATGTGATGGATTTGTTAGCTTTCGAAAATATGAATTACATGTGCGAAATTTGATCGATTGAGTATAATTTGGTATGCAAAATTAATAGCGTTGTAAATATTTTTATGTTTTTTTAGTTATGTTTTTATTCTATGTCTATCTGACAAATGATTCGGTCTGGTCTTACTTTTAACTAATCTATACCTGGTAATATAAGAGTACTAGTGGTTAAAAAAACCGGGCAAGAGCATGTCGGACCCTGCTCAGTGTAGGGTTCCGCAGCCTTGAACAATTGCATCAGTAGAAGAGCGTATGTTAATGGCACTTACGCCCTTTTATTGAGAAACGCCGTTTTTCGGCCATAATCACTCAATCAAAAAAGTTTATTAAAAACCTCAAAACATTTTTGAAAGACCTGTCGAATGATGTACCACACGTTGATATTTGCTAAAAAATATTTTTTTCAGCTTCTGTTACATGTATGGAGTGCCGTTCCGTTTTTGCCATTTTGGCTACGGAACCCTAAAAACGGCATACTTTGGTTAAAGAACGTTAAGATTTCAAATGGCAAATGTTGTCGCGACTAGAGAGTATGCATTGGATTGAAGTCCGAAAAGCGATTAAATCTCTAATCTCCGATGCTGAAGCTAGCATGTCTGCTCTAAGCCTTAAGAATTTGAAAACATTAAACGGTTGAATAGATTTAACAGAACAGCAAATTAGGTACGAAAATCGAGTTCGTAGCCACAGGCTTACTCATGATAAACTAAGGCATAGTTTCTTTTATGGCCTCTGAAGAATAGCCATAATCCGCAATGGACATTAGCAGACTCGTTACTGATGAGAGTTTCAACAAAACTCAATGAGTCGTTATAAATCATCGCTTAGCTTCACTTCATTACCAAACCAGTCGATTTAACTACATCATTCGTGACTTCGTTTATATGGAGTCCTGCAAATATATCTAAAGTTGAACAGGTTTTTTTAAACGAGTGCCATCCCTGACGAGACAAACACATATTTTTAGCCCATCTTCGGACAATATATCAGCATCACTACAATTTTAAAGTTAATCGTATGTAAATCAAGAAAGTAATTTCGGTCGTTCACAATGTTTAAATTAACTCACTCAGTATATAAATAGGGTTTAATTTTTTATTGCTTTAGCCATCACAACGTGATTCCGTGACAAACATACAGAGTGAGAGATAAACATAATTACTTTGTATAAAATTAGTATATCAGGAGATTAAAATGTGTAAATGTAAATGTGTGAGTAGGGCTTCCAAAATTACGGAAATGTCAATTACGTAACTAATTACGCAACTTTTTTTTCCAATTCCGTAATTACGTAATTACGTCATTTTTCCTATTTTTTTTTAATCGACTATGAATTTTTGTAAATATTGTAGATCTACAATTTTTACAATTATCTTTTACTATCTCAAATTCAAGGAATTATCAAAATGAACACAATATTTAAACAAAAAATATTTATTCAAGAACTTACCATCGTATTCGTATGTACATCGTTTAAGTTAAACCATTTTGTTTCGTCCCGAATATAATTTTTCTTCCTGGAAGTGTGCTCTCATAAATGACAAGGCATTTAAGGTTTTGTCACTCAAAAGCAAATAATTATACGCTGCAGTCAAAAAAACTTCGCGACCGCCGCCAGCGCTGTCGTAAATGCACATTTCCACCCTAATAATGGAATGGAGATCTGTGTTTACTGTTGAAATTGGTTTATTTATAGTAACTTTGTTTATTTCTTTCTCTAACTGTTGTGCGATTGTCAACTTCTCGTCATCATCGTCACTGGTGGCTATTGCGTCCGATGCACTCGGTTGTGGTTGTGAATTTGTACATTTTTCTGTAGAATTATATTTCAACCGTTCGAACAGTTCCACTATATACATTCGTATATCATCCGACGAAGGTTTCGTGAAATATTCTGTGGCAGCAGTTTTAAAAAAATCCTCATTGTTATGCAAATATTGCAAAACACCGAATACGTTAGTTCGCCTTTCCTTTATTCTCTTTCTAAGAGATGTGGCTAGTTTTCCACTGAGATCGTTGGGCTGAAGATCAAGTTTCTCTAGCATAAATCGAAGCGCAGCGTCGGCCGTCAATAAGTTTGAATCACGGCGACATAATGACAAAACTGTAGTTTTTATTACATCCAAGCTGTAATGAATGTCGTGAAAGTCTTGGATCTCTTCGTCTGTAAATTGTACATTTGATTTCAAATCTAATAACGCCTTAAAAACGCATGATTTTAATTTGAGAAATCGGCCTACCATATCCGACAAACTATTCCAGCGCGTTTTACAGTCTAGTATCAGGTCAATATTTTTACCATGTTCTTCTAAAATGTACTTTTGCAACAAGTCGTTTTTCAATGGGGAGTTTTTAAAAGATTTTATTAGATCTCTTAATTTTTTTATAGTACCTTTGTATAAAAACTCCGATTCTGGAACTCTGGCAGATTCTACAATAAACGCACCCTCATCTTCTTCAATTTCCTCTGCTTCTTCAGCGCCGGTATTTGAGACATCCTCCTGCACTTCAGGTACTGGAGATTTTTGTGTTTTATATAAAACTTCCAGGACTGCTAATTGTATTCCATGAGCCAAACACAATTGGTGGTGGCCGTCAAAATTTCTGCCCATTTTGACCATTACACTTGCTCCATCTGTTGTGAAAGCAATTATGTCGTCTTCCAGACTTAAACCGAAGTCACTCAAATGCTGCTGTAATAATTGAGTGCCTACTTCAGCTGGCATTAATCCCTGTATCCGTACAAGTCCCAAATTTTTATATTTGGCCATATCAAAGTCTTTATTGTGGATATTTATATTCATATACCTTTTATTACGGGTAGACGTCCACTCATCAAAAGTGATTGTAAATCTTTTATTTTCAGACTTCATAATTTTCAATTCATTTTTCAATTTGTTTTTTGTGTTATAACTCTGTTTTAGAATTATCTGTGTTATAGTTGTAGAAGATTTTGGCACATCGTAGCCAGAGTTTTTAAAAAGGTATCTCAGATCTTCTGAAGTACAAAATGTGCTCAATGGTATCCCATCCAATGCAGCCATTCTGGTCACTCGAACTTCCATATTTGAAAAATAATCAGTGAGTTTAATTTTCTTTTGTGAAGGTTCATTCGTACGTTTTCGTGTTTGAATTAGACCACTATTAGACGTTGATGTACTCGGCCTTTGCAACTCCTGTTCTTGCGGCATCTCTCCGATATGCTTGGCACGTATGTGAGTGTGTAACGCTCCAGTTGCGCCACCAGGAGTTTTCAATATTTTTTTGCAATGTTTACATTCAACACTCTGTCCATTATCAGCTCTCAAGAAATGTTCCCAGATAGAGCTTTGTGTGCGTTTGTTCAAAAACTCTTTATATACAGTCTTATTTGAAGAAGACCTGAAAAAAAAAAAAAAGGAAGTTAGGTTAATAATCATGATATTGTTAAACATAGTTGCCCACTCATTACAAATATACTTTATTTTTATTTTTATAATTACGTTTACAAACACAGAAACACACAAACACCTAGATCCGGAACAACTACTTCCAGATCATACAAATATGTATTTGTTTCGTGCGGGGATCAAACCCGCGATACGCTGCGCAACAGTCGATCACTCAGCCATTACGCCAACCGTGTCGTCAAACGTATTACGTATTTTATAGCCAAACGACAGAGCATGCTTAGTTCATTCATTCCTGATTTAAAGACGAGCTATATCATTTAATTTTTTTGATAAATAACTTATTTTTCTTATAGGTAGGTATTTTATGTTTTAATCAGTGTTCTTAATTAATATGTATTTGGGAACCTAGATATTCTATAATCTAATCGGAATAAATACACCTTAAGAAAATGTTTGATTTACAAATTATTTTGTATGAACTATGCATGCTCTACGGGGTTTTTAATGCCCTTTTAATACTAAATAGACTTATTAAGGCTTTGGTTTAAGTACTTACATCTTTCAAGAGATAATCCACACTTTCAAAGTCACTCACGATAAAGATACAACTGCTATAAATTGTTAATATTTGCACGCATTTAGCACCAACTTTTAATTAGGTAATTTGATCAAATTTCAACTGTGAGAATCTAGCGATGTGAACTGAATAACCGACAATTGAGCAATGAAACTACACTTTCATTTTAGCTAAGAAAGTGAAGAGCATAGTAGTTCCCCGTGGTCGTAGGGGCTTTTCGCCAGGGACTCCCCGGCCCTACCGACTCGCCAAGTTAATATATTTGAACTCTATTCTGTACGTCTTAGAACAATTTTTTGAAAGATTTAACAAACGATAAAATAAACTGCGGGGAATCCCCTGTTTGTATAGTTTCGAAGTAGTTATAACGTAGTGTTGCCACATTATAACTGGTATGTATAATCCTTTTTTTATTGGTTGACTATTTTGATTAATTTATTATACCAATAATTACGTAAGTACGGAATTGACATCTTCAGTTACGGAATTAAAAATACTTTAAAATAAGTTCGTAATTACGTAATTACGTAATTACGTAATGGAAGCCCTATGTGTGAGTATATGTATACCAAACATTTCGATAATTTTTCGTTATTACTACGTGAGTAAAGATGTAAATATTTATGGAGTTGCTCATTCTGGGGAAAGGCTTCGGAAGGCTTGGCACATACCTGCGATGAGTCAAGAGTCTGCTTGACCTGAATGATACGTGGATAATTTGGAATGAATCATTTCGCTAAAGGGCGCTTGACCCTTAACAATGACAGTACATATTCATCATGGCGGTGTTGAAATTATGCTTGATACTGAATTTCGGAGAAGATGGGATGCTGATCCGGTTTTTGAAAATTTGCTGCAATTTACTTCTGAGGTTTATTAGCCTGTCAGTTAATGTGGTCCTTTATTTTGTACCGGATTTACGGGTAACTTCCCCTCTATGGATGGACTCATTCATGCCTCGACTTGACCGGTAGCTAATAGCCATTGCATCAATTGATGACTAACTGATTTTAGATTTACATAAAACATTCACTTAGCATTTCACATTATCAGCATCTGGTTTTCAAAATTAGTCATACAAATTCTCCCAGCTCTTCACTGTTTAACCTGAGAGGTCGTACGAGTGTATGACGCATTTCTCTGACGCGTTTTTATGTAGAATTAAGAGTGGTTCGCGAAACTAACCGTTTTTGAACCTCAATGACGTTTGTAGTGGTTAAATATTTCTATGACTATAATAAAGATGACACAGGTTTCAGCAATGCCTTTAGTTTTGTTGCTGCTGACCTCAAAATAGGTAATGTGGCAATGGTATCTCTTGCTAGTCTCTAGTGCCATAAGCTATGCTTATTTCTCATTATCTCCTCAATGGCATAAAGAGCCTTTAGATATTGGTATCCTAGATTGTTCTCATCTATTTCTAGGTTGCGGAAAATTAACATGTGATTTGTATGTGCCGCGGATTTATTTCCTTTGATTGATTGTAATGAGAATTGATCTGTGAATATTGATTGTTATAGTCGCCGTAAACAAGGTTTACGTCTAAAGGAATGTCTTTTATTCCGTATAATAAATCAAGATAAAAAAATTAAGATTCTTCATTGGTGGCGAATTCTCTAGAGCTACAAATTAAAATTTTAGGTAACTTAGTTTAAAACTGGTAGTTATTGTTATTGCTGTTTTACGAAATGTCTGCTGGAGCATATTAGATCTAAATTTATCTAGGATAGAATTGAAAGGGAGAAAAGTGTTACAGGTTATCGAGCTGTACAATAAGCCTTTAGGGTTCCGTAGCCAAAATGACAAAAACGGAACCCTTATAGTTTCTTCATGTCCGAACGTCTGTCTGTCCGTCGGGATTTTGGTTTTACTCAAAAAGTACAATGTAAATGGATAAAATTTGGAAAATAGGTCTTATATAAGCCGCTACTTAGTTCTATAGTTTAAGAAAAAAAAAATCTAGGGGGTCCAATATAACAGAAGCTGAAAAATATGTTTGTGTGACATTCGACAGGTCTTTTAAAACATTTCAAGGTTTCTAAGAAAACTTTTTGGTTAGGTGAATATTTTCGGAAATAATCGCTCCGTAAGTTGCAAAAATTGCCCGGGGGGGGGGCACAATTTAAACCGTAAACCGTATGGGCAAAAATATGAAAAAAATTACAAAGGTAACGCTTAATAAATACACTCAACTAAAAATATTTTCAACATGATCGCATATACCGTTTTTGACTTATTGCCGAAAAACTACGCTTCTCAACAAAAGGACGTATGTCCAATGTAGATTTGCTCTTTTGCTGGTGCACTTTTTTGGATCCTATTTTCTCATATATAGTGCATTTATTTCCAGTAACAGCTGCGAAACCCTGAGTACTGAGCATAGTTCAAAATGCTCTTGCCCGGTTTTATTTAAATTAGGCCTAATTGAAATCTAGCCAGGAATGTATAACGGTAATATGTATCGGTTTAAGTGTTTTCAGAATTGAATAATTAACGTTAAAATGTACAGAGCGTCAGACCGTAAAATTGACATGAGACTCTGAAACATTTCGCTCGTGTGAGATATTTCATCGCTGTACTGAAGACCGCTTGGCATACAATTTCAAAAGTAATGTTAGTTATGCCAATAACTAACATTACTCTTCAAATTTTTTGAGTTCGTGTTATCGTAGGTACTATGGAAAGTCTAAGTGGAGAGTTTATTCATATGTATAATTAGCTAAAATGTAGGTATCCTTTTATGAAAGTTCTGGTCAAATATCTAGGATTGTGTACTTACGTTTGTGATTATTACTGACGCAGCAGATAAGATGTGCATGGCTGCAAAATGTAAATTGTAAAAACTTTTAGCAAATTATTACCCATTTGTATAGGTATAGTACCGAGTTAAAATTGCTTAAATTGATTTTCTAAATCACCTATATGATTCCCTCTGCACCATAAAACATAATGCGCTTATTACACTACACTGAATCAGGGACCCAGAATCCTTAAAAAGAGCGGTGTAATAAGAGTTAGGGCCCTAATTCTCTAACAAATTTTCAAGGTAGTGTAATAGCCGTTTAATAACTATAACAGACTACTTAATACGCAGCACGCGGCGGCATAATTAAAGACATTTCAATTAAAAATAGTGCATAAATAAAGTTAGTATTAAGGGCGACGATACTTGACAGACCGGTTCGGCGTTAGACCGGAAAATTGGCGCGCGACCGTACCGCGGTCTAATTGAATAACACCTTTACTTTTTATTGCTTTGTCATAGAAATGGGGAGACGCCACAATGTGTACTGGAAGTTATGTTTATTTATAGGGTACTTAGGTGCATTCCGTAGACTAGACAATACGTAGTGTAATTATAAATGCGGAAGTATTTCTTGTGTGTCTGGAACGCTTGCCTCTTTTATACGTCTGCAGAACTAAACAGCTAATTTTGATGACTTGTAAATCCAGTCAAATTCATTCAGATGTACAGCTCTTGAATATTTCTAGTTTTCTATTTTGAAGCGGCGATAGTCTAATGGCTAAGGCATCGGTCTCTGAATCGTGAGGTAGCGGGTTGGAATCCTACCCATTCTACTACTGACGTGAACCCAATCCTAACACTAGCCTTTGAGCTTAGCTGAAGGGGTTAACACGATTGCTAGTAATGTGGGACTTAATCCCACATTGATAGTTATATATACTTCTATTATAATATAAAGCTGAAGAGTTTGTTTGTTTGAACGCGGCAATCTCAGGAACTACTGGTCAGAAAAAATATTTTACTCTTGGATAGTCTATTTATTGAGGAAGGCTATAACATCATGCTACGACCAATAGGAGCGGAGCAGCAATAAAAACTGTTGTAAAAAGGGGGGAAATTTACGCTGACGAAGTTGCGCGGGTCACCTAGTCTTTTATATAAAAAAAAAAGAATACTACCACTTACCTGAATACTTAAAAAGAAAAATAATCCGTGTAAATAAAATAAACCAATAGATTTATCCATTTGTCCTTTTCAAAGTCAGGGCGTCCTACAAAGAAACCATTCATCCAAATCCAGTTTAGTATTGAAATGTCTCCGAATTTATAAGTTAACAAAGCGGCAGGTGGTTCACCTCCCCCCTCATTACCTCCGCCTTCCCCTCCCGTTGCAGGGGCAGGTCCGCAGGTGCATTGCCCCTCGACCCTCCCGTCTGAGATTACAGGGCTACTTAAAAGTCAGTGTTAAGAGGTAAATGAATGTGTTGTTTTTTGTATCCTCCTCATACAGAGAAACGCATTACACATAACCATAAGTGCGTTTATATCTTATTTGGAATTACCTCAGTACCTCCGCAACTTCGTCTGTGTAAATTTTCCCCGTTATTGCAGCTTTTTTAATTGCTGCTCCGCTCCTATTGGTCGTAGCGTGATGTTATATAGCCTATAGCCTTCCTCGATAAATGGGCTATCCAACAGTAAATTATTTTTCAATTAGGACCAGTAGTCCCTGAGATTATCGCGTTCAAACAAACAAACTCTTCAGCTTTATAATATTAGTATATATATATTGATAATAAATACTTGAACTGCTTTGAAAACTGAGAAAAAAATAAAAATTAATGGTGTTTGTGCAGACACTGTTATAATTTATTTCTTAACAACACATACTAGGAGTGCCCTACAAGGCAAGTCCATTAAGCAATTGCAACACTTCATTAGACTATCCTAGTTCTGTGAACTCCCCCTAATGAAATATGGGCAAATAGACAAACAAAAAAATAAACGAAATGTTAAAATTACACCAGCAAGCAGCTTGTTACCAAATAACGGTACCATCAAATAGCGTCAGTGTGGTTTATGGGCTTGACCATTATTACATTGGATTTTTATTTCATTAGCAGATTGTATTTGATTTGTACTCTATCAGACCTTCGGAAGTGTTCCATTCATCCATGACCTGTTTGATGTAACTCCATATAAAGCTTTGTACTGTCTTATTGACATGAATTGACATACCATACTTGGAGATTTAATCTCGGGTCTATGTGTGATTGACTATTTATTTTTGTGTAGCCGTAAGCCCCATAAGAAAATAAAATAAATATCCCTTAACATGGTTAATTCTACTTTGTACTTACCTGACGTCATCGCATTTGCTTCACGATGACATCATCTAGTATCAACACATTACATTACATATCGATTGTTTGACAACGGACTCGGTTCTAAACATGATATCATTATACGCTTGTACCGTATTTCGTAGATTACTAATTTAAAATCTTCAGGCTTAGAGTAATTGAAATCCTCCACGCTTCATGAGTGATGAAGATAAGAATCAAACAACCGAAACCTAGTAACAGACGCTAATAATAAAATGGTATCCAATAAGACGTTACATCAGACGCCAATACGTTTAAGGCAAACAAACAGACCTTGAATTAGGACCGGACGACACGCAAATGATGTATGTAACATTTATTTTTACGTGCACCAGCTGCCCAAACCGTTATACCTCAAGTATTTCGTAATTTTTAATGTACTGCTCGTTACTATATGTTACACATCCAATATTTTCACCAGGATTACTGGCGTCGAAGTGAAATTTGGCTTCACTGCCAAAGTAAATACTTCAAGAATTCATTCGTCTTCTTGATCACTTTTATCCTTTGAAATATTAAGTTACCCTTGAAGAGACCAATTTGTTAAAAATTACTTTAAATACTACAGAATACGAAATGATGTATGCTTGATCTCTCAAACTTCGAAGTAGGGTTTCATTTTTAAATCTATAAAATTGACGTTGGGTATACTATACTAATCAATTTGGCCCATGAACAAGATGACGACGCCCTTCCGAACGATACGTAAGCGATTATGAAGACAATTTGAACGTTACCGTTATCACTTCCCTGAATAAATGCGTGAATGAACGACAGTGAATAAACACTTATTACCATTCATATCAACAAGTTGTAAACATCATCGTTGAACCAATTGTCTTAACAACAATAGAATAAAATTGCACTATAAGAACAAAACGCACTTGTATCGCAGCGGATGCAACGATACCAGCCTGTATCCTGCGTACACGCAGTTGAACGACCCTCATTAACAATTTTGATAAATAAACAATTATAACACAACAAATATTCTAGTTGTAAAAAGCATTATTTTTACAGTCAATGTGGTTCCTTCCTTTGATAAATAGTGGACATTCATAGACATAGTTACTGATTAAATATGTTGGTTTTGTCGACTTTGTGATAATACAAGGTAAATAGGTTAGAAATTTTGCTACTGGCTTTAGTTATAATCGGATAATGGAATTCCTACTTACTAGGAAATAGTGAGAAACTGGTAGTGGAAATATTTGCGACTATTTATTTTTCTTGTCATTGCGCTCTAAGGTAATTACGGGCTATTAGCTACAGTGCCATTATGGATGGCCAGCCGAATAGATTTAGTCTTAACTGTTATTTTATTACTACCTTAAATCGGCGTTCTACCATTAACACCAATAAAATATACAATGGTCTCATTTTCTATGCCTATTTGTCCAAAATTTGCCATATTTAAGGCCTGCTTTCGAAATGTACAATAAATTACGGATCCCATTCAAAGAGCCGCTTGACAATCTCTATAAACAAAATGCTTGTCTATCTAATCGTGATTTAGCATTCCATCAACAGTATCTTAAGTATCCAAACAATGGGAATCACCCACGTGCATACACCAAAATCGGCAGCTATGAGCAATTTTGGGTGATTTATACTACAAACTGTATGTAGATTTGACATAAGCCTTTGATTGACTGAAGCGTTTTGTTTATGGCGCCCGGTAATTTGATAATTATAGGATTTGAGTTGATGTCTTATTTTATTCTAATTTATGATTGTATGGTTGGGAAGCAGATTTAGATTCAGTAGGTGTAAAGGTGTAAATATCTAGCGCTAGAATCTTTAAGTTTAACCAAATTAATAACATGAGTAGTAAATGAAGAATTATGTATGACGTTCGTCAGTTGCTGTACTAAAAAGACTTGTCAGTGTCAATCAAGTCAATCAAAATTAGAAATTCTACTGTTTTTACAGAATCTCCTATTGCCTGTTAATTATCTGTACCCTCAGCAACAAGTATAACATACGGTGATTATATTAAAATACACCAATGCCCATATAAGGAGAACTTCACAGTCACGTATGATCCATAAACGTTTACCACGTCTGTTAGCAATGACTCATGCACTGTTTACACACACGTACTAAGTTAATTTCAACTTTTTGTAAAATATTCACGGGTGATTTTACATTGTCAAGTTTAAATGTGGGCGATAGATAAGGTTTACCGTCGTCATGTACTAATTATGTACAACTTCTTTGGAAATTAGCTTATTAGTTGTCGATATTTGGATGTTGGAATTTCGTAGGTGTTTTCAAGGTGGAGAAATTAACTTCTTCATTATATATGCGCTTGGGTTTCTTGAAACATTTTTCTCTTTAGATATAGTTAATTAATGAGAATACTTCTACTACTCGTATCGGTGCAACGATAAATTGTCATACTGATTTATTCTCCAGTGTTTCTAGGATAATTAGTTTGCTGAAAAAGGAGATTTTATACGACGATATGATAATTTTGCCCAGAAAAGGAGATGGGACAAAATCTATGTAAATCTGTACTATTTTAGCTCAAAGAGTGTTAATGAACTTAAAAATCAATTAATGCAAAAACTACCATCGCAAACTTTGCTTCGTATTGCATTGATCAATAACTTAATTAGTATTGTAAGACTGAGTGATTCAAAATTACAAATAAGGGTACCCGTATCCGCACCTTTGTGTGCTCAACAATTGAATTACCTTCTCAATACGCCATTTATTACTCCAAATACGGCAGGTACTTTATTAATAAGTAGATTCTGCTACATTAGATAGTATTGAGGTAGTTATGGTGCAGTAAATAAAAGGCGGCCTCGCGCGGCCTTGCTCTCCGTTTGAACAGATGCGCGGTATCGACGCGTGAGTCAGGATTGTGAACTCTTGTGATAATGTCATTGGATAAATATTCATTATGTATCATTATTTTAATTTAATTACCTATATTTTATTAATAAAATTATTCTTCTTAGTCATTATCCTTACAAAAGATAAAATCAATAATTGACAGTTTTTATTTCTTTCAGATTTTTTGATTTTGTTCTTCATCTTTTGCGACTGATCTATTCGTCGAGTGTTCTATTTCATAATTTGCATTCGTTGTAGTCGCAGTGTGATGTTAATTACCTACCTTGGTCACATCAATTTGTCCAGTGTCGTCTTCTATTAAAGAACAGTTTCGTTCTATCAACCTTAACTGTTATCATTAGTTTTATTTCTCTGCTGCCAAAGTTATATCACCTTATGTGCTAAATCTATAAAAAAGTAGCCTCTGACCTGTTGTCTTACGCCCTTCTGCAAATTGTGAAGTAGGTAACATTTTTTTTTTTCACTTTTATATTAATTCATATTTTTCAATTAGCTTGCTTATGAATAAATATTCCTATTCATACGTAACTTTAATCTCTTTATGGCCCCTATTTTTATGCGGTATTTATTGAACTTCATTCGCAATTATGTAAATCTTTATAAGCTGTGTATTAAGATAAAGTATGAGAAAAATTTAACTTCGTACAAAAGAATGTATTGGTCGTGTTCGTAAACTGGTCCATAAAATATGTTAGCGGCCATTTTCGTTTGCCGAATGTCTTAGCGGTGAGTCATATGTTACGTTGTTACCCCATTGTGCGCGTGCGTTGATTGCGTTCCTAATGATGACACATTGTGTTGAGGAAGAGTACCGCTGCCGGTTTGAAGTCCGGCTGAGGTTTATAGACCGCGGGGATGATGGATGTTTGAACTGTACGGATAGAGTTTCTAGACAGTGAGATGTATAGAGGTGGTTCTTAAAGTAAACAACACACTACACTACAGAAATACTGACTGTAGACCAACAGGGTACAGTGCTCTGATGATCTGAAGTCAGTTAAGTTTTTGCAAGTGTGCCGTTAAAATAATCTAACTGATGGTCTAGTGGTTAGTGACGGCTTAGCAGTCAGGTGCTAAGCCGTGGGTCGAGGGTTCGATCCCCACCCAGGATAGAACTTTGTGTGATAAGCACGAAGGTTTCTTCTGTGTCTGGGTGTTATTCATCTATGAAATGTATGTATTTAGAAATATATAAGTATGTTTATCGGTTGTCTGGTTACCATAGTACAAGCTCTGCTTAGTTTGGGATCAAATGACGTTGTGTGAGTTGTCCCAAGATATTATTATTATTAACTGCACTTACTGGGCAAATATGACTTACGATCCATTCCAATGTCTTGAAATGAAGAGAAAGGAGCGCAGAACCAAAGATTGAGTGGCACATGTTCAGGCGCACGACTTGCTTGTTTCTTCGAAAAGAGGAGAAAGTAAAGAAATACGTTGATACTAATCATAATATTGTGTATGATACGTGAGTAAAGGTAGACATACTCTTGTAAACAGCTAACTTTTTCTGCTGTGTCATGTAGCTAAACCAACGTGTGGGAACATTTACCTTTCTTAAGTTTTCAGTTTTGCCGGTATTAGTAGGTTTTCCAGAGTGTATATGTATATTTCGTATACATCGTGATTAACGGCCGATCTCAATAATCTAACTATTGATGGATTTGGCTACTAAAGGTATATATTTGACAAAAGCTCCATACTAAATATGTTAAAATTCTGCCTCTAGTAGCTAAATCCATCGATAGATAGATTACTGAGATGAGATAGATTTTGAGCCGTTAGTGCCACTTGCAAGAGTTATCAGTAATCGGGTTTTAAGCTATATTCATACCAAAGTTCACCAAAACCATCCCAGCGGTATATCCGCGATAACCATAACTTTGGTAGTAAAGACGCATTTGTAGATAATATTTGAACAGAGTATGCATTCGGTTGGTAACTATAAATATTTATATATGTATGAGCTGTGTTTATAGAAGGTAAGTAGTAAGTTGAATGCAGTTAGTATAAATTAAAACGACATGTGCATTCTGCAAATCTCACCCTTGGAAATACGAATACATCAACTTCTACAGCCATTTAGTCACTTATGACTTGCTAAAAGTAATTCATCAGCGCATTTATGCATTACCGAAGTATTTATTAAGCTTGTTCCATTTATGGTGCGTTAATACATGGCCATATATGGCGGTGGTCTCGTGGAAATTGTGTCGTATTAGTTTTTGTAACGTTTCTTAAGTGGCACGGTTGCGACATTGCTCACAATTGGATACACAGCTGACTAAATCGTGACGTTCTGAAGGATTTCGCTCTAATCTTGCATTAGAGTCTTGGTCTAAATGTGGGCGAAACGATGATTTAAGTGGCTAGGTATAATCTTTCGTGGAGTTTAGCTTGTTATGCTACGTTTACACCCTTGCCGAGGCTTGGCCAACGTCAACAAGCTCTAAGTCTTTACAAACGTTTGGATGCCATTTTCACGCTTTCGAGTGCGTTAGTCTGTTCCGAACTGGCAAGGTGGGGAGACGTGGCCGTTGCTATTGCGTTTAACTTGACATAATTTTATAGGCTAAAGTTTCACTGTTTGACTTACAAATCAAGATCGATACGCGGTCATACTCAGTGCAGCGTAAACACATACTTTTGGCACGAATGTATGTGAGCGACCCCTAAACACTTGCCAACATGTGAATAAGTCGCAAGCGCTTGTCGCAAGCTTCCTTTGATCTGTGTTCAAAAACCGAACTGACAAGCTCACGCCAGCCAAGCCAAGCTAAGCCAAACCCCTTTTCACACGCTTGTGTATGTGGACTTGTCAAGCATGTAAACGTACCATCATAAGAACGGTCAAATCGTAAATGCTCGTCACAGTAAACAAGTCTTAAAATTAAAACTGACTTTCGCCCGGGTGGATGAAACGTAGCCTATGCTTTATTCTGACGCATAAGGTGAAACCTATAAAATTTGCAAAGTTTTATCAAAATGCCTTCTTTTGTGCAATAGAGTAGCCAACACCCATACATCTGTCCAGCCATATTAATATATTTTTGAAGTATAATATTATTTGGAAATAATATTATTTATGTTCAGGATAAATCTGTTATTATTGAGCTTATACGCGATAGGCAAATAAAGCACAGTTTTTGTCCCGCTCTGACTTCTGAGTCATTTTTTTTCCTTCATATATCCTTGTTTCAGTTCACTGATCTACAAATAACAATATAACGGCATATAATATTAGTGTTTGAGGAAAAATATTCCGCCTCTTAATTAGTTATCGAGTGAGCATTGTTTTACATACTAATGGAGCTCATCCAGTGAAGTAAACAGGTACAATGGTGTTATCTCTACGGTTTCCTGTTTAGAGCTCGCTTCTTATCTGACGCTTAATATGTTTTCCGAATGGTTTACCTAGCAACTGGTATGTTTGTTTTAAAGTGGTTTTAAAATCGTCACTCAACATTTTTAAGACGTTTATTAGTTTCGATATTTTAAAGGTCTATCTTCAGTAAAGAACATTTGGCGAAAAATTCTTTGATAACGAATGGTAACGTAAGTTGCCCAAAACATTGACAAGAAAAAGGTCTAAAGTTGAACACAAGTGGATTGTTATTGTTGCCAAAAATGTTCATTGTAATTAAATTAAAGAAGGCAATTAAAAAATTAAAGATTAGCGGTTAAATAGTCAAGACTTACTTTCTTTTTCGCCACGTTATTATTCACATAGTCATCCATGTTTTCATGAATCTTTTCCTTCATTAGAAACCGCCCACATTAGTACCTACTACCTTTTTTTCCCAATATTTATCACAATATTTCCAAAGTAGATATGTTACGGAGGTGTTTTTTTTCGGAACCTAAGTCGGACATTTTAGATTTATTTGTTAAGATAAGGCTTGTAAAATAAGATGTATTTTTTTTTTAAGAAGTCTGATAGTATAATAACGAATTAAATTACACATTCTCAATAAAAAATGCTTATAACAAGCCCTCTCAATTAGATTGGTATATATTTACATTTAAACAAGTTTACATTTACATTTTACATAACATTCACATTTCAAATTTCACATTTACACTTAACATTTTTATTTCATTTATATAAATAAAACGAAATAGACAAAAATAGAAAAAAATGTTTAGTTTAAAATGCAATAAGTATGGAAAAAAAAATTAAAAAGCCGTAACATAGAGTATAATAATAATAACGACAAACATTCTAATATGCTGTACAAAGAATCATTATATTATTACAGTCATATTAAATGTATGAGGGAAAACCTCGCTCGGGCAGGACAAACAGATCCGAGCGATTTTTTCCTCGATACTTTTAATATGTATACATTAGCCTAAAGCAGCTATACTCTAAGTGTGTTCCGCGGAACCCTAGGGTTCCGTGATACCTCTGTCGGGGTTCCGCAAGAATTTAGAAATAAAAAAATCAAAACACCTCTCTCTGGTCGCTCCGCGGCTGTGCGGACTCCGCGGCCGCGCGGAGACAAAACGCTATGAATGTTATTTATTTATTTATTTGTATTTGTATAAGCTTGTGTTACATTAGCTGGTACAATATCTTATAAGTTTGGTCTCAACAATTTTATACTTGTACAACGCGTTCGCTCTAAGTTTGCCGGTCTGTGGAATGCGCGTACCGTGACAACAAAACTTATAATGTGTCATAGTTTTACCCAAATATCTACCGTACACAATTTTTATTGTTACAATTAAATAAAAAATTTCGAACGTCATACACTCATACCTATCGCCAGCGGCAAACTTAAAACGAGCGGGTAGTATACTTGTAAGCGCTCAGTCTCTTTGATAAAAGCCGCCTCTGAATTAGACGCTATAGTTGTCAACAAGCGACTTTCGTCTCTAACTTCAAAGGATAAAGTCGATATTGTTTACAACGCTATTTTTAAATTTCTGTTTTTATTTTTGCTTTTTGTTTATCAAAGGTGCCGACTCGAGTATTTTCGAGAATATTTGAGATCGAGTCTAGGACTAAGTATAAAAGCGGCGATCGCGCGTTGGCGTCGTCAGTTGATGATTAGCGTTCGGAGCGATAAGTTACTACCTACTTACAAGCTCGCTAGCGAGAAACTAGTGTTCATTGTTTTACTGCCTGCTGTATTCTGTTGTCTCAGTTTTATACATTTCTTCCCTGTAGGTTCTAAATTTAGTCTCTTATACGCAGTAACGATTGTGCATTATTTAAACCCCACTATCCTGACTTGTAACATTATAAATAAAGAAGAATGGAACGTTGGCTTAAAGGTGTTAAACGTGTTCCAACAACATCTTCTAATGACGCTGAATGTTCAAAAGCAATGCGCGCGGAGAATTTAGCAATCACCGATCCAGAAGATGATGCCACGAGTGCCACGACGTCAAGCTCGACGGTTTCAAAGACGAAAAAAAGGAAGTATGATGAATCTTATATCAGTTTCGGATTTGTTGATTCCAACGGCTCACCTCTCTGCATGCTCTGTAGTAAACTGCTTCCTAATAGTTCCATGGCACCTGCCAAATTGCGTCGACATTTAGAAACCGTACACCCCGAGACTAAAGACAAGAATAAAGAATTTTTTGTTCGCAAAAAAGATCAGTTATTAGGAAGTCAAAAAAATATGATGCATGTAACACAAACTACCAACGAAAAGGCCACGGAGGCATCATATTTAGTTAGCTATCGCATTGCACAAGCAGGTGAAGCGCACACTATCGCTGAGAAATTAATAAAACCATGTGTATTAGACATAACAAAATGTATGCTTGATGAAAAATCTGCAAAGCATCTTTCTACTGTTCCGCTATCAAACGATACTGTTTCACGACGAATCCATGATCTGGCAAGCTACGTCAAACAAGAACTAGTTACACGTCTACAAAATACACGATTCGCTTTGCAAATGGACGAGTCGACTGATGTCGCTGGTTTGGCTATCCTGCTGGTTATTGTGAGATATCCATATAAAAGTTCTTTTGAAGAAGACATGCTTATGTGTTCATCGCTGCTTACAAACACTACCGGGGAAGAAATTTTTAATAAAATAAATATATTTTTTGAAGAACATAATCTCAGTTGGAACAATTGCATTGACATTTGTACAGATGGGGCCAAGGCGATGACAGGTAAAACAGCAGGAGCAGTGTCACGAATGAAAAATAAAGCGCCTAATTGTAGTTCCAGTCATTGTATTCTGCATAGACAAGCACTTGCGATGAAGCAAATGCCGTCTAATCTAAAATTAGTTATGGATGAAGCGGTAAAAATAATTAATTTTATCAAATCACGATTACTACAATCCCGATTGTTCTCATTATTGTGTGAAGATTATGGCAGCAAACATAAAACACTGCTGCTCCATACAGAAGTGCGATGGCTGTCTCGGGGAAAAACTTTAACAAGGCTATTTGAACTTAGAGCCGAGTTACAAATGTTTCTTTCAGCAGATACTTCTTTTAATTTGAAGGACCGTTTGTATGATAAAACTTGGTTGTTCCGATTGTCTTTTATGGCGGATATCTTTCAAAAACTTAACGAATTAAATTTATCGTTGCAAGGTAAACAGACAACAGTGTTTCAGGCCTATAATAAAATAACTGCTTTTAAAAGAAAATTAGATTTTTGGATCATTTGCATTGGTAAGAAAGAAATAGAAAGTTTTACGTTACTCAGTGAGTTTGTTAGCGAAAACGACTCAGAAATGTTTGAAGATAATGTGTTTGAAGAATTGGTCCAATATCTCAGTTCGATGCGCGCATCTTTTGAAAAGTATTTTCCCGAAGAACACAATACAAAAATTAAAGTGAACTCCTGGATTCATAATCCTTTTTTACCCAACTTGGAAAAGCCTGAAAACATGTCAAATGAGATATATGAATCTCTTTTAGAAATGTCATCAGACACAAGTATGGAGTCATTGTTCAAAACGACGCCTCTTAATGATTTTTGGTGCAGAATCCAAGATGAATATGCAATGCTTGGCCAAATGGCTCTGGATATTCTTCTCCCGTTCCCAACTACATATTTGTGCGAAACAGGATTCTCTACCTACGCAGCCACGAAAACAAAATATCGCAATAGACTGGACGCCGAAGCTGATATGAGACTCCAACTTTCTTCCATCAAACCTGATATCAAGCAATTGATGAAAAATAAAAAACAGTTTCATACCTCCCACTAGTTAGATTTTTTCTTTTTTAATGTTTTCTATTATTGTCCTTACCAAGTGGTGAAGTAAATAATAATTAGTAACTGATACATTGTACTTTTATTATGCTGATTAATAAAGAATACACTTATAAAAATAATTGTTTTATTGTAGGGTTCCATCAAGTATTTTGCTTCCCAAAAGGGTTCCGTCATTTAAAAAGTTTGAGAACCACTGGCCTAAAGCTTAGACCTAAACCTCCGATTAAAACCTCTGATTTAAAATTGTCAAAGGTGAAAAATCAATCGGAAATCCTGACCTTTCAAAGTCGGAGTCGAAGCTTCGTAACATCTCTGGATTCCCTGGTACATACTTCGACAGACGGGCGCTTCTCAACTGAAGGCACTTTAAAACTACCCTCTGATATATCTACTCATTCGTTACTACTAGTCAGACCTACCACAGAAACTATATTGATTAAACTGTATCGTCCGCAGTTATCTATCACTTATCAATTCCTCTAGTTCTGATCACTCAACTTCAGGTCACAGGGTACTAAAACAACATTATTTACATGCGCAGTAGATGGGTTCAGATCGTAAATTGATTGATTAATTGAGCTTATCATTCGCTGATAACTTGTCTTAACTAGGCTTTTGATGTTGCCGAAGTGCGATGTTATGAAAATAAGGTATCTGTCGTATCAGATTCATACATGACTAGATTTTCCAGTACTATCCGCATATTGCTTAAAGAAGTAACAAACGTTCATCCTAATAATCTTTCGCGTTTATAATAATTAGTAAGATAGGAAAGGATCAACGAGTAAAATTGAAGGCTTGGTATCTTAGAACCTTCCTTGTGCTTAGATAGATGACTTTTTAACAGAAATATGACTCACTGAACCCTAGGGCGATAAGCACTTAGGTATCCGTCCTAGGTTTTGCCCTAGCTTCTAATCTGCTACCTAGTTGAGTGGTTTAACGCAACAAAATATTTCTTACGGCCGTTCTCAATAATCTACCTATCGATGGATTTGGCTACTAGAGGTAGAATTTTGACATATTTTGTATGGCGCTTATGACAAATATATACCTCTAGTAGCCAAATCCATCGATAGTTAGATTATTGAGACCAGACGTTAGTTGGTAAGGTCTATGATAGAATTAATTACGTATTCCATTATTGCTAATTATTACTTGCTAGCTGCGCGCAACTTCGTATGCGTCAATTTACCCCGTTTTTTCAACAGTTCTCATTGCTGCTCCGCTCCTATTAGTCGTAGCGTGATGATATATAGCCTACAGCCTTTCTCGATATCGGGCTATCCAACAGGAAAATATTTTTTCATTTCGAATCAGTATTTCCTGAGATTACCGCGTTCAAACAAACAAACAAACAAACTCTTCAGCTTTATAATATTGTACAGATTAAGATTTGTTCGAAGTCAATCAGTATGTCGGTTTTTTTCCAAAAATGAAACAATAGGGTTCTTCAAGAACTCTGTTGTTTCACTCCTGACCGTATCGGTTTTTTAAACCTATCTATGGATGAACTAAGGATCTATGGTAAGTTAAACTGTATTTCATAAAATCCAAATACAATTTATAGATGCCCTTTGCATCTTAACATTTGAATTCAATCCATATCAATTTCGTAGCGCAATTAGTATCGAGTTACAATTCCAATGTTAATTACTTGTTTTCGTTTAGAACTTAGATGTAGACTATCTACTCGACCTAAATAACTTTGTTTTAGTGCTAGACATTTGCACATATTGTAGGCAGGACAGGTTCGAATACTCCACTATCCGAGACATATGTCGATCGGTATTCGTCTTGCTATATTAAAATGTAATTAGTTTTAGGTCGAATTTAATTAAGTTTATATTTAAGGGCAAAATTAAGAGTAATTTGTATTAAGGTGTTTTGCGATTATGATACAAATACGATTAAATTCTAAAATCCATATCAATATAATTCAAACTGGGACACTTAAGCTCTGTGATGCAGCGGGAGTGCATACGACTGATGCGTGCGGAGTTGTAGGTTTGATTCCTACACGGGGTAGAGCTTGGTGAGATCCATTAATATTTGAGCCGAGTCAGAGTATACTGTGTGCCCATCAGTAGCAGTACTCGTATGTTTGTAAAGTCTCCACGACACAAGGCTTGAACCCTAGTGCAGGCGTTTTCTTTAAAAGCTGAGGTAATTTTTCATTATTCTTACATAGTACCTATAAAACAATACCTACTGAGCTTGCGAGCTTAGCTTTTTATTTCATGTAAAATATATATATTTTCTAATTGATATAAAAACTACATAGTGACTATTTATTGTTTTACAACAATAGCGCGGTAGTCATCAAACAAAACTAATAACATGTTTGATATTTTTTGCTTAATTTCATCCATTCATTACCAACGATATCATTCAAAAAAGTCTACCTATTTCTTAGTGAACGTGACATGACTCGATGAGAAATATTTCTTATAAATGCCTGTAACCTGTCAAAATGAACTTGAGTTTTCCGCTTTATTTTTCTCAAACATGTTGGGTTTTGCATTTGGTGTATTTGCATTGGACGAAGTATAAGTTTATTTATTGTTTGCACTCATGGTCAAGGATTTTACCAGTTGTCAGGGTGAACAAATACTGTCCTGCTTTATTCATACATGACTAGATTTTCCAGTACTATCCGCATATTGCTTAAAGAAGTAACAAACGTTCAATACTCAAATTATACTTAACTTTGGGTCATGTTCAAAAGTATTTCTACCTCTACTAGTTATCCAACATTAAAGTTAACGACGTTTTAATTTCAGTATTCTGCGGTTAGACAGTCATATCCTGAATACTAAAACAATGCTTAACTTAAACGAAAGGTGCTCAAAAAAAGTATATCTGTCTCTTCTATTTACCTTAAAGGGAATCGCCATTAACTATAAGGCTCTCACTCAGCATTATGTAATAGTTTAAAACTCAGTGGCGTTTGAGTATTTGATCATTAGATATCCAGGACTTAAGTAATGTGCTCTTCCGAAGTACAGAAAACATCTATATCTATAGACCAACATGAATGCGATGTCTTCCCGCAACACTAAAATATGCAGGGCCGCCTGGCGTATTTAATCGCGTACAAAGCCGATATAGGCGCGTGGCAACACCACGCTTATGTGCATTTGTGCTATCAGATATTACATTCTAGATATGCTGCTAAAGAAGACATTGCACAACAAAAAAGGATATAATGTATGTTATAAGAAACAACACAATAGTTTATTAGCGATGCGTATGCGCGGATGTGAGCGATTGTTGCGAATGATTCACACTTGCCGGTTTCTTGCGCGCATTTCTCAGCGGATACGGATACTTTCGTTTTCTTTGACTTTTTCCTTATGTTATCGTTATGACATCTCATCGTTATGAGTGGCTACTAGCTATCGGGTGACTTGAATGTGACTCTATTCGAGTCTGTTACATTGTGATCTATGTATATTTAAGACTTAGCTGTCCCGCGCGACTTCGTCTGCGTAAATTTTCCCCGTTTTTGCAACATTTCTCATTGCTGCTCCGCTCTTATTAGTCGTAGCGTGATGTTATATAGCCTATAGCCTTCCTCGATAAATGGCTATCAAACAGTGAAAGAATTTTTCAATTCGGACCAGTAGTTATCGCGTACAAACAAAAAAACAAACACTTCAGCTTTATAATATTAGTATAGATAATATAAAATTGCGTGTCTATTTTTGTTGTATATCTATGTTGTAATCTGTATATATTTGTGTTGTAATCTGTCTGTTTAATTTTAATTTCTAAAACGGGCGATTTAGATGAGTTCTTTTTGCTGGAAAATAGCAGTTACTGTTACTAATGTTATATTTCTTATGATTCCACACGGACGAAGTCGTGGGTTCCAACTAGTAAGATAAAATTAGTAACATAGGCAGGAAAACATTTATTTTTTATTAGTTTGCTTAAGGTGCCAACAAGTACACATCACCTATTACTAAGAAGTGGTTTAAAAAAGGACCCGATCGTAGATATCCATTACTGTACAGCCATAACATTACCGATATATTGAAATCTAGTATTTACTTCAAATATTTTTGTAGTACCGTTTGTGTAACAACGTTATATTTGTGAGTCATCATGTTGTGGTCATCGACTTTTGGGAAAAACAGATAATCATGCTAAACATTGATGGATAGCGAATGGCGGCCTTATGTCAGTACAGTAATTTATATGGCATCTATGGGTAAAAATCCAAATTTGTTGAAAACCATTGTCTCATGCCTAAGAATCGAAGGTAAAATTTACGTTTTCTTTCTGGCTGGAAGTTTTAGTCTGAACACTATAGTTACGTCTTCCTAATCATCTCACCACGTTACACGTTCTTTACTAGTATTAAACCCAACAAGATCTATAATAACCATATCGAATTTCAATCCAGTCCAAATATTTAGTTCCACCATTTGATTACTGGTGACAGTTTCAAATCAACGAGCGCTATACAATTATCACCCTTATTGTATAAAAGACAGGGCTTAAATTCTTTGTGGATAAACCCGTTAATGATGTACCTACGCACGAGATGTTTTGGATAAGGGGTTGACAGATTAAATTAATCTGATTAAAGTTTCAATCTAAGATGTTTAATATGTCGGTTTATTGAATGTCTCATGTGGATTAGAAAGTTCTAGTGCTACTCCAGGAATGTAACCTGAGCTTCCAAGTTTTCTGTCTGCAAATGTTTTAAGTTTTAATGGATGTTTTCCGTGAAAGTTTGCGTTTAACGGTAGGGATGGCCGATCACTAATGGTTTGTAAACTTTGGAGCATTTAGAATGAAGTAAAACCGAACCAACACAAAACAGAAATGGATACAGGTACACTATCAAGCACCGATAAGACGGGAGTCCGACACGACTGGCAAGATTAGGGCTTTGAACAGCGGCTTACGAGCTCACCGAGACACGAACCTGAATCCATCTATGGTAATGATAATGGCATGTCGGTCAACTTTCTGCAATATCAAATCCTCAAGCATTGCTAGACTAGTATCTATTTCCCAGGTCTGAAAAGGCTTTTCCTGTCTGAAAAGGCTTTTCCTGTCTGAAAAGTCGCAGTCCAAAAAATAACCTATTCTCTGTTCTTCCACAGACATACTCCGGCCTCTTCTGCGTGGTGGTCAACCCTTACAAGAAGCTGCCCATCTACACGGAAAAGATCATGGAGAGGTATAAGGGTATCAAGAGACACGAAGTACCTCCCCATGTGTTTGCCATCACAGATACCGCGTACCGTTCTATGTTGCAAGGTTTGTTCCCCATCAATATTTTTTTATGTTTAACGTTTTCTACGCGTTGTAGAATTTTATAGACTACGGGTATTTTTTCTAAAATCCCATTCAAATTGCACTGATGTTATTCACGGATAAACTGTTACAGCTAAACGTCATCTCATTGCAGAGACTACGCACAACTTCATTCATCGATCTGTTTACGAAACGATTTTTTTTGGCAAAACGGCTGAATCAATTTAGTATGCTTGTGGATTCAACATTTCTCTACAACACATAGACAAATACTACATTATTCCTTGACAATTTTATGCAAGTAGTAAAAAAAAACCTATCGACATATAACAATCGTCTTTAAAAGCTGGCAATACTAAAGAAGAATTAAACAAAAAATCGTAACTTGTCTTAAAGAAGACAAATTACGATTACTGCTACAGTACTAATGTATGGGCTATTTTTTTATTATCCCAGGCTAATGAACTTGCTACCAATTGCGTGTTTTTGTTAATGTGTATATAGCGAAACAGTGTCTGCATCCATACAACTTGCTACATTTACTTGACTCTAGCAATTTGTTTCAAAGATAACAAGGTGATTTATGGCGCAGAAATTCTTGTGAGAATTTTCTAGAATATTTATTGTTATACAAATTGTCATTCACTATCCCAAAAATACAGGTTATAGCTATAAATAAGACTATTGCCTTGTGTCAGTAGATACAGAGACAGTTGCTATAACTCAACCAGTATCGGTGCCATTACAGAACAATTAGAGGAACGGTCTTATCTTTGAATAGTAATGTACCTAATACACAGTTAGAAAACATCGATAGTATCTCTTTTTCTTTCAAGTTAATTAAGTTTTGGTGTATACTTTTTGGAGATTACGTACCATGTTTTTAATTTTAATCGGGGTTTTTAAAATATAAATCATGTTTTTAAGCGTTTTTTTAATGTTACACGTTATAGAAAATCCCAGTCTAATTACTGCATTACTACAGATTAATTTAAGAGTTTTTTTATCGCTCCTGAAAATTATAAAGAATTTAGTTAAATGGATATTAAATACGAAGACTTGTAAAAAAACCGGCAAATACCATGAGCCCTACATCCAATTTAATGATTGAGAATCAACCCTCCGGAACTAGTACAGACATACAAGCACATCACTATTCGACACTACATCACTAATGACTCTCGTAGGACAGGTAAAAAGGAAATGCCTACGTATGCGTCAGGGTTTCGTAACTTACTACTGTTGTTGTTTTGACACAACCTGGTGGAGATACGACTCATAGACGCAGTTCAAATAGTCAAATGTCTACAAAATTAGTTAGCCTCACAACGACAGGGACACTAGCCGCCTCCCTGAGATACTGTAATCCATGCTGATCCACATTGATCCAGTGTAGATTGTTGGGTGTCAACTGTCTTCGATTTTTTTGGTAGTAGAAGCACTGTTATGCAACCAACATTTTATGTGGGATAGTTCACACTACCAAGCTACTAAACCGCTTATCTATACTTAATATTATAAAGCTGAAGAGTTTAGTTGAAATTGCTTGTTTGTTTGAACGCGGTAATCTCTAAGGAACTACTCATCCGAATTGAAAAAATCTTTTTCTGTTGGGTAGCCCATTTATCGAGGAAGGCTATAGGCTATATAACATTACGCTACGACCAATAGGAGCGGAGCAGCAAAGGAAAATGTTGTAAAAACGGCGAAAATTTACGCTGACAAAGTTGCGCGGGTCAGCTAGTATTATATATGTATACTCCTCGACCGATTTCGGCCACGGCGACCTCTTCAACTCTATTCTAATCTTCGTCGGTGTGCTCGTGTAGAGCAACTTAAAACGGTATTAGTGTGTTTGTGCTATTTTTGTTACCAGACTCAACAAAACTTTATTTAGACGATAGAAACCAGATACAAAAATATTTACATGTAAATCATAGGACGCAGTGCGAATTCTGATTACTACAGTTTCAGTACATTTTACGATTTATGTTTTTAACTTCCGTAAATATTATCAGGACGTCTGTCGAGGTCACCACTTTTTTACCCTGACTGCACTAACAAAGGGTTATTATTATGAAAAATCAAGAGGTCTTATTCAAGGGAGGTTATGAAAGGCATGGCACATAATAATTCTCATGAAGACTATGTTTGTTACACGCGCGAGATGAAATTCGCCGAGAATATATTAAAATGGAACGAAATATATTTCTGTGTTCTCTATTGTGCGATGCCGTTTTAATTTTCTTTTCAAGTTTTTATTTACGGCTTTTTATTTCATATGGTTGAGTAATGAAAGTCAGCTAAGTTAAATAATTACATGTTTCAGATCGTGAAGACCAGTCCATCCTATGTACGGGAGAGTCAGGTGCCGGCAAGACAGAGAACACCAAGAAGGTGATACAGTACCTCGCGTACGTTGCAGCCTCCAAACCTAAAGGATCCGGCGCGGTAAGATGTTCTCTTTGATACCTTCGATGAGGAAGTAGGGTCTTTGGATAGAGTGACGTCTGATGAGTGCGTTAGAGGGCAGTTCTTGAGCGTCGAGATAATGTCGAACAAACTTAGTGACATTTGTAACTTTGACAACGGGTCAGTTTTGCCCTCTATGTACTATTTTCGCATTTACGTCATAGTCAGTTAGCGAGGTGAAGATACAGCTTTAAGAAGACATTTTTAATAATCTGTAGACAGACATGTTTTGATTTTAGCATGAAACAGGAGCGATCAATTGATATTTCGAAATCAGTTTTTTATTAAAAAGTAATGAATGTAGTTAGTAAAGATTTAATTTTTGGCTTTTAAAATAATTAATTATATTGTTTTGTGAAGCGTACGCATGTCTATTGGTTCGACTATCGCGTTCGGGTGAGATAAGAAACCAGTTTGTCGTATATTACTAGCTATTACCATCCAAATAGTTAAAAAAAAAAACATTTTAAGTAGAGCTAATTGTATTAAAAATTGTATTGTAGTGTAGGCGTAGCTAGCTAGTTCAACATTAATTAAAACTTGATGATCAAGTAAAAATAATACACATCTACTTTTTTCCAATCTAGGTCAAATATATTACAATGTTTTGCTAATTTGCAAATTCTAATAAGCACATTATTCAGCATCATGTTCTACTACATATTTCTGCTATGGTTCATTCGATTTAAGACAATAGTGACATTATTAAATACTGTAGTGATAACCGCTAAACAATACCATTTTGATCAAATCAAAGGCGTATAGGTATTTGTTATTTACGCCTGAAACTTAAAAACTGAAGTTGTTTGATACTGATTAGACCTGTATTTAAACATTTTATTTTGAATTAAATGTTTAAAAAATATGCTGTCTCATATAATATTGTAACCACATATCGAGAAAAAATACCTTTTTCTATTACATAATAACTATATGATCAGTAAGTTACTGTCACTTTTTCTTTACTAGAATGAATTATAGCTATAATCACGAACGCTAGATCCTTTACTTTAGATATAAGAACTGCATTTCTTGTGTGGTTTATTTACGCTATATTGTACTTCTAAAAGTACTTGACACCTGCAGACTTGCATGCTACAGAGGTGGCATGTGAAATGTGTACAGCACATAGTTGTACTCCATCTATATGATGCTGGAAAAAAAAACTTATTAAAATTAGGATACTTAATAGCAACGAACATAAATGTGATCTATTATTTATCATAGCAATGAAATAAAAAAAATGGCATTTGCTAATACGAATGCTATTGGCCGATTCCATTTCTTAGACGATACTAATTTATATCTTATTTTAGGACGTTCAATGTCGCTAATTAGGTATGGTCAGTAACCATCTAAATTGGATATTTAATTATTCGAAAGTTATTTAATAGCCAGACATTTTTGGCGTGATAACATCTTATAAATCGTTGACCGGGTGCACGCACAAAAAAAGACGCCTTATGTGCTAGTTGCTAAGCAACAACGAATGACGATTGCAGTGACATGCGATAAAATTGGAACTAACGTTAATGACTAACAAGTCAATAACGTTAGTTCCAATTTTAGCAACCGCTATGCAACGCAAATGGCGATATGTCATCAATGTTTTCATATGACGTTATCACGTAAAATTATCGTCCGTAAACCGACTTTACAGATAATCATATTTATTGTGTTTTTTTTTCTGGCAACATTAGCAAAAGGTTAATGAACCTTCTTCAACACTGATGTATATTTTTTATTTCCCTCTCTTTCACGCGATCTGCAATGGTTCGACAACTACAGGGCCCGTCACCACAGTTGATTATAGTAAGTCAAGGAAATAGTTAAAGGAAATACCTACCAACATGTTGAGGGGTGACTTGTCAGATGTGGTCTATTATTCTTAATTTATCTCAAAATAAAATTACTTCTATTTCTGTCATAAATTACTGTAAATGTCATGTCGTAAATGTCATGTCAAACTGTCGTTGACAGGAGTAATGTGACATATACTGTGCCAAATTTAGTACAACAAATGATTTTTTTTGCTAATAATACTCAAGCTACATTCTCAATTTTGAGAATAATATTCCACACGACATTATGCTAAAACTGCTTCTCCAATTGGACGGTGGATGTGGATATTGGTTATAAACTTAATAGACGTAACTGAAAAATGAAAAAGGGACAAGAAATTTTAAATGTTCAGACTTCAGAGGAGTGACAGTAAAGGGAAAAATCTTTCTATTTTTTCTCTTTTTTTAATTCAATTGCGTCTATGTTTTGGGTATAAGTAAAGCTTCAATGCATGTTGCATGGGAAGCATGAAGTTTATGTATTACGTCTAAATTATTATATTTATGTCACTATTTTCTTTAACCTTCGAGATATGTCGAAGGCGTCGCATCTTGTCATTAACGTGTTGTTTACGATAATAGACTCTTTTTTTATTTGTGTCACGAGATATTAGGACAAAAGAGATAATCATTTTATTGTTAATCATATAATGATACATATTTTATAATCTGCCGGCATTGCAACAACACTCCATATGCCGTTTATATCCGATATCTCCGAATAAATCTTATTTCTCTTTAAAACAGCATAAGGGCGGTTCCTTAAGCGCCGCACCTTCTAGTTGCTCTTAGTCGATGTTAGTGTATTTCATATTGCATTCTCACACACCGCCACGTTGCTACTTTAGATATTACCTTCCATATATTCCCATAATAAACATTTAAATCGACTAATTACAGTAGATCATCATTATCATCAAATCCTTTAACTTGACCGAACATTAGTGCTTACCTCTCATGCGTCAGAAACTCATAACCTTACCAAATGTTCAGGTCATGACTTCACCATTACCTACACAATGGACAATCACCGTACAGTGGCTCGTAAAAACACCTCTTTGTTGTTTATTACATGTCGTAAATATATTTAGTTTCAAAAGTAATAATTTTGAGAGAGAACGAATTAATGTTCTATATTTGCGAGGTGCATTTGTTTTGCAACATGTTACAAGACGTATTATTTTAGAGAAGAACTTCGTAACATTACCCACTAAGCTCCAGTGAAGGTGCTATTTAGAGTCTAAGAGCTCTACCTCATTAGGACGCCATGGCGACGTCACCATGGCGTCTCGACAGTCAGTTCATTAACGTCGTCAGTAATGGACGTAGAAGAAATCGCACTTCTTTGTTATATACGTCGCAGAAAACTGAAAAAAGAAAAGAAGAAAAAAAGGAAACTATGGGTTCATCCATTTATAACAGTTTTTTTACCACATTAAATACAAATAAATAACACTATATTCCTAGCGAGCGTCCAAAATGGCGGCTGACTGGCGACAGTGTGAGGGAGGTGCAGTTTACACGTGTATATTACAGTCGCAACGTCGCCAGGCCGCCAGAGTATCCAGAAGCCTACATGGCTTCTGGATATTCTGGCTGGCTTCTGGATGCGGGAGCTGTACCTTGTGGCCACCCTTCCAAATTGTTGCCACGTGAGTTAGGTACCGTACAATTCAATATTAACTGCTTGGATACGTAGCCGGCGACGTCGTCATGGCGTCTTAATGAGGCAGAGCTCTTAAACATAAAATTTTTTTTAGACATTCATTTGTTTTATTTATATTTGTTAAAAGTCTAAAATTATCTTATTATTTTATTATTATAACATTAATGGCGTTACGATTTACGATGTTTTTCTGAATTTTAAATTGGAGAAGAAGCGTAATGTGTTGTCAAGTAGGCAACGTTACTTGTAACATGTAACAAAACAATGAGGTATATTATATTCAGCTTGTCGATGTCGTGTCGTTGCTAACAATGTTTCACGTAACTAACCCTGTATCGTTTACATTTGCGTTTGATTTCACGCTGCTACTCCTAATAGACAAACGGACCTACATTTGAGGTAATGGAACGCTAAAACCATTATTCATTGTTGTCATCATTTAAAATCCATGAAAATTTTGTTTCGAGTTTACAATACATTTTAATTGATATGTTCTTTTTCCCTGTCTATCATTTAGAATATTATAGAAGGGAAAGAGGTGACAATCTTTAGTAGTAACTTAATTTTGTGGATTACAGAATATCCATGTATTGATTATGTTTTAGCTGTAAAACTTTATCATTATTTTGTAGTATTTGATGACAATAAGTCAGTAATATTTATATAATAACAGTTCATATGTAATGCAGCTAAGTTCCTATAAACAAACCCATTTATTATGCATATCTTAAAAGCACCAGATTTCTAACCCAAACTTATTCAATAACATTTTAAATACATATAATATTTTAACTGAGAATTAATATTCCCTGGTTATTTCCGAAACCCGTAATATTTGCATGCACCTTAAATATCGCAATAGAACTATGTTATGACATATTTTCCTGTTATAGGGCGAACTGGAACAACAATTGTTACAAGCTAACCCCATTTTAGAAGCCTTCGGTAACGCCAAGACTGTTAAAAACGACAATTCATCTAGATTTGTAAGTATCCTAATACTTTTGAATTCAAAAAATCTGTTTGGAAAACGTCTAAGATAACTCAGCGCTATGAACTATGTTTTCAGGGTAAATTTATAAGAATAAATTTCGACGCATCAGGTTTTATAGCCGGTGCGAATATTGAAACATATTTACTCGAGAAATCGAGAGCGATAAGACAAGCGAAAGACGAACGGACATTCCACATTTTCTATCAACTCCTCGCCGGAGCGACGTCGGAGCAGAAAGCTGAATACATCATCGAGGACCCTAAGAGCTACCCCTTCCTATCAAATGCGGCTTTACCTGTACCTGGTATTGACGATGCTGCAGAGTTCCAGGCGACAATCAAGTCCATGAATATCATGGGAATGAACAACGAAGACTTCAACTCGATATTTAGAATAGTGTCCGCTGTGCTTCTCTTTGGTTCGATGCAGTTCAAACAAGAGAGGAACTCCGACCAGGCGACGTTGCCTGACAATACAGTTGCACAGAAGATCGCGCATTTACTTGGTAAAAATCTCCATCTCTGCCTAAATTGTTTTTGTAAAGTACTTCACTAATACTTGCCATGTTTGAATTCCAGGTCTTTCAGTAACAGAAATGACGAAAGCGTTCCTCAAACCTAGAATCAAAGTGGGTCGCGACTTTGTAACGAAAGCACAGACCAAGGAACAGGTCGAGTTCTCGGTGGAAGCCATCGGCAAGGCTTGCTACGAGCGCTTGTTCAGATGGCTTGTCAATAGAATCAACAGATCCTTGGACAGGACGAAGAGACAAGGAGCATCTTTCATCGGTATCCTCGATATGGCTGGTTTTGAAATCTTTGAACTCAACTCCTTCGAACAGCTCTGTATCAATTACACTAATGAGAAACTCCAGCAACTCTTCAATCACACTATGTTCATTTTAGAACAGGAAGAGTACCAGCGTGAAGGCATTGAATGGAAGTTCATCGATTTCGGTCTCGATTTGCAACCGACCATAGATTTAATCGATAAACCCATGGGTATCATGGCTTTATTGGATGAGGAATGTTGGTTCCCCAAGGCAACTGACAAGACCTTCGTAGAGAAGCTCGTGTCAGCTCACTCCGTACACCCAAAGTTTATGAAGACAGACTTCCGTGGAGTTGCCGACTTCGCGATCATTCACTACGCTGGCAAGGTTGACTATTCCGCGGCGCAATGGTTGATGAAGAACATGGATCCTCTGAATGAAAACGTCGTGTCTCTCCTGCAGTCTTCCCAGGATCCGTTCGTGTGCCACATATGGAAGGACGCTGAGATTGTAGGCATGGCGCAACAGGCCATGACCGACACACAGTTCGGTGCGAGGACCCGCAAGGGAATGTTTAGAACAGTTTCTCAGCTATACAAAGAACAGTTGACGAAACTTATGGCGACGCTTAGGAACACCAATCCAAACTTCGTAAGGTGCATCATACCCAACCACGAGAAGAAGGCTGGAAAGATCGAAGCGCCTCTAGTTCTGGACCAGTTGCGTTGCAACGGTGTGTTAGAAGGCATCAGGATCTGCAGACAAGGCTTCCCTAATAGGATACCGTTCCAGGAGTTCAGACAGCGATATGAGCTTCTGACTCCTAATATAATACCGAAAGGTTTCATGGACGGAAAGAAGGCTTGCGAGCAGATGATTGAGGCTTTGGAACTGGACCATAACTTGTATCGCGTCGGTCAGTCCAAGATCTTCTTCAGGGCTGGTGTACTGGCGCACCTCGAGGAGGAGCGGGACTACAAGATCACAGATCTCATAGTGAATTTCCAAGCGTTTTGCCGCGGGTACCTTGCGAGAAGAAACTATCAGAAGCGATTGCAACAGCTTAATGCTATTAGGATCATTCAGAGGAATTGCGCAGCGTATTTGAAGTTAAGGAACTGGCAATGGTGGAGATTGTATATCAAGGTAAGCGTAATGTTTCCTTTTTTCTTATTTATATAAAAAATGATTACATTATCGACTCTGTATACTCTTCAGGTGAAACCCCTACTGGAGGTAACGAAGCAAGAAGAGAAGTTGACGCAGAAGGAAGACGAGCTCCGTCAGATCCGCGAGAGGTTGGATACGCAGCTGAAACGATGCTCCGAATACGAGCAGAAGTACCAGCAGGCTAATGCCGAGAAGACGCAACTTGCTGAACAGTTACAGGTATTGTGAACTAATTGGTAAGTTATTAGAACTATGACAAAGTTCCTGTGAAAATATATATGAAAGAGAATTATACAGGATTAATTATTTATTATATTAAGTGGCAGTGGATAGATAACGATAGTCTTAGATTAAGATGCCCAAAGGGCTCGGAGGGGGGCGGGGGGAGATTGTGACAAAAATAAACTGAACTGAGAAGAATAATTCCGGTTCCGGTTAGGCCATTCAAAATATTATGATGAAAAAGATAAGTAATGAAATGCCATTTCTTTTAATTGTTAGATTATATTCTTGCCCAGAAAAATGACGAAATGCGGAACTTGCTCTCCCATATGAGCAAGAGAGCAAGTTCCGCATTTTCCGCATTTCGATCTAAAAGGAGATCCTAGATTAGGCCCTGAGTTTTAATTAATTTAAGAAACAATTCTCTACAGTTGAACATGATAAATTTTGATGGAGAAATCTTGTATGTTTGTTGTATGATTGCAGGCTGAGCTGGAACTCTGCGCTGAAGCAGAAGAGTCCCGAGCACGCGCCGCGGCGCGCAAGCAAGAGCTGGAGGAACTGCTGCACGACCTGGAGGGCAGGATCGAGGAGGAGGAGGAGCGCTGCAACGCGCTGCAGCAGGAGAAGAAGAGGCTGCAGCTTAATATACAGGTGACGCTTTCATTTTATTAGTATTCTTCTTTCAAGATCACCTGGAGGTCAATTCACGTATTTAAAGCAGTTCAGTTGCAGTTATATTTCGATTAAAACGGCCTTTTTTGTATTCTTGTAACTTTGGGGTCGACCTCAAATACGCTTGCGTCAAATATGCGTCTCGAGAGCGCAATAACGACATTCTAGTACGGTGGTCTAGTGGTTAGTGACCGTGACTGGTAAGCCAGAGGTCGTAGGTTCGATTCCTACACTGTCTCTCATCAAAACAATTTTTTTAAACTTTGAAGAGCCGTTTAATGTTTGTTTAGTGCATATTTCTTACAAAAAGTAATATACGTTGAAATCTCGGTAGCCATGTAAAGTAAAACACAAATAAAGTAAAGTAGCGAAAATAACAATGATTGTCATGAAAAGAGATCTAATACATAACCGTTCGTTACAGGACCTTGAAGAACAACTGGAGGAGGAAGAGGCGGCGAGACAGAAGCTTCAATTGGAGCGTGTACAGTGCGACGGGAAACTGAAGAAGCTGGAGGAAGAACTCGCGCTCAGCGAGGACACCAACCAGAAACTTGTTAAGGAGAAGAAGGTATGTATGGCTTGACCTTTTTTTTGGCTTATTTCAAGTTAGATGGTGACCAAGCATTCGGGCTATTTATGGTAAACAGCTGCCTATGGGCACTATTAAGATCTTAGCTTTCGGCCCTTTTAACTCCTATCTTTAGGAATCTCATGCTGTGATGTTTAATAAACATATCCTGGGCAATTTTTTAAAAAGGGTGCTTTTTTTTCTACATTTGGACCCCAATAACTGCAATGTAGTTGCTATGCCCAAAACGTTCGTTTTATAAGTTTCACCTTTATTTTATACTAGCTTTCGCCCGCGGCTTCGGCCGCGTGGATGTCGGTTATCGCGATAAAAACTATCCTATGTTTTTCCCCGAGACTCAAACTATGTCCATACCAAATTTCATCTAAATCGGTTCAGCTGTTTGAGTGTGAAATATAATCCAAATGTAATATATAAATATTACATCTGGGGCATCGTACGCCTAAAAGGCTTTATTTTATTAAAAAGCTGGGTGTATCGTAACAGCCTTGAGATGAAAATCCAGCCAGTCGATTTGAAGATTATCAGATGTTAATACTCATGGGCCTATTTTATCGTTTTAGATCCTGGAAGAGCGTGCCAATGATCTGTCTCAAGCGTTAGCAGAAGAGGAGGAGAAAGCGAAACACCTCAGCAAACTGAAGACCAAGCAGGAGTCCGCCATCGCCGAGCTGGAGGAGAAACTTCTAAAGGTATGTTCAAATAGACAAATATAATGTTGGGAGTGTCGAAAACGAGTTGCAACCTAATACCTAATGTCTAATCGGTCATCTGACAGTACGACCTCCTGACAGAATACGGCCAAAGTACAAAATACGACCACCTAATAGAATATGGCCACGTGACAGTACGACTTCCTGACAGTACGACCTCCTGACAGAATACGGCCACCAGACAAAATACGACCATCTAATAGAATACGGCCACCTGACAGTACGACTTCCTGACAGAATACGGCCACCAGACAGTACAACTTCCTGACTGTACGGCCTCCTGACAGAATACGGCCAAAGTACAAAATACGACCACCTAATAGAATACGGCCACGTGACAGTACGACTTCCTGACAGTACGACCTCCTGACAGAATACAGCCACCAGACAAAATACGACCATCTAATAGAATACGGCCACCTGACAGTACGACTTCCTGACAGAATACGGCCACCAGACAGTACGACTTCCTGACTGTACGGCCTCCTGACAGAATACGGCCAAAGTACAAAATACGACCACCTAATAGAATACGGCCACGTGACAGTACGACTTCCTGACAGTACGACCTCCTGACAGAATACGGCCACCAGACAAAATACGACCATCTAATAAAATACGGCCACCTGACAGTACGACTTCCTGACAGAATACGGCCACCAGACAGTACAACTTCCTGACTGTACGGCCTCCTGACAGAATACGGCCATAAGACACCAGACCTCCTAATAGAATGCCGCCAAACCCTAGCCTGAGCCGGTATAATTAAGGGCTCAGGGTAATGAACCCTGAGCCCATAATTATACCGGCTATATAGATCAGATATTTCGTAATTATGGTTTATATAAATTTAAAACTGGGTTTTAAAAAGATTTTCTTGGAAGGTAGGACCAGTTATTTATGTAATAATTTGTTGTAGGATCACCAAATGCGTCAAGAGACGGACCGTGCGAAGAGAAAGATGGAGACAGAACTCCAGGACGTGAAAGAACAGCTCGTTGAGAGGAAAGCGCAGGTCGAAGAGATGCAGATTGTATTAAGTAAGTCACTGGCCATTTATTACATACTAGCTGTCCCGCGCAACTTCGTATGTGTTAATTTTCCACGTTTTTGCAACATTTTTGCAATTTTAATTTTATCAAAATCGGAGAACCCAAAAAAAATATTTATTATTTTTCATTCGTTTATTTATGAATGAAAAAGTTATTAATTAAAGAAAGTATGACTTAAAAAGTTCTATGCTATAATAATCCAATGGAATTTTGTACCAAGTATAATTTATATACCATACGCCTTTCACTACTGAATTTTGACAAAAAGAATATGCTATAACTATGTAATAATAATGTACCCAGCTATGGCACCATGGTAGGTGCAATACTGATAACATATCCTATCCGCTGCAGAAATTTGACCACACCTTTCTGTTACATCCTGTATAGCCTTCTATCTTCCTCGATTAAAGGGGGTATCCAACGGTAAAATAATTTTTCAATTAGAACCCGTAGTTCCTGAGATTATCGCGTTCAAACAAACAAATTCTTCAGCTTTATTATATTAATGTAGATTATATCTAACTATTGTAATAGTGCGTCTTATTCCGAAATATATGCTGATTAATTTTGGTCTAAAATCTAATAAACTGTTAACTTGTAGGAGTGTATCCGTTCCGTTATTAGTAAAACAATTATTTGTTAAAACTAAGGCTATATATAAATAGGTTAACACGCCGGCGATTTCGAAGTAAACTCACTCTATAGTATGATTTACGGGATTTTTATTATACGGGGTGTAGGCACATGGAAGATAGTGCGGGCTCGTACGAGTCCGTGCGAGTCAGTGCGTGTTTACGCGTAATCTCGATGTAGGTATCTTTCGGTGTGAAATATGTCCTGCTACGTAGATAATGCACATTATAAATTTGTGTATTTTTTCACAGGCAAGCGCGAGGAGGAGCTGGCAGCCGCCATGAGCCGCGCGGACGAAGAAAGCGCTCTACGAGCCGCCGCGCAAAAGGCTGCTCGAGAAGCAGAGAGTGCTCTGGCTGATGCTCATGAAGACCTGGAAGCTGAACGTGCTGCTCGCACCAAGGCGGAGAAGTTGCGGCGAGATCTTAACGAGGAGCTCGAGGCGCTCAAGAGTGAGCTGCTCGACTCGCTCGATACTACCGCAGGTGAGACCGCAAGAGGCCAAGTTTGTGTTATCTACCGAGGTCTTGTTATTGTTGGGAGGCTCGTCTCCGCAGGCGCCCCACAGCGGGAACACCTTCGGGCCGCCACAAACAAGTACCACGTGAAATCAGGGTGGGCTGACTCGGTTCTGTCATAGTTTTGAAACTAGTTTACTACATTAGATACTACTCGTTTACTGATTACTATTCGTTTCGTACGAAATATACTAATTTTAATACCTTTTCTTGCTAGATATTACTACACAGCTAAAATTGCTACACAGAAAGTGTTATATTTTGACTAAAATAGTTAGTTACTATGCACAATGACTAGCGATTGTACATAAAATCTTGATTAATTAATTTGGCAGTAAGAACCAGCATTTCTTATCGGCCTTGCCCGCACTATTCTGATAAAGTTTCATCAAAATACGCTTAGTATTTTTTTTTTTTTGAAAAGTCAAACTTCCATAACTGGAAGTTTGATTTTCAAAAAAAAAAACCACAAAAACTTTTAAACTTACAATATTCGTAATTAGATAATCATTACATGAAAAACTAACGAACCTCCCATTCCCCCCTCACCCCCAGCGCAACAAGAGCTCCAAAAGAAGCGCGAGCAAGAAGTAGCTGTACTAAAGCGCGGCATGGAGGAGGAGGCCGCGACGCACGAGGCCGTGCTCGCCGAGCAGAGGCACAAGCATTCTCAGGAGTTGCAGCTGCTCAACGATCAGCATGATCAGATCAAGAAGGCTAAGGCCGGTTAGTATATATGATTTATACAAACTTTTATATATTTTTTGTAGAAGCAACATAGATCTTATGAATAGAACATGAGGGTTTATTTCCAGATGTAGGATCCGTGAGTTAGCTAGTTATTAGTAAAATTAAAACGACAAATCAAATTAATTGTTTATTTGTAGTTCATTATATGAATATTGGTTTATTTGTAAGACTTTGGCGACAACGGTTCCTATAGTAATTTTGTTGCATAGCACTTCCACCTGTTTTTTCTGTTCCGTGATACTCATCAATAGCCACTGAGCAAAAATTGAGAGAGCAACATTTCTCATTGCTGCTCCGCTCCTATTGGTCGTAGCGTGATGTTATATAGCCTTCCTCGATAAATGGGCTATCCAACAGCGAAAGAATTTTACAATTCGGACCAGTAGTTCCTGAGGTTACCGCGTTCAAACAAACAAACTCTTCAGCTTTATAATTTTAGTATAGACTAGCTGTCCCGCGCAACTTCGTATGCGTAAATTTTCCCCGTTTTTGCAACATTTCTCATTGCTGCTCCGCTCCTATTGGTCGTAGCGTGATGTTATATAGCCTATAGCCTTCCTCGATAAATGGGCTATCCAACAGCGAAAAAATTTTACAATTCCGACCAGTAGTTCCTGAGGTTACCGCGTTCAAACAAACAAACAAACAAACTCTTCAGCTTTATAATTTTATAGTATAGGTTACTCTGTATTTAGTCCCAACCGCGGCCGTTTTGAAATTAACTGACTTGCTGTTAGACACAAAATACAGATATTTAAAATGTAATAAAATTAGATCAATCGACCTTTTTTACTAAAATCACACTGGCATAAAAAACTTAAACAACTTTCGAAATCCAAACATGTCACGTCATTTATAACTAACGTCAAAAAACATCACAAATAATTTCGTTTACTATAATAATGTTTGGATAAATTTATAACAATTTTGCTACTATGTCGTGTACGAAAGAGCGTAGACTTAAAAACGTGAAGTTCGGTGTGTCGAAGGATGATAATTACAATGTGGATGGACTACTCAGTATTGTGCCTCCTCAAGAGGAAGGCACTGGGTTCCTTTCTGTCAGGGATTACTGGAAGACCATGTGCCAGAGTCCAACGCCTGACAGGAATATTGACACACTGTGTATGTTTACTGTGACTTGTGTATGTTAATTTGTTTTAAAGCTACAGTGGACCTTCGGCAATCAGACAAAGGTGGTGGTGTCGGACTATCGAATTTGTCGGATTTATAAAGTACTAGCTGTCCCGCGCAACTTCGTATGCGTAAATTTTCCCCGTTTTTACAACATTTCACGTCGCTACTCCGCTCCTATTAGTCGTAGCGCGATGTTATATAGCCTATAGCCTTCCTCGATAAATGGGCTATCTAACAAAAAAAGAATTTTTCAAATCGGACCAGTAGTTCCTGAGATTAGCGGGTTTAAACAAACAAACAAACAAACAAAGCAAACAAACAAACAAACTCTTCCGCTTTGTAATATTAGTATAGATTGCCACATACCCCTTAAAATCGGGTTTTTATTTAAAATAGTACGTTGTAATCCGACAAATTAAAGTGAAAAGATTCTATCTGAACTACAAATGATACTTCTGTTCAATGATGCATTACAATGTAGGTACAGTGATAGGCATGTCGGATTACCGGAGGTCCACTGTATTTAGTATGAGAAGGTATAATCGACAAATGTTTACGAATAAATGTCGAGGCGGTAATGACGATTTTGGGGATGAGTTATCTCAGTGTGTTCGGTACTTTTACTTGGCTGGCTTAAACTCATAAAAGAAATATATACTGAATTCGTTTTATAAAATGTGTAGATACAGTACCATGTAACTAATGAAAACTGTCTTCATAAAGCTTGTAAAGTATTTTCCATTGATTAACAACAATTTTTAAAAACTTTTTTTAATAAATTGTTGCGCATAGCATAAGGATACCTAGTCACAAATTCAACTCGACAATGTTTGTAATTTCGACGCTGTATAATAGCTTGTACATATTTAAAGTAACACTTTCGTGAACTCGAAACGAGAGGTACGTTTGGTACCATTTGGTAAATTTATTTGCAATATCTTAAACGCGTGTGTAATATTGGCTGATTATTAAGTCTTGACTGATCCTGAGGATTAGTAGCTAAGCTTTTACGAGGCATAAGCTATCTAGTATTATGTATAACATTGCCGCCTAAAGGAAGACTGTGTTATATTACTTCAGTTTTAGTTGTTCGTGAAGGCATAGTGTTACACAGCCCTTTAATTGGAAGTCCAGTCTACTATACGGAAGTGAACACGAGTTTAACTTGAAATGAAACACAACTGTGTCCTGTATGGACGAACTTTATTTATAATCATGCAGTTTTATACAAGGTTTTTGAAACAAAGCATTTTTATCGAGTTTCAGAGAGGGAGAGAGGAAGAAAACATTGAATTTTAATCGAGTAATGATATCACACAAACTACTTATACAGGGTACAACAATGAAACTTCCAATTAAAAAAAAAGTCATTCTCTTAACAATAAAAGTTGTGTTACATGTACCAACACGTAACACAACTTACTTATACAGTATCTTGAAAGTTTCAAATAAGGATTTGTGTTAAATAGGAGTCGATTTTTAGACCTCGTCGATCCCCAAAATCAGTTTTCGTTTGTCGACCCCTTGGAAACCGATATCGACCCCCAAAGCGATCCCTTTGGGAAGCTCTGTAGTACACAATATACTTCAAAAAATATTTTTTTTACTTCGGAGTTCTACCTCTTTACGACACCTCGACCGATGAGACAAGAAAGTATTTATGTATAATGGAAAGATTTTTATTTAGTACACCGAAGATACAGACATTATTATAATTTAACAAGAAAACTATATGCCGTGTGGTGCCGGCTTAAGAATAGTACCACCCCATCTCTTCCCGTGGGTGTCGTCAAGGCGACTAAGGGATTTCACCCCGGAGGACGGGCAGCAGCGTCCTCTGCGTACTTAAAGCCTTACTGCGATCGCCAACCCGCTCGCCAAGCGTGCCGATTATGGCAATTACCCCCAGGATCTACATACTAGTAGGTTCTACTGGGGAGACCCGTGCCCAGCAGTGGGCCATCATATGGGTTGATATGTATGTAACAAGAAAACTAGTGACAAAGATAAACAAAACAAAAATAACACAAATTAGTAACAGGAAACAGAAGAAATAAATAAATAGAAACTATACAGTCAAACATATCAATTTAACAATAGCCGTGTACCATATTTCAGAAAGTGTACCAAATGTCTATGTATGTGTGTGTGCCTACGTGAGTGTGTGTATGTGTTTGGGGTGTGCGTGTGTATTTATTCAATACGTACGTCTTTGTACAACGTTGCGTCTACAATAAAGATTTAATTGTGAAAGGGACAAACGTACAACTGTCAAGAGAATGTGATACCTTTTTATTGGAATGTCGAATGTATGTCATGATTGTACTTTTGTTCGTCCAGCTCTAGAGAAGGCTAAGCAAGTGCTGGAGGCAGAGAACGCGGACCTGGCGACGGAGCTGAAGAGCGCGAGCGCGGCGCGCGCGGAGGGCGAGCGGCGCCGCAAGCAGGCCGAGGCGCAGCTCGTCGAGCTCACGGCCAAGCTGCAGGACGTCGAGCGGGCTAGGTAACTTTGTGCTTGGTGTACATACAGTTTAGGTCCTTAGTTAGGTCACTAGTCTTGAGTGTATTATTTTTTAACAATGACAATGTAAGTCGTTAGATGCGCCACAAGAATAAAGATTGAAAATTGAATAAAGAACACATTTTTTTAAATATATTATAAACTAGCTGTGCGGTGTTACCCGCGGTTTATTAGCCTATGTGTTAATCCAGGGTGTCAGCTAACTCTATACCAAATTTTATTATAATCGCACCAGCCGTTTAGACGTGAAGAAGTAACAAACATACACACTCACGTACTTTCACCTTTATAATATTAGTGTGATATATAAAAAAAAAAAATGTTAAAAAAGAAAATGACATATTGCAAACAAATTTAGTTTGTTGTATTGCATTTGAATTGTCAGCGTGGCGTATAGTGTTCAATCCATGGTTATTACTCAAAATAAGTGATAATTACATTATCTATTAGTATATTAGAATGATTTATTAATTATAATGTATGTATGAGTAAACTGCAATACGTGTAACAATGTAACATACACCCTAGTCTAAAATTTGAATTTAGAACGTGCGGCAAGTGTAAACAAGTCTTTTTTGAAGAAAAACACTCGAAAACAGTAACTAATCAAACTTTGGTCTGACTGTCGCGGCCCTGATCTGCACCGGATACTGTTTAGGTTTAATTGACCTTGACTCCAAGACGTGAATAACAAGAATATATGTGTACTCCAGAGCGGAGGTGCAAGAGAAGTGCGTGCGGCTGCAGAGCGAGGCGGAGGGCGCGGCGGCGCAGCTGGAGCAGGCGGAGCTGAAGGCGTCGGCCGCCGCCAAGCACGCCGCCACCGTCGGCGCGCAGCTCGCCGAGGCGCAGGTAACTGACCCCTTTCGAGTTACCCCCCCCCCTTTCCAGTTCCACCACCCCCCCCTTTCCAGTTCCACCACCCCCCCTTTCCAGTTCCACCCCCCCCCCTTTCCAGTTCCACCCCCCCCCCCTTTCCAGTTCAACCCCCCCCTTTGGAGTACATCCCCCTCCCCCTTATACGAGTTCCTGAGTTCGAGTTCTTGACCCGCCGACCTCTATTTTAATATAGATGCCGCGCACGATGACTACAACATATAGTTTTTACCTTAGTTGTAAGTAGATGCTCCTACTATGTTGTACTCAATGAGGCTGATTTTATTTTATCCCATGTTCTAATTTTTATTATAAGTATATAAAATAATTTGCGTCGGTCCTTTAACATAACTGTAACTTCGGAACACATGATAGGCAGTTAAGTATAAATTTGCCAAGGATAGATAATTTAACGAATTTCAACTATGAAAAATGTCAATGTTAGCTTTGTCAGAAGAAACTACCAAAAACACATGGTTTATTAAACAAACTAACAAATTAGATTGACGGAAATAACAAAAATGAACTAATCGAGCGATCGCTAGTGTAGATCGCGTGATACTCGAACTCGATGAATCGAATATTCTTGATGAATCGTGTGATAATCTCAACCGTGGGATAGTTTCGATCGAGTGATTTATTTGAGAATTCGCGTATAAACATTGTCATTTTTACTTACATATACACTTTTGCGTCGTACTGTGTCTACGTCCTATTTACTCCCGGATACACGTGTTCATTTTTATAAATAATTTATATCTGTGTATTTCTACATTCATGAAGCTCTACAGTAAAACGAACAGAAAAAATAACTATATCTTTTTTATGCCAAAATAGATAATGTATTAAAAAAAATGTAACTTCATTAAATTAACTTTGTATTGTTTTCTATCAGGCTCTTCTTGAAGAGGAGACTAAACAGAAGTTAGCTCTCCAAACAAAACTACGCAACATCGAACAACAGCTCGAACAAGCTCGAGACCAACTGGAAGAAGAAGAAGAGGCCAAGAAGAACTTCGAGAAACAGGTTGGTAGAATTTTTTTTAAACATTTTTGTACTTCATGTCGTGATTGTTTATTTTATTATTTCAGGTTGAAATGTTGTCAATAATATTCTTTCAACTTTGTTTCCTCTATGTCGTTTAATTGTGTGCATAAATTAAATGTATTGAATAATTCTAATTATTCTTTAATTATTTATTAGTGAAGTTTCTTATAAATGATAAAAACTTTACTTTTTAGAAGACACTATGTAATAAAATGTGAATAAGAACACTATATTGGTGTGCGCTGAGTTCAGATGAATGACACAATGGGTTTTGTATTTTTGATATTATATATTCACAAACGTACCACAAAATTTGGTAGTGCCTATTTTGAGATCAGATAGCGTTGTGTTACTATCATTTACACAATTTATTTAGTTGTTTTAACAATGTTCACCGGCCGGTATACGTTGTCCACTTTCCCAAAATTCATCTCTACCTTTTTAACTTCATCTCAGGTGGCAGTCCTGACCCTTCAAGTGGCCGACGCAAAGAAGAAGGCAGAAGAAGAAGCAGAGAACGCCGCCATCATCGAGGAGCAACGCAAGAAGCTCAGCAAGGATGTAGAGGCCCTGCACAGACAGATACACGAACTGCAGCAGGCTAACGATAAGTTGGACAAGAGTGAGTAATTGAGATGTTAACACGACGATGAGGACGTTAAGAAATGAAAAAGTCTAGCATTAGAGAGATAGTCTAGACTGCCTCTGTGGCGCGATGGGAGTGTGTCCGACTGCTACGCAAGAGGTCGTGGGTTCGATGCCTAACGAACCTGGTTGTTCTGAGTCTTGGTGAACTTTGTGTCCTTCTATGTTTGCAAAGTCCCCCGCGACACAAGGCTTTGTACCCTACTGCAGTCGTCTTTAAAAAAAAAAGTCAAGTCAATTTTGCATTGGAACTACAGTCGTCAGGTTCTGTCAATCCCCTGAATCAATCGAATAATCCATCTTTACAATGTTACATATGCGTTTAAAACATTAGTTTGTAAATTTTTTTTTTTTTATTTTAACAAAAAATGTTGTGTTTCAGGTAAAAAGAAGGTTCAAGCCGAGTTGGAAGACACAAACATCGAGCTTGAAGCTCAGCGCGCCAAGGTTATGGAACTGGAGAAGAAACAGAAGAGTTTCGACAAGGTATGTTCTTACTGTAGTATTGCAGCAGTCTTACAATATGAGGACTATTAATGTACTATTTGCTTTTTTTTTTTTTTTCAATACGACTCCCGCAGTAGGGTTCAAGCCGTGTCGCGGGGGACCTTACAAACATACAAGTCACAGACACAAAGTACACTCAGACTCGGAACAACAATTTGTGGATCACACAAAGTGGTGTCCCGTGTGGGAATCGAACCCACGACCTCTTGCGTAGCAGTCGCACACACTCCCACCGCGCCACAGAGGCAGAAAGTGTGTGACAGAGCAATAAGTGTGATATCGATACCAGAAGTATCAATTAACGTAAGGGACATTTTGGCGAAAATGCGTTATATATATCATTGGATTCAGAATTTTTTGCTCTATCGATTGGTATTATTGAAAAAATTCTATCGTTAAAAAAAAATCCCTTACAGCAAAAAATTTTGGCCTGCGTAAAACGATTTATGACAATAATAATGATGTAACAGACGTTAACATTTATAATCTCTGAAAAATAAAGTAAGTCATAGTGTTAAATTATTTACACCCTTACCTTAAACCTCAAATCAGTCGATTTAAATAACATGCCCCTTACCTTAATTCATGATTAGAGTTTTTTAAGAATTATTTGGGCCGTGTGGTGCCGGCTTAAGAATAGTACCACCCCATCTCTACCCGTGGGTGTCGTCAAGGCGACTAAGGGATTTCACCCCGGAGGACGGGCAGCAGCGTCCTCTGCGTATTTAAAGCCTTACTGCGATCGCCAACCCGCTCGCCAAGCGTGGCGATTATGGCAATTACCCCCAGGATCTACATACTAGTAGGTTCTACTGGGGAGACCCGTGCCCAGCAGTGGGCCATCATATGGGTTGATATGTATATGTAAGAATTATTCTCTTACATTATTATCTCATAAAACTATCTTTATTTTATGCTCCTTACTGTAATATGCCTATTACGTAACAACTAGATGTTAAATTCGTATTTGCTTTACTTTATTTATTTGAAAGATCGTTGCTAAAATACCGAGTAGGTACCTATTTACATTAATTTGATTCGCTTAATGGTTAACTCTCCGGCGCGCGCGTCGAGCGTAAGGTGTTGCGGGTGTATACGGGGGAGGGGTAAGACTTAGCGACGCGGCGACGACGGCCCCGCTCGTGCTTGTTCGCGCGCAGTTGAAGTTTGTTATTGTTGCGATTGTGTCATACTATTACATCTATCAAAGGTAATGTTTGGATTAAGTGATGTGTTATTGTAATAAGGTGTCCTATAAGTAATTTAAATAAATAATGTGTGAAAACAATAGTAATATCACTGATAAGTTAAGTGCCTTACTTGTCCGAAGGGAAAAATTAATTAACATGAAGAGAACCATAGAAAGGTATGCATTACGATGACAATAATTTTTATTTACGATTATGTAACGACCTTGTTTATTATTTAGAGAGTAGGTAAATTGGTTGAAGTTTTATATAATATTTGCGTAGTCCTGTACAAACTAGTTTGTATGTTTTCGTTCTGTGCCGATACCGGGCCGGGTAAAAAGGGATTGTAAAATTAAATTTAAAGTTATGAATGGCACTGCATTTGTTATGCTTATCTTTAGGCACTATTACCGTGCTTTAGGCACTACTATTGCCGTGCTTTAGGCACTATTATTACTGTGCTTTAGGCGATCGTCCTTCTCGTCTCGCACCTTAATGCAGCACCAGTATAGCAGTCGTACCTACATTATAAGATTGTTTTTATTTTATAGGTACATAAAAAATAAAAACAATCTTATAATGTACTGACTGCTATACTGAAATCCCGGGTTTTATTCTTGTAAGTATGCTTGAATTACAGGTGCTTTCGTATTTGCATGCAATGCTTCCTACGCAATAGCTATTATGCATTATTTGCATGTTTTAAACATTGCGTATAATACTTAGGTTTTGTCTACACCAGTCATTTAGTATAATTTAAAGTATACAACCAATTAATGTAAGGGACATTTGTTATTTTGTTTGACTTTACATTAATTTAAGTGTTAATCAAAATTAGCTTATTTTAGTCGTTGTAATTAATAGCGTTGATAGAAATTAATTAAATTTTACAAATGTAATACTCTTGTGATACTTAAATATTTTTTTGAAGATTTAAAAGAATAATAATTGATCTTTACTTTATAAACGAAAGTTGTTTTGTCCCTTACGTTAAAGTGTTGTCTGATTTCTACTCGAGTTGACCCATACAATAAGTCCACCTTATGCCTTTAAACTAGTAATCGTATTTATGTTTTCTTTTTAGGTCTACTGAAAACAAAAGAGTTTCTTCAGAGAGTTTTATAGAAAATAGTGATGTAGACTCAGAAACGCAGTTAATAATAACAAGAAGTTCAAATAGACCTAACATTATTGTTAATAGCAGTAATGACTCCGTGTGTTCTATTGAAAATGACATGGATATCATAAACACATCAACTATTTCCTTGTCTCGATCACATTCATTTTTTAATAAATCTAATGAAAGTTCAACGAGTTCTACTGTAAACAGTAATAATTACCCATGTAGTCAAATTATTGAAAATCCTTTAAACGTATTATCCGATGTCATGAATCACCAGATTGAAGCACCTCTAAACGTTGAAACTGAAACTGATGCATCCAATTGTGATGCCTTTGTGATCGCACATTCGTCACGTGAGTTAAATGATACAGGCGAAGAACTTGCGAATATACAGCCACTGTCATTGTCTAATAATTACAAGGACGTCGTGCATAAGCCAACAGAGACAATACAGAACACCGCTGTTTGCACAATGTTTCCCGAAACCTTATCGCAAGAGGAAAATGGAAGTCATGAAAGTTTCTTATCTCCTACAATACTTACAAATGTAATAGCAATTGATATTACAAACAAAGACACTATGATGACTGAAGGCCTACATCATGATGATGTTTTGGGCACTTTTAATACTTCTTGTAATGATTTGATATCAAGCGAAATCGATAACAATCTACCTTTTAAGGAGGTCGTAACTGAAGTTAATTCTAACAAAAAACGTCGCGTAACATCAAAATTCATGAAATCTTGCATGGATTTTCTAACGGATAGCGAGGATAAAGACTTTTCTTCGGGAAGTTCTAATCTTTGGTCAGACAAAGAAGAAACTTCATATGGTTCAGAAGATCACGAGAAAAATAGAAAAAGAAAAAAAACCAAGTCAAAAAAAAGTATTACAAAAACAAACCAAATAGAAATCGTACCTAAGAAGAAAAAAATACCTGAAAATAAACGTAAGTCAAGAAAACAGCTTAAAGAAAAAGGTTTATCCTACGAGACAATATCTGGTATTGTCAAAAAAGCAAGAGAGTTACAAGAAAATCCTTGTAAAGAGGGTAAATGTGGCAGGAAATGTTACGAAATTACAGAAGAAAGAAGGAAATCTATATTTGATTATTTTTGGGCACTTAATGACGATAAAAAACGGGATTGGATTGTGCAATGTTCTAGACCAATCAGTGTAAAACGTCAGAAGACTAAAAACGCAGTTAGCAGACGTTCGTTAACATATGAGTACTTTATTAACGAAGACGAAGGACGGAGGCAAGTGTGCCAACAATTTATACTGAAGACTCTCGATATAAGCCAAACTTACATTTTGTATACATTAAACCATACAAAAGAAGGACTGTCTTGTGACGATAGTCGAACGCGTACAGCACCGAATAAATATGACGAGAACACAAAACTTATCGCAAAAAAATACATAGAAGCATTACCGGCTTTACCTTCTCACTACAGTAGGAAAAAATCTACCAAATTGTATCTGCCAGAGCAATTTAAGAACTTTTCAAACTTGTACAGGTTATACATTAAATATTGTGAAGAAAGGTCCGAAAACTATTTGAGCGAAAAATTATTTACATGTATGTTTAAAGAGTATAACTATGCATTTCATGTTCCTAAGAAGGACAAATGTCTTTTATGTACTAAAAACGAAAATAATCCGGATATGACGACTAATGAACAGTTACAAGCTCATCTATTGGAAAAAAAAGCCACTTATAAACGCTTTAATATTCATCAAAATCAAAAACGCGATAGCACGTTTGTTGTATCTAGTTTCGATCTTCAAAAAGTTTTAGCGACACCGTATGGTGAAAGTATGCAGTTGTATTATTCCAGAAAGTACGCTGTGTTCAATTTTACAGTATATGAGAGTGGAACGCAGAATGGATACTGTTACATATGGGGTGAGGCTGATGGTAAAAGAGGAAGTTGTGAAATAGCAACATGTCTGTATAACTACTTAAAAGAACTCGATAACAGAGCAGTAAACACATTATTATTATATTGTGACAACTGCACGGGGCAAAATAAGAATAAAGTTATTTTTTCAATGTTCAAACATTTCTTGGCACAATCTAAAAATCTTAAAGTTATACAAATTAATTACCTTCTAGCGGGACACACATATATGCCAGTAGACAGCATGCATGCTGTTATTGAGAGGGAAGTAAGAAAACTAATTGTTTGGGCACCTTCGCAATGGCCAAGTTTCATAGAGAGTGCTAGAAAACGGCCTCAACCATATAATGTAAGTGTCTTAGAGCATACAGATTTCATTAACTTCCAGAATCTGGCGGATTCTGTATTCACTCTAGCTACTCTTAAAAATAAAGATCTGCGAATGAAAAATATAAGAGTGTGCCCATTTAAAAAAAATGCTTTGACAAAAATTGAAGTTAAATATACAATGTTAGAGACTGGTGATACTTACGACATAGAACTCTGCAAAGAATTACCTTCAAAGAATTTTAACGCAAGAGGAAAGGGTAAAGGGATTGGGAAAAGAAGTGCTGTTAGAGGTAAAAATACAAAAAATATAGACAACAAAAATAAATCTGCAGCTGAAAGTACTAGTAATGACATAAGTCAACGGAACACAGACAACTTGCCATCTCTATATAAAGAGAGGCTCCCAATTTCCATACCGAAATACAATGACCTCAAAAAATTGTGCGACACCGGTATAATACCAAAAAGATTTAATGGTGAATATTTGAATCTTCCGTATAAATCGCCAGTTAAAGATACCCTCAATGAAACCGACGACGATGAAGATGTGATGACAGCTGATGATGATAACTAGATAAGATACTAAATAGAAAAAGTTATTCCAACCATTTGGTTAGAATAGCTTTTTCTATTTGGTTTCAGTTGGAATTAAACGACTATAATAGTGAAATGGATTTCCAGTTAAAGTAGTTCAATTTACTAATAGTTATCATCATGATCTGTCTGTCCATTCCTAATTATTTATTCTTGTAATAATATATAAATCTTTCAGACAATTCATATTTTTTTATCCGTCTTTCGTTTTCAGTACATTCATTCAATTACCTAATAAATAAGACTGTTGATTAAGTCGGAGAAAACATATTTTTTATTCATTTGTTATTATAATTAAAAAGCAAATTAAACGCAATTATTAAAAATATAGAGTTTGTGGGATTGTTAATTTAAAGGGATCGTGGAGCCAATTATATATAATTATATTTACATAGTTATATAAGTGTGTAAGACTGTTAAAACTTAACAAAAAGTTTTATAGACTGATTAGTGTGTTAAATTCATAAAAATTACGTAGATATAAAAGTCGAAAATAAAAAAAAATATTAACAATATATCGTTTTATTTTTCTATCCCTAAATTTCATTTAAATCTGTGATAGTTAAGCTGAAACTAACATTAATCATGCAAAGAACCTATTTCCATGGGGGTTAAAATACCATAATTTTAGTAGATAATCTATAGTTACATCAAATTGCAACACTGTTATAGTACTTTACAATAGAATTACGTATAATTTTCTATTGCTCTTGCTGCTTACACTATGCTTGACAGTTTACACATTAAATATTAGTAACGTAAGGCACAACTAAACTTATTTTTTTAATGTAAGGGACATGCTATATTTTAAACCGCTGGGTAATCCTAAATATTTCGTTTATAGCATGAAAGAAGAGGAGATTCTAAGAAACTTTGCTCTAGACACAATTAAAATTAGAGCAGACAGTAAAAAGTTATAGACATATTAAAAAAAAAAAAAACGTTTTTTGGCTCTCCTGAAAAACCGGGTTTTGTCCCTTACATTAATTGATACTTCTGGTATCGTATAATCGTAGAGAGATGTTTATATTCTTGGGCTGTATGATATTTTGTACAATTGAAATGTCTGGTAGAGATGGTTGGTATTAAAATTGACTGCGTTAGTAGTTAGTCAGAGTATACGATTACTGCACAAAATGTTGTGGATTTGATTTTCACACGGTACACTAATATTTGTGTGATACTTCAATTATTGTTGTATGTTTGTAAAATCTGTACCACACAGGGCTTGTATTTTAATAGCATTGAAAATTCGTTATGCTTATCTTGTTATATGGTATTTTTTCCGGGTTAGAAGTATTTCGGGTGATAATTAACTTGATTGGCCTGTTGGTTTAGTGGTTCAGGTTAGTGAACTTGACTGCCAAGCCAGGATATTCGACTTTGGCACACATGTCTCGGTGCTGGAGAAGGTAACGGCTAAGGGCCGAAGGTATCTCTAATGTCGCGGGTTCAAGTCCCGCCTATGTAAAATGCTTTAAAAATTACAAAAAGTAATGCTAAGCGAGTTCTTGAGTGGAGACCGCGGCTTGGCAAACGTAGTGTAGGACGCCCTCAGGCCAGGTGGAGTGATGATTTACGCAAAACGGCTGGCAGGAGCTGTTTGCGAGAAGCCGAAGATAGAAAAAAGTGGCGTGCAATTGGAGAGGCCTATGTCCAGCAGTGGACTGCGATAGGCTGATGATGATGAATGCTAAGCCAGTTCTAAGTCTGAATAATCCAAGTTCTCCTCTTCTGGATTTGTTTTTAAAACAATGTTGCAATAATGTTAGATGATTATAACGCCCCCCCCCCCCCCCCTGCGCAGGTGGTGGCCGAGGAGCGCGCGGTGGCGGAGCGCTACGCGGCCGAGCGCGACCAGGCGGAGCGCGACGCGCGCGACAAGGAGACGCGCGTGCTGTCGCTCACGCGCGAGCTGGACGATGCCGCCGAGAAGGTACGTGGCAGAACCTCGACTTTCACCCCTCTGATAACTAGATCAGACAAATTAATATAAACATGTTAAATAATATAAACAAGCTTATGATAGCTTGCCTATCGAAAACTATACATGGCTATTTATTTTTCATAACCCATTATTCTTGGATAACCGAACACATTTAGTTTCAACGAGGAAGTATCCTCGTGCTCCACCTGGTGCTTCACCTAGGTAGAGCACGAGGAATTGTATGTCCTCTTGCTCCAACTGATGATAAGTAAAAAATGACATATCTATGGTGCTCCAATTGCTCAAAATAAGAATGTTGCAAAAACAAAATATGTAAATTATAAATTTGTTTCATAAATTAAAAAAATATTGAAATAAAAATAATAAATTCAATAAAGGTGTAATGCATTAGAAGAAAATCTAAATATAAAAAATACCTTTTAAGTGGATGCACTGCAATATAAACTTCTAGGTATTTTCAAATGGGATTCCAATAATTTCTGCAAATAATGTTGTTTTAGTCAGAAAATTGTGGTATATTTTGATAATTTACTAAATTAAAGTTTTGTTATAGATTTATGTTAATGGAGCAGTCACTACTTTCCGACATACGTATATTGTTTTAAGAATGAAAATAAAACATCTAACGATAAAATAAAATATTATTATTTTACCAACGAGCGAGATGTTATATTACACACTCGGAATTGTTCAGAACAATAAACTAATATGATACACCTATGTCAAAGTACCAAAATTTAAATAAAATTATAAATTTCCCTTCTCTAATAAAGTGACACAATAAAATTGCATATATCTACACAACTCGGATTCATTTACTAATTAAACCACTACACAACAGATCGAAGAACTAGAACGCACAAAACGCGTGCTACAATCCGAGCTAGACGAGTTAGCAAACACACAAGGCACGGCAGACAAGAATGTCCACGAGCTCGAGAAGGCCAAGCGAGCCCTGGAGTCTCAACTAGCCGAGCTGAAGGCGCAGAACGAAGAGATCGAAGATGATCTACAGTTGACTGAAGATGCCAAACTCAGATTAGAAGTTAATATGCAGGCTATGAGGGCGCAGTTTGAACGGGATTTACAGGTATGTTGATTATATATTATGTACAAAAATGTAATAAAAAAAAAAAAAAAATGTGTGGCACTCGGGGACTGCCGCGGTAAAGCTATGGCATAGCGTTTTTTATCAACTTGCAATGCAATGCCATTTTAATGATTTATTTATGCAGCTTCGTACAGTCGTACCATAAACATTTACGTTAAGCGAACGCTCGGCCGAGCTACATGGTAGGCGGAGTGGGGAGTGTTAGGATTTATTTTCGTTACGGAATTTCTTGATTCGGTCGCCGCGTTCAAAGCCCGCGATAACAGCTATGCAATAGCTTATTAATGGATTTCGTTTACGGCGGCCACACATCACAGAGATTAGACAACTATACAGGAGAATGTTACAGTGGACTAGTGCATAATTATGCAGACACAAGTGCAATCTCATAGTCCGATGGGTCGGAAATCCACCACAACCAGAGATAGATTAGGCGTAGGACTAAAGGTAAACGTGCTCTCCGAAGCATGGAACGGTAGTCATTTTTCGGAAAGTCATTCACACCCATCTATTTCAACCGACAGTGGTAATGATACTTAACCTTGCTCCTCTCCCGATTTGCTCGGTGACCACTGAGTCACGGACCCGCTCATTGAGGTCACGATACATAACCTTGCTCATTTCCCGATTTTCTCGGTGACCACTGAGTCACGGATCCCCTCATTGAGGTGAGGATACATAAACCCGCTTATCTTCCAATTTGCTCGGTGACTACTGAGTCACGGACCCCCTCATTGAGGTCATGATATGTAACCTCGCACATCTCCCAATTTACTCGGTGACTACTGAGTCACGGACCCCCTCATTGAGTTCAGAATACATAACCTCGCTCATCTCCCAATTTACTTGGTGACTACTGAGTCACGGACCCCGTCATTGAGGTCAGGATACATAACCTCGCTCATCTCCCAATTTACTTGGTGACTACTGAGTCACGGACCCCGTCATTGAGGTCAGGATACATAACCTCGCTCATCTCCCAATTTATTTGGTGACTACTGAGTCACGGACCCCGTCATTGAGGTCAGGATACATAACCTAGCTTATCTCCCAATTTACTTGGTGACTACTGAGTCACGGACCCCGTCATTGAGTTCAGGATACATAACCTCGCTCATCTCCCAATTTACTTGGTGACTACTGAGTCACGGACCCCCTCATTGAGTTCAGGATACATAACCTCGCTCATCTCCAAATTTGTAGGGTCATACCTTACCCTACAAATTTGCTTTGCCTTACCCTGCAAAAAGCTGAAACTCACGGGATACCAAAAAGCTAATCATGTCGCTTTTTACCATTGCTGATTTCCCGCCAAAAGTTTCAGTGCACGTTCGGTTGTAAAATAAACTAAAATCAACTGAATTAAATTGAATTAAATAATTCAAGGGGAAATTCTAGAGGTTAAACGCAATAGTGTGTCTATTTTTATAGTGTCTTTGACACAAATAGTTAAATATTACAATTGACGATTGTGAATGAGTGCGTAACATCGTTTACTTTCCATCACATTCTTCAAATCGTTTTCTTAATCATAAGGCTATGTATGAATAGTTGTAGTTTGCGTGTTATCTTGTAGTATATTTAACATTTCATGAATGCGCATTATATCTGCAGTGGGTAGGGGAACGATTCGCATTCTTTGACACTCTATTACAAGATGTAGTTTTACACACATTAAACGTTTTCTCAGTCTTATTGTTTTTAAACTTTCACGATTTTTATACATATTAGATATATTTCGGGACTTAATCGTCTTCGTCGAATTCGTCTTATCTTAAACGTCGGGTAAATAAAAGGTTCGTACCTTTAAATAATTCACGCGACTAAGTCCCGAAATATATTTAATGTTATATCTTTAGATTTGAACTCCCTACAAAGAAAAGTCGCGTGTGTTTATGAATCAGTGTGTGTTCTGTTTATATCATCGTAGTTACAAGACGAATGCGGATGTCTTTCGAGATCGGGATGTTTTTTAGCTTTGTAGTTTTAAGGATAATTTACTTTTTCTCTACGATGTCTATGGCTATTAAATGTGCCCGCATTAGATTTCATGTACGTATATTTGTGGTAGCAAGTCTTTTAAAATTCTAAGTCAGTTATGATTCAAAAGTTATAGCTTGTTTTAGTTAGTTTGTGTTGTTCCTGTATGTTAGTTTCGTGTACGTATGATTGCAGACGTAGATTTTATATTAGTTTTGATGTAAAATGTTGTTTACGTCGACATGTATTGTTTTCGACTAAAGAAAGTACAGGTAATATGTATTTATTATTCCATTTAATGCATGCAAAGTGAACCACTTTATTACCAAATTTTCTTCGAATATTGATAAAGTTTGGAGGCCTACTCTAATTCATTGAAAACGAAGTTTCGATCTAAAAGGAGATGGTAAAATACAGAGCCAGGAATATGTATTTAATCCACTCGTTCCAGGAAATCATCCACGGGTTCGAACTTATTTATTTATTTATTTATTGACTTTATGCACAAAAATATCGTACAAAGGCGGACTTAATGCTACAAGCATTCTCTACCAGCCAACCTTTGGGTGATGTGACATAAAATTATATAGGTGCAGATTGTTGACAGCCAATGCTAGATAAATAAGATAATTACAATCGATTATAAAATATATATATATATCTATCTATATATACACACACATACGTATACTTAAAAACATAACATACATACAAATATACATAACTAAACTCAAATACATTACGTACATACAAATAAACATATACATAACATACATACATACGTTACAATCATTTATGTGGCTAACGTTGAGATTCAGCTAATCCATCGAGTAACAGTGTACGAACTCTCAGCTTGAAATTGAA